>CAJQZP010001218.1:6920000-8215000 GCA_907164705.1 Parnassius apollo | reverse complement strand
TTATACCTATATTGTTAAGAATACAGAATAAATAAATTTATGTGTTTTATGTACTTTATTTTAATGTACATTATTTTATTCCAACTATACCGCCTGTAACTTGTTAAACAACAAAGGAAAATATTTATCAGCACATCAGTAAATATATTTCGAAAAAGTCACATTAAATCACATACGAATTAGTGAACGAAACGAACTTACGAAAAAGTGCACTTAAAGAAATGAGTTTACTGAGATTAAGCCTGCGCCACGTTGCGTAAGTGAAACACATTCTGAAATATCACTTAGTACATTTTAATTTTATTTTTAATTTTTCTTGCAAAGTTGTTTTATATTATTGTTTTAAAATTATAACTAAATTTTACTCACAACAAGTCTGTAATTATGACGATGACTTTTTTTTTTGGCCGATTTTGACTACGGTTATCGGCGAACGGAAAACCACCGTGTTTTTCCATTTGTCGGCAGTTACCATCCCTAAGTATTTTCAGAAGCTATTAATTGGATTCGTACAAGTTATACTACAAGTGTGAACATGGAATACGCGGCTAGATGCAAACATATTTTAACTATCAACATATAAAAGCATTAAAAAATTAAGCTTATTTTGGTTTAAGTAATTCAATTTATCATGCGAAACATTATACATATACATATTTTCTTAAAATAAAAGTAGATAAAAATTACTAGGTATAGCCGAAAAAGTCCACTGCAAGTTCTCAATTCATAATCAAATCATCACTCTTTGTGAGTTTGCGCTCATCTCACACAGCGTTAGTACGAGTATATGTATGCAGCCGACTGCTGTCTCTCTTTCCTCGTTTAAATATGTTTAAATATGATTACAGTCCTTTTATCTGGGAAAATAAAGTAAGACGATTGTTCTGTTTTATTTTTTGAAACACCAACAGCATTGACACAACGTACATGGTAACATTGATACAACATACAACGCACACAGGTATTCTAATATGGAATAAAATAAAGTAAAACTAACTTACTGCTTAACTTAGTGCTTTGTGACCTTCCTTAGGGAAAGCCTATGTTCAGAAGTGGACTTCGAAAGGCTGTAATATTGTTGATGATGATGACAACAACTAACTGTACTTAACAAAGTACGTATTGAAAATGAAATTGTTGAAATTATAATAACAGCTTCTCACAATGCGGCACTAAATTTTTCTTCGATTCATGAAGCCTTTTACCATACTATGCCGATCTTTTAGAGCATTAAACGTTATTATTTTATTAATAACACTTTAAAGAGCAATAATATTTGAATGGCGTGTAAACAAATAAGAGTATGTACAAGTTATTAAAGATGTTAGAATTACTTCGCAACCATTCGCTCAATAAAATAAAACGATGTGTCTTACCTAGTTCGAAGAGCACCTCCCGCCCTCCCACAATTGCGTGCACTAATCCTAACACCACTACACCCAACACCACTACTCTAGAAAAGACACACCATCGATGATAATACGATACTTGTTTCTATTTTGTAATGTTGTATAAATAGCAGTTGTTTTGGCTCGCCGCTCACTAAGTGGTCAGCCATCGCAGAGACTACATAACCTGAAGATGCCTCGTGTAGAGGCGAAACACGTATCGTATTATCGTCGATGGTGTGTCTTTCCTAGTCTAGTGGTGTTGGGAGTGGTGGTGCTGGGATTAGTGGTGACGGGATTGGTGCACGCAATTGAGAAGTGCGATATTTTTGGTCGACGTTACCATTCCGTATAATAAAAAACTCTTGAAAGCCAAAACGAATAAGCAAACTAAACAAATATCTAGACCTGGCTCACGAAGTGATCGACATGTGGTGTGGTCCGCCGACCGAAATTATTTCTGTAGTCATTTTTCCGAACTGGATAATCCCGGTCAGCTTATCGGGTCATCTGAGGCGATTATAATTCGGTGATGGACCACTCCGGGCTCAAATGCAGACAGGGCTGTTCTTTGATTCCACACGCATTGGTCGCCACTTTCTGTCTAACCCTTAGCTTTTTGGTTTACCTTGCTGAAGGTTTCCATTTGGTTGGATTTTAATTATTTATTTACTTTGTGTTATGTAATATATGGTATTACTTACAACATATATTTTATTTTAAAATATTTATCATATTTTATTTTATATTTTAGGTTTTATGTTGGGCTGTTTAAATTATATAAGAGTAAGAAATACCCCACAATATTGGTACGAATACCGATAAATTGAAAATAAGTAATATTTAGTAACTTTCACAAATATCTCATAGTCTGATTGTTTGGTATATTGATCTAAATCACCGTGTAGTGGCGATTTAAAACTATTCATTACCTTATTACGTTAAATGGATGTCGTAAGAATCAATTATTTTAAATGCTTGAAATATCTGGAAATTACTGATTTAGTGTGGTTTTACAGTGACGCTTTCGCCAGCGCGGGTGGTAAGCGGGGCCCGTAAACGCGCGGATGACTCGCTTGAAACTATAAAACGAGCTTAGAGTCGCGCGGTTTTGTATACTGTTGGAACCGCGCAGCCATCCGCGCGTGTTGGTACACTATGTAACGATACAAGAGCCGCAACGCTCGTGGCCCGCGACGCTTATCAACCGTGCTGGCGAAAGCGTCACTGTAAAACCACACTTAGTAAAGAGTTCAATGTTTTAAACAGATGAATTGACCACCGACCGCAGTGTCATATTTCAGTACCTTTACTGATGCTCCCACTTTTTCGTCTAGAAATGCGAATGGGTGGAATTAACGGAATTCTATACCACATTGAAATAGTATATTTCATTACGAGTGCGGAAAGCCTGTCATTGCAAAAGGTTATGACAAATGTCTACCCGAGCCGAGGCGCAGCTGAAGGCGAGGGTTGACAGTCGGAACAAGTTGCAATTACGGTTCGGCACGTGTGCTGAACAACTAATTTTAATATAGTTGCGAAAAAATGAAGCAATTTAATAAAATAATAAAAACAGAATAAACTCGACTAACTTGGGTATTCATTTATATCCACGTTTTTATTACACACTATTTGCTTTTTTCTCTTCTCTCCAAGCAATAAATTCGTCGTATGTAGATATGTAGCGACTTTTTGACTTTTCCGGTAAAATGTTCTCCGAAGCATTTTGTGCAATTATACTGAGTTCCGGTAGTGTTAATTCAAATAAAATATCGTCGAAATTACTCATTTTGTGCAACAAACAACTAAACTCGCAAAGAACATTTTAGGAAAACAGCGCTAACTGTAAAAAAATATAAGCAGTTTTTTTTTGTTTTCTTCACCTATTCTGGATAGGCAAAGAGAACTATGCCCATACAGCCAAGTCTTCAGTAGAATTTTTTTTATTGATATGAAATGAAAATTAAATTTAATGGGATGAAATGAAATGAAACCTAATCTAACTCATCGAATCAAATCATTAAATCTGAAATTGAAACAAGTTAGTAGCTTCTTTTTTAGAAATATTTGCATGAATCAAAAAACTTCTATGATTTTTTTTAGTAAAAACTTCGTGGTTGGTTTTTTCTTTTTAATAGACATTATTTTGACAGTTGGGAAAGAGAGCACACGAGTTCGGAAAAGGTAAAGAAAAATTTCGAGTATGAAATAGCCCACATCCCGAACGCTATACGTCCCTGCAATACGCCACTTTTTGAACAATATTAAAATAATATATTTGTTACAGATGTCATTAATCGTGTCTTATGTTGTTAAACCGAGCTTGTGATCTTTACCAAAGGCTATTTTAATTAATTTTTTTAAGTGAAAAGGTTTTTTCAAGAAGTCACAAACTTAAAAAAAGTTTTATTTTGTGCATAAAATAAAACTTTGCAATAAAAAAGGAATGTTCAAAATGAATCCGCTCCATACCTACAGACCGAAGTTTGCTTCTATTATACACGTGAAAGTAATCGATTGGAAGTCAATTTAACCTCTAAGGCTTATTTCGATAGAATCCTTTCATATTAATCAAATACAAACAAATACGTAATTGACTTTTATTTTTTACGTCAATACGCTATATGAAAACTCTTATTCTTATACGAATTTAAGTATATGAATTACGGTTTGCGTAATGGACGTCAAACCTTCCAAAGGTTCGTGGATGAGGTCACACGTGGTTTAGATTTTTGTTACTGTTACCTGGATGACTTTTTAATATTCTCGAGGAGCGAGTCAGAGCACGAGGAGCATTTACGCCAGATATTTAACCGACTGAAGGAGTATGGGATGTTGATCAACACCTCTAAATGTGTTTTCGGTGCGTCGGAAGTAACATTTTTTGGGTTATAAAATTTCCGCCAATGGTATTAAGCCTCTCCAGGAGAAAGTTCAGGCGATTAAAGATTTTCCTTCGCCCAAAAACGTTCGCCAGCTCAGAAGATTTCTGGGCATGATAAATTTCTACCGGCGATTTTTGCCTAATGCTGCGCGCATTCAAGCTCCCTTAAATGCATTGCTTGCAGGAGCCACAAAAGGTTCACAACCAATAAATTTAACAGGAGGCGCTAGTAAGGCTTTTGACGATTGTAAGCTAAGCCTATCTGAAGCAGCTTTACTAGCTCACCCTGACACTCATTCCAAGCTCGCTCTTGTTACTGACGCCTCAGATATAGCTTTGGGTGCGGTATTGCAGCAGTACAAAGACGGCACGTGGCAACCGCTTCCGTTTTTCTCACGCAAAATGAGTTCTGCGCAGCAAAAATATTCGCCATACGATAGAGAGCTTCTTGCCATCTATGAGGCCATTAAGTATTTTCGGCATTTGTTAGAGGCGAGACATTTTATTGTCTATACCGACCACAAGCCTATCAGTTGTGCTTTCCGCGAGAGGAAAGGCAACTGTTCGCCTAGGCAGTATAGACATCTAGACTACATTTCACAGTTCTCGACCGACATAAGGCATATATATCTGGTAAAGACAATGTTGTTGCCGATGCCTTATCTCGAATTGAAGAACTGCAAGCGCCCGTCAATCTCAGTACATTGGCCGAAGCTCAAGCATCAGATCTCGAACTGGCTGAACTTCTCAAAGGTGGATCATCCCTTCGCTTAAAGAAGTATGACATTCCTGGGAGTAGAACATGCATGTACTGCGATGTCAGTACACCGACTCCCAGACCATTTGTCCCTAAAGTGCTGCGCAGACAAGTTTTTGAAAGTCTGCATTATTTGAGCCATCCAGGCGCAAACGCTACAGCAAAACTAGTTGCAGAGCGTTTTGTGTGGCCTAGCATCAGGAAGGACTGCAGAGAGTAGTCACGTGCCTGCTTGGCTTGCCAACGTGCCAAAGTGACGCGACACGTATCTACGCCTTTAGGCACATATAACCTACCGCGTGCAAGGTTCAAGCACGTCCACATCGATCTTGTGGAGCCTCTGCCTCCATCGCAAGGCTTTCGATACTGCCTCACTGCAGTCGATCGCTTTACACGATGGCCAGAGGTCGTACCTATCGTAGATATAACTGCGGAAACCGTTGCCAAAGCACTGCTGTCTGGATGGATAGCTAGGTACGGCTGTCCAGTAGACATTGTTACAGATCGCGATCGACAGTTCGAATCCGCTTTGTTCCAATATTTATCGAAGATAAATGGGTTCCAGCATAAAAGAACAACAGCTTACCATTCGGCATGCAACGGTTTAATAGAGCGTTTCCACAGGCAGCTCAAGGCAGCGATCATGTGCCATGCAGATGAACATTGAACTGAATCTTTACCTTTAGTTCTTCTTGGCATTCGTAGTGCATTTAAGGAAGACTTGCAGTCTTCGTCTGTCGAACTGCTATATGGAGAACCACTTAGGCTACCTGGTGAATTTTTTGACCCCACCATAAAGGTTACGTCGGATATAACCGATTTTACAGCCAGGTTGCATAATTTTGTTAAACATTTGCAACCTGTCCCAGCTTCACGCCATACAAAAGAAAAAAGTTTTGTATACAAGGATCTCGCAACTACTGAACACGTCTTCTTAAGAGAAGACGCTTCGCGTACGAGTTTGCAACCTGCGTACTCAGGTCCGCACAAGGTACTCGCCAGAGGAGATAAGGTATTTAAACTCATGGTAAAAGGCAAAGAGATGAATGTCTCAATCGACAGACTTAAACCGGCTTACATTTTAGCTGACGGTAGCAGCTACAGTCCCATTCAGGCCGCTTCCTCAGAGAATATTAAAGGGTCCCATCCGGGTCCAAATACAAGGTCTGGACGCCGTGTTAGATTCCCGGACTATTATCGACCATAGTATGGCCTCTGGGGGGGAGTGAATGTAGGCTACTTTCCTACATTATACACACACACACATATGCCACACAGATACACACATACATACTCTCTCACACTCAACATATACAATACTTTTACACGACTATATATTACACCACTATATACTCTCAACACAATGCACGTAGCAACAGCCGGGCGTTGAACGCACCGCCCGGAATTCCGTTAACACAGCTGGCAAAAGGATCGCCTGCGTCCGCGCACCGCGTTCACCAGTCGTTCTACCGATACGACGCGGAACGCATGTTGCTCGCTAACGCTAATCCCTTGTTCTCGCCATAGACTTTAAGTATTACGGTTAATATTGATTGTGCTTTTGCTAGACTGTATTTTTATTATAAACTCTTTTATCTTGGCTTGTGTATCTTCTGCTTGTTTGTGCTAAATTGTGTATCTCCTGCTTGTGTGTATTAAAGTAAACATTTTAACTGTCAGTGTTGTGGAATTATTTGTATAGACTATTTATCTCGCTAAACTACAGACTTGCATTTGGCACGATCCTGACATACGCCTCTCTAGCATCGTCCACATCCATATGACCTACGCATACATGCTCGTTCGTTAAGGGTACCCTTAATTACACAATATGCTGGGATCTTTCTTGTGGTCCTCCTGGTAAATGTAAGCACAAATCTCGAGCTTTGTCCCAGCAAACTTCATTCATGGATGACATCTGTAAATAATTTATTTCATGAGATGGCCATAGCTATAAAATTAGTATTGATGAAATACAAATTAAACAGAAGGTCAATAGACATTAGTTGTGCCCAACATTTTCAAGCATGAAAGAAACTCAAACAAGATAATGGGTAGGATACAGCGAGATTCTTAAGTTGCCACTTGAGAACCTTTCCCCCATCGGTTATCGGTTCTTCGAGTAATGTGGTCGGCCCATTGCTACTTCAGCTTAATGCGTTGGGCTATGTCGGTTACTCTGGTTCTACTGCGGATATCCTCATTTCTAAGTTTATCACGCAGAGAAACTCCGAGCATAGTCCTTTTCATAGCACGCTAACTTCTTCATACGGCCAGCAGTGAAGGACCACGTCTCAGATCAATAGGTCATCACTGGCAACTGGCACTGGTTGTACAATCTAGTTTTGAGATTTTGAGATTTGTCTGACGAAAAGATGTATGGCGATCTCCCGAACGGAAAGTTAATAAATTTATTTGTTTTCTAAATTTTTCAATATAACGCCAATTTGGTCGATAAACTTTCGCCAAGGACGTCGCTTTCCAACTCTACCATTTATTTCTGAAACATAAATTTGCTTTGAGTCGCTCTTTCCTCATTTATTCTTTCTAAATGAGTAAACACAATTTCTCACACTGTCACTCAGATTCAGTCCTAACATACCGCGTTTCTACTGTGTTTATTCTACTCTCGTGTTTCTTCTTCTACACCCAACTTTCGCTACCATAATTTCAGTACAAAGTATTTATAACTAGTAAGTAAAGTGACTTGAACGTCGAAAGACGAAAGAAATATTTTATGTTATTATATTTATTTACTAAAATATACAAAACTTCCATAATGAAAGCTGGGTTCTAAATTCATTTAATTTCTTAATCTCTTAAAATCTGTACTTATCATTTTGCAATTTCTTTTCTCGATTTTACTTAATTATTTTCCGCTGAAAAGGGGCGAGTGGTCCTCTGTAAGGACGAGTGGGTCCTTTTAAGCAAAGAAAGATGAGATGCTAAGGAGCAAGTAGAATGGAATAGTGCTTTTACAAAGTTATAAAGTCAAATAATATGTGACATTTCAATCATGTTTTAGACCTGTTTTATTAAAAATAGCGGATATTAAGCAGTTAACCGACTAGAATTTATAAATAATGTTATTGTAGTTATAAAAAAGGTATATAAAATTTTCAATCATAATGTTTTTATCATCGTTACAGCCCTTCACAAGTCCACCGCAAGAAATGCCACGAAGCATGGTCCTGAGCCACCTGCATGCATGCATCTTACCAGTTCGTCACTCCCACTAGTGGGGGGATGCCCCACACTTCACCTGTCAGTACGAGGCAGCCACTCGAGAACCTCTTTTCCCCATCAGTTATCGGTTCTTCGAGCTATGTGACTAATCCACTGCCACTTCAGTTTACTAATCGTTACCCAAACCGTTGGGCTATGTCGGTTACTCTGGTTCTACTACGGATATCCACATTACTAAGTTTATCACACAGAGAAACTCCAAGCATAGCCCTTTCCATAGCTCGCTGAACAACTTTGAGCTTCCCCACGCGGCCAGCAATGGGGAGCCCCGTCCGAGATCCATAGGTCATCACTGGTAACACGCATAGGGTGTATAATCTACTTTCGAGATTTCGAGTTTTAGTCGAAGTTGGACTTACCTAGTCGAACAACTTGTCCCAGAAAACATACGTCTACAACTTCGAGTTTAGTGCTCCCAACAACCACCAGCACAGGTGTGACATGGAATGTCATGTCCACGTATGACTTTCGTTTTGTCCATGTTCGTCTTAAGATGAGTATGTGTCTGATCTACCACCGAGACACTACTGAGGTCATTGAGCATAGTGCTTAAGTCCTCCAGCGATTCTGCCATAAAAACTATATCGTCAGCAAATCGAAGGAGAGTGATTTATTCGCCATTGACGTTAATACCGTATCCTTTTCAGTCCAGGAGCTTAAAAACGTCTTCCAATACAGTGGTGATGAGTTTCGGAGATATGTCGTCACCCTATCTTACACCTCTCAGTTCGATAGGTTTCACACTGTGGTTCTGTAGTCAGAAAGCCATCGTAACTCTACTGTATAAACACTTCAGCACTTCGGTATATCAACAGTCCACTTGGCACCGCTGAAGAGACTGCAGCACCGCCAAATTTCGACGGAATCAGAGCCTTACTCATAGTCCACAAACGCAAGAAAAAGTGGCAGATTGTCCTCTTCGGACTTCTGTATAATTTGCCGAAGGGTATGTATGTGGTCTAAAGCCTTTTCGGAAACCAGCTTGTTCGGGAGGCTGGAAGTTGTCAAGTCTGCGTGCGATACGATTCGTAGTGACTCCCGAAAACAGGAAGAAGACGTGACTCAGAAGGAAAATTGATCTGTAGTTTTTCAAAAGAGTTTCGGCTACCGTACTTCTGCTCCACGCCTATGGAGTAGTGCCACCATGGACGACAGAATAAAAGAACTTTTGAAAGATTTTAAGTATCAGTTTTCCACCCGCTTTCAAAAACCCCGCTGTAATTCCATCCTCGACTGAGGCCATGCCGTACTTAAGGTACTGAAGAGCCATTTTTTTCTCGCTCATAATGACGTCCGGGATATTTTTAGAACACTAGCTTTTGCATTGTTACTCAAACTTGCGTGTAACTCCACGATGACGTGTATAGCTGTCTACAGAACCTATCAATCTCACTGAGAATCTCAGGTGTCTCGCAAACGATGGTGCCACATTTGGTTTTCAGCTTCGACAGTAGGCTCTTTCTGGCAGACAGATTTCTGGCAAAGTCTTTGGAGCCCCGGTTTCACTCAATCGCTTCTTCAATACTGGCTGTTTTTTAAAACAACTGTTTTTTAAAGCAACTTTAGTTGCGTAAGTTCCACTCATTTGCAGATCTGTCTATTCAGTTGCCTGTATGCTGTTAAATCTGCTAAAGACTGCAGCTTCATCTTCCGTCTAACAGTCATGAGATTAATAGTGTGATCGGAAAGTTTTTGTGTTCTTTTGCGACGGGTCTTGCAGAGTTCCGACCGCATGGACAGTTTCCACAAGCTTGTCATTAATATCGTCCACTGCATTGCCGTCTTCTAGGCACTGAACATGGTTTTTAACTCGAACTGAAAGGTTTCGGAGCTATAGATTAGAGCACGAGGGAGACGGAGCGTTGACTTCATCAGTCGTGACCTTTTCGACGTCATGTTTAGGTTCAGTGTGCCTCTCACCATTCGTTCATCGCTGTACGTTTTCACTCTTGTGATCACTGAGACATCACTGAACAATTGACGTCTGATCCTCCTAATGAAGTTAATCTTATTTTTTGTCGAACTGTCGGCGCTCGACTAGGTCCACTTTCTGTGGGTCCACTTTTGAACACCTTGGGTTTCGTTGCCCTATTCCGGATTTCCTCACTTTCAGCATCTCGTTATCTCTTCTACCTAGTTTTTCGTTGAAGACTCCATAAACAACGTGCAGTGGCGGTTAAGAATATCCACTACCCGTTATCTTCCCGTGGGTGTCGTAAAAGGCGACAGAGCAAAACAGGAAGGAGATCGGCAGCAGCATCTTCCTGATAACAGCAATTGTACAATAAAAGAACTGAGTTTGCCAACCTGCTTGCCAAGCGTGGCAACTATGGCATACTAGAAACAGAAACAGAAACTTTTTTATTCATGTAGATTATAAACAATACTTATTGAAAGTTAATTTTTTCATTTACCACTGATTCGTAAAAAAACCTCTGTCCTGGGAAGAACCAGCAAGAAACCCAGCAGGACTATATTTTTTTCAAATATTAGCTTGCAATGGTGTTTACAATTAACAACACAAGACAAATTAGAAATAGCTTGGTAGCGGTCACCCTTCCCAGGGGTTATTATCATCCATAAATTCCTTAATATTATAATAACCCTTTTTATACAAATTTAGTTTAATAAAATTTTTGTACTTTGCGTATGACAAATTTTGTATATTTTCTGGGATTTTGTTGTAAAAGCGTATACATCGCCCCAAGAATGAATTACTGACTCGGTGGAGTCGAGACACTGGTACTACTAGCTTGTGTCTGTTCCTAGTATTTACAGAATGAATATCACTTATTTTTGCAAAACTACTTTATCTTGTGTACATACATTACATTTTCATAAATGTAATGAGAGGCCAGAGTTAATGTATTAATTTCCTTAAATGTTTGTCTTAGTGATTCTTTTGGTTTTAAATTATGTATTGATCTAATGGCTCTCTTCTGTAAAATAAATATAATTTCAGTGTCAGTCGCGTGTCCTCATAGCAAAATACCATACGACATAATACTATGGAAATAACTAAAGTAAACTATTCTAGCTGTTTCAACACTGGTAAGAGTTCTAATCTTTTTTGCAGCATATGCTGCAGAACTAAGTCTGCTAGCTAGTTTTGATATATGGGGGAGCCATTGAAGCTTTGCGTCTAGTGTGATTCCAAGAAAAATGGTGGTATCAACAAGACTCAGTTCTTCCCCATTTAAAATTACATTCGTATTAACATGTTTGACATTAGGAGTAACGAATTTCATACATTTAGTTTTAGTACCATTTAAATGCAAATTATTAACATTAAACCAATTGACTAACTTAGCTATAGCATTACTTCGTCGTAATTTAGTAACTGTCGTTTTAATTTGAAAATTAATGAAGTATCATCAGCAAATAATACTACATCATCGTAATCCCCTACTATGTAAGGTAAGTCATTTAATATATACAAGAAACAGAAAGGGGCCAAGAATTGAGCCCTGAGGCACGCCCATTTGTACAGTCGACCTGGAAGAACTCATATTATTAATGACAACTTTTTACGTTCTGTCACTTAAATATGAAATAATTAATTTAAGGGCATCACTCCTTACACCGTAGTGTTGAAGTTTCCTGATTAATGTTTCATGGTGAACACAATCGAAGGCCTTGGATAGGTCACAGAATATAACCAAAGCATCCTGTGAATTCTCCCATGCATTAAAGAATTTTTATAAGCTCAACACCAGCGTCAGTTGTTGAGCGACCCCTTGTGAAACCGAATTGATTTTTATGAAGTAAATTATTTACATTAAAAAAAATTTTACATTTGATCAGGAATAATTTTTTCAAAAATTTTACTAAGTGTTGGCAGTACAGAAATAGGTCTAAAATTAGCGGGGTCTAATATACTGCCAGATTTAAATAAAGGTATTACTTTATTATGCTTCATTATATCAGGAAACACACCAGATTTGATACCAGTATTAAAAATAATAGATAGTTGAGGTGCGATTGCATCTATTATATATAATTTTTGCAATATATATTAATTGCTTACACCAACACTTTCATTTTTTATTTCACCTCTTAGAACTTTAGGCGTGTGTAATGTTTCACTTTATCCATCCGTTTACTGCTATTGTGGCAGGACCAAGTGGAATTGGGAAGTCAAATTTTGTAACAAATTTCATAAAATCAGTTACAGAAATTAATTGTGATTTTAATCAGATCACACGGTGCTTTGATGAAATGCAACCTTTATATAATTTACCAAATGTTAACTATCATCAAGGAATTCCAAATCTTAATATGTTTGATGGTGAAAACCCACATCTTGTTATTATTGATGATCTAATGAGAGAGTCCGATGGAAGAATTGTGGATATATTTACAAAAGGTAGTCATCACAGGAATCTTAGTGTATTTATTTAACACAAAATTTATTTCATCAGAGTAAAGTGCAAAGAGACATATCTTTAAACTCAAGTTATATAATATATTTTAGAGATAATACTCAAATAAGATATTTAGCACGACAAGCGTCACCAAATAACCCAAAATTCATTGAAGATGCCTACAGAGATGCAACTCTAGAGGCGCATGGATATTTAATGGTAGATTTAAAACAGAATACCAATGATTTTTGTCGCTGTGCCTTTATTGTTCCATTGTTACTATTCTGTTACTTTTTTTATTTTATTTTTAATTTTTTGTTATTTTTCCGTTATTGTTATTGTTTATTATTATAATTTGTTACCTGCATATTGTGAGTGTTCTGGAAAAACGTTCCTTGTCCTTTTGAGAACAAGGCGTCGTTCTTCTCGGAGCAAGTGCTTCCCTGAATAAACGTCAGCTCCCCCTCCTCCTGTCCAAACCAAAATGTCTACCATAGACATGAAACATAGCCTTGCAAGCGCCATTTCGGACGCTCAGTACTACCAATCCCAATGCATAGCCCACGATGTCGACGTGAACGCCATCAGCCAAGTCTGTAATTTCTTCGCTCCCCCTGCCCATAAGGCATGCGTCCCCCCACCCGCCATGGCGGCTTTCCTCGCGACCCAAGCGGCTGCCCCACAGACCGACTCGCCCGCGTCCCTCGACTTCGATATGGAGCACTCGGACACTACGTCCGTTACCTCCTCCTCCCGAAAGAGGACCGCCCACAGCTCCACCGGCTCCTAGGAGTTATCCGACTCCAAAGGAACGGTCACCGATTCAGCCCAATTCACGCTAGTGAAATCCAAGCGCGGCCCGAAGCGTGCCGCAACTTTCCGCACTCCCCCACCCCGGCGGCCACCGCTGCCGGTGTAATTCTCTCCATTGTGCACTACGCCAAGCCATCCCCGCTGCGTCGTGTTTTCTCCAAGCGAAATTCACCACACTGTCAAAAACCCTCTACGAAAAGGGTTTCAAATATGACTAAGCCACCAATGTCGGCGAGGCCATCAAAATCGTGCCGGCGTCTATAGAAGACTTCCGGAACATCACTCGTCACTTCACGGCTGAGCGCGTGTCCTATCACACGTACGCTCTCGCCGAAGAAAGATAAATAAAAGCAGTCCGCGGAGTTCCTCACGAACTCGCAAACGTGGACATCTTAGATGATTTAAATTCCCAGGGCATCCCTGTCGAGGCTGTGCACGAGATGCACAGCAGCAGGGGCGAAAGGTTCAACCTCGCCCTACTCGTACTCTCAAACGTGCCGGAGGCGAAGGCCATCTTCCGCGAGGTACGCACTGTGTGCGGCCTGTCGCGTGTGAGGGTCGAAGCCCCACACCGGCGCGGTTACCCAGCGCAGTGCCACCGCTACCAACTTTATGGGCACGCAGCAGCCAACTGCTCAGCCCCACCCAGGTGCGTTAAGTGCCTAGAACAACATCACTCGGAAGAGTGCCCTCGGCCCAAAAATGCCGAATCCCCACCCCCATGTGTGCTATGCGGACAAACAGGCCACCCGGCCAATTTTAGAGACTGCCCTCGCGCTCCTCGTCCACCTCTGAGCTACAAAGCTTCCCGGGGTGGAGCTTTGAGTTCGAACTTAGAACTTTCCCGGCTCTTGGAAGCCGCATGCCCCGCCAGTGCCTGCCCCTACCACAGCCCCCTCAGGGCTCTTCTCAGCCCACACAGGGCATCTATCGCCTACCACCTCAGGGCCCTCCTCGGCCCCTTATGAGCCTTCCGCTCTCCCAGCCTGCGCCGCTCCCAATAAACCCTTGGTTCCCAAAGGCAACAAATATCCCGCGGCCCTCTGTCGCCCCACAAAAACAGGCAAACCCTATAGTAGATGATCAAAGCCTAGTGTCTAACACTATGAGTAAGATCAATATAGGGGAAATCTCTATCCTTGCACGTAAACTGCGCGCTGGTCAGTCCCCTCAGGACCGTCTTCTTGCTCTTGCTGAGCACATCGATCTACTAAGGTCGTTGTAAAAACACTATGCCGGAGCTCTCTGCTCCCGCAATATCGCACGGTCGTATCAAAACAAAGGGTTTGTCGCTTGTTTCGTTCAATATCCGCGGTTTGCGAAATAACCTCCCAGAGCTTAGGCTCTTTCTTCGAGATTGCGAAGCCGACCTCCTCCTTCTTCAAAAGACGCACCTCAGCCCTAAGGTCTCTAAAGCCCTCTCTATCAAAATTTATTCACTTCTTCGTAACGACAGACCCGACCACAAAGCCGGCGGTACTGCCATTTATTACAAAAAGTCCCTTCATTGCTCCCACATCCCCACTCCGACGCTTACCAGTATGGAAGCCACTATCACTAGATTAGCCATGACTGGACACCAGTCTATCATTATAGCCTCTTGCTATATCCCTAGCGGTACCCTCCCCGTTAAGAGTGATTTCGAGGCCATCCTTGCACTAGGCGACTCAGTCCTTATGTTTGGAGATTTTAACTCCAAGCATACTGAATGGACCTGCCGCACAACTACTAGTAGTGGCAGGGTGCTGCTCAATATCACTCAGTCTCTCGACCTGACTGTCTACAGCCCCCTCGCTGTCACCCACTATCCCGACAAAATTAACTACGCTCCTGACGTGCTAGACTATGCTCTAGTTAAAGGAGTCTCCCTCAACCTTAGAGCAATAAAGTCTCTCGATGATCTAGGATCCGACCACCGTCCTGTATCCCTCCTTCTTGGCCATCAGCCACCTCCAACTCCCACTTCCAAAACCCACACCAAC
Source organism: Parnassius apollo (assembly GCA_907164705.1). NCBI lineage: Eukaryota > Metazoa > Arthropoda > Insecta > Lepidoptera > Papilionidae > Parnassius > Parnassius apollo. The sequence goes on along the minus strand of CAJQZP010001218.1, from coordinate 8,199,563 downwards.
TGGAAGAGCTTCAAGAAGTCTCTAGCCTCGGCTGGACTCTAATCTAAATAAAAAAGCAAGTAAAGGAATGGTTAAAATTACAAGAAACATACACATTACATAAACTCATTCGAAAAAAATTCCCGCGTAATAGGCACATTTTATCAAATATTAATGAACTGTGGCAAGCTGATTTAAGTGATATGCGAACTTATTCTCAATATAATGATGGTTTCAAGTATATACTTTGTGTTATTGGTGTATTTAGTAAATATGCTTTTGCAAGACCAATGAAAAAGAAAAACTCAGAAACAACTAAAGAATGTTTTGAAAGTATATTTACTGAAAGTAAGTACAGAATTTGTTTCAAAAGATGTACAAAAATACTTTAAATCCAAAAAGATTAATTACTATATCACTAACAATCCTGACATTAAGGTCAGTATTGTTGAGCGATTTCAAAGAACACTAAAAATGAAAATGTGGCGTTATTTTACTCATAATAATACTTATAGATATATAGATGTTTTACAAGATTTAATATGCTCTTGTCACAACTTTCGCTCTAGTATTAAGAAGTGTCCATGTGATGTAAATTCCAACAATATTATGACAGTTTGGACTAATCATTTTGATAGACGGTCAAACAAACTTTCTTTAGAAAATCCTAAACCAAATTTCAATGTGGGTGATTATGTTCGAATAACTAAATATAAATATGTTTTCCAAAAAGGATATTTATCAAATTGGAGTGATGAAATATTTATTATATCTTTAATATTTGATAGATCCCCATGGGTTGTCTATACAATAACAGATTTACAAAGTGAACCAATGGTCGGTACTTTTTATGAAATAGAATTACATAAAATCACTTACAACGCCACCTCACAATATAAAATAGATAAAATAATTGACACTCATTATTCAGGTAACAGAAAAGAAGTATTAGCGAAGTGGAAAGGTTATCCAGATAAATTTAACTGTTGGATTTTACCTTCTAGTTAAAAAGAAATATGAATAAAGAAAGTTTTTATTTAACTTTGCTCAGCAATAGTTCAATGGAATACCTTCCTGATAACAAGATCACAAATTTTTCAACGAAATTACCAAAAGCTATGAAATTAGAAGGTGAATGGTCGGTTGGAGTTGTCGAGTTTCAATATCCATGTACCATGTTTACTGTTCAAGATCATGAAAATATTATACACATTACAAAATCTATGTTAATGCCTAATGAAGATAAACCATCCATAGTGTTACTACAAAAAACACATTCCAGCAGATAAAAATATAACATCCGTAACATTATCACCCAAATTAAGTTTACAACTAGGTTATGAACCAAATAAAAATCTCCTAGAGAGAAATTTTGGAAAGTATACTGCTAATTTACACTTAAGGTTACCATCTCAATTATTTCTATATTGCGACCTTATCGATCCCCAGATTGTGGGTAATGTTATGACTACTTTACTAAGAGTCATTTCATTAGATCCTACAAAATACATTTATGGTGCAAATAAAATGCACGTTTTCTCTCAACCTCGCTACTTACCTGTTATGTGAAGAGAGTTCGATATGCTGGAAATAGTTATAAGATCGAGCACAGGACAAAAAATACCATTCCAGTTTGGAACCATGTGTATTATTAAACTACATTTCCGAAAATTGTAATAATGAATTCTCTTCGTGATCATCATAAATGTCCATATGAAAATTATTATACACATCAAGCTGGGTCAGGATTTGGAGTAATTTATAAAGGTTCACCATACCAACGCGGTCATGGTATTGGGAGCTTCTTAGGGGGGTTATTTAGATCAGTTTTACCTTTACTTTCAAGTGGTGCTCGAGTGATTGGTAAGGAGGCACTAAGTGCTGGAGTAGGACTTTTATCGGATATGGTTCGAGCGCGTCCTATGGAAGCCTCAATAAAAGATCGTCTAAAGCAAGTTAGAACGAATTTAAAACGAAAGGCTGATGAGAAAATTGATCATTTTAACATGACAGGATCTGGGTATAAAACTAAAAGAAAACGATTGATCTCGTTCATTCCACCATTAACTGCTAAAGTGAAAGCTGCGAAAAAACTTGGTCTAAAACCAAAAACTATCAAAGATATATTTTCAAATTAAATATGTCTTTCCTTCATAAACATTCTTGCGAGTGCGTTAAGTCAGAATTGAATTTGTTTGCACTACCGTTTACACAAACTAGCGTTGAAAATGGATTTCTTTAATTGGTCTGCATTTTAGTATTATTCAATAAGGCAAAGTATTTTTCTTTTGTGTTCACTCTTTTAGTCATGTTGATGTTTATTTAAACCAAAAACTTCAACACCAAACACCAAAAAAATCACCACCTAATAATACCTATGCATATCGAGCATACATGGAAACCCTTTTAAACTATGCTCCTGCTGTTAAACAATCTCATCTTACTTGTAGTCTTTGGTATGAGGATACATCAGGAAAAATGGATTCTACAGATGGTAAAACATAGGATTTATAAAAGACAGGGATTGATTTGTGAAAGTGAGGAAATAGAAATGATTGGTCATCTTCACGGTGACATTTTCAACCGAGATAAATTTTTAATTAATATTGTTCAAATGAGTGTTAAATTGGTTCGATCAAGAGAGAGTTTTAATTTAATTGCTGGGTCAAACGATGTAAAGTTTAAAGTTTGCATTACGGACGTAACTCTTATTGTTCGACGAGCACGAATTAATCCAAGTGTATTTATTACTCGCACATCAAAAAGTTTTAGCTTCTATCACTGCTAAATCCTATTATTACTCGAGCTGAAGTAAAAGTTTTAACAATTCCATCGGGTGTTCAAGTAAAAACTCTTGATAATATATTTTTAGGACAGGTACCCAAAAGATGTATAATTGGATTTGTGAACAATTTTGCATTTAATGGTTCCCTTACTAGTAATCCATTTAACTTTGAAAACTTTGGTATTAATTCTTTCAGCTTATATATTGATGGTCAACAAATACCTTTAAAAAGCTTTGCAACCATCTTTTAATAATAGTATATTTACATCAGCATATCATACTCTATCCTCGGGAACTGGTATTCACTTTCTTAATGAAGGAAATGGAATCTCTTGTGAACAGTATGCCAAAGGTTACTGTCTATTAGCATTTGACTTACTTTTTTAATCCTGATTTATTGGCCGAGCCAACTCATCAGCTCATTGGAATCTCATAAAGCATGGTAGTGTAAGATTAGAAGTACGATTTGAATCCTCACTAATACAAACAATTAACTGTATAGTTTATGCTGAGTTTGATAATATTATTGAGATAGATAAAAACAGAAATGTTACTGTAGACTATAGTAGTTAAGTAAGTTAGTTAAGTTTATTTTATGTGTTATGTGTAATGCATTTTTTGTATATGTAACTATGTGAAACATTATAAAATTAAATAAAACAAATTGTATGCAATATATTATTTTTTATTTCTTTATAAATTTTCTATTTAATCTAATACAAAACACTGTTCGAGTTTAAATTTTACATAATCACACTGACTGAACTACTGAACGTGCTGCTGCCAAGGATCATCATCATCTTCCCAATCTTTTAAACCACCACCACAATGGAAACACTTGATTCTGTCTGTATAGCGAGTATAAAAGAAACCGGTTTCTGCAAGATCTTCAGATTTCTGTCGCATAACGAGAGGCCAGTTTTCGAAACTGAGCAACCGGCTAGATTTTGAACTGAAGAATGGATATTCAGCTCTTGAGTATTGCATATTCTTCTCGTTTTCTTCTCCACTCAGTGTTGTAGTTTTGTTATTCAATGATGTGTTCTGTACACGTATGCACCACTCATCTCTTCCTTCTGCTCTTGTCTTCCTGTAATTTAAGTAAACAATCACTAATGATCATCTAATCTTGACTAAAAATATGTTTGTTCCAACAAACTTCACACAACAATGCTTCATTACTACCCATTATCCCATCTCTTCCTTCTGCTCTTGTCTTCCTGTAATTTAAGTAAACGGAATCACATTCACTAATGATCAGCTAATGACTGTCATTGTTAAAAAAGTATTTTTTAACTTTTTCACTTTCTGCTATTGTCTTTGTATTTAGGGCTAGGAAATGTCCGCCGCGCTGCCTCAATGCGTGTTCGCAAACTTCACATGCCTTCGAAATTTTCTCAGACATGCAGGTTTCCTCACGATGTTTTCCTTCACTGCCGAGCACGTGGTAAATCAGCACTTAAAATTGAAATTAACAATTTAATTGGTGCCGGTGGGGTCGCGTATTGTGAAATATCGTCCTTTCCAGGCAACAACGTTTATTTCATAATACGTCACAGGACGTAGCACTATACGTCACGCGATATTTTAATCGTTTTTATTTTGGGAAATAAAACAAAATTTATGATTAATTTAAAATTTTATTTTCAAGTAATAACCATTTTTAAAAAACCCACATTTCATCACAAGAACAATATAAAATGTTGTGATTATTTTTTGCAAATATATGATTATTACACACATAACGTTTGTTTAAATTTATGACATTTACCAAATCATTGTATTTTGGACATTTGTATTCTTCAATATTAAAAATTCTATCATTCGTCGTCAACATTTTTAAAAATTGTTTTTCTGCTGAACTACCTTTGTATGCAATCGCATCGTCTTTGCACAAATTTCTAATGTACCAATTTAATATGGGAATGATGTTCTCTTGTTTTTTTTTTAATTCTTCGGTCACGTCAAATATGGAATTCCGTGCACGTGTGTTTCGCAATAACGAACAGTTTTTTGTCTTTTGGTGACAAATAATTGAAAAGATAACTTGGCTAAAACAAATAATGATCGATAAACGCATAACTTTTACTAGATAGTTTTACGTCTAGAATAGCCATTTCTCTACATTGAATGTTTATGAGGATATGTAATGTAAAATCCATCCATGTCGATGATGTATATAATATTTTTTAGATTTTATGTCATTTTGAACCAAAAAGTTAAAAGTATTTACACGTGACTAAAAATATATTTGTTCCAACAAACTTCACATAACAATGCTTCATTACTTCCCATCATCCCATCTCTTCCTTCTGCTCTTGTCTTCCTGTAATTTAAGTAAACGGAATCACATTCACTAATGATCCGCTAATGACTGTCATTGTTAAAAAAGTATATTTTAACTTTTTCACTTTCTGCTATTGTCTTTGCATTTAGGGCTAGGAAATGTCCATCGCGCTGCCTCAATGCGTGTTGGCGAACTTCACATGCCTTCGAAATTTTCTCAGACATGCAGGTCTCCTCACGATGTTTTCCTTCACCGCCAAGCACGTGGTAAATCAACACTTAAAATTGCAATTAACAATTTAATTGGTGCCGGCGGTGATCGAACCCGGGTCGTGTACTGTGAAATTTACAACTTGCGCTAACCAACTGAGCTACCATGGCTTAATCATATACACACACAATATTTAAATATAATTTGTTAACACTAAATCATACACACGTAAGAAAATAACAGAAAGAAAATTAAGTTTGTCAATAGAATAAACACTTACATCCATGGCCTTTGATGCGTTGAAGTAACACACATGTAGTACTGATAGATCCACTGCGGTCAAACGACTATACACTAACTCCATGACTGCAGCTGCTCGGTCTTATATAGCACCAGTAAGTAATAATTCTAATCTATAGAATTTCTGCAGTGAAACTGATAGTAACTTTATGCGTCAACAAGCCTATCTCACATTCTGTTGCATATCTCAACATTCCTTCGTGTTGTGTCTTGTTCGATGTATCGATGACTCAAATACGATTTGCATAACACAAAAGAATGCGATTTAATATTTATAAATCACTATAATTGACCATTCCTATGTTAATCATTGAGTAAATTGGTACTGTAATAATCTACTAATAGCAGTAATATCATGGATACACTAGATGTACAACAACATCTGAAAAAGATTCACCCCAGTCTAGAAAATAATGTTTATGCTGCTAATAGATTGCCCATGTATACCCACGTACCAACGTATATAATATGCAATTTGGATACAGATGATAAACATTGGTCACATTGGGTAGCTTTATATATCGATACGAATGACGTCGGTCAATATTTTGATTCATATGGACGATCACCTGTACGATATCATCTAGAGTTTTTAAAAAGGAATTGTAAAAGATGGAACTGGAATGTTGATAGGATTCAGAATGAGTGAACTTCAGTTTGTGGCGAATATTGCTTAATGTATTTGCTATATAGGTTTCAATGATGCAATGCATATTTTTACGAGTATATTTACAGGGATGTTTCGCTTATTTTATAGATAATAAGTAATAAGATTTTGTATTTTGTAAATAAAAATTGTAACAAAATTAAGTAATGTGTTTTATTGATGATTCAGATTAGCGTTGTAGTTAGGAACAAAGAAGTACTTTAGTTTGTAACAATAGCACTGATAAGCCGACGCACACGCCAAGGAAGAATAGACAATGACAATAGATAAGAACAATGGGACGCTAATGGCGGTGGACCTCACCGGATATCAATTATATGTTGGTTAATTGATCTGCGTATCTCCGGAACCGTGCATCCTACGCAAAAACGCAGATTCGTGATCAGAGCATGCCAAAACCTTTTTTTTAGGGTCGTGAGTCGACGAACGTTGTACCACTTCTGACTCAGTGAGCCAGAAATGGTACAACGTAACTACTTATGTCAAGCTAATAAAATCGTGTTAAAAGATACCTTAAAAAAGACCGGGAGACCATAATCTCATTCCTACGTGTGTCAAAATATCCACCAAAAAGGACATTCGAGGAAGCGCTAAGATCTTAAATCAGGCGAGTAAAAAGTTGTTACGGACGGTAATCCAACAAAAACGCTCCGATCTATATGACATAAATAAATCCATAGACACATCATCCAGTGAATTAAAGAAAGTTTTAACGACGTTTGATTATAACTTTTGCATGGAAAAATTAAAGAAACGCGAAATTAGTAAATGTAACGAATTCAAAAACAAACATATAGAAAAATATCAAAAATTAACGACCAAATCAAAGGTCAAACATCCGAATCAATGCCAGAACCAAAAGCAACCATTGACAAACCCAGATCATAGATTAATCGCGTTCTATAATCTGTCAAAACAAACACTGGATGATGCAACAATTAGGGTTTTATCCAAAGGCCTCAATTTTGCTATAACTCCACGCAGATTACCGTACGAAGAAATTATCTGTAGTGTCGAGGACTGTTTATTTAAAACCAATATGCGGAAAGAGGATTTGGAGGCGGTACGTCAAGACATTTTGTCTATGTTACGTCGATGTTCAGTGCCTAAACCGAATCTTCCCAAAGAAAAATTTATAGCGTTAAAAAACCTACGTAATAAACCAGAACTTACGATTCTCCGCGCAGATAAGGGAAGCGCCACGGTAGTCATGGATACGTCAGATTATAATTCTAAAATACAAGAACTTTTGTCGGATGTAAGTACTTATAAAAAAGGTTAAAAACGACCCAACAAATAGCACACTAAAAATAACTAGTGACCTCATAAAGAAAAACTCCGAAAAATTAAATCTGGACGTAAAATGGTTAATACCTACGTACGCCAAATCACCAAAATTATATGGGTTACCAAAAATACACAAGCACAATGCTCCATTACGTCCCATAGAGATCCAAATCGATTCATCAACTTACAGATTGGCTCAACGCTTAGCGAAAATACTCTCACCGATCGGGGGACATACAAGAGCACACATAAAAGATTCCTACCATTTTGTCAGCAGATATATAGTACTACCAGCAATGTCAATGTAAATAATTAAAGTGCAAAAAGATTTTTTTAATATTTTATCGATCTTAGTTATAAATGACCGTATACCTCAAGTTGCTCTATCTGTCTATGTTCGCTACATAGTTCACGGAATGACTGACGCCAGACTGATCATGCAAACGTTGTCTACGGCAGAATGCAATAAAAGCCAACTGGCTAACAGCATTGGCATCACGGAATATACTACACGTATTAGCCGTATACTTTTGGAAGACGGATCGAACGTCGTTCATTTATATTCATCTAGTGAAGATAAACATAACAACATTGCCAAATATAACTATGTAGTATACACTATATAAGAGCCTCAGAGTGGAGCACCGGCATTAGGCCAATAACGAGTTGCAATGCATGAGAATTATTTATCCGCAACGAACGTCCACAACTTTGATAAGAATAAAAAATTCCGCACTCATAAATTTTACAAATCAGCTGCAACCATTTGTCAGGAACACTATTTTTTCCCTCTGGGACTGTAACCGTAGTGACATAGTGAATTTCCGTTTGTACTCGTACATTTTCGTTTGGTGACAACTGAATATAAAGAAAAGTATACAGGCGCCGTAATATAAAATAGCTTTTATTTAAATATAAAATAAAACCTGGTAATACTAATATATAATTTTAAATTCAACTTTTTTTTTCAAATATATAAGCAATTAGAATAAGCTAAGTTTTGAATTCTTCGAGCTATATGGCTGGCCCATAGCCATTTCAGCTTACTAATCTGTTGGGCTAAGTCAGTCACTCTGGTTCGATTGCGGATACCCTCATTTCTAAGCTTATCACGCAGAGAAACCCCAAGTATAGCCCTTTCCATAGCTTACTGAACGGCCTTAAGTGTCCTCATACGGCCAGCAGCGACACAAGTTTGCGCGTTAACCGCTAAATAGAACCCCTTTATCGTATCTCCACAGTTTCAAGGCAATGCCCTTGTCGCCTCAGCCATCGGCAAATATCGGAATCCTCGGCGTCGACATATCGAGTGACGTGCAGTTTCGTGGTCACTTGGAAGAGAAGGCCAAATTGGCCTCTAAAAAGCTTGGCGTGCTCAGCAGAGTGGGACAATATTTCATGCCGGCACACCGCCTGCAACTTTACAAAGTGCAGGTTCGGCCGCACAAGGAATACTGTTCCCATCTCTGGGCTGGGGCTCCTCAATACCAGCTCCCTACACTTGACCGCATCCAGCGCAGAGCGGCTCGAATCGTCGACTACCGTGTGTTTTCCGATCGGCTCGATTCACTGGCGCTGCGAAGAGATGTTGCATCTCTTTGCATTTTCTTTCGCATATACCATGGGGAGTGCTCTAAGGATTTGTTCGGATTAATCCCAGCCGTCAAATTTCGGTGAACGCACTACGCGGCAAACGTCCCGATACCATCCACACCATCTGGATGCTTGGCGGTCCACCACTGTACGTTTCAAAAGGAGTTTTCTTCCGCGTACAACCTCTCTGTGGAATAGTTTAACCACCGGCGATTTTTCCGGTCCGATACGACCTGGGGACCTTCAAGAAAAGAGCTTACTCCTTTCTAAAGGGCTGGCAACGCACCTGCAATTCCCCTGGTGTTGCGGTTGATCATGGGCGGCGGTAGTCACTTAACATCACGTGAGCCGCATGCTCGTTTGCCCCCTCTTCTATAAAAAAAATATAATTATCGTCATAGCAGCAAATCGCACAAGCGGCACGCAATACCAGCGATGTTTACCGAGCGAATACTACAAACTAACGAATTATTGGTTTGTCCGCTTTCATTTTGGAAATGTTAACCTGAAAAATGAACCCCTTGGTCATCTGAAAACTTTTCTCGACAATGACGAATTAAGCGATTGTGGAAGCTGATGGTACTTAATCTACGGCTGAAGATTAGCAGAAGCTTTCGTCGTTAGGATCAAATCAATATTGGTCCATTTGCGTCAAAATGGCAAGGTAAAAACCTGACAAATGGGTGTGCCACGAACTCGAATGATGAATGATGTTTAGAAAATATAAGATAGATTAATTGAATTGCTTTATTGATATACGGCTACTCATATTATCGTATAAGTATAATATAGTAATAATAGAGGCATTTTAAGAACACAAAATTGCTTGACTACTACGTCGAACGCTTCGCATTATGAGGAGTTCGAATTAAAAAAAATATTTCAAACGAGGTAGATGCACCTATTTCAGTGCAATATAATATATCTCTCGATAGAGTTTATTTTGCATTTGTGAATATCAGTACACAGAGTGTTATTCGAAATATATTCCTATATTTTTCCAGTGGATTCTAGATGAAACGAAACAACAAAACCATGCGAAATAGTTTATACAAACAGGCTAACGGCGAGTGCAATTTGCATTTACATCCTCTTGGAAATGCATGAACAGAACGTTAGCAGTGAAAACATCACAAAATACGTGTGCAATTTATCACTAATTTTATAACTTACTTGTAATGGAAGCATGAAAATTATTTTTATTACCACTTTATAAGTACATACATTATCTTTAGCTGCTAAATGCTGTGCAGTGACGAGCTAGCGTTGACCAGGCTAGGTCACTCACTATACTAAACATGCTAATGCAATGTATAGTGTGTGAGAACTGGAGACCATTCTTGCACAAGGTATTTCATTCAAGTCATTAGGGATAATAACGCATTTGCGTTGTTTTATTCTCAATCTAGGATAGTTGTATATGTCTATGTGACGCAGCTTACATTTATCATCGGGCGGACTGTGTGCCCGCTTTTCAACTTTGCTCCTGCGCCTATTAAAATAATTTTAATATTTAATGAAATCTTTTTTTACACTTACAAAAAGCTCAAGCTTGAGCCTACAATAGATGTTTCTTTCAGCATCGTTGAGCATTAAATGTTTGTTTTAGTATATATATATATATATATATATATATATATATATATATATATATATATATATATATATATATTATACGTGGTGGAGCCTTGCTGCAGTTATATTAGTAGTATAGTTGTAGCACGAATGGTTCGGCTCGACCGGGGAAGGACCACGCTCTCACAGAATACCAGCGTGAAATAATAGCATAATGCTGCTGTGTTTCGTAGAACCGGAGACCCTTTTTACAGGAAACGAGGCATTCTATCTTAGTCCTCACGGGTGACAACGCATCTGCATTTTGATTTGTAATCAAGGATAAATGTAGATTGTCTATGGGCCGCAGCAACCACTTACCATCAGGTGGACTGTGTGCTCGTTTGTCACCTTATCTTATATATATATATATATATATATATATATATATATATATATATATATATATATATATTTTTTTTATATATTTATTAATGTGTGTGTAAAATATGTCTTATATGTATATGTGCACATCTCTATTGTACATATAGGGTATATTTATGAGCAACGAAATATTTCAATTTATAAAAGTAATTATTGAAATGTACTTCATAAAATACATCCAGGCGGATCGTGCGTGTATCTGTGGTTATGACAGAATTATTCTGCGCAATAGGTTACTCTGCAGCATTGTGAATAAAGGTCTTTCTTTCTATTTCATAAATTTTATTTATTTTCTGAGTCAAACATAAGCAAGGTGACATCGTCATAGTCACCTTAGTCTCCATCCTCATTCAAACGAAGTTCTCTAAATATATAAAATAATAAAAAATCGAAATAGAATAGAAATAATGTATTTTTTTGTACTGGTAAGTATTTATTTTCTTAATAGCTACTAAGAAAGTAAGAACTTACCGGAAATAAAAATGAACTGAATCCAACGGATTACGGTGCGCCCGGAAAACTCCATGGATTGCCTTCAGTTGAAAATTTAAACTTAAGATTTCACACTCACTTGTTGTTCTGTCAGTTTTTGGATGTACTTCAGTTCAATTCATCATTTTAACTACCCATTAGTGTATGGTTTTGCTTTGAAGTCTACCGTCGCTCTAGAGATATCCTTATCTACTTATTCCATCTTCTCACTGGGATGTGCCGAGGTTGCTGCATGAGTCTGAATGGACTTCAACAAATACCATTTGAAAATTATGGATAAAAATATTGTAAGCAATCCTCGTCGACATACTCCGAATCTTTACTAAAGGTGTGAAGAGTGGCTGATAAATTTGAAACTTTTTGGGGCAAATTGTCGACCTCCCAGTGTCCTACTCCTCCACTCTTTGGACCTCAGATAATCCAAGGCCAAATTATGGCAGTTTGATTTTAATATTTTAGAAACAATTTACTGAATATTAGAAACAGATTAATATTCCCGACACTAGTATTATCATATGATATTAATTTTTGTGAGTGCATTAAATTAATTAACAATTTGCTGTTACTTTGTTCAAGGTCTGGAATGTGGACTTACTATATCATTGTATGATTCATTATAGACTTACGTCAAAATGTTTCTAAAGTTGAGTTGAACATTCTTATTTTGTTATATTGACTTATGTTGTTGGTGGTTATTATATTGGACGCTATAAAATTTGTAGTATACGGTATACGCGCAGAATATAAAGGGGCTCTAAGGAAGCTAAAATTTATAAGTACACCTACTCGTACTTGGTAGCAATGTGTGGGGTCGTAGTGGTAGGTTTTCTTTGATTAACTTACAGAATATCAAACTAACTTACCAAGTGAAGTTCGATGACAATTATGTGAACGGTTTCATTCGAAGCGATTTATCGTTAACGTATTGTAGTAGCTCCTCTATGTACTTGGTTTGCACGAATTTTAAAAGATTTTTTTGTATGGTTTAATTTCCCTACTAATTGATGGCTACACTACCCTTGCATAGTAGCTCGGGCCGCGTTCGAGTCATTATGTTTAAAGCCATTCAAAATATTTCACATTTTTAATGATAGTGGCAACCTAGGGTAGGGTTTTGTTTTTAATACTCAAGTAACTATTTACTTACATTTTTAAGGAATTTTAAATAAAGCCGTTCACAATAGTTGTCATTGATACGAAATGAACTAAACGAACTTCACTTAGTAAGTTCGTTTGATATTCAATTATGTTTCACGGCTTCATTCTTTGCGATTTATCCTATACCTTTATACAATTCTTCTTTTAAGCAATTCTTGTATGTATATATATATATATATATATATATATAATCGGAGTATCGGAAACGGCTCCAACGATTTTCATAAAATTTAGTGTCCAGGGAGTTTCGGGTGCAATAAATCGATCTAGCTAGAATTTATTTTTAGAAAATATCGTTTTGTCCGTGTTTTCAGGCAATGAAAAACTGGTACAATATAAAAAGGTAAATTTTGATACTGTGTCAATGATCGTAATAGCTCAAGTGGATATCGAGCGGTCGCAAAATCGTAATGCCTTGGTTCCCGTCCTGTCTTCGGTCCAACTTTTTTCCTTTTTTTGTCAAGTTGCCTTCTTTTCTGAGAAAATCTATTATTTCGAGCCCTTTTTTAGTAGTTTTTAAAAATACGTAATTTTAGTTAAACTAATTGCATAATTTTTTTAATTAAAACTGAGCAAAGCTCGGTCATCCAGGTACTTGTTAACGTATTTGAGAAAGTTTAGGGGATTAAATGTGAAATAATATAAGCAAGTAAGTTATCATACATTTAAGTATTACTATGTTATATTGCTTAGTGACAATAATCAAAATCCTAATCAATAATACAATTTTATTTCAATTACAGGTTACAATCGGCAGACAGTATTGTTGTGGCATACAACAAATTGGAATCTGCTATTGTTTGTTTATTATTTTAAAACTTTGCAGAGACAGAAGAGAAATCGGACCAACCGGCAGTTTTCTAATAACCTCAATATTGACTCCGTGTTTATTAGCTGCGGATGTGGATGCATGACGAGTGCTGTGCGCACTGAATATGTACGTAAGTGTCTATGCCAGTAAAATGTATCTTTTATCCAGCGGCTGAGAGTCTGAAATGTTATTTTCGAATGTGGTCATTGGAAACTAATAAGTAAATATTTATTACTACGAAGTGATTGAGTTTTATTGATGTAGGTCATGTTTCAGGGCGAACATTAAAATATGGTAACCTCGATACTGGTTGGGGAGCAATAAGTTTAGATGTTTTGATCACATTAGTTATAGTTATAGCTGTATCACTTGGAGAATTTATAATAATATTAGATAATTTTATTAGTGCTCAAGTCCTAAATAGTTTTAAGTATGTTGGCTTAGAACAAATTAGTTGTTGCAATACTGGGAACCCGGTTTGTGTAGAGCAATATGTAACCACTAGAATGCGTTCTACTCCTTCATTTATAATTTTTATATGAACTTTGTTATTGGTGAAAAGATTGGAAATGGGTAGAAGAACATATTTTTCTAAGGAACAGTCGAGCAATGGCCCAGGCATCAGGGTCATTTTTTCAAGCAATATATTTATGGCATTTTGCATTGCCTCTGCTAGCATCTGGGTAACCGTTGCAACGAATTAATTTATTAAATACCTTATTATGAAGTTCCTTTTCAGTGTATAAAATTTCTTACGAGACAACTGATCTAGTTATCTTTGGTTTTTATATAGTTATTGAGAAGAAAATATAGTTATTGCAAGAATTTCACACCATTTACATATTTATCTACAAATAATATTTAAATGCTCGAACTGTATGCTACCCATCCTATTAATACAAGACATCGCAGTAAAATCAATTTGCAATAATATTTTAATTGAATTTAAATTACTATCGAAACACTTTACAGCTAGAAAAGCTGTATGTAATTCTAATTCGTTAATATATATGGATTTCTCATGATACAGTAGCAAAAAACAGTTTTTCACGTTACAATAAGCACTCCAACCTATAGATAATGCGTCAGAAAATATTTCTTTATCATATTTATCACTTTCAATTAGCGGATAGAAACTATGATCAATAATATTTATCCTCCAAAGCGTGTCAGTCTGAAGACTTTCAGGAAGCTTTGCGATTTGCTCGTAACTAGGGTTGTTGATTAAGCAACGATTGAATTGTTCAAAACGTTTAGTGTATAGCCATAAATATTTTACCGCAGGGCATGCAAATACTAGAAGTTCCAAGAGTTGAGCAAATTCACGAAGTGTATGTAGTTTAATGAACTTAGAAAAAACTTTAAAAATTTTTAATCGAAAAAAAATTTATATATGGGTACAATAAAATAGACATCTTTTAAATTTATGTAAGCCATGTAAAAGTTTCTGGTTATCAATTTTGATGCTGTACGGTAATCCTCCATCTTAAAATGTCGCGTTTCTACAAAATTATTTAAGCATTTAGGATTCAATATAAATCTATTTTCTCCGTTCGAGATTTCCACAGGAGAACAGATTAGCAAGTTTAAGTGGCAATCAGCCGGCTGAGCTATACTAACAACTGATGGAGAAGGAAACTTCTTGAGTGGCTACCTCGTACTAGCATGCTCAGTGTTGGGTAAACTCCCCCCAAGTTGGAGTGACGAGCAGATGAAATATGTTTGTGGCAATCTATAAGGAAGAGTCCTATGTTTAGCAGTGGACTTGTGATGGGCAGTAATGTTGATGAAATGTATTTAGAAGCAATCCTAATATTTTATTTAATAAAGGAAATAATTACCTGCTCATTACTGAATAATTATGTAGTAGATTGTTAAATTTTATGAAACAAACTTCACAAACGGACAAAATTAAGCTGGTTGAGGCGTCCCTTTCTTAATTAAATTGTATTAAATTTCTCTGTACCTTCTTGGTTTATAAAATAACTAATGAAGATATCACCGATGGAAGGAACAATAAAGTACGGGCTCAAACTTTATACCGTAAAACTTCTTTGTTAACTTATTATTTTTAACTCCAATTAATCGTAGGCGTAGTGCAATAATTAAAAATCTATATCTTATATATATATATATATATATATATATTGTATTTATAATATAAATGTAAATTGCAGTTGTCTGTCTGTCTGTCTGTTTGTTAACGTATCATGTATTAAGTACTGATTTATATCAAAATAATCGTTAGGAAATTTATGAAGCGTATCTTTGTTTTAAATTCAGTTTTTTTTTTTTTTATTAAAAACGGTTCATCCTATCAAAAGTTATGATCAATATTTTGAAGTATGGGTACGAAGTATAAGTACAAATTTGTTCAATGGTGGCGTTGAGTGATCAAGGGCATTTTTGTGACAAAATAATGTAAAATAGTGTTCTATTATTATATTATTGTACCTAAACGCAGTAAACAAAAGCGGTAAAGAATGACGTAATAAATTTTTATAAAAAATATATTAACCCTAATAACTTAGTGAAAAATTACAATAGTTAACCAATGCCATCGCTAGATGGTGTTGTGTTAATTATTTATTAATTTAATAATTACATTTTAAATAAGTACGTTTACCTTTAATTTTTTTACCGCCGGGTACCTCAAATTTTAAACGTAAATCAAAATTTAAAAAGCTATTAACAATTTCTTTAGTTTCGGGGAGGATCACAGGAGCTTGGCAGTGTACATACTTTTACAGTTCCAAAAAGTTTGAAAATTTAAAAAGGCGTGACATTGAAAAATTACGTTACCCGATTTTGAGTTTTTTCTTAAATATTATTCCTACCCGTTCTTTTCTAAATATCATATAATTTTTATTTTATTGTAATAATAAATTAACTAGGGCGAGGGCGCTATATGTATTTTGAAGCACCATAAGGTTTAATTAAAAGCGAGACATGAAAGACACATAATATGTAAATAATTACTTTGCTTGCTGCTTTCAACGCAATGTTTGTATTGGACCAGCAACTATAAGTTTCTTAGTTTTATTCAATAACCGCTACAACATTTGTTAAAGTCCACTGCTGAACATGGGCCTCCCCATGCACGCTTTACCCGATTACAGAACCGAAGAAGAGGGTTATATATTATAATATACATCCTATTGAACATGGTTCACGGCTGAGTATAGGCATTCAATGAAATATATATATACAAAAAAGATATCATTGTAGGCATTCTAATACTTTATGAGCGGGGAAGAGTCCATAGTTCTGTCTTAACACCAATGATTTCAAAAAGAAGGATAGGCCCTTCTAAATATTTTACTCATAACTTTTTCATACAGGAAAAATAAACGCATCTGTCATAATACAAACGTCATATCAAAACATGACGTAGCCAGGGTCGGATTTCGTGGTATAATTATCCTAATTGTTAATTATTTCATATTTTATAGTATAAAGTATCGTAATAACACAAAGCGAAAATACCATAATTTTACCTAAAAGTCGACTTGTATTATTATTGAGTCCTTTTAAATTTCAATGTTAAGCCTACGATATCGAGAATTTTTGTATTGTACATGAGTACCGCGTTTTATTTTTTTAAATAAAATAAGAATTAGCTCCCTTTCTGGTCAATCGATGCTCGATCAATGCATTTATGCTGCATCCTTGATACAACTTTAATGAAGGGCTACCAAGATAAAAACTCTATGCTCCAGAAGCAATCGGTTTGAAAACAGAATTTCACAATATTTTATGAATCAGATTTTCAGATTCAATTAAGCAGATATGGTTTCTTTTGTACTCTTTTCATTTTACCCTAATTGAATATAAAATATATTAGGTACCAATATTCAAAATTTAACTTACACTAAGTTCTTTAGACAAAAATTAAACAGAAATAAAAATAAAACCGTCAAAAAACGAAACGTATAAATAAACTAAACGCGTGACGCCAAAATCCCGGCACATGGGAAAAAGAAACATGAAACTTTAAACGTGATATATTTTTTTAATATAGTATAATTTTAGTTTCCATGTACAATATTTTTAAGAGTCTGAATCCAGCCCTGGCCTAATCTTGGTAACGTAACTAAACTAAGTGTAAAATAAATTTTTAAAAATGCGTTTACATAATAATGTAATTGTAACAAAATTAACATAAAGTTATTAACCGATGATACGTTATCCCATGTTTTTTTAATCTTTGTATCGTAATTTTTCCATTCTTTTACCACGCAACAGACATATTTACAGGCTTGTCCTGCGCGCGCACTACTGTCGACCGATTCGCGTTGGCCCTAAACTGTAATTTTAGAGCCAGCGCACTGGTCCGTTTTAGTTGTTCGGTCGGCCTGGTCCTTACGTTAGTAATATATAAGTCAATGCTTTTGTTCTCTTTACTTTAATATTTGGAATTAATAATAAAGTGCATATTATTAATTTATGTTTTCATTTGCTAAGTTAATAAGTACTTAAAATTAAACAAAATTCTTATATATTTCGTTCGTATATATATTTTCATTTATATATTGGACATAGTTAAAACGAACGGAATAAAATTTAATTTGACGTAAAGTTCGTTTTGCCATTTACTGACAGATGTCACTGTTCATTGTGTATCTATAATATACTCTTTATATACTGTGTCATAGGTAATATACTATATTGAGTGACTAACTCATCCACCAGCGCACAATTCAATCTAAACCGCTTGAAGTAGAAACCTAAAATTAGGACAGTAGCTACCGTTTACGACGTAGAAATCCGCTATGAAATAATTTTGGAAAATTCGATACCCAAGAGGTTAAATATAGGTGTTAGAATTTACTTTTTTTAAATACAGGATGATTGGGCGACTCTCATAGATATCAGAAGTACAGTAGAGAATTTAATTGTTTGATTAACGTTTGTTTTGAACCTGATGACATTTTTGTCATTTTTGACATTGACACACACACACACACACACACGCACGCACGCACGCACGCACGCACGCACGCACGCACGCACGCACGCACGCACGCACGCACGCACGCACGCACGCACGCACGCACGCACGCACGCACGCACGCACGTACGAACGCACGCACGCACGCACGCACGCACGCACGCACGCACGCACGCACGCACGCACGCACGCACGCACGCACGCGCGCACACACACACACACACACACACACACACACACACACACACACACACACACACACACACACACACACAATATTTTTTTTATAAGAGACACACACAAAAACGAGAACTAACTAAGTCAATATTACATATAGTTATAAATAAATGTTACTGCCTGTTTTATAAATTTCATTGTTTCAGACAAGAATAATCCAAAGTTACAGTTATTGTCTCGTCGTTAAAAACCTACGGACTTGTTTATGGCTTTAACAAAGGCTTTATATCAAAGTCCTTTTTGAAACTAAAGGTATTTTATCAAGTAAAGCTTAATTATGTTTTATAGATGTCTGTTAAATGTTTTACTCTAAGAAATTGTTGTAGACGCGAAGCTTCTACGGGGCCCTGATAAATCTAAACTAGCTAGCAAACTTAGTTCTGCAGCATAGGCTGTAAAAAAGATTAGAGGTCTTACATGTGTTGAAACAGCTAGATTAGTTTATTTTAGTTATTTCCAGAGCATAATGTCATATGGAACCTTGCTATGGGGTAATGCGACTGACATTCTAACTATCTTTGTTTTGCAGAAGAGAGCCATAAGAGCAATTTATAACTTAGGTCCAAAAGTATTTTAAGAGAAAAAAATTAAAGAAATAAATATATTAACTTTGATTTGGTTATATATTTAACTCGGTCCGATCTCCGTCTGATTTATTATAATGGAATGGGATTCGACTGAAACTTGACAGTTACGGATAGTATGAATGCACACACAATTTTTTTACTTGATAATATTTTATCAGACCGAGATCGGACCAAGAACGAACTGTGAACAGCATTATAATAAGAATCGGCCCTTAGTCCGTACAATGCTTAAGATAATCCATAACCCCGTGTTGTTCCGTAGGTGAGAAGACCCCATAGGTAGACGACAGATGAAGACATAATCAGATGGGCAGCAACATCTTTCTAATAACAACTTAAAATAATAAAAAACTACGCTTGCCAATCCGTCTGCCCAGTGTGGCTAGTTCATAATTACCAAAATCTGCCCTATGAGGTAATCTAAGGGCCTCCCTATGTTAAATAGTATAGTTTTGATAGCAATATATTTACTATTACATATATAATTTTTTCTTTCACCATCAAGCACGTCATTCAAAGTCAGTCATTGTTCAAAATTGCAATAAATTGCTTTCGTGTTGATGGTGAGAATCTAACTTGGGTTCATAGTGTACTATTACATTGAAAGAGATCGCCTTGCCCGTGAGCATCATGAATAGTGAGTGATTCAAGGTTGTCCATTCTTTAATCTGAACCTAAAAACGTTAAGCAAATGTTACCACTCAAGTAGTTAGGATTAATGTAGCGTAATAAATTTTAAAGCGTTTTGCAGTATTTTAAGGGCGAGGAATGGTTAGTAATCGAATAGTTTAACTTTGGATAAGATATGGACTGGAACAGGGAACAGTTACGGTCTCTGCACGCAATTTATTAGGCTGGTTATTTAGTTTTCGATAAAGCTTTCCAATTAATTTTATGACAAAGTAATGCTATATTGTGATTTTATATTTACATAGAATTTATTTACAAATGTTCTATTATTATAAAATAATACGAAGTTGCTGTAATTGATAATTATTTATTATTACAGGTTGCGAGGCATTTCTTTTTTTATACGTCATACATAAACAAGCAAACAGGCCACCTGATGACAAATTAAAATTTACGCCATAGGCATTATTCTCGGTCAATAATAAAAATTTTGATGTATTATCATCCCTGAGAACTAACGCCTCAATTCCAGTAAAAAGGGTCTTCGGTTCTTTCCAGCATTAAACTGCTATTTTAGGTTGGTATTCTGTGAGAATCGTCCTCCCCCGGTCTAGCTAACTCATTCGTGCTGCAACTATACGAGTATATACAGATACACGTAACTAAGTTAATGTAAGTGAATGCTGTGGCCCATAGACATTTACATTTATCCTCGATTAAGAATCAAAACGCAGATGCTTTGTCGCCCCTGAGGACTAAAATGCAATGCCTTGTTTCCCAGTAAGAAAGGATCTCCGGATCTCTACACTCACCATACGAAACACAGCTGTCTTAAGCTGCTATTATACGCTGATATTCTATGAGAGTGTGGTCCTTTCCCTGTCGAGCAAACCTATTCATGCTACAACCATAATAGCTGCAGTGTGGCTCTACCTTTTGCTGATAGCCTGAGCCAACAGAAGTAAATTTTGACCACACCGAGACTTATTAAATAAAACTTTTTTGAATGCTTGACAAATAATAATAATTTAAAACGAAATGCGATAAAATTCATAAAATATGTCGTATATATGCAGTAAATATGTGTAAATATCAGAAATGTTTAAAATATAAGAAATAATGTCCTATTGAATGCATTTAATGTAATAAAAACATGAACGTAATAATAAGTTTGCTGTCTTTAAAACATACAGAGCAGTAAAAGATATATAAAATATCATTTTAGAGCAACCCATTAACAGAATATAGTTGTAGCTAACACTTGTACAGTGAAATAATCACTATTTCATTTATATATATATATATATATATATATATATATATATATATATATATATATATATATATATTATGTAAAATATAATACTATGGAAATACTCCTAAATTTTTATCTTATAACGATGTGATATGTATAGGTAGGCTGACGGAAAGAAATTACATGAGCATTAAATACAACGGAACACTAAAACCATCCTTCAAAACTAATAGATAAGGCGGTTACTCGGAAAATATATAGTTATTTTTAATTTAAATATGTTCATCTCTAGTAGTGCAAAAATATTAATAAAAGAGTTTAAAAACTTAAACAACACGCGTTGGGGTTTTTTTCTTTAGGATAAAGTTATTAAGTTATTGCATTTTCATCGATCCTTGAAACGAGTGCAAATTTTAAAATCATTAGGCCGCCTAGAAGTTGGTGAAAATTATATTAAAAGATTCAGTTACATAGATAGATAGACAAATAGATAACCTTACACGTGCAGCTAACAAAAGTGTGTTATTATATAAATATTTATAAACATTATAATTTGCGTGACTATTACAGTTCCATTTTAAACAAATATTCTAAAAATTTCGAGAATACGTAAGCGGTAACGGAATAAACGTATTTCGTTGAATTTACGTGCAACACAACCCAAACTAGTTTAAATAGGACGAGTGGTTTCTGCTTCAGCTAATTTTATAAACGTCCAACAAACACTGATACATGACCTGAATAAAAACAATATATTACGAATACGTTACGAGCACTCTTGTGAAAAGATAAATGTGAGATAAATAGGTGTTTACTACGATAATAATCATTCCTTAGATATCGTTCAGACGTTTTTTAATTAAATTTCAAATAAAAAAATTGTATTTGTATTTGTATTGACATTCGAGGCAGCGCTAAGATCTTAAATCAGGCGAGTAAAAAAGTTGTTACGGACGGTAACCCAACAAAAACGCTCCGATCTGCATGACATAAACAAATCCGCAGACACATCATCCAGTGAATTAAATAAAGTTTTAACGACGTTTGATTATAACGTTTGCATGGAAACATTAAATAAACGCGAAATTAGTAAATATAACGAATGCTTAAAGAAACGTATAGAAAAATATCAAAAATTAACGAACAAATCAAATGTCAAACATGCGAATCAATGCAAGAACCAAACGCAACCATAGAATTATTTAAACTGGTATTATTTAAATGTGTAGTGTTCGCGTAGATGTAAATCATTATATCCGTTACAGTTACCGTTACAGCCTATTAAAGTCCACTACTGAACCTAGGCTTCCCTCATAGATTGCCTCATAGGCGGGATTTGATATAGTTGGCACGATTGGCAAGCAGGTTGGCAACCGCAGTTTTTTTTTATTTTACGGCGTTATTAAGATGCTGCTGTCCACCTCCAGATTTGTTGCCCTCTGACGCCTCTTACGACACCCCCGGGATGATATTGACTAGTGGATATTCTTACACCGCCACTACACGGATTGATTATAAATAGGTTCTTACATATGAAATTGGCGTTTTGTACGGGAGGAATATAAAGTCATTTTTTGTAAAATATATTTAATTTATTAAAAATATGCACCGTTGTTATCTATGCACTTTTGCCATCTCATAGGTGGCATTGATCCCTTTACTAAAAAAAAACTATGGGGGCGAGAATCAAACTTTTTGAAGGCGGTTTGGAGTGCCGTATCGGAGTTAATTTTTTTTCCTTGTAAGAAAAGTTGTCCAAATTCCGGAAAAAATGGTAATCTCTTAGAGCAAGGTCCGGAGAGTACGGTGGATGTCGCAGACATTTCAATTGTAGCTCTCTAACTTAGTGGTTGTTTTTTGTGCAGTGTGTGGTCTTGCGTTGTCGTGAAGCAGCAGTAGCCTAGAGCGATTGACCAATCTCGTTTGTTTAGCAGCTAGTTCTTTCTTCATGGTTTACAGTTGATGACAATAGATATCTGCCGTAATAGTTCGTCCAGATTTCAGAAAGCTGTAGTTAACGACACCGGCGCTAGTCCACTAAACACTCACAAGTAACTTTTTCTGAGTCAATTTTCGTTTAGAGCAGGATTTGTCTGAGTCTCCAGAGTTCAGCCATTGCAACGAGCACTTTCGATTATCGTACAGTATCCACTTTTCATCACAAGTAATAATTCGATTTAAAATCCCTTCATTTTTGTGTCGCTTGAGCAAAGTAACACAGCAGTGGACGCGTGTTTGCAAGTTCGATTCATTCAATTCATGAGGTACCAATCGTTCAAGTTTTTTTTTACTTTCCCGATATGCTTCAAGTGGATTAATACAGTCTTATCACTTACCCCGAGGCCTGCAGCTATCTCTGAAGTATTTTGTGATGGATCCGCTTCCACAATAGCCTTTAATTCTTCATTTTCCACTTTGGTCTCCGGCCGTCCACGGGGTTGGTTCTGAAGGTCGAAATTTCCAGAACGAAAACGTTAAAACCAAAAACGTACCGTGCTTTCTTTTGCGACACCAGCGCCGTACATATCATTAATCCTTCTAGCTGTTTCTGCAGCACTGGTGCCACGGTAGAACTCGTACTCGTAAATATACCGATATTTCATATTTTCCATTGTGCGGTAATAAGCGACGGCAAAGAAAAAAATAATGAGGAAAAAACAAATGAATGACTGTTTTCAAAACTCACATGTACCAGCTATATAATAATAAAAATATTAAATAAAATAATAATTTTCTTTATGCTACTAGCAACAAATCGTTACCCATCTTAATTAAATAAAAAATATATTTAAAACAAGCTATTACAGGCGTTGTAAGGGCAGCATCCGGCTCCATAATGCGATCAGCTCCATGGTACCTACCATATTATTATATTGTCATCGAAGTCACATAAGTGTGACGTAGTGTATGGGTGAAGCGCGGCTCTGCCCGTGTTTCCTTTGTACATTTCTGCCGATGCGCAGTAGTGGGCTGTAATGATGATGATGAGATACGCTTAAATATACGTACGCCTTCATCATTACCGTTATCAGTTTATTATAGTGCATTGCTGAATACGAGCCTCTGTGGTAGGGAGGTGTCTTTCGGGAACCATAAGAATGTCTTTTACGATACCCATGGCACGAAATGGGGTGATGGTTTCCCTTGAGCTGTCACCATACAACAGAAGTTTTTAAATTATCTAATGTACGAACAATGATCTTTTTTCAGCCATCAATCGATTTATTACAACCTATAAAAGTCCACTGATGAACATATCCCCCCCATAGCTCAGCTCATAAGGGGACTTGGTAATAGTAGCCACAGTTCAGTTGTCACAGCTCAGTTGGATGTCAACAAGTGCTTCAAATATTGTTTACAAGTTTTGAACCCGAATGACATACGATTATAGTGGGTTAATGAAACAGCATGTAAATAGTTTAAAGTGTAAACAATAGTGGTAAAAATAAATAAGATTACTATGGCATAAAATTGTATAAGTAATAAATAAGATACATTATTTCTATTCTAAAATACAATATCTTTCAAACGGCCTTCTTAACTTTACTATCAAACAGTGGCTATAGAAGTGGAAAATAAGTGGAAGATATTGCCTCTTGCGTAGAATTTAAAATGAAGCTCGAGCTCTCTTCACCATTTCTAGGAAAAAATTAAAAGCTTGCCGAGTTCGTTTCAATTATCTTGTATATTTTTAGACTATATTTAATCTAACATTCCGCAACATCATTATTTATTATGCTCTCTTCAAAATAAACTCTGAACACTGTTAATTAATAATGATTTCGTAGAAATTTTTAATTTAATTAAAATAATATTAATAGTCAAATTTTAGATAACCTAGACAAACAAACTGAAGCCCGTAGTAGTCAAAATGTGTTAAAGAATCCTTCCTTTTCCTCGTTTCTCGATTACAAATTATATAATAATATTTAAAGAAAACTTATACCAATAAAAAATTAAAACAAAACTTGAAAAGTAATTATTAAGGAACTTTCACAATACTAAATACAGTATCGACACAGAACAAGCGCAACACCGCCACGCCACTAACACGCCTCCACGATCTCGGCGGCCAGTCGCTGTTCTGTTGCGATCGCAGCGATACACAACGTAGCGGGAGTCAAAGAATTCATTGTTTTCTTTGTCGGTTATTTATGTATATTTAATATTTCCAGGAGTACTTCAATGTGGACATGTACGGACACAGCATAGCAAAGCGCAGCAAAATTGGTACTCGTAAGTCTGTGGTCGAAGACCATTAAGGGGGACATCATTGGCATTGTTATACTTTGTGAGTAAATCGGAACGTAGTACATGCATACGGGTTAAAACCCGTTTTAAAAATACCCGTAATCGTCACTATTTGTTCTGGTGATCGTGAACTGTACACGTTTTTGCTTTTATAGACAATTTATATTTTTAGTTGAAAAAGATTTTTAACGTCATTCGTATTTGGTATTTTAAGAATGAGAAAAGAGGAACGTTTAATGTGAACCGAGCCAATCGGTATAGTAGGCGTCAAAATCGCCAAGGATTACGATCTCTGCGGATGGGATCTGCTGTAGCATGGAATCTGTAGCCATTTGGACGTGTTCGATGAGTCGGTCTGTTTCGGCATTACCGCTATGAGACCTATATAGGCACCCGTAGACGCGGTGATGGTCGTCGCTGTCTACGCGCGGGCATAGGATGGACAATTCTGTACCTTCAAGACTGCCGATGCGTCGAAAACAGACGTCCTCGTTATACGCAAACTCCAGCCCGGGACACAAAAGAGTGTTCTAAGTTGTACCCCGAGTAAGAGAGATATGAAGTATCCGCTGGAGAGGACATCTGAGTCTCAGTTAAAAAGAGCAAGACCGGCTTCGCCGTCTCCAGATGGTAGGGGATAGTTTTAAGGTTGGAATGAAGTCCCCTGATTTTGCGAAAATCCACAGAATACGCGGGGAAGCCTGAGCACACACGCTCAGGAAGAGTGGGATAACTTGAAAATTCGGTGTAGGTTAAGAATTTTACGACTAAACGCAGTTACTACTGAATTAAAAACTAAGAGTAGGGTTGCCAGATGGTCGGGATTCGTCTGGATTCTCCCGACATTTCAAATGATCTCCCGACTCCCGACAAAACTCAAAATCTCCCGACAATCAGCTCCTCGGAAGGTTCTATAGAAAATAATAATTTAAAATTGCCGCGCACTTTCACGTTCACTCCATTTTCAAACGGAACGTTGGCGTTGGACTTGCCCCGGCCCATGTTAAGCGGACGCTGGGGGCGGATGGCGTGGCGTGGAATGGTGGAACCACAGAAATCGTAATAATACAAGAATATTGGCTTAAGGAAATTATTGATACTAAACTCAAATAGATATTTTTTTGTAATTTATCTGCGTTATTTACTTATGATTTCAATTTTAAAGCATGTCATATTGTCGAACGATCTTATGGTAGCTCAATTTTAGTACCTACGCATGTATTAACGCGCGATTGGCAAATAATATCTACTTACAAAATTTAATTGATCGACTACGATTGATTGTCGAATTTACCTACCTGTATTTCTTTTTTGTTGAAAACTGGTCCGATATCGTCTGTTCTTACGTAATAAATGATTGATAATTAAAATTTAATTATCATCAAAAATCATTAATAGATAAAAAATTAAAAACTTAAATAAATAAGTAAGTTTAATAAATGAATAAACAAGATTATATAATTATATGATACTATCGCGGTCAAATCGTAGTGGTCTAAGTTCTTTAATTAATTTCGCTACGTATTACCGATAGAAGATTTAAATATTTTATTTAAATTTACATCATTTTATTTCTATGGCTTGGTGGTACTTGGGTGTATTTGGCATGGTGTAATGTGACTTGTTGGTGTGGCGTTAGCGGTAATGCAGTTTTGTTTTAGACAATGTTGGCATCTAAATCACCAGAAAAGATAGACAAGGAGGCTGGAACTGGGCCATCTAAAAAACAAAAGTTTTATACAGTTTATTATAATAACTGGGAAAATCATCCAGACTACTCCAAGTGGATACAAAAAAAAGATGATTATACCGTTGTATGCAAATTGTGTCAAACTGATATTTCAGTCAAGTATGAGGTGAGTCGTGGTTTAAAAAAAACATAAGCAGACAAAAAAAAACACAGTAAACTGGAATCGTCACAGAAAGTATCAGGTAATCTTCAAAATTTCTTGGTAAAGAAAAATAGCGATGAGGGAAAGGAGATATCAAAAGCTGAAATTGATGCTTCTATTTCACAACGTATCTCATGGTATAAGTTATAACAGCCTCGATTCCCAGATGAAACTAGCTTCTACTGTGTAGCCTAATTTCTGCCAAAATGTCTTGTGGATGCACTGTGCAACATGCTCGCCCCATATGCACAGGAACAAGTCGTTACCAAACTTAAGGGCGCTGAGTATTTTTCGGTAAGAAGCGAGGCTTCTAATGTTGGAAACATCAAAACCTAACCTTACACTGTGCAATTTTTTAATACAGAGACAAGGATATCTAAAAAGCTGCTAGATTTTTAGATTTAGGATCCATTTGAATCGTCAAAAGATATATATAAAAAAATCAAAACAGTGACAGAAGATAATGAATTAAAATTGACTTAGTTGACTGTGTACAGTGTGGATAACGCTTCGGTAAATTATGATGTAAATAATTCGGTGTTCAAAAAATTAAAAGAGACAAACGAACATCTGATTAAAGCAAACTGTAACCGCCATGTTATTAACAATTGCGTCAAATACGCCCATAAAGCTTTGTCAGTAGATATCGAAAACATCGTGATAAAAACATTCAATTAGTTCAGTTCATCTACAAAAACTGAGAAAGTAAAATAATGTGTCTTATTTGCAAGAGTCAATTACAAACTCTTCTTCGTCATGTCCCAACAAGATTGGTGTCTCTTTTGCCTGCTTTAGATCGTTTATGATATAACTGGCCAGCTATAAAGCAGTATTTTTTATTGAAAAGGGAAGACGAATGTCGAAAGGAGATATGGGAGTTTGTAACCAGAAATATAACCCATATTGATAATAGTGAAGTAGTTGAAGAATGGAAATAGGACGGAATTTCAGAAGCGTATTTATACTTTGTACACAACGTAATTTTGGAGTACCAAGCAACAATTTTAGCATTGGAAAGCGATGCATGCACTGTCTTACAAATGCACAGTGTAATGAAAAAACTGATGAGTCATCTTAAAAACAGGTTCGACGATAAATTCTTTGGTAGTAGAAAGAGAACCTTATTAAGAAATATTTCGGATAGTGAGAAAAACCTTTTTTGCGTCGAAGCTGAACAGTTTTTAAAACGAGCTATTCAATATTTGCATGAACCCTATGATTTTTCTGAGAACTCTTTATACAAAAAACTCGCTATATTGTCTCTAAAAAGTGCAATTTGTTTACGTGGGAAGAGTTATCCGCATTGCCCAGAATTCTCAATATTTCAAACAATATTGACCAAGATTCTTTATACTGATTACTGTTGTCTTCGAGAAATATTTGAACATCTTCCAAAGACATGTCAAATGATAAAATTTAGGTATATTTTATTAAATGCAGCCAAAACGCAATCAAAAATTAGAAAAAAAATCATATCATTTGTGTTGTCAATTCCTGTAAGCAATGTTTACTGTGAAAGCGTGTTTAGTTTACTAAATAATTCATATACCAAAGAGAGAAATCCTATGACTATTGACTTAATAAAAGCAGAGGTATTAATTAAACTGAACTTTGACGAAAATTGTTTAAATTTTAAATCTTTTCTGAATTCCACTAAAGGATCCAAATAGGTGGATTCAGCAAAATCCAATGCCAAATACCTGTGGCAACCCCAAAATTAAGTGTAGTTACATTAATTATCCGGTAACAATGTTAAGTATATTTGTAGCCCATTAATTTAAAAAATAATATTTTTATTTTACATTTATATGTTTAACATTTATTTCTCCCGACAACAACCCCTAAATCCCGACATTTTCAAATTTTATCCCGATATTTTGGTCTTCCGATCTGGCAACCCTAACTAAGAGACAGAATTATCAGACCGAAATCCGTAACGTACTAAGTAAATCCCTTCGAAAAGTATTTTATGTGCCGAAATTCGCCTTTACTCATATAATATTCTTAAAGTAAGCGTCTAGTAGAGCGTGTCGTCATATAATGCACGTCATTTTACATTTTATACCTTTATATTGGTAATGTTTTTTTTTACTTAATATTACGTTACGATTATTTAATTTGTTATAATTTTGAATTATTTCAAATTTATGTTACAAATTAAAGTTACTATAATTTGTTAAATTTATTAAAATAAAATTTGGTGATAGGTTTGTAGTGGATGTACTCAACATTTAAATATTGGGCCCACTGTAAACCTAATTTTTTTCCCACCGCCCTAAGGGGGAAACAGTGAAAAGATGTTCGCCATGCTACTCCATCGCCGGTAATTGAACTTCAAATGTCAAATGCTCAGGTTAGTGAATACTTCAATATGTTTTGTCACATGTTTTACCGCAGATCATAAATTAATATAAAGTAGTTGTCAAAATAAAAATTGCCGTTAATAATATCTACTACTGTAATCGAACACGTCTAATATTAATTATTGATTAATAATAGATTTTTTAAAGAAATGTATTTTATACATCTAAAACGTCCACGCAAAAATAAGTAATTTTGAAAAATATATATATAAATTTAATGCTGTTTTTCTGATATAATGATACTTCAGAAACCTTTTTATAAGGACCTACTCGAAGTTTGGTCAACTTAATAATCTTTTTTATAATATTCATTATCAAAGCTCTAGGGCTCATTTAAAAAAACTTTTACGTTGAAGTGCCTGAAGAAGAGTTTTCAAAAACTGGGACATTTGGAAGAGTACTTAGACTGAAATATTATTTCTATACTCATTATAAGCAGCAAAATGTTTACAAGAGTAGTTAATATTCGATGAAGGTATAATGACACAGAAGTAATGTATATGCAAAGATTCTTGAGAAAGGTTTTGTAATCAATATCTGGAGATGAATTAATAAAAACTGTGATAGCTCTTATTCAACGTCCCGCTTTTTTACGACAGTTTTTATCTCCTTGTTTATTTTAAAAACGAACCGTATGTTTCGGTTGATAGTCAATACCTAGATCATTTCATAAATACATATAACACAAAGTTATCAGTGTGCTACACTGTCGCGTTACACACAAGCATTTCCCAGTTCTAATACGCGTGACGCGAGTATGTATATAGCAGCATATAGTAAGCTTAGTACATATTGATTAAAAGGTTATAAGGTAATGGTATATAAGTATTACAATATATTACAAATAGATCGTAGCAAAAATTAAGGAAAATTTCCAGTAGCAGGCCGGAATCAGGGAGTTGCAGCGTTTCATACTCGTGCCTCGGAAAGCAAGTAATGTAAGGAATTTGGTCCTGCTTGTATCGTACTAAAGAATAGAGGTTTGTCACCTTATCTTATAAAAAAAATTGAGAGTGCATCTGCGATTGCGCACATACTAGTACATTAAAATCCTGTCCTGGGCAGATGGCTAATCTCCGTTGAGACTGACCGCCATGACTGTAATTCAGTCCGGTCGTCACTTTTATTGTTATTAGTTATTGTTAGATGATACCTGTAAATACCCCGACCAGCAACAGGGATCTCAGAACAAATGATCTCCTAATTGTCATTGCTTATACAAAATGTAAAGGCTTGTTCAAAATATTTAATTCCGTAAGCTATTTCCAAATATATTGTCCATAATAAATATACATAGGTATCGTCCATAATAAATATTTGTTTCGTCCGTAATAAATATGGTAGCACTTCACTATGCTTCTTCAAATTATGAAACAGGTTAGATTCAATGTACTTTAATTCAATGCTTGTATTATAAATAATGGCTAGATAAAGTTTTTTTTCTTTTAAATTTGGTAGTATATTACATTCCAGCAATTTCAGACCGATGTCTATACTACCAACATTTATCAAAATACTTTAAAAATTATTTAAAATTGAAATCTTCATAATTTTAAATAATAATATCTTTTTTGCAATTTATTTAAAAAGATCAATTAATATCTGCTCTTTGGATTGACAAAGGTTCGCTTTGTAGCCGACGCTAGTATTGAGATAATTAAGGCCGGCATACATGCGAAATTCCGTTTCGAGGTTCCGTTTCGGGATTCCGAAACGGCTCGGCCACATGCATATGGAATCACGTTTTGTCCGCAAAATTTCGAACGAAAAAATACCATAAGTGTGTGACGGGTCATTGATTTTATATGGACTTGCTGCGTTCGGAATCCCGAATCGGGATTCCGTTTCGGAATTCTATATTTGTGTGACGGGTCTAAACATATTTTATATGAATGGGAGAAATTGGAACATGTTCGGAATATATTTTGTGACATATCCAAGACAATCGTGTTTATTTTTCGAAAAGTGCCGCCTTTAGAGCTTCATTGAAATAGACTCATACTCGTACTCGTAGCTATTGAGTGTAACGATTCGGCCGAATGATACACAGTGCGAAGTGAGTGGGGGTGGGGGACTCGATGTGATTCAAGGGATTCCCCTCAGAAGGAGGTACGTACCTCGTCTTGAACCAATATCGGAATGGTGGAAACGGGTTGAAAAACTAAGAACACCCCATATCACGAATAGCCGTATCACGGGTGTTGATTTCTTTAATTGAATTGAAATATCTTAAGGATAATAATACTTTAAGATGAGAATGGATCAAAGAACACACCTGCTTATGTCATAATGGGACATACACTGGTTTTTTAAAGATGCAGTTTGTGTTATAAGGATAGCTTATTGCGTTTATGGGTTAAAACGTGACGTTCACCACAGTTTATAACTGATTAATCAGGGAGCTCAAGCACTATGGTATTAAAAGCACAATGCTTTTAAACTTGTTATTTCATATTTAAGTAATAAAATGCAGAAAGTTTTCATCAATGGTAAAAGCTCTTCCGTGTCGCCTATATTAATGGGCGTTCCTCAGAGCTCAATTATTCTCAGCGCATAGCTGTTCTTAGTCTATACCTACTAATAACTTATCTCACTTTGTGGATGTTACATAATATTATGGATGGATGTTACATAGTTATTTGCTAATGATACCTCATTAGTTTTAAGAACGACATTAAAAGTTTATAGTTAAATAACAACAAAACTAAATGTATAAAATTTACAACCCCAAATGTTAAAAATTGAATTGCAAAATTTCAGGACCCCATATATCTAAACTAGCAAGCAGACTTAGCTCTGATCTGGAGTAGTTTATTTTATTTATTTTCACAGCAATGTTTTATGACATTTTGCTAAGGGAAAATGTGATGAGAGCCATAAAAGTCACTTATAATCGAAAACTGACTCTGAGGCACCTGCATCCACTGCCTTACTGCATATCTTGCCACGTTATAACTTCATACCACCAAATATAATACAACCACAAAAAAGGGGAATGAAAGTGAACGCAAGTAAGACGAAAGTGATGGTTTTTGAAAGAGAAGAAAGCAAAACGGTATGTGAAATAAGAATAGAAGGAGAGTTAATTGAGCAAGTGGATGAGTTTGTGTATTTGGGATGTGTATTTAGCAGGGATGGTAGATATGATAAGGATATAGAACGACGAGTAAATGCAGAGAATAGAGTGAATGGGACACTACACTCTATTATGAAGAACCAGAATGTGTAAAAAAGGCACGTATGGTAATTCATAATTCTGTGTTAGTCCTACATTAATGTATGGTAATGAAAGCTGGGTGTGGCAGAAGAAGCACGAAAGTAGAATAAATGCTGTAGAAATGCGGTCTTTAAGACGAGGCATGACCCTAAATGCAAGTTTTATAATGCCTCAAAGTATATGATCCACTGCAGTAAACAAACCCAGAAAAATATATGATATTGTCCAGGATATATGCTAGTTAGATAGTGTGTTGAAAACATGATACCACTAATTTAATACGATAGAAAAAAAATCACAAACATACCTCTAAAAATTTCTTTTAACAAGTAAAAACCATACTAGTATACATGCAATCATTCGTTGTTTTTACGTGTTTTAATTTTTTAGTCCAACTAATAGTTTTTTTTTAATCGCATATTCTTATTTCTGAAATAATACGTACGGATGTTTGTACTGTCACTGCCGGCCGTAGCCTGGTGCAGTAGAGACGTGTCGCTCTTTTTGCCGCAGTATTTACGTTAAGATTTTTTTAAGTAAACGCGTTACAAAATTGATATAGGTATAGAATCGAAGTTTGGTTGCACGGAAAACCAATCGTATTTTTATTTTATTCGAGGGTATGCTTGCCAAGCATTGTCCTTCCTTCGACCTATCCCTTTCGTACACACCGGGGTGGTGGGGTGAGAGGGGAAAGAAGAGATTCTAGAATGTTGCGTGATTCTCGCAACCAATGAGAAGAGCGCCCGACTTCGGTGGGAAAGAAGCCGATATAAGCTCGCGCGCTGGGCTCGAGCGCTCTCTTGCCTTTGCGCCGCTAGTTGGAACCACACCGCCTGGGACAGTCGCGTCCTAGAGGGCTCTTGTCCACGCGCACCGCTAGTTTCAAACCGCACCAACCTGGAGCAGTCGAGCTCCAGGAGTAACCGCCTCACCTAGTGTGAGATATCGTCGCGCACCGCTCTCTTCCATCGCACCACCGGCCAGGACCGCATCCCTGGGGCCCCACCGCCGTGCGGTGCCCCGCGGTGCCCCGGGGCCGCACCGCAGCAACAGAAGCGTCCAAGCCGCATCGAAGTCACACCCCGGTAAGTGTGTTTCCTTTTCCTATAACGCCTGCTTGAGTATTTGTTTGTTAGTTGACTCGCCCCATTTCATTTCTCCTAATGTGCTCAAGCAGGATTCCTTCATAACCTTGGCAAAAAATAGGTTTTCGGAAGAGCGAGTGATTGTCAAGGAACCGCATACTACATCTGCCATCTTGTTGAGGCAGAAGAAGCTTACCGCGTATACAGTCCATTTAGTATAACATCTCGCGTAATAGGGTCAAGGCTCGACCGGGGAATTGGACTCGGCATCCCTAAGGCCCGCCGCCCAACATTTTCTGGTCATTCGAGCGGATTTGGACTGGTGCTTTGTAGCCTCACCAACCATTTCTGGAACTGGTGCTTTGTAGCCTCATCGAGTCGAACTGCTGGATTAATTCCTTAGACAATGCACTCTAATTTAATATTGGATAGATTATGTAGTTTTGTTTAGTATAAATTTAAAATTTATTAGTTACTTGTATAATTAAATCGACTTATTTATTCAAATAGTTTGGATCCGCTAAACCTTATCCGACCTACCTACAATTTGTAAAAAAAAATAGTGTGAGTTTTAGATTCTTATCTATCGACGCGCGTTGTCTCGTTTGGTTGCAAAGGTGTTCAATTTAAGTGAGAAGTTAGCTGTGGACTTTGGGCTGGTTTTGTCAGTTATGATAAGACCTTACCTCCGGACTTGATGGAGTGACCTGAAAGTGAACTTCAGTAACTAATACTGGAACACCTGGACTAGTAGAACTAGGTGTGCCGAGTTTGGGCTCGTTTTCGTTCGGGTGTCAAGTCCGGAGGTAAGGACTCACCATACCTAACAAAACGGGCCCAAACTCGGCACACCTAGTAGTACTCGGCGACCAGTTCCAATAGCGATTACCAAAGTACACCTTCAGGTCACTCCGTCAAGTCCGGAGGTAAGGGCTTGTCATACCTAACAAAACGAGCCCAAACTCAGCACACCTAGTAGTACTCGGCGACCTGTTCCAATACCGATTACCAAAGTACACGTTCAGATCACTCCATCAAATCCGGAGGTAAGAACTCGTCATACCTAACAAAACGAAGCCAAACTCGGCACACCTATTAGTACTCGGCGACCTGTTCCAATGCCGATTACCAAAGTACACCTTTAGGTCACTCCGTCAAGTCCGGAGGTAAGGACTCGTCATATCAAACAAAACGAGCCCAAACTCGGCACACCTAGTAGTACTCGGCGACCTGTTCCAATGCCGATTACCAAAGTACACCTTCAGGTCACTCCGTCAAGTCCGGAGGTAAGGTAATAGAAAACAGTAAAATAAATTTTTTATTTGAAACTATTCTTTTTCTCTTATTTTAGCTATTTTGCCAATGAAACTTGTTTTTTTTTTAGAATTTGTGAGTTGGCGTTTTAAATGTATATGTATGTAAATAGTTGACTAAGTACCTGCTCCTATCATAAACCTGACTTTAAAAAAATATTGATAATTAAAATTTTGTGTGATGTCCAGATTCCAGACCTCGTAAACTGTTTTGATATTAGTGAGTAGGTACTCAAAATATTATAACTATAATACCTAGTAGTGTTACGAACAGGAGACCTCACGGAAAATTTTTTGTTTGGAGGTGAATTGTCTGCTTGCTTTGAGCGTACTGTGTTCACGCTGCGCTCTCCGACAGCCGGTTGCGCTCCGCCCACTGCGGGACGCGCGGGTGAAAAACGAATTTGAAATCGTGCTAAGACCTCGTCTTAAGGAGTGTGCTAGTGTTGAATCTGAATGACAGGGTGAGAAATTGCGTGATAAGAGGCAAATGTGGTATTCAAGATGATGTTGTGACCAGGATTAAGAAAGGAATGCTTCGGTGGTTTGGTCATGTAGAAAGAATGAATGAGGAAAGAGTGACAAAGCAAATTTATATGGCAGATGTGAACGGCAGAGTCGGGAAGGGATGCCCTAAAAAAAGTTTATCGGCCAAATTGGCGATATTTTGAAAATGGGCCATGTTAGAAGTACCCTTAACCGACGAGCATGTATGCGTAGATATATGGATGTAAAGGAGGCGAAAGAGGTATGTCAGGATCGTGCCAAATGGAAGTCCATAGTCTCTGCCTACCCCTCTGGGTGAAAGGCGTGAGTGTTTATGTATTTATTATGTATGTATATATTATAACTACATATAGTGGAAGGCTATTCCACATTGCTCTTGTCGGTTTTCTCGGTTGTGCTATGTCGAAGGCTATAGTAATTTTTAGTTGAACCAAACCAAATTGCGGAACTATGAAAACACCTCAGTCCATGACTTTAGCACCACCATCAAAGCAGTTGAAATGTACGTATATTAAAACGTGATAAAAACGGTTATTTTTTAATATGTTGTGTACAATTCCCTGAATTAAGTTCCTAATAAAGTATTTTAACTGGGTCCGTGACTTTGTCCACGTTAATTATTGAAATAATTTATAAAGTATTATTTGAGATACTACTGTAAAATAATATAAGGTGGTTTCAAAGTTATTTTGTTCAATCTGCACCTACATTTCTCGAAAAATAATGAATGGTGGTAACATAAGAGGAACTTCGAGAGGGGTGACTGAAATCATCTTAATCTTTTGACCTACTTTAGATGACAATTTCACCTTGTATGTAAACCAAAATGAGCAGCTTCAAAGCTGGGAGGCACATAGTTTGTGAGATCACCATCCTTCTATCAAAGCCTGCAACGTGACTGGCCGGTGTCCTTCGCTTAATGTTGATGTTAATGAGCATTACAGAAACAATACAATTTTATTAATCAAAATAGACTAAAAATTAAAATAATCATTATTTAATTAACTCGTAAAAAAGCACCAACAACTATATTTTAAATACCCTCTTCACTAAAAACTAAATGCTATAAATTCTATACTACACGAAGTACACAGGTGTCCCATATTGTTTACGGCAGCTTTACTAACTATGCGAAGTCTGTGCAAAATTGGTGTAATGGTCCCGTTTAATTATATAAATTCAAAACGAGGTGCTACAATTAACAAAAATGGAACAAACGTGTTTTCACATATGATAACGTATATTAATTCTTAAATCTAAGGTTTTTAAACAATTAATATTACTAAAAAATTATTAAATTTAATTAAAATGTTTATAAAGATGTTAAAGATATTCATCATCATCATCATTACAGCCCTTCACAAGTCCACTGCTGAACATAGGCCTCCCCCAAGTAATGCCACAAAGCACGGTCCTGAGCCACCTGCATCCATCGACTTCCTGCATGTCTTACCAGGAACTTAAAGATATTATAATGAATAAATTTCTACGAAGTACATCGTTTAATTTTGATTTAAGAGAATACGTGCGATTTTTCTCAAAATTCAAATTAATTTTATTTTAAGTAACTACTCTATAAAACTTTGTCACGTGATTATGTAATTAAAAATTCAGTAAATGTAGAAAGGTAAGAAAAAGTATAAAAGGTTATTTCTAATTGGGTTTGTGTAATTAAATGTGCAACAAATATATATATATATATATATATATATATATATATATATATATATATATATATATATATATATATATATATATATAGGTATATTTATTTTATGTATATTGTTGTACTCTGTTCCCTTTTTTAAAATATATATCGCGCTGGTATTCTTGTGGGTTCTTTCCTGAACAGATGTATTTTCCGAACCAGTAATAAATTAAACATAAGAGTGACTTTAAATAAGTGTTATTTATACAATAAACTGTATAAAAAAACATCGTTTCTACTTCTATTTCTATTTCTTGAAAAATGTATTGTGCTTGCTGAACAAAAGGCTCAACCGCGGAGGGATATTAAAACTTGATACGAATATACAGCTTTATTTTTATTTTAAAGATATAAACATGCAGTTTAAATAACTTTCTAATCCAATGTACGTAACTAAGTAACAAATGTATGTAAGTTAACGTATTTATGTAACTAAGTAACGTATGGAAGTTACAATACAATGTCGTTTACTTATATTTGCCAACCCTAACGGAATTCCAAATTTTGTGGGATAATCTTAGCGATCTCTATTTGTATCCATACTATAATTTTAGTATTCACAATTTACGATCAATAAGAAACTTAATCTTTGGTTTGTCATTCCAAAGTAGGAAAAAATAATAGGCGTACCTATATACTTAATATCATTCTCAATTATAATAATCACATAATTTCCCTCTTTCTTTTATCTATCAGCCAGTCCTAGTAGACTTTACAGGAAGCTTTGTGAGCTCAACATCCATAGGTGGATTGTGTGTTTTTTGAAAGCGTAACGAGCGAATTGATGATGGCATCTCGCATCTTTTACACTAAGTATTTTTAATCGCCAGTCTGTCAAAATTATAACAGATGTAATTTAAAACTTGTGAAGTCCGTTAACATGCATCAGAGCAATTGGACTATTAAAGGATTTTTTTTATTTTCCCCCCTTTTGTTTCTTTTTTTTTTTTCCTATATTTTTTCCCCCTTTTTTTTGGGGTGTTTTCTTTTTTTTAAAAATTTTTTATATTTAAAAATTTTAAAATTTAAAAGAGGGGTTTTTTTTTCTTAAAATGGATGGGGGGGGTTCTTTTTCCCTAAATTATTTCTTTTGAAAGTTATGTACAAACATTCTTTTTGAAAAAATATTATTTGAATTCTTATACAATAAATTGTTCATAAATTATTAATTGAATTATTACATTATTGTTACATGAATAATATTAAATATTATATGAGATTATTTAAGCTTCTATTTCTATTTGTATTAAACGTTAGCTTTATATTAAAGTATAGCTATTATTATTTTAATAATTATACTACAGTATAAATTAATTCATAATTTTAATTACAATAAAATGATAATTTAAAAATCTCAGGCTATTATGCAAATATTACCATTTAGCTTAATACATTATTTTACATTTTAATAAATAATCAATATGAGTTACTAATTGTTTTTAGAAATAAAATGTCAATGTTCATTAATTCCTTAAACTAAATTTTATATTAATATAATAAATTTGACAAATTTATAATTAATTATGTACATAGGTATTATGTTATCTCAAAAAGAAAATTCGTGAAGAAAATGATGAATTATGGTTTTTATCGTTGAAATCCCATATAGTTTTTATTGATTCCAGCAGTTCTAAAAACTTGATTGTATTTTCCTTACTCCACTCGAAAGGCATTTTGGCAGATCGTACTTATTTAAAAACAAGACGGCACGCACGTCCGTTCGTCCAGGCGCTTGGCGCGAAGTGAGCGACGGAGCAGAATGTGTGAACACTCACTGCCTTAAAGATGGTTAATATACCTTTTAACTGTTAAAATAAACAGGTACAAAAAATTTACAAAATTATAATAAAAATTGAATTGGCCGTGTTTGTGTCATCTAGCGCAATCTTTGCGTACTACCTTGAGTGTGAATCAATTTTCGTTTGAAAAAAAATATAAATATTGAATTAATAAACCTTTAAATACTACTAGCTTAACTAGACGTTAATAATAAAGAGACTCCTGTACCTATTAAAGTATGAAGAAATGTTTATTGAATTAAAATTTCATGCGTAAAATAGAAATAAAATTAGCACAGCTGATTAAAAATAAAAATTCACTACATAAGTAAGTAATATTTTTAACTGATAATTTTATCTGTTAAAAATTAACAAATAACTTTTAACAAATAAATAAATTTAACTACTAACGCCATGTCTACACTGCCGCTCGCGCTGCCCGTCCTTTGACTTTCGCACGAAAAACCGACAGTTGAGGGAGCGCCGGGCAGTGGCAGCAGCAGGGGCAGTGACAGC
This sequence comes from Parnassius apollo, assembly GCA_907164705.1. Taxonomy (NCBI): domain Eukaryota; kingdom Metazoa; phylum Arthropoda; class Insecta; order Lepidoptera; family Papilionidae; genus Parnassius; species Parnassius apollo. Next base: position 8,159,703 of record CAJQZP010001218.1, on the reverse strand, counting down.
GCGAGTAGCCTATTATATAAAAAATGCCAAATTGCACCATATTTACAAATAAACATGTATTAAAATTTAAACGATGTTTTAATGTTGGTCTTGAATAATAAGCAAAAGTCTGAAATGTGTACATTTATTCAGTCTGTCAACACAGCGCATCGGGTTTGGCGACGCCAAACCTCGTACAAAATAAAGTTGACAGCCATTTTATTGTGTATTATAGATTTTATGGTTTTGCCTGTATTATTCACTTCTAAGCGATCCTGCGTACTGCTTAATTTGTGCGATTACACACTACTAGGCACTAACTGTGGATAATCATTTAGGTTTCGTACTATTCCTTTGCGTTTAAATTAACGCTGTGTTTATGCAAGAAATCTTCGCTTGAGTGACCTAGGGAAACGTTTCACAAAGCTTTAGTTACTTGTCATACGTCGCTTAGTTATTATGTGAAAAAAATACTTCGTGTGACGAAGACCGATTATTCCTTTTTGTTGTATCATACTTAATAATCTCTTTAAATTTCGGAGAAGCGCTTAAAAATGGCATACTTTTATTTTTTATGCTCACTGCTTTCCGTTTTTAACTTCATTTTTGTCTGATGTTCACCATCGTGTAACTTTTTTTATACGAGAGGGGGCAAACGAGCATACGGCTCACATAGAACACCAGGGGAATTGCACATGCGTTGCCGGCCTTTTAAAAAGGAGTAGGCTCTTTTCTCGAAGGTCTCTAAGTCGATTCCACAAGGAAGTTGTGCGAGGAAGAAAACTTCTTTTAAATCGGTACGAAAGGTATCGCGAGTTTTGTCGCGATGTGCAATGGTGAAATTGTGCGGCTGGAATTAATCCGAATAATTCCTCAGAGCACTCCCCGTGGTAGATGCGATAAAATACACTAAGAGATGCAATATCTCTTCGCAGTGCCAGTGAGTCAAGCCGATTGAAAAGAGTTCGGTCACCGACGATTCGAACAGCTCTGCGCTGGATGCGATCAAATGGAAGAAGCTGACACTGGGGAGGCCCAGCCCAGAGATGGAAACAGTATTCCTTGTGTGGCCGAAACTGCGCTTTGCAAAGTTGCAGGCGGTGAGCCGGCATGAAAAACTGTCTCGCTCTTCTAAGCACGCCAAGCTTTTTAGAGGTCAATTTGGTCTTCTCTTAAAAGTGATTACACTATTTTTCGATTTTACAATTAAAAAAATGTAAAAAATTATGTGCATTTATTTATTATCTTAGAAAAATATAATAAATTAAAAAACACCAAAGTGAGTACACTCAGTTAATTGAAAATATTTATATAATTGCATTTTTACCAAAACAGAAAAAATTGAATCTAGATTTTTAAGTGCCTGAGATCGATCCATTATTTAAGATCGATTCAATATATCGATTATCTTGACTTCTGAAATCCCTTATTCGAACTCAGACTCCATATAGCGAAAGAAAGCGATTGTTAGAGATCGCGGCACAGCGCACTGGCACAACTCTGGCGAGTGTATTTGTACTCAGATATCATAGAGATATAAGTACATACTACGTACTGGAAGCTATTCCAAACAAAAATGGCCTGCACGGGGCAAGCGAACCGTGGACTACGAAGCACTAGATTTTTACACAACCAAATCGTTCATTTCGTTCAATCAGGATTTTAACACGCAGAAACTCAGCCTTGGTACCTTCCAAATTTATGAAAATAAATAAAATAACAAAATAGAAAAGTAAAAGTGTTCATAGCGGCAAGAATATATATCCAAATATAAACATAACCTACGAAAGTACCACCGCTGAATATTGGTCACCTATATAGATTTTTTCGGCGGATTTTACCACATTTGCCACGTTTGACAGGTGAGTTGGTTATATCTAACGGCGGCCACATACGTAGCGGTATACCTGAACGTTATACTGGAACTGAAGGCTTGTGCAAGTATACCTAACGTCCATAGTGACCACACACGATTTAAGTATGCTTGTGCAGTCTCAGTTCTGCGCCTGTGACAAACCGAAGAAGTCAAGTTGTGCAATAAGTATTTTGTGAAATATGCCACCGGCACCCACAAATGATGACGTTTTGGTTATTGTTGGTTTGGTGCTAGCTATTAAGAAAAAAAGAGAAGTGTAGGAAGAAACGTTCTGTATGGCGTAAAGAATTGTTACTGAAAAGAAATAAGTATTCCCACACCAACCTTTTAAATGAATTTGCTCCGAAGGACTGGCACAATTATTTGCGTATGGATAAACACATATTTGGAACTCTTGTCCTTAGTAACGCCATTGATACAAAAGAATGACACGATAATGCGCCCAGCGATAATACCGCATGAGAGGTTAACAGCAACTTTGAGATTCCTGGCGACTGGTAGAAGTTACGAAGATCTTAAGTTTTCTACAATAATATCACCTCAAGCTCTAGGCGACTGAAGTGTTCCGACACACACGCTCATGCATACTTGCACAAACTAGTTTGCGCAGGTATACAGATCGTAGTTTTGATCTGCCTACCAGACTTGTGCAAGTCAGGAAACTTGTGCAAGTTTTGTCACACACACGCTCTGGTATACTTGCACAAGCCTTCTTCTTTTTTTTTTTTTTTTTTTTTTTTTTTTTTCTTTTTTTTGTGTTTTCGTTTGCTGTCTGTGTCCCTAATCGCACGGGTTCGAATCTCGCAGTTTAAATTTTTTTTTTAGTGTTCTAACCCACAGATCGACAAAAAAAGAATAATTATTTGCGCAGTTACTTACATTTGATGGAGCCTTGCGTACTTTTAGCCATGAGATCAAAGATTTGGTCAAAAAAGTTAAATCATCGTATTTTTTACAGCAAATCATTGTTTATTAATACACTACAAAAAGTATTTAATATATAACATAATATATAATATGTAATATTATAATTTAATATATAATATGTTATGTTATTTAATACTTTTATAAATAATCAAAATTAAAAACATAATATATATTTAATGTGTACATAACTGTTTTTTCGGAGACAGGCCTTACGTACAATTTGGGTGAATTTATGCGTATAATGCACACCTATCGAGACTTTTTTCTTATTTCAGGCAAAGTGTCAAAATGGCGTATATACAGCAGTGCCCATTTGACCCTTTATTATTTGATTGACTGATGAAGAGCTGTCGTATCACAGAACCATCTACGCAAACAAGGTTGTATAAGTTTTGAATTGTAAGAAAGGGACCATATTAACCGGATGACCATATTATCGTCGCGTACTAGTGTTTCCCAGCGAGCAGGTCTTAAACTGAATATGGACAAGACAGAAATAAAGTCAAACGTTTATAATAAAACTGCATTTTGTGACAACGTTTTTTGTTAGATTTTGTGAATCAGAATCTTAAGACGAAGACAACCAGTGCGTGTTGCTATTAAAACTGCAACGTGGTCCTTAACTGCTGGCCCTATGAAGAAACTCAAAGTAACACAGCGTGCGATTTAAAAAGTTGTACTCGGAATTTCTTTACGAGATATAATCTGTCGCGAATCACGAAGATATCCAAAGAAGAAAAAGACTTACTGACATAGCCCAGCCATATTATGCAAAGAACCGACAGCTGATGAAAGAGAAAGGTAATTGAGAGGCAGCCTCGTATTTACAAGCGCAATGTTGGCCAACCCCCTACAAGATGGGGTGACGAACTGATGAACACGGAAGTATTAGATGGATGTAGGTGTCTCAAGTCCGTATGTGGAGCTCATATATGTTTTTTGTATTTGCATATTATGCTTGCAGCCGTGAATATGTGATAGGCAGTCGTGGATAGTACTACTGATACTTTTTTCGTTGTAGGTACTGTATTGTAGCTGTAGTACAAATGAATCGTCTCAATCGGGGAAGTAGCAGGATTTCACAGAATATCAGCGTAAAATAGCAGCATGATGCTACTGAGTTTATATATATATATATATATATATATATATATATATATATATATATATATATATATATATATATCCTTGTTCTTCAATCTACTGTACTATAATCAATCGAACAAGATATCGTTCCTATCTCATGTAATTGAAATAATCCTCGGATTACTTCTATACAACTGACACAATGATAGAAATTTAGAGATTACTGTTCCTCAAAGTGCTCAAGGCTCATTTAATTTTGGCGCAGGAATGAATATAATTGATTAATGTTGTTAAATATTACCCACTACGTTCATTTCAGTAGTCTCAAAGCAATGGTTTAAGCGCAATTTCTACAATAAAAAACATTGTATGCCTTAGTTTAGGTACTCTAAAGTCTTACTTTCAAGTAATACAGAAAATGTAAACACGGAATTTTTGGTTGGTAATAATTATTATTACATACTTAGTTGATCTAAATAGATCCGAAATTTTGTTTTCGGTAACTATTTAAATGTCATAGGCCAACACTAATTTTGTGTCCTGTGCTTCGTTAGTTAGTCAAAAAATTAAATTTTCTTTATGTTGCCACAAAATATGGCATATAATGTGAAAATGATGATAGGCAAAATACTTGCCTGATAAATAAATAAATTATAAATGATTATGACCATGTTGAAATCTGGTTAAAAAAAAATTGGCGGATGGGGGGGAGTATATAGGCTGTCTTTGTTTGGCGGAGTACGAATATCCACTACCCTTTTATTAGTAGTGGTATCCTACATAGTACTACGGGGATCGCAAAAGATGACATAGTGAACCAAAGCAGGAGATGGGCAGCAGTGTATTCCATATAACAACTAGAAAATAAAAATAAATAGGTGCGTTGGAACCGCAACTATGGAAAATATTCTTTTTTGTTGCATTATGGGAAAATCTATGTTTAGTAATTGATTTTGATTTATTAATCAATAATAAGTTTACTTTTTTATAGGATAGGTTGACAAACGAGCACACAGTCCACCTGATGTTAAGTGGTTGCTGTGGCCCATAGACATCTACATCTTTCCTCGATTACGAATCGAAATGTAGATACGTTGTCACCCGTGAGGACTAAGATGGAATGCCGGGTTTTCAGTAAAAAGGCTCTTCGGATCTCTACACTCATCATATGAAACACAGCAGCAATAAGCTACTATTTTACGATGGTATTCTGTGAGAGCGTGGTCCTTACCCGATCGAGCCGACCCATTCGTGCTACAACTATAGTACTAATATAACTGCAGCATGGCTCTACCACGTATAAAAAACTCTTACACGTATATACTGCTGTACATACGTCGCCCACCAGGACTGAAAGAGATGCAGCAAGTCATGGCAGCTGCATACATCTGGATAATCTAATAAATTATTTTAATAAATTATGTTAAAAGTATTATTATACTTTTTACGTACACGTTTTTACTACAGCTTGTTAGCACCAACCTAATTTTACATTCATTAAAAAGGTTATGGAATAGGCAGCCAACCGTAGCGCTGATGAAAGTAATTTATTTATATTATAATAACTACCATTTGTATTAATGTTGACAGAGGAGTGTTAATTATATATCCCATAACTGAAGTAGGTTCAATTATCGTTGAAAGGACCTTTCATCAATCACTTGCTGTTAGAAGTTTCGAACAAATCACAGAATTACTATTTTGTTTAGAATAATATACATAGTTTGGGTCCTAACTGAGAGCAAAGTGAGAAACTGAAAGTTAAGCATTGTTCGATTTGATGATTAAAAATTTACAAATTTAATTTATTTGGCTAATGTGTTGGTTCAACCCCAACTAGAGTCAATATTTGTACAAAAACATAAAAACAGATGTTCCTTTTTTGTGTGTGATTATGTTGTGTCTGTGTACGTATTGCTTGTAAATCTTAGCTTTTAACATTATTTGGAAGTCTAGTCGTGGACAAAATCAGTTAGTAGAACATCATTGTCTGAATCATAATCAAGTACGAAGCTGTATATTTCTTATAACAAATTTCGACTTATTGTCGCTTAAAATGTGATATATTCAAAGAAAAATACAAAATATTAGGACGTTTTATACTTAACATTAACACTAATGAAATACTTAAATGGATAAGTTCGAAGTGATGCAATAAATCTTCCGTTCTAACTTACAAGTATATACACTGTGGGAGATAGCGAAATGGATAGTTTTAATGCTAAAATGTTTATGTACTAATTTAAAGTATGGTTATGCGTAACAACCTTGTGGAAATGGTGGAATGGCATTTTATTTTTACCTGTTGCTTGAAATACTATATTTTATTTGTATTTTTTTAAAACGACACTCAATAAAAAATTGAGATATTTTCGATGTTTGAGGCTCATAACTAAATATATATTAGCTTTTTATAACTAGTATGTAAATCTTACTTTGTGTTCGCTTTTATTTTTATTTATGATTATAAATTAAATACGCTATTTGTTAAAGTATAAGTTAATGTGTAACTTAAAAAATTAAAACCCCTGAAAAAAAGGTGAAGATCTTCTAACTGCTGAAAAGATTATCTTGAAGCACAGCACACTTTAGATCAAGTCACATTTCAAAGAAAAAGAAAACTAAATCTAAAATCGGTTCATCCATTTGTGAGCTACAATGACACCGACAGACACCCAGATATACAGATGCAAACGTTAAACATATAACACCCCTCTTTTTGTTGCTGGTTAAATACTGGTAATAAAAATAATGTTTTAATGTTATCTAAACTATCAAGGTGATAAAAACGAAACGGAACATCGTGATGACAGAGCAGGATATTCGGGCAGTATTTAGGTCATACAAACGTGTTCCACGGTATTTACGATACAGTCTATATCTAACATGTCATACTAGAGCCATGATCCCATAGAATACTTATGTAGGAAGATATTAAAATCTAGGTTTATTATAGAAAACCTTATTATCACTTCATAAAATCATGAAATGCACAGATCAGGATAATCAACTATAAATAATCCTGAGACTAATTTAATAGCTGAGAATAATAATTCGTGGAAACGATCCAAAGAGTCGAGGTTGAGCTAGTAGCGGAGTACAACAAATGCACCGAGCCACGCCAGAGCCAAGACGGGTTTCGGGGTTTTGGTTTCTTTGGCCTTAACGGTGACCGCTCCGTCCGTTTTATACAATAAATGAGACAAGTAGCTACACGAGCGCCACTGCAGGTGCCACGCGCAGGTGTGCGGTGCACGTTTTATTTACAATAATTCCGACTAGCTTCCATCTCTGCACAGGGAGGACGACTCGCTGGCCCATACCGCAAAGGAGAAAGCCGATCTTCTAGACTCTTTCTTTGCGTCTAACTCGACTCTCGATGACGGGGGGAGTACGCCGCCGACCATCTCGCGGTGTGAGTGCTCCATGCCGGAAGTGCAGTACACACAGCGCTCGATTCGCAACACCTCTCCCTGGACATCCACAAGTCGAGTGGGCCTGACGGAATCCCCCCAATTGTGCTGAGGACGTGTGCTCCAGAGTTAGCACCGGTTTTAACGCGTCTTTTCCGGTACTCCTACTGTCTAGGCGTAGTCCCAAAATCATGGAAGACGGCTTTCGTCCACCCGATCCCCAAAAAAGGCGACCGCTCAGACCCGTCCAACTACCGGCCTATCGCCATCACCTCCTTGTTCTCCAGAACAATGGAGTCTATTGTAAACTGCCAGCTCATTAGGTACCTTGAGGATCACCAGCTGATAAGTGACCGCCAATACGGTTTTCGCCGTGGTCGGGCAGCTGGTGATCTTCTGGTCTACCTAAATCATAGATGGGCGGAGGCAGTAGAGTCCAAGGGGGAGGCATTGGCCGTTAGTTTGGACATTGCGAAGGCCTTCGATCGGGTTTGGCACAAAGCGCTTCTTTCGAAGCTCCCTTCCTAGGGGCTTCCCGAGAAATTGTGCGATTGGATCACCAGCTTTCTTGCAGATCGGAGCATCAAGGTCGTTGTAGACGGTGCAAGCTCCGATTGCAAGCCTATTAATGCTGGTGTTCCACAAGGCTGCGTGCTATCGCCAACGCTGTTTCTTCTGCATATCAATGATATGTTGCAAACCCGTAACATTCATTGCTATGCAGATGACAGCACTGGTGATGCTCTTTATACCGGCCGAGCCAATATTTCTCGGGAAAACGTCTCCGAGTTCCGGGACAAACTTGTGTCTGAAGTCGAGTCTTTACTGAACTTACTGAGTCTCGGATTGGGGGCGACTAAATCTAGTCCAGCTTAACCCCCAGAAGACACAAGTTTGCACGTTAACCGCTAAAAAGAACCCCTTTGTCGTATCTCCTCAGTTTCAAGGCACTCCCCTTGTTGCCTCAGCCAGTATCGGAATCCTCGGCGTTGACATATCGAGTGACGTGCAGTTTCGTGGTCACTTGGAAGAGAAGGCCAAATTGGCCTCTAAAAAGCTTGGCGTGCTCAGCGGAGCGGGACCGTATTTCATGCCGGCACACCGCCTGCGACTTTACAAGGCGCAGGTTCGGCCGCACATGGAATACTGTTCTCATCTCTGGGCTGGGGCTCCCCAGTCCCAGCTCCTTTCACTTGACCGCATCCAGCGCAGAGCGGCTCGAATCGTCGACGACCGAGTGCTTTCCGATCGGCTCGTTTCACTGGCACTGCGAAGAGATGTTGCATCTCTTTGCATTTTATTTCGCATATACCATGGAGAGTGCTCTGAGGAATTGTTCGGATTAATCCCAGCCGCCAAATTTTGTGAACGCACTACGCGGCGAACGTCCCGATACCATCCACACCATCTGAATGCTTGGCGGTCCACCACTGTACGTTTCAAAAGGAACAAAGAAAGAAGAAGGTTTTCTTCCGCGTACAACCTCTCTGTGGAATAGTTTACCACCGGCAATTTTTCCGGACCGATACGTCCTGGGGACCTTCAAGAAAAGAGCTTACTCCTTTCTAAAGGGCCGACAACGCACCCGGAATTCCCATGGTGTTGCGGTTGATCATGAGCGGCGGTAGTCACTTAACATCAGGTGAGCCGCAAGCTCGTTTTCCCCCTCTTCTATAAAAAAAAGATCATCGGTGAGATTAGTGCGACCACGTTTAAATTCATTGAACCAGTTGTAAACAGTGGCACGAGATGGGGCTTCATTGTGAAAGGCCAATCGCAGTCTATCATAACTTTCTTGTTGACTTAAATGACATCGAAAGTCATGAAAAATCATTGTACGAAATTCTCGCGTTAAATTCATGCTGACGTGACACAGACAATTTTTACTTTGCCGCTAAATCGTAAACAAATAACAAATTCATAAAATACATACACAATAAATTGGCAAAGGGTTCCATTTTCAAAATTTGAACTTATTTTTTTACTTTATCGTTTACAAGTGGCGAGTTCTAAAAACTTGCAACAATTGTTCGGATTAATCCCAACCGCCAAATTTCGCGAACGCACTACGCGGCAAACGTTCCGATACCATCCACACCATCTGGATGCTTGACGGTCCACCACAGTACGTTTCAAAAGGAGTTTTCTTCCGCGTACAACCTCTCTGTGGAATAGTTTACCACCGACGATTTTTCCGGACCGGTACGACCTGGGGACCTTCAAGAAAAGAGCTTCCTCTGGTGTTGCGATTGATCATGGGCGGCGGTAGTCACTTAACATCAGGTGAGCCGCATGCTCGTTTGCCCCCTCTTCCATAAAAAAATAGCTACAGAGGCGCTGCTACACCCGATATTTATATATATATATATATATATATATATATATATATATATATATATATATATATATATATATATATATATATAGAAGAACACAATCAGTACACTCTAGCTATTTCGCTTAGTTTCATTCAGTCATTATTTTCCTTTTAACGCTTTTTTATTTGTTGTTATTGCTATATTACCTATAATAAAGATTGATAAAACTTATTTCGGTTTTCCTTTCTCAGATTAAGTGATTTTAATAGAATTTGAAAAACTCATATCTGGGACTGATGCCTCAACAAATAAATAAACAATCACAACCCATTTAAATATTATGTGTATATTAATAAACAACTAACTAAAAAGTATATAAACTTAGTGGTACAGAATTTTTCTATAGAACCAAGCGAGCATTAGGTCATGACAGTTGACTGGTTTCTTCCTATGACATTGAATTTTACAAATTATTCACTGTTATTGTTGTGTAAGTATAGGGGATGCTAGCCCACGAGTTTTTAGAACTAGGCGAGATCTCGAGTTTTACGAGATCTCGCAAGACAGGTATTTTTGAATGGAAACGTTTACAAATGCTAATAATTCCATTTACTGACTATTGGACTATCAACATGTAACACAAAATATATAACATGCATGTAACATGCGGTTATATCGGTTTTATTTCAAAATATAACACTATAACTATATATTTTACCCTCAGGATTCATTTCACGAACTGCTGCGCTAGGATACACACGGGTTATGCTGCCTCGCTCAGACTCGTCCGTATTTTAGAGTCTAATAAAATTTTTGACGAAGACCTCGAAAGACCATACATTTTAAGACAAGTTAGTATCAATAGTCCATCACAAATCCACTGTAAAACATAAGCTTAAACCACAGTCTGAAGTGTGTGTGTGGTATCCATTATGTTACTTTTTTTTATAGGATAGGGTAACAAACTAACACACAGTCCACCTGATGGTAAGTGGTTGCTGCGTCCCATAGACATCCACATCTATCCTCGCTTAAAAATCAAAATGCAGATGCGTTATCACCCGTGAGGACTAAGGTGGAATGCCTCGTTTCCAGTAATAGGGGCCTCCGGTTCTCTACACTCACCATACGAAACACAACACATGCAGCATTAAGCTACTATTTTACGCTGGTATTCTGTGAGAGAGTGGTCCTTCTCCGGTCGAGTCGCCCGTGGAACTATACTACTAATATAACAGCAGCATGGCTCTACCACGTATAAAAATACATATACTTAAATGCATATTATACTCTTTTATTCTCATATTTAAATTCAGCATGCATAAATAAATTTGCTACAATACGAACGTAAATTGTAATATAGGTGTTAATAAATAAAATATGAATCTGCAATGCTTTAGTTTCCTGCATAAAATTGCAAATAATATAAACGATACCAACGGCAAAGCTTTGTTAGAATAAGTGATGCCATTGGGACCGACTGCATAATAAAATTAATTCCAAAATTAGCTCTAGCTGCGATCAATCATGAAATAATGCATTAAAAATTCTGTCGCAATTTTATATTCCTAACTTTGCAGATAATAATATAAATAATTATTAATCAGAGTGAATGTCGGCTTCTTGGCGCAGTAGCTTGGCAACTAGTTGCAACGCTAAGGTACGCGGGGTTCGAATCCCACACGGAACAGGTATTTGTATGGCTTACAAATAATTCTTCCGGGTGTAGTTGTTTGTCCTTGTGTAATTTATATATGCAAACTGAACCCTCGATACTGGAGAAATTTTGAGTGTGGAGGTAACGTCTTTGAAAATAAGCAAAAATAAAGGATTGTATTCCCATTCATTCTCTAAAGAAAAACAAAAAAGGTGGTACATTCATAGCATTCTACTACTAACTTTTGTGGAATGAAATGATTTAGAAATGTAGATTAAAGATGAAATTAATATATAAATATTAGTTTTTTATTTGCTTGGAAAACTTTCAGCTAATTTACAAAAACAATATCATCATCATTATCATTATAGCCCTTTACAAGTCCACTGCAGAACATAGGCCTCCCCCAAGTAATGCTACAAAGCACGGTCCTGAGGCACATGTATCCATCGACTTTCTGCATATCTTACTAGGTCGTCACTCCATCTACGAATGTACGAGGCTGTCACTCGAGAACCTTTCTTCCCCATCGGTTATCGGTTCTTCGAGCTATATGGCCGGCCCATTGCCACTTCATCTTATTAATCCGTTGGGCTATGTCGGTCACTCTAGTTTTACTGCGGATATCCTCAAAACAAAACAATATAATTATCACAAAAATGAAGATCCTTTACACGTTTTCACTTATACAGTGTGTTAGTGTACACACTGTTATCCTTAAAACCATTGGTTTGGTTTCACTTATAGAATGTAAATTCAAAGAATTTAAAAAAAGACGCTATTTTCATTCATAAAATTTAAAAAGTTTCTGTCCGACACCGTCCGTAAATTCATGGATACCCTATGTGCCCGAGTGACTTAATCACTGTAAATATCGCCGCCGGCGCTAGCTACCTACAGAACATTCCAATAAAAACACAATAGGTACACATAACCTGTGATATAACTTTTCATCCTGGCTTAGGACAGGCAAAAATTGAGGAATTAAAGAAAAATTGAGATTTTACTTAAAAAAATGTTGTTATTTTTCATTGACTTTTCGTTCTGTAAGTGAAACGAAACCACTGGTTTCAAGGACAACGGTGTTTTTAACTCTAATATATACAAAGTCTGTTTGAAAGTTTCTCTTAGTATTTTGGTGATATTGTTTTATAAAATTTCAACTTTTGACCTTAATCTAAGGGTAGTAACGATCACAAAGGCAACTTGTATGTTGTAGCACTTGTTAAAATTTGGCCTTGAACTAAAAAGCAAAGAAATTAGGAGCGAATATTTAAGTATTTTTGAAGAATTCTATTTTTAGTTTCACGTAGGTAGAACGATCGAGTTAGCACATTTATTTGTTGTTCCTCCTTAAATTTGAAAGTTTAGAAATTAATAATTTGATTTTTTTAGAGTTTATTTGTGTTATTTCGGTATAAAACGATTAAATTTTGTGACTCACATTATAAGTATAAATAATAATTTGTGTTTATGTACCTATTTTGTATTATAGTGCAGCAAGTACATTTTAAACTTAAAACTTTCTTGTTATAACAATTTGGTAACGACGAGAATAATTTGTGGCTCATTAATAACGCTGTATTTATAAATCTGTAATGTAAATCTGTATATATGTAAATGTGTAATTACTGTATAGGTATTAATTTTTTGAAATTAGAACTTTAAAATGTCTCTCTTGTATAAAATACGTAGTACCTAGACACTCTAAGTCAGCGGTTCCGGAAAGGTGGTCCGCGGAACCCTGGGGTTCCCTGGAAAGGACGCAAGGGTTCCGTAAAAAATATTATCACACGTTTCGTGACCAACTTTTCGCGCGCACCGACTTGTTTACACACGAGATAGGGGCAGGGCGTACGGGCGAAGTAGTACAGCGCCACAGATTACTAAATAGTGACAGCGCGCACAGCCCTCCACGCCCCGCGCGCCCGTGTTGCAGTCACGGCGCGGCGGGGCGAATATGATTATACCGGTCTAGATCGCGATAAGAGCACACGTATTTCAATTATTGAATTAGTGAATAGCTGCAGTGAAAAAATACCTGTTGTTGGGTACCTATTGATCTGGAATTTTTTTACTGGTAAGTCACAATGTTTTTGTTTATTTGTAGACACATTTTCGAAATAAAATACGAGAGATATATTCACGCGTTACTTTTATTGTAGGTAGTTCAAAATGGAAAGTTGGCTCAAAACGGGACGCCTCACAAGTGGCAAAAGTATTTCGGATTCTTCATTAGATTCAGACAGCAGTGTGTACTGAAAATATTCAGGTCCTGGTTCGTCGGTAAGAAAGTTATGCATAAGTTTTTTTTACAATTATTTGGGTAATTTACTGTGATACAAGTTATTTACCAAGTTTGCGGGGAATAGAGTGAATGGGGCACTACACTCTATTATGAAGAACCAGAATGTGTCAAAAAAGGCACGTATGGTAATTCATAATGCTATGTTAGTCCCCACTTTAATGTATGGTAGTGAAAGCTGGGTGTGGCAGAAGAAGCACGAAAGTACAATAAATGCTGTAGAAATGCGGTCTTTAAGGAGTATGCTAGGGTTGAATCTGAATGACAGGGTGAGAAATTGATATGAGATAAATGTGGTATGGTGGTGGATTAGAGGGTCTGTGGAATGAATGAGGAAAGAGTGACAAAGCAAATTTATATGGCAGATGTGAACGGCCGAGTCGGGAAGGGACAAAAGCTCTTAGAAAAAAGTTTATCGACCAAATTGGCGATATTTTGAAAAGGGGCCACGTTAGAAGTACCCTTAACCGACGAGCATGTATGCGTAGATATATGGATGTAAAGGAGGCGAAAGAGGTATGTCAGGATCGTGCCAAATGGAAGTCCGTAGTCTCTGCCTACCCCTCTGGGTGACAGGCTTGAGTGTTTATGAGTGTTTATTTACTAAATTTACTAATTTTATTTATTGTCGATTGTACGTATGGCTATGGTTGTTATCATTGTTTGTCAATTCTTTTCAGGGTTTGCTAAATACACAAGACCCTAGTGCCGGACAGAATATACAACCGGACAGAATATATCACCAAAAGAGTTGCAACCCAGGAGAAAACTTCTTCAAAAAAGAGAAGATACGACGAATCCTACCTGTCCTTTGGATTTGTTCCTGTGGGAATGACTGAGAACTCGGATGGACAATGTGTGATTTGCAACAAAATAATAAGTAATACGAGTAGCTCACTGGTACCTGCAAAGCTTAAACGACATCTTGACACGAACCACCCAGAACTGAAAGATAAAAGCGTCAGCTTTTTTGAAAGACACAAAGAAGTGCGTAGAACTGGTGCAGCTGCTATACAAAAATTTGTAAAGACCGATAATGAAAATGCAACAGAGGCATCATTTCTGCTAAGTTACAAAATCGCTCGTGCTGGTAAACCACACACGATTGCAGAGGATTTAATAAAACCATGTATGACAGAAATTGTCACTTGTGTACTTGGAGAAGAAGCAGCAAAGAAAGTGTCAGCAGTGCAGTGTTCAAATAACGTCATTTCTGATCGAATTCATAAGATTTCTGACCATATTCAAAATTAATTAATTAGTAGATTGAAGACCAGCGAGATGTTTGCAATGCAACTGGACGAAAGTACAGATGTCGTCGGGTTATCAATACTGCTTGTAGATATCCCTTTGGAGGATCTATTGAAGAGGATTTGTTTCTTTGTACTCCTTTAAAAACCAACACAACCGGAGAAGAAATTTTAAAGTTATCGATAGTTACATGACTAAGCACCATATTGATTTTAACAAATGTATTGACGTGTGTAGTGATGGAGTGGCAGCTATGGTTGGCAAAATAAAAGGCACTGTAACAAGAATCAAGGAGGTTGCACCTAAATGTAGTAGCAGTCACTGCGTTTTACATCGCCATGCCCTTGTCGCAAAAAAAATGCCATACGAGCTCAAGACAGTTCTCAACCAAGCAGTACTAATTGTAAACTACGTTAAATCACGTCCACTCCAGTCGAGGCTTTTTAAAAAAGTGTGTGAGGATATAGGAAGTCAGCATCAATCACTTCTTCTTCACACGGAAGTAAGATGGCTTTCAAGAGGAAGAGTTCTATTATCTGTTTGAATTGCACGACGAGCTTAAGATGTTCTTTACCAAACAACCAGTTTCTGCACACGTTAATAAGCTTGTTGAACTGCTGCATGATGAGCAATGGTTGATGCAATTGGCTTATTTAGCTGATATATTCGATAAGCTCAACGTAATCTGCAAGGCATTACAGGGACGAGCTACAACAAAATTTACAGTAAATGATAAAATGTCTTCACTGAAAAACAAGCTTGCGTTCTGAATTGAATGTGTTGAAAAACATAATTACGAATGTTTCACAATATTAAATGACTTTCTAAAAGAAAATGAGCTGCGGGTATCTTCAGACGTGGAAAAGAATATACATGAGCATTCGACAAGCCTTACAAAATCTTTGCATGAGTATTTTCCGGAGCAGTTGCAGGACATGGACTGGGTGCAGAATCCGTTGTAAATCACACCAAACCTTCGATGCTGTCGGTGTCAGAGTATGAGAATTTGATTGACATCAAATTTTCATCAACGCAAAAACAAAAGTATGAAGAAGGAACTTTTGATTTACCCAGAAATTGTTAATAGAGCCATCACATTACTGTTACCGTTTGTGGCGACTTACCGATGTGAGACTGGTTTTTCCGCATATGCTTACAGCAAAAGCAAGTACATAAATAGACTGGATGCAGCTCCAGATCTTCGCATTCAACTGTCGGACATTAAGCCTAATTTTAATGCTATTTTAAGAAAATATGTAAAAAAATTTCATTCGTCACATTAAATTCACAAACGTGTTTTTATGAATTTAATGTGACGAATGAAATTTTTTGTACTTTTCTTTTTACCTACATATTCACAGTAAATGTATAAAAATAATTTCATAAAAACTTAATTGTTTCTCATTTATACCTTTTTTAAGGTAGGCAAATTTCCATTTATCAACGTAGGGTTCCGCTAGGAAAAGTATAATCAACTAGGGTTGCTTGGCAAAAAAAAAATTGGGAACCCCTGCTCTAAGTATCATATAGGGATACACTATATACTGTACGTACGTAGCCGGGTATCGTGTCAGTATCCACTTTTTTTAAATCGTCGCGAAACCGGTTTCGAAATAACTGCATATACGGCATTATATCGTCAATATATAGTCTCAGTAAATTTAGTGTTTCGAAATCTGATATCAAATATCAATATATAGTTTCGATATGATATTCAGAAATTATGATATTACCCACTCCTAATTAACTATAACCCTTCAATATAACATTATTAAATAAAGAAAATAAGTTGTTAGAAAGTGAACGATTAAGTTGGAGAATTACAAATAAAAACATATTTTTATTCTTGGATTTAAAATTGAATGGATTTGAACTGCTTTTAGTGTTATTATTATATAATACGATCGTTTAAATTTTCTTGACCCATATCTTGATTTTCTTCCTTTGTTTATGAGTGTGTTACTTTGATGCAGATCATAGTTCATCAGGGGACCTACTATCACAACTTGAGCTTTTCTTTGTTTTCCATTCGGACGCTACACAAGGATGTACTGCTTCGTGCTAAGTACCAACCTAAGTACTCCTAAGTTGATAAAGTGCCCTTAGCAAAATACATAATTCTTGTGCGACGAAGATCATAAAACTTAATACCACTTATAATTATGAATACCTACATTAAATTATAAAGTTCGAGACATACCATATACTTGGATACTAAGTACAATAGTGATACCAACCTAGGTACTAATAGGTTGATAGGGCGCCTTCCACGTGCTTCAAGTGTTCTAAAATTAAATCCCTGTTAAGTTTTCGAATACATTAAATCATAATTTATAAGCATATCATAACTTACATAAGAAACTGATTTTATTTAATTTTTGCGTAGAATAGCTTCTGCCGAAATAAAATTTTATAACATAAATTTTAACAAGATTCTGGTATCTATCATTTTAGACAGTAATTACGGTAATTTGAAAGATATATTGCTATGAGTTCTATTTATTTTCGAGCAAACACGAATAACTGAAAAAAGAATTATTATATTTAATATTTATTATATTACAATTATCGTTAAAGCCTATGTAAGTCCATTGCTGAATACAGGCCTCTCGCATATATTCTATCACAGGGGTGATATTTGCCATATTTTTAGCGGGTTAGCAACCGCTATTTTTTATTTTTAGTCGTTATTAGGAAGACGCTACTACCATCTCCCGATTTGTTTCTCTCTGTCGACTCTTACGACACCCACGGGAAACATCCAGTCCCATATCAATGGGGTAGTGGACATTCTTATACCGCCACTACACGGTATATTATTACACAATTATTAAGGAACAATAATAGTAGTAGTATAATGTTCTCCAGACCGAATTTCGGTCACGGCGGCCTGCCTCAACGGAGCATCTGCATTTTGATTCTTAATCGAGGTTAAATGTAGATGTCTATGGGCCGCAGCACCCACTTACCATCAGATGGACTGTGTGCTCGTTTGTCACCCTAATCCTATAAAAAAGTACCTGGGAGAATTAATAATATTTTTTTTAAATAAAAAATATTTTATAGCATGTTCGTAGCACTTAGGAGACCTTTGACGCATGGGTGCTACGAGCTACCTAGAAGAGCTCAGAGCACTTTCGTGAACCTAAATTAGATTTGATTAAAAACTTGAAACATTAAAGAAAATATTGACGCAAAATACATCTCTAAAAAAATTAAAAACTTGGTTAAATGCTTTCATAACAAAAAAGATCTAAAAAACGAATACTATTTTTTTATGCCCGTCGTAGCACCAGCAGTTAACTAACATGTCACAAGTAATATAAAATTAAAAATATGTTATCTGTTGTCCTTGAAACCTTGAACTTCCAACTCCATTATATACAACAATCACAATGGTATTTTTCGCAGAATTGAACGGGCACCAATAAGTACTTCGATGTTGTCACTTCCGGTGCCAAAACATTAATGATATTATGAGTCTAGTTTCTGGATGTTAGCGATGTTAGTCTATGCGACTCTTACAGCTCCATCTTACTCAGGGCTCGCGGCCGCGAGCTAATTAAAAAAGGGAAAGGCAATGAGGTGAGTATGATGATGAATGGTTTATGATTTGGTATTGTTACCAATCATCATGTCGCCTCTTTAGGCATTTTTTGAGCTATCTAACCGCAGTCCGAGGGGGGGAGTGCGGAGCCCCGTCTCTGACTGCTCAGCTCGTGTCGGTCGAGAATGATGATGATATTATGACGGAATCAAGATTTCTTATATAGTGTTGTGTAGTAAGGGTATTAGTGAGTATTGACGAATAGTATGACTTCACAAATCAGACATCGATTTTTCAACCTAATGACCTATGACGGTACCACTGTACGCTGGTAATCTGTTACAATTAAACCGCTAATATGGCTGCAGCAGTTGATGCAGGTGGCACAGGGCCGTGCTTTGTGGCATTCCGTGGGGGAGGTCTATGTTCAGCAGTGGACTTATGAAGGGCTGTAATGATGATGATGATGATGATGAAACGATGAACAACATCAAGAAATAAAACTTGGTACTGATTTTTCAACTGCCATATAAAATTTATCGATAAAATAACTTATAACATGATAGAATATAAAAGTCAAACATTTAAATCATTTTATTTGTACAACTGTTATTTTGAATTTATGTTATATTTTTACTACAAATAAATTTTATCTAGGGATTGAAAAAAAACAACCCTTACTGGACTAATATACATAATTAAAAGACGGACAATGGCAGACGAAAATGAATTCTGAAACGGAAAGTAGTTAGTATAAAAAATATGTAATTTTCAAGTGTTTCTCCGCATTTTAAAACATTATAAATATGACACAACAAAGAGAAATACTCGGTCTTTGTTACACGTAGTGTTTGTTTCACAATATTAATTAAGCGATGTATGAAAAGTAACTAAAGCATTGTGAAACTTTTCCCTAGGCGACTCATGCGAAGATTTCTTGTATACAAACTGTTTGAGGTTTAGTTTAAGCGCGAAGGAATACGAAACTTAAATTACTGTTCGCAGTTAGTGCCTAGTAGTGTTAATTCGCATAAATTAAGCAGTACGTAGGACCGTTTGGTAAGCAGTGAACAACACAGGCGTAATATTAACACAGGCGTGAAGCAACAGCGCACGCTTCAAGACTGGCTTTAAATATGTTTAAATTTATAAACAGAGTCGTCACTATAAGTTAATACAAGCGTTATTACTGTATTTAAAGTACCCTATCGTATCCTAATTAATCCCATTGAAAGACAGTAAAATTAAGTAAAGCTATAAGCGTCCAGCTGCGGGGCACATATCTCATATCTGAGAGGTTTATGAAGCAATTAGACCGTCGCGCTTCTCTAATGCTTGTTGGCGGACTTCATATGTCTTCGAAACATTTTATTTCCTCAAGGCTTACCCTCAAGATGTTTTTCTTGAGTTGCAAGTACACTCCTCCGTAACCCATAAGCCAATTTACATAATTTTTTCGGCAATATTTGTAGCTCAACGCAGACAAGGTTTGTAAACAATAAAAATCTGAATGTGAATTTTTTTCTTTTACTATCTAATCAATTCGCTAATTTACATCTGCGCAATGTCACACCATTTGATTGAATATTTTATTGAGACAAAGAAAGTTATGACTTTATACTTTTACTCCGCTCCGTTTATGATGCTAGCAAAGTTTTACCTTTGCATCTGCATCCGCCCTAGTACAATTATCTTAAGGAGACGTGGTAGCTCAGGGGCTGAACGCTTGCTGTTAATTTCACAGTACTCGAGCAACCTAAATAACCTCAAAAATACGCCGCCGGCACTAATAAATTTGTTAATTGCAATTTTAAGTGTTGATTTACCACGTACTCGGCGGTGAAGGAAAACATCGTGAGTAAACCTGCGTTTCTGAGAAATAAGAAGAAAAAAATATTTTGAAGACGTGAATTTCGCCAACACGCATTGGGGCAGCGCGGCGGACAATTCCTTGCCTAAAACCCTCTCAGAAATTAGAGGAGACTTGTGCCTTGCTGAAAGATGTATATAGGCTGTAACTTTATTTACTTAACACCACTTTTAAAGTTATGTTACTTACATTTCGCAATTTATTTTGCAGAAATATAGTATAATATTGTTTCGAGAAATCTTTTATAGCTATTTTCGAATCAATTAAATTGCTTTCACAATTTAAAGATGACACTTACATTGGTTTTCTTATGCGCACTTTTGGTTGTTGTAATGTATGAAGAATAAATGTGGTAGTATTGTAACCCAATTATTGCTTATTTTATAACGCTATTAAATTAATTATGTTTTACTCCTGCAAAAGCGACACCCCATCACCTCATTCCGTAGAAAGGTGCGAATATGGAAAATATCGGATGGATTTTGTAGTTTCTGATTTAAACTTCTCCAGGCGTAAACTACTCAGGCCGGCGACGGAGAGCAACGTCATCGTATGAGACGTCCGGTATTATGAACGTCAATCCTATCAAGTATGACGAATACGGCATTCTCTCTTCAACGAGAGAATCTATGCCCAGCAGTGGCCGTTGTAATGTCTGATAGAGAATAACTAGAATAATTGTGCCAGACATGCGTGGTTGGTATTTCGTATTGAGTCAAAAGATATCATCAGCTTAACAATATTCAGTTTGATATTTTAACGAGACAGTTGTTTTCATCGTGTCATTGCTGTCTATTTCAGGCATTCTGCACATAAATTTTAAAATCTGCTGCTAGACATTTGCGATACTTTTCTAGCGAGGTTCCTTCGCAGTGTTGTTTCCATAGAATTCTATAATACATATATAGTATTCTATGGTTATTTCGGTAGTAGTCACTCTACAGTAGATGGCGAAAGTTTGAGTTGAGGTGTTTGTAAGTTTAAATTGAGGTGTCTGAAAGTTTGTTGTGATATACTTGGCTGACGCATATTACGTCTACTTACAAATTATAAACATAATGGACTAAAAGCCCTTTATTTACCTTTCGAATTTTATAACATTTTATTGTTATTTTAAATTTAAGAACTATACTTGTATTATGGGGCTTTTTTGACAATTACTTACCATCGACTTCTAACGAAACAGTTTCGATAACGATATTGAGTAGTAGTAATAATAAATCTATAATTTGTTTTCTGATAAGATCACTATTTCAATAATCAAATTTTTCATATAAGTGATACTGTAATTAACGCCAAATGCGATTAAACGGCTTAGTTCTTCTAAGTTAATAAGTTTTTTGAACACATTATTGTAGCAGCTTATTAAACTTAAAAACAATAAAAAAGGGTTCTGTGCAAACCAAATCGCGGGAATAGCTAGTACCAAATATAATTATACAAACAGTTTGTCATTCCTTATGTCACTTAAAGCAGTGAGCTATATTACAAAGAAAATATGCAAAATGTATTTCTAACAAATGAGAGGCGTCCATATTTTCTACCAGAATCAAAAAAGTAAAAGCGCGACATATTTTATTACAATTTAATTTTAACTAAAAGAACATTAACCAAAGAAGTTCTGTACATCTTGAATGTTACGTTTTATTACATTACTTCCTTATTTTGAAAAACTTAAAAGTTTGTTTTCTTATTTCAACGAAAGTTCAGTCTGCTATGGAGTAAGCTGCATATTTACGTAGACTCACTCTACATTTAAATAGACTCAGATAAGTTAATTGCTTACTATTTTAATCTGTAAAAAGTAACTGAATCTCTATATAATGCTCACATAATTGTATGAAACGAAACTTACAATACTGTTTTAACCTGAAATAAGCTAAAAAAAGTCAAAAGCAAAAAGCAAAGTAGCAAAAAAAAGGTTCTCCTTATTTACATAATAGAAAGTTAAATGAGGTAAAACTGAAAATTCTTTCTTAAAAATCAAAAAAAAATATATGATAAATTTCTTGTTATTGTTACCTAAACTGCCTCAACAGAAATAAGCATTGGGGAGATGATAAAAACTTTTAAAAACTTAAACAAAGCAGTTGGCAGAAAAACTAAATTATAAGAAAAAATATTGTTCCACAATTTTATGTATTACTATTAAAACATATTTTAATATCTAAGAATTAATTTTATTCTAATGATTTGAACCCAAAAAAATGTTGTGAAGATATCGAAAAAATACGTAGACCATTTTATCGCAAGTCATTACACGGTCCGTAACAGCCACACCATCGAAATTTTAATTAACGGTACAGTCGTTTTAGTAGAATTTATTAAAAGGAAACATTTTTTTTTTGTTGGTTAATATATATTGGTTTATTCATTATTGGTATATTCTTGGTAAAACTTTACTTTTAATAAAATTACAATCCAATCAAAGAACTATAAAGAGTTAAATAATTTCAACATAATATCTTTTATCATTTGTATGTACTAATTATGTATGTATTTAAATATGTATATTTGTATGTATATGCATGTATTTATATATTTGTATATATGTAAGGGTAGACATATATATACATATATACTGTTTATTTATTGTGTTTTATATTTGTAGTAAATTTGTATTGTGTTCTTTTATTCCATATTGCCACCGTTGATGTCTTCCGCTAGGACTATGGTGTGTCCTGCAGGTTTCGGGCCTCGGGGTATGCCTCCATTACCCGCGTTATCCTCGCGGTCCACCACTATGGACCGGTCCTTTTCTGTCCGGCATTGTAATTGTCATATACGGATTTGTCCGTAATCGGTTAATTTTTCGTAGTCGGTGAGACTACGGAAAAAAAGAGGTTATCCGGTGAAGACAGAGTTGGCCTATCAGCGGCATTGAAGGTTGTTACTCGACTCTCTAATCGATATAGAGAGGAGATCTCTTAGATAGGGTCGCCCGTCCGGAGGGCGAGTAGGTAGCGGCGCAAGTTGGTTAAGATGTATATGCGGCCCGTTGTCTGCACGGTCGAACAATCCGCGCGCCAACCAGGCCACAAACTCCTGGATGGTGTCAATCTTCAGGGTGGCCGCTATGACGTCATTCCGGACGTAGCGACCCGCACCGACGATGGTTCTTAACGTCAGATTTTGCTGGGCCTGCAGTCGCCGCCTCAGAGGCTCGCTCAGAAGCGCGTACCAGGCCGGAGCAGCATACGTGATGATGGATCTTATATACGTTTTGTAGACTCGCACTTTGGTGTTAAGTAGTAACTTGGATGCCAGGACCGGACGGAGCATCGCCCGCGCACATCGTGCTCTGCGGACGACGAGGTCGACGTGCGCAGTCATGCGCAGCGCCCGGTCGATCCGGCACCTAAGGTGGGCCATATTGCCACACCTACGTCAAATTCTCACCACTCCATGGGTTGACTGGTAGAGAATGCCTCAAGGCATTAAGTCCGCCCTTTGTATTCTTTTGTTTAAGGATGCAATAAAGAATAAAATAAATAAATAAAATAAATATCTTCTGAAATCAATTCAACAATTTGGCCTGGTTATAAGCACTTCCCAGACTCAAATTCTAACACAACCATCCTGGGGAGGTAAAGCTGATTCAACAGCGCTAAATCTAAATGGAAAATTACTAGATGAGGTCGTTCACTTGAAATATCTTGATAGCAATATCCGGCGTGACAACACCGATTTCATTTCAGAGAAACATGCAGGCTTCCTGATGTTGTTTACCTTCATTGCTTAGTGGTAAATTGGCATTTAAAATTGCAATTAACAATTCGTTGGTTTTGATGGTGAACCCTGAGTTACTCATGTACTGCGAAATATAAATTATCATCATCATCATTACAGCCCTTCACAAGTCCACTGCTGAACATAGGCCTCCCCTAAGGTATGCCACAAAGAACGGTCCTCCACCAGTGGCGGGTGTCGATTGCTGGGCCCGCGGAGGCCCTGCCGACACCAAGCCTGCTGGGGATGATGGATGCGAGGGGCCGCTGGTTGGTTGTGCAGCACCTCGCGCTCGGCTGGCGGTTCAGCATGCGGCATGCTGTCGCATCCAGCGCCAGCTCCAGACGCGCCCTGGCAACCTCCAGGCAGTCGCCCTTTGCGCGTTCTTTTAAATTCCATCATCCATTTTTGTGGGTGTCAATTAACAGGAGACGCCCAGACCCGGCGCCGTTTCATGGTGAGGCCATGTGCACAAGCGGGCCTATGCACCTTCAATTTTTGCTGAGGCACGGCACTAATACCTCTTGGCTAGATGCTGACTGACTGCGCTGACGTAGCGGTTTTGTCACATATCCGTTACCTCACCGGGCGATGCGGTCGTCACTTCCCTACACCAATTTTTTTTTTGTTAATTTATCTTATTATTATTATTCTTTATTTCAGAAATTTCTTTCCATAGAGTGGATTACTAATTACAAAAAGTACTTAGGTAGGTACTAGGGTTAGTAAATAAATAAAAATTAAAAAGTTACATATATAAACTACTCCAACTACATTATATTAACCAGAGCAGGTCCTTAGTGAGAGCATGGTTCTACATCGATTGAATCCAACCCATTCATGCTACAGCATGACACCTACATAAATGACTGCAGCGTAGCTCTATCACGTATAAAATCCAAATGTGCGGGATCACAACTGAAGTATTAACCTATTTAATAAAGGAAAAATGATCAAAGTTGATTCACAATTAACCAAGATATAACGTAACTGATATATAAATAAAGTCTAACTGAAAACCTCCTCCTTTTTTTTTTTTTGAAGTTGGCAACGAAAATATAAATTAACAGCCGGAACAAACCTCCTGTCATTTCAGAGAAGGTCATGGATAATAAAATACCTATATAAATAACACTAATATCACACTAGTACAGTTAGTGTATCCTAGTTTGATAATTATATTTCTATTTAACGAATACATAAATGCACAATCGTTGTAAAGTGATATTTTGCTCGTATTTTGTGAGAAATTGCTCGGGTCAAAAAAAACAACGATATAAACGCGGTTTTTGCAATATCAGTTGCGAGTAGAGTGTTGTAAATGTTTTCGTTGGTAGACAGCTCTTTTTTAAATTTTACTTATATGTACATGATTCCGGTTCCGGTGTTTGAATAGTACGAACGTCAAAAAGTGTGCTCCGAAAATATGAATCCATAACTGTTTAAGAACTGCATAAATCTATAAAGTGTGCAAGTGTTTCGAAAAATTAAGACTAAAAGTGCAAATAAAGTATTAAAATCGTGTGTGTTTTGCCCAGAACAAAATAACTATAATACAATAGTAATTTTATATTATTACTGAACTTAATAGGAAGTTATATATTACTTATATATATATATATATATATATATATATATATATATATATATATATATATATATGTATATATATATATATATATATATATATATATAGTATATATATACGAAATGAGATAATTGCTTCCAAGCTTTTTTTGAATAATTTGTGCAACATATTTTTAATTATACAATTTTACTTTGTAAAAATATGTTTCTTTTTCGATTTTCTCGGGACAGAGGTTAATAATATAAAGATGTTCAATAAGAACTACTTGAATGTATATTAAATGAGAAATTATTTTATCTCATTCTATTCATGATCCAGTATTATGTTTAAATGTTATTTGTATTTAAATTAAATATCCGATGTGATTATCGTTCTGAATATAGATCATTAAAAATAATTTTGATAGCATTGCAGCTCTGCTAAGCCGGTAAAACCTCAGTGATTGGCTCTTTTGAGCCGCATAATTAGTGCGAAGCTATTGCCTCTGCGCTGAAGTTATGAATGCCAGTTGGCACATGAAGGCCTTTATCTCTCCATTATATTAAAAATTACTAGATCGTGCGTTTGTGTTTTAAACTTTTTATAAGTAAAGCTATATCAGCACAGGATATAAGCGCTCGCCTTTAAAATACACAGCTGTAGTAGATGAAGAAACCGAACACCGCCATCACCACTGAAATTTTTGATTGCAATTTTCGGCTATTATCTGCTACTTACTAGATAGTCAAAAACATCTAAACCGCATCATTCCTGAGGAATAAAATTAAAGATATATGTTGTCTGTCAACATACACTGGGTCAACAGTACGGACTCTTTCTTACCATAAAATAATCCCAGGAATGATAAGAGGTATGTGCCTACCAGCAAGACGTATAATATTTATATAGCCTATTGTTTTACTTTACTTTTTAGTAGCATCACAATTATCAAACAGAAATTACCATATTTTCATCGTTTATCATCATTACATCCCTTCACAAGTCCACAGCTGAACATAGGTCTACCCCAAGGAATGCCACAAAGCACGGTGCTGAGCCACCTGCATCCACCAACTTCCTGCATGTCTTAATAGTTGTCACTTGATCTAGTGGGGGGCGGCCCTACACTTCATCTACCGGTTAACGTGGTTGCCACTCGAGAACTTTTCTTCTCCATCGGTTGTCGGTTCTTTGAGCTATATGGCCAACCCATTGCTATTTCAGCTAACTAATTCGTTGCGCTATGTCGGTTACTTTGGTTTTACTACGGATATCCTCATTTTTAAGTCAATCACGCAGAGAAATTGAGCATACCCCTCTCCATAGCACGCTGAGCGACCTTGAGCTTTCTCATACAACCAGCAGTGAAAGACCACGTCTCAGAAGTTATGTGTCGTCACCATCAATACGCACTAGTTGTACAATCTTGTTTTCAAGTATTGAGGTATACCATACCCTTCATACACCCAGCAGAAACGAACCAATTTTTACAAGCGAGAGATGAATACCTAAGATATCAAGCAAAAACATATTGAAATAAATGTCTTTATTATCCCATAAATATTGTAGTAGGAAGCTTGAATCCATAAATCGAGTAGGGTAAGAGGACACAGGTGTTGATTTACATAGCATTAACCTTAAACCTACGTTTGCGGTTTAATACCAAGTTTAATGCTATGAGTTTAAGTGATCTATGAGAAAGGGATACCTAAAAGATTTGCTATTAACATTGTACAAAGTACAAACATAGTCTTAATATATTTCGTGCTACAGACTTTCCTTCTTGAAGATATTAAGAATATCATCATCGTCATCATTATCATCAAAACAGCCCTTCACAAATCCACTGCTGTACATAGACTTCCCTCAATTAATACTACAAACGCGGTAGAGCCACGCTGCAGCTATATTGTGGCTATAGCACGAATGAGTCAGCTTGACCTGGGTAGGACCACGCTCTCACAGAATACCAGCTTAAAATATTAGCTTAATGCTGTTGTGTTTCATTTGTTGAACAAAGAGAAACGGAGACTCTTTCTACTGGAAACGAGGCATTCCGTCTCATTTCTCAAGGGTATCTACACATCTGCATTTTGATTCTTAATCGGTGGTAAGTGTAGATGTCTATGGGCCACAGCATACACTTACAATCATGTGGACTCTGTGCTCGTTTGTCTTTCATGTTCTGTAAAAAAAACTAAGCAAGGTCCTGACATCAACAAGCAGCATCCACCGCCTTCCTGCATATTTTGCCAGGCTGAAACTACGTATAGTAGAAGGCTATTCTACACTACTCTTGTCGGTTATCTCGGTTGTGCTATGTTGAAGACTATAGTAATTTTTAATTGTACCAAACCAAATTCCACGGTTTAGTTATGAAAACACCTCAGTCTATGACTTTAGTACCTCCATCAAAGCAGTCGAAATTTAAATATATTAAAACGTGATAATAAAGTTTAATTTTTATTTAATATGTTATGCACAATTTCTTGAGTTAAGTTCCTAATAAAGTATTTTACCAGTGCCCGTGACTTTTTCGGAATTATTGAAGTTATTTATAAATAATTATTTGAGATAGTGTTAAAGAATATAAGGTGGCTTCAGTTATTTTGTACAATCTGCACATAACACACATTTCCATTTCCAAAAATTATGAGTGGTGGCAGCATAAGAGGAACTCTGACTATTTTTCATTCCGTTGGTGTCCTAGGGGGTGACTGAAAAAATCAGCTTAATCTTTTGACCTACTGTAGATGGCAAATCTACTTTCTAGTATAAGCCCAATGTAGAATAGACATGTGACGAGAGCAGCTTCAAAGCTGGGAGGCATCTAGTTTGTGAGATTACCATCCTTCTATCATGGCTTGCAATGTGAGTGGTCGGTGTCCAGTGCTGTATGTTGATGTTAATGAGAAAGACACAAACAATACAATTTTAAAAATTAAAATTAGGCAAATCCTTAACTCAAAAAAAAGCACAAGCAACTATGTCTTAAATAAACTCTTCACTAAAAACAAAATGCTATAACTTGTATACGATACGATACGAAGCACACATGTGTCACATATTGTTTACGGCAGGTTTAATAACTATGCAGTGAGTGCAAAATTGATGGAAGGGTCCCGTTTAATTATTTAAATTTATAACGAGTCGTGACAATTTATAAATAATGTAATAAACGTGTTTTCGCATTTGACAACGTAGGTACGAGTATATTAGATCAAATGTTTTTGAGCTATTAATATTACACCTTCTTCTTAAAGTTAATATAAATAAAGCCCCAAATCAGTTCTAAACGTTGCGTAATAAATTGAACTACGACGATAATCTACATTTAACTGTGCCATCTAACGTAAAGTATAAAGAGTAGTGACTAGTAATTACTAATAAATTAAATAATATAAATAACTTACATTTATATGGTTAGTTAATTAAATTCATAATTGATTTAAAAATTCTTTATTTAGTACTTAGTACTATTTAGTACTTTTTTTAAATAGATATAAATAAATTTTATACTAACTAATTACTACTTAAGTAGATAATAGTGACATCTATCGAAAATCATAAAATAAGGATGTTTCTAAGTATAATTTCTAATCTTTAGTAAGTTTTAGTAGGTATTAGTTTTTTATCTATGAATAAACTGATAAATATTACAATTATTAATAAAAACACTTATTATACTATACTTATTATTACACTTATTATAGTTTAAATAAAGAGATTTTTGTATATGTATTGGTCAGATCTTAGACTTTATAAAATCACGAATTAGTTGATTATTGCATGAAATGGCGGTATTTCATAAAATTTTACAGTATTTGTTGACTATGGCTTGATACAGCTTGACCAAATCAATGAATAGAGAGTGTTTGGCGATAACGACCAAACACGACATGGGTATTTCTATATATTATTGTTATATCGTAAAATAATTTCATAGACACCACAAGCAGCGCTGATTGTGTATGTTTGACAGAAGCAAGTAGTTTTAACAGATTTTACTTCACTTTGTCTAAATTTATGTATTATTTATATAAATGATCGCGGATTTGTTGTGAGATTTTGAGTTTTTCATATATTAAGATAGCTTTCATATTTTCAGATATAACTATTAAAGTTTTGTGACAGTCCCGGTTTCTTAGCTCACATGAGTAAAGGCCGCTCTACATTCCCGCGTGAAGCGCGCGCTAAGCCGCGAAACACCCGCGATCCATGAGATCCATGAGTCATGATCCGCGATTCGCATGATTTTCGTGGCTTCTAACCGCGTTCGCGCCTCATTCCCGAAATTTGTCGGTTTTTTTGTCCCGCTACTAGGCTCCACATTCGCAAGTGCGGTGTCTGTTACTTACTTACTTATCTTCACGCACAATCCATAACGGGGTAGCCAGAGAGAACAGATCGCCAAGTGTCACGATCCTTACATACCTCTTTCGCTTCTTTCAGGTTCATTAACTTCTTCATACATGCACGTCTAGGTATCCGAGTACTCTTGACCTTCCCCTCTTCGAGCAATTTGCTCACGTGGTCTTCGAAAGTTAGTCTCGGTCTACCTCGACACCTTTTAATATTTACTTTCGCTCTATATATTTTCTTCACCATTCGGTCTTCACTCATTCGCTCAACGTGCCCAAACCATTGGAGTACGCCCCTATCAATTTTTGTGATAAGGTCATCTTTCAATCCTGCCATATTGCGAATCTCTTCGTTTCGCTTTCGATCGGCTATGGTAACGCCACACATTTTACGAAGAGATCGCATCTCCACTGCATTCAACTTGCTTTTATGCTTCTTCTGGCATACCCAGGTTTCGCTGCCATATAACAAAGTCGGTACCAACACTGCGTTATGTAGTGCAAGGCGTGCACTCTTCACCACGCCTTGCCTTTTGACTAATGCATTCAGGGCACCATTGACTTTGTTTCCGGCAGCGACACGCCTATCCACATCTAAATCACATCTTCCATCCCGGCTGAAAGCACTCCCCAAGTATACAATTTCATTTACCTGTTCTAGACATTCCTGATTTACCCATATTTCACATTTCGTTCTCTCTTCGTCCTTTTCAAATACCAGAACCTTAGTTTTATTAGCATTCAAACGGAGACCTTTAATTTCACATTCCTCTTTCATACACGTGACTAATGCCTGCAGTTCTGCTTCTGATGGTGCAATAAGCACTACATCATCAGCATACAGCAGACAATTTACTTTAATGTCACCCAATTTCACACCCAAACAGCTATCTTTCAGCTTCTGTAAACAGCTGTCTAGATACAGTATGAACAGCCAGAAAGACATGACGCAACCCTGTTTTACGCCGGCTTGGACGCTAAACGTGGGTGACAGGTCATGCCCTACCCGCACATAGGCTTTACAGTCATAGTAAAGTGAATGCACAGCCCTTAACATTCGACCATCCACACCATATCCCGGCAACTGTTCCCACATTTTCTTCCTTATAAACTTATCAAATGCTTTCTCCAGATCCACAAAAGCACAGAAAATCCTCTGGTTAACACTCAATAGCTTTTCCGTGATCATGCGGAGAGAAAACATTTGATCCGTGCATCCTCTTCCAGGTCTAAATCCGCATTGTGCCTCCCATAAGAATATTTCCGATTTCTCTTGCATCCTACGTGTCAAAACCTTCGAGTAAACTTTACTTGCTAAACTGGTCAAGCTGATCGCCCGATAGCACCCGCAGTCAAAATGTGAACCTTTACCTTTATATAAAGGCACAATGACCGCGGATCGCCAATCATCCGGGACATCTCCCGTCCGCCAGCACAAATTGCACAGCAGACGAAAGCTAGTCCCAGACGCGAGGCGCCACCGTACTTGACCATTTCAGCAGTAACTCTGTCTAGTCCCGCAGCCTTACCACATTTCAAACTTCGAATCGCACGTTCAATCTCTTTCATGCCGATGACCTCAGTGTCATCGAGGTCCGTGTCTGGCGTGCCAGTCGTGGCGTCACCCCCGGATCCTTCACTAAGATCATGACACACATACATTTCTCTATAAAATTCACTCCATCGCTGCATGACGTCCGATTTTTCTGAGAGGACGTCATTGGTTCTCGAAAGCACTTTGTTCATTCTTAAGGCTGTCGCACCACTCCGGGACCTTCCAACCTCTTTCCAGAAGAGTTTGGAGTTTTCCTTAAAGTTGTGCGACAACCTCTCGTCCGCTTCTATTCTACACCTTTCACGTACTTCCTCAATCAATGTTTTCGCATGAACTTTCTGCAGCTTATATCTTTCTTTCATCTTCTCTCTCATATGCTTATCGTTACTAGAGGCCAAGTAGTCTAGCCATGCTTTTTTCTTCTTTTTTTACAGCTTCTCTCACTTCATCATTCCACCATGCATCTCTCCTTTTACTACTACCTCTTTTTGTCGTTCCACATACTTCTTCCGCTGCACTTACCATTCCATCCCTAAGGTTCTGCCATGTTCTCTCCACACACTCTTTCCTGCCATCGATGGTGTCAAGCTTTTCGGCTACCCTCGTGTGATATTTGTCCCTAGTATCCGCTTCCTGAAGCTTCCAGCTTCGGATGCGACAGAATGACTGTGGTTCTGTTACTGCCGTCCGATAGCGCCAACCCGCGAACAAACCCCTAAATCTAGTAATTACTAGATAGTGATCCGTTCCCAGGTCAGCACCCCTGAACACTCGTGTATCCATCACCTGTTTTCGCAGTCGGTCATCCACCAGGAATAAATCAATCATACTTCTCTCATTCTTTCTTTCTCTAGTGTACATATGGATTTTCCTGTGATTAAACATAGTGTTTGTCACAAGAAGACCCTTTTCCTTGCATACAGCCAGTATAAGCTTGCCAGCATCATTAACCCTTTTATCGCCAAACTTTCCAAGCACCGACTCGTATCCTGGTCGAGCGATACCTACCCATCCATTCAAATCACCACATACAACAGTTCTTTCGTTTCCCTTAACCAAATCTAGAACTTCTCTTACATTCTCCCAAAACTCCTCCAGCTCAGCCCTGGACGACGAAGCTACCGGCGCATAAACAGCCAAAAGGAATAACTTTGTCAGTCCCAGTTTAAAGCGAACCAGAGGTCTTGAGTTCACTTTTCAGTCATAAGATCGACCGACCGGGACGACAACAGCACCCCCACTCCCTGGCAGGCGTTCTCGCTTTCCGGGACTCCGGACCATATAGCTAACGTCCCGCCAGGGAACTCTTCAGTACCACTGCCTTTCCGTTTGGTCTCCGACATACACACGACATCCAATTCTCTTTCTTTCATTATTTCGATCAACTCATTCGTCTTATCTCTCATGCCCCCTCTAACATTCCACGTGCCAACTCTGCACTCCGTCCTCCACCTTCCGCCGTGTCGGGCTGTGCGTGACGGGTGGCGGTCCCCATCGCCGCTTTGCGCGCTGCATTCCACACCAACTGGGACGAGCTGGTGTGCGTCGCCTTGGGGGGACGCCCTAACTCCCGTTTGCATGGGTGCGCAGCTGTGTAGAATTGCAGCCCTGAAAAGGGCTGGCAGGGGTCGCGACGAGCACGCTTCTACAATGACCCCCACTGTCGGTGTCTGTACATACTACAAAATAGTGAATTACGCTTACGTTGTTTTTAAAATGAACGTAAATTGGTCTAATCAATTTGAATTAACATTTTTAGAATGTTTTCAAGCGGAACCCGTGTTGTGGAATACCAAATAAAAGGAATATAAAAATAACTTCAGCGTCCATCTTTGTCAAGTGCGTTAATTATACTGTGAACCTGGCGCGAACCTCTGCGAATGTGGTGCTTTGGTAATTTTGCCGTGATTCGCACCGCGATCCACGCGGGAAGTTCACGTCGTGATTCACACGCGAGTGTAGAGAGCCCATAAATGAACAGGCTCTTTCGAAAAGGTATTATAAATATCAAAGAAAGCAAATTTCAAACACAGGTTTGTTTTTATTTTAACTGTGAGTTGATAGAATCTTGAAAGTAAATCTGTCAAAGCCGGTAATCAGACCGATCTAAACGTAAATTTTGTAGTAAAGCAAAGCAAAATCTATCCGCGCCGACTCCACTCACATTTTAATTGCAATTTGAAGTTTTCATTTACCACGTTGTCAGTGATGAAGAAAAACATCGCAAGAAAACCTGCATGTTTGAGAAGTTAAAAAAATATTTCGGAAATTATGTTTAGTTTAAGTATGTGAAGTTGGTCACCCCACGTTGGAGTCAACCTAATCAACTCGTCCTCTATCCCGCTGCAGCCTTTGCCCAGTAGTGGGATGTATTCAGGCTGCTACTTTTTACTTTTAATAAGGCTATCCACTGCTGATCGCCTAGGATCAGCAGTGGATAGCCCTATTCCATCCCCTTCCCCCATTGTTAGTCAAATAGACCGGATATTTGCAGTAGTATTCACGCTTGGCAAGCGGGTTGACAACCGCAGCTTTTTATTACCTTGAGCTGTTATCAAGAAGATACTGCCACCCATCTCCTGTTTCAGTTTCTCTCTGTCGCCTCTTACGACACCCACAAGACGAAAGTATTCACGCTTAGCAAGCGGGTTGACAACCCGCAAATTGTTGTAATTAAGTAACGTATGTTGTAACGAATTGTAACTTACAATTCAATATCGTTTACTGATACTCGTCAACTGATATCCTAAGAAACGGAATTCCAAATTTTGTGGGATAATTTCATCGACCTTTATTTGCATCCTTACCATAAATTTAGTTTTCACTGATGACAATATACGATCAATAAGAAACTTAATTTTTAATTTGTCATTCCAAAGTAGGAGTGCAGTTTGAAGGAAAAAAGTAATAGGCATATTCTCAATTATAATAATCACATAATTTCATAATTAAGTTGTGCCTCATGCCACTGCAATGTATCGAGGTCGCTGCTGTGTAGGCTCTTTATCTATGAGGCTATGTTATAACTCCTCCACCCTCAGATCAACGACAATTTTAGAAAAATGGTGCTGGTAGTGCCTCTTTGACTCTTAGGGCGTTTCGTAGCTATATGGGGTGTTAACCTAGATCTGTTATTACTTCGTGGTCTTTTTATTAGTGAGTGATTAGCCATATAATAAAACAAAAGGCATACTTAAGGCCAAAAAATTTTAAGCTATTTCAGGCCAAGTTTACTAAGTCCTTTATCCCTCGTAAATTCATATCCTCGAACTTAAAAACAAGTTCATCACTCCTTTTTTTATTTTTAAGGGTTTATATTTTTATATACAGAATATGGGTGACAAACGAGCACACAGTCCGCCTGATGGTGAGTGGATGAAGTGACCCATAGACGTCTACATTTATCCTCGATTAAGAATCAAGACGGCAGGTGCGTTGTCATCCCTGAGGACTAAGACGGAATGCCTGGTAACCAGTAAAAAGGCTCTCCAGATCTCTACACTCACCATACGAAACACAGCAGTATTAAGCTGCTGTTTTACGCTGGTATTCTGTGACATTGTGGTCCTTACCCGTTCGAGCCGACCCATTCGTGCTACAACTATAATATAGCTGCCGCGTGGCTCTACCACGTATAAAATTTGCTTAATAATTGATTATTAACACTTTGCATTACAGAATACAAATATTTCGTTCTTAAACTATCAAAAGTCACCCTACGTAAAGCAAACATGGGTTGGTTCGAATGCGTGGTATGTTGACAACAAAGGGGCGGATTAATGTACTCTGTGGAGCGGAGACTAGTCGTGGCCGAGCGTTTTGTCGTCCGATTGCGGAATTATAGATATTTAAAATCTTGGAACGTAGCATAGAATAAAATATGCTCGGAATATCCCTTAGAGAGAATATGCAACAAGGATATATTGCGTCACAAAAAAGTATTAGTGTTGTCTGAATTTATAAAATAATAAAGCCTTGACGGGAAACGAGGATATATCTGCCATAGAGAAGATGGAAAATGAGGCACAAGCGTTCTGACTTTAAAACTCCAATGAAAACGAAGGCATCTACCAGATTCAATTAGATTCAAAGTGTCAAGACTTATCTGAATTGGAAAACAATGGGCGATATGGAGGAAAATGGGAGAGACGGATATTAAATTGTGAGCGACTGAGATAAATAAATGCAAAATTACTTAACTCATTTATATTATTTTTAATAATTGCCCAAGTAAATAAAGTTTCTGATATCGTTTATAATTTAGTCCTACAGCAGCTGTGTCCCAGAAATCTTGTTTAGCAAATTATGCTTGGCCTAAATTAAAATTATTCATTTACTTCGGATACTTTAGATACGAAGTAGGTACTTCGTATTTAAATTACAGGCAACAACTTTAGATCCATTATAAGTTTTCAATTTCATGAACTTGTTTGCAACGAGATGATTTACTTTGTGAGTAAGTGTTTTATTACATTATTTTATGACTAGTCTTGCCCGGGGATTTACTCGATTGGAATAAACTTGAAATGGAAGAAAAGGCGAAATACATGCGCTCGCATTTTTGATTCCAGTGACCGAGAAAATTTTTCATTATTTTATTTTCGTTTTTTTAGGAGGTAACCCCTAGAATTACTGTGAATCTACATAGCTATAGCTTTTCCCAAGTGACATTGACTTTTTACTATAAAGTTAGTTTTAGTATAAAAAGTACTACTGATTAAATAAACGGTTGGATACAAGTGAACACAATATTTTGCAAAGTATTTTTACAGGTGGACATGTCGTAGTTTAATTATTTTCAATCATTATAACCACCGTATGTGTGTGAAAAGTGTCCATGGCCCAGCCTGCCTACGCGCGGTAAATTATTTTAAAACATACAATTAAACATATTTAATAATATGTAAGATCCATAGCACTCCAGGTCCATTCCACTACCGTAACAAATTGAAAACTTTTTTAAATTTTATGAAAGAAAATAGCGTTTTTTTTAATTCATTGAATTTACGTTCTATAAGTGAAATCAAACCACTGATTTCAAGGATAACGGTGTTTACACTAACAACCTGTATGTCTTTAATATATAGGACTTCAACCCACAACTCCACTATCGTTATGCTAATACATGATAGAGATCTTCTATAGTATTGCTTTTGTATCACAGACCTTACTATTATATGTCTTTAATATATGGGTCTTCTACCCACAACTCTAGTATAGTAATGCTTATGCATTAAGGAGACCTTCTATAATAATGCTTTAGTATAATAGACCTTACTATCATAAGTCCCTAATATAGGACTAGTCATTGTGCTACAGTACCTTAAGCAGTCGGGCACCCGACCACCCTATATAATGCTTATGTATCAAGGAGACCTTCTATAATAATGCTTTAGTATAATAGACCTTACTATCATAAGTCCCTAATATAGGACTAGTCATTGTGCAACAGTACTTTAAGCAATCGGTCACCCGCGATATACGGATAATAGTGACATCTATCAGAAATTATAAAATCTGAATTTTTTGTGAGTGACAATTACGATAAATCACTCAGTGAAGTGGTAAAGAATAACTTCGCGGCGGAACCATGTTATCGGAGTAGTTTTAAAAAAAAATTAGTATAACTGCTATTTTGCACGTGGGTGATTAGTAGCGCTGTGTGTAGTAAGACATAATCTGCTTCTTTACTTTTTTACTTTTAATGAGTCTTATGAAACATTTTGTCATATATATTAAGATAGCTTTCATATTTTCAGACATACCTATTAAAATTTTGTGACAGTCCCGCTTTTATAGCTGCCATGAGTAAATGAACATGCTCTTACAAAAATTACTACAAATATCAATGAAAGCAAATTTTAAGCTCGTGTTTATTTTTATTTTAACTATGAGTAAAACTGTATTGATATAATAGAATCTTGAAAGTCATCTATCAATGCCGGTAATCGAACCGATCCACACCTAAATTTCATAGTACGTAAGCAACCCAGATTCGATCCGCGCCGACACTACTCATATTTTAATTACAATTTACCATGTTCTCGGTGGTTAAGGAAAATATCGCGAGGAAACCTGCATATCTGAAAAGTTAAAAAAAATCGGAAATTACTTTTAGTTATATCACATATACCTAGTAAGTCGGTCGTCTCGCGTTGGAATCAACTCAATCAACTCTTTTTGTCCTAAAACTCGCTGCGGCCTGTGCCCAGTAGTGGGATGTATCCAGACTGCTACTTATATACTTTTAATAGGGCTATCCACTGCAGATCCTAGGCTTCTCCCATTGTTCGTTTAATAGGCAGGATATTTGCAGTAATTTCAACGCTTCGGTCGTGGATTGGCAACCGCAGTTTCTTATTTCTTTATGCTATTGTTACGAGCTTAGGGTTCGTGACAATAAAAATTGCCGATAAAATTACCTAAATTAACACTTTAATTTACTTTACACAAATTAAAACTTAAAACACTAATGATTAAACACACTAATTCACTTAATTCCGCTCCGAAGCTTCGCTTGTGTCGCCGAGTTCAAGTCTACTTCGATCGCATCTTGCAGCGCCTACTTATATAAATTAGCAAAATATCCAGAATGTTCAAGTAAACACGCGCAAGGTACCGAGAGTTCGAGTTTTAAACTTCAAGAAGTTTAGTTCTTCGGTTCGAGACTAGATGGCGCTAGTGCGCCGATTTGAGGCATTGGAGCGCGTAACACTGCCCCCTCCTAAGACATGCTCGTCCCGAGCATTATCGGTCCCATAATAACGCGCTAGGCGATCCACATGGACGATCTTAGGAGTCCCTCTTGCGCCTTTCTGTATCCGGTAGGTTACATCGTTGATCCTGGTCACAATCCGGTACGGGCCGTCCCATTTAGCTTGAAGCTTAGGAGATTTCCCTTTGCTGCGGACTGGATTGTGCAACCACACAAGTGAACCTTCGTCGAACCCTTTGTTGTTCATTTTGCGGTCATACCGGGTTTTCATCTTTTCAGACATTTGCTGGCCCGATTGTCTGACGTGCTCAAAAACGTCATTCATTTTGTTCCGCAAGTCATTTGCATAATCGGTTATACTGCGTGGAGCATCAGGTGGTATCCCGGTGATCAGGTCTGCAGGCAGCCGTAATTCTCTTCCAAAGTTTGCGAAAGCTGGTGTCACTGCTGTACTTTCGTGAACAGCGCTTCGATATGACAACAAAAACGGTTGTATGTGCTTGTCCCAATCTCGTTGCCGATTGTCTACAACTTTTGCTAGGTACCTCTCCAATGTCTGATTAAATCGTTCTACCATTCCATCAGATTGCGGGTGATAAGAAGTCGTTCTTGTTTTATGAGTACCCATAACTCGGCAAGTTTCCTGGAATATTTGAGACTCAAAATTCCTTCCTTGATCGCTGTGAATCTCTAAAGGTACACCAAAACGACAGAAGACTTCATGAACTAGCTTATCAGCAACTGTTGAAGCTTCTTGATTTGGAATGGCGAAGACTTCTGGCCACTTAGTGAAGTAATCCATCACAACCATGAAATACCTGTTACCGCTTTCACTCTCCGGAAACGGCCCCGCCACGTCAATGGCTATTCTCTCCCATGGTGCACCAACATTGTACAACTTCAATGCACCTCTACTACGAGTCTGAGGTCCCTTTACAGCCGCGCAACTTGTACATTTGCGACACCAGTCCTCGACATCGTTTCGACAGTGGACCCAGTAAAACCGTTCTCGGATCTTCAGTAGAGTTCGTTTAACTTCCAGATGGCCTCCTGAATAATCATTATGGTACAGCTGTAGAACATCCGGTACTTTAGCTTTAGGGACAACCATTTGTAAATGACAGCTGTCTCCCCGAACATTTTCCCATTTACGGCACAGAACTCCATCCTGAAGCAGCAAGCTGTCCCACTGGGCCCAATAGCTTTTAGTGGCCGAACTCATCGCTGAGACGTCGCTACACTTGGGCTTGGGAGCACTGGCCTTCATCCATTCCAGGATCGGCTTGATGTCCGGATCTTCCTGCTGTGCACGTTGTAAGCTGTCCTTCCACTCGTTGCTGAGGTGGTCTGCCCTGAGCATCCTCACGGATACCACTTCCTTACTCTCTTGCCTAGTACAATGTTTGCAATCTTCAGGACAAGGTCTTCTTGACAATGCATCTGCGTTGCCATGAGATTTCCCGTTGCGATGTTCGATCTCGAAGTCGTATTCCTGCAGTAGTTCAATCCACCTCGCAACTTGTCCTTCTGGATTTTTAAACTGCAATAGCCATTTTAGTGCAGCATGGTCAGTTCGTAAGTGAAATTTTCGCCCCAGAAGATATTTGCTAAAATGCTGCAACGACTTTACCACAGCTAGCAATTCGCGTCTTGTGACACAGTAGTTCCTTTCCGGTTTTGACAACGACTTGCTGAAGTACGCTATCACGACCTCTTGGTCACCATTCCGTTGAGACAACACACCGCCAAGTCCTATATCACTTGCGTCTGTGTCAACTATAAATTCTTTGCTTGCATCAGGGTATCCCAAAATAGGTGTTTTGCACAGACGGTCCTTGAGCTCCTGGAATGCGATATTGCAACTTTCATCCCAGCAGAAATGTCGCTTCTCCTCGGTTAGCTTGTGCAGAGGTTTGGCTATATCTGCAAAGTTCTTCACAAATCGCCGGTAATAGGAGCACAAACCCAAAAAATGCTCTAACCTGCGTCTTGTCTTTTGGAACCGGCCAATCCTTGACAGCGGCGATTTTGATTTTCTGGATCTGTGCGGATACCTTCTTCCGATACTACAAACCCCAAAAAGTTAACTTGCCGTTGGAATAGTGAACATTTCTTCGGGCTCAACTTGAGGTTGGCACTCTGAATCTTCATGAGCACGCGTTCCAGGTTTTGAAGGTGTTCCCCAAACGTACGGCCTATGATGATGATGTCATCCAAGTAGACCAGACAGGCATCGCCAATTAGCCCGGTAAGTACAAGTTCCATCAGCCTTTCAAACGTTGCTGGAGCATTGCACAACCCAAACGGCATTACTTTAAATTGCCACAGACCCTTTCCCGTCGAGAACGCAGTTTTCTCCTTGTCCTTAGGGTCAATTTCAACTTGCCAGTAGCCACTTTTTTAGATCCAGCGTGCTAAACCACTTTACTCCTGTAAGCATGTCCAGCGTGTCATCAATTCTTGGCAAGGGATAGCTGTCCTTCTTCGTAACGTCGTTCAGACGGCGGTAGTCAACACAAAACCGCATGCTGCCATCCTTCTTCTTCACCAGCACCACTGGTGAACACCATGGACTAGATGAAGGTTCAATAACACCATCCTTCACCGTTCCCTCAATCATGGTTTCCACTTCCTTTTCACGTGCTACCGGCAATCGTCTTGGCCGCTGACGGATAGGCAATTCTTCTCCTGTGTTTATTTTGTGTTGAACTAAGCCAGTCTTTCCTATGTCAGCATCGTTTGATGAGAATACATCGGCGTACTTGAGTAACAACTTCTTCGCCTTGACCAATTCGTTCGGGGAGAGAACACTGCGACAGTATTCCAAAAGTGTGGTCACTCTCGTTTCTGCATCCTTGCTGGGGGTCCCACTCGATATATATTGGCACCGACGTAACCAATCCACTTCCTCACAAGTACCAATCAGTGTGCCTTTTTCTATAATCTGTTCCCGATCGCAAAGGTTCAGCACACGTACTCCTGAGATGTCAGTGGTCCTAATCAAGGTTCGAGCTACTTTCCATGGAAGGTCATTGTTTACCCTTTCCACAAGTACACAACGGTGAGCTTGCCCAGCGTTTCGAGGAAGACTAACCGGAACAATCGTTTCCGATCTCGGCGGAAGAACAGTCTTCTTAATGCTGTACACGTTCCCTGGTAACGCACCTTCCATAAAAAGTTCCTCCTGTCCACATTTCAAAACACCTTGCTTAACGTCGATCTCACAACAATTATTCCTCATAAAGTCTAGGCCTAGGATGCAGTCGTCCATTATATCAGCCACGATGACATTATGCAGGTAGATCACGTTGCCTAGCTTCAACTCCATCTCCTTCTCTCCACGGACGGGTATACGCTGACCGGTAGCTGTTACCAAATTAATGCGTTCTCGGTTGTATGCGGAGTCCCCAAGGAACTGACTTATAAGTTGGGAACTAACAACCGTACGAGAGGCTCCAGTGTCTATGGTCAGTTTACACGGCATTCCGTTGACCTCGCCCTTGATGATTAGACTGTTCCCATCATGGGTTTGTAAGATCGAGATCCTTGGGGCTCTTTTAACATCAGCCAGCACCCGCCCCGCAGTTCTGGCTTTTACTCGTTTCCCTGCTGCTGCTGGGCGGTGCTGTTGGCCGCACTACCCTCCTGGGATCGTTCAACTTCCCTTTCTAGGGTTCGCTTAGGGCAGCTGGATCGAAGATGGCCCTTTTCCCCCACAGCCATAGCACCTTGGGCTG
Organism: Parnassius apollo; assembly: GCA_907164705.1. Lineage (NCBI taxonomy): Eukaryota > Metazoa > Arthropoda > Insecta > Lepidoptera > Papilionidae > Parnassius > Parnassius apollo. Next base: position 8,117,810 of record CAJQZP010001218.1, on the reverse strand, counting down.
TATCCTTTGTTGCGGTCGCGAACTGTAGCTGCTGCAACCTCCCTGACGCGATGGGAACGATGATCCTGCCGCACGGCTTCCACTTCCAGTGCATGGGCCAAGGCGTCCTTAAGCGTCTCGTGGTGCCCGAGCCTCACAGCAGCTCTGACTTCCAGGTCGCGGATGCCGTCGATGAATGTCTGCACCAGGTTCCCTTCAATGAGCGCAGGTACAGACTGGTATGCTTTTCGCACCAGCTTCTCCACTTCTAGAGCCCACTGCTGCAGGTTTTCGTTAATGCGCTGCACACGATCTTTAAGCTGCGCACGAAAGACGTGTTCCAGGTGAGCGTCGCCATATCTCGCCTCCAGTGCCTCAAGGAGTTGCTCATAAGTCACTCACCGAGAGCTTCCAGAACTGTTAAGGCCTGGTCGCGCAGGCCTAGTGTGAGAGCAGTCATGGCCTGACTTTTATTCCAGCCGTTCGCCTTCATAACAGCCTCGAACTGGATTTTGTAGGCTGACCACCAACCCACGTAGCGAAGGTGCTGAAGCTACTACGGGAGCTGTGGTTCCATCCCCAAGTTTGAGTTCATCCAGCGTTTTCTTAACTTGGTTGATTTGGGTCTCAGCTTCCGACAGGCGGTTATCATGTTGAACAACCTTATCCTTCACCTCCCTTATCTCTTTCCCGAAGGTAGCGTGAAGGTACCTTCATGAGAAGCATCTGTTCTTCCTGGCCGCCCCGCAGCTGCTCTTCCAACCGACGGACCTGTTCCTCCTGTCGGCGAACCTGTTCCTCCTGTCGGCGAGCCTGTTCCTCCTGCTGCTCTTTCAACAGACGGGCCTGTTCCTCTCGTCCGCGCTGCAGCTGCTCCTGTAGCATCGCCATCAGAGCACCTAAGTCAGGTGCTGCAGGCGTAGGAGCTACTGACGGGCCCGCAGCCTCCGTGGCTGGCAGTTGGCCCTCCGACGTCTGCGGCGTTGCACCACCAAATCTCCTCTGGTCCGTCTCATGCTGGCGTTGACTGCGGGTACGGACACCCTCCGTTTCCTCCTTAGGTGAAATCGGCATTATTTTATCCCACTTCTGACACCAATTGTTACGAGCTTAGGGTTCGTGACAATAAAAATTGCCGATAAAATTACCTAAATTAACACTTTAATTTACTTTACACAAATTAAAACTTAAAACACTAATGATTAAACACACTAATTCACTTAATTCCGCTCCGAAGCTTCGCTTGTGTCGCCGAGTTCAAGTCTACTTCGATCGCATCTTGCAGCGCCTACTTATATAAATTAGCAAAATATCCAGAATGTTCAAGTAAACACGCGCAAGGTACCGAGAGTTCGAGTTTTAAACATCAAGAAGTTAAGTTCTTCTGTTCGAGACTAGATGGCGCTAGTGCGCCGATTTGAGGCATTGGCGCGCGTAACACTATTATCAGGAAGATGATGCACCTATCTCCTGTTTTAGTTTCCCTCTGTCGCCTTTTACGACACCCACGAAACGAAATGCAGTATTGGTTTCTTTTCCTTCTCTACTTTGCTAATATATTTCTACTCCATTTCACCATTTCGATTTCCTCCATTAGATTACCAATTAAGTTGGATATTTGCCGTTGTTGCCACGTTTGGCAAGCTTAGCAATAATATCATCTTTTAATGATTTCTTAAATTTACGCGAACACTACTACTGAATCACATTGAATAAAACTAAATATACGGATTCTATCGCGTTTATTTAACTGATTTTACTTATTTTTAATTCCCGACGTTTCGGGTGCTTTACAGCAACCATGGTCACGGGGGGGGGGACTGAGATGTTTGACGTCCCAATGTCATTGTTAGCCCGGCTACCTTCAGTTTTTGAATATTAATTTTTGGTCCGATTTACGCAAAACGAACTTACAGTATCTTGAAGTCTTGCACTGGTATGCTTGGGTTTGGGTTTAATTTTGTTAATTATAGGATCCCAAGCAGATGGCAGCACCCAACCATCTTCTCTATTGAAATTAGGATGTTTTTTAATTTCAATAGCCTCGCGTATCATCCTTGGTAGGAATCGGTGTTCTTTTGCGAGGATTTGTGGTTTATCAAATCTGATGTAATGGTGGGGACGATCTTGAACATGTTCACAGACTGCAGACTTCCCAGAGCGTCGGTGCTTCACGTCAGCTATATGTTCTTTCACGCGGGTTTTTATGGATCTTTTTGTTTGACCTATGTAAGAGAGACCACATTCACAATCTAACTTGTACACTCCTGCATCTTGTAGAGGGATATTACACTTGACGGATGGTAAAAATTGACTAATCTTCTTCGGCGGCTTGTAGTATGTTTTAATGGAAGCTCGCTTCAAGATGTATGTCAAACATCTCAGCCCCGTGACCATGGTTGCTGTAAAGCACCCGAAACGTCGGGAATTAAAAATAAGTAAAATCAGTTAAATAAACGCGATAGAATCCGTAAATTTAGTTTTATTCAAATATCATCTTTTATTTATTTGAACTGTAATCATAAATAGGCTGTTGCCCATCTACTGAATATTTCTACTCCCGTTCATGAATATAGTTCCTCTCATACGTTTATCGTGAATAGGTAGTTTTATTACGAAATATTTAAGTCCATTCGAACGTAAAAAATAACAATATCTATTTTATGGTGCCAATCAATATTCAATGGGGTCAATGGTCAAATATTACAAATAAACACTATGTCGTGTATTAATAAAAACCCATGAAATTCAACGTTATTTTGTCAAAACTATATCAAATTTAATTATGTACAAATGTAAATAACGGATTTCTGATTACAGGATAATGTACTCTTCATCAAGACATATCGCAGAAAACATGCCCATTATAAAAAAGGTGTTGCTAGACTTATGATATCAATGCAATTCCGATAAAGCACCACATGTATCACACCTATACTACTCTCCTTTGCTGATCTAGCTATTCATACATCCGGCAAATATAAAATGGTCCAAGCCTACTGGTATAAGCCATCACTTATACATGTATCACTTTGACCTTTTACATATTATTTTAATAGTCGCATCTTTAGTTTGTAGATATTAATAATCGCGACGTAGAAAATAAACAATGAAACTAACATCTAAATCGTTAATTAATTTATTACGTAAGTCCTAATTTTATGTCTAACCATGTAAAGTTAATATCTATATCTCATTAAACTCATTATACATTATCACACACGTGACAGCTTAATTAAATAACAGAATACACCGTTAATCCTTAATTATCTTTGGTCTTTGACCTTCCACTCAATTTACACTGGTGTTTATTTTCACGGCAGATTGATTAATACTGTTATGTCAATATAGACAGACAATGCTAACTCGGCACCTCTTGTATTTAAAGCATGTACAAATAAACAGAAATACAAGTACAATTAATATTATAATAAGTACGTCTATACGAGCATTTTCAATAAGACATTTATATTTAGTCCATTCGTTAAAAATTACGTTGCAAAAAGATTCTCGATTTTGCTTTAGAAGAACGAACGGTAACTATGTATGGACAAAATCTGGCGACGATACAATAATTGAATCAAGAAAAAGTGGGGTACAATCGGGCAGGTTATGTGTAGCAGAAACTACACATAACCTATTGAGGTGTATAACTTACATATACATATACGTACACATATATTACATATATGTACATGCTAGCTATGCGCCTCAGCAACCGATGGTAACTTTTAGAACAGATTGTCTCTTTTAAGAACATGTTTATATATTTATTTATTTAATATTAGGGATAACAACACCGTAACAAGATAGTCAAGATTCGAAATTGCCCCAGGGCGTTTTAAAAAAGACTTTATTTAAAACTTAAGACTAATAATGTGCGATACATTAGTGAATACTACTTAAAACTACATGTCCGATAAATGTGGGAGCCTAAGTACCTATGACTATCCTAATCCTTACTCTAAAATATTAAGCCAAAGAACGGTTATCAATCTGCCTACGAAAGACTACCCGTCTTCCAGACGCAATTCAATAATCTACGCCGATGCTTGAGTTGTGATGGTCAACGGTGCAGCTGCAAACGGTAGTAGGTCGTCGCGATCAGCACCGCTGAGAGCCGAATTACAACCACGGATCAAATTTGAACGCTCAGAGCTCGAACAAGCAGAAGCAGCTGCGGCTTTAGCTAAGTCAGAATTGGAGCTTTAGCTAAGTCAATCGGAAACAAGATCGACTCGGACGAGGCTGAAGAAGAGCGGAATACGTAAGTGGAAGCTTTCTTAAGGAGTTGGGTTCAACATTCCATAATGAGCGCTCCGGTTAGTGTAACGCTGCTCGATATTGTAGAAAAGGAAGCGTCCCGGGTGTACACGCGAGTGAAGTGTCAGTGTTAACCGCCGCGATTGTGAGTGCAATGAAAATTGCAGGTAAAGATAAGACTTCCCGGCCTTATTTCCTACATTTTTTATAGGACAGGGTGACAAACGAGCACACAGTCCACCTGATGGTAAGTGGTTGCTGTGGCCCATAGACATCTACATCTATCCTCGATTACGAATCAAAATGCAGATGCATTGTCAACCGTGGGGACTAAGATGGAATGCCTCGTTTCCAGTAAAAAGGGTCTCCGATTCTCTACACTCACCATACGAAACACACCAGCATTAAGCTACTATTTGACGCTGGTATTCTGTGAGAGCGTGGTCCTTCCCCGGTCGAGCCGACCCATTCATGCTACAACTATACTACTAATATAACTGCAGCATGACTACCACGTACAACTGGTCTTCGATGAAGACGCGGGTGAACATTTTTCAGGTGTGCAAAATGTGGCACGCCTTAGGAGGCATATTAAGAGGCACCACTAAGGAAGCGGGACGATCATTGTTGTTTACATTATTTGAACCTCAAAAGAAGGTTCGGAAAAATTGAAATGCTTATTCTATCCGAAATCGAGAACGTGAAGCCAATGCCGAAGCTAGCGAAAGATGGCAGAAATATCAGCACTTTCGCTAGTCGCTTTGTGTATATGTTGGCATCGATTCGTGCGTTAAAGCATCCACAATATTTATACTCACCTGAGTTAGTGAGTCGTATAGTGAAGAAGCTCGTTATTATGATTCAATTTAAATGGTTCCAATATCGAGCTCAATATCTTATGAAGCCAGAACTACAAAAAATGGTTAATTTTCTAAACTCGTTGAGTGAACAATTTGGTGCGTCATTCGACGCAGAGAATGTGCCTGAAAAACGGAAACGTCCTGGAAACGGAAAACGAACCGTGAAGGAGCCTGTGCACGACCGTACTAATAGTAAGCGTCACGATCGTAAATAAAATAGGAGGAACGATCGACAAGCGGTTATGACAACTCAAGATAAACCTACATGTCAGATAACACGTAACTGTGTTATGTATATGTAACAAAGAGCACTCTGTAGAGTTGTTATATGTTGTAAATATGGAAAACCGTGAGAAATGTTAAGCAATTAAGAAGGCTAATATATGCTTTCCATGTCGTACCCTACTACAGGTGGTAAAAGTGTAGGGCAAAAAAGATTGGTGTAGATGGATGTCATATGGGGTATCATGAACTTCTGCACAGATATCCCAATAAGGAGGTACCGCCGCAAGAGGGCGATAGGGGTAAAGAGGCACACATTACGACTGTGAATACAGTAAATGTACTGGCATGTTGTGCATATTTAAAAATTATACCAGTCAAGTTTCATGGGCCTAGGGGAAAGGTCATGACCACAGCTCTTCTGGATGAAGGTTCAACCATGATACTCATAGAGGAGCATATAGCTCAGAACTTAGCACCCCACGGGCCCAAAGGTCACGCATGGAGTTCCCACGCGACTTAGGGAACATAAGCGTAACAACTATTAAAGCACTTAATCCCTCTCCGCAATTGGTGAGCCGAGAATCATTAAAGTGATCTTCTCATTTAGCATCCATAGAGGACGAGTTATTTTATGAAAGGTTCAGACTCACCATATTAATTGTTCAGGCGAATTGGCACTTTATAGTTACTCCTGAATTAATTTCAGGAGGTAAGACCTTACCTGTGGCATCACTCATCAAACTCGGTTAGGTCCCGCATGGTTACATGACCGGTGGCATCAAGCCGGTTAAGATCGTTAACCATATTTCAAACAGGAGAGTATAGAATATGGAAAAATTGATTAAAGATTAATTCAATCTTGAATCGTTGGGCATAGCCGCGAGCAAGTTGGCGAACGACCCCGAAGAGCGAGCGTTAAATATTTTAAACAATACGGTACGTCGCTTACCGCATAATAGATACGAATCTAGTTTGTTATGGTGATAGGATAATGAAAACATGCCGTCAAATAGAGCGCAGGCTGAGTCGCCTGATTAATATCGAAAAGAAGCTCGAAGAAAATATAGATTTAAAAAAGGAATTTGAGAAGCAGATCGACAGTCTCATCGTTCACGGTTACGCAGAGAAAGCGTGCCGTATTTCCACTTCCCCACAAACGTCGTGTCTTCCTTCCACACTTCGCGGTGACTCATCCGTAGAAGAAAATAACTTGTTTTCGACGCGGCTGCCAGAACGAGCGGACGATGTCTTAATGATGCACTGTTAGCCGGACCTGGATCTGCTGAAGTCATTATTTGGTGTTCTATTACAGATCAGAGAAGGAGGTGTAGCAGTAACGGCTATAATAAAAAAAAATTCTTCAAGTGAAAATTCGCGAAGAAGACAGAGACAGTCTTCGATTGCTGTGGCAGCATAATCATGTAACGCGTCACTGGAAGAGTATAAAATGACGTCACTTATTTTCGGAGCGGCGTCATCTCCATTTACAGTTATTCCGGAAGTAGCTTCCGCTAGGGAAAAAAAACATTTGCTTACTTACTCCTTTTTTAATACGGATCCAAAATACGTCGCGAGATAATAATCATTTTTTTTTCAAAAACTTAATTTTTTATAAAATAGCATGGATGATGGTGTATTTATAAAGTACCCGGATGACCGAGCTTTGCTCGGTTTTTTTTAAGTTACATTTAGATACAAACTACATGAATAATATTTTTTGATCTTATTGACATAATAGAAAAAACTGAACTGGTTATTTGAATGAAAATCGTAAGTGCAATTAGTTTAATAAAAAAATTTCTTATTTTTAAAAATTACTAAAAAAAAGGCTCGAAATAATAGATTTTCTCACAAAAGAAGGGAATTTGAAAAAAAAAGGAAAAAAAAAGTCGGACCCAATACGGGACGCGAACCACGGAATTCCGATATCACGCCCGACCGACATCCCATCTGAGCTATTACGATCGTTAGTAGCCTGTCAAAATTTACTTTTATATATATATATATATATATATATATATATATGTATGTATGTATATATATGCAAGAATTGCTCGTTTAAAAGTATAGGATTTATTGAAGTGAGATATATTAAACAGTTCTCAAGACCTAATTTACCTGTGGTCAAAAAAAAGTTGTCTTGAATTTGATATCTACTATGGTCAAATTTTGACCAAACAAATTGATAGAATTTTATTTTATCTATTAGGGTCAATTGTGAATTAGGTGATTAGGAACACCGAAACCCTCAGTGATAGTAATAGCTTATATACTACCGAAAACGATAGGCAGAAATCAATACCATACACTTCACACCAGTCTTTACCATCCTCATTATCATCAAGTAGCCAATTGCTGACGGATGATGCACAGAAATGATGACGTGACGCAGACAATATTCAAATGACAAATTAATAAAATACATACACAATAATATTGGCAAAGAGTTCGATTTTCAAACTTTGAACTTAATTTTTTATTATATCGTTTACAAGTGGCTAGTTCCAAAAACTTTCAGTGTCGCCCTCGTAGTAATTTCAGCTGTAGTGAATATTCTGTACATTTCTTATGCCTCTTCGTGAATACCTTATGGCATTAACCTTACGGCATTACTCGCGAAACACGCGAGTAATGCCTAGCGCGCCGGCGCGGCGCCACCCGGTCGCGGCGAGACAACACGGTCACCAGTGTTGCCAACTTGACGGGTTTCCCTTTAGATTTGACGGGACAGCGAGGTTGGCAACGGGAAAAAATTGTGTTTAACGGCTAACGGATTTTTTAACGGGACAACAAAAATTTCTGTTTTTATAGATTTGTTTTCGAAATAAAAATAATTTGGAAATGGCAACAACTAAATTATAATTTTATTAATTTTTTTAGTTTAGTGTTATCTTTAAAAAAGTTGAGAGAGTAAATTTTTATTTGACCTAATTCTTTTAAATAGAGCTCGGAAACTGTTTTGTCGTTGGTCTAAACTAACTAACTAAACTATCAACTACTCTATTTATTTCATTCTCTCTCTAATGAAAACGCGACTTAAACAGTAATCTGTTTGAGTTGCGTATCCTGTGAACTTATGATATCCTTGAAAGTCAATAAGTTTAGTTCTATAAAATGACTTTATTACGTAAAGCATGTAGTAGATGTCCCTATTAGAAATCTCACGGGATTTGACGGGATTATAGTGTTCTCTACAACGGGAGCTAGATTTTAATGTTATCAACACTGACGGTCACTTCATTTCATATCGAGCGTCAGCGTGTGCAGGTTGTCTTATTATTACTAACTTTTCAGTTTATTTTACAATATAATATAATAAATAGCCGCCAGAGGGGCGCCGATGTGGTGCTAGCCTAGGGTGCTGTCGAAATATAATCCGCGTCTGTATCTGTGTGTGAAATTTATAGCTCATTGTTTTATTTGCTATGTTCGAGTTTCGTAGTGACAGACGATTGTTTTTGCGTTGGCAGATTTCCCCCGAAAAAAATTGCAGACAGTTCTGTATAGAGAAAAAACGCTATGGCTACTCCCCAACTCCCCTCCTGTCCATATTGCAACATGTCGGAGAGAAATCAGACGCAAAAACTACGGTTGTACGTGTTTACTGACGCACGGGGGTTAAATACCGCCAGTTGGCGGTTTTCTTGACTCTGGGCTGCTACTGAGAATTTCTTAATGAACAAATTACTAATATATGAAAGGTAATTCCATCGTTTTGTAGATCTCAATTCGCAAAATTAAAAAAAAAACTGAACAATTCGGCATTTTTGTAGGATTTCGAATCATTCGCAGAAACTAGATTTTTGTCTAATGAGCAGTGGACGGCGTAGACTTATACTTTGACAGAGGAAAACGCCTGCGTATGGCTACTTCCCTCCAACCCACCGCGCCGGTGGTCCATGTTGCTCTATGAGAGATGACAACATCCAAAGATTTTCGAAAAACTGCATTCATTTTAAGGCTGCTGATACTAAATACTAAGTAGTGTTGAGCACGTAATGACGTCTATTAATTCAAAGATTGACATGTCTGTAAAGAATAAGGATCGTTATAGCACGTTTAGATTATCGGAGGAACAACTCGCCGAGTTATTCCTATACGAGCACGACGCGTTTCGTTGGATGTTGTGTCTACTTAACTTTAGTAGACTTACTAATATTTCAAATAGAAAAATGTAAGGACGGCAGTAGTAGAAATAGTATTCAGTAAAATATATTATTAATTATGACAGTGGTGAAATTTTTAATTTCAACTGAACCGAGTACATACTTATATTTTTAAATATATATTTTTTCAAAGAAAGGTATTAGAGAAAATTATAATGGTAGATTGGCCGAGTAAATTAAAATAATAGTTAACGGGTCAACTGAATAGTGACGAGTATGTAAACATCGATACGAATACACACGAACGTTCCTTTGAGTCGTGCTAAAAAACCGACATCGAGTAGAGAAATTGCGAATACTCGGGTCGTGTAGCGAGCACACCCGGACAATGTTAACATGTTCGTACTCGTGCCTGTTCGTCTGTGCACAGCGCGTATCTAAACGATGCATTAAAAAACTACTGAATCTTCCTACAGAAATTTCAGAAGTTTTCCAAAAAATTACCTAAAAATTATAAGCAGAATGCATTTTGTTAATAAAATAAACTTATTTCAAAAATCTTTTCCTCCGTTAAATCATAAATACTTTAATAAAACAACAAATTATATAATATATTTTATTTTATACAAAAATACAAAAATTGATACATGAGCAATCATTAAATCTATTAAGACATTTTGATCGTGGCATAATGCTAAAATCACATAAAATATCAAAAACGTGTAAAAGTAAAAATATCAAAAGTACAGTAGTGTAAAATATCAACAGAATTATCAACTATAAGTTTAGTCGTTTTTGGAAAGGATTACAACATAGCATGATTGAAAAAAAAGGCCATAAAGGATATATAAGGGATGACGTGTAAAAAGAAAGACGTTGACGTTTAAGACGGCGCCGATAACCACCAAATACTTTGGCTTCGTCCTCATTGGCAACGATCGTACGAGCACATGGCTTTAGAGTGTTCCAATGAACGCTAGTAAGTCATCGCGTGAGCACAGGAAATGCTTAATCGTACGATCGTGTAATCAAACATACAAATCTCTTTTGTGTCTCCTAATTGGTCACGCGTCACCGCGCGAGCACAGCAACGCAAGGAATGAGGGGCGAGGTTTTTTTTTCAATTCCATTTGCAATTTTCAAAGCAATCTTAAAGTAAGAACCGTAAGCAGCCATTGTTTAATAAACGGCGCCGTTGCGGTAAAGGCGCGGCGGCATCGCGCGATCTTGAGAACACCTATTAGATCATTGCACGATCTGGTTAGTTAGCGCTCGCTGTAAATTTCGCACAGCACGCGAGTAATCCGGGTTCGATCCTTGCCGGTACCAATAAAATTGTTAATTACAATTTTAAGTGCTGATTTACCACGTGCTCGTCGGTGAAGGAAAACATCGTGAGCAAACCTGCATGCACGACAAATAAAAAAATATTTCGAAGACATGTAAAGTTCGCCAATACGCATTGGGGCAGCGTGGTGGCACTTCCTTGCCCTAAAACCCTTTCAAAAATGAGAGGAGGCTTGTGCCCAGCAGTGGGACGTATTTGGGCTGTAACTTTAACTACCTAACGATCTTTTCAAGACGACGCCTTACGGTTAAATTATTATACCGAAATTGTTTAAATAGAAAGGCACTCACTAGTCCTAACCTACATGTGTCTAATATAATAAAACATCTAGCAGAGTTGTCAAAATCATCACCATTTTTGAAATAACATTTACTTATTTTTATTCAAAGAAATGTAATAAATAGTTGTATATAATATGAACTAAAAATGATAACAATAATTAATTCAAATTTACTGTAAATACTACAATAATATTTAATGTAGGAATTGATAAAATATGGCGTTACTGAATAGCAACTGCAACACTCCGACGTTAACCGATGGTATAATAGTTTAGCTTATATCGATTTGTTAATAAAAATAATATAATTTCTCAATAATATCGGTAATCAAAAATATCCTGAACTTGAGGTAGTCTACTTATTATTTTTTACAACAGAGTAGACATGTGTTAATCATTCATTTCTATATATCATTCTAGTACATTTCGTCACACGTACTGGTCAAATGGATTATTTCGGGCTCCAGTACTCTGAGTCTGTGACATCCGTTGGGAACCGAAAATTTTCTATTTGAATTTCTAATAGCGCCATCTACTACATGCTATATAGGTAATAAAGTCATTTTATCGAACTAAAACTTATTGACTTTCAAGGTGGCAAGTACAATTGACGCTAGATGGCATAAGAACAAAACCTCAAGTGATTCAATTGATTGATCGTGATGATTTGATTTTAATTGATAACTTTATTTAATATTATTATATATTTTAAATATTCAATAAATTTGTTTATTCTTAAGTTTCATTCGTAACAATACACAATTTCATCTTACTTTACATGTCTAAAAATAAGGATTTTAACAATTATTTGCTATAAAATTAAACTTTTACCTATCTTATACTTATATAAGGTGGTTAAAAATTATCATATTGAATAAATCATTTGTCATGAAATCTTTTGAAGTGATATTTTTAGTAAACTCCACGAAATGATATTTTAACTCATAGATGTAACAAATAAATATAATAAAATGTAAAATTATTCTTAATTTAGGTAACAATACTACGATAAAAAAACCCTTAAATAATAAATACTTCTGATACTCCGCAGTCTGCATTGTTTATTCTATTCGTCTGTTTATTCAGATTATTCGGGATTCAGTCGGTTTTCGGCTCATTCACAATTCATACAAATCGCAGGTTAAAAAGGTACCGTCAATTGTTTGTGATTGGTTGTACCGGTACATTCAAAAACAAATGAATGAAGCATCAATACTTTTAAGTGTACCAGCTCAAACGAACGAATCATGCATGATTGACACATGTCTACAACAGAGAAACAAACATCTATAAAAATGTACCACAACAATTTAAAGAACCTATTGTTACAAAAAAGCGAGTTCACATCAAACTTCTTAAATTTACATAATACGTCCGCAATAACTCTTTCTCTACTTCAACAAAGTACTTTTCTTTACTTTTAAAGTAAGTAAGTTCTCTAGTACAAAGTACAGAATATCATGTTATACAGCATATGGCTAATAAATAAGTTAAGCATATTGAATTAATCTAATGCACAAATAGGAACAAGGTTATAGTTATTCAGAATAACAAGGAATATTTACTAATACTACTGCACGCCATAAATAATGCCTAGTACATGGCACCAGCGCCATCTACTATAGAGTAGCAGAACTAATCTTTCTAGAAAAATCCATACTAGAACTTTCGACACCTAGTCGGTCGGGACCGGGATTTCAGTGGAAAAGGTCACAATTTATCTTTAGGTCACGTACTTTCTAGTGAATAGTTTTTGAAAGGTAGACTCACAAGCGGACAATATCAGCTTTTATAGGCTAATAATTTACCACTGCTGAACTACAGATAGAAAGAAGAAAGCTCCTATAAAATTGGATAATACGTAAGTAAAATGCATTATAAAACACAATTTATATACTTTAGGTAAAATAGATATTGATACAGTATTATGTTTTAATTTTTAATATAAACAAAAATAAATCAATAAACTGAACCAAAATCTATTTATGTAACCTATCCGCAGACTCATAATAACAAAATAATGAATTACCCACAATTTTAATTCAATATAAATTATTAAAGTGTACTGCAGACCGAATTTCGGTCACGGCGGCCAGCCTCAACGGAGACTAGCCATCGGAGCAGAACAGGATTATAGTGCCTAAGTGTATGCGCAAGCACAGGTGCACTTTCTATTCCCTCACTCTCATAATCCGATGGGACGATAAACAGACACGATCGGAGAGAGATCAGACGCAGGACCAACGGCTTTACGTGCTTTCCGAGGCACGGGGGTGAGACACCGCCAACTTCCTGACTCTGGGCAGCTACTGAGAATTTCTTGACGGAAAAACTCAATAATTGATTTTTGGCCCGACCCGGGATTCGAACCCAGGAACTCATGATCAGCAGTCGAACTAATACAACCACTAAACCAACCAGGCATTCATATTATATAGTATTAAAGTATACTAGCACTGTCGTGTTCATAACTTATAACATTTTATCGAAGTCTTTAAATCTTTTCACCAGTAATGGTACGCGTGTACAGGCATTAGGTAATACAATATACGAATCTTATAAACAACAATACAAACATAACTTTTGAAAAAGCATGACAATTTTATATAGTCATTTAACTAGTAAAACTTTTCTAGCTTTGACTAGTAAATATATATTTTACTGTTTTATACTCATTCTGTATTACTTGAATGCACGAATACTACTCGTATTAGATTGACGTATTATAAATCAATAGAAATAAATACTTTGAGTTTTACGTGCCAACGAGATAATTATTAAGAATATTAAGATTATTCCTAATAATTAAAAGAATGTTATTATTCTTAATAACGTATAATATTATTCTGAATGATTAAAAGAAAATTATTATCCTTAATAACGTATAAACAATATTATTCTTAATAATTAAAAGAAAATTATTATTCTTAATAACGTATAATATTATTATTATTAATAATTTTCTCTTAGTGTTGCCAGATGGTTGTGATTCGTCAGAATTCGCCCGACATTTCAAATCATCTCCAGACTCCCGATGAAACTCAAAATCTCCAGACAAACAGCTTTTCGGAAAGTTCTTTATACGTATGGTCTTTGAGTTAACAAAAACTGAGTTAGTAATCAGACTGAACTTTGAAGTAAATTGTTTGAATTTTAAATCTTTTCTGAATACTAGGGAAGGGCCATTGGGTACAGTCATTGTGGCTAGGGTTTTTTTTTGTTTTGGCCCCCCTAAAAAAATTTTTTTTTATTTTTTCTCTAAATTTTTTTTTTTCTTGCCCTTTTTTTTTTTTTTTTTTTAATTAGTGGGGCTCTTTGATAAAAAAAAAAAAATTTTTTTTTAGGGTTGGGCTACTTAAGGTTGTTAAGTGTCTGAGCTGCCACTATTGTGGAATCAAGTGGGATAATTAATAGGATTCGTTAGGTCAAGGTTCTAAGTTGAAAAACTTCGTTAAATAGAGGTAAATAATACCTTCCGTCTATATTCTGCAATGATTGAAAAAATTTAGAAAGAGGTTTTTGATAAATGTATTCGTAATGTACAGGTATATTTTGCATTACTCTTACAGGCAGTTCTAGGTTTCGAAAAATTAGTTAAATCGAGGAATTCGTTATATTAAGGCTCGTTATATCAAGATTACACTGTAGCATGAAAATCGCAGTAATTTTAAAAGTTCTTTTAAACATTTTATGCTAAATTGTTTCAGTTTATTAAGTCCATAATGACATACAAAACTAAATGGCAAATAAGTCATATTTATCATAAGTAAAACTTCACTATTGTAATAAGTTGTGTTATATTAATAAAATATTTTGTGACACTTAAAGTAAATTTTCGTCTTCATCATAAATCACTCTTTTCTTTAAAATTATCAAAGTACCACTCACAAAATTGTATTTTTATCTTATTCATTGAAATATTTCAAGAAGATAAAACTTTACTTTATTTACTACGATATTTTGTTTTCCTCATCATTTTCTCTGCGCAGGGCTGTTAACTCAGTCTCTCCTTCCAATTCAGATTTCTTTATTTCATTAACATGACTTTCGTTGTAGTCAACGCCTTGTATCATTATCTGTATTTCATGTAAACTTTTACCCCTTGTTTCTGGTACTAAGAAATAAGAAAATGTGGCCCCACCAAATGTCACTAAGGCGAAAATCCAGAAAACGCCGCTTAACCCAAGTAAATCTTTTATAACTTGGTATCCCCTTCCAACTACGAATCCCATGATTCCTCCAAGGATATTCAAAGAGGTCATTGCAACGGCTTTGACATTTAAAGGGAAAATCTCGGCAGGGATAATACCCACAATAGAATTAAAACCTAGATTTGAAATTATTGTTGAAAAAATGATCCCAATGAATGTGAAAATCCCGTAAGGGCTGAGAGACTTGTGGTCAATTTGAACGACGTCTAGCAAGAAGAAATAGCTGCCGACGATCGCGCAAGAAATTCCAGTGCCGAAGAAAGAGTAAATCAACAGTGGCCGACGTCCCACTCTGTCCACTAGAAACGAAGATATAAAAGCTGAAAATAAATAAATTTGCAAGTTATTAGTTTTATTAAAAAAAAACTCATCGAACTGATGAGGAACTGATTTGAAGATTGTTTAGGTTTTGACTAATTCTTAATTAGCGTGCGTTTTACACAGTCATTTATAGCACTTTTAAATAATGAAAAATTTCGGTTTACTACATTTCAAATTATTCTTACTAACTATTATTATATATTTACTATACAATGAATATTATAAATCATGTTTAATGTAGATCATGTTTAATGTCCATGTCACACATGTAGTTGTTGGGAGCACTATCCTCGAAGTTGTTGACGAGTACGTGTAACTGGGACAAATAGTCCGACTAGGTAAGTCCAACTTCGACTGAGAGGTCAATCCACGGATTCAACTTAGCTGGGCAGCGTTCAGTAAATTACGATACATCTTCTCGTCCGGTACACCTCAAAACCTAAAAACTAGATTGTACAACCAGTGCAAGTTGTTGTTTCATTGCTGTCCGTATGAGGACGCTCAAGGTCGCTCAGCGAGCTATGGAGAGGGCTATGCTCGGAGTTTCTCTGCGTGATAGACTTAGAAATAAGGATATCCGCAGTAGAACCAGAGTGACCGACATAGCCCAACGGATTACTAAGCTGAAGTGGCAATGGGCCGGCCATATAGCTCGAAGAACCGACAACCGATGGGGAAAAAAGGTTCTCGGGTGGCACCCTCGTACGGGTAGGCTTGGTGTAGATCGACTCCCCACTAGACGAAGTGACGACCTGCTAAGACATGCAGGAAGTCGATGGTTGCAGTTGGCTCAGGACCGTGCTTTGCGGCATCCCTTGTGGATGCCTATATTCAGCATTGGACTCGTGAAGGGCTGTAATGATGATGATTATGAAAATTATTATTATTTGTTAGAAGAGGCCAGTGGAAGTCCTCTTTTAAAAGATAAAGAATAATTAGGAACTCTACGGTAAGAGGTTTTTAGCATTGGAATTGACTGATGATGATGTATGTTACTTATTATGCTATGATTATAAGCCCTTCACGAGTGCCAAGTGGAAGTAGGTAGTCTCTGCCTACGCCTCTGGATGGTAGAGTGAGTCCGAAATCGACCAAGCTATCTCATCGCCAACCTATGTTTGATTTTAGATATAATGATCACAAAAGAATGGATGTAATCTAAAATATTAGTTCTCTAGTTTTAATAAAATTTAATATGTATTAAATATGAACGCACCGTGAATCCATAGACATTCTACCGATTCCTTTTATTTTGTAATTGAATGAGAAACAGATATGAAACATAGAAAATATGTTACGTTTTACTGCTACTGATACTGTTTAGTTAGCCTTAAGTAATTAAAATGTATTATTTAAATAATTAAAATTTATACAAACCGACGCCAAACTTCACAGATCCGTACACAATTGAAATAGTTGCAGGTGCCATACTAAATTTGCTCTCCTGCACTATCACTATCAAGTACTGCTGTATCGCCATCCCGCCCGTCAGAATCTGCGATACTTTCAAACCTTAAAAAAATATTATTTCCATAAAAGGATAGGTAGTTGACAGATTTATTCATTAAATACTTTTTGCGAGTTGTCAAAACAATAATTTATTATAGGAATCTTAGAGCGAGTACACATTAGGCGTTTTATAGGGCGCACTTTGGTTACGCGCGTTTTAAAAACTATCTAGACCAATACATCCGTACAGCCGTGCACATTCCAACACGAGCTTCTACTGAAGCACGCGTCAGACGCGCGCTGACAGATTTTGGTTAGAAGTTAAAAATAAGAATGCAGAGGCATTGTCACCCCTGAGTACTAAGATGAGAGAGAGAGAGGCATTCAGCCTCGTTTCCAGTAAAAGGACTGCTTCTCTCTGCATAGTCACCATACGAAACAGTCGCATTTAGCCGCTATTTTATGCTTGTATTCTGTGAGAGTGTGGTCCTTCCCCAGTCAAGCCGACCCATTCGTGCGTGACCATAATATAGCTGCAGCCTTGGTGTATCACATACAAAAGTTCTTAGTTTCCTACAGAATAGAAGGAATTAGAATAGAACAATCATAATTCAGCATAAATTATGAAAAATAGTTATTGAATGTAATGTTTTACTTTTACTTCTGATATAGGAAACTTCTGTTCTGGTAATAGGCAGCAAGATTCTTTGACAGTCTTATTAGCAAAAACATTATATACACTAGCTCGCTAGGCGGACGTTGTTCTGACATTTCCGACGACCCTTCCTATAAAATATCCTTTAATTCGCAATAAAAAAAATATTGAGGCTCACTTATCGGAACGAAAGCTACCCTATCTCTTAAGATCAAACTGATGATCGTTTCGGAGCCTTTGGGCCAAACTGCTATATAGAACAGCTCCTTCAGCTTGATTCTTAATTTAGGATAGATGTAGTTGTCTATGCAATATACTGTGGTTATCCGCTGATATTCTGTTCGAGCGTAGTCCTTTATCGGCTGGACCGACTTATTCATGTTGTAGCCATATTTAATCTACAGTGTGGCTAACACATATAAAAATACTTGTGTGATTGGATACCTAGTTGTTTCTTATACCTAGGCTGCACTAAAAGTATCGGGAATGGAATATTTCCACTGTTCCTGTCATTTAAAATCTTTTTAATTGAAAACTCCTTGGTTTTAAAAATCGAATACCATTTATTTATTTAAAAAAAAGATTCTCGGTCTTGTCACAAGGTTTTGTCAAACTTGTTTAGTCGTTGAGAAAATGGAATTGACTCGAGAAAATTCAAGAGCGATGATTTATTATGACTTTCGAAGTGGTTTAACACAAAAACAGTGTGTTGACCGGATGATTTCTGTATTTGATGATGAAGCCCCATCCAAAACCACAATTTATCGCTGGTTTGCTGAATTTCAACGTGGAGGTGTCAAGCTCAGTGATGATCCCCGTCAAGGTCGTCCAAAAACTGCAGTCACCCAAGAAAACGTTGATGCTGTGCGTAAGCTGATTGAGGAAGATCGACATGTGACATACCATGAAATTCAGGCAACTTTAGACATTGGCATGTAAAGTAAAAGTAAAGTTACAGCCTATATACGTCCCACTGCTGGGCTCAGGCCTCCCCCTCATTTCTGAGAGGGTTTAGGGCAAGGAAGTGTCCGCCGCGCTGCACAAAATGCGTGTTGACGAACTTCACATGTCTTCGAAATATTTTTTTTTCTTATTACTCAGACATGCAGGTTTCCTCACGCTGTTTTCCTTCACCGCCGAGCACGTGGTAAATCAGCACTTAAAATTGCAATTAACAATGTCATTGGTGCCGGCGGATATCAAACCCGGGTTACTCGCGTTCTGTTATATTTACAGCGAGCGTTAACCACTGAGCTACTCGGCTACCATTGGCATGAGTTAAATACAAATAATCTTGCATGAACAATTAGGTGTAAAAAAGTTGTTTTCCCGATGGATACGCATTCGCTCTGTGAAGAGCAAAAAGCGGCTCGCGTTACTTGGTGCGTCAGAACTCTCGAAAGATTCCACGCAGGATCCTCAAATGCTGTATACAACATCGTATCAGATGACGAATCCTGGATATACACGTACGAACCCGAAACAAAAAACCAGTCACGAGTTTGGGTGTTCGAAAATGAGTTAAAACCAACAAAAATTGTTCGTTCACGGGGTGTAGCAAAAAAATGGTGGCCACGTTTGTCTCCAAAACCGGCCATGTTACCACTATTCCTCTTGAGGGACAAAGAACGGTTAATGCAGAATGGTATGCTAGCATTTGTTTGCCACAGGTCGTTTCTGAACTCCGTAAAGAGAACTGCAACCGCCGCATCATCCTCCATCACGACAATGCGAGTTCTCACACCGCACACAGAACAGAAGAGTTTTTAGAGCAAGAAAACATAGAATTATTAGACCATCCGCCGTGCAGCCACGACCTAAGCCCTAATGATTCCTATACTTTCCCTAAAATAAAGAATAAATTGCGTGGACAGAGATTTTTCATCACCTGAAGAAGCTGTGGACGCCTACAAAACGGCCATTTTGGAGACCCCAACTTCCGAATGGAATGGTTGCTTCAATGGTTGGTTCCATCGTGTGAAAAAATGTGTCAAATTTCGCGGAGAATACTTCGAAAAGCAATAAATACATTTTTAAATAGTAATGTTGTGTCACTTCCTTGATTCTCGAAATTTTCAGTGCCGCCCTCGTATAGGATTGTGATAAACGAGCACACAGATCATGGTACCTGATGGTAAGTTGTTGCTGTTGCCCATAGACATTTACATCTATCCTCGATTACGAATCAAAATGCAGATGCGTTGTCACACGTGAGGACTCGTATCCAGTAAAAAGAGTCTTCGGTTCTTTACACTCACCATAAGAAATACAGCAGCATTAAGCTACTTTTTACACTAGTATTCTGTGAGAGCGTGGTCCTTCCCGGTCGAGCTGACCCACTCATGCTACAACTATACTACTAATATGACTGCAGCATGATTCTACTACGTATAAAAAAATAAACGTGATTTTGTCACCCTAATTCTATTTAAAAAATTCGCTAACTCACACTTGAGCAACGCGGTGGAGTCGTTGCTTTATAACCCTTTCAGAAATGACAAGAGGCCTGTACCCAGCAGTGGGAGGTTATAGGGGGTATGTTCCGAAACGTTTCCAGTATACTGCCGAATACAAATGACGTCATCAATTGACGCCATATTGTACTGGCGTGCCGCTGCCATATTGTGTCAGGTATCCGGCCAAATTAAAACAATTTTTAATTGTGTGTACGCTAATGAAGCATGCCAGAATTTGTTTTTATTTATTCAAATACAAAAAGTTATAGAATAATTGCTGGTATCTCTATTAGGAGGATATAATGATCTTTGGAGCACAAAATGACAAAATAATCGCCAACACTTCTCCAATGTGCCGTCAATGTATGACGTCATATACTGTCCTATGTTTTGAAACGAATCACCAGTATGGCGTCGATTCATGACGCCATTTGCATTGGACTTCTGGACACTGGGTTCTATTTTGGAACATACCCAGGCTGTACATATTTATATACATTTGTAATTAATACATACCAGCAGCAACAATAAGGGCCCTTCTGTATTGTTTGCCAGTAAAAAGTTCCTTAGCTGAGCTTGAGCCGCGCATTTCGTTTCGGACGCTATTTTGCATTGTTTGTAATTCTTCTTCCAACATCTGCAAGTTTGTTGAAAATCTCTGATTCTTAATTCAACCGAATCTTCATCGCTATCGTTATCATCAAAATAAAAACATATTGAACATATGTAATGAAAACAAATTGGAAAATTCAAAATATATACATAAAAAGATCCATCAACTTTCGTTAATAAGTAGAAAACAAAGATTTTATTATATAATAATTTGACAACTTTCTTCAGTCACTTATAACCATGTTAACGCACATCCTTACAGACAGTGGACAGAACGGTAAGTAATGATCCTACATAAAACACAAATATGAAATGAAGTCCAAGGGTGATGACTGTAAAATGGTGAAAGGGAAATGACTTTCGGAGTTGACAAAAGAGGTGAAATCTGAACGTCTGTACAGAACTTGGCCCCTTTGCAAATTTTTGTTTTTGGTCGGATATCTTTAATTTTTGACTAAAGTTTTAGTTAGTTTTAGTTTCTAGCTTTATTAATGCAAGTAAATACATGACCCTCAATGTTTTTCTTGCATTTACGCTTCACTGTTTTCGATTTTTAATTTAACACTTTAACTATCCGGTATCTAGACACAATACTAATGAACCAAACCAATAGTTACAAGTTATTGATGCGGTTAGCTTTAAGTAGAATTACTTGAATATCGATAATTTGCAAATTACAGGTTTTCTTCCTTTGTAAATACCTTACCTACCTTGGTGCCAAACTAAGTTTCCAAGTGCCTAAGCTTAAGCTAGAAGTAACTATGTGTTCAATGAGTGAATCAGTAAGTGATAACAGTGGTTTTCAATACTTAAATAACTAATGAACTTAAGTTTATCGAGCAAATTTGAGATTTGAGGTATTCAAGAACAAAGATATTTTAGGAAATAGAATTTCTGGTTTATAAAATAAATTAAGTAAATGTATTTATTAAATTTTATCAATTTATACGATTAAACGACAGTACATCGCATCACGGCCACACGGGACACCTTCGCGATCGAGAAGTGTAAAATGAACCATTCTTTATATATCCGCGATGAAAAATACTTTGCTACATAATAATCAGTCAAATGTAAGATTTAATTAAATTATTATCGTTGTTAACAGTTCATTGCTCCAGAATTACCATCTACACACATTTCAATCATCACGAATGTTCATGATTTTTATCAGGTTCTTCGTTACTATTCTTATGACGTTTAAAATAAAACCTACATACCTTAGCATCTTTGTTCCTCAATCGGGAAAGTTCTTTTCTCGCGGCAGTCACTCGTCCCTCTTTTAGATGGTAATAAGGCGACTCCGGTATCCACCAACAACCAACGAGATAGATCAGTGGCAAGGCCAATAGAGAACAATTCAAAACTTCATATGTTAGAAACGGTCCAATGCACATCACTATTAAATTGCCAAAATTAAACATAAATCGAGTAACGACATTCAGAGATCCTCGCAAGTCCTTATACGAAATTTCTACTAAATACATAGTTAGGACCTGTAAAAGAAAAAAAGGAAGAAAATTAATTTCGTGTAAATAACAGGTCGGTGAAAAGTTTCTTCGTATTTCGTTTGTATAAAATTAAAGAAAAATCTCTTTGGTTGTACTGTTTGTATCCGGCTGGTTTTAATATATTTATATGCTTAATATAGGATATTAAGAAAAGGAAAAATAAAAAGTAAAAAACACTTTCCCGCCGTTTTTCACTTGTTTTTCTGCCCGCCAAAATGATTGTAACTGACGAAGAAATTCGATACACTCTGAAGTTTTATATGAAAAAAGGTAAAAATGCGACTCAAGCTTCGACAAAAATTTGTGACGTTTATGGAAATAATGAGTGTAAGTAAGAATAGCACAAAGTTGGTTCAAGCGTTTTTAGTCCGGAAAGAGGAATGCCCACTCTTCATAGACATTTCGGCCATGGGTGCCCACATATAAAAGCATATAGATATGATAATATACAATTAAAGGAATGAAATGGTTAAGAAATTGGTTTAAAAAAAGTCGGGAATTTTAAGATATAAAAGTTTTTATTTTCAAAAATACAGTTTTTTAACAACTAATTTTACCGATGTTATCGCATTTAATTTCTTTGATTTTTTAATTCCCGACTTTCGGGTGCTTTCCAGCACACATGGTCATGGGGGATTGAGGTGACTGGTGTACCGAAATCAGTGTTAACTTGGAGTAACTTCAGCTTTTTAATAACTATTTATGGTCCGATCTACGCAGAATGAACTTACTGTCCTGAAGTCTTGCGTGGTATGCTTGGGTTTAGTTTTAATTTTATTAATTACAGTGTCCCAAGCAGGTGGGAATACCCAGCTTCATTCTCTATTGAAATTAGAATGTTTGAATATGGGTGCAATACATTACCGACTTCAGATTGCAACGAGGATGAACTAGATGATTCAGATGGTTCCCGTTCTGCAGTTGAATGTGATGCTGCTCTATCAAACCTTCGCCAACAATTATGACACACACGAGATGACGATGGCGACTGAAATAATATTAAATAAAAAAGTGAACTAAATAAAAATAAAATAGATTTGTTTCCTTTAAACTCAAATACATATAAAATATTTATCAAGTTAATTGTTACTGCACAAAAGCAGACTTAATGGCCTATATTATTTAATAATTAAGCACTTAAAAACTACCAGTAGTCCAAAAACAATGAAAAATCAATTGTCTCATTACTTGGTAGTTGGTAAAAACGGTAGCAGTCTATCTGGTGGTGACAAGCTAATCTTATCGCCATGTTATAAATAAGCTTGTATGTTTGTCAGATATAGTTTGTGTGGATGTAATCAGAGTAAAAACATGTATCACTATCAGATATGAGCCCACACTTAATAAATTAAAAAATGTTGAATACGTACCTCACGTGGTGCAATTTGATGGGCAATTTCATTCCTTATGAGTTCCTCACGTGGAGAATCAGACCAAAACAATGTGTGTGATCTTATTCTCAAAAGTGACTTGCCACAGCTGATACATACATGTCCATGACTATTAATTGGTGAATTTTCCTGTTCGCTAGTTGGATGTCGTATTTGTCGTATTTGAAGGCTAGTTCGTTACTTCGATAACAAATTCACAATAATAAAAACACGCAAATTTATTCTACATGTGACTATTTATATAGGTATAGATATAGTTGTGAAATGTGAACTGAATTGTGATTTCATTCCATGACAGGACCTAGCTGTCAGACTCGATGTTGCCACTTAACTGACATAAAATAGATGAAAAGATATCGATTTTTATTCGATTAATAATATCGTTAAAAAACAATCTTTGAGGTGCTTTAAGTTCTGCTACTTTTTAAAATATATTTTCCTTTATTTATTTAAATGCTATTTGAAATGTATTTTTAAGAACAGTTAAATTGTGCAGTAGCGTTTTGTTAAGCTTTAACCTTTTGAGCGCTACGCCAAAAACGCATTACCGTGTCCTGTACGCCAAAGCGCCAAAACAAAATAGTGTTGCCAAGAGTTGATATATCGATAACGTGAAATAACTTGTTTTTGTTGGTTTTTTATGCTATAAATGACTCTTAATAAACTGTATGTTTTATTTAATCTTGTGCCGTCTTCCACTCTTTTTATATATGTACTTTGTACATATAAACATAAATAAAAAACAATAACAATAAAATAGTAGTAAACCACAGCACTACTCTCCATCCTAATGACGACACTGTCGCGACTGGACGACAACGGCGTAGCTGACCTTCCTTTTTGAAACATTCTTAGAATGTTGTGTATCGATTTCAAAATCGATCTAACCGAAATATACAGACATCGATTCATAATATTTTATGTGTCGGGGAAGGCGTAGGCCAAGTGACGCACAGAAGAAAAGTCTTACACTCTTATGACAATGGGGATTTGATATGATGCTGATGCTGCTAGATGATTTTGAGACTGAGAAAGAAAATGGCACAACACAAAATGAAAAATTGCTCTTCACACCCTAAGTAAAAAAAAACATTAATTGTAATTTTGTATTATTATTAAAAAAGGTACATAATTATTCATTAATCAACAATTGTATATAATTATTCACACTAGGTAAATCAGCCTTATAATACTAAAATCTTGGTCATGGAATAAATAAACATATTTGTTCACCAATCAATCAAAAATTCAATTCATCAATCAAAAATCAAAATTCATCATCATCGACGCTTTCCAAAATCCGAATGAGTTCTGAGGAATCGTTCATGTTGCATTGCTCTACTTTTCTCGGTAATCACTTATGGCGTCATCAGGGTGTCGTCTATCCTTGATTACGGTGCCCAGTGAACTGATTTTCGATGACGCGCTAAAGATGCGCTAGAGTTGAGATATTAGATTTATTATGCGAAGATAATCTGATAACATTTTTTTATTCATGTAGTTAATTATAGTTTTATGTTTCTAACCTTTAATTTTATTCAAATATCAATAATAATAGAAAAAAAAACACCATTGAGCTGAATTTTGGATAGTTTTCAAGAAATCTATGCCTCCCGCGTTTGACACTAGCGGTCAACCATAGACGACTTTGGCGTGCTGGACATAGTATTTGCTTAGATAAAAATCCATTTTTATTAGTTCAATGTTTCTTAGTACTTGTGGCTCTAGAAGACTTGTTTTTTATACTCACATGTTGCTGGGTTATTCCTATTTTGAGGAGTGTAGAATTAAAATACCTGTAATAATTTTCCAATATCTATATTTCATATTTTTCGGAGCCGGGTTTTTTGTCAACTATAGACGTCGTTGGCGCTCAGGGCCCGCAGGTGTTGGTCAAGTATAGGCGACTTTGGCGCTCAAAAGGTTAAAGGATTCATGGTAAATCAGCTGGAAACTAACTTGTTTCGTTATCATAACATGATTCTATTTTAAATGTATTGTTATAAACAGATAAGAATAACTTAACCGATCTTCTTTAAAAACAGATAAGAATAACAGTTCTTGTCTGTTTTCAAAGAAGATCGGTTAAGATTAACAGTTAAATTGTGCCGTAGCATTTGTTACTCTCTAAAGAATTCATTGGAAATCAGCTAGTAATTCGCTTGTTTAATTATCGTAACATCATAATTATTTAAAAATTATATTAGCACTGTAATGATGACACCGTAAATAATCGATCGAAAAAGAGAATCGATTTTTTAAATGTGTTTTGTGATTGGCAACACTTTTTTTTATTCACAAACTAATGACATAATGATTTACCTAATTTTTATTATTATGTTTCCGGTACTTTTAATTTGTGCAAAAATATTCCCATTGTTTGAGGATAAATGAATACCGCGATTAATAACCATAAATAAAGATATAATTTTTTAACAAATTCACATTGTTGGGCGTTCCATGGCCGAAAATGGGCGTCCCCCTTTAGATGTCAAAGATGCAGCTCGCTCTGGTCGCCCTCATACGGATAAAGTCGATGATATTTTTGAAAAGTTGGAACAAGATCGGCATATTAGTATTTACGAGTTGCATATTAGTAGCTGAGGAATTGAGAATTGACCAAAAACAGTTTTGTCCCGTATAAAAAAGTCTGGCTATACAAAAAAGGTCTCTATTTGGGAACCACACGAGCTCGCTTAAAGAAACCCAATGAATCGTGAACTCATTTGCGATTCTCTATTGAAACCGAACCATTTTTGATAAGATCAGTAGGTGATCTACTTTTCATCACTGGTGAAGAAAAGTGAATCACCTACGGTAAGAACGTGCGAAAAAGATTATGGTCAAAGGGTAGTCAAGCTCCACAGACTGTAGCGAAACCCGGATTAACACGAAGTTGGGGTTCTACACCACAACAACTAATGAGACTCAAGCAAGAATTGAGAAAAAACGGTCGGAATTGATCAACAGAAAAGGAGTAGTCTTTCATCATGATAACGCCAGACCACATACATCTTTGGCGTCTCAACAAAAATTGAGAGAGCTTGGTTGCGAAGTGTTAATGCATCCACTATATAGTCCTGACCTTGCACACTCAGATTTTTACGTTTTGGTCTCTTCAGAATTTTTTGGGTAGAGTTAGATTAACATCTGAGAGGACTGTCAAAACTACTTGTCACATTTTTTGTTTAAAAATCCAAAGAGGTCTACGCAACGGTATTATGTCACTACCTACAAGATGTCAATTAGTTATCGAACAAAACACAAATATATTAAAGTTAAATATAATTAAACTTTGAAAAAAATATCTTGAATTTTTATATATAATATGAAGAAACTTTTTCCCCGACCTTACAATAAATAGGCTGCAGTTTCAAGTTACCACGCAATGTAGCTCACATTTTGTCACTTTAGTCACAGAATAAAATAAATAATATTAGTACTACTTTAGTATTATTAAAATGTATTTAGTAAGTTACATGATTAAACTATTAAACGGTGTTTATATACTTACGGTTGATAGCATACCAGTTCCAAAACCCCATAGGAATTTTGTTATGCAAATCATCCAACCTTTTGTTGCCAATATCACGAATAACTATAAGAATTATACAACAGAATTTTAACACTATTTTATAATATTAGGTGTACATAAAGCACAATTCCTGACAAAAAATTTTTCGTCTTAGGCAGTTCTACCAACTTTAGAATACAACCACACTATTTGGTAGTCCAAATAGTGTGGTTGTAGCCTCTTTGCCGTCCAAGACTACTTAACCAAAGTCTTGGACGGCAAAGAGACCCGTTTTACTGGAATCGAGGCATTCCATCTTAGTCCTCAAGTGTGACAACGCAAATGCATTTTGATTCATAATCGAGGTTAAATGATGAGATTTCTATGGGCCACTGCATTCACTTACCATCAGGTGGACTGTGTGCTCGATTGTCACCCTTATCCTATAAAAAAAATTAAGCCATACTTACACTAAGCCATCAAAGTTTACCACGTATTAGTACAAATGACGCTATTCTATGCCATCAAGGAATATGAAATAAATATAATATTATAAAAATAATAAATATTGGAATATCCCTAAAAAGATCAAGAACAATAGTGAGCTTAACCGACTTTAAAAATGGAATAGTTAATCAGTTCGACGTTATGTTTAAAGTATGTAACGATATCTCCGAGATTGGATGAACGAATAAGCGAATTTTCATGTACCAGTAAAGTTACTTCCAGAGTCATAATCATCACAATCATTATAGCCATGATGATGATGACTTTTGTATCTGGTATCGTTATCATTACAGTCTTTCAAAAGTCCACTGCTGAACATGGGGGAGCCCATAGATAATGCCTCATAGGAGGGGATTTTGGCAACGTTACTACGCATGGCTGGCGATTTGGCTATCCCAGTTTCTTTTTTTTTGAGTTATCAGGAAGATTCTGCTGCCCATCTCCTGTTTCATATCCCTTGGTTGACCTTACGACACCTACGGGATGATATGGGGAGGTGAATTCTCGTACGCCGCCACTACCACTGCGTACCACTTTCAAAGTGGACCCATTCATCCACCCACATAAATTTCAACCACACACTATGATGACATTTGAATTTTTTTAGTGTTATGTTTTATAAAAATACCTTTGTGGGAACAAAGATAGAAAATTACAAAGATATAATGACAATAAAGAATCATATCCATTATTGACCTGAAAATTTTCTAACGCGTCTGGTGATGTATAATATCTTATAAAATTGCATATTTTTTTCTTATTTCATATCGCATAATTGAATTTTTAAAACCCAGGAAAAAAGTATGTTACTTTGTTTATCAATCTCAATAGACTTTTGGAGACGAAACGTGTTTTACAATGGCTCAAAGGCCCAGAAGCCATGCCAAAATATATTAAAAACGTATTTTCCACGTTCCGTTTAAGACTACGAAAACCTTGTTCATATGTCATGTGATTTATGAATGTTTAAAATAACCAATTTCTTTTTTATAACTTATTAATTTATGTTTTGTACTATAATGTGGAAAGAAAAATAAGTGTACAGACCTTATCTGACAGCTATTATAACCTCAAAATTTTATTTACTTAACATCATTTTCCCCTGGCCTCTAAATGAAAAGATGATAAGTTATTATGTTATTATAAGCAATAATTGTTTTCATACAACAGTAGCTGTAGGTAGACGTGACCTGTTAAAGGAATCAAAGCGGTCTTAATCGTCGCGGGCGCTACGCAATTTTAGACCTTATGACGGCGTTTTTTAAGTTTTCATAGAAATTATGTATTAACTAGGATCAGTACGACGATAGCCCGGAGCCATTTTAAACGTTCATTTTCGATGTGTCGTCTTAAGAAATAGTAAAATGAACTCATTTCAAAAACCCACCGTTCCAAGAGCAATTGGTCCGGCGCTTACTAGCACGGTAACACGACGTCCAAATTGATCAGAAACGTAACGGGTGAGCAAACTGCCAGAGAGGAATCCCAGTGGCGACACTGCAACCATCCAAGAAGCGACTTCCTAAAATTTTTAATAATGCACGTAAGTCTTAACTTCTATGACCTGGAAAAACAAACAGCGACTTATATAGTGTGGGCTTTATAAATAGAGGATTATTGTTTATTTATTAACTTCAAATTAAAGGAAAAAGGTTAGTCTTTGTGTTTTTTGAGGACTACTAGAGGTGTCGGACCGTGACGGGCTCTAAAGCAGAAATAGAGATCTGATATTTGGGAAATTATTATAAAAAAGCTTCAGTAGATGAGCACAGATAAGAAAAAAATTGTGATGGTATTGTATATAATTATTACGTATATGCACAAATATTTGTTTACATTTATACGGCAAAAAATTCTTTACCTATGAATTTAAATATTCAGAGTCTCAATATTTGAATTTCAGACGGAAACAATTATAACACATTCAGACTAAATACCAAATATTATTAGGCTTGTCGTGTAATTGTATGTTTATTGTTGTCTAATAAGACCTAACTGACAATTAGTAAATTCTAAAATTCTGTTGGACGGGAGAGAAATCCGCACAAAGGATTGCAATTACCAATTTCATTAGTACAATCAGAGGATCGAACTCTGTTTTCTTGCATATTTTTTTAAACGTGCACCTAAGCTTAAGCTATACATCTCATACTAAAAAACCGTAAAAGAACATAATAATACATCTTACATTAACGTTAAATAAAGCAGCGAACACAATAGATCTTTTAGGTCGCAGTGATACTGGTCTCCTTCCCTAGACCTGCATCGCTGCTCGCAGAAAAAAAACCTTAAATAAAAAAATGATCTTACGTCTGTCACTTGGATGTGAGTTGCATTTTTGTGAAATAGCGGTATCACAATTGTAGGCCATGCGGATAATACACCCATAGTCAGGGTTGCTAGTGACACTGAAATTGTACAAAGTGTTAAGTATACAAACAACCTGAATGTAATAATATGTAAACAACCTGAAAGAGATCCGGTAGTACAAAAAGTCTTAATTCTACATGCTGGTATAAGTTTGAAAGTTCTCAGAAAATATCGTGAAGAAATCTGTCTCACTTAAAATATTTTGGGACACACGAAGTCTGTAAACCCTAAACCCGCATTAAAGCAGCAAGGTAGGCTATTCCTTTCCTGTTACCTTCCAAAAACCGTTTTCTTTTATCAAAATTTCTACATTTACATTGATATTCTCAATGTTAATTTTAAATAAAGAAATGCACACTGAAATTACGTTCGCGTTCATATCTAATGAAGTCAACGCTCCATCCCCTTCGTGCTCAAACCCAAAGCCCCAAAAATTTCAGCTCGAATTACAAAAGCATTTCCAGTGCCTGGAATATTGCAAAACCGTTGACGACATAAACGACTAGCTCGTGGAAACTGTCCAAGCGTTCGGACCTAAATTTTGCAAGATCCGATCACATTCTAATCTCATGGCTGTTAGGCGGAAAATAAATCTGCAGTCTTCAGCAGATATGACAGCATATCAGAAATTGGTAGGTTCTACACGTGATAGAGCCACGCTGCAGCTATATTATGGTTGTAGGACGAATGGGTTGCTCAAACGGGGAAGAACCACGCTCTCATAGAAAACAAACCAGAGGCACTTTTTACAAGAAACGAGGCATATATATCTTAAACCCCGGGGGTGCATTTTTATTCTTAATCAAAAAGAGATGAAGATGTCTATGGTTAGGTAGACTATGTGCTCGTTTATCAAAATTATACCATAATATATAATTCGATGCATATACATATATTGAAGTATTGAAGAAGCAATTGAGCTGAACCAAGGCTTCAAAGTCTTTGCCAGAGGTCTGTCTGCGGGAAAGAGCCAACTGTCGAAATTCGAAATTGAATAGTATCGTTTCCGGGACACCTGAAATTTTGAGTGAAATTGAGAGATTCTACGGACAGCCAGACACGTCGTCGTTGAAGCCACACGTAAATGTGAGTAAAAATCCATGACAAATCTCCTTCGACATTATTCGCATAGAGCAATACGCCCATTTGTCGACGGGTATGTTTACCTAGGACTAAAAGTTCAACTAGGTAAGTCCAACTTCGACCGAGAAATCAAACGACTGATTCAACTACCATCAAAATATTTGGCTGGTCAGCGTTCGGGAGATTACGACACGTCTTTTCAGGTATACCTTAAAACTTAAAACCAGTATTGCACAAACATTGCGTATTGCTATAATGACATATGGATCTGAGACTTGGTGCTTCACAGCTGGCCGCATGAGGAAGCTCAAGAGCGCTAAGCGAGCTATGAATTGGACTATGTTCGGGGTATCCCTACGATGATTTAGAAATGATATCCGCAGTAAAATCAGAATAAACTAGACTTGCAACGAATATTCGACTACTATTCGGTATTCGGCCTAATTTTTTTATAGCATAGGGTGGCAAACGAGCACACAGTCCGCCTAATGGTAAGTGGTTGCTGTGGCCCATAGACATCTACATCTATCCTCGATTACGAATCAAAATGCAGATGCGTTGTCATCCGTGAGGACTTAGGTGGAATGCCTCGTTTCCAGTAAAAAGGGTCTCCGGTTCTCTACACTCACCATACGAAACACAGCAGAATTAAGCTACTATTTGACGCTGGTATTCTGTAAGAGCATGGACCTTCCCCGGTCGAGCCGACCCATTCGTGCTACAACTATACTACTAATAACAACTGCAGCATGGCTCTATCAATGTCGAATTCCGGATACCTAGGTACTATTCGGCCGAATACCGAATACTTACGAGTAATAATGTAGTCAGATAATTGGTAAAATGAAAATATTTTTTTTTTTTTTTTGTAATCATATTTTTTTGTAAACATAATTAACCTATTATTAATTAAATGTCTATGCACTCGAAGTATCATATCATCATCATCATCATCATCACAGCCCTTCACAGGTCCACTGCTGAACATAGGCCTCCCACAAGGAATGCAGCAAAGCACGGGCCTGAGCCACCAACATTCATCGACTTCCGCTTTTCTTACCAGGTCGTCACTCCATCTAGTGGAGGGTTGTTTTACACTACACCTAACGGTACGAGGCTGCCACTCGAGAACCTTTTCCCCATCGGTTGACGGTTCTTCAAGCTATATGGCCAGCTTATTGCCACTTCAGCTGACTAATACGTTGGGCTATGTCGGTCACTCTGGTTCTAGTGCGGATATCCTCATTCCTAAGTTTATCACGCAGAGAAATCCCGAGCAAAGCCCTCTCCAAGAATATAATATTTTTTATATATAATTATTACATTTAAGTATTATAGTACTCGGATGACCGAGCTTTGCTCGGTTTTTTAAGTTACATTTATATACAAATTACATGAATAATAGTTTTTGATCTTATTAACATAATAGAAAAAACTGAACTGGTTATTTGAATAAAAAATCATGAGTGCAATTAGATTAATTAAAATTTAAGTATTTTTAAAAAATACTAAAAAAAGGGCTCGAATTGAAATAATAGATTTTCTCACAAGAGAAGGGAACTTGAAATAAAAAGGAAAAAAAGTCTGACTCAAGACGGAACTCGAACCACGGAACACCAATATCACGCCCGAACAACATCCCATCTGAGCTATTACGATCGTTAGTAACCTGTCAAAATTTACCTTCTTATATTGTAGCAGTTTTTTTATTGCCTGAAAACACGGACAAAGGGATATTTTCTAAAAATAAATCCTAGCTAGATCGATTTATTGCCCCCGAAACTCTCTGGACACTAAATTTTATGAAAATCGTTGGAGCCGTTTCCGAGATTCCAATTATATATATATACAAGAATTGCTCGTTTAAAGGTATAGGATTTGATTATAATATTATTTATATTTATTAAAATTGTATTATATATAACAGAAAGACTAATTTTCTTCATTTTAAGGCAGCAGTGTACCTTTTCTTCTCGTAGACAATCCCGGCATCAGAGAATATACGCTCTGAAGAATAAACAATACTTCCTTCCCGGTCGAAAACTTTTGCCTAATATTCGACTTTTCGGCCTATTTCCGTATTAACTGCATACACCTCAATTCATAGTATAAAGTGCTTCCCTATCAATATATATATAATATGTTGTACTTACCTGAAAACGTTACTAAAAACTGCGCTCTCTTTCCTCGTTCCATTATTTATCTTAGAAAAAGAACATTAGGTAAATATCGCAACAGAAATAAGAACATACAAAAAATAAATAAAACCAAAAGAAGTATTTACTAGAAGGCAGTGTTGTTATTAGTAGTAAAGAAAAGAATTTGTTATGCTAATGTGAAGATTTCTTCTAACAGCCCTTCATAGTCCACTGTTGACATCGGTGTTTCGTTATGTAAAAAAATCTGCTTATAATCACCACACTTGTTCCTGCAATCGTATTGTAATAAATTAATAATTTAAATACTCCATACAAAGGGAGAGCCTCATTTCCTGCAGTGGACTTTGAAGACACGATTTTGACATGATGAAGAGATACTACAAATACACTGCTTAAAGATTATCATCTTTATAAAGAATCAATGCAAGAAAGATCTCATGGAACCGATTGACAGTTGCATATCGTCTAGGATATGATTACAAACTGCAGACTTCCCTTTGTGAGTTTGTGATTATATCCTAGGCGGCCCCAACCGCTATTTGATAGACCACAAATCCTCGCGAAAGAACATCGATCGTCGATTTATGCGTGGTAGAGCCGTGTTGCAGCTATATTACTGGTATAGCTGTAGCAGGAATGGGTCGGCTCGACCGAGGAAGGGCATCGCTCTCACAGAATACCAGCGTAAAATAGCAGCTAAACGCTGCTGTGTTTCTTATGGTGAGTATAGAGAACCGGAGACCTTTTTTACTGGAAATTAGGCACTCCATCTTAGTGCTCACGGGTGACAACGCATCTGCATTTTGATTCGTAATCGAGGATAGATGTAAAAGTCAATGGGCGACAGTAACCACCTACCATCAGGTGGACTGTGTGCTCGTTTGTCACCCTTATCCTATAAAAAAAACAATTCCTACCGAGGGACTATTGAAATAAAAAACATTCTAATTTCAATAGAGAAGGAGGCTGGGCACTACCACCTGCTTGGGACCCTGAAATTAATAAAATTCAAACTAAACCTACTGCAAGATTTCAAAGACACATTAACTTCATTCTGCGTAGATCGGACCATAAATAATAATTTAAAAGCTGAAGGTACTCCGGGTTAACACTGCCATTGGGACGTCAGTCACCTCAGTCCCCCGTGACCACAGGTGCTAGAAAGCACGCGAAACGTCGTAAATTAAAAATCATATAAATTAAACGCGATAAAATCCGTAAAATTTGTTTTAATCAATGTATAGTGTTCGCGTAAATATATGAAATCATCATCATCATCATTATCACCACCATCATTACAGTCCACTGCTGAACATAGGCCTCTCCCATAAACCACGGTCCTCAGCTACCTGCGTCCCTTGACTTCCTACATGTTTTACTAGGTTGTCACTCCTTCTAGTGGGGGGCCGCACCACACTTTGCCTGCCAGTACGAGGCAGCCACTCGAGAACCTTTCTATGGTTATACGGTTGTACAACCAGCTCAATCAATGAGTATTTCAGATTTTTTTTAAATATATATAGTTTGCTGGATCCGCTTTTATACCAAAAAACCCCTCATAACTTAGTTAAATGTCTTTACTTATATGCCATAGCATTGTAACTTTCAGAGTTAAGACCGAATTAGAAAAAATAAATATGTTCTTTAGATATAGACGTGACTATTTAACACATGGGTAAAAAATTTAACTGTATAATTATAATTTATTTATTTTATATTTAAATTTAAGAAAATATTATATATAAAAATAGATTATGAACCGTGTGCTTTAATTGCTGTTACTGGTTCGGCAATAACTGTGCAATTTTGCATCAAAAACTTTACCTGTGTGCCCGGACATCACGTGTCTAATTATTGTTCTAATAGTATTGTAGAAGAATCTAGAAACCAACACGTTAACATACATACACTAATATACATAGAGCCTTACCTCCACTAATATTTTGATCGCAAAATATCAAATTAAAAAAAATATCACTATAGCTTTATACTCCGTGAACAATAAGTATCTAGGTACGCAGCTACCACACGAGAAATGTGAATCGTACTGAAGATGAAGAGTGAAGACTGATAGACTGAATGGGTGAATGGTTAGCTTACAAGAAGTTTACAGTTTGCAACTCATGCATGTTTAGTAATAAAGATAAACACAAATGTTACACATATTACACACAGTGAAACATGCGCTCCTTTTAAGTTACGGTGAGTCCCTGATTTCCTTGAATTATCTTAGATAACAAGTAACGGGAATTCGTTAAGATAAGTTAAAATTTTAAGTTTATTTGCGCATTTTTTACGTGATAGAGCCACGATGCAGCTATAATTATTAATATAGTTGTAGCACAAATGGGTCGGCTCGACTAGGGTAGGACCAAGCTCTCATAGAATACCAGCATAAAATAGCAGCGTATTGCTGCTGTGTTTCGTATGGTGAGTGTAGAGAACTGGATACCCTTTTTATTGGAATCGAGGTATTCCATCTTAGTCCTCAGGGGTGACAACGCATTTGCATTTTAATTCTTAATTGGGTATAAATGTGGATGTCTACTGGCCACAGCATCCACTTACTACCAGGTGGACTGTGTGCTCGTTTGTTGCCCTATACTATAAAAAAATGCACAGGCTTGATGGATTGCCCGTCCTTTTGCCCATGAATACTAGTTTAAAAGTGTTATATCAATAATTCTAATAATTCTAAAATTATATCAATAATTTTAAAAGGATAAATCAATAATTTAATTATTCTCTAAATATTTTTTAATGTGTGTGCTACTATACACACATATAAATAAAATGTTTGTGCTACTACGATAACGGTGTTTACACTAACAGCCTGTATACATATAAATAAATTGAAGTTTCTGTCTATACTATCGAAATAACTGCCTTTTATTGAGCTGAGGAGTTGACAATTACAATGACAGCGTGACATTAACACTTTAACTGCCATAGGTCACGTCTTAAGCGCCCATTACATTATCCAATTTGCAGAGCGCTAGGTGAACTAGCGTACTAAATTTGTATTGTGTAAAGGCAGTTAGACAGCTAGTGATCCAATCTAGTGCGATTGCATGGACTCGCCGCGCTAGCTCATATCGTACACTAGCTAGCGCACTAAATAGCATGGTGTAAAGCGTTTTAGCGTGCTAAACACTAGCTTTGCTAGGTCAGTCAGTCAGTCGGCGTGCGCTCGAAGAGGACGTATTTTTGGTATATGATTAAAGTGACGTGACGCAACCATCGACGAAGGAAATGGAAGTGCTCTTAAATCAGAAATAATTAATTATACAAAACATGCCATTTCTTTGGGATAAAAAAGCATAAGGATTATAAAAACAAAGATATAAGAAATGATGGAAACAAAGTGCTTCTCGAACTTTACAAAGGATTCACATTGTTCATATTTGACTACAAACTAATAAGAGTACCAACGTAATATTTGACAGTTTCTGTCTCAGCAATAAATATTCTTTCACCCAACATTTTTTGCGTTTTTTTAAATTAATTATCATTAAGGGGAAATATAACCTCAAATGGCTTAGCAAGATCCTCCGTTATGCCGAAAGTATTGCAGCATTAATTTTGAAATAAATATATGGTAAAGTTGAGGATTAATGTTAAGGTTTATGTTAGACGAAAACACGATTCCGTAAAATTTTCTCGATAGAAAAAAAAATCCAAAGTTACCTCCAAACTGAACAATATACCGCTGTTATTCATAAAATACTTTAAATAAGATCATGAAATTTTGCATACTAACTGAACTAACCATAAAGCAGTGCTTATGTTATTTACTTTTTTTAAAATATCATTATTTTCACTGTAAAAAAAAATTACCTAAACTATCGGCGCGTAAGCTTGGTTCCGCAGGAACCAAGCGAGAAAATTTTACGGAATCGTGTTTTCGTCTAACATAAACCTTAACATTAATCCTCAACTTTACCATATATTTATTTCAAAATTAATGCTGCAATACTTTCGGCATAACGGAGGATCTTGCTAAGCCATTTGAGGTTATATTTCCCCTTAAGCTTGACATCATTGCTAAAGCAACGCCAACTTTCAGGTGGTTTTATAGTACCATATTCGTTTGGCGCTTTTTGAAAGATGCGGTTTTGACGACGATCACTACAGAAATGAAAGAAAATTAAACTAACTAGCTGCGCTAGTTAGTCTAGTGTAATGAGTGAGCTCTTTTTATAGTTCGCTGCAGCACGAAATCTAGCGCTCTGCAAATTGGATAATTTAATGGGCGCTTTAAGGGGATATATTAAGTCAGCTCAAATTCTAATTTCGCCCCCACTTCCTTGCGCGTCGTATGCTATGTACCGACATGTTTGTAATCACTAATACTGTAAGTAGATAGCTCGTTAGACACTTATTTCATTAGGTTTATCATATTTATGCCTGTTTCTTAACGCCAAGCCAGTCGCTTCTTATTTTTATTACGGTTATTTCCCATTTTAATTTTACGTCGTCCTGTTGCGTAATGTGTATTCTGATCGTAAGCGACACAACCTCTCCCTTCAAAGGCGGAAGCGAAACTGACCGGGCTGCAGGAATCACGCATCAAGAGGCCGATAGTTAGGTTGGTATTTTAAAAAAAGTAAATAACATAAGCACTGCTTTATAGTTAATTTTTTTTTTATAGGATAGGGTGACAAACGAGCATACAGTCCACCTGATGGTAAGTGGTTGCTGTGGCCCATAGACATCTACATCTATCCTCGATTACGAATCAAAATGCAGATGCGTTGTCACCCGTGAGGACTAAGATGGAATGCCTCGTTTCCAGTAAAAAGGGCCTCCGGTTCTCTACACTCACCATACGAAATACAGCAGAATTAAGCTACTATTTCACGCTGGTATTCTGTAAGAGCGTGGTCCTTCCCCGGTCGAGCCGACCCATTCGTGCTACAACTATAGGTACTACTAATGTAACTGCAGCATGGCTCTACCACGTAAAGTCAGTTAGTATGCAGTTTCATGATCTTATTTAAAGTATTTTATGAATAACAGCGGTTTATTGTTTATTTTGGAGGTAACTTTGGTTTTTTTTTTCTATCGAGAAAATTTTACGGAATCCTGTTTTCGTCTAACATAATCCTTAACATTAATCCTCAAATTTACCATATATTTATTTCAAAATTAATGCTGCAATATTTTCGGCATAACGGAGGATCTTGCTAAGCCATTTGAGGTTATATTTCCCTTAAATGAAATACTCCCTACAAAGTGACCTACACCATAGTTTTTTACTATGCCCACACGGCAAAGGCTAAAGACATGAGTAACCATTTGTAAAATCTTTATCCGTCTGTCCGAGGCAAACTTCGGAACAAGCTAAACATGTATAAGGCAGTCATTGTGAAACTTCACAACAGATAAAGGCAGCGCAGAAGTAATCTAAGATATACATATTTTATCCGAGAAACTTGGAGATATTTTTGAGGTATGGAATAATTTATAAAATATTTTTTTTATTTTTTTTAATATTAGTAACTATTAATTATTATATTGGTTCTGTAAGTCGCAGCGACTGAGGTGGGCGGGTCACCTTGAAAGAATGCCGGATACTAGAGCCGTAAAAATAATGACAAAATGGACGCCGCAACAAAAGAGACCGAGAGGCAGGCCTAAAAAGCGATGGAGTGACTGTGTGGAAGAAGATCTCAGGAAGATGGAAAAGTTTACCAGCTGGAAGAAGGTAGCCAGGCAGCGTGACAACTGGAGGAAGATTGTGGAGAAGGCCAAGACCCACAAAGGGTTGTAGCACCAACGGAAGTAAGTAAGTAACTTTATTAATTAACATTTATATAGGAAAATTCCATATTATTAGATTCCACCCAAGTAGGGTCGCCAGATGGTCTGGATTCTCCCGACATTTCAAATTACGGACCAGACTCCCGACAACACTCAAAGTCTCCATACAAACAGCTTCTCAGAAAGTTAACGTATGACCTTCGATTTAATCAAAGCTGAGTTAGTGAACTTTGAACTGAATTGTTTGAATTTTAAATATTTTTGGTTATGGCATAATAACCCTGTATGTATAGGTTTCTCGGAAACGGCTCTAACGGTTTGGATGAAATATTGTTTTTAGATAATGTTTTACTTTCCAATGTTTATAGAATCTAGATTTGTGCCATCCCTTAGAAAATTCTATCATCGATAAAAGCTCGGTCACCCAGGTACTTTATTTTATACGCAGCAGAGATTCTACCGCAGCCAAACCGCAGCACAGTAACACGATACAGACTACAGCATAAGCATAAGTAAGTCTACTTGACCGGGGAAGGACCACGTTTTCGTAGAATACTCATATCTCAAACATTAAATATAGTTCCCTAAAAATGCACCTCAATAGTATTAATACAATTTACAATAATCAACAAAAAAACTGTATGGATGCGTGTATAAAAACTAGATCTATAACTTATAACCACGAGTATATACACGCAGCTTAGTACACAGAAATGATGGTGCGACATTACATTGAAATAGCGCCCTCATAAGCATTACCGTTACGATTCTTTGAAATACAAAAATATAACATTATATTTAAGTACCTAAGGACAACAAACAAATTATGTTCTGTGATAAACACTGAAACAAAGACCACTTTATTAACGCTACAATTTATTAGCCATGTAACACAACTTCACTTAACGCCATTATACTTTACCGTCAGTATGTATTAAGTTATGTTTTTACTAGATAATATTCGCCGTGTAGGCCGTATCTCGCGTGTGTCATAAAAGGCAACAAAGAGAAACTGAAACAGGAGTTCGGCAGCCGCATCTTCGTGTTAAGAACGCAATAATAATTTAAAAAAAACTGCGGTTGCCAACCCGTCATCGGATCATAGCAACTATGACAAATATCCCGAATATCGTGATCACAAATATCGCGGACTATAGCAGATATTTCTGAGGCTGTCCATGGAGGAACATAGGCCAATATAACATAGGGCGGCCATATTCAGCAGTAGAATTTTGACATTCTACATATAAATCGGACGTTTAAAAGTACTTAAAAACATTGTCTTTTTCCGTTATGTATTATGGATGCACCTGTATACCTAATTAGAATTACTCCGCTTAGCTGAAGTGTTCATTTTTAAAATCTAATGTACCTATGTAACGCACAAAAGCACAACCAAATAGACTTAACAAAATAGCCAGACTTGCAGTCGAGCAATCTCGCTAAGACGTAGCACGTGAGTAAAGAACTCGCATTTGGGCTAACTGGTCAACAGATGAGGACGAAAGCTATTACGATATAAATTTAAATATTTACATTTTTGTAAAACAAAATATATTAAACATGCAACAATGAATTAGTTTGAAGAGCAACTCCCGTCCTCCCTCAATGCGTGCACTATCCCCTACGATTAGTTGACTTAGCGGTCGGCCATCGCATCGCCAAATCTATTTCTCCTGATCTCCCTCATGATGCCTCGTATAGAGGCGAAACACGTGTCGTGTTATCGACGGACGGACGCTTTTCTAGTGTAGTGATAATTTATTGGTGGGGAGTAGTGTTGTTGGGTGAGGGAGGGCGGGAGGTTTTTTATTTATAGAATAAGGGTGACGAGCACACAGTCCACCTGATGGTAAGTGCTGTGGTCCATAGACATCTACATTTATCCTCGATTAAGAATGAAAACGCAGATGAGTTATCGCCCCTGAGGACTAAGATGGAATGCCTCGTTTCCAGTAAAAAAGGGTCTCCGGATCTCTACGCTCACCATACGAAACACAGCAGTATTAAGCTGCTATTTTACGCTGGTATTCTGTGAGAGCGTGGTCCTTCCCCCGGTCGAGCCGACCCATTCGTGCTACAACTAGCCAAGACACATCATTTTTATTCATTGTTACGCGGATCTTTGCTTATTAAATTTAACAACTTTAATATAACGGATTTCCGCAAATTTACGCGTGATTTTATCGTTATCAACCGACGAAAAAACGGAGGAGGTATACTCAAGTCGACGCGTATATTTTTTTTATGTGATAATTCCTTTTTTTAATGGATAGGTATACCTCGAAATTGGTCTCATATAAATTTGGAAAATAAATTTTTACCCTAAGGGTGGGAAAATAGGAGTGGTTTATTACAAAGTAATCTGATTTTGACATTTTTTATTGGGTAGGGTATACTCCGAAATTTGTCCCATATAAATTTAAAAAAATTACCTTAAGGGTGGGAAAATAGGGATGATTTATTACAGAGCAGTCCGATTTTGATAATTCTTTTTTATTGGGTAGAGTATACCTCGAAATTCGTCCCATATAAATTTAGAAAAAACTTTTACTCTAAGGGTGGGAAAATAAGGGTGATTTATTACAGAGCAGTCTAATTTTGATAATTCTTTTTATTGAATAGGGTATACCTCGAAATTTGTCCCATATAAATTCGGAAAAATTTTTTACGATAAGGGTGGGAAAATAAGGGTGATTTATTACAGAGCAGTCCGATTTTGATAATTCTTTTTTATTGGATAGGGTATACCTCGAAATTTGTCCCATATAAATTTGGAATAAATTTTTACTCTAAGGGTGGGAAAATAAGTGTGATTTGTTACAGAGCAGTCCGATTTTAATAATTCTTTTTTTATTGGATAGGGTATACCTCGAAATTGGTCCCATATAAATTTGGAAAAAAATTTTTACTCTAAGGGTGGTAAAATAAGTGATTTATTACAGAGCAGTACGATTTTGATTATTCTTTTTTATGGAATAGGGTATACCTTGAAATTGGTCCCATATTAATTTGAAAAAAATTTACCCTAAGGGTGGGAAAATAGGGGTGATTTATTACACAGTCCGATTTTGATAATTTATCTTTTATTGGATAGGGTATACCTCGAAATAGGTCTTATAGTAATTTGGAAAAAAAAATAGGGGTGATTTATTGCTTACTCACAGATTTTGATTCGTTTATTACATACATTGTTAATTTGATTCGTTTATTTCTTTAAATTTAAGGTAATTTAGTGATCTTTGTTCATTGATTGTTTGGCGCTGACTCAAAATTACTTAGAAATACTCACATAACTCACATTACTTTAAGAACTTAGTTAATAACTATAAATAATTACAAAAATATACACTTAGGTACAATTACATAAGTTTAAGAACTAAGTTATTAAGGTAAAAGAAAAAGGTTTATTATTTTTTGCTTTTCAGTTTTTTCGGCAGTTTTAGTTTTTTGTTAAAAAGTTTTAACAAAGTTTAATATAGTAATTTGATTGAAATTTACTTGCATGTGAAAGGATATCTTATTTTAAATATAATTTTTGGCTTTTTTTCTCGGAGCACATTCACTTACGCAGGTTACACAGTTTGATCATTCTGCCAAACCTTCCGATCGCAAAAGGGCGAGGTGCCACACGGGGGCACCGTGAAAAACACTGCCCTATTACCTATACTCTGTAAAAATAGGCATCAAACCAATAACTTCCCAATTTTGGAAAGTCATTCATTTTCATAGCTGAAAGT
The DNA here is from genome assembly GCA_907164705.1 of Parnassius apollo. NCBI lineage: Eukaryota > Metazoa > Arthropoda > Insecta > Lepidoptera > Papilionidae > Parnassius > Parnassius apollo. Next base: position 8,075,007 of record CAJQZP010001218.1, on the reverse strand, counting down.
TTAAAAAATTTTGCTCAAACTCCAAATTTTGCCACCCTGGGCACTAGCCCCTAACTAACACTAGCAACTAATTTTATACAGCGCGCATGGCCACATGGACTTGTACTTTGACAGAGGGGCTTTTGCTTTATTAAAATAGTACCAGAAAAAACAACCAAAACCAGCTGCATAATAGGGAACGGATTAAGCGTACGGCTACATGGAAGGGCTTATAAAGGTATTTAAATGGCCTAGTTGTATCCTAGCAACCACTGTGCGATTAGAAGATATTAGAATAAATTTAAATATTATACAATTTCCGAGGTAATAGCATAAAAACTGAGTTTAAATTGGTTTTTCGATAATAGAGCTATATGCCCAAAAACCACTTTTATATCTGTGGGTTTTATGTTTAAAATAACAGCTATGACTAAAAGTAAATTAAATGTTGAAGATTATTTACTTAATATATTTAATATTTAATAATTTGCTAATTACTTAATCCTTTATCATTAATAGTTTTATTGTAAAGGTGTTGAAATAGAAAAAAAAATGCATCTAAGACTTTACCAGATAGAAGATAAAATTTGAGGACTTTATAGGTGTAAAATTACGAACTAAGTATGTTTTGTTCTAAACTTTTCTTATATCTTTTATAGTTTCTAATATAATCGTCACAAACGATTTATTTTATCAATTTTTAGATTTCACGAAACTACTTGATTTTCAAGCAACTTCAAAAAAGGAAGAGGTTCTCAATTTGAATGTATTTTTTATGTGCGTTACCTCAAAACTTTTCTTGGTGAACTGATTGTGATTACATAAACATAATATAAACACTCACGCCTGTCACCCAGAGGGGTAGGCAGAGACTACAGACTTCCATTTGGCACATTCCTGACACACATCTCTCGACTTCTTCACATCCGTATACCTACGCATACATGCTTGTCGGTTAAGGGTACTCCTAATTTGGCCTATTTCAATAAATCGTTAATTTGGTCGATAAACTTTCGCCTAGGACGTCCCTTTCCAACCCTGCCATTCACTTCTGCAACATAAATTTTCTTTGTCACTCTTTCCTCATTCATTCTTTCCACATGACCAAACCACCAAAGCATTCCTTTCTTAATACTGGTCACAATATCGTCTTTTAAACCACACTCTTATCTTATCACACAATTTCTCACACTTTCATTCAGATTCAGCCATAACATCTATCATGATTGTGATTATTCTTATTTTATTTGAAAGCTGGTACTTCTCATATGGTCCCATATAAAGTAGTAGTTTTTAAGATATCCTTAATAATGCGTATTTAATTGACTTCAACTACACTTATGTTCTCATTTTATTTATATTGAAGTCGGTTGGATGTACAAAATTTTTAATTTTACCACTGGTTACCAGATAAAAATTTCATACGTTTTCTTTTATGGCTTCAATGGTGGTAAAATCATTTCATTTACCTGTCTTAAAATACCTACAGGATGGGAAGCAGCATCAATGGTGTGAGATATTGCCTGACAAACATGATAGACAATTAAGGCTCGTCACACGGGAATCAGAATGCAGCAAGTTCATATAAAATCAAGGACCCGTCAAACACCTATAACCCTTAGATAACCCATTGTGCTTCTTTAATTTTATTTATGTGTATTGAGTATTACAGAACTATATCATATTTAAATTACAGCTATACTAAAATAGTTATATGTGCATATTTTTTATATTGAAATTGTATTATATATTTTCATCATCGGTGAACAAGTTGCAAATAATGGTTACATTAATGAATGTATCATGGAAAGACAGGGCAATGAAAGTGAACACTGGAAGTTGTTTTTTTTTTATAGGATAAAGGTGACAAATGAGCACACGGTCCACCCTATGGTAAGTGGATGCTGTGGCCCATAGACATCTACAATTAATCCTCGATTGCGAAACAAAATGCAGATGCGTTGTCACCCATGAGGACTAAGATGGAATAGCTCCTTTCCAGTAAAAATGTTCTCTGGTTCTCTACACTCACCATATGAAACACAGCAGTGTTAAGTTGCTATATGAGCTGTATGCTTCTGCTGGTTGAGCTGAGTTGAGCTGGTAGAGTCATCAAGATGGTACAATATGGTACAACATAATAAGGATATAGCTCAAAGAGAGCACAGGGCTCCTCACTTCCATTGTTGGAAATCAGAAACTGTCAAATAAAAGGCACATAATATGGCAATTCACAATGCTGTGTTAGTACCTACCTTAATGTATGGTAATGAAAGTTAGGTGAGGTAGATATAGCATATGAGTGAAAGCAATACTGTGGAAATGCAATAATTAAGAAGTATATTAAGGGTGACTCCTTAATGGATGAGAAATTGTGTGATAGAAGAATAGTGCGGTTTTCAAGATTTTGTAACCAAGATAAAGAAAGTACTGCCTGTGGTTTGGATACATAGATAAAATGAATGAAAGAGAAAAGAGTGACAAAACAAATTTATGGTAGGGGCTGAGTCGGCAAGGGACTTGGCATTTGACCAACATACATAAACACTCACTCCTGTCACCCAGAGGAGTAGGCAGATACTACGGACTTCAATTTGGCATATGTATATATATATATATATATATATATATATATATAAATATATATATATATACGCATACACGCTTGTCAGTTAAGGGTACTTCTAATGTGTCCCATATATTGAAGACGGGCGACATTAAAAGTATCCATAACCGACAAGCGTGTATACATAGAAATAAAGCTGGAAAGAATCAAAGAGGTATGTCAGGATTGTGCCAAATGAAAGTTCTTAATTTCTGCCTACCTGAGTGACAGGCGTAAGAGTTTAATGTTTATGTTAAAGTATCTGGCGTGATGTTGCTTAAGTTTATCTACCTATCTAAAAAAAAACATAAATAAAATGAAAATAAAAATTTTTGTCTTAAAATTATTTTAAATCCGCAATTTATACCTGTACCATGAAGATTGTAAACACGAAGGAAAAGCAAGTGCTCCCGGGTTCCAGACGTACCGCATCCTCACCTTAATACGGAAGGAAGTATGAAATAATCTTTCCATACTAATATTCACTTTTTCGTGATGTTGCTATCCCATAAACTATTTGCTTGATTTCTTATATTTAATTTGATACACATTATCCTTTGCGTTGACCATTTCTTTGCTACAAAGGACCTTTTTCCTAAAATTTGCATTTATTTTATTTATTATCAAACAGTTGGAAAGTGCGATATTACTCCTATAACTTTTGTTGAATTTATCTTGTTATATAGGCAATGATAAAGATTTTTACAATCAATATCAACCGATTTTCTCTCCCTTAATACGCGATAAACAATGTTTGTTTATTTTGTATTTACTATTTAGCTGTTATGTACCTGGTCTGTGTTTTTGTCATAAATTTTCTATTTCAGAGCGTATTAAACGATTTAATACTATTAATTTCATTTAAATCTCTCTATTAAATCAGATGTCAGAGCGTATTATCTTATTCCATGATTCCATATCATCATATCCCTTTATGTGGAAGTTTTATGTAAATAAAACAATATAAATTCGAAGTATAAATATCAAGTAGGGATGTAATGATTAGCGATAGGTCAACAGGAGTTACTAAGGCCCGGTTTACATTTTGAGAAGTGACAAGTGCAAGTGACAACTGACAAGCGGAAGTGAGAAGTGAAAGTTATTTTTTGTAGTGTTCAGATAAGAATTGTTATGAGTTATTGAGTTGTATATGCGGGCCTAACTCGAGTTAACTCGAGTTGCGCTTAACTCGAGTTGGATCTGTCTAAAACTCTAGTTTGGTGTGGCTGTACATGAACGAATAAAACGAGCGAGTGAAAGCGAAAGAGTAAGAGCGTGATTCGGTAATTGTTGAAAATATTAAGTTATTTATTTATACGTTAACTTACAAGTAGTTATGATTACTTATTTTATAGTATTTACAAAAAAATATATGTTTCATTTTCTCATATTTAATATTTACATCATCATCATCATCATTACAGCCACTTATAACATCATTACATCAACATAGGCCTCCCCCAAATTATGCCACAAAGCACGGTCCTGAGCCACCTGCATTCATTGACTTCCTGCATGTCTTACCATGATATCGTGTCAAAAACACTGGCTGCGTTTCCCCGCTGAATGGCAGTACTTAGCTTCTGAGCGAGAAAAGAACTAACCCTATTATCGCCAGCAGCAAGGACCAGTCGCGGATAGATTTTTGCTTTGTAATACAAATATTTAGTAATTTCTCAGAGACACATATTTGCGCCGCTTATTTAAATCAGTTGCCTCTGATGCTACCCCTGCTTTAAACGAGGAACCCCTAAGATCAGAGGCTACCAAAGTATCTCCCCAAGTAGCATTCTACACCTCTCTACCGAGTGACAAATATCATACCATCATGTGTCTTGCCTTTTTTAGTTTTTGAGTATAAGTTTTATTTTATTTTTTCGGAAAATTCTTGATTGAAATACATTTTAACTCAGTGGTCCTATATCTGAATTCTACATATCGTTTACGTGGTAGAGCCACGCTGCAGCTATATTATAGTTGTAGCATGAATGAGTCAACTCGACCGGGGCAGGACCACGCTATCACAGAATACCAGCGTAAAACAGCAGCGTGATGCTGCTATGTTTCGTGTGTTGAGTGTAGAGAACCGGAGACCATTTTTACATATTATATTATTCTCTTATATATTAATAATTATACGAAAAAATGAATTTAGTAAATAGTGAAAAACGACCTGAAATATCATAAATCTAATGTTTGATAATTATACTTCTTTGTTTCATTTCTGATCAAAATGATTATTTATTGTATATGTATATTTAACGAGTGATAAAACATCGAAACAATCAATATGTTGTTCATAAACTTCGATTTTTTTTTAATCGATGTTTCTCTTTTGAAAATATCGATGTTTTTATAACCGATGTTGCATCCATTTATGACAAGTATTATTTACATTATTATTACATATATTATTTACATTTTATAACAAATATAATTTCTAATTTCAACAATCAACATGTAGACAGTAGCATTCTCTGTCTACGAATCAACATGTCATATGTCATTTGATAAAATAAAAGCTAATACTATATTTTTTATGATTAGCCAATCGAGGGAGGCAAAGGTCTTAGATTATAAAGCCTAGTATGATTTGTATTTTGTTCAAAAACCTCTTCACAACTTGCTGATGTGTCACATTATGAAGTTTTTCAGATATTTGGACTTAATTAACCCAGAGAGACCCAGATGACAATAAATCTGAAATTTGAATTTTTTTTATTGAACAGCACAACATATTACATCATGACTTAAAGCCATAACTCACAATAATAATGGTGTGATACAAGACATAATCCTTATACTTGTTTTCACGGCATGCCAAGATTGAGAAACACACATTTAAATAAAATTGCTTAAACTAAGAGGCTCACAAATCCAACAAATCAAGAACTTTGACTATAATGAATATCAATCAAAGGGAATGTCCTTGAGAATGTCTCTCAAAACATTTCTAAAGCGAACCAGGCTAGAGTTGAAGATGTCATGGTTGGTAAAGCGAAGGCTATATTCCTCATAAAGTCGACATAACCCTGATAGGGGTTGATTCCGGGAGATATTATTTCACGATAGGGGTTTATCAAATACTTTTTTCATAGGTCTACGTGGGTTGTATTTTATGTTAAAATTTAACAGTTCCAAAACATCGGGGCTGTCCAGTTCCGAGTACATTATTTTGTGTAGGTTAACTAGGCCCAATTCGTCGCGACGGAGATGGAGTGGTGTCATGTCAAACTCTTTGAGCCTCTCAGAATATGACCGGAGTCTTTTATTGTTGCCGGTACGTAAGCTCAATAAACGCAAAAACTTGAATTGGATCGATTGAATGCGCTCAGAGTACACTGCGTAGTATGGATTCCATATTATTAGTATGCACCTTATTCATTATATTCTAAATTACTTCGAAGCATACACATATACAACCAAATTAAACTTTAACGGTTCCTGAAGTGCCTGCTCTGTCTGGTAACGAAACCTAGTACCTGGTTAGATTTTTTGGCTATGAGATCGTAATGTTGGCGGAAATTAGGCTGTTCGTCAAATACGACCCCGAGATCCCTGATAGACGACACACGAGACAGAGTTTGTTGTTCTAAGATATAATTGTTTGATACCTTGTGTTTTTAAGTGTGTAGGTGATGACAAAGCATTTTTTGACATTAAGGAACATGTTATTTTCTATGCACCAATTAGACAGGCTGTTTAAGCCTTTCTGTATGATGCGAGTGTCGTCAGCTCCTCCAATTCTATTGAAGATTTTTAGGTCGTCAGCGTATAACAGGCAGGGGAACTAAATTTTCTCAATGAGGTCATTAATGATGGTCACAAAAAATAACGGGCCCAAATTGGATCCTTGTGGAACACCGGACTTAATGAGGATTTCTTCTGATATGTACCCCTTGACGGTCACTAGCTGACTCCTGTTTTTCAAGTAGGACTCGAGCCAACGCAACAGACTGCCGTGTATACCATATGACTCGAGTTTCTTACATAAAATTGTGTGATCCACCTTATCGAACGCTTTTTAAAGTCGGTATAACATCTACCTGACCACGGTTGTTAAAAACATCGCATATGTAGGTTTTGAAGTTAAGAAGGTTACTAACTGTCGATCTCCTTTTGATGAATGCGTGCTGCTTATTTGATATAAGAGTTTTTAATTGTAAAATGGAGGTGATCAAATAATTTGGATACTGCTGACAAAATGCTTATCACTCTATAATTTTCACAGTTGGCTCAGTCACCAGATTTAAATATGGGGACAACGTTAGCTTTTTTCCAGCGAGAAGGGAACACACCGCTGTTCAGTTATTTATTAAATATTAGCTGAAGCGGGCGACATAGTTCAACTGCGCATACCCGCAGGAATATAGGTGGAATGCCGTCAGGGCCGGCTCCCTTATTGGATTCAAGACAAAATTCCTCAGTTTTGTAAATATTTCGTTCTCAGTGAGTACGATTTTAGTGAGAGGATTATTTGTTTGACTACAACAATCAGATATACCCGATCCACGACTATAATTTTCGAATACTGATCCAAAAAATTCTGATCGCATATTTCCTTACCACCAGCAGCCGTTGTTAAACCAAATGTCTTTGAGTTGGGGATACTCGAGTTGTTGCGTCCTTTGCTGTTAATGTAACTCCAAAACGACTTAACGTCTTTTGTCAAACCATTTTCGATAGATCAGATGTATTTATTGTAACTACAGTTTATGAGTTTTTTGCATCTAGCTCGAAGGAGGGAGAATGTATCGTTATATCGTGGGTTTTGTATTTTTTGTAGCGCACGTGGTATTTGTTTTTTTCCCGCATAGAACGACGCAAGCCAGGACTAAACCATTTGGGATATTTATTTGAGCGGTTCTTAACTGTGGGAGTAAAATCGTTAATAATTTCGTAGATCTAATAATCTACTAAAAGTACAACTTTTTCCAAACAGAAGATAAGTAATTAAAAATAAAAATGATTTTGTGAAAAATAATTGTATGTGACCAATTGTGCAAATCATGTTAAAAACATCCCTACTTATCTAGCTACCCAACGAAGTATCAATTTAGCTTGTAACTTAAGGAGTACAGAAAAAACTTGAAAAAAAGGGGTCAGGTAGACAAGTTCCGGGAGTAGCAATGTTTTGGGTAATCCCAAACAATCGCTTCTCGGAACCTGATCAACAGCTGCGGGAATGCTCGTAAAAGATTGTGCGTTTGAACTTACGCTATTGTTTACATTTAGTGTGAAATTAGAAACAAGTTAAACAAGAAGAAACTGTTCAATCAGTCATCAGTATTACAGGCATCGTACACACGCGCGCATATCCCTCCCTGTTACACTTAAAGAAGTTGAGTTTCAAAGTTTTATGGCGGCGGAACCACCGAGACGCGGAGATCATGCAAGGCAATCATTTTCCAACGAGAATCCGCAGATATCTTTTATTTCTATGGATATTGTGACGTTGACGCTGCAGCGTACCCCGCTACCCTAATCGCCGACCACCCCATGTCACAGTGTTTAGTGCAGTTTATCGTAGAGTACGAGGGACTGGAAATGTTCAAGGGCAACAACGTGATGCTGGCAGGCCACGTGGCATACCCCGTATACTGCGTGCGGAAGATGAAGAAATTTTGAGTAAATTTCAAGAAGATCCAACCACTTCCACGAACATAGTTGCTCGAGGTGTATGAGTGGAAGGTCTGTACTGGTCTGGTACACTACACACCAGTGCATGTGATGGAAGAAGGAGATCCAGTTGGAAGATTGGATTTTTGTAGATTTGTGTTGAACGCAGATGCAGAAGATCCAATGTTTTTTAGAAAAATATTGTGAACTGATGAGTCGAAGTTCGATCAAGACGGTATTTACAAATTACCATAATTTACATTTTTGGGCTCTAAAAGAGCAAAGAAATCCTGGAAAAGAGACCTTCTAAATCACAAAGAAGATTTTCGCTAAATGTTTGGATGAGGATTATTAACGACAATTTAATTGGGCCTTATTTTCTGCCAAACTATTTAAACGGCGAAAATTATGAAACATTTTTAAGAAAGGACTTATCCGGATTGTTACACGATGTTCCTCTCGCCACAAGGCAAAACATGTGGTATCAACATGATGGGTGTCCTGCGCACTGTCGTGTAACTGTGCGACGATGGCTGAACGAAAATTATCGACATCGGTGGATTGGCAGAGGAGGACCAATTCCATGGCCAGCAAGGAGTCCTGACATAACACCGATAGATTATTATGTCTGGGGGCACATAAAGAGCATTGTATACTGCGACAATGTGCCAGTGCCGAACCTTGATCAACTGAGAGACCGCATTATCAACGCGACAAACGACATAAGACGAACATTAACCTCAAACGTTATTAAAAGCGAATTAAGAAAACGAATGCGTGTCTGTATACGGAATAGGGGCTCCCATATTGAGCAAAATTTGTAAATCGTGTTAAAATAAATAAAGTTAATTTCAATCAAGTGCTTTGTTTCATTTCCTTAATTAATATTGGTTAAAAATACAACACAAATTCCTTTGTCTGCTTAGAACTCGACTACCTGACCTCATTCTTTAATATTTTTTTTCTGTTTCTACATAAGCAAACTACAAAGTTGATACTTCATTACCAGGTACCTAGATAAATAGGGATGTTTTTAACATGATTTGCACAATTGATCACACAAAATTATTTTTACAAAATCATTTTTATTTTTAATTACTTGTCTTCTGTTTGGAAAAGGTTGTACTTTTAGTAGCGTTACTTCGAAAATGATGAGACTTTTTGCACACTGTAGTATTGATAAATAAGTATCCAGGTTTATCATTAAGTAAAAATAATAAAATGAAAATAATACAGCTGTAAGTATTTTTTTTTTTTTTTGAAATTTTTGACGCCAGACTTTTGGGATTTTCGAAAAAAATAATTAAACCTAAATATCTCGAAATTAGTCCACATTTGCATAATGCATTTTATGGTTCATTTGATAGGTTATGACCCCAACTATCACGCCTTGGCGGTAATACGTCGAATTACCAGTAACTCTATATATGCATACTTAAAAATATGTAAAAGGATAAGATTACAAAAATAAAAAGAAATACTTAAATTAGAGTACTCATAATACAGGGTTATTAGGCAGCAGCTTTGATAAAGAACTAGTGTCTCTTATAAGTATAGCAGGGGATTCTTCATTTTTACGAACGTACGACCGTATTTTCCCCAGACAAATTTGTAGTGGTTAGTTTTAGTCAATTGTCTTTCCGCGGCGTGTACTGCCTTGCATTCAGCTGATAGTTGTTCCGATAAGTAGATATTGTATTTTTCGCCAATTAAGCTCATATGAGATGAGTTTAGCGGACACAACTTGTTTGCTTTATTGAATCTTCAGAGAGATGATAGTGTCGCGGTGATGTTCCGAGTGCAGCGTTGCAATAATATTGCGGGGACGGTCTGACGAAGGGTTAATCTTTGCAACACGGCGGATAGATTTTATGTCTGACTCAGCAATAGGGCAACTTATGGCCTTACACAATTTCTTCAACCCATAAAATAAATTTTTTGACGGTTTTTCGGGTACCGACTGGATTTCAATGTTGCTGTTTCTTAAGGATTTGTCTACGACCTGCAGAGTTATATTCATTTGGGATAATTCGGATTGTAGTTGCATCTTTCATCTTCAAGCTTGCGGACATTCTCTGACAACGTCTTAAGTTCAGCTTTTAGGTCCCTTTGCTCCTCCGCAAGAAAATCTATCGTTACGGTGAACTCGGATTTTAGTTTGACTGTTTGATCACTAACTTCCTTCGTTATTGTTCTGGATGCTTGAAAGCTTTCCAGTTTAGTATCCAACTTAAAATCAAGAAGTCTCGAGAATTGGTCCAGTGTGATACTCGCAGCGGGAGTACATCCAGATGATGTGGGTGTATTTTCAACTGAGTCCATGAAGTCGACTTATTTCAACAGTGGTTTCATTAATCGTGAGGTCTTCGCAGGACATGTTAGATTCATCCATGTTTTCTAGTTGTTTCCAAACAGGCGTATTGCAGTTGTTTCCCTTTCGCCTAGTTATGTTGATGTAAAGTGGACAAATCCAGGACCTTCTCAGTTCGCCCAGGTTAGCTTTGTAATAAGATTGAGTTATGTTCAGGCATATGGAATCGTAATGTGTCATACACTGTATGAATTGGAGCACTTTCTCGCCACTAATTCAATTACTCCGCGCTTCCCGATTCATAGTGATAAAAATTCGCTTCTATAATATATTCGCTTGAACAAAAACCGTTTATTCATACACATAGTTCAAAGATTGTTTTGATATATGATTTTTATGCTTACGAAAACTATTATAGTACTTTTTCAACGGTAGGTTACAAAGAGAGCGATTGTTTTCTCGAAAGCCCCGTAAAAAGCCCACGCAAGCAAGAGAGACGACGAATCGCTCTATTAAAACTCATTTTTTTATAACAGCAGCAGTATCACTAAGGCAATACAAGGTGACCTGTGTCCAACAGCGGAATCGTGTAGACAGGACTGCCCAGACGTCTCACACCTCTGACGCTGCTGCAGGTCGTAGGTCTAGATCTACATCACAGAAATAGTAATATTAAAACAATAGAAACGAATTCGCGATAAAACAGTTTACGAGTTATTTTATTAATTGATATTATTGATTGATTCAGTTTGACAATTGATAAGGCAAGCCCGGCTTTTTGGCTTCTATGGAGGCTTCACCGCTGAATATAAGTGCAATGGGAGAGTGGAGTCTCCTAACACAAGTTTTTGTACATAAAAGGAGACATCATTCCCGGTTATAATTTATGTATGATCATTTACTGAATAAACTATTTTTATTTATTATTATTGGGGGGGTATCTATATAGTTTTCTCATCTGGTTGGGTTCTATAAATATATAATTATAAATGAAAATGAAAAGATAAATATACATAAATATCAATAAAATAAAATAAATTCAAAAATACATAAATAAATAAAGATCCAACCAGATGGAAGCCCTCGGCAAGGGAGACCAAACGGACGAGAGTTAGGGGGAAAGGGAAAGAAACCGGCGGATGATGCGGGCAGTATCGAGGAGCACCGCCTTGTGCATTTGAGCCCGGAACGGTCCGTCACGTAGTCCCAGTCGCCTCAGATGACCAGAGAGGCTAACTGGGACTAGCCCATTCACAGAGACGACTACAGGAATAATTTCGGTCGGCAGACCACCCCACATGTCGGTCACCTCGTGAGCTAGGTCCAGATATTTTGATTGCTTATCTGTTTCGGCTTTCACGAGGTTCTCGTCATACGGGTCGGTAATATCGACCAAAAATATCCTTGACTGTGCCCGGTCCATCAGCACAATATCAGGCATATTCGCAAGGATAGTCCTGTCTGTGATGATGGCCCGGTCCCAGTAGAGCCTGGCGCGGTCATTTTTAAGCACGGCTTCCGGCAAGTACTCGTAATATGGTAATTTCCGGTCCACGAGATCGTATTTCAGAGCGAGCTCCTGGTGTAGTATTCTGGCTACTAAGTTGTGCCTCTGCAAGTACTCAGAGTTAGAAAGCGCCGAACAACCGGAGATGACATGCCTAAGTGACTCACCGGGATGGCGACAAGCTCGACAGACGTCGACGGTGTCATCCTTTAGGATGTATCTCCGATATTTGTTAGTCTTAATAACCTGATCCAGTATTGCACAGACAAAACCCTCGGTTTCCCCGAAGAGGTCACCGAAACGTAGCCAGTTGAGGGAGGCGACTGTATCTACGAAGGGCTCATGAAGAGCCCTGTAGTACCTCCCGTGGAGCTCCTTCTCCTTCCATACGGTCTCCCGGTCGGAAATGTTAAGCACTGCTGGGTCCTGCCATTGCTCGTTGGCTAAGGATAGAGGGGTAAGCCCTTTATCACTAGAAATGACGTCATTATAGAATGGATCATCCGATCTCGCCAGAAAGTAATGACGGAGGGTCGACTTCGCTATTATGCAGATGAGCGCGCTCAGAAAACCACGCCCACCATGCTTTCGCGGCAAGTACAGGCCTCATTACCGACGTTCTCGGATAATGCATCCTATGGGAACGTCATGGTAGTGCGGACTTTTCTATCCAGGGCATTAAGTTCGGTCTGAGTCCACCTGAGTATGCCAAAGGTATATATGAGGACAGGCATGACCCAACCGTTATATGCGTGTGTCATAATATTCACACCGGACAAAAGGCTGTTAAGTACTTTGGTCAAGTGTGCATAAAACACGTCGCAAACTGACTGTTTCATACCAGCCTCATCGATACCGATGTTCTGTGACATACCCAGGTATCGGTATTATTCAGCCTCGGAAAGGGTCCTTAAGTTGACGGGCATAGATAAATCTATGCCCTCAGAGTTAGCAACCCTTCCCTTTTCAACATGGAGGACCGCACACTTATCCGTCCCCAGCTCCATTCCAATGGAATTGCTAAATTCACAAGTGATGTTTAGCAATTCCATAAGATGGGAGCGACTGGAGGCGAATAACTTAGGTCATCCATATAGAAAAGGTGGGTCACTTTTGTATGTCCCTTCCGTAGCTGAAATCCTCTCCCGGAGCCCTCCAGTAAGGTACTGAGAGGGTTCAGAGGGAGGCAGAACCAGATTGGACTCAGACAATCACCCTGGAAGATACCCCTTCGTATCCTTATGTGGTTCTCCGCAGCCATTATCCACTCGCCCAGATAACAGAGGATCGTACTCCACTGCCCCATACACTGCTCGAGGAAGTCTCTAACTGTACAGTCAATCTTGTACAGCTCGAGGACCCTCTTTAGCCATGTATGGGGCACCGAGTCGAATGCCTTTCTTTAGTCTATCCAGGCGCCGGAGAAGTTCCGACGATTGCCTTTCACCACTTTGCCAATGACCGAGTCAATGAGGAGTGGTTCCTTGGTTCCACGACCACCGCCCCGACATCCATTTTGAGCGCGTGACATCACCTGATTTAACTCCAGGTGAGTGATTCTCGCGCTCAAAATGCATGTCAGTGTCATATATAGTGGATAGACACGTGATGGGTCAGTATTTGCTTGGATCTGTGGTATCCTGATCTTTAGGAACCAAATGAGTGATCCCAGTAGTGAAGAGGCTCGGGAGCGACTTCTGGTTGAGAGCCTCTTGGAACTGTCGGGCGAGCACAGCGTGATACACCACGAATCCCTTCAGCCAGTAATGATGCAGCCCGTCGAGCCCGGGACTTTTCCAGTTCGGGGCCCTACGGACCGCCTCAGCCACGTCTTCTGGCGTTATGGTGACGGGGTCCATAGGCGTAACACTCGCACTCTGGCTCGCCACAACTTCCATCCAAGGGCCCTCGTTGTGGTTTACGGGCTCTGACCACAGGCCACGCCAAAATGCGACAGTGTCAGCCTGATCCGGTCCTGGGCCCGCTCCACATACCTCTAGTCGCCCCAATGATTTATAGAGCCCCTTTTGATCACTCTGAAAGAGACGATTCTGGTTGAACCGCCTTGACCTCTCGCTAAAGCGTCGATTCCGCTTCCCCCAAGCAGCGATTTTTTGCTTCAGGTCATCTATGCGCTCCGTTAGTTTCTGCGTGATATCCGGCTGGGACAAACTAATATTTGTCCCAGCAAACGCCATTCTAACGGTGCGCACAACTCTCGGTCTATTATTACCCGACCTGAAGCTTGTCAGTCTGCCGATAAGGGCCCTTGCCTTTGCGATACGGTCCTCAATTCTCTTTTTCCAGGCTGGGATGGCGCTACTTTGTCGAGTAGCACATTCAGCCATGGGAAGTTTGGCCCCAATAATACGGCATACTGCCAGTGCGGCATCAAAAAGAATTGAGTCCGTCTCGCAAAGGTCCCGGCTGGCTTCCAAATAGGTTACCAGCATTGGGTTAAGAGCCCGCACGACAGCCCGATTTCGCTTGCTAAGGGGTTGCAGGGAAGTCGCGGTCGATTTTCAAGAGGCATGCTGCGCGTTTCCAGCATCGACTCTACCAATATGCTCCTCATTTTCTCTAGTTCGTGGGGGACTATTCCATCATCGTCTGAATCAATTACAAATGGAATATTGACGGCTACATCCACATTTGCAGTTTGCTGCTCAATTAGTGGCGCCGCATTCCCAGCCGTAGCATTTCCATCCGATGAGGGAACAGCCTCACGTCGTAGTCGTTCGAGTTCGGCTGCTCCAAATATGTTGGAGTGCAGGATGTACCGAACTCGGTTTGCCAAGTTTGCTCAGTGACGGATAGAAATGGCTCCAGCTCTGCAATAAAGCGATGCATCCGAGCCCGATATGCCAAACATCCAGTTTATTCCTCTTTTGCCCTAAAGTACGCCCGCAGTGCGTTTGCGTTCATTGTTTGTGACCAACGCATGCGACGTGCCACACCAGCGGCAGGTGCCGCTTGCTGAGTCCGAGAAGACCCAGCCGACACCAAGTCTTCTGGTGGGGATGATGGATGCGGAGGGCTGCTAGGTGACCGTGCAGCTCCTCACGTTCGGCTAGCGGTCCGCATACTGCCACGTCCAGCGCCAGCTCAAGACGCACCCCGGCGACCCCCAGGCAGCGGCCCTTTGCGCTTTCCTCTTTGTGCCATCATCCATTTTATGGGTGCCAAAAAACAGGAGATGCCCAAGCCCGGCACCGTTTCGTGGTTCGGTCATATGCACAAACGGACCTTTGCACCAACAATTTTGCCTAGGCACGGCGCTCACACCTCTTGGCAGGGCGTTGACTGACTGCGCCGACGTATTTTAATCGGGGTCGTCTTACGCCTTTTATTATTATTATTATTATTATTAAATACAAATACTTTATTATAAATACTAAACATCAAAAAAACCTGTTCGGCAGACAAACCTGAATGGGTTAATTAACTTATCGATAGCTAAAGTTGTGGCGTAAATCACCACATTGCAGTACTTTCGGTTGCAGTGTTATACTAGTTTAATTTTACAAAAATTGCATACATTTGCTACTAAGTGGCAAGTTTCGATTCGACTTATTCGGACTTTCATTTGTATAATATATATTCGTATATTCCATATAATATTTACTAGTTATCGATTATATTAGATTATAATGGCAGCTTCTCACTGCGTGTGTTATCACGCGCCGCGCGCCACGCCCGCACGCGCCACGCGCAGTGTGAAGGGCTTGGCGCGGGCAGGCGTGGCGCGGCGCGTGCTATCCGTTTAAAATCGGTAACTTCAAAGGCACAGCGTGGCGCGGCGCGGGCTTGCGCGTCGGTGCGCGGGTGCGCGCGGCTCGGCATGTGCTTACAAGATTGAACTCGTTCATTTCATCTTAACTAGTCCGACGTTGAGGTACTCTCATGTCTATATAGATATGAAGTGGTCAAATGAGACGATTGCTGAAGTTTTGATTTTATCGATGTCGTCCACCAACGCCTTTTCTTCTTTTTTTTTCTTGATTTAATTAAGTAAATGATATCCACAAAATAAGACAAAAACGGCTGAAGCAACAGCAATGCCGTCTTCTTCAGTGGCATTGTTCCATGGCTGGAGGTGGCAATTTGACTCACACAACATCAGGTGCGCTGCGCTAAACAGACTGACTCAGTGGCTCGGAGTTTGGGCAAGTACGCGCCACACCGCGCCAGTTAAAATGGGTGGCACGGACGTGGTGCGTGCTTGCGCGTACAAGTCGACACGGGCGGCGCGGCGCGTGATAACACACGCAGTGAGAAGCCGCCATAAGATTTTCCGAATCATGTTGGGATTGAGCTGAATATTTAAATCATTTTACAAAATCCACTACACATCTTAAAAAATGATTATTATTCATAACAAACTGATTTAGTTGATATGAAATAAATTTCATTAATATATTTAATTTGTGTAGTAAATTATATTTACTTTAAAATTGCTTATTTTTCACTTCATGAATGCACTTGCAGACTCGACGACTTCCAGCCTCCCGAACAAGCCGGTTTCCGAAAAGGCTTCAGTACCATAGACCACATACATACCCTGCGGCAGATTGTACAGAAGACCGAAGAGTACAATCTGCCACTTTGCCTGGCATATGTGGACTATGAGAAAGCCTTTGATTCCGTCGAAATTTGGGCTGTGCTACAGTCCCTTCAGCGGTGCCAAGTTGACTGTCGGTATATCGAAGTGCTGAAGTGTTTGTACAGTAGGGTTACGATGGCTATCAGAGTACAGAACCAGAGTTCGAAACCTATCCAACTGCAGAGAGGTGTAAGACAGGGTGATGTTATATCCCCGAAACTCTTTACCGCTGCGTTGAAAGACGTTTTCAAGCTACTGAACTGGAAAGGATACGGTATTACATGCGTACTTACTCACCTTCGATTTGCCGACGATATAGTCCTTATGGCAGAATCGCTGGAGGACCTTAGCACTATGCTCAATGACCTCAATGGTGTCTCCCAACGGATAGGTCTTAAGATGAACATGGACAAAACAAAGATCATGTTTATTGTCCATGTCACACCTATGCTGGTAGTTAATGATTTCTTATATTTACGCGAACACTACACATTGAAATAATACTAGTTTTTACGGAATTTATCGCGTATATTTAACTTTTTAATTACCCGACGTTTCGAACGCTTTACAGCATTCATGGTCACGGGCAGGACTGAGATGTTCAACGTCCATATGTCATAGTTAACCGCGGTTACCATAGATTAATATGTTAGAGGAGTCACTGACAAGATTGGCTATATCTTGAAGCGCGCTTCCATCAAAACATACTTCAAGCCGCTGAAGAAGATTGGTCAGTTTTTACCATCGGTCAAGTGTAATGTCCCTCTGCAAGATGCAGGAGTGTACAAGCTTGATTGTGAACGTGGTCTCTCCTACATAGGACAAACTAAAAGATCAATAAAAACCCGCGTTAAAGAACATATAGCTGATGTGAAGAATCGACGGTCCGGGAAGTCTGCAGTCTGTGAACACGTACAGGATCGCCCCCGTCACTACATCAGATTTGATAGACCGCAGATCCTCGCTAAAGAACACCGATTCCTTCCAAGGATGATTCGCGAGGCTATTGAAATCAAAAAACATCCTAATTTCAATAGAGAAGATGGCTGGGTGCTACCATCTGCTTGGGATCCTATAATAAATAAAATTAAATCCCAACCCAAGCATACAACTGCAAGACTTCAAGATACCATAAGTTCATACTGCATAGATCGGAACGAAAGTTAAATTTTAATCTATGGTAACCGCGGTTAACTATGACAGCTGGACGTTGAACATCTCAGTTGTACGATATATTACTTTCCTCTATGATCTCAGTCCTTCCCGTGACCATGGGTGCTGTAAAGCTCTCGAAACGTCGGGTAAAAAAGTTAAATATACGCGATAAATTCCGTAAAAACTAGTATTATTTCAATATGCTGGTAGTTGTTGGGAGTACTATGCTCGAAGTTGTTGACGAGTACGTTTACCTGGGACAAATAGTCCGACTAGGTAAGTCCAACTTCGACCGAGAGGTCAATCGACGCATTCAACTCGGCTGGGCAGCGTTCGGGAAATTACGACACATCTTCTCGTCAGGTATACCTCAATCTCTGAAAACTAAAGTGTGTAACCAGTGCGTGTTGCCAGTGATGACTTACGGATCTGAGACGTGGTCCTTCACTGCTGGCCGTATGAGGACGCTCAAGGTCGCTCAGCGAACTATGGAGAGGGCTATGCTCAGAGTTTCTCTGCGTGATAGACTCAGAAATGAGGATATCCGCAGTAAAACCAGAGTGATCGACATAGCCCAACGGATTAGTAAGCTGAAGTGGCAATGGGCCGGCCATATAGCTCGAAGAACCGATAACCGATGGGGAAGAAAGGTTTTCAAGTGGCAGCCTCGTACCGGTAGGCTACACTACACTGGTAGGCGAAGTGTAGGGCGACCCCCCACTAGATGGAGTGACGACCTGGTAAGACATGCAGGAAGTCGATGGATGCAGGTGGCTCAGGACCGTGCTTTGTGACATTACTTGGGGGAGGCCTATAGTCAGCAGTGGACTTGTGAAGGGCTGTAATGATGATGATGATGATGATGATGAATGCACTTGGTATTTTATGAAAATATTTAGAAAATGCGAAATTTATACGATGATATTATGTTAAAAGTATTCACAGATGAAAAGGCACGTTGTCCTTTAAAAGATTTCAGGGTTTTGATTGTTTTTTGTCAGAGCACAATTGACTGGCACGATCACTTGCGTAATGGCGCACGACGCGGAGCAACTAATTTTATATAACGGATATGAGTCGGACTCTCGTACATTTTACAGAGGGGTATGCCTTGCGATGTCGTCTATTTTTGTTTAATACTCAAAGGGTTCAAAGATTTAAAAGGGTTTAAAGACGTTAAGACTTTTTTCACTATAAATTCAATTCCGGAAGACATACCTTCAAACCGTTGATTTTTCTTTCACCACTGAGCGAATAAAGAAATAACTATATATCTATATATCACCTTTGTTTTTACCACCTAGCAAAAATTAAGGATCAGGGACAGTTCTATTTACGAATGTGAATTTGACGGAGGAACACTTGACTATTTATTTTTTGCTTGGCCCAAACTAAATTCTTCTTATATGATTTCTTCCTCCAATTATTTCTCGTCCTATTAAGAGAAGAAGTGATAAAAAGTAGTAACTATAATATAGACACTCCATTTAAATATTATTACTTTGATTATAGCGGCTTTAGCAGGCACTTGACCGCCGACGTGTTGTTACTCCTTTATTATCATTTAAATAATGGTTTAAAGTTAGTTTTGATAAGTAAATGTGATGTGATTTTGTGTAAAATGTCTGTGCATTTAAATTTATTGTTGGAAACAAGGTTACAAGTGATTTAGCAGTGATATAAATTTCAAGACTTTCAGCTGCTTGGAAGGCTTCGGATGTGGTCTACGACCGTCCGCTAGCTCTAGCTGTTGTCAAAATCTCCCAAAAACTTTATAATACGACGTCTCAACATATTGTGGAAAAATTTGTAAATAAAATACAACTCAGACTAGGCTTTATGGTATAATACTTTTGCTAGTATAAACCAAATCTATGATTTATTAGCGTTGCTAGTTCGTGGGAATTTTCCTGAACTACGGGAAATCTCAAAACGATTGGGAATTTTACGGAAAGAGGCACCATGCTGGAATAATGGGGAGATTTTTGAAATGTTACCAATTCAAACTCATATTAACTTATGTCCTTCAACTATATAATATAATGGACCACTCATCCAGTAAATTCCAGAATTGATTTCTTTAAGACAACTTTATGAAAACTGTGCGCGGAAATATATGTTCTCTGTAACTGTAACTTTAAAAATTGTCATCGTTTTATTAAATCGATGGAAATTGTTGCGAAAAAAAACAATCGATTGAATCGAAAATTATGCTACCGCAATCCACCGCTATGTAATGAATGATCCAAGCGCGTTTTTTCTAAAGTGGTTAGATATGTTAACAAACAAAAGACGTAACTGACTAGCGCTAAAAAGCTAGATGAAATAACATTTTAAATAAAAGTTTTAGTAATAATCGCCCATCCGCCCATAGCTACTTTATTGCTGGTACTGCCTTTTGCAAATGTGTCACTGGAGAGAAAATTCAGTGTATGTATAGAAAAACTTAAATAACAGAAAACTAAAATGCCTTCATACAAACGCTCTAGTGGCATTAAAGGCTAGCAGAGAAGGGATCTTGAAATAAAGGGATAGCCTAAGATTTAACACACCTACAATAATAGCCCACCAAAAATATGGCATATTAGGACAAAGACTGAATTATTTTTTCTTTTCCTGTTATTAAATTTATATTAATTAGAGTCTTTATGTCAATGCAATTCATTTATTGTTATCAATAAAATTAATCATTTTTTTGTATAAAAATGGGTTTATTTTCTTGAAATAATTTTAAATGAGGATTAAGTTCTCCCTAAACTCCGGGTTTTGACCAATAACCTTGTGGAACCTGAAAAATAGGCATTAGCAACACTGCATCATACTCTTTGGAAAGTGTCGTGCATAGTTTCCGTATCGTAGACAGAGAATGCTAGGATTCTCTGTCTACGTTCCGTATATACCGGTATATACTCTTATCTATGGCATAGATGTGTCGTGTAGTCGTGTGGCAAGCTGGCAAGTTGAAGTTGTCGACTCGATTACAAGGGAAGCAATTAATTGTTCCATATCACTAGAGTGAATAATAAAGAAAAGAAAATTTACTAATGTCGGAACACGTATTACCGGCTGAAGAGCCGATACGGTTTATAGCCCCAATCATTCAAGATAACCCTACGGGATGGGGTCCATGCGAAATGCCAGAGCAATTTAGAGACATGCCCTACCAACCTTTTAGTAAAGGTGATCGTTTGGGAAAAATAAGTGACTGGACTGTTGTACAAGATAAAAAATATCAAAGTAAGTTGTTATAACATCTTGTTTCAATTAGAAATTTTAATCTAGTTAAATACCTTTGAGGTTATGGTTTATCCTTTTTTTTAATAATTTGTAATTCATTTATCCTTTGTGCTTATGATTACTACTATTGATTGATGTCATTTACCCAGATAAGTACGCATCGCAGTTTGGTGCTGGATCCTCTTACGCTTACTTCCATGAAGAGGATGAAAGTACTTTCCATCTGGTGGATACCACTAGGGTGCAGAAGCCGCCTTACCAACGCGGACGCGCTCGAGGTCAACGAGGACGCGGTGCAAGGGGTGCTCGCACACCTGGTGGCATGACAACACTAAGCAAGGTATTAGTTAATAAGGAATATATCATTTAACCCCTCAGTCCCCTTAAAATTCTCATGCAGTCGCATGCGCCCGACAAATCCTGAGCAGTTGCGTACGACGGCACCCACCCGTAGCACTTAACACAGTCCACCTGATGGTAAGCAGATGCTTCCGCTCGTAGACACCTCACCACAGACACATCTTTCTTCATCTAATAATGCAGATATGTCATCACCTCCGAGAATTAAGTGTAAAAAGTTCTCTGATTTTTATCACTCACCATATAAAATAACAGCTAACTTATAAACACACAAGGAAGTGAATGTTAAAATAAAATTTTCGGAGCAATTTATAAATATAAAAGCTGAGCAGAGCTTTAAGTCTAATGTCAGCTAGCACTGCATCTTGATGAATGTAAATGAAGCAGAGATAGATTTTCTATGGCTCCTGTGGGTGTAGTCCTTGAGAATCCTGTTGTAGCAGTACAGGCCAAATTTTAGCAGCCTATGTGATGGTAATATTTTTATGGTTTTAATCTACCATATCAGTGCTGTTAAGAAATAAGTTCAGTCATAATTCTATGATATTAAGTGACAATTTATATGTGGTAGAGCTACGCTGCAACTATGTTATGGATGCAACACATACGGGTTGGCTTGACGGGTAGGACCATGCTCTCACAAATATCAGCTGTGTGCTGTGTTTCATATGGTGAGTATAGAGAACTGCAAACCCTTTTTATACTGGAAATAGGCATTTCATCTTAGTCCTCAGGGGTGATAGCACATCTGCATTTTAATTTTTAATAGAGGATAAATGTAGATGTCAATGGTCCACAGTGTTCACTTACCGTCAGGTGGACTGTGTGCTCATTTGTCACCTTATTCTATAAAAAAATCCCCACCTTATAGTTTTGCATTGCTAGAAGGTTATACTTGCTTCATTTACTTTATGTAATTCCTGCAATTGGGCAATAAATTGGGACTGCATAACAGTGTAATTGGTATCCTATTATTTGGTGTTAAATTAAGGCTTTAAAAAATTTACAATGGATTGTTTAATTAATTTACAGAACAAACTTGCCAGTGCATTTATAACTTTATCAGGGCTTTGATAACCGTGTAGTGGTGGTGTAAGACTTCACTGCCCTATATTATTGTCCAGTGGGTGTCGTTGGAGGCAACATAGGGAAACTGAAACAGGAGATGGGCAGCAACTTCTTCCTGATAACAATTAAAAATTATAATGCAGCTGCCAACTGCCCTACCAAGTATAGCAACTATGGCAAAATACAGGCACTCAGGCCTATATTCACTAGTGGACTCTTTATAAGCTGTGATAAATTGATGTAATGGATAGCTTTGATGAAAAAAAAATTATTAATTTTAATTTTATTTATTTTGGTTACACTTATTTCTTTAAGCCATGGTAGCTCAAAGGCTTAGCGATTGCTGTAAATTTCACAGAATGCGCGCAACCCGCGTTTGAACTCCGCGGGCACCAATGAAATTGTTAATTGCAATTTTAAGTGCTCATTTACCACATGCTCGGCATTGAAGGAAAACATCATGAGGAAACCTGCATGTCTGAGAAATTAAAAAAATATATTTCAAAGACGTAAAGTCTGCTAACGCGCATTGGGGCAGTGGGCAATTCCTTGCCTTATAACCATCTCAAAAGTGAGAGAAGGCCTGTGTCCAGCAGTTGGATGTATATAGGCTGTAACTTTAAATTTTACATCTTGTTTTATTGACTTGTATGCTTATAAGCCTCTAACATTTTCTACAGCAACGTGATCGCAAACTTGGCAAGAGGTGGGGTCAACGTGGTGCTCCAATGAAGATTCGTGATGCATCAGTTACTGTTAGACCCACCTGGGTTACCATTGAAGACATGGACTTTCCTCGTCTTGCTAAGCTCTCACTGCCAGGGATTAAGGAAGGTAATTAAACTTTTGAAGTGAAACTTCTCTAGTATCAATGTGTTTCAAAATACAATGAAACAAAGAAGCGACCCTCAAAAGAGACAAACATGTACATCTATATGATTTAGCCTGTGAATGAGATAGAATCTATATATACTATATAATATAATAAAGTGGAAGTGGTTTTTTGTTTGTTTAACTACTAGTCTGATTTGATAAATTCTTTTTATATATAATAGCCAGATTCATGAGAAATAGTATAGGCTATCTAGAGTGGGACTACACCTCGCAGCTAGCCTTCAATATTGATTTTTGTTACGCAAGTCGGAATAAAAAGCGCTCAAGAATTGTTTTATCTGCATACGCTGGCGTGACGGTTACTGATACGTTAATATAATGCTCTACAAAAAAATGGATCTTTCCTCCATGTAAAGTGCCATAGGCCTATTCTTATACATAAGCCACAATAAGGTATTTTGTGAGAAAAAATATTAAAAATTGTTCTTTATAGCATGTTATTTAGATGCCTAGTTTCAGATAATGAAAAATTACAATAATTAAACACTGCTCGATGCGCGATCGACGCCTAGACTCAATGAGAATCGAAAAAACCAGCAGTGAACGCCTATAAGTGAGGTATCGTATTGCGCTTTTCAGACGCGTGATTTACGCTGGTATTCTATCAGTGTGATCCTTCCCCAGTTGAGGCAACCCATTCATGCTACAATTATGACATAGATGCAGTGTTGCAGTCTACTAAATAACAGTATATAATAGTGTAAAATTAAAAAAATCATTACACTGTTTGACCTTATTATATTTTATTTCCAGGTGAAGACATTGTATGTTGTGGTACTTTAGAGTACTATGACAAGGCATATGACAGAGTTAATATTAAACATGAAAAGCCTCTACAACGCATTGACCGTATCTTCCATACAGTAAGTAGCATATTTATAAATTATGTGTATCTTTACGGGAAACCCCATCTATATGGAGTGTCAATCTGATGGAATATGCAGGGAGTTGATGAATGCAGGCAGCTCACATCTATTGTGCCAAATTATAGTGGGGGGCTTATATTCGGCAGCAGATTTGTGATGGACTGTAATAATGATGATGATAAGATGTGGAGTTTTTTGTTCTTTTTTTTAATTTTCTGTCATTTATATTAATTTATATCCGACTAATTATAATATAATTTTTTTATTATACAAAAATGTTGCTGATTAAATATCTTTTTACACAATATTGGGAATTTTTAGGTTACAACCACAGATGATCCAGTAATCCGTCGTCTTAGCAAAACTATGGGTACTGTCTATGCTACGGATGCAATCTTAGCCACAATAATGTGCTGTACTCGCTCTAACTATTCCTGGGATATAGTGATTGAGAAAATTGGTGAGTTACATTGTACTTATATTTCTTAGTTAAAAATGTTTCCTTGAACTATGTTTTACTACAAAAACTATATTCTTACAGGTGATAAATTGTTTTTGGATAAACGTGACAACACTGAATTTGATTTGCTGACTGTCAATGAGACATCTGTAGAGCCACCGGCAGATGATGGAAACTCCATAAATTCTCCTCGCAATCTTGCTCTTGAAGCTACTTTCATCAATCATAACTTCAGTCAACAGGTAACAAACTCAAATCAGGACTCAATCGGGAAACTGTAACTACTTTTACATGGTTGAGTCACGCTGCAGCTATATTATGGTTATACCACGAATGGGTCAGCTGGACAGAGGAAGGCCCATACTCTCACAGAATACCAGCATAAAATATAGAATAGAGTACCGGATACCCTTTTCACTGGAAATGAGGCATTCCATTGTAGTCTTCAGGGGTGACAATGCATCTGCATTTTGATTCTTAATGGAGGATAAATGTAAATGTCTATGGGCCACAGCACCCTTTTACCATCAGGTGGAATGTATGCTTGTTAGTCAAATCTTTTCTATAAAAAAAATAAGTAGACTTAATAAGTCCAGTCTGAAGCAAATTTGTCAAAATTGTGTCTGATGACATAGTCTCACTGTATTAGAGCAGTTGCTAAATTAATGAAAAATATATGTACCACCAGATGTACATGAGGTTGCTTTTGACTAAGGTTAAAAAAAAGAAAATATTACTTAACAATGCAAATTGGACGTACGGACAATGGATATTTTGTCCCATTCACCCATCACAGCCTATAAAATTCCACTGCTGAACATGGGCTTTTTCTATAGTTTGCCTCATGACTGTCCCGTTGGTCTAGTGGTTGTAGTAGTGCGACTGCTGATCATGAGGTTCTGGGTTTGAATCTCGGGTCTGGCCAAAAAAATTTACTATTGAGTTTTTCTGTCAAGAAATTCTCAGTGGATGGCTGCTCCCTGAGAGTGAGGGAATAGAGAGTGCACCTGTGCTTGCGCATACAACTTGGGCACTATAATCCTGTCCTGTGCAGATGGCTAGTCTGGTCTGGAGATTATTATTTAGTTAAATTGCCTCATAAGGGATTTATTGAGAAATTCGTGATTTTCGTTTATATTAAACCTTTCGCTGTCCCATGCACTATATATAGGTCATTAATATTGTCTTACTATTGTTTCTGAAAACCAGACAGTGAAAGTGTTAAAATTGTTAAAAAGATAATAAATAACAAAACTTTATAAATATCATTTCGGCAAGAAGCAGTACGTGAAAAAAGTTTTTTTAGAAACAACCATACTAGATTAACCAACTTTGCCTGATCATCAGTTAGCTAAAGTAGCAATAGATGGGCCTAATAGCTTAAAATGTCTACATCTGGTTGGATCTTGTAGCAACCTCGTACTGGCAAAAGCAGAGGCGACAGGTGATAAATGATGAGGTATTAAAGTTTAGGTTTGTAACGGAGAGGTCATGCCAATTTTTTTTTACCAGATGTTCGCATCTGCAAGAACTGCAATCTGTTGTTTAACAGACAAAACTAAAGAGCATATATGAAACCAAAATTACACTAACTTGTGATAGGGAACTCCATTTACCTCATTGCTGGTGCTAGGGTATCGGCTCCGTGTTCACTCAGTATGAGTAAATCTTTCAATAGCTAATGCATGTATGCTGGTATATTCTTGGAAAGATCTATGTGCGGCGATAAATTTTTTAATTCCTGCTGATATAGTGATTGGTCAAACTTCCTAAGTCAATAATTTCTTTTTTACGTTTTTTTAAAGTATTACATCATTTCATTGTATGTAACTTCACAATTTATAGGTGCTGAAATCTGGCCCAAATGAGCCAAAATACAAGTTTCCGGAGCCTAATCCATTTGTATCTGAAGAAGAGGAAGGTGAAGTGGCATCTGTCGGCTACCGTTACCGCAAGTGGAATCTTAGCAATGGTGTTGTAAGTTAAGGATATAATACTACCATGTTTTTCACTCTATAGAAAATACTACCTATGTTTTAAAATACTGTTATGTATATGTAATGTTAGAAAATACTACCTGTTATATAGAATATGTTTTAAGGAGCCGAACCACTGACTTTCATAACACAGGTTATCCTAGCATGAAAGTCAGGGGATCAACTTATAGTAAGTCCCTTATGCTAGCTATTTTGTTACAATTAATCTACGATAACATTGTCTTATGTTTAAGGTTTTTTTTTCTCAATAAATTATTATTATTATTATTTTTCACTCTATGGAACATACACATCAACTTACTATAGTATTCTAAATTTCTAAGCTGCACTGGAACTGCTTTTTGCATTTCCTAATATAATTTTTTTCTACACTTAGTTAATTTGCCATTTTTTGGAACCAACTGTGGTGATTAATGCCGATTTTCTTTATGACGGAAGCAGTCCATTACCAGCTGTGAACCTTTCTGCATTTAGTTTAATCTGAATAGATGTATCATCAGATGGAATGTGCACTCATTGCCATCATTAATTCTATTTTAAACTAGTTGTTTCCCGCGACTTCGTCCGCGTGTGATTTAGGGTGTTAATTTTTTTTCGTGGAACCCCAATTCTTTTTCTAAAATAAAAGCACCCTAAGTTACTCCTTATAGCATCTACTATCTGCCAGTGAAAGTCCCGTCAGTATCGGACCAGCCGTTTCGGAAATTAGCCGGAGCAAACAGACAGACAACATTTTTAAAAATTGTTTTCGTTATAAGTACCGTATATATACTTTCATATGCATTTAGTAAAAAGCTGTTATTTTGACTTTACAAAGAGACATTTCCATTTTATTTATTTGTGTAGATAGTATACATAATTCTGTCGGCGAACTTTTTGACTTCCCCTCATAAATCATTTTGTCTAATCCATGCGCCGTACATGTGTTTATTTAAATTAAATTATATTGGTACTATACAATATCTGACATAAAGATTATTTTAAGTTGACTTTGTATTACGTCATTACAATCAAACCTTAGTGGTCAGTGCCTATGAAGACTCATGATATTTCACAATTTATTTCAGTAAATTAATGAGTAAATGTATATTATTGAGATTGAATATTTTATTAGATGCTACAAAGAAATAAATAAAATAAAATGTTGATAATATGCACCTATTAACGTTTTATTGTATTTATTTCTTTGTCTTATTATTTTCCAGGTTAACAGACAATACAGAAATGTAATTTTATCAGTAACCACCATAACTAATAATGTTATTTAATGTTTTTATCAAATCCACTTATTACGTAATCTAATAATTAATTATGATTTCTTAATTTCTATTTCAGGTGCTAATAGCACGTTGCGAGCACGACGCGGTAATGCAGGGTCCGCAGAATGAGACCCAATTCTTGTCTATTAAGGCACTAAATGAGTGGGACTCAAAGTTGGCCAATGGTGTGGACTGGCGTCAGAAGTTGGACACCCAACGAGGTGCTGTCCTAGCTAATGAGTTAAGGAATAACTCATGCAAGTTAGCTAAGTGGACTGTTCAGGTAATAACTTTTAATAAAATTGGCTCTGGCAATATTTATTCTATTTGTATCTTCGTTATCATCATCAGCCCGCAAATGTCTACTGCTGGTAATGGGTGTCTCCTATTGTGGAGAATATTGGCAAACAGATTGACAATCACATCGTCAAACTTTTCACACCTTTGATCACACCATGCCTGTCCTGTATAGAAAATTCCAAGAGTGCGGTCCGTGCGGTCGTTTTATGCCTTGGGTATTTTGTCATTAAAGGTGGTTATATTGGCATATATCGGAGGCCATAATATCTTGTCATATCTCTTAATCACCTCAAACAATACCCGCTGGAGAAAACAATTTTTTTTAGAAAAGGTGCAAATGTGCATGCGACTCATTTAATGATATAATTGGCAGTCACCACATATTATGAACAACTGTCACACCAGACGGAGGTGCATTGCAGTCCTTTTGTAGGCCTTTATTGTAGGTCATTCATTTTAATTATAACCACCATTTTAGAGCATTTTTCAACCGACTTCTAAAAAATGGAAGAGGTTCTCATTGCGACTAGTTTCTTTTGTACCTCCGAACTTTTTTCTTGGTGAACCGATTTAGATATTTATTTCTTTATTTGAAAGTTGGTGCTTCTCATGTGATGCTTGAGTTATCCTTAATAATGCGTATTTATTAATTGACTTCAACTATACTGATGTTCTCATGTTATTTATATTAAAGTCAGTTGTACGAAATTTTTAATTTTACCACTTGTTACCAGATAAAAAGTTCATAAATTCTTTCTTTAAAGGCTTTCGGTGGTGGTATAACCATTTCATTTGCCTGTCTTAAAATACCTAGGGGACGGGAAGCAGTATCAATAGTGGGAAATATTGCCTGACAAGCATGATTGACATTAAGTCAAATCGTCTCTGCAATGGGAGAGGTCAATGTAAAATAGCAGCATAATACTGCTTTTTATGTAACAAGTGACTAAAACTAGAGAGTGCTAATTTGCTGGGTAAACATGGCCTTTAAACAAACCCTTCCTAGGCTTCCGTAGACTGTTTTCCAAGTTGCTGAGGTATGGGGAAGAGTCACTCATGATGATACCTTCCGTACACCCTTTGCCTGTGTTGAAATATTTAATTATACATACCAACTTATGCTTACAGGCATTATTAGCGGGCTCGGACCAAATCAAATTTGGATATGTATCCCGTGCTCAAGTCCGCGACAACTCGCAGCACGTGATTCTCGGCACGCAGCAGTTCAAGCCTCATGAGTTCGCATCTCAAATCAACTTGTCTATGGACAATGCATGGGGCATACTGCGGTGCATCATAGACATTTGCATGAAGCAGAAGGATGGTAAGATTTTTAAGAATTATCAAATTGAATACAACTTGAACTGATTTCATCTATTTTTTTTATAGAATAAGTGTGAGAAACAAACACACAGTCCACTTGATAGTAAGTGGGTGCTGTGGCCCATAGACATCCACATTTATCTTCAATTAAGAAAGAATCAAAGTGCAGATGCGCTTGTTTCCAGTAAAAAGGGTCTCCGGTTCTCTACACTCACCATACGAAACACAGATCAGCATTAAGCTGCTATTTTACGCTGGTATTCTGTGAGAGCGTGGTCCATCCCCGGTCAAGCCGACCCATTCGTGCTACAACTATAATACTAATATAACTACAGTGTGGCTCTACCACGTAAAATTGGCGATATTTTGAAAATGGGCCACATTAGGAGTACCCTTAACCGACGAGCGTGTATGCGTAGATATATGGTTATACAAGAGGCGAGAGAGGTATGTCAGGATCGTGCCGAATGAAAGTCTGTAGTATCTGCTTACCCCTCTGGGTGACAGGGTTGAGTATTTATATGTTATGTAATCATCAATAGTCATTTATTTTATCCGTGTAATGATTTTACAAAATAATTTTGCATGGGCCTGGGCTGACGCATCAGCGTCCAGGGATGTAAACACCAGCGCTCTAAAAAAGAAGTATAATTCCGCCTCTAGGTCCTTCAAAAGAGTCATTGCCAAGGCAAAGTCAGAGCACATAGGCAGAATTGGCGAGAAACTAGTTCGTCTTCCTTCTGGAACCCGTACATTCTGGTCTCTCGCCAAGGCTGTCCAGGGGAATTTCTGTCAGCCATCTCTTCCATCTCTGCACAGGGAGGACGACTCACTGGCCCACACCGCAAAGGAGAAAGCCGATCTTCTAGGCTCTTTCTTTGCGTCTAACTCGACTCTCGATGACGGGGGGAGTACGCCGCCGACCATCCCGCGGTGTGAGTGCTCCATGCCGGAAGTGCAGTTCACTCAGCGCTCGGTTCGCAAAGCACTCCTCTCCCTGGACATCCACAAGTCGAGTGGGCCTGACGGAATCCCCCCAATTGTGCTGAGGACGTGTGCTCCAGAGTTGGCACCGGTTTTAACGCGTTTTTTCCGGTACTCCTACTCCCTAGGCGTAGTCCCAAAATCATGGAAGACGGCTTTCGTCCACCCGATCCCTAAAAAAGGCGACCGCTCAGACCCGTCCAACTACCGGCCTATCGCCATCACCTCCCTGTTCTCCAAAACAATGGAGTCCATTGTAAACTGCCAGCTCATGAGGTACCTTGAGGATCACCAGCTGATTAGTGACCGCCAATACGGTTTTCGCCGTGGTAGGTCAGCTGGTGATCTTCTGGTCTACCTAACTCACAGATGGGCGGAGGCAGTAGAGTCCAAGGGGGAGGCATTGGCCGTTAGTTTGGACATTGCGAAGGCCTTCGATCGGGTTTGGCACAAAGCGCTTCTTTCGAAGCTCCCTTCCTATGGGCTTCCCGAGAAATTGTGCGATTGGATCACCAGTTTTCTTGCAGATCGGAGCATCAAGGTCGTTGTAGACGGTGCAAGCTCCGATTGCAAGCCTATTAATGCTGGTGTTCCACAGGGCTGCGTGCTATCGCCAACGCTGTTTCTTCTGCATATCAATGATATGTTGCAGACCCGTAACATTCATTGCTATGCAGATGACAGCACTGGTGATGCTCTTTACACCGGCCGAGCCAATATTTCTCGAGAAAACGTCTCCGAGTGCCGGGACAAACTTGTGTCTGAAGTCGAGTCTCTGCTGGACAGAGTCTCGGATTGGGGGGCGACTAAATCTAGTCCAGTTTAACCCCCAGAAGACACAAGTTTGCGCGTTAACCGCTAAAAAGAACCCCTTTGTCGTATCCCCTCAGTTTCAAGGCACTCCCCTTGTTGCCTCAGCCAGTATCGGAATCCTTGGCGTCGACATATCGAGTGACGTGCAGTTTCGTGGTCACTTGGAAGGGAAGGCCAAATTGGCCTCTAAAAAGCTTGGCGTGCTCAGCAGAGCGGGACAGTATTTCATGCCGGCACACCGCCTGCAACTTTACAAGGCGCAGGTTCGGCCGCACATGGAATACTGTTCCCATCTCTGGGCTGGGGCTCCCCAGTACCAGCTCCTTCCACTTGACCACATCCAGCGCAGAGCGGCTCGAATCGTCGACGACCGAGTGCTTTCCGATCGGCTCGATTCTCTGGCACTGCGAAGAGATGTTGCATCCCTTTGCATTTTCTTTCGCATATACCATGGAGAGTGCTCTGAGGAATTGTTCGGATTAATCCCAGCCGCCAAATTTCGTGAACGCACTACGCGGCAAACGTCCCGATACCATCCACACCATCTGGATGCTTGGCGGTCCACCACTGTACGTTTCAAAAGGAGTTTTCTTCCGCGTACAACCTCTCTGTGGAATAATTTACCACCAGCGATTTTTCCGGACCGATACGACCTGGGGACCTTCAAGAAAAGAGCTTACTCCTTTCTAAAGGGCCGGCAACGCGTCTGCAATTCCCCTGGTGTTGCAGTTGATCATGGGCGGCGGTAGTCACTTAACATCAGGTGAGCCACATGCTCGTTTGCCCCCTCTTCTATAAAAAAAAAAAAAAAAAAAAAAAATTTTACACATTATTCGGATTAAATATAGCCTAGAACCTACATCACTCCTAGCATTGCTCTCTATCCGTTTGTGAAGTTTGATCTCAATGGGTTTTCAGCCAGTTTTACGATTAGCCTGGATAGACAGACAGACAAAAATTTCAATATGGTTATTCATGTCTTAATTACATCAAAATAACCTATCGGAGCTTATAGAAAAAGTTATTTCGACATTACAGATAGGCACTATGCATAGATTAATTAAATAAATATACAGATAAGGCACTCAGACTATCTAACAACATAGCCACAGTTATACTTACAAAACACTGTCTTGAGCCACATGCTTCCAATATTCTTACGTACATAATTTTGTGCAAATAAATAAATAATGAATAATGCTATACTGTTGCGTTGGCTAAATTTAGCGACATATATCTGACAATGGAATTTTAGAAGCTTATTTAGAAGTGTGCATAATGTACATGATGATACTCATCTATGAAATTGTTTTATGAAAATTATCTTATTGCTAAATTTCTTGTTTTTAACAGGTAAATACTTAATCATGAAGGATCCAAACAAACCTCTTATCCGTCTGTATGATATCCCAGACAATACTTTTGAGTCTGATGCATCTGAAGAGAGTGGTGATGAACAAGCCGAAACACCTTTTGCCCCGTTATATTCTTACGGAAACTCTAAAAGGATTTAGACTTCTCGTTCGCCTTTCTTTGTACCTACTTATAAGGTAACCAAATAACTAATTGTACCTACTTATATAGTAACTCAATAGTATTTGGAAGCTGTCAGCTAATCATATGTATTACATATTTTTATTGAGGAAAATACAATTTTTTAGTCACACATTGTGTTTTATTAAAACCAACAACAATAAAAATAATATTTGTACAAAATCAAAATTGAAAATAGATCAAAAAATTTAATTTATTAAAAAAAATATACTTGGTAATTATAAATTAGTCTTTTCTCTTGATATTTCAATACTATCCTTAACTTGTAACATTTCAACTTCAAACTCACTTTCCTCCATGTCTTCTTGTATCTCTTCTAAAGTTTTACCTTTTGTTTCGGGTACAAAGAAATAAATGAAAAGTACCCCGAAATAAGCTATACTCGCAAATGACCAGAATACAGTGTAATGTCCAAATACGTCTTTGATACCTTGGTAAGACTTTGTAACTGCAAAATTAAAAACGCATGCCATCATCGTGGCTCCACTAGACGCTACCGTTTTCACATTTATAGGAAAAAGTTCTGCTTGCATTATGTAAGGTATATTCCCTATACCAACTGTGTATAATATATTAAAACCTAATATACCTATTAAAGGTACAATAGATACAGCGGAAAGTGTTTCTGAATTTATTAACATTGTATCTTGCAAATAAAAATACAAGCCAACGATTGATAATGAAACTGCTACTCCGATGCAAGATATGAGCATAAGAATTCTTCTACCAAAGTAACCAGCTAGGAATGTGGCCCCTATACCTGAAAAATAAAATCGTAAAGTAAATTAAATTGGGAATCCGTTAGAAATCAAAAACAGGACGTATTTATATGTTTTTCTTTAATCAATTCTGCTCGACAAGTAAAGCAATAAGTGCAGTCTGGAGGGCGTCCTAGAGGCGACTAGACATGTGTCAGTCATGAATGATTCGTTCATTTGAGCTGGTACATTTAAAAGTATTGATGGTTCTTTCATCTGCTTTTGAATGTTCCGGTACAACTAATCACAAACAATTGACAGAAACTTTTAACTCGTGATTGGTGTGAATTGTGAATGAGTCGAAAACCGGCAGAATCCGAATGACCTGAACGAATTGTTTTTAGTGTAGGGTACTTGAGCCTGAAACGATTCATTTGAATGATCAATCCGGTCGAAATCCGATAGAATCCCGAATGATCTGAATGAATTGTTTTTAGTGTAGGGTACTGGAGCCCGAATTGATCCATTTGAATTATGTACCGGTACGCGTGACAAATGTACTAGAATGATTCGGTCATGAGGAGTGAATGATTGACACATGTCTAATTTCGATTGAATGTATAATTTCGTTTAATTGTTGGTCTGAAAAATGTTTGTCAAACGTCATTGTTTCGACAATCTACCATCCTTTGATAATGAAGCTATTATAGTAATGATCGAAGGAAGAATATAAGCGGCTGTAGATTTGTTGACATTTGACGTTTGTTCGATCTTATTGCATAAAAAACAATATCATTATAAAACATATATAAATAGTATTCTATGATCATTAGTATCAGATAAAAAAATGTAGTGTTTGTTTATTTCAATTTTGTTGATGACCGTGTGACTTACTACTCTAATTAGTACTCAGAGTTTACGAGGGCGACACTGAAAGTTTTTAGAACTCGCCACTTGTAAACGATAAAGTAAAAAATAAGTTCAAATTTTGAAAATGGAACCCTTTGCTAATTTATTGTGTATGTATTTTATGAATTTATTTGTTTACGATTTGGCGGCAAAGTGAAAATTGTCTGTGTCACGTCAGCATGAATTTAACGCGAGAATTTCTTACAATGATTTCTAATGACTTTCGATGTCATTTAACTCAACAAGAAAGTTATGATAGACTGCGATTAGCCTTTCACGATGAAGCCCCATCTCGTGCCACTGTTTACAACTGGTTGAATGAATTTAAACGTGGTCGCACTAATCTCACCGATGATCTTTTTTTTATAGAAGAGGGGGCAAACGAGCATGCGGCTCATCTGATGTTAAGTGACTACCGCCGCCCATGATCAACCGCAACACCAGGGGAATTGCAGGTGCGTTGTCGGCCCTTTAGAAAGGAGTAAGCTCTTTTCTTGAAGGTCCCCAGGTCGTATCGTCGTCGTCGTCGAGAAAGCAGTAGGATCCTCCGCACACCGCCAAGCAAACAATCGACTTCTTGGTGACGTCAGATATGGAATTACTGGGTCACCCGCCCTATAGCCCTGACCTCGCACCTTGCGATTTTTTTATTTCCGAAAATATGAGAAAAACTTAAATGTTTTATGGACGCCGAGAAAGCAGTGGGCAGTGGCTGTGTTTCTAAATGCTGTCGAAGAGGGCCCTATGAACGAGTGGGCAAAGTGCTTTTCTCAGTGATTCCATCGGATGCAGTGATGTGATGTAAATAGACACTATGAAAAGATATAATAAAACTAATCTAATCAAAAGTTGTTGACTCCAGTCAGAAGAAATTCATTTTGAAACGGCAGTAAAAGAATAAGTTATGTCTGCATTTTTTTATTTCTTACGCAGAAACAGCAAAGATGTTTCGTTTAAAAATCAAAATACACTCAATTTCGTTGAAACTGAAATTAATATTTAGGCTATATATATATATATATATATATATATATATATATATATATATATATATATATATATATATATATATATATATATATATATATATATATATATATATATATATATATATATATATATATATATATTAACAAGTTTTTTTATAGGATAGAATGACAAATGAGCACACAGTCCACCTGATGGTGTGGTTGCTGTGGCCCATAGACATCTACATCTATCCTCGATTACGAATCAAAATGCAGATGCGTTGTCTTCCGTGAGGACTTAGGTGGAATGCCTCGTTTCCAATAAACAGGGTCTCCGGTTCTCTACACTCATTATACGACACACATCAGCATTAAGCTACTATTTGACGCTGGTATTCTGTGAGAGCGTGGATCCGGAGCGTGGAACCGGATCCTCGGTCGAGCCGACCCATTCGTGCTACTATACTACTAATATAACCGCAGCGTGGCTCTACCACGTAATAAAAGTTAAGACGAAATCAAACAGTGGCTCTGTTCTTATTTGGAATTTACTGCTGCCACGCTTTGGTCGCTATCGGCTAGTCGAACATCATAATATAGTTTGTCACTATTATAATATCAATTGGAATAATATGCCGATGTGACCGCATGCGGTCACAAATACCGTATTGGTGGTAATTGGGGCCGGACAGAAGCTTAGAATACAGACAACTTACCAGCTCCCAACTGAACAAATCCATATACAATACTGGCGTATGGTCCTGATATCGAACTGCTTTGTCTAAAAATAACTTCTAAATAAGACTGTATCGCCAAACTTCCAGTCATATATTGCAATACTTTAAGACCTGCAAATATTAATTCCGATATCTATTACAATGTAATATGATGTACGTTTTAAACAAAATGTGTTCATTTAATTCAAACGAACCTTATCATTTGCTTCAAGATCTGTAAATAATGTACAATATAATTTGTAAATAATATCTAACACCAAGATAAGGTCGGAATTGCACGTTATCTGCGTACTGTACACAATACACAATGTAGACAATGCTTACTGTTTAACTCTTAACTTTCCAGTTTGTTATGGACTTTATTAGGGGTTTTCCAAGTCGGGTTGCGCCTCTCTTGGGAAACACCTGCAAAGGGGGGCGCGTGACATCTGCTATGTTGTAAAGTGCATGGACCAAATGTAAGTAGTAAGGGTACGTGAGGGTAATATGATCACTTTAAGCTTTGCCGCCCTATAAAACCAAAACTAGGAAGGAGGACAGAGAAAAAAACACAAAGTCGTTTATTATCACTAATATAAAGTAAAAAAGTAAAGTTACAGCCTATATACGTCCCACTGCTGGGCACAGGCCTACCTTAATTTCTGAGAGGGTTTTAGGGCAAGGAAGTGTCCGCCGCGCCGCCCCAATGCGTGTTGGCGAACTTCACGTCTTCAAAAATTATTTTTTTTAGGTTTCCTCACGATGTTTTCCTTCACCGCCGGTCACGTGGTAAATTAGCACTTAACAATTTCATTGGTGCCGGCGGGGATCGAACCCGGGTTACTTGCGTTCTGTTACATTTACAGCGAGCGTTAACCATCTGAGCTACCAGGGCTCATCACGCATCCTCTCAGCACGTCCCAAGCGCGACGCTGCATTCATGATCACTAACATATTCAGAAAAAAATAGCAAACAAGCTTTGGCAATAATTAGGAACACTTTGAAAAAACAACTTAAAAAACTAACTACACTACAAAATATTAAAAATCGATTAAAATATTTACTATAATGTCAACTGTCAAAATGGCGTCGATAAAGCATCGCTCTTTTGACCTTTTACTTTATTTGATTGACCTATGAATAGCTATCGTATCACAGAGCTATCAATGAAAACAAAGCTGTAGTTTTTGAGTTGTAAGAAGGAGACCATATTAAAAGGATGACTATATTACCCTCACGTTCTATAGTAATAATAATATAAATCTAGTATACGACATTTTGAGAAAATATTATAGTCAGTTCATTCGCGCGGGATGGTCATTAATCGGCTGTCTAATCGACTATTACACCTGATCGGGTGTCATTTAAGGAATTAGCTTAGAGACCACCCCACGCTGTTCTTACTGATGATTAAGAAACTGGGGGTCGTTGGTGCTGCCAAATGCCTTATATTCCCACACCGTCTGAGTCTGGTTAACGTCGCTTAAACCGAGGTATCACAGCGAGCCATTAATGCTGTGACCGATTGAAGTGTTAGCTCAACTCGACTCCTTCAAGTTTAAGCTTTTTACGCTCTCTATGTATGTTATTTGCTATCTATAGTTAATAACTTGACGCTCTATTGGAAACAGGTAATGTAATAATGTGACTTTAGACTGATTACATATTAGACATTAGATAATACATAATACATGATATATTATATTCTTCGCGTTCTTGTTCAGAATTTTTTTTTCTCCTTATATTAACTGCCTCATGCTCTTCCTCTATATAACTTGACATTTTTAATTAGTGTTTTTTATTCTGTGACATTATTTTTAATTCTATACAATTGACATGTTCATGGACATAACTGTCCGTGTCCGGTCTGATTCGATTTTCCCATCCTGCGTGCGTTATGGACTACACACACGGTCAGTTCAACTGATCATTCCAACTGACCAGTTCAAACAAGGACTGTTGATATTTTTTAAATATCGGATTTTCGATATATCGATTGTTATAAATATATCAATATCGGAGTTTTGTAAAAGTAAAAAAAGTAAAGTGACAGGTTTTTTTTCCTTATTTTTCAGACATGCCGGTTTCCTCACGATGTTTTCCTTCACCGCCGAACACGTGGTAAATCAGCACTTAAAATTACAATTAACAAATTAATATCTACTTTTACAATTAACAAATGAATTAACATATTAATATATAAATTATCGGAGTTTTGTATATAAGTTTATTTATCGATATATCGAAAATCCGATATTTAAAAAAATATCAACAGTCCTAGTTTGAACTGATCAGTTGGAATGATCAGTTGAACTGATCGTGTGTGGCGACCATTAGTTATGCACTGCTCATAACCAGCCTATTTTTTATCTACATATTAACGGAGATTTCAATTTAAATTACGTAGTCACTGTTTAACGAATAAATTAAATCATCGACGCAGTGATGATCAGTGATTGCTATGCAAGTTTCAGAGAAAATAAATCAATTCCTGAACATCTTTTGGATGCCACAAAACTCAATACACATTTCATAAATAGTGTTCCCATGTTGTCGGTTGACTTAAAAGAGTTCGAAAATTTTGAATGTATTCGTAGGACTAACTTATCGGAGTTCAATTTTAATAGAGTGAGTGCATCAGAGCTACAGAAGATTATTAATTCCTTTTCTTCTAACTCTAAAGGATGTGATGAAATTTGCATGAATATGATTAAGCTTACATTACCATACTCTTTAGTTGCCATTGAAGCCATCGTTAATAAATCATTGTTAGAAGGAGTATTTTCCGATGTTTGGAAGTGCTCATGGATCATACCTATACCTAAGAAACAGAAAATAGACAGCTTTGATGACCTCAGGCCAATAAGTATATTGCCTGCCTTGTCAAAAATAGTTGAGAAGTGTGCACAGTCGCAAATTACTAGCTATCTTAAAAATAATGCCATTCTTCCGGTCTTCCAATCGGGTTTCCGGCAAAAATTTAGCACAACTACAGCATTATTACACATCACGGACGATATTCTTACCGCCGCTGATAATGGATTCTAGTGCTACTTGATTTTTCTCGAGCTTTCGAATGCGTTAATATACCACTTTTACTGGCAAAATTAAAAATCTTTGGTTTTTCCGAAACGGCATGTTCGTGGTTTCACTCATACTTCTACGGGCGGAGTCAAAAAGTAAAATGCACCAATACTGAAGGTAATATTGATATTTCGGAGCCCCTATCAATTTCTAAAGGCGTTATTCAAGGTTCCATTCTTGGCCCAACACTCTTCGCCTTATACACAACAGACATAAAAAACGTAGTTCAGCACTCCAAATATCACCTTTATGCCGATGACACTCAATTGTACGTCCATATGTCACCAACAAAAGACAGTATTACAACAGCGGTTACCAGTTTAAGTAATGATCTAAAATTAATAGAGCATTGGTCAAAGTCTCATGGCTTGCTTCTGAATCCCAAAAAAAGTACATGTATAATTATGGGTACACATCATCAGGTTGCATCTATCAAAAATATTGACCCAACTGTCATGATCAATGACGCAACCATTCCTAGAAATAATTGCATTCGTAACTTGGGCCTTAATATGGATGAAGGTTTAACGTTTGTACAACACGTACAACAAAAAATAGGAAAATGTTTTGGGTCTTTATAATCTCTTTACAAAATTCGTTCTTTTCTGAAACCAAACATCCGGCTCCGTTTTTGTAATAGTCTTGTCTTGTCACATTTGCATTTTTGCGACTTGGTATATGGTCCTTGCCTCTCACAGAAAACCATAGGGAGAATACAAAGAGTTCAAAATGCGTGTACGCGCTATTGTTTTGACATACCTAGGACTAACTACATAACTCCTAATCTCCTCAAAAATAATATTTTAAGTATGTGTTATACTAGAAAATTAAAATATGCTTGTTTCGTACACTCATTAAATAATTCGCAATGTCCTCATTATTTATATGAAAAATTATCTCCAAAATGACGACTAACACGTTTGAGACGAAGGGGTAAACTATTATATATACTTCCAACTTATAAGCGTGTTAAAGCAAAAGGATGTTTCAAATATGCTGCCTCCAAAATTTGGAACAATATACCTCCTCCTTTGCAGGAGATCGTAAATACAAATTTATTTAGAAAGAAATGTAAAGTATGGTTACTTGAACAACAAAAGTTGGAGGCAGGTATGAAGTATTATATGTAACTACAGACTTAATTCTTATTAATACCATTAATAGTCGTTGAAGTTTCTGGTAGGCCCAGACGCGATTGTCTCCTTTACCTACTACTTACTAAATTTGCATAGCACATATGAATAAAAATTTTATCTATTCTTTATTTGTATTACGTCAATGCCAAAATTAGGTTAATATACTGTGTTTTTTAAAATAGTCGGCTGTGGCAGAATACCAGCGGTGACCTAAAATCACCACATAGCTGAGTCACAGGCCAGTTTGTCTCATTACTGTTATGTTACTTAAGTATGTTTCTAAGTTAAGTTTGTGATGATTTCTATTTGTATTTTTTTAATAACATGTGTAAACTGAGACAAATAAAAAGCTTATTATTATTATAAAAAAATAGTTTTAAATCTATATGCAATCAGGGTTCACACATATTTGGGAGATGATGGTGAG
The DNA here is from genome assembly GCA_907164705.1 of Parnassius apollo. Classification (NCBI taxonomy): domain Eukaryota; kingdom Metazoa; phylum Arthropoda; class Insecta; order Lepidoptera; family Papilionidae; genus Parnassius; species Parnassius apollo. Next base: position 8,034,174 of record CAJQZP010001218.1, on the reverse strand, counting down.
CATACGGCATCAAATGTCATTACATTCATGACATATTATTCATAGTTCTCACAGAAGTCGTTGCGCTTGTCTTTCTATACTACGTATAAGAACATGGTGAAACATTTCCTGAATAACACCCGTGATTATTTCTCTTTCACAACGGAACCCTAAGAGATCACCTGGCAACTCTTTGTAAGCAAATTTGGTCCACAGAGTAAAAAGATTATATGTAACATCCATGTCACACCTATGCCGGTAGATGTTGGGAGCACTAAGCTTGAAGTTGTTGACGAGTATGTTTACCTTGGACAAACGTAAGTAACGTAACTTCGACCGAGAGGTCAATCGACGGCAAATTCGCCTGGCAGCGTTCGGGAAATTACGATACATCTTCTCGTCATGTATACTTCAAAACTTGAAAACGAGATTGTACAACCAGTGCGTGTTGCCAGTGATGACTTATGAATCCGAAACGTGGCCCTTCACTGCTGGTTATATGACGAAGCTCAAGATCGCTCAGTGAGCTATGGAGAGGGCTATGATCGAAGTTTCTCTAACTTATAAATAAGGATATCGCAGTAGAACCAGTGACCCACATAGCCCGACGTATTAGTAAGCTGAAGTGGCAATGGGTTGGCCATATAGCTTGCAGAACCGACAACCGATGGAGAAAAAACGTTCTCGAGTGGCAGCCTCTTACCAGTAGGCGAAGTGTTGGGCGACCCGGGGGTCACAACCTAGATTGAGTGACTACCTGGTAAGACATGCAGGAAGTCGATGGATGCAGGTAGCTCAGGACCGTGCTTTGTGGCATACCTTGGGGGAGGCCTATGTTTAGCAGTGAAATTGTGAATGGCTGTAATGATGATAATAAAGATGATGATGAAATAACCTCCTGACTTTCAAAGAAGCTAGTTATTTTAATATGACAGACAGAGACTTCAATTATATTTATATGTATAGATCAATTTTTATATTTCTGAAGAAGTAATGGAGAGAACTCTGAAGGAGACGTTATGACCATTATACCTATGATTATATACACAGCCTTCCTGTATCTCTCTTTAGTCAACAGTTCTTTAATTGTAGATTTGTTTTCCATACTTTCCCGTACATGAACTCGAATTACTGACAATTCTTCCTCGGCCCGCTGCAATTAAAAGTAACCTTAAGCGACATTTTTGTCACAAAGTGGCAAAAGATAAGTATATTCTTTGCTTCCATATTATTACCTTTACATCTTTGCAGCCCTTAATAAGCATAAATTCCTTTTTAGCAGCTGCAAATCTCCCGTCTTTAAGATGATAGTACGGAGATTCCGGTATCCATAAACATATGGTCAAATTAAATATGGGAATTGCCGTTAATATACAATTGAGTACGTTATAAGACACAAATGGCCCTATTCCATACATAGCAAGTGCTCCGAGATTGATCATTACTTGCACCAACATGCCTAAAGCACCTCGAATTTCTTTGTCCGCTATTTCTGTTAAGTAAATCATTGTCACCTGAAATTTGCTAATTGACGTCATTGACAAAAGAATTCTATTTAAAATGCTGCAACAGAACATACTTGTACTTCGATTTTTTTTTTCTTATTAATATTATCTAAGTTTAGCTGACTACAAATAGGTGCAGCCGGTTGCGGTGGGCTATTAGCCATTTAATAATTACATTTAAAACATATTATTTCACTTGATGTCACTGACGAAGGTCAATTTGTAAAATTTTGCCTGAACCAAATCTAATTAAGCTTGATTTAATCATGGTAGGTGTAAGGCGTACTTGCCAAAAGAAATAATAAACCTTAAAACTGCCTTTTTTTCTGTCGGTGGTCTTATAGATATCGCGACTTTGTCGCGGAAATAGGTATTTGATAGTTGCTTTCGTATTTTTAACACAGTCTACAGTAAGGGGAAATAATAAATAATTGTATTACGTAGCAAAGGGTTATAACTACATTTAGTTTACAGAAATCATAATAATTTTAATTATTATTCGAGATACTATTTACCAGACCCTCTAGCAACCAGCTAGATACATATTTAGGCATGAATATCGAATCCGCCTAAACCGAAGTATATCAAATGCACCTAGTTGTAGCCGGCTTAATCGTAAAAGCTATTATTTATTCGGTTGTAATAGTCAGATAAATAACATATATTATTCGTCCTGTTACCGGATCATTAGTCGATTTGTAAAATAAGATATTAATATTTTTATAATAGTGTAAGCTTACTAATTTGTCTCATACTATATTTAAAACAATAAAATGCTTAGTAACTTACCACAGCGGTTATCCCATTCGATATTCCCATCAATATTCTTGCAACGTACATGATCTCAGTCATTTTTGTTATCAAAATCATCAGCTAAAAATATTTGAATACAGTTTAAGAGAATAAACCTCGAATAATCTCAAAATATATTTGTAAAATCCAGAAGTACACATCTTGAACGTAATGTTTTGGATAATCTATTCACTTTTAAAAAAATTGTTTTGAATACACGATATTTTTTGACTGTTGGATACCGGTGATTCACATTTTGTTACCAAAAAGAATTATCAAATATTATTGAATATTAAATATAATAAGATTATATTTCTTATTTAATATTCAATAATATTTATTTAATATTATATTCAATAATAATAAGAATATTAATACATTAATGTTATTTAAAACGCTAGGATTAAAATCTAAAGCTAATAATAAAGTCAAAGATAAGTTAAGTTCTTCAAAAAATATCTTGTTCACATCCATACCGACCAACTGACGTCCAAGTAAAATTAATTTCAACTATTTTTTTGAAAATAATTAACGAAATAAATAATCTTATAACTACGTCAGAATTATTAATTGAAATATCCTCTTGCTATTGGTGTACTTTTTTATGATACAAGTGCAATATAAAGCTGTTGGAAGTCACTTGAGTGGATCGCGATTATTTGATTTGGTAACAATAGAGCACTAAATCTCCGCTTCGCGTTCGATGTGTGCAATAATGTTTCTAAGTTATTATTGTTGCACAAATCTACAGTTTGTTTATTAGACGTGTGGTGGTGGCACAAGAGAAATCTTCACCCCATTCATACCAAGTAGGTGGTACGATGGCGATATAACCTGCGAAAGAAAGCAGCGTCAAATGTGCGTAAAATCTGGCCCATGTCCTGCATTGGACTTTAAAGATTGATGATGATGAAGAAGAAGACCTATAATATATAAATATCTATATAATCAAATATTTAACATACCGCACCTATAATTCCTGGAACGGCTGCGCAAAATATTGTTCGTCGTCGGCCGACGCGTTCGCTTAGGACCTGGCCTATGTAACAACCAGGCAAAGCACCCAATGCAGCCAGGGCTACCACCCATGATATCTGTGTCTATGGAATAGATTTTTTTACACAATGTAATTTTAGAAACCATGTTTATCGTTGTATGAGGGCAAATCAAAAAGTTCGCGGAATGGAAACGCTAGAGAGGGGAGGGGTGATGTTTTTTTTATAGAAGAGGGGCAAACGAGCATACGGTTCACCTGATACTAAGTGATTACCGCCACCCATGAACATCCGCAACACCAGAGGAGTTGCAGATGCGTTGCCGGCCCTTTTGAAAGGAGTAAGCTCTTTTCTTGAAGAATTTTTTAACTGTCACTACTTGGTGACTAGATCGCTTTAATTACCTTTGAGATATCTCAGGATAAACATCAATCGAGAAGTGAACAGTGACTATGGAGAAAATTGAGTTTAGTGTCGTGATTAAGTACCTCGCTAAGCAAGTAAAACCACCACTATCATTATGGAAGAGATTTCATCTGCTTACGGGGACTCTTGTCCTGAAAAAAACCTTGATTTATAAGTGACGCAATAAAGTGAAGTAATAAAAGAAAATAAAAAAAACATAGGCTATTCAAGACTCAATAGATGATCAACGCTCAGGCCGATCAGTTGAGGAAACTTCCTCAGACATTGTCGACAAAGTTAAAAACTTATTATTGAAGATGCTCGCCTGAAAAAAAGCAGTTCGCAGAAATGACTGGAGTATAATTTTCGTCCGTTTTAAGCATTTTGCATGACCATCTTGGCATGACGCCATGTTATCTGACTTAGACATAATCATCATCATTACAGCCCTTCACAGGTCCACTGCTGAACATAGGCCTCCCCCAAGTAATGCCACAAAGCACGGTCCTGAGCCACCTGCATCCATCGACTTCCTGCATGTCTTACCAGGTCGTCACTCCATCTAGTGAGGGGTCGCCCTACACTACGCCTACCGGTACGAGGCTGCCACTCGAGAACCTTTCTTCCCCATCGGTTATCGGTTCTTCGAGCTTTATGGCCGGCCCATTGCCACTTCAGCATACTAATCCGTTGGGCTATGTCGGTCACTCTGGTTTCACTGCGGATATCCCAATATCCTATAGAAACTCCGAGCATAGCCCTCGATATAGCTCGCTGAGCGACCTTGAGGCGTCCTCATACGACCAGCAGTGAAGGACCACGTCTCAGATCCGTAAGTCATCACTGGCAACACGCACTGGTTGTACACTCTAGTTTTCAGAAATTGAGGTATACCTGACGAGAAGATATGTCGTAATCGTCGATTGACCTCTCGGTCGAAGTTGGACTTACCTAGTCGGACTATTTGTCCCAGGTAAACGTACTCGTCAACAACTTCAAGCATAGTGCTCCCAACAACTACCGGTATAGGTGTGACATGGACATTAAACACGATCTTTGTTTTGTCCATGTTCATCTTAAGACCTATCCGTTGGAAGACACGATTGAGGTCATTGAGCATAGTGCTAAGGTTCTCCAGCGATTCTTCGATAAGGACTATATCGTCGGCAAATCGAAGGTGAGTGATGTACTCGCCATTGATGTTAATACTTTTACTTACTTTCCAGTCCAGTAGCTTGAAAACGTCTTGCAACGCAGCGGTGAAGAGTTTCGGGGATATAACGTCACCCTGTCTTACACCTATCTGCAGTTGGATAGGTTTCGAACTCTGGTTCTGTACTCGAATAGCCATCGTAGCCCTACTTTACAAACACTTCAGCACTTCGATATACCGACAGACAACTTGACACCGCTGAAGGGACTGTAGCACCGCCCAAATTTCGACGGAATCAAAGGCTTTCTCATAGTCCACATACGCCAGGCAAAGTGGCAGATTTTACTCTTCGGTCTTCTGTACAATCTGCCGCAATGTATGTATGTCGTCTATGGTACTGAAGCCTTTTCGGAAACCGGTTTGTTCGGGAGGCTGGAAGTCGTCGAGTCTGCGTGCGTATGATTCGTAATGACTCTCGAAAACAACACGTAGACGTGGCTCAGAAGGGAAAACGGTCTGTAGTTCTTCAAGAGAGCGTTGTCACCTTTCTTAAAGAACAAGACCACTGCACTTCTGCTCCACGCCTCCGGAGTAGTGCCACCATGGAGGACGGAATTGAAGAGCTTCTAAAGGACTTCAAGTACCGGTGTTCCACCCGCTTTAAGAAGCTTCGCTGTAATTCCATCCTCGCCTGTGGCCCTGCCATTTTTAAGGTGCTGGAGAGCCATTCTAATCTCGCTCAGACTGACGTCCGGGATATCATCGGAATAGTGTCGGATAAGACTTGCTCTTCGATCGTTACTCACACTTTCCTGGGGTTCCAACGATGATGTGTACAGCTGCCCATAGAACCTCTCAATCTCACTCAAAATCTCAGGTGTCCTTCCCTCCTCCTCAAATCTCGTGAAACGATGCTGCCACACTCAGTCTTCAGCTTTGGGAGTTGGCTCTTACTGGCAGACAGATCTCTGGCAAAGACTTTGGAGCCCTGGTTCCGCTCGATCGCTTCTTTAATACGAGCAGTATTAAAGTTGCGTAAGTCTCGCCGTGAGTACAAAATGCATACCAAGAATGCTCAATCCGTTTCAGAAACAGCAGCGGGTCGAGTTTTCGCGCGAGGTTTTGGACTTGTACAGTGAGAACAGGGGCGAAATTTGAACCGAATTTTGACTGGGGATAAAACTTGGGTTCATCACTATGAACCTGAATTAAAACAGGACTTCATGCAGTGGCATAAAAAAGGCGCAGCACCGCTTATGAAGTGCAATGTGTCACAATCGTCTGGAAAGATTACGGCTTCAGTTTATTGCTATTCAGAGGGGATTTTATTAATCGATTATAAAGAAAAAGGTGTCAATATCGCGGGACAGTATTACTACACTATTATTAAACAAAAAAGAAGAAGAAAGTGGTCTCAAGGTGTGCTCCTTTTGCACGACAATGCGCCTATTCACAAGAATCATGTTTCGATGACTACCTTGCTCAAGTGCGGCTTCGAAACTTTAAATCACGCCCCCTATAATAGGTACAGTTGGTGCAGTTGGGGGTGAAAGGTTTCAAAGATAATTTCATCTTTAATTTCACCTCCTTTTTCTTTCAATCCGCGAACTTTTTGACCTTTCCTCGTAAGTTGGAATTCCATTGAGTCAGCCCATCTATTCTGCCATCATAATCAAGAGTGCAGTTAGTAAGTAAATTATGTCAATGTTTTAATCAATTTAAGTTGAAAATCTTACAATGTAAAGAACGAATTTTCTTATATCGTCTATAACCATCCTATCAAGTCAAAGAACAAGTGGTAAAATAAATGTTGTACAATCGACTACAATATAAATAAAATGAGAACATCATCAATGTAGTCGAAGTCAGTTAAATATGCATAATTAAGGATAACTCAAAAACTACTGGTCAGATCGTGTTCAAATTTATATGGGACGACATGAGAAGCACATGCTTTCAAATAAAAAAAGGATTAAGTAAAAAAGCTGTTACGTATAATGAGTGTAGAGAACCAGAGACTCTTTTTACTGAAATCGAGGCATTCCATCTTAGTCCTCAGGGGTGACAACGCATTTGAATTTTGATCCGTAATCGAGGATAGATGTGGATGTCTATGGACTGTTGTTTTAGGTAAAGTTTAGTGTTATCTTTATTCGACTGTATTTTTTTGCATTACCTTTGGGTGTGCAGATTTTTTTCTAGGTTTTTTTTTTTATAGGATAGATAATGGTGACAAACGAGCACTCAGACCACTTGATGGTAAGTGTATGCTGTGGCCCATAGACATCTACATTTATCCTAGCTTAAGAGTCAAAACGCAGATGCGTTGTCACCCCTGAGGACTAAGATGGAATACCTTGTTCCCACTAAAGAAGGGTCTCCTGATCTCTACACTACGAAACACAGCAGTATTAAGCTATTATTTTACGCTGTTATTCTGTGAGAGCGTGGTCCTTCCCCGGTCGAGCCGACCCATTCGTGCTGCAACCATAATATAGCTGCAGCGTGGCTCTACCGCGTATAAAATTCAATTCAGTTAATTTGCAAGCAGTTGTTGAAGTAATTAGTACGTGCTAAAACCTCAGACAAGCAAAGAAATTTTGTCGGAGCGCTGCATACCGACATATCAAGTGACATGCTCAACTATTGACACGAGCTCACACACACATTTTTCCACTTTTTTTTTCTTTATCAATCCGTAAAAGTTCAATGCTGGGCACACACTTATGTATCCATGTCCGCATCTCTGTTCTGGGGCACCGTACTCGTAGTATCAGTTATATCTGCTCCTTCCACTGGACCGCATTCAACGGAGAGCGGGACCGAATCGTCGACGACCAAGTCCTTTCCACTGGCCTTGCGAAGAGATGTTGCATCTCTGTGCATCTTCTATCGTAAATACCACGAGATTTTCCCCGACCGATACGACTCAGAGACCTTCAAGAAAAGAGCCTACTCCTTTCTAAAAGGCAGGCAACGCACATGCAAATTCTCTGGTGTTGCGGATGTTAATGAACGACGGTGATCACTTACCATCAAGTGAACCGTATACTAGCTAACCTTCTCTTCCATTAGAAATGATGTTGATGTTGGTTAAACGATTTTCGCTTAGTTTCTGTGTCACTTAAAAATTTTTAGTTACACAAAAACATTTAATGTTCGCAGCGCTTTGTCTTACTTTCTTTATCTGAAGCTGCACCTAATTAAATAAAAATAAAACACTTCATAATATAAAAACACTTCGATTTTACAAAATAAAGATGATATTTCTGTAAAATTAGATTCTGTTATAATAATTTACTTATTAATAATATAAACATCACCGTATAAACTTACATCTGTGAGTTGCAAATTAGCCTCACCACTTTTGAACTTTGGAATCACTGGCGACGGCCATGAAATAGTAGCTCCAGTAAAACAAAATGCAAATGATACTACAACAAAAATAGTAATTACGTGAAAGAAAAATAAAATAAATAAGTTTATTACAGGAAATTGATTTAAATAAAATAATATGAAAAAAACCGCCAAAACGTACCGCATATACCAGCAATATATTGCACTGTTCTGTTACCTAACTTGCTCATATTATATTCATCTATTCACAACTACAAAAATACAAGCACAAGTGGAATTTCATTAAAAGAATTTACAAATTACACAATAAATCGGTAAACTACTGATCAGTTATCATCACAGAGTATCTTAATATACTTGAGCTATCATTATACGCACTCCGCACGCTCCGCAAGACTGTAGTGTACAATGCGTATAACCACAAACTAAGCAAAGAATAATACTACTCTCAGACTCATAGTACGATATTATAAATTGTTAGCGCATATCACGCACAGAGTAAATTTTTATAAGCCGGAAATATCACGGCACTGCCTTATCAACTTATCTTATCAGCCGTTAGTAAGAACATACCCAAGCAGCACACAAGCATTATGAACATCAATATACCAGCCCGCATGGAACTTATGTTATGGTGGCCAAACACGGTCGGTTAAAGTCGTGAGTGGAACTGATATCAGTCCGAACGGATTTAAGCCAAAGAAATTTCCACACACACGATCAGTTCAACTGATCATTCCAACTGATCAGTCCAAACTAGGACTAGGACTGTGATATTTTTTATAATATCTTATTTTTGATATATCGATAATTATAAATATATCAATGTTGGAGTTTTATATAACGTAGGCTTTGAGTATTCAACGAACTGGAGAGGCCATGCTCGTTAATTCCTAAACAAAAATTCTGTCAACATCAGGGGGGCGCAAGAAAACCACACAACTGTATCCCTAACTACAAATCACAAACTAATAAGAGTACCAATGTAATACAAATGCAAAATTAAATCGCGGCACTATAAACGCACACGACAGCATTTGTGTTTGTGTTCATCGCGTCTACGCACACCATCTATGCACACCATCAAATTGTACACGTGTCGATACACTGATGGCGCTGTCCTAAATGCGTAAGCGACGTAAGGCGTGGACTATGTCGATATTTTTTATCGATAAACAAATCACCATAGTTCTCATAAGTTTTTATTTGGTTATAAGTAATACATAGATAAATAATACCAAGGTGTTATTTGAAATTATTTTTTTAAAGTATTTAGAAATGTTATTCGGAAAAAAACTTAGAAATGATTGAAAATAAGTTTATTATTTTGCTACAGGTTTATTTTACATAATGCAGGATAAAATTTAAAATAATTTAACAAATCGAAATAGGTTTAGTTAACTTATTTTAAAAATCAGATTTGTGAAAAGAAAAGTCCTATCAGTTTATCGTCTTAGATGGTGTTAACCAAGTTTTTGTTTTTATTATAAGACTTTTAATCACAAAACCGCTATTTAAAAAAAGTTGTTGATTTTCAAGAGTTATTAAATGAACAATCTGGAAAATATTTAATAAATTAGGAAAACAAAAAAGTTTTACACTATATAATAGTTTAACAAAGTGAACTTTAAGCATATAGCTGCTTAAAAATAACGTGACGTGACATCTACCTAGGGCTAAGTATTCCCCAGAAAGATGTTTTGCTTTAACTTTACATTACTTTTCACCGAAAGCTTAACAATATGTGCGAAATATCAAAAGTTTTGAAATTGGTCTGCCTTCATCACATACAATAACAAAGTGGTACAGTACAATTTATGGCCGACTTGGCTACACAAAAAAAAAAGCGTTAACTGTTTTAACCCTGACAAGAAATTATATTGTATATTAGTGATAGATGAAATGAAAATAAAACAATTGACGGAGTACCATGCAAGTTCTAAAAGACATTTTGGTTATATACATAATGCCTTTGGCTACTAGCATGGTATTCTGTCAATTGCTTAATTTTCATTTCATCCATTACCAAGGTACAATAAAAAAATTTATCAGGGTTACTCTCCGCTCTCAATTTTAATGCCGTCAGCGCTTCTTGAGTAAACCCTGGTCGGCGATCGATGGTAGTGTACCACTTAGTCAATGTACGTGGTGCAGGCAAACATGTTCCAAAAGTTTTACGTACATAACGATAGGCTTTTGGTGAGTAATAGTTATGTGTTATGTGGGCTCTAGACTCCTGTGTGATTCACGGCGTGAATTCACGCCGTAATTTTGCCGCGAAGTCGTCGCGAAAAACATATCCCTCCACATTCGCAATCGTTCACAGTTTAGTTCGCGCGCTCGTCGAGAAGGACGCTGAAACGCTATACACTGCTATTGCCGTGACGCTATGCGCTTTGGCTTACGACAATTACGTGTATATAAAAGATAAAAAACCGTATTTGTAGTGTTTTTACAATTATCGCTTTCTCCTAGAAAAGCATCGATCACGTCAAGGACAATCCAAATCGGCTTGTAAATTTTGTCGCTGCTTGCTCCAGAATTCCTTTTAGAATCCTTCACCTTTTTCTTATAATTTCTATAACTGGACATTAGACTTTTTTTCAATCAGTCACTTTTACGCTTTTCGTGGCAGAGCCATGCTGCAGCTATATTAGTAGTATAGTTGTAGCACGAATGGGTCGGCCCGACCGGGGAAGGACCACGCTCTCACAGAATACCAACGTAAAATAGTAGCTTAATGCTGCTGTGTTTCGTATGGTGAGTGTAGAGAACCGGAGACCCTTTTTTACTGGAAACGAGGCATTCTGCATTTTGATTCGTCGAGGATAGATGTAGGCCACAGCATCCTTCATCATAGTAGCTGAAGAAATCTAATATTAACAGCTATTTAGATAGAACGGGAGTAAACTTTCAACCTAGCAGACAGTCGATGACGACAGTAACTCAAGTTCATAAGACGCCTAACCGATCAAAATAACTTGAACATCGAAGCACTTGTTTCATCTTCAGAAAACTAGATTGTACAACCAGTGCGTTTTGCCAGTGATGACTTAAGGCCGTATGAGGATGCTCAAGGTCACTCAGCGAGGTTTGGAGAGGGCTATACTCGGAGTTTCTCTGCGTGATAAACTCAGAAATGAGCATATCCGAAGTAGAACCAGAGTGACCGACATAGCCTAGCGGATTAGTAAGCTGAAGTGGCAATGGGCTGGCCATATAGCTCGAAGAACCGATAACCGATGTGGAAGAAAGGTTCTCAGAGTCGCAGCCTCGTACCGGTAGGCGAAGTGTAGGGCGACCCCCACTAGATGGAGTGACCACCTGGTAAGACATGCAGGAAATCGATGGATGCAGGTGGCTCAGGACCATGCTTTTTGGCATTACTTGGGGGAGGCCTATGTTGAGCAGTGGACTTGTGAAGGGCTGTAATGATGATGATGATGATGACTTGTTTCGTTGTTTTCTCTAATATGTTTACACGCGCAGACACTTAAATCACAAAATCGCATCACTTTTACGAATCAAAATCCACTTCAAACCATTGTTTAAGCGATAGAACAAAAGCAAAAATCCGTCGACGGCCAAGTTCCCGCCAAAACACACAGTTATTTATTTATTTAGATAGATACAACATCTACAATATCAATAAACATTGTTACAATCAAAATATCGCACTTTTAGATAAAGGATATGTCTTTACAGGTCTGTATACATCATTATAAGAGAAAAAAAAACTAAACAACATATAAAATGTAAAACAAAAATAAATCAAACTAACCAATCAAAGTAAATGCAACACATCCAGAATAATTACAATAAATAATAATTTTGAATCTTTAATCTGGCAAGGCAGGTAACAGTAAGTCTATATTTTCTTTTAAATACACGTTCAGGGTTGCTAACGATGTCGATGTCATGATTGTTTAAGCTGTTGTAAGTTCGCATACATCTGCTTAACGGAGAAAACTTGCCTAAATTGGTTTTACCGATGGGAATATTGAACAAATTAGTAATTGGGTGTCTAGGAATATTGTTGCGCGCCTAAGTTGATGTCTGGTACCTGGCACTAGTGTCATCTAGTTTCGGGGAACAGAGCGAGGAGGGCTTTCTAGAAAATACCATCCTGAACTTTCCACCAACAGCACCATCTAGTATCGAATGGAAGAATTAAGCTATCTAGAAAGCCCCACACTCGAACTTTATGCCGTTGGTCGGTCGGGACCGGTATTTGCTGGAATATTCTGGATGTTTCGGTGGAAAAGGCCTATTTAAAGCCGTTGAAAGCCGCGATCGGGGCAGTATTGAGTTGGCGTTACGAGCGAAGCCTTCAGAGCGAAATAAAGTGAACTAAAATGTTAAGTGTGATTAATTTTTAGTGTGATTTAAGTTTAATTGGTGTTCAGTAATTAAAGTGTCAATTTTGGTAATTCACTCGGCAGTTTTTATTGTCACGAACCCTAAGCTCGCAACAATATGATAGGGGATTTTAAAGCACACTTGCTGCAGTAAACTTGGCGAAATTAACTTACCGTGTAGAAGCTTATGTAGCGTCATTAAGTCTAAAAGTTTTCGTCGGTCAGCCAGTGAACTTATTCCAAGATGAGAAAGCCTAGAGTTATAAGCTTTATAGTATGGACAATTTTGAACGTTATATGCAATGAATCGAGTGATGTTTTGTTGAATACACTCGATTCTGTGAATGTGAATTTTATAAGAGGATTACATATCACCGAGGCATATTCTAAACTGCTACGAATCATTGAATGAAGATAGTTATCAGAGTCTGAGCATTTTTGAAATCCTTACAAGTTTTACCTTTGACAAAACCTAACATTTTCCATGAATGCGTTACCACATTTTCTATATGTTCTATAAAGCTAAGTTTGTTATCAAGAATGACCCCAAGATCACGGGTGGATGAAAATTCACTCAGTACCTCTTTATTAATGAAGTAACAAGATGTAACAGTAGATTTATTCTTTGTGAATTTAACGTAGGTCCACTTACGAGGACTAAGTTTCATTTTATTACATTTGTACCATTCATGTATAGCATCAAGGTCATTTTGTAAAGATAGAACATCATCCTGGTTTTTAATAGCCTTGAACAATTTTAAATCATCGGCGAAAATGGAACAGTGGCTGTACTTAACGTTATAAGTTATATCATTAATAAACGCCAAAAAAAGAATAGGACCAATATGTGAACCTTGGGGTACGCCTGATAGACCCTATATCCATGCAATACGACACTTTGTAATCTATTTTTAACATAAAAACTTAGCCAACGAAGTAAATTCCCATGCACAACGTATGAATTTAATTTAGAAATTTTCAGGCCATTGAAAAATTGGGATGCGACTTTGCTGATATCGCTAACCTTAAAACATATTTTATACATGCCTCTACTTTAGATAAAGAATACGTATTAATTGACTCTTGCCATGTTATAAAACTTATTCGAAACACCTTTGAGAACAAAAAATACTGTAAGATGAAGATGATCCACTAATAAAATGGCAACTTTGCGTTAATTTGGCCAGATTACAACAAAGTCGAGGACTTAACTTTGTCAATAAGTTGTCTCCCCGGCATATTCACTTTCGCAACCAAGTTATGAAAGTAAAGCTAGCAACACAATTACTGAGCATAAGTGTTGCAAACGCACAATTCTATCGGATAAGGAGTTGAAATCCTCTAAATTTCTTAACTCTGGAGCTACAGTGAAATTTATTACAATTATGAATAATCTTTTTCATGTTCTTAATTTCCAATCTTGCCATTTTTATGGATACAAAAGGCCTCTTGACTACAACAACAGGGAAGAAATTTTCCTTTTTTAAGATAATGCCAAAAATTATATTAATAAATTGAGGTTCCACATAAAACAAAGGCGAGAAATTCGAATGCCAAATCGGGAACCAAGAATAATAATACACATTCCGAAGAAGCGGATTGTTGAGTCGAAAAATAAGACTAGATTTATCGGTGCTCTAATATGCATAGGAACTCTCAAAAGGTTATATTTAACGTTGGTGGAAAAATCTATGATTAAATATTTATCGGCCTACCGACTAAGCCAAGATCACTTAGAGCTGTTTTTTGGTTGCATTCGGAGACACGGGAATAATAATAACCCAAATGTTTTACAATATTAAGCTGCATATAAAAAGGTTCTTAATCATTTAGAGCTGCGCTCATTTTTTTCGGGGATCTGTATCCCACTAGATATTTTTACAATATTGAATACTTCCTCAGTGGATGTAATTAATGATACAGCTATAATGAATAGACACGACGATGAAGAATTTCAGATACTTGAAAATGAAGGAACTACGGACTCTGACACACTCGTAGAAACAAATTGTACAATTCTTGCTGATCATTTAAATGCGGACCACTTAACAACTGCTATAAAATTGATTGTATATATTGGCTATATATCAGGCTATGTATCAATAAAATTTAATAAGGAGCTAAAATGTGAAGAGTGCGTTTCTAGCTTGTTTACGTCAGTTCGAATATGGCATCACAATTGATTCAGTTAAAAGATATGGGAGGGCTGTGCTATTCAACAGAAGATGTATACAAAATTTGCTTAAAAACAGAAACAGTGATTCGTCACTTGCCTGGGAAGTTTAGTAATTTAAATGCAATTATATCAAACACATTAAAAACATTTATTAATTCAGACACATTCAACTCACTATATTCACACTCTTTACAGCAGCCAGGTACACTAAATCACAGAACACATTTAATTAGAGCAGTGGTAGAAAAATATGCCAAAATAAGAATACACCACGAGGCCATAACAGATCCCGAGATACATTATTCGACAAAAAGACAGAAACTAACGAAATTAATCCTGTTTGAAGGAAACTGATATATTATTTATTAGAAAACTTTTACTTTTACTTTTTGCTACTCATTACCGATTAATGGCACTCTTAATTCTTTAAAAGTATGTGTACGTGTATAAAATACCAATTTGTTTTATTTTTTAATTTTATTTGATTTTATACTCTGGTTAAAGTATTTGAGCTGAAATATACAAATGAAATTCATAGAAATTTATTTTGACCCTGGACGACCTCAAACTTGGGGTTGGAATTACAGCTCCCGTGGTAGCTACAACACATTCGCTACGTGGATTCAAAGTACCGCCTGTCGACGGAACTTCTTTCTGGTCGGCCTACAAAATCCATTTTGAGGCTGTCATGGAGGCGAACGGCTGGAATAAAAGTCAGGACATGACCGCACCCACCCTAGGCCTGCGCGACGAAGACTTTACTGTTCTGGAAACTCACGGTAATAAAGTGACTTAAGAGCAGCTCCGTGAGGTATTGGAGGCAAGATATGGCGAAGCTCATCTGGAACACGTCTTTCGTGCGCAGCTTAAAGATCGCCCTGGAGTATCCTATCGTGGAGTACCACTCATAACACAAGCAATTTAAGCTTACCACGAGTAGTTAAAGGGAATATTAGTAATGTTTATAGCATTATTAATATTCTTTATAAAAAAGGTTTAATTTCATGGTCTTTATTTAAAAAAAATATTGGTCCCATTAAATATTGATTGGCACCACATGCCAGTATTTTTTTAAGTTCGAGTAGACTTCAAAATTTCATAAATGTAGTTCTATTCACGAAGAACGTGTGAGAAGAACTAAATTCATGATCAGGAGTAGAAATCTACATAAGATGGGCAGCAGCGACTTCCTGATCATAGCTCAAAATATTACAAACTAGCTTTTTACCCGCGGCTTCGCTCGCGTGGGCTTACGTTGAGCAACATCATTAATACTGCTCCATACCAAAATCAGTAAAGTTGGATCCCTTGTACAGTTGCCTAGTTGTCACGTTTGTTAGCCAAGTGATATCTTTTGAATTCTTAGAGATTATTAGACGTAGATTTTCTAAGAATTGCACAATTGTTGGGCGTCGCGAGAGCTAACGGGTTAATATCATGCGTCTAGCAATCCGTCACTTTTTATATCGGTCATGACTTCCGAGGTATCTTTAATTAGGGTAAATTATCTTTGATTCAAAGTTACATTATTTACTTTTTACTCTTTACATTTATTCGTAAATAAAGGTAATTTAATTTTGACCAAATAATATACAGCAGAGTGTTTATTTGCGATATTTGTTTTATAATATCATTGGCACTATAAATAGTTGCTTATATTTTTACTAATCCATCAAATAGAGATAAAAACTTAGATCGGATAACTTAATACCAAAGGAAGTTAGTGAAATTATTGCTATGCCGATATACACCCAATAAGTATAGTTACTAAAGAGTTTCTCTTTTAATTTTAATCACAGTTTTGTATACACAGTATCCAGTATAACAGTTTAGTTAGTTACTCGTATTTTGCTAAACGTGGCAATTACGGTAAATCATCCCGATAATGGCTGGATATTTTAAGTTTTTGATCCTGCAAGAATAAGTATTCAATAGTATTATATTTAATCTTATCAGTTAGTTATTATTAGTTTATTTAGCAGTAAATAGATGGCGCTAACTTCAGATTAAAACTATGAAAGCCAAAACTCTCAAGTTATGTAAATGTGGCCAGATCGTAGAATTGATCACATTATCATGAAGTGCTGGACCACTTCAAATATCGCAGTCATATCATAATAGCCTATTATTACTGACCATCTCTCCATAGTATAAAACAAAGTCTCGCTAAGACTCACCGATTTTGATGCAATTTTTTGTGTGTATTTAAGTGGATCCCTGTATGGTTTAGATTTACAAATTGGTTTAGATTTTATATCCGGTAGGTGGTGCTGTTACCGATATCCAGGAATCACCCGTGCTAAGCTCTGGTGAATCTTTAGTATCGTATAAATTTCAACGTTTGTCAATTTTATCCTCTATCTACAATTGAATCTACGAAGTCAATTCTCGTTTCGCCATAATATCATACGAAACGTACTGTTAGGAGGCCGATCCCGTTTGACTTTTTAAAAAAAGAAACACCAAATAAACCTAAAGGTTTATTGCAAAAAAAAAGTTCACACCAAATTAATATAGTCCTTGACTTCCGAACTCTAATAAGTCTCGGAATCTATGTCCGATCTACCCGGGGCTCTGAGTCTAACTGAACATTAAAAATGGAAAGAAACAATATATAACAATATAATTGCTGACTATAGCTATATTAAGGAAAAGTACCGTGTGATTCAATGAATGCTTACTAATATTTTATTGCTTTGTAAAAAGGGATATAACAAAAGAACAATACAACAAAAGAACAATATAACAATATAATTGCTGACTATAGCTATATTAAGGAGAAGTACCGTGTGATTAAATAAATGCTTACTAATATTTTGTTGTCTTGTAAAAAGGGATATAACAGCTCCCCCCTTTTGACTGAGCTTTTTCTAAATTAAGATAAAGCGAAGATTCGAAATAGAAAAGCGATTAGAGGTCGGAAGACATTACAAATTATGAAAATAGGAAATTAAAATTTGTGGTAAAATATTGCAAATCAATCTCATAACAATGTAAAAACTTTCGAACTAAATTTTACATAAAGATACAATAGTATTATTCGTTAACTAAGTTATACAAAAGAGACAGAGTAGAATTCAAAAATAATCAATTTAAAATTAAGGAATAAAATTATACAAAAATGAATTATTTAAATCTAAAATTAAAAGTATTTTGAATGAAATAGTAAAATTAGAATTTACTTGTATTAAACAAGGTAGTAATTTCAATTACAATTACATAGATTGCATTTAAAATAGCAATTACAAAATATAAAGTGACAGAGTAGAAATTAAGATTATATGATAATAAAATCGATTATTTGTATTATATATAAGAGACACCTTTGTCGGTGATAATGTAACCTATCTTGGTCACATTATCACCGACAAAGGTGTCTCTCCAAATCCAGACAAGGTAAAAGCAGTATCGCAATTCCCAATTCCTCAGAATCCTAAAGAAATTAAATCCTTCCTAGGCTTAATAGGCTATTATCGCCGATTTATTGATAATTTTTCCAAATTAACGAAACCTCTTACTTCTTTATTAAAAAAGGACGCTTCTTTCCACTGGTCCCTAGAACAACAAACCGCTTTCGATATTCTAAAAGAAAAATTAATCACTGCTCCGCTGCTCCAATACCCAGACTTCTCTCAGCCCTTCATAGTAACCACAGACGCAAGTAATTACGCCGTGGGTGCAGTTCTATCCCAAGGTCCTGTCGGCAAGGATAAGCCAATAGCTTACGCATCGCGCACCTTAAATCGTGCCGAAGGTAATTATTCAACTACCGAAAAAGAACTCCTAGCCATTTTATTCGCAGTTAAAACATTTCGCCCTTACCTCTACGGTAATAAATTTAAAATTGTCACCGACCACAGACCACTAGTATGGTTATTTAATGTCAAAGACCCAGGCAGTAGACTCATTCGTTGGCGCCTAAAACTCGAAGAATATGACTACGAAATCATTTATAAACAAGGCCGTTTAAACTCCAATGCTGATGCGTTATCTCGCTGTCCCGTTAATGTTATAGACATTAACACCTTAAATAACTCTAGTTATGAAAAATATTTTAAGGATCAATTCTCCAATAAAACTCCTATTTCAAATACAGTAATTATAGAATGCACTGAAGGATTACATTTGTCTAAGTTAAAACATATCGCGTGTCCGGTCTCTTTAGATTTCGATTCATCTATACCTCACTGTGAAGAAATATTATCGCAGTTAGATAAGCCGGAGGAATTGCTGAATTCCGAACGCGAACCTTTTACAATTCAATGTGTTAAAGATAAGAATAAATACTTCTATTTTTTATATACCAAAGTTCACCATTATGAAGAAACCAAATTTAAAGACATCTACAATTTAATGATAAAACTTAGAGATAAAATTTTAGTCGAAAATCCCGATATCACAGATCTCGCCTTGTCAGACTTTTCAGACCCATTTTCTAAGTTAGGTTATATTAAGGTATATAATATGATTGCCTATATTTTCCATAGCACAAATATTAAAATTCATATTTATAAAAATCGGTTAATTTACCCTACTCCCATCGAAATCCCTAAAATTTTAAAAGAGAATCACGATTCACCTATTGCGGGTCACCCAGGATCAAATCGTATGTATAAAAGAATTAAAGCCGCCTACTACTGGAAGGGTATGCGCTCTGATATTGTAGATTACGTTAAGAAATGCCAATTATGCCAAATTAATAAGCCGCTGAGAATGTCCAATAAGGCTCCAATGGAGATAACTTCCACTTCTACTAGACCTTTTGAACGATTAGCTCTCGACATCGTTGGTCCTTTGCCCGACGCAGGTTTCCAAAAATTCAAATTTATCCTTACATTGCAAGACGATTTAACTAAATTTTCAAGCGCTTATCCCCTGGTCACAGCTACCAGTGAAGAAATAGCCAGAAATCTCGTACATTTTATGTCTCTTTTCGGTTTTCCTAAAACGATCTTAACAGATTTGGGTACATGTTTCACGTCCGATTTATTTAAACAACTGACTCAAATTCTAAAAGTTAAAACCTTATTTACCACTCCTTATCACCCACAAACAAATGGAGCCCTAGAACGCTCACATGCTACTTTAAAAGAATACCTAAAATCTTTCGTAAACGAAAACCAGAATGATTGGCATTGTTATCTATTTACCGCAATATTAGCTTATAATACCACTCCACATTGCACCACAAATTTCACCCCTCATGAATTATTATATGGTTATAAACCTAACATTCCAAATTCCCTATATGAAACAAATAATAATACAACCTATAATGAATATATTCGAGCTTTACAATATCGAATGCGTTTTAGTAGAGAAAAGGCCATTCAAAATATAGTTAATAGCAAAGAAAAATCGAAACAATATTATGACGCTAGTTCACGTGAAACTTCTTATAAAATTGGCGACTTAGTGTATATAAAACATCATCACCGGCTCCGTAAGGCTCTATCACCTATATGGAAGGGCCCATATAAAATTATAAAAATAAATAATAAGCATAACGTAACGTTACAAATAGGTCGTAAACATGTTAAGTACCATACAAACGAAATTAAGCCTGCTATTCAAACTCCCTAAATTTAATTAACTTTGTATATTTTTTCAGAGCTTTATGCTATGGAAACCAAAGCCACGCTGAATCGAGGATCATACCTATATCACATAGTCCTGGAATTTATTTTGAACCTATTACGCATATTAATTTTTATAACGATTATTGGAAAGTCATAACATATATAGACCTTATATCCTTAGATCCTTATCTCAATAAAATAGAAAATTTATTATATGATACTTTAAACCTTTGTTCCAAAATAAATACTGACGAATTTTCCCCGTGTAAAGATTTTTCTACTCCTATAGAGACTTTAATAAAATATAATTACGTCAAATTGCAATCTCTAGCACATTTAATCAATAATAACCCATCGCCAAACAAAGTCAAAAGATCTTTGGAATTTGGAGGCGAAATTCTTAAATTTTTCTTTGGTACTCTAGACGCAGATGATGCGCGAAAATATGATGCCGCGATAGAATCCTGTCGGAAAAGTGAAACGGAACTATTTAATCTATTCAGAGATAATATTCATATAATTAAATCCACTATAAATAATTTTAATGCCACTATTTATAAATTAAATCAAAACGAATTAAAATTGAATTCCCAAATTAATAAAATGAATGAAATTTTGTCACAAATTACAAAAACCGATAACTTACTACTTCACATTTCTAGGATAAATAATTTACTAAACGTAATTGAAGGCTCCTTACTTGCTATTTCTAACTTACTAGACACAACTATAAATGCTATTTTATTTTCCAAGGTAAATGTTTTGCATCCTAGCGTGATTAGCCCTTTAAGTCTTTATAATGAATTAACTAAGCATATTAATCAATTAAACAAACGTTTAGATTTTCCAATGCAATTGAACATACATAATATTCATTCTTTGATTGACATCTCGAAACTTAGTTCATATTATTATAACAATAAGATTGTTTTCAGTTTGCAAATTCCACTGATAACACCTGATAAATTCACTGTTTATAAAAATATCCCATTACCGACTCCTCACGACGAGTCACATAATATGCAAACTTTTGCACTTATTCAACCTTCTAATTCTTATATTGCTTTAAGTGACGATAGAATACATTATACTATGTTTAATAACTTAGATGATTGTAATTTCATTAATAATAACTACTCTATTTGTGAACTATTAACTATAACGTCTAGTGTAAATAATCCTAATTGTGAATCGAAATTACTAACAGAAGTAATTCTTTCCCTACCTTCTGAGTGTAACGCCAAGTTATATATTATATTATACATAAATTAAAAAATAATAGATGGATCTATGTACAATCTAATGTAAACAAATTAACTATCAAATGTGATGACGACATTACTGATCATTCTATTATTGGCACAGGTATTGTCAAATTAACCGAAAATTGTATTGGTTATTCCAAAACTATTCAATTATTGCCAACAAGTACTTACCAATTTTCGATCAAATCAACAATAGATATAAGCTTTGATATAACGAAAGATGATTGTTGCAAAAAGGACATATTTAATAAAAGTTTACCATATTTAACGCCAATCTCTTTAAGCAAAGTTAACTTGGATTCTTTAAAATATGCAAATCATCAACTGGATAGTTTAGAGTTTGAATTAAATAATCTTCAAAAAGAATCACATTTTATTAAATATGGCTCATACTATTCAACATTTACTTATGTTTTAATTGTACTACTATTTTTATACCTTGCCTATAAATTATTTAAATGCTGCAGAAATCGTCACGATAGCAGTGGATATTGTATACAAATATTTAATCAATGTAATAATAAAAAGTCATCGAAACATAACTCCAAAATTTCAAATTCAATTGAGATGACCGATAAATCGACATCTGAAGAAGATAATATCTCGCTTAAATCTTTACCAAATTGTACTAATTATAAGCCTTATAAAACTGTAGACAAAGTTCATTCTTCCTCTCGAAGAAATCTTAATTTCTAATTTTATTCAATTTTAGTTTTAAAATTTTTGTATTAATACAAATAATCGATTTTATTATCATATAATCTTAATTTCTACTCTGTCACTTTATATTTTGTAATTGCTATTTTAAATGCAATCTATGTAATTGTAATTGAAATTACTACCTTGTTTAATACAAGTAAATTCTAATTTTACTATTTCATTCAAAATACTTTTAATTTTAGATTTAAATAATTCATTTTTGTATAATTTTATTCCTTAATTTTAAATTGATTATTTTTGAATTCTACTCTGTCTCTTTTGTATAACTTAGTTAACGAATAATACTATTGTATCTTTATGTAAAATTTAGTTCGAAAGTTTTTACATTGTTATGAGATTGATTTGCAATATTTTACCACAAATTTTAATTTCCTATTTTCATAATTTGTAATGTCTTCCGACCTCTAATCGCTTTCTACATTGATCAATAGTGTGCCCTATGTTTTTGCAATAGTTGCAAATTAATTTATCAGAATTAGAACTAGATAAATGAGAAATTTGTTTATTGTGTTTAAAATTAGAATGGTTCTTATTTTTGAAACATTGCGTAGCGACATGACCTACTTTATTACATATATTACACTGCTTCATTGAATTTTTTGAACACATTTGAAGATTCTGTAATTTTTCTTCATCTATGGCTAATTGAACAGCTTCGTTTAAAGTTTGAGGATTTCTACACCTAACAATAGTAGAAATAGCAGGGTTTAACCCTAATAAAAATGTGTTTAATGCTAGGTCCTCCATGGCGGCTATTCTACCTGGGAGTTCGTCAGGAATTTTGCAGCTATAGTGTATATCTGACTGAATTTTTGTTAAAATTTGTTCTAATCTTAAAGAAAATTTAGTAACGTCGTCGGAAGACTGTTTGCAATTTTGCAAATCTGATAATAAATGTGTTGAGTGTTTTTTCTCCCCAAAAGTAGAACGAAGAAATGACTTTATTTGGTTCCACGTTTCAAAACTTTTTAAACTACATGCGACCTGAGCTTTTCCCTCTAGCTGTGAGATAATAAATTTGCACAAAATAGGCTGTTGTTCTGCCGTAGCTAACGACATTGCATTATCACAGTTGGTAAGAAAAGCGGGGAGAGATTCCTTCTCCCCATTATAAGATTTTATAAATTTCGTCAAAAACGAAAGTGTGATTTTTTCTGACATATTGTCTTTACTTTTTTTCTGCTTTAAGCGACATAGAAATAAAATTAAAATTTGAAGTTATATAAGATAATCACAATAAAATGAAGTAAAAAGGTTATAGTACAAAACAGTGTAAAATAAAGGTAAATTTTATAAATTTAATTTACAAAACAAAACGACTTACAGGAAAATAATAACTTCTATACGTTGCATTTACTCGTAACAATGGCTCGGTGACACGTTACACTCGTGGCGGCTGGCGGGCGGAATCGCTGACACGGTGACTTCGTCGCGTCGTGGGAAATGGTAGGAATGAAAGATGTAGAATATTCTTCAGAAAATGTTTTTATGTTGGTGAGTTAGACCCAGCTGGTGCGGGCTCCTGGTGGAGGCTGATCGTCGGCCAGACGGGTGATTTCAGGACCAGATGTGAATGGAGCGGGCTCACGCTTCAGAGCGGAGGCTGATCGTCGTCCAAATTGTGGTAGGCGCAGGCTTAGGCACGGCTAAGGCTTAATGTCGACCTTGGTGATTTCGGGGACCTCGGATTCGGATGCCAAAGTCTTTTATGACCTTCTGTTTGGCATCCCACTTCTGACACCAATTTGTTAGGAGGCCGATCCCGTTTGACTTTTTAAAAAAAAGAAACACCAAATAAACCTAAAGGTTTATTGCAAAAAAAAGTTCACACCAAATTAATATAGTCCTTGACTTCCGAACTCTAATAAGTCTCGGAATCTATGTCCGATCTACCCGGGGCTCTGAGTCTAACTGAACATTAAAAATGGAAAGAAACAATATATAACAATATAATTGCTGACTATAGCTATATTAAGGAAAAGTACCGTGTGATTCAATGAATGCTTACTAATATTTTATTGCTTTGTAAAAAGGGATATAACAAAAGAACAATACAACAAAAGAACAATATAACAATATAATTGCTGACTATAGCTATATTAAGGAGAAGTACCGTGTGATTAAATAAATGCTTACTAATATTTTGTTGTCTTGTAAAAAAGGGATATAACAGTACGAAAGCACCATATAGTAATATCAGCGACAGTAGATTGATATGCGGCTGGGGTGATCCTTGGGCTACCTCAAAGCCGCGAACATTTATATATATATTATTTAAACGTTCGCAATAAGGCATAGAATCATGTGAACTCTGTTAAAAATTCTGTTAAAAAAAGGCGTTATCGGCGCCGCTAGCGGTGAATAGTGAAACTATTTTACGATATTAGAATATTATGAAAAAGCAATGTTGGGTTTAGTAGTCAATTTTTTCAAACAACGTTTATTCATCGATTTGGTCAAGCCTTATCATGATATGGTCAACAGACAGTGTTAAATTTCACGAAATGCCACAATTTCATGTAATGATCGAATATACATGATAAAATTATTTCTACGATCTGGCCAGGACGTATACAAAAATATCCTTAAAAAAGTATAAGTGTAATGAGTTTTGCAATAATCGCAGGCAAACCAATGTTAATCAGTTCATTATTATGTATTAGTAATTAACAAAAAAAATCATCTGAATTTTCATGGGTTTCACTATTATCTCTTTAAATTATTACTATTAAAATGAAATAATGTAAAACTTAAAATAAATCTTAGAAGTTTCAAATCATTTAATAAAGTGTAAATGTAAGTTATTTATGTTATTTAATTTATTACTTAGTAACTAATAACTGAAGGCGAAATATGCTACTTTTTATGACAGATGACGCTGTTTCGGAAACATACAATGTAGATCGTTGGCGTAGTTTCAAATTATTACAAATTATTAAAAGAAATTTTAAACTTTAACTGTAAATGTTGAATTCGTTTAAAAAAACACTACGTTATCGCGCTTATAACTAACAGCATCATACATAATAGAAAATTCTTCTTACATAATAGAAAAAACTTCTAAAAAAGGAAAATATTTAACTCTCCTTTTTTAAGTTCCGCGGATAAAAATTAGCCTATAAGTAGCTCCGGGTCACTAACTGCCTTCATACAAAATTTCATGGAGATTTGTCCAGTAGTTTTTGCGTGAATCTTTAATACTGCTACGAGCTTGAGGTTCGTGACAATAAAAATTGCCGATAGAATTACCTAAATTAACACTTTAATTTTATTTACACCAATTAAAACTTAAAACACTAACAATTAATCACACTGATTCACTTTATTCCGTTCCGAAGCTTCGCTTGTCTCGCCAAATTCAATACTTCCCCGATCGCATCTTGCAACACCTATAAATACCAATCAGCACCGAAACATCCAGAATATTCAAGTAA
Source organism: Parnassius apollo (assembly GCA_907164705.1). Taxonomy (NCBI): domain Eukaryota; kingdom Metazoa; phylum Arthropoda; class Insecta; order Lepidoptera; family Papilionidae; genus Parnassius; species Parnassius apollo. The sequence goes on along the minus strand of CAJQZP010001218.1, from coordinate 8,008,456 downwards.
ACACGCGCAAGGCGTCGAGTTCGAGTGTCAGCTTCTAGAAGCTTGGTTCTTCGTTTCGAGACTAGATGGCGCTGTCGGTTGAAAGATTAGTGGTGTCATTTTCTGGAAAGCTCCCCTCGCTCTCATCCCTGACACTAGATGGCGCTAGTGCCGGATACATGACGTCGACTTATTCGCGCAACAATACACAGACAGACATACAGACAGACGGACAAAAATTCTAAAAACCAGTAATTTGGCTTCAGTATCCTTTATTTAGTCCCATGGCCTTGTTTTTTTTCCAGGAAATATTTGATGACGATATGTGAAATAAGAATAGAAGGGGGAGTTGATCGAGCAAGTAGATGAGTTTGTATATTTGGGTTGCGTATTTAGCAGGGATGGGAGATATGATAAGGATATAGAACGACGAGTGAACGCAGGAAACAGAGTAAATGGAGCCCTGCACTCTATTGTGAAGAGTCAAAATGTGTCAAAAAAGGCACGTATGGCAATTCACAATGCTGTGTTGGTCCCTACTTTAACGTATGGTAGTGAAAGTTGGGTATGGCAGAAGAAGCACGAGAGTAGAATAAATGCAGTAGAAATGCGGTCGTTAAGGAGTATGTTAGGGCTGAATCTGAAATTGTGTGATAAGAGAAGAGTGTGGTTTGCAAGATGATGTTGTGACCAGGATTAAGAAAGGAATGCTTCGGTGGTTTGGTCATGTGGAAAGAATGGATGAGGAAAGAGTGACAAAGAAAATTTATGTTGCAGAAGTGAATGGCAGAGTCGGAAAGGGACGTCCTAGGCGAAAATTTATCGACCAAATTGGCGATTTATTGAAAACGGGCCAAATTAGGAGTACCCTTAACCGACGAGCATGCATGCGTAGGTGTATGGATGTGAAGGAGGCGAGAGAGGTGTGTCAGGATCGTGCCAAATGGAAGTCTGTAGTCTCTGCCTACCCCTCTGGGTGACAGGCGTGAGTGTTTATGTTATGTTATGAAATATTAGAATTACAGACACGACGGTTCTACAGATTTATTATATGTATAGATATGCAGTTGGCAACTCGCATGCCAAGCGTGGCTACTATTACAAATAATAATATATTAGCCATGTAGAGGTGGCGAAAAAGAAACCACTACCCCATTTCATTCTGTTGTTGTCTTAAGAGGCAACAGAGGGAAACTGAAACAGGAGATAGGTAGCATCTTCTTCTCTCTTCGAAAAAAGACTTACTGACCGCTTTCTCGATGCAATTGTACAAGTGTTTGACTTAGACATGGATGATTGTCGTCAATAATGGTGCGAACATGGCAGGAAAATTAAAGGTGTTCAAATCAGAATTAGACTCAACATTTTCGGACATTTTCAATCCATGTGGTTGAAGTTATTAGAACTTAATTTGCTCATATTCGCGTAATAAAATAATATGATGTGTCCTAAGTTTGAAGAGCACCTCCCAACCGCCCCCCTTCCATTGCATGCACTATCCCCGTAGCCATTACTCCCAGTACTACCACACCCAACACCACCGCACAAGGAACGACACACCACTCTTGATAATACGAATCAGATACGTGTTTCGAGACTACTTCACCTGTGGATGCCTCGTGTAGAGGCAAAACACATGTCGTATTATCAAGGGTGGTGTGTCGGTCCTAGTGTGGTGGTGCTGAGAGGGTTGGCGCTGGAAGTGGTAGTACTGAGAGTGGTGGTGCTGAAAGTGGTGGTGAAGGTAATATTCTTTTAATTACCGACAAAGTTAAGTATTTGGATGTAATAATCGACCAAAAACTAACATGGAACTCTCACCTTAGCAAAGTTTGTCATACGGCTAAAACTGTTTTAGGAACGTGCAGTCGTATGGTTGGGAACAACTGGGGCAGTATGATCCTATGGCTGTACAGCAACATAGTGAGGCCGATTATCACCTACGCCTCTATTTTCCGGTGTAATAAGACCAACCAAAAGACGACTGCGGACAGTCTAAATATCTGTGTGTCTATAAAGGACTGCCTGCTTAATGGCAACTGGAGCGATGCGATCATCGCCTGGAGCAGCTCTTAACACGTTCACTGTGTGTGCCCCACATATGGGGCACCACGAGGGTAAGTTCCTACGTGTGTGGCACATATGTGGGACATGAGTTCAAATAAATTCTATGGCGTGTATTACTGCGCACGTATGAATTTTGTTTTTTTTTTTACTGGCATACACGTGTGAACAATAAATACAAGTATTATTTACCATAGATTCCCAGCGACATTTTATATTGGTGTTGCTAGAATATGTTATTCAAAATTAAACACAAAAAGTGACAGTTTGACAATTATTTATTAATTGATTAATAAAAAATCTTTTATTTATCAGCACTAAATATTAATGGCATTTATTATAACAAGCCAGACAAAAACCTTTTTTACATTTTTTGCATTCCAAATCCGTTTTTTTGGGGTTTTTTTCGGGCTTGAGCGGCAGTATTGCCTTCTTCCACTAAACTTCTGTAAACAGCCTGTACGACGCTTTCGAATTATCTTTTTCGGTACAGGACGCGGGATTTTTGTTAAAGAATGACGGAACTCAAAAGTCTCAGAAGCAGTACACCCGATTTCAAACATTCTATAAGGCGCAGCGTCTCTGGTATTCAGTAAAAACTTTATGATTATTTCATGGCCACGTAATAGCCACTTTTTTACGTTCTGTTGGCTTTAAATCTTTATATACCAAAATTGCATTTATAACAGATATTGATATCAGATCGCCGGCTATTTTTTCATACCAGAAGCATGTCTTGCGGACAGGGGAATTGTAGCTCGAAAGCTGGTCTGTTAAATCAATACCCTTCTTGCCACGGTTATATTCAAGCACAATTTTTGGTTTTAGTGTCGGTTTGTGACCGGTAGACATCTCTATTTGATGATCGTGGCATGTTGACATAACCAACACATCTCTTTGGTACTTCCACTTCAAAACCGTTGCGAAACTGTTCTGTTTAGCAGCAATTTCTCTTTTTTTGTGGGAAGCGCTGCCCACTTCCTGCGGAAGATCTCTCCTATTTTTGCGGACTGTTCCGCAAAAATCCGTTTGTGTTCCTTCAAATATCTAGCCATTGGAAGGCTTGAATAGTAATTATCAGTAACTAATAGTCGGCCTTCATTCAATAAACCTTGAACCAAAGTAACGACTATCGAGCCTGGTTTGTCAAGTCCTTGTATAACTTTGTCTTCTCCAGAATATATTTTGTACACAGATAAAATATTTGTGCATACATTTCAACAAATTTAAGTTCTGACGTGTGTGACACAATATGGAGCATCAAATTTATAGTTCTGACGTGCGTGACGCATATATGGGGCATGGAGAAAATTCCTCAAATCTTATTTAAAAAAATTAAAATAAAATTATTACTTCATTTTTATTTATTTCTATTATAATAAGTTCATTTATAAACAAAACATAATTGCCCCTATTGGGTCAAATTAGTATTTCGCCTTGCACAGTGAACGTGTTAATGCACTTCTGTACCTAACGCCCCTTGATTTTTATTTAGACCAGGAGGCGAGGGCTATTTTGTATAGGATTAACGCTCAAGGCAGTCTGCGTTTGCTTTACTAAAAATTGAGGTCCATGCTCGACACGGGTCTTATGCATGATCTCAGATATCATGCGTCCACTATACACTTTCAACAAAAAGTATAAGTGGTACTACCCTCCAGAGAAAACTGGCTGAATGGACATGTTATCTGTGAGGTCAGTAGCCTTATATGGTACACCGATTGGTCAAAAATGGACCTCGACCTAGTCTTTGGAATTTATTCGGAATGCCCCAAATTCAAATTTAGTATGAATTAGGGTTAGATTCATCTCTACTTACAGGCAGAAGTTTTCGTCATACTTCAGGGTGCGGAAATCAATCTGCAAAAACACTACGTCAATCATATAAGGACCATATTAATCTATATAAACTCTGATAGTCAAGCAGCAATGCTAGCGCTGAGATCAAACTTAGGGTATGTTTCCGTGATTGGATGACAAAATCGGGAGTTATGGGTACTAGGGAACAACGCCTTCAGTACAAGTGATGTAGTAAACTCATGTTACTCATATTATATGTACCTTTAATAATGGTACATTGAGGTCACATCCTTCGTTGGATCATGGTGCGAACATAGTTTTTCTCTGTGACAATTTTTGGAGTCCTTTAAAAGTGACTTAAAAAACGTAGACCTCAAGGTTGTGCGCACAACCCAAGGTACACGATTACCTTGATATAGTATAATAAAAAATAATTTATGTACCAATAAAATGAAATGAATATAATACCCTAGTAAATGGGGGTCCCATATGTATGTATAAAGTACCCACGTGATAAATATCACGAAATAAAATATGAATGAAGTGAATTAATACCCCGATTCCATCCCAGCCAGACATCACACCCAGACATCCCAGCATCTAATAAAGCTAGCTATAGGTCAAAATATTAAGACGAAAGAAAAGAAAGTACGTACGAAAACGTTTTAATAATTGACTAAAATAAGACGATAAGGCGATCCCCAAAACTCCCCCCCATACCCAAAACATCCTGATCCCCAACCATCCCCGACCAAATCCAAATTTTGTATTTTTCTATATTATGACTATTAATGCTACCCAAAATGGTTACATTTTCGTGTAATAGGAATTTACAAGATTTTTTTTTCATATTTAGGCACATATACAATAACTACTTAATTTTTTTTCTTTTACTTATGTTGTGTTTTTTTTTTAGAATTTATAGATACAATTTTAGACTATAGAATCATTAGCTATTAAAATTAGACTTACTTCGTTAATAATTTACTATTATTATAAGTTTTAATTAATTTAGTTTCGTTTCGAAAACTATAAACCTTTATGTAATACACGTATTAACATCATAAAATTAAATTCGCTTTTATAATTGTTCAAATATTTTATTTTTATATAAATGATTTGTCACAAAAATTGTTAAAAGCTGTCATAGTGATCTTCAATTGTGATATACAATAAACTAATATCATACTTCCAGCAATCCTTTTAGATTTACGTAAAAGTAATATTAACAATTTTTAAAATTCAAAATTATCATTTAAAAGTTCATTCATTTTACTTGTATTTAAACAAATATAAATAATAAGTTGAAATTAGATATGATCACAGTTCCTTGTAATCGTTATCATCATTGCAGCGTCATTCTACTCTCTTATCAGTAAAGTGTCCATAAAATTCGTGTTTATTACGACCTATTATGTGCACCGCAATTAATTTAAAAAAATATATAATGGACTTGTACAGTAAGTACAGGCATTCAATTAAGTGTTGCTCGTACCTTTTCCAACATAACATGTAGACTTAACATAATTTAGTAACAGAAAATTTACATTTTATGTGTAATGTCCTTATCTGTTTTAAAATAATTGTATGTAATTTAAAAATATTAAGAATTATTTGGTGAAAATAAGGAAATTTCTCCCATGGCTAAAGAAAATTTTATATCGGTTTTAATTCCATAATCGCCAAAGAAATATTTCATGTCTAATTTTTTTAAAGGTAGAGAATTTTGAAATAAGTGACGAAAGTTTTCAAAATTTATTTCAATACATACAAACATACATAGTATATATAATAATTTCTTATTTCTCCTACTAAATAGCGGTGCAAGCCTTAACATATTAAATAGGAGTTGCTCATGGAACACCTGCACGACGAGAAGGAATTGTGCTATGACAAACAATTATTAAATGTGTTACCTAGAAACTTATTTCTGAATGTTTTATTCACATCAATTAAATTTTAAATAACACCTGTTTTAATCTAAAATTTAATGTTTTTAAGATAAGAGATATATTTCGTTTAATTATAGTTCTAGCTATTTAGTATTAATTAGAATCATATAGATAACAACTTCAATATTTGTTTAAGAAGGTCCTTATAAAGTATAGAAGAATTGTCACCAAAAGTTAAAATTATGAAAAATAATAAAGAGTTACTAAAATTCCATTGTTAAATTAAATAATATAACTTTAGCACTTTACCACATAATGTATTAAATAGAAGAGAAATACATAAATTACTTTGAAATTTTAAATTGTTTTAACTTAATGTAAATGTAAAATTGTTTGTAATATTGGAAAAAAAAGGTTTTGTAAATTTTAATGTTTGTAATGTATCTGTGTGTGCAATAGCATCATGATTGTACTTAATTTAAACTTTTTTTTCTAATAAAATGGGGGGTGTCTACTCTATACTTTTCGGGGGAGCTGTAATGTGATAAAAAGGATGTAAGCAATAAATTAGTCCCACGGCTGTGTAAACGTGGACTCGCTTCCACGGAAGTGTAGAATTAAGCTTACGTGGCAATCCGCTCTTCGCGTGTCAACTGTATGTTAGAACATTCCAACCTGTTTTTCTGACAATATACTTTGTGCCGTCTTACAAGTAACATGCCTTTTACTTAAACACCCAAGAGCACACAATATTACATGTCATTAAATCACTTAATATACAAAATTAGTTTCAAAAAAATACTTAAATATTTTTATGAATTACATAATACACCTGTTTGATTTTATAATTACTATACACACACAAACACAGGCTTCACATATCTTATTGCCTGTACACTTAGCATAAAAATAAATACGTAGAAAACATTTAAATCATAACTTTTGCTTTGTTTGTCCAGAATAAAAATGTGATAACATTTCCATTTCATTATTTTTATGTTAATTTAGGTTCTTTTAGAAATTCACATTCTTCCAATTATATGATCAACGGGTATTAACAAATGCTTTATTCTGCTTGCTTGTTTTTCCAATGGTGCAAGCATGCAAGCCGTTGCAGGCTGACATTGAGATGTTGCAGGGCAAGGATAATCAGGAAAACATTCCATACAGGCCCAGAGGCATGTTGCTAAGATGGAATGCCTCGTTTTCAGTAAAAGGATATAGTGTGGCCATACATCTACAGTTCTTCAGTAGTTGCAGATGTTCATAGATGGTGGTGATCATTTACCATCAGGTGAGGCAAATGCTCATTGCATCGTGATAAGCTTATAAAGTTAAACTTACAAGTAAAATTATCTAATATGGCAGAATCACATTTATTTGGAATATTAGCAGAGGCCCAACTAATAAGAAATGGCTATAGAAGTAAATTTATGCAATATTGCACTTGCTAAGTGCACTGGTCAATAGCCAATGAAATAAAATATAAAGCTAATGCTCAAATAACTGTATTAAAATTTTAAAGAGAATTAAATCAAAAATGTTATTTTATTACATGATTAATGACAATTTAATATATTTTTTTCTATTTATATATTTCTAAAATTAGGAATCTTGTGGAATTTTTTCAATGATTTTTCTTACTTGCATTGCTACTATGGGATTATCAGTACAAATATCAGTTACAGTATAAGGGGGTAATATCAGAACATTTCCAATAACTATATTTTCATTTGATTCTGACACTGGTAGGAAGTTCAATTTCAACCACTCCATGACCTTTGATTTTCTACTTATGATATCAATTTTAGAATCTTGTTCATCTGATTTTTTAAATGGCGATATTGCTTCACATCCCTGGGAACTTTCACTAACATTTATGATTGCATGACCAGGTATTATGACAATCTGAAATGTACTTTCATGTGGTACTGCAAGAATGATACTGAAATTGAGAAAAAATAATTATGTTCTCATCATCAAAAGCCCATAACAGCTCATAGTATAAAGTTTAAGACTGACTACAACAATGTACAAAAATCATCCACAAAAAGTTGTAAGAAAGGATGACAACCCTAAAACACTCTGCATTGAAAGAAATTTTTCAACTACTGGATTAGAAAAAACACATTTTCGATATGAATGGAAAATATCATTCACCTTCATTTTACCTACAATACTCAAAATCTGTTGACCAGAATGTTTTCCAAAGACAAAGTGTCAAGCCAGAGTATTTTGGAAATTACATCTTCTCATCTAAAATAATCTTAAAATGAAAGAGTACAACCAGTGTGTTACCAATGATGACTTCATCATCATCATCGCAGCCTATCAAATTCCACTGCTGAACTTACAAGCTGTATTTTATGAGTATACCCTTTGATGAATGACAACTTAGGAAACACAAATTTGATCCTTAAATGCTGACCTCATAATATGTAGATTATGAAGGTTTCATATAAGCTCAATCACTTAACAACTAGAGAAGACTATGCTCTGACTATCTGAATGATAGAACCCATACTGAGGAAGGCCACCATAGGAACAAAGTACCTGACCTAGCCTAGCCTAGACAGATCAATAAGCTGATGCACCACAAAATGACAACAGATAGCTAAATAATATTCTGAATGACAGCCTCAGACCAATAACCGTATACAGTAAATAACTGAATATGGCTACCAAAAGTGCAACCCCCACTTGATGCAAAGCAGAAAAATGGTTAATGTTTCAGGTCATTGCTTCATGGCAGAATTAAGGGGAGGTCAAGTATAGAATGTTTAGACTTGTGACTTCGGTGTGTTAATTACTCTTGGCTTGGCTGTATTGCTTATGATACATATATACTTCTGTATTATGGCAGTGCCATTATTCATCTTTACAGTCAGTCACAATGCCAGTAGTATTAAAACGAAATTAATTGATTTTGGTACTTTAGGATTATCCCGTCGACCTCTCAACCCTATTTTATTCATGGTTAACTATTATATCAATATAACGTACGCGGCCATTACTATTACTACTAGTGCAAGGTTGGTGAAATGTTTTATTTGTATTTTTTTATTAGACCGTAAACGTTGAGAGATCGACGGGATAATTCCAGAGTACCAAAACTAATTATGAAATAAATACGTTAATGTATTGAACAAATTTTTACCTGTTAGAAATAGGATCAATCGAATGTAAGTAACCCGAAAATGAATTATTTCTGATAAGGTTTATCGTACAATATTTATTAACAAGGCGAAGTAAGGACTCAGGGTCTTCTTTTAAGATTAAAGAAGTACCAGATGCGGACTGAATTTCATCCATTTATTATGTTTTTAAACATACAAATTTTTTTTTGGAGTTTATGGCCTGGTATTTATGGTTTTATGGTTCATAAAAGATAGCTTGATCTCTGCGACAGCTGTCAGAAATCACGCCCTATTTTCTATGCTCAAAGATCACGCCTATGAAGTTCTGAATTTCTTAGTAGTACCGTAGACAGAGAAACCTATAGACAAATTGACGCCTTCTTTCGCATTCGCACACGAAAAAGATAGTTTTATGCATACGTCTTGCATAGAAATGAGATAGAGCGGTGTGATTGTTTGTCCCTTTCTCCGTGCCGGTTTTTTTAAACTGTAGAGTTTGCTAAACAACTTTAACAGGTAGGATTAAGAGTTGGTTTAAGTGAGAAAAAAGTGTTTTGTGAGCTTAAGATTGGTGAATCTTGTTCAGTTCAGTTCTTAGAACAATTAAATTTTTTTATCTAAATGTGTTTAAAAGTCATAAAGATTATTGTATAACCTAAAAATTCGTTATCGTCCTTTCTCACTCGAGGCCACGCCGATCATTAGTCTATAGGTTTCTCTGTCTACGAGTAGTACAGACACCATAGATTACTGTGTATATGACAGACACGTAGACAGAGAATGCTACTGCGCCCTCTTTTTCTCTGCGCCCTCTTTTCCCAAAAGAGGGTCGCTCCCGATACGGCATAAGAAGCTTAAACAGCCAGTTGCCAGTCCCCAAAGGCGGTTTTTAGAGGGTATCACTTAGGTTCCCCCGGTAGGCAGTGAGTCCCTCATAACCACGACAGACCGGCTATCGTGGTATGCGTAATGCATTTTCCGCCTCCCTACATAAAGGGTAGCCCTTTCCAATTGCTTCGGGCGCAAAAAAAAAAGAATGCTACTGTCTCTACTACTAAGACATTCAGGACTTCATACGCGTGATTTTACTGACAGCGGTCGCAAAGATCAAGCTATCTTTTATGAACTATAATTTAAAATGTTTTTAAATATTTTTAAACCATAATCCATAAACACTCACGCCTGTCACCCAGAGGGGTAGGCAGAGACTACAGATTTCTATTTGGCACGATCCTGACACACCTCTCTCGCCTCCTTCACATCCATACACCTACGCATACATGCTCGTCGGTTAAGGGTACTCCTAATTTGGCCCGTTTCCAATAAATCGCCAATTTGGTCGATAAATTTTCGCCTAGGACGTCCCTTTCCGACTCTGCCATTCACTTCTGCAACATAAATTTTCTTTGTCACTCTTTCCTCATTCATTCTTTCCACATGACCAAACCACCGAAGCATTCCTTTCTTAATCCTGGTAACAACATCATCTTGCAAACCACACTCTTCTCTTATTACACAATTTCTTACCCTGTCATTCAGATTCAGCCCTAACATACTCTTATTTATATTATAACATATTTTTACACGTCCGATTTAAATGTAGAATGTCAAAATTCTACTGCTGAACATGGTCGGCCTATGTTATATTGGCCTATGTTCCCCCATGGATAGCCTCATAAGAGAAATATCTGCTATAGTCCGCGATATTTGTGATCACGATATTCAGGATATTTGTCATAGTTGCTATGATCCGATGACGGGTTGGCAACCGCAGTTTTTTTTTAAATTATTATTGCGTTCTTATCACGAAGATGTGGCTGCCGAACTCCTGTTTCAGTTTCTCTTTGTTGCCTTTTATGACATCCACGGGATGATATGGCTTAGTGGAATTACTACACGGCGAATATTATCTAGTAAAAATATATATGTAATGTCGCACCATCATTTCTGTATACTAAGCTGCGTGCATATACTCGTGGTTGTAAGTTATAGATCTAGTTTTTATACACGTATCAATACAGTTTTTTTGTTGGTTATTGTAAATTATATTAATAATATTGAGGTGCATTTTTAGGGAACTATATTTAATGCTATATTCAATGTTTGAGATATGAGTATTCTGCGAAAGCGTAGTCCTTCCCCGGTCAAGTAGACTTACTTATGCTGTTGCCTGTAGAGTGTTACTATGCTGCGGTTTGGCTGCGGTAGAATCTCTGCTGCGTATAAAATGAAGTACCTGGGTGACCGAGCTTTTATTGATGTTAGAATTTTCTAAGGGATGGCACAAATTTAGATGATATAAAAATTGGAAAGTAAAACATTATCTAAAAACAATATTTCATACAAACCGTTAAAGCCGTTTCCGAGAAACCTATACAAACAGGGTTATTACGCCATAACCAAAAATATTTAAAATTCAAACAATTCACTTCAAAGTTCGGTCTAATTACTAACTCAGCTTTGATTTAATTGAAGGTCATACGTTAACTTTCCGAGAAGCTGTTTGTCTGGAGACTTTGAATGTTGTCGGGTGTCTGGTCATTTGAAATGTCGGGAGAATCCAGACCATCTGGCAACCCTACTTTGGTGGAATCTATTAATGTGGCATTTTCCTATGTAAATGTTAATTAATAATGTTACTAATATTTAAAAAATAAAAAATATATATTTTATAAATTATTCCATACCTCAAAAATATCTCCAAGTTTCTCGGATAAAATACGTATATCTTAGATTACTCCTGGCGCTGCCTTTATCTGTTGTGAAGTTTCACAATGACTGCCTTATACATGTTTAGCCTGTTCCGAAGTTTGCCCTGGACAGACGTATAAAGATTTTACATATGGATATTCATGTCTTTAGCCTTTAACTGACGTGTAGGCATAGTAAAAACTATGGTGTAGGTCACTTTGTAGGGAGTATTTCATTTAAGACGTGACCTATGGCAGTTAAAGTGTTAATATCACGCTATAGGCCGTCAACGTCGTGCAGTCCGCGCTCACGGGATACATTTATAGACCTTTAGGCCAATACAAAGTACAAACTCCCATACCAGAGTTGCCATTTCGAAATTTTAAGTTGCCGTGTATTGGGATCTGTATTGCCGTGTTTTGGAATAAAAACTACAAAATTGCCGTGTATATTTTTATTTATTTTAAATTAACACGTAAAATTAAACATGACATAAAAACATTACTCTTCACAGTCATTATACATCGTATCCAAAACTTCTTCTTCGTATGGAGTGTAGAAGTAAGGAGTACTAACTCCCACAGTAGAATAGTTGAAAAAGTGGCCATCTATAAGTTTATCACGCGGAGAAACCTCGAGCATAGCCCTCTCCATGGCTCGCCGAATGACTTTGAGCGTCCTCATACGGTCAGCAGTGAAGGACCACGTCTCAGTTCCGTAGGTCATCACTGGCAAAACGCACTGGTTGTTCAAGGTTCTACAAGAAGACATGTCGTAATTTCCCGAACGCTGCCTAGCCGAGTTGATCCGTTGAATGACCTCTCGACCGAAGTTGGACTTACCTAGTGAGACTATTTGTGCCAGGTAAACATACTCGTCAACAACTTCAAGCTTAGTGCTCCCAAACAACTACCGGCATAGGTGTGACATGGACGCTACACATGATCTCCTCTCCTATCCATGATCTTAAGACCTATCCGTTGGGAGACACTATTGAGGTCATTAAGCATAGTGCTTAGGTCCTCCAGTGATTCTGCCATTAGGACTATATCGTCGGCAAATCGAAGGTGAGTGATGTACTCGCCATTGATGTTAATACCGTATCCTTTCCAGCCCAGTAGCTTGAAAACGTCTTCCAATGCAGCTGGTGAAGAAAAAAACATATCGGTGCCACTAAATTAATTAATTTTGTCTTCCAAAATAATAAATATTAAAAAAATCCCTTAATAGTTCTAAATTCAAGTTAGTTTATATTCGATACATGAGGTTTATATTATAAGGAATAATAGTAAGAAATAGAAGTTAAAAATTTGTTTCATTAGGCATCACTGAATCAAATTAAATGAATTTTTACCTGTTAGCTCGCAAGGTCATGTAACTCGATTTTCATCATGTAATTCGATACTCCTGTTTGCTCGCGACCTTAAAATGGCGGGAATTGCAAATTTTTTGCTAACTTGCAAACTTTGCTATATTTTCACTTTGAGACAAAATTTATGGATAAAGCTTACAGGAATTCTTGTTGAATGTATAAACTATTGAATAAAATTATTTTTAGTTGCTATAAATTGTAATGAAATTCATAAATTACCCTTTAAAAGCATAGTAGTAGTAGATACTTTACTTTTAGTCATGAAAATGCTAATAATTTAAATTCTACATGTTTGTTTTTTGAGAAATCTATATAAAAATGTTTGGAAATATGTATATTTCTATGTTTTATGTGTTTCTATTCATCACTCATACCAAAATATTAAATAAAAAAATTAAAAAAGCAATCCGAAATTCATGATTATTTGAATGAATTTTCAAGCAATATTTCAAAAATATTTTTGCGTGAATTTGAAATAAATACAACGTTTATTTGTTTGAAATACGTTAAAAAACTATTTTTATTTAAATTTTCCACTAAAAATAAAAGTGTATGGAAAAAATAACACATTTTTGACCCAACCGACAAAACTGAATTTCTCGATTTCAAAGTATTTTAGCGCTAACTATTTCACTTTTTATACCACATATTATATATCTACGTGTTTGTTACATTACAAGGAATACACAAAAGTATAAAACTTACCTTTTTGTTTCAAAAACACTCAGAAAATCACTTAGCACTCACTCACGCACTACTGGTATAAAAACCCGTTACGTAAAAATGAGTTTTTATGTTAATTTTTGCTTGACATTGACAGATTATAGTACCAAATTAAAGAGTATGTCTTTGTCTATTTCTGTATTATACATTTCGGTATATTTTATTTTATTATGTGCGAGCAGCTATGCAGGTCTAGGGACCTGCATAGCTGCTCTGGTCGCAGTGATACTGGTCTCTGGAAGAGACCAGTATCACTGCGACCTGGAAGATCTATTGTGATTGCTGCTATTGCTATAGTTCACAGCTAAGCCCAATGTAAGGTACATTTCACTATATCTTTGTTATAGTTTATAATGACAAACCTTTTTTCGTCGGGTTGGCCCTTATAAATTCTTAAGGCTCACATCTGTGCCTTTCCCGAGCTAGCGTCAGGGCGTCGTGTCGGGTACACATGTGTTCCCTTGACTACGCTACAGATGAAATAATATGTCCGCTAGATTGTGCATGTGCTTATTTCTTGTTATTGTGTTTTTGTCTTGTAATTTATCGTAATTGCTTGTGTATAGCATAAAACAGAGGGCACAAGGCTCAAGGTTTTAAGGTAGATTTTGTAATTGGTGCAGTGACAAATATAATATAAGACTTATGAAATAATATGTTAATTTCAACCCTGTAATTTTTATGATGGTTTGTTAAAGTTACTTTCTACATCTTTGTGCAGACAACATGGAATTTTATAACATCTCATTTTAGTGTTATTTTATTTTCAAAATATCATCTTGTTTCAAATTCTGAAATAAACATGTTAACAATACTGAAAATCTTTCTTTTTGCCTAAGTCCTACAATTTATCGAGAGTATTTATGCCGTTTTCTAAGTAACAAACAGTGTTAATGTAATTTAGAAAGAGACAAATAACTAATAAAAATAACAATATGAAAGGAGTAGTATAGAGGTATATACAATATATTATTATATTATAGTTATGTATAGTTGAAGTAGTAGTTAATAAACTAGCCTCCAGATAGCGCTGTTGTCGCGGCAAATTTTTACGTTACAGATTCTTATCTATTTCCGTATATACACTTATCTATGCAAACTCCACACAGAGTACTTTTCATAAAATAATTAAAAACCGCAGAAGCAGAACACTATTCAGTGTGACCATCTTTAAAATACAAATCCTGCCTTACTTTGATTAAAAACCTGCCAAAGTCTGTAGTGAAAATTGCGTAAATACTGCCAACTTTATTTACCATTGTATTAAACATTTTTACAAACAATAACTGAGCAACACTTCATCTTCAATATGGCGTATACGTGTGTATAGATCGAGTAGTGAATTGTTTGCCCAGTATTTACTTTAATGTTTCATTTTATATCGTGTCCAAACAGTTAAAAATGGTTCTCACTTGTTGCGTGAAAAGGTTGCAAAAGTAAATCATATAAAGGCTGTGGTGTATCTTTTCATGGGTAAATTATTTTGTAATGCTTGGAAAGGGTTCCCATATTTATTTTAGTTAAAGATATTTTATTTTTTTTCTATAAAATCAAAGATATTATAATATATTTTTATAAGAAGTGTATTACAATATCTTTAATTTTAGTCTACTAAAATCTTCTAGCTTTCTATGTTACTAAAGTGTTTTATGTTATGAGTTAATGTTTTGTTTGACAAAATTCAATGTTACGTGGGAGTGTTGGTGTGCATATTTATCTTTCATATACACCGCTTAATGACATATTTTCAAAGCTATTCCTATTATCCGTTAAACATTCAATCCGCATCTGCAGGTTTACTTTTGAAAACAACTCCGGAAAACAACTCCGATCGATCGGGATTGAAATTATAATGTTTCGTACTCTGGAAAGGGACTCTAGCGCTAAATTAGTTAAATATTGCGTGGTGATTGTACGTACTAATTGAGAATAGAATTGAAAATATCCATCCAATCCGATTGTAAGCATAATCGGTACTCTCGACGCACTTTTGGTGATAGCTGCATATTGTATTGAATTGGAATTTAGGCAATAGCAAAACAGTAACGTTTTAGGATTTGTGTTTTTTGGTTTTTTCCGATTCTCGATTCTTTCCGACTCTGCCGTTCACTTCTGAAACATAAATTTGCTATGTCACTCGTTACTCATTCACTTCTTTACATGACCAAACCACCGAAGCATACCTTTCTTAATACAGGTGACATCATCTTGCAAACTTCACGTTTATTACACAATTTTTCACCCTGTCTCTCAGATTCAGCCATAACATACTCCTTAATGACCGTATTTCTACTGGTTTTATTTCTCTCTCGTGCTTTTTCTGCCTCACCCAACTTTCACTACCACATGTTAAAGTAGGGACTAAAACAGCCTGTGAATTGTCATATGTGCCTTTTTTGACAAATTCTGACTTTCCACAATAGAAATTAGAGTCCCATTTACTTTATTTCCTGCGTTCTCTTATTATTTTTAATAAGGATTTGTTAATAAAATTCTGATACAAATTTAAACATTTATTTAATACAAAAATATTTCTATCCGAAATTAAAAGATATATTCATGCCACCTCATCCGGTTGACTCTATTATGCAGCAATTATTAAATGTATAGCGACAATTTTTTTAATTTAAGATTAGGGGCTTGTGGAAAAAGCGAAACATCAAAATTTATTTGACACGAAGCCACTATGCGTCAAAAGCTACACAAGACAATTTTGTTTAGCAATATATAAGCATCGCTTATCACAACACATACTACAGAATTAATATAGTTATAGTAATAAATTGACTTCACTATCTACAGTCTTTTATTTTTCTCTTAGCACAAAGTAATTACTTAGGTAATACAAGTTTTTATATATTAAGCTATATAACGATGTAGATTATACATATTTCTTGATAAATGACATATATATTATTGTAATCCTTTTTATTATTCAAAATAAAATAAATATAGGAGAATCCCTAAGCATCACTTTGTCCTTTTTTCCTTGAAGTAAAATATCGTGTAGACACCCTAATAGAGTAGGATGCACCTAAAAAGCATCATCTCGCTCAGCTTGTTTGTCAGTCGTGAGTGCGCAATCTTGTTAAAATAAAACATCTTTGATGTTTGAGTTTGTTGTGAGGACAACCTCCCATAGGAGAATAGTTGAAAATGTGTCCATCCGTAAGCAGTAAATAACAGTTCAAAAACTCTTCACAACAGCGCTTGAGAAGCTAATATATCTAATAAATCTAAGCCAATAAATCGCCGTAAAATACGTTGAGAGTGATTTTGAAAATAAAATTTTGAAAGCAATAAAATAATTATTGTAAAAAGAATTATGGTGGAAGTCTGTGCAAAAAAAATATTATGAAAAGTCATTTAAAATTTAGACTGTAGCTACAGTGGCGCCACACATATTTAACATTTTCAACTATTCTCACTCCATACTCCAAGCCGTGAGTTTGTTTGCATTGACGAGATCAAACATGTTAACACTGTTTTTTGACAATGTACCTATCGAAATGCGTTTGCATAGTCAAAGAACATATAGTGATGATTTCTTATATTTACGCGAACACTACACATTGAAATAATACTAGTTTTTACGGAATTTATCGCGTATATTTAACTTTTTAATTACCCGACGTTTCGGTTACGTTTTGATGTGCAGTCATTGTTTACATGCTTACCTGTTGAAGACTGCATCTCAATTGTAACTAGAAGGCTGGAAGAAAACAACATGCCCATAGAATATGCAGTATTACTCAGACACTGCCTTACATCTGGCTACCTATTGTGGAAGGAGGAGTTCTACAAGCAAGTAGATGGTGTGGCGATGGGCTCACCTGTATCTCCCATTGTCGCCGACATATTCATGGAAGACTTTGAGGAGAAAGCCCTGCTTAGTTCTTCCATAAATCGAAGGTTCTACAAGCGGTACGTAGACGACACTTTCACAATTCTACCTTTAGATAAAGTAACTGCATTTTTAGACCATCTTAACTCTATAAATTCTAAAATTCAGTTCACAATGGAGTTAGAGGCAAACAATTCCTTAGCTTTTCTAGATGTGTTAGTAATTCGGAATCCCGATAACACCTTGAGCCATACTGTGTATAGAAAAAAAACCCATACAGATAGATATTTAAATGGTGATTCTCACCACCATCCTTCACAGTTAGCTACCGTGGGTAAATCTTTGTTTCAGAGAGCACGAGGGATCTGTGACAGTAAACACCTGGCTGCAGAGCTCCACCATGTCAAGCAAGTTTTGCATGACAACAAGCTTCGTGTCCCGCGCCTACGTCACAGTGAACGAGTGAAGCCGGCCACAGTCGAGCGTGTACCTGCTGTACTGCCATATGTTAGAGGAGTCACTGACAAGATTGGCTACATCTTGAAGCGCGCTTCCATCAAAACATACTTCAAGCCGCTGAAGAAGATTGGTCAGTTTTTACCATCGGTCAAGTGTAATATCCCTCTGCAAGATGCAGGAGTGTACAAGCTTGATTGTGAATGTGGTCTCTCCTACATAGAACAAACTAAAAGATCAATAAAAACCCGCGTTAAAGAACATATAGCTGATGTGAAGAATCGACGCTCCGGGAAGTCTGCAGTCTGTGAACACATACAGGATCACCCCCGTCACTACATCAGATTTGATAGACCGCAGATCCTCGCTAAAGAACACCGATTCCTTCCAAGGATGATTCGTGAGGCTATTGAAATCAAAAAACATCCTAATTTCAATAGAGAAGATGGCTGGGTGCTACCATCTGCCTGGGATCCTATAATACATAAAATTAAATCCCAACCCAAGCATACAACTGCAAGATTTCAAGATACCATAAGTTCATACTGCATAGATCGGAACAAAAGTTAAACTTTAATCTATGGTAACCGCGGTTAACTATGACATATGGACGTTGAACATCTCAGTCCTGCCCGTGACCATGAGTGCTGTAAAGCGTTCGAAACGTCGGGTAATTAAAAAGTTAAATATACGCGATAAATTCCGTAAAAACTAGTATTATTTCAACATATAGTGAAATATGTTTGACACTATGGTACAAAATATAAAAAAATAATTTTATTTTACACGAAACAAATGTGTGAATACAATTTTGGAGAAACATTGTCATGTTGTAAGATAAGTGTGATCTTCTAGGCCAGTTATATATAATGTGTTCTGTGGTTTGACGTTAATTTAGTATTTGTAGTGAAGATGGGTAGCTATTCAAGTAGCTAACTAGATAGCTGCTATTCACAAAATAGCCACAGCTATGGTATTCGTCAACGCGATAACTAGCTATTGGCTACTTTGGTTAGAAGCGATTCGATTATCTGACAAGTTACGGCGCAGCGAGTAGCTGGTAGCTGGACAGAGGACGCTACTTATACAACCGTCTGCTACTACCTGTATAGCCAATAGCCAACGGGCAACTAAACGCACAATCGCCGCAATCTTCATTCGCATCGCGCTTATCGTTTTCACTTATATATATATATATATATATATATATATATATATATTTTTTTTATATATTCTTGGGTAGGTATTTATGAGTAATATGTACATAATAATAATAGTAGTAGTTTATCCGTTGACTAAATTGAAATGTACTTCCCTTCATACATACTTTATTCAGGCTTTACTGTCACGGCGTAAATTTGAAAAACAGAACAATTAGCGAACACGCTTTTGAATAAATAACACAAACAAAACCGTAACCTTCGTCTGTTGTTAAATTAAAATTAGGCTGACTGAGTCAAATAAATTACGTTAGCTGCAGCCGCGGGACTTAAAAAAACCAATTCTTAAAATATAAATTGAATAAAGAAATATTACCATAATTCTATAACTAAATTAAAATGATTAGCTTGGTCGAAGTGTGACCACCTCGACCAAGCTAATCATTTTAATTAGTGTGGTGCAGACCGGCGCGCGCGCGTAATCGGCGAGCGGCGGCGGCGTGGGACACATCTCCGGAACATCAAGAAGAAGCGAAGCTGCGGCGTTGAAGAAACGGCTCGAAAATGATGGACACATGCATGAAGGCAGCCGGCGTGTAAAGACGATGCGGCGCTGATGATATTTGCGGCTGTTTCTTGTTTCTATATTAGAACTATATATACACACACAACTATATAATATATTCGTCAAATGCAGCCCGCAGTATCTCAGTAGCCGGGGGTAATTAGGCAATAAATGTATTCTTCAGATCTTCGCCTTCTGTGTTATGGTAGCAGCAGGGTATATATTATTTATTGCCGTTTAGGGTTGATTAGCCTGGCTGCTACGCTAGTTATGGTGTCTTGTACCATTATCGGCTCTCTCATGACTTGATAGTTGGCTTCATGTTATTTTCTCAGGTCAATGGATTGCAGCGAGATTCTGTGTTGAGATGTGGTTTCCTCCTCGAAGTTGCGTGGGACATCGGTAATTATTAGTGGCTGTCCGGATACTTGGTTTTTCTCGTTGGCTATTGTAAATTCTGACGTCATCATTGTGCAATTTAAGGGTATGGTTATCAAATAGCTTCCTTGAAGCTGCTTGTATTCTTTTCTTCCGCATCGTAGATGGATTCTTGTAGTGCGAGGGAACGTGACAACATAGTTCCCAGCGTCCAGTTGCTCCATGGCTTCCTTTTCCGGTGTTATAGTGGTCAGGTTGCAGTCATCTCCTAGGGCGTGGTTTCTGACGAGCTCTCGTGTGCAGTCATGATGATTCTTGACTCTTTATGGTATCGACTTCGCAGAGGTACTGCTGGTCTACCTTTGGGCATTCAGCCTCCATATACGTATACGCTTCCCTGTTGGTTGCTAGGAAAGGAAGGGGTGGAAAAAGGATCTTGTTATATCTATTCGGGGCTATCGAAAGTTTACGCAGATCGAATATGTTCGCACTAACTATGGGAATTTTAAAAACTATAACCATCTATTTTTCGACGTAATATGAACCTGGTTTTATAATACTATAATAGTCGCGTAAGTCTTAATTTAATATTCTATCATCCCCATATATCATTCTTACTCTTTCTATCATTACTCTTAAAGTATCAATATCTATCATTGAATGATGCGCGCTTAAGGCACGCACAAGAGCTAGCATGTTTATTATTCTAACTAATTCTCCCAACAAATCATCGTGGTTTTCCGTTATGATGGTCAAAAGCTGAGCGAAATGAGCATATTTTATTAAACTATTTTCTTTATAAGCAGTGCTATTCAACAAAAGTTCTAATGTAGCATTAATTGATTGCTGATTTCTAACTAACTGATCTATGACGCCGTTATGTTGCATCATTCCTTGCTGAGGCTTACGTGCGAGTTAAATTCCGATATAATTTTAACTTGGTTATTTTCGAGACTTTTTATTGCGTTGTCAAATTTAATAGTATCCTGATAATCTAAATTTCCGGTTAAGCTTTTAATAGCAGATCCTAAGCCATCAATTGAACCTCTCTTCGCTCGACTAGGTTCGAGTCCTTTTAAATGATTTAAAACTCTATTAATTTTATGAGATGATTGATTTGAAGAGGATATAGGGAAAACGTATCATTATTTAATCTTAATTCAAAGTCGGATAACTGGTGTCTCACTGCAATAGTTTTCACTTCTATATTATTAATGCGAATATACTGTAAAAAGCTATATATATAGTGTAAAAAATTAGTGACACTAGACGAGTTTGACCTAATTTATAAGGAAGGAGGCCAGGACCATCGTCGATACTTTCAAGTCTTATCTCCTGTGTTTGAGCAAGATGCGCCATCATCACCAACGGGATTCTATAACAATTTAGCGCTATTAGGGATTCGCTTAATGCGAGCTTTGGCAACGGGACCACGTTTTCGTGAAGTATAAATATACCTATACAAGGTAGGTTAGCCAGAACGATATCGTTAGTGTATCTGGGTGCTAATTTCTGTCGGCTAGCAAGCGGGTTTTTTATGAAAATGTTGTGGTTCATACTGAATTTCGGGTTCTCTATCCCTATTTCTATTCTCAATTAAAACTGTGCGATCATGTAAGGTGGACTGATTTATAATTTCATAAACTAACTTCATTTGTTTTCTACAAAGTGTACTCTCGAGTGTACTGTTGAAGTAGATACTGGGTAAGGTCTGCACCTACTGGGTCTCTGGGGTCAAAGTGACCTGTTATTATATCGAAGGTACTGCATTTCGTGAAGCTGTGCACCGAACTAATGTAAGCGATAATCGCGTATGGTACTAGGTTTACAGCTGGCTAATCTTTACGCTGAAGTTTTAGTAATCTAAGATGTTCGAGAAGGGTTGAATGGAAACGTTATACATTTCCATTGTCGTTTGTGAATGGGGAAGTATTTTATGGTGGTTAATATTGTGCATTATTAAAAATTTGGAAAATGGTTAGTGAATTCAGTGCCGTTATCAGTTACTATCGTTAAAGGTAAACCATGGTGCGTGCAATATTTTAGTAAGGCCCGTAAAACGCTGACGGCCCCATAAAACGTCGACGAACGTAATGTATTTTTCGCTATCTACCGTGAACAAGTCCATATGAACTATTTCTAGAGGCTTACTCGGAGACGGAACAACGTCGAATCTTGGTTGGATAGGATTACGGTCGTATTTACCTTGGACACACACACAATACATTCATTAATGAATTTTGTTATTTGTTCTTTCATTTTTGGCCAGTAGAATTTTTTCGAAAGAGACAAATAACATTAATGCCTCTATGGTTGGTTTTGCTCTCGTGATAGTGTTTTATAATTTCTTGTTGCCTAAGATAAGGTTTAACGTTTTCAAGTTCACTTTTGGCGATTCATTGCGGAGCTTTTAAAGTTATTCTGTATGACAGGTATAATTTAGTAAATTTCCAAAGGGGGGGTTGATATGAAGTCCGGTTTTAATTTTTGGGTTCACAAACTCCTTTATTACGTTTATAATATCGGTCTCTAAATTTGATTCCGTTACTTGTACCGAAATGCGGGTGTGTGTATCGAAGGGCTTCGAAACCGCGGGTCGCTTTTTTACGTCGCCTACGATAGTGATAACCAATTGGCGATGAAATTTGTTTAGTGGTTCATCGGTTATTGGGATTTTCGTGACTCGTAGGGATTCGCTAGAAGAGAATTAGTCTTTTCGTTATGAATCTCAATGCGTCTGCGTTCGTATTTGATTTCCCTTTCTTTAAACTACAGTGACGTCGTATTCGCTAAGCTTTAAGCTCCATCGAGTAAGGCGAGAGTTCGGTTCTTTTAAACTCATAATCCAACGTAGAGTTTTGTGGTCTGTAAGTATTTTAAATGTCCTACCGAATAAGTAGGGCCTAAAATATTTAGTGGCCCATACTATTGCCATGAGCTCTTTCTCAAAGGTACTGTAATTTTGTTCACTATTATTGAGTGTCCGCGAAGCATATAAGATGGGTTTATCCGAGTCTATCGACCCTTGAGACAAAACAGCACCGATGGCAAAGTTCGATGCGTCGGTAGTAAGGATAAATTCCTTAATAAAGTCCGGGTATTTAAGGATTGGATCATTCATCAAAAGGGTTTTACACTTCTCAAAACTGTTAATATAATCGGGTTCAAAAGTGATCTTATTACACTTTTTAGGCATTGTGTTAGGGGTTTGGTTATTTTTGCAAAATCTGGGATGAATTTCCGGTAATACCCTAATAGTCCTAAAGACTGCTTTATTTCCTTAAGAGATTTAGGTATAGGGTATTTTTCTATCGCTGCTATTTTGTCTGGCTTCACGCCCTTGCTCCTGATGATATGGTCTAAATAAGCTGTTTGTAACTTAAGGAACTTTGATTTGTCCATTTGCACTTTGAAATTAGAGTTCCTAAGTCTCTGGAAGACTTGTTCTAAGTTGACCATTTGTGCAGCGAGGTGCTGAATACTATTATATCGTCTAGGTACACCAAACAGATCTGATTCTGGAGACCTTCGAGGATGTTATCCATCACTCTTTGAAATGTGGAAGGTGAGTTCTTCAGGCCCATGGGCATCCGAAAAAATTTGAAGTGGCCGCGTTCGATATTGAATGCCGTCTTTGGAATATCAGCGAGGTCCATTTTTACTTAGTGAAAACCACTGGCAAGAGCTAGGGTAGTAAAATATTGGCATTTACCCAGTTTGTCCAAAACATCTGAGATATTCGGGATAGGGTTTTTGTCATTTACGGTTTTTTCATTAAGTTTACGAAAATCTACCACTAGACGCCATTTCTTTTTCCCCGAGGCGTCTGCCTTTTTTAGGACAATCCAAATCGGTGAGGACCACGCGGACTCGGAGGCACGTGTATGCCTTGAGTTAACATTTTTAGTAAATCGAATGTATAAGTTACAATATCATAAATGTAAAATCACAAATTTTGTAAACACACTTCATTTACATATAAAAATACATATAACAAATATTGCACCACACATATCTCACAGTATTATGTATATTTGTAACATTCGACCCTTGCCGTCTGTCTTTAACAATAATGTCAATGGATAAAAATATTTTCAATAATTTACAAGAATTGGACAATATAGAGATAGCTTCCGCATATCAATGTGATGTAGAAAATTTAAAAAAATATTTAAAATTTACCACAACAGATTTCACTATTGTAACCCAAAATATAAGAAGTATTTATTCCAACTATGACGATTTTCAACTGACTTTAACTTCTCTACAAGTTAATGCCGACATATTAATACTGACAGAATGTAGGATTCAATCTACCAAACCTATTCCACGTCCAGGCAATTATAATGAGTATATTACTCATCATCATGTTAATAAAAATGATGGAGTAGTGGTCTATATTAAAAAAAATATTTCATCTCAAGTCAAGGAAATTCAGTTGACTCATGCATCTTGCATACAAATCCATCTACAAAACTTAGTAATACTGGGCATATATAGGTCACCATCGAATCCCAACGCAGAACAATTCATCATTTATCTTAGTGAGCACCTGGACTCGTTAAAAGAGCATTCAAATATTGTAATAACGGGAGATATTAATATAAATATTACACCTAGGCTTACAGAACAAACATACGAAATAACTAATAGGTCGAAATACTTAAATATGCTTTCTACGTATGGGCTTTTACCGGGACATCATATCCCTACAAGAGAGAACAGCTGCTTGGATCATTTCATACTAAAATTAAATCAACAAACTATTTCTGCTGAGATTGCTGTACTGAACACTTCTATCACAGATCATGCTATGATATTACTCAAATTAAGCAATATTAGACAAAAAGTAATTAATGTTAAAATTAAACACAACACTGACTATTATAAAGCACTTGCTAGTCTAGCTCAAAAAAACCTATCTAACCTTCTTTTTAGTGATAATCCGGAATATATAATACATCAATTAATTTACAAAATAAAAGAATCAATTGAAGAAAATACAAAAATTGTAAATATTTCTAGTAATAAGCGAAAAATTAAACCATGGATAACAACAGGTATTTTAAAATGTATACGAAATAGGAATAGTATGCAAAAGAAGCTAAGATTGAATCCTTATAATGAAGTATTAAAAATTACATACAAAAGGTATCGCAACTATGTTACTAAATTAATTAAGAAACTTAAACGGGAATATGAAAGGAAGCTTTTGGAAATATCATCCAAATCAAGTAAAACTCTCTGGAAGCACATAAAGAATATAACCCATACAAAACAATCCAGTGTCAATAGTTTAGACCTGTTAAGTTCGAAATCCTCACCAGTTGATTTGATTGATAAAGTAAATGAGTACTTTGCTAGTGTGGGTAAAAATCTTGCCGAGAAAATAACTACTAACGATCCTAATAATTGTTTATCTTTTTGCCATATTGATGAAGCACATAAAACTGTATTTGTAAAGGCACATTCTTCCTTTGTTTTGATTGAAACCTATCCGGAAGAGATCAACAGTATTATTGCAGGTCTCAAATCAGATTCCGCCCCTGGCTGGGACAATATTTCAACCGGATTTCTCAAGATGGCTAAACAACTACTCGTCCCCATCCTCTGCCATTTTGTTAATATATGCTTTGAAAAGGGTGTCTTTCCGAAGCTGCTGAAGCAATCTATTGTAATACCGATTTACAAAAGTGGAGATAAGAAAGAAGTTGGTAATTATCGGCCAATCTCCTTGCTGCCTGTGTTCTCAAAGATTTTGGAAAAGTTAGTTAACAATAGACTTATACAGTATCTCTCTAAATTTAAAATATTAGCAGACTCTCAATTCGGATTTAGAAAGGGATGCTCTACGGAAGATGCAGTTGCCGCGTTAAGTTCTCAAATTGTAAATACCTTGGATAGCGGCAGAAAATGTCTTGCTGTCTTCCTGGATCTAAAAAAGGCCTTTGATACTGTATCAATCCCCATTCTTGTTAATAAATTAGAACAGAATGGTATCAGAGGTATACCTCTAAAAATTTTAAAGGATTACCTCTCTGATAGGACACAGATTGTAAGAATAGGTCAATACAGTAGTAGCTATACAAATGTTAATTATGGTGTACCGCAGGGAAGCGTACTCGGCCCTACGTTATTCCTAGTGTATATTAATAATCTGTGTAGTATGAGTGTGAATAGAGGAAGAGTTTTCTCATACGCAGATGACACTGCGATATTATTTTGGGGAGACACTTGGGAAGAAGTGCAATTGATAGCGGAAAAACAATTAGCTAAGGTTGCTCGTTGGCTTGATAATAACTTACTTACTTTGAATGTTAATAAAACTCAATTCATATGTTTTTCTATAACTAGCCGATCACAGCCAAAAGATGATTTTAGACTTAAAATACATAAATGTTACAATCCTTCCAGCGGTAACTGTACGTGTACATCTATTGAAAAAGTTTCATACATAAAGTATCTGGGCGTTATGGTGGACCAACGACTTTCCTGGTACAAACATGTCGAATTAGTGTCTACTAGAATTCGAAAACTCACTTGGATATTTAAAACTTTAAGATATGTTGCTTGTCCAGACCTTTTAAATCAAATTTATGTAGCACTTGCTCAATCTATAATAATATATTGTATACCTATTTGGGGGGGTACTTATAAAAGTAAATTTATTGAAGCTGAGAGAGCTCAAAGATGTTTATTGAAAGTTATACATTTTAAGCCTTATAGGTTCCCCACTAGCATTTTGTATTCATCTTGTGGGGTGATTTCGGTGAGGCAGTTGTACATATTACTCACTTTGTTAAAAAAACATAAGTCTTTGTCTTTTAATCCTACTTACGGTAGTAAAAGAAGAAATTATAGTGTAGTTCCTATACGCAGTACGAAAACCAACTTTGCGAAAAATCAATATGAAAAACGATCAGAACACTTATATAATCAAATTAACAAAATATTGCAAATATATCCTTTAAAGACATACGATTGTAAGAAAAAAATAATGCAGTGGCTTAAGACACTTAATTACGATCAAACTGAAGCCTTATTAGAATCTATCCTATAAATGCATTCACTCACTGTCTTTTTCTCATACGTACACACGTACATACCCACACAAACACACACACACACACACACACACACACACACACACACACACACACACACACACACACACACACACACTCACCACACACTCACACAAACATACGTACACACACACACACACACACACACACACACACACACACACACACACACACACACACACACACACACACACACCTGTTTCTCTTATGTTAATTGTACTTAGGTAAGGGAGGGCGAGGGCCTTCTACCACAAGTATCTTTATACTTAAAAGAAGTCCTCAAACTCGTACTAATTTTAAGAAAATGTTGGAAACAATAAACTTTCATTTCAAAAAAAAAAAAAAAAAAAAAAAAAAACATTTTATTTATTTGATCGCGTACCTCTTGTCGATGAACAAAAGGATATCGATAGCTCTTTGTGTGTATAGGAATTTCATCGGTCGTACGGATGCGGTGTTTTATTTGATTCGTAAATGTTAATTTTTCACCTTCGATATAAAATATGTCATGATATTTGGCACAAAGAGTCATCAAATTAGCCTTTTATTCTTCGTTAAGGCGGTCAGTGCGGAGTCGCGAAACGTCTTAAGCGCGTTCGGTTATAGGCTGGGTGTGCGTGCACTCAACGTTAAATAACTGTGTGTGAGTGGGGCGGTCCATGGAAAAAACAACATCGTTAACGCTAGTATTCTCGATCTCTTAAATACCTCTATTTTGGGAAACGCAGGTTATGCAGTCGTGAACGACACAGTTACATAAAATTTGTTCAGGAATATAGACTTCACCATCACTACTGCCAACAGGAATTCTAACTAATTTTAAAGTATGCGCAGGAATTATATCCTCGTACAGGTTCACGTTTCGTGAATTATATAACAATATTGGGTTCACTGCAGACCGAGTAGTTAAATGTAATGCCTTTAAATCGATCTTTGCTTCCCAGTTAGTTAACAAATCGAGCCCAATTAACCCGTCGAAATGGTTGTGAAATTTATATACGAAAAACTTTATCGGTTCGCTATCGTTAATTTCCGGAAAACAAGGCACCGTAATGGAATAATCATTTCGACTAAAAGCGTGAACATTAGTAACTTCGAAAGGATCATAGTCAATTTAATATTGAGGGAAAAATCTTTCTACAGCATCCGGACATGGACACGAAAAATGATTGATTCGCTCCGGTATCTATGAGAAGCTTCAACGGAGGGTCTAAGATCTGAATAAATGGTAGCTGACGCTGGGTTTGCAAATTGACTTCTATCTTGGCTTGTTTTAAGGGGAATCCTCGTGAAAATCTTCCTGTTGGCTAGTGGAGAGCTGAGAATCGTTTTCTGTGTCATTGACGCTTGGATAATCGTTTACCGGAACAAACTCGGGACCGTAATTCTCGTGGTTTATATAATCATTATAGCTACTCGCGTACGAGTGCTGCACTAAAAGTATCGGGAATGGAATATTACCACTGTTCCTGTCATATTAAAATCTTTTTAATTGGAAACTCCTTGGTTTTAAAAATTGAATACCATTTATTTATTTAAAAAAAGATTCTCGGTCTTGTCACAAGGTTTTGTCAAACTTGTTTAGTCGTTGAAAAAATGGAATTGACTCGAGAAAATTCAAGAGCGATGATTTATTATGACTTTCGAAGTGGTTTAACACAAAAACAGTGTGTTGACTGGATGATTTCTGCATTTGGTGATGAAGCCCCATCCAAAACCACAATTTATCGCTGGTTTGCTGAATTTCAACGTGGACGTGTCAAGCTCAGTCATGATCCTCGTCAAGGTCGTCCAAAAACTGCATTCAACCAAGAAAACGTTGATACTGTGCGTAAGGTGATTGAGGAAGATCGACATGTGACATACCGCGAAATTCAGGCAACTTTAGAAATTGGCATGAGTCAAATACAAATAATCTTGCATGAACAATTAGATGTAAAAAAGTTGTTTTCCCGATGGATACCGCATTCGCTCTGTGAAGAGCAAAAAGCGGCTCGCGTTACTTGGTGCGTCAGAACTCTCGAAAGATTCCACGCAGGATCCTCAAATGCTGTATACAACATCGTATCAGGTGACCAATCCTGGATATACGCGTACGAACCCGAAACAAAAAACCAGTCACGAGTTTGGGTGTTCGAAAATGAGTCATAGCCAACAAAAATTGTTCGTTCTGTTAGGAAGGCTCGCCTGGTGTCCTTTTTTAAAAAAAGACTACCTGTACTGCTGCAAAACTAATTTAATTTAATTTAATTTACACTTCGGAATATTATAAATTATAACAGTTGTGTACCGAACAGAGTTTAGAGTTTGACTGCTTAAATTATGTGAAAAATCACTTTTATATACTTTACATAATGCTTATAACAACAATTACTACTTTGTACAACGGTTCATAACATCTCCCCCCTTAAGATGGAGGCTTATCCTTTAAGATAAATGTAGGATACAATAAAGTCAAGATCCTAAGTTAATACAATAAAATATTGAAATATAGTAAAATCATTCAACAATTATAAAAAATTTAACTGATACAATTGCAATAGCTAATGCTTTATTTTAATTGACAATCTTATTCAATTAACAACTAAGAAACATAATAATAAGGAATATAAAACTTGAAAAAGAAATGAGTGAATTTTAATCGCTACATTATAAAGCAAAGTAATATAAATATTAATCGAATAATAACTAAGAAAATTAAAAATAGTTTTGAAAAGAATTTTACAATTTTAATTGTTATTTGACTATATTAATAATAATTATCAATTGAAACTTAAAACATTTTTAGAAATATTAAAATAATAATATTATTTAATTTATAACAAGAAACATGCTATGAAAAGAAATTAATAAATTTTAATTTTTAATAATTGCTTAAATTTTGGTTACAAGAAGCTCTGTTAAATTTCCTAAATTGAGCCTTGTTTTTACTTATCTCTATTTCTGGGAGACTGCTAATGGATTTCTTGTCGCATTCAATTGATTCATCTGAGATATCCGTTAGTTCAATAGAAGTGTTAACATTAGTATCGTTTTTATTACATTTTTTATTATAACACTGATTATATATTTGGATGCAACAAGATGTATTTTTACAACAATTTGAAAAGCATTTATTATATATCTTATACAGTATATAACTAAAAATACTGGCAACTACAATATAAGTAAGCGTTGAATAATAATGCCTTTTGGTGTTTTGGATTGGGGTTTTTTTTTTTCTTATTTAACGTCAATGTATTTTTTTTTTTTTTTCTTTTCCGTTTTATATGTTATTTTTTTTTTTTTTGGTTTAATTAAAAAATTAACAATTTTTTTAATTTTTTTTTTTTTTTTTTTTTAAAAAATTTAAAAAAAAACCTTATAAACACAAATTAAAAACAAACAAATAAATAAGCAAAGGGGATTTTTTTAATTTTTTTTCAAATGAGGCTGATTCTCGGCTTGATGAATTTGATTCTTTAAACTATCTAATTTATATGACGCTAATTTTAACGATTCCAAATCAATATCTGTTAGCGTAATTGGGTTTAGGACATTAGAACTGTGGTTTAATAAATTGTATTTGCAACAATTATCTTCAACCATTGAGCTATTATGTATTACGTACTAGAGGCGACACTGCATACAGCTACTGTGTTCCACTCAACTGCGGTGCATACACCGCACTTTAGTCACTCGCTAGCTTGCTACATATTTATTTATCTATGCTCGCTAGGCGCTTATAGAGTTGTCACGTGTTGTGTTGATTTAAAAAATCTCTTGATAAAAACATGCCGTCGTGTGTACTTAGATATTGCACAAATAATTCAAGAAATGTCAGTAAAAACCAAGGAATTACTTTACATCGGTTAATAAGATACTTAATCAATAAAAACGTATTATGTACTAATAATAAAACAAATTATTCCTAAGACGCCATCTCGTGTCATGGAATATAGATTATGAAATCAATATGTTCAGATGCGACATTTCTGTGGGTACTTAAGTATAGGACGAATATTATATTATTATACACATTTTTTTGTAGAAACATATGTAAGTTATTATAATTTGGCAAAATTTTTCATGTTTAAATCTGCTTATTATTCTTTTATTTAATTTTAGGTTTCCACATCAAAGTCAAAGTTATATAAATTCGTCCATTTATTTATGAACGACTTTTAATCTAACTTAAATAAAGATATTTGTAATTTAAATGTTATGTTAATAAGTTTTGTTAAACATACATTTAGTATGTTTTCTTTATATTTGACTTAGATACCTTTTAAAATATTCAGACAAAAATATGATTAAAATGGAATTATGATATAATATTATGTAATATTATATTAAATAAGCAAATATAACATACAAAATAAATGACAAAATTTTAATATTGTTCTCAATATAATTTACCTATTTAACAATACAATCTACTATTACCTACGGATCCTTCTACCTATGTTTATTCTATGATTAAAAAAAGCAACCGCGCGAACACAGAGTAGCGCACATTTTTTGTTTGAGATAGCTGTTCTAGTACGTAAGTACATATTACTTCAATGTCTTCAACTATGTTAAAATCGATTGATATTTGGCTAGGCAGCACAGCCTTATAATTATGCGATGGGTGAAATTGCAATGTTTGGTAATATGCAACGCAATCATTTTTTAAAGATAATATTCCAGTGCCTTGTACGGTATAATCCGAAATCTTATTATCATTTGTACATTTAACAGTCAATTTATTTGGTTTGGACTGAATATAAATAAATCGTCCATCACTAAGTTTTTGCCATATATTAATATTACCATATATTATTTTCGAATCGTATATTTCTGGAAGTGACAAAATTACTTCAGTCAAGAGTTGAGTTTCACAGGTTGGATTATTAATTGTGGACAAAACAGAAGGTGACAAACATATCATAAACTGGTCACTTAAACTATCAAACAATGCGTAATTTAATCTATCATCCGTAAGGGCTACATACAGCTTGGAAGGATGAATGAGAATATAAGTTTGTAAATTATACTTATCATGCTGTGTAGGTAATGGTAAAATCTTATAAACACTAAACTTAATAGGGTTAATTAAAGGAATTCTCATAACAAATACTATCTTATTATTATAGTAATACGAAGTTAATTCGGCTAAATCAATAATTGTACGTATATTCTCTAATGATAAGGAAATGGGAAACTCCACATTAATTTTGCTCATTTTGCTATTAGAGAGCTCCTTAAATAACTTAGTGGGAGTTAGGACGTAGGGATGGAGGATGTTTGATTTTGCAAATAAAATAGAGTTTAAAATTGTATCTAGTATGTTGGAAACCGATAGCAGTGAACCTTCAATCACATTAAAAATAGAATTTATTTTAGCTGAACTAATTAAGTCTGTAGTAATTTTAGAATTTTCAGAAAATATGTAATTTAATTTTTCTATTTGTTTATTTAATCTAATTTGGTTATTATTTAATTGACGAATAGAAATTATGACGAATAAATATTATTTCAAACGGCTTGGTGCTTGAGGACGTTATGACCATGGGTGCCTTATTATAGGTGCGCAACGGCTTATTAATTTGACATAGAGTACAATCTTTAACGACGCGTTCTATGTCTGCACGCATATTTTTCCAATAAAACAAAGATTTAATTCTACTATACATGCGTTTTATACTTGGGTGACCAGCTATGGTAGTCCCGTGGTTTTCTTTTAAAATGTTTGGAATCTCGGCTGGAGAAGGGTATTGTATTCGATTTTTGCATATGTGAACCTTAATATTTGTTGCATGGAAAATATAAGATATTATATTGTAAATCTTTAAGTACTATACTAACTTTTTAAATGGTTTGGAAAAGTCAGATAATGCTATCTCAGTATCGTAATTATCTTTAGAAATAATTAAGTCCCTAAACTTACGTAATAAATTATAAATTGCTTATAACTTGTCTCGTCATAATGATGAACTTTAGTATAAAGAAAGTAAAATGTTTTATTGTTAGAGTCGACCGAGTGTACGGTTTCAGGTTCGCGTTCCGCTGATAACAACTCGGATCATTGACAATAGCTGTTCACAGTTCGGCATAGAGCAATCAAAGTCCAGAGAGACTGGACAAGCAATTATTTTTTTTTGTTTTGCAGTATATAAACTTTGATTATGCTCTTCAATTTGTGTATCATTAGAAATTGTTTTTGTAAATTGTTTCTTAAAAAATTGTTCATATGTAGTCTTATTTAATTTAGAATGCGTGATAGCGTTTACTGGATTACGAGATAAAGCATCCGCATTTGAATTAATTCTACCTGGCTTGTAAACGATTTCAATATCGTATTCCTCTAATTTTAATCGCCATCTGAGCAAACGTCCACCTGAATCTTTGGCATTGAATAGCCATGTAAGAGGGCGATGATCTGTGACAATCTGAAATTTATACCCATAAAGATACGGTCGAAAAGTATTAAAACTAAAGAGTATTGCTAATAATGCCTTTTCTGTAGTGGAATAGTTTCCTTCTTGTTTATTTAAGGTACGAGATGCATAGGCGATAGGTTTATCTTTACCAATCTCGCCCTGAGACAAAACTGCGCCAATAGGGTAATTAGAAGCGTCGGTAGTTACGATAAAAGGTTGAGAGAAGTCAGGATATTGTAGTAAAGGAGCTGTAACCAATTTTTGGAGCTTTTAACCAATGTTCAGTAATACATAAAATATGAATATTTTTGCTATTTTAGAACAATTCAATTACTAGCTCTTTGCCTATCATGCCTTGTATATTCTGATGCACCAGGTGTAAACAATTTTTATTATCATTTTGTGGAGTTATACAACTGCAACTATTAAGGATTTGTAAGCTACATTCTAAATTATTTAAATTATTATAACTGCTAGAGATTACCTCTATTGTCTCATTTTCAAATTACAATTACTTGGAACGGATTCCAAATTGCATGTCAAATCATAATGCTGCTCAATAGGAGCAGATGTCTGGGTAGCCAAGTCCTTGACTTAGTTAATATATAAATAATAGGATAGCAAATTTGCTATCTGTCTTAACCTTTAAGTAGTGACGTGGATGTCTCACAGACGGCCTCGATGCAAAAATCGGTCTCGTGGCGTTAATTTTTTAAAGACGCTCCCGCCCCTCCCGCTACCTTCGGGTTTCGGTGGCGTGATCGGTCAGTCGAGTGCTCGCGATCGTGGCAGCAACACCTGTACCTGTACAACCGTTTGGTGTCCCTGAGACGTGAGGTCAGTATTTGCGTAAATGATTTATTAGACGTCACTACAGTATTAGTGTATTTTTTTCTAAGTGTCTCTTATTCGTCACCTCACTGTGTACGTTATTCTTTTAGATGGATCAACCTGGACCTTCAGGAAACAGTCGAAAGCGAAAGCGAGTAGCTCTAAATACTTCGACAAATGAAAAGACCTTAAGTCAGTGGATAGAGGCTGAGTTGGAGCGAGACTTCAGTGATGTGGACGATGAAGACGTGGATCCAGATTTCTGTTTGCACAGTGATCATGACTCGGCTTCAGAACAATCTGAGGATGAAGAAACTCAATCTCAACGACAAAGATCACCCCGCAGTTCAGTTGCGATGCAAGATTCAGGTCTATCTTCAATACAAGAAAATATACACACAAAATCCCAAAGATACTACATAGGTAATAATGGTTTTAAATGCTCAAGCGATGAACCAGTGATGCGTAACTGTCGTTCACTAAGCCACAACTTGGTTGACATACTTAGATCACAGTCTAGAGCATTCACCAACCTAGAAACCTTGTGGAGACATTTTATGGATGACAATATTACTGACAAAATAATTGAATATACCAACAAAAAACTTGCCCAGATACGGGTAAAATATAAAAATCAGGAAAAACCTGAGCTTCGCAACACGGACGCAGAAGAAATGAAGGCTTTCTTCGGGTTATTATTTTACTCATCTGTCTTCAAATCTAACCATGAGAATGCCAAATATATATTTGCTACAGATGGTTCAGGCCGATAGATATTTCGTGCAGTTGTGTCTCAGTATAGATTTCTTACACTTTTGAACTGCATTCGCTTTGACGATGTACCAGACAGCAACGACTAGAGACTGACAAACTGGCAGCAATTTCGGATATATTTGAAAACTTTATATCTAATTGCAAAAAAGTTTATATACCCGGTGCTTACTTATGCGTAGATGAAATGCTTGCTCCCTTTAGAGGCCGATGCAAGTACATAATTTATATGCCCAAAAAACCAGCAAAATACGGACTTAAAATTTTATTAGTTTGTGATGCTGAGACATTTTATGTCTATAATGCTTATATCTACTGTGGCAAGGAATCGGATGACAAAAAGTTTGCAATTCCTACACAGTCTGTTTTGCGACTTTGTAAAGACTTTGAGAACACCAATCGTAACATCACTGCTGACAACTGGTTCAGCTTCTATGAGCTAATGGAGCACCTAAATAGAGAGGTCTGATTTATTTCGGAACTCTAAAAAAAAATAAACGTCACATTCCACCTGAATTTCAAGCGTCCAAAACAAGAGAACCTGAAACAGCATTCCATGGATTTACAAAAGACTTTACCTTGGTTTCTTATGTTCTTATCTTACTGATTTCGTCCATGCATCACACGTCCGAAATTGATCCCGTTACCAAGAAACCGGTTATCATAATGGAGTATAATAAGACAAAGGGTGGGGTTGATGAAGTTGATAAAAAATGTTCAAACTATTCCTGTAGCCACCGCACTCGCAGATGGCCTTTAGCATTATTTTTCAGATTGCTAGACTTGAGCGGAGTGAATGCCTTTGTGCTTTATAGGCAGTGTGCTGACATATCAGACGTATCAAGAGGACGATTCTTACAGGATCTTGCCCGAGAATTAGTTTTATGTACCACATTAAAACGACGAGTCTACAATGACCGTCTTCCAAGAGAGCTAAGACTGACAATGAAACGGATTCTTGGGGAAGATTTACCGCCAGAACCTAGCCGCATTGAGTCAGCTGTTGGTGAAAATGACAAAAAGACTTGTAAGGTATGTCCAGCAAGGCTGAAGCGACGCCCAAGGTACAAATGCGTTGCATGTCATAAGCCTATATGCTTAGGCTGTTCCAAAACAATCTGCATCGACTGTACTGACTGAGACTGAATTTAGAAGACTAGAAGATTCTGTGGTAGTTCCTATATTATTTTAGTAATTAAGTTGAAGAAGTAAGAAATTTTATTTTTTTGTTAAAAAATAAGTCTGTTTGTTTATTTCATAACACTTAAGAAGTGCGTCTTTTATAGAATGTGATTTTTTCGTAACTTTTGCCAAATGTCCTAATAAATGTTGATTAATGCTTAAATTGGATTTAATTTTAGTCTATATCATTAAAAAAAGGGTTTTTATTTTGATTTTATACCAAAAATGTCTAATTAATAATTAAGTTCATACTATTGACATAAATTGCGTAGACGTCTATAAAACGTCACATCACCATTTATGAGTCATCAAAACCACATCGCTACTTAAAGGTTAAATTATATTTGGATAGGTCATACCTATCTGTAGTCAAAAATTTCTTAATTAAATTATTAATATCTATTAAATTAATTCTATTGGTATAATTGTTACAATTAAATGTCAAATTTAAATTATTGTTACATGATAAATTATTCATTAATAAATTTAAATCATGCCTTATTTTATTCTCCTGTGGACAACCCTATATATAAGGCAATGTAAACAAGATAATTTTATGTACATTTAAAGTATTGAGGTAATCAATATATTTTAATAATTGATTTTTGTTTATATTGCCTCTTCTCCCAACAAGAATTATTAATGTGCTATTAGGACAAATCTTACTAGTTAAAACTTTATTCATTATATGACTAAAGGATGCTCCAGGCATACAATTATTACTAATCAATTGTCCTTTTAAATGCTTATTTAACATCATGCCCAAAATTTTACCTATGTCATCACAATACATAATAACTTTGTGTTTTTTAATATTAACTACTTTTTAAGTTTTTATTCTTTGTTATGGCACCGTCATAGAGTGTTGGTAAAAATAAGGAGTCATTGCTATTTACACATATTGTCCCCGATGAACATGGTATGAAGCGTTAATTCTCACTCTGATGTTTTATTAAGGAGTCAAAGCGCTCCTCATTGTATTTACATGACTTTACCAGATCATTCATGGCCTGTATGTGTTCTTATCTCAACCTGAGCCGATGCATATTTATTTGAGATAATTTGTAAGGAGTTTTTTGGCGACAAAGCTTCTGAATTGAGACACTCTATTTCAGTCACATAACAGTTTTTCATATTTTCCACCTCAATTGAATATAATTTAAGTTTATTAATTAATTCATGCTTTTTCTTACATATATTTATATAATTTTTTGTGTTAATTTTCGTTTTAATAAACTTTTGTACTTTCCTAACATATTTATTAATTTTTATATATTTCTTTAATTTTCTTCTACTGCATGTAATCCTTTCTGCTGTTCTTGATGTGACAAAATCATCACCAGTCAAATCGATTGTTGTGGAGGGTTGCAATGTTTTTGAAGATTTACATTCTATGAGCTCATTGAACAGACTTTGAGTTTGGGACACTTCCAATTCATCTAAGTATTGTTTTAATTGCATAATCTGCTCACTAGCCTCACTTAATTGCAACTGCAATGGGCTAAGCTTTCCATTGATGTCAGTCGAGTTGGGGGTTGTTGATATTTTTTTTACAGAAAGGTTACATTAATATAAGCACACACTGTGTGGATGGTATCTGGACGTTTGCCGCGTAGTGCGTTCACGAAATTTGGCGGCTGGGATTAATCCGAACAATTCCTCAGAGCACTCTCCATGGTATATGCGAAAGAAAATGCAAAGAGATGCAACATCTCTTCGCAGTGCCAGTGAATCGAGCCGATCGGAAAGCACTCGGTCGTCGACGATTCGAGCCGCTCTGCGCTGGATGCGGTCAAGTGGAAGGAGCTGGTACTGGGGAGCCTCAGCCTAGAGATGGGCGACAGTATTCCATGTGCGGCCGAACCTGCCCTTGTAAAGTTGCAGGCGGTGTGCTGGCATGAAATACTGTCCCGCTCTGCTGAGCACGCCAAGCTTTTTAGAGGCCCATTTGGCCTTCTCTTCCAAGTGACCACGAAACTGCACGTCACTCGATATGTCGACGCCGAGGATTCCGATACTGGCTGAGGCAACAAGGGGAGTGCCTTGAAACTGAGGAGATACGACAAAGGGGTTCTTTTTAGCGGTTAACGCGCAAACTTGTGTCTTCTGGGGGTTAAACTGGACTAGATTTAGTGGCCCCCAATCCGAGACTCTGTTCAGCAAAGACTCGACTTCAGACACAAGTTTGTCCCGGCACTCGGAGAGGTTTTCCCGAGAAATATTGGCTCGGCCGGTGTAAAGAGCATCACCAGTGCTGTCATCTGCATAGCAATGAATGTTACGGATTTGCAACATATCATTGATATGCAGAAGAAACAGCGTTGGCGATACCACGCAGCCTTGTGGAAAACCAGCATTAATAGGCTTGCAATCGGAGCTTGCACCGTCTACAACGACCTTGATGCCCCGATCTGCAAGAAAGCTGGTGATCCAATCGCACAATTTCTCGGGAAGCGCATAGGAAGGGAGCTTCGAAAGAAGCGCTTTGTGCCAAACCCGATCGAAGGCCTTCGCAATGTCCAAACTAACGGCCAATGCCTCCCCCTTGGACTCTATTGGCTTCACCCATCTGTGAGTTAGGTAGACCAGAAGATCACCAGCTGACCGACCACGGCGAAAACCGTATTGGCGGTCACTAATCAGCTGGTGATCCTCAAGCTACCTCATGAGCTGGCAGTTTACAATGGACTCCATTGTTTTGGAGAACAAGGAGGTGATGGCGATAGGCCGGTAGTTGGACGGATCTGAGCGGTCGCCTTTTTAGGGATCGGATGGACGAAAGCGGTCTTCCATGATTTCGGGAGGCCGGTGCTAACTCTGGAGCACACGCCCTCAGCACAATTGGGGGGATTCCGTCAGGCCCACTCGACTTGTGGACGTCCAGGGAGAGGAGTGCTTTGCGAACCGAGCGCTGTGTGAACTGCACTTCCGGAACACTCACACCGCGGGATGGTCGGCGGCGTACTCCCCCCGTCATCGAGGGTCGAGTTGGATGCAAAGAAAGAGCCTAGAAGATCGGCTTTCTCCTTTGCGGTATGGGCCAGTGAGTCGTCCTCCCTGTGCAGAGATGGAAGAGATGGCTGACAGAAATTCCCCTGGACAGCCTTGGCGAGAGACCAGAGTGCACGGGTTCCAGAAAGAAGGCGAACTAGTTTCTCGCCAATTCTTCCTATGTGCTCTGACTTTGCCTTGGCAATGACTCTTTTGACTGACCTAGAGGCGGAATTATACTTCTTTTTTAGAGCGCTGGTGTTTACATCCTGGGACGCTGATGCGTCAGCCCAGGCTTGGTAGCACTCCTGCTTATAGCATGATGCTATTTTACAGGAGCGACCAAACCATGGCTGAGATTTGCCTCCAATGGGCACCACAGAGGAAGGAATAAAAAGTTCCATACCCTGAAGCACCACATCAGCGACAGAATCCGCAACAACGTTGGGAACGTCCGGCGAGAAGCAAACCCGCCCCCCAAGGGTAGGATGCAAAGAAAGACCGCATCCCATCCCAATCGGCTGACTTATAGTGCCAAATACGGCGGCAGCCTGCAGAATGCAACTGCGATTTCAGCGTGAGTGGCACCACACTCCGAACAAGACAGTGGTTCGAGGAACCTAAAGGGGCGTCGACGGAAATCTGATATCCGTCCGGGTGAGAGGTCAGCAGAAGGTCCAACAGGGAAGGTGCATGATCCTCCACATCTGGAATCCGCGTAGGCGAAGTAACCAGTTGAGTCAGACCATATGCCAAGGCAAAATTTTTTTTTTTAAAACGTTACCCCTACACTAAGATTTTCTCTTGTATTGTGGGGGCAGTTTACAAACATAAATTGCACAAGGACGAACATCCAGACTCGGAACAACTACTTGTAGGCCATACAAATACTTGTTCCGTGCGGGATTCGAACCCGCGACCCCCAGCGCAGCCACTCATTGCTAAGCCACTGCGCCACGGAGTCGTCAAAAATCATGAACAGATCTCCCCGCATGATCGGTCAAACATGACAAGCCATTCGCCATTCGGCGTGATGGGCGTTAAAGTCGCCGAGGATCACGATCTCTGCGGAGGGGATCTGCTGTAGCAACGAATCTGTAGCCATTTGGACGTGGTCGAAGAGTCGGTCTGTTTCGGCATTACCGCTATGGGACCTATAGAGGCACCCGTAGACGCACGGATGGTCATCGCTGTCTACGCGTAGCCAAAGGATGGACAGGTCCGAACCTTCAAGTCTGCCGAGGCGTCGAGAACAGATGTCCTCTCTGACGTAAACGCAAACTCCAGCCCGAGGCACAAAGGAGTGTTCCAGTTTGTACCCCGGGTAGGGGAGATACGAGACATCAGCCGGAGAGGACACCTGCGTCTCGGTCAGAAAGAGCAGAGCCGGCCTCGCCGTCTCGAGATGGTAGTGGACGGCGTTTAGGTTAGAGTGAAGTCCCCTGATATTGCAGAAATTCACGTACAGCGTGGCAGGGGTCGCCTTGGTCTTGTTGCTCCGTTTGCCCCGAGCAGTTGTAGTCTTGAGCGGAATTTTGCCCCCCCCCCCCCCCAGAATACGCGGGGCAGCCTGAGTACCCACGCTCAGAAGTGGAGAAACATGGTCGTGGATGCTCAGCGAGGGATTCTCCAGAGGTGCTGGTACCCTCCAGGGTACA
Source organism: Parnassius apollo (assembly GCA_907164705.1). NCBI lineage: Eukaryota > Metazoa > Arthropoda > Insecta > Lepidoptera > Papilionidae > Parnassius > Parnassius apollo. Next base: position 7,967,473 of record CAJQZP010001218.1, on the reverse strand, counting down.
GACCTGGAGTCCTACATTATTTAATTCCGCTACCATGTTGATGGGGGGGGGATTTGGCCTTTTTTACGTAACGTAAAACTGAAAATAATTAAAGCAATATGTGTATAAAATTGTATAAAACATGTGTATAAAACAGTACCCACCTATTAGGACAGATAACAAATAAAATAGGTTAGGTTCAAGTTATGCTACTTAGGTTATGGGGCTCCGCAACTTTTCCTTTTAAGGGGGAGTTGTACACCTCCCCCCGACCTCCCCCCCACCCCCCCTCCCATCTCCAATTCGACGGACGTCAATGGAAAGTCGTACCCTAATTTAAAAGGTAAATCTTAAAATATTAAAGGGATAACAAGAATTACAATAACTTATAGAAAGTTCAAACGATGATCGTTACAGCTGTCACTTTTAATTGATACACAAAACACTATTTTAATTAAAATACTTATAACTTTTACTTATTTTACAAACACAATTAAGTCTTATTTAACAACTTCTCTAACTTCTAACTTATTTAGAAATTAAGGTGGATATTATCAATTTACAATATTTAATTTTGCTAAATAGTTGGGACCTATTATTTTTTGTTTTGTGGAGCGTGGGTGTGCACTTAAATCACTGGGCTGTAATAACAAATCCAGCGTTTGTGCGGTTTTCTGAACAATGCTGCATAGCTCCTCTTTGGTCTAGCGGTCATTTTTGGTAATGTTTTTTAATTCAACTTTAGTCGAATGCAAAAGGTGTGTTTAATCCGTTTTTGGTGTAGTAGGAACTTCTAGCGTAGAACTACTAGTTCTATTTGAAAGAGGAGTCTTCGGTGGTGTACGTTTAAGCGGCATAATGAAATTTTTGTAAAGCAAAAGTCGGGTAAAGCTTGAATCAACTAGGCGTATGCATAAAAGAATAGCGAGTAGGCCTGAATTTAAGCGTGGTGAAAACTGTCCGTCGGCAACTTGAGTGATGAGTAAGACGGATGAATATTAAGTTGAGATGTGCGATGCAGAGTTGACACGCCTCCACAAGCAGTGCTCCAGCGCAAGAAGGCGTCACTAACGGAAGCCAATGACAGCGTAGTAATTAGCAATGGAAGCGCAAACAAGTATGTTTATCTTACTCCACAGGCTCTTTCTAGTATCTCAACACCACCACAAGATTTCTGCAGTCCTATTATTTAGCACAAAATTAAATGAATTTAAAATTTTAATAATTTTTGTTCAATAAACTTAAAATGGAACACGACCACATTGAACGGAGTCCAAGGGGAAAGAGCAGATTAGAATGGCTCTACAGCACCTTAAAAACGGCAGGGCCCCAAGCGAGAATGGAATTAGAGCGGAGCTTTTGAAAGCGGGTGGAACAGCGGTACTTAAAGTCCTTCAGAAGCTCTTCAATTCCGTCCTCCATGGTGGCACTACTCCGGAGGCGTGGAGCAGAAGTGCGGTGATATTGTTCTTTAAGAAAGGCGACAACGCTCTCCTGAAGAACTACAGACCGATTTCCCTTCTGAGCCGCGTCTACGTGCTGTTTTCGAGAGTCATTACGAATCGTCTCGCACGCAGACTCAACGACTTCCAGCCTCCTGAACAAGCCGGTTTCCGAAAAGGTTTCAGTACCATAGACCACATACATACCCTGTGGCAGATTGTACAGAAGACTGAATAGTACAATCTGCCACTTTACTTAGCGTATAAGGACTATGAGAAAGCCTTTGATTCCGTCGAAATTTGGGCGGCGCTACAGTCGCTTAAGCGGTGCCAATTTGACTGTCGGTATATCGAAGTGCTGAAGTGTTTGTACAGTAGGGCTACGATGGCTATCCGAGTACAGAACCAGAGTTCGAAACCTATCCAACTGCAAAGAGGTGTAAGACAGGGTGACGTTATATCCCCGAAACTCTTCACCGCTGCATTGGAAGACGTTTTCAAGCTACTGGACTGGAAAGGATACGGTATTAACATCAAAGGCGAGTACATCACCCACCTTTGATTTGCCGACGATATAGTCCTTATAGCAGAATCGCTGGAGGATCTAAGTACTATGCTCAATGACTTCAATGGTGTCTCCAAACGGATAGGTCTTAAGATGAACATGGACAAAACAAACATCATGTTTAATGTCCATGTCAAATTGTTAGGAGCACTTTGCTCGAAGTTGTTGACGACTACGTTTACCTGGGACAAATAGTCCTACTAGGTAAGACCAACTTCGACCGAGAGGTCAATCGACGGATTCGACTCGGCTGGGCAGCGTTCGGGAAATTACGACACATCTTCTCGTCAGGTATACCTCAAACTCTGAAAACTAGATTATACAACCAGTGCGTGTTGCCAGTGATAGCTTACGGATCTGAAACGTGGTCCTTCACTGCTGGCCATATGAGGACGCTCAAGGTCGCTCGGAGAGCTATGGAGAGGGCTATGCTTGGAGTTTCTCTGCGTGATAGGCTCAGAAATGAGCATATCCGCAGTGAAACCAAAGTGGCCGACATAGCCCAACGGATTAGTAAGCTGAAGTGGCAATGGGCCGGCCATATAGCTCGAAGAACCGATAACCGATGGGGAAGAAAGGTTCTCGAGTTGCAGCCTCGTACTGGTAGGCGTAGTGTAGGGCGACCCCCACTAGATGGAGTGAAGACCTTGTAAGACATGCAGGAAGTCGATGGATGCAGGTAGCTCACGACCGTGCTTTTTGGCATTATTTGGAAGAGATCTATGTTCAGCAGTGGACTTGTGAAGATCTGTAATGATGATGATGATGATGAAGAAGTAGTTTAGGAGTCCATCGCGGACAAACAACGTGACACGTAATTTATATATATATTAAGATTTATAGCAAATGTAGGGTAGTGTTCCATTTCGTCCAATGATACATAAGTATATATAAAAAAGGTATATACGTCACTAGCACGCCAAAACTGAAGCCTTTAAAAGTATTCGTTTAGCCACTCCGGTGGTTAGCTAACAAATTACGTATTCGTAAGATCGTAAATAAGCTTAAAGAAAAGGACAACAATAAATATTTCAGAACTAGTGCGATAAGAACATGAAGAGCTAGAGAGAGAATGTAGTGAAATGTAAGTAAAACATTAAAATGTGTATATGTGTTCTGCCCACAAACTAATAAGATGGTGCTGAAGCTGGGACGGCTGCGCTTAGGGAAGGGAGAGTAAAAAAATATATCGATATCTATCAATCGATATTTTTAATCATCGAAAAATGTTTAAAAATATCGATGAAGTCATCGAAGGATAAATCAATAGATCGTCTTGTTCGCCGTGATTGTTGTTTTCGATGAACTTTACATTTTATCATTTGCAAATAAGCAATATTATGCTTAGTATTTATATGAGTTTTTAAATTGGTTGTAATACCGCACGTTTTATACGATTTGCTGCACAAAAAGCAAGAAGAAGACTCACTGTTGCCTTCTTTTTTGATTAACTTCCACACACAAGACATAATTGAAATTTCTTAAAACAATGTGTACGCAATTAATTTTCGTATATAGTAAGACCTTAGACAAAACAAAAGCATTCATTTGCTTTTTGACAACTTTGACACAACAAAAGCAAATTAAATAAACGATGTGCGAGGAGCATGCAAGGAGTACCTGGTAACATCAAATACGAAACCAGAGTTGCGTTATAAATAAATCGAAATCGATATGATATTGATACCCTAAATATCGAATATTAGTATATCGCGGTTACAAATATCGACAATACACTATATCGATGAATTAGCGAGAAAATATAGGTACTTCAATGTTAAGCCAAGCCTAAGCCTAGCTGCGTTCGGAACGTAGACAGAGAAACCTTTTCTGTCTACGATTAGGAAACTTTTTATTCGGTGGTTTTGTTTTTTGGGCCCTGGGCTGGGCACATAACGCACAGATAACTAATACACTAGTCAAAGAATATAACGTCCATGGAGTATAAAGGTAAGGACGACAATCTCCCATAGGAGAATATAATAATATATCGTAGTTGAAAATGTGTCCATCTGTAAGGAGTAAATAACTCTCCATAACAGCGTTCTAGTAGCTAGAGGGTATTAAATGAACTTAGCGGTTGTGGCGGATGAAGTGTGCTGAGTTTAGAAATTTAATATTTGTGGTGACTAGAGTAGTTCATGAAACTGTAGTATTTAAAACCTCAACTAGGTATACTTATTTTGTTTTAAATAATTTACGTTGAGTGATTTTGAAAATAAAAAATTATTATAAAAAGAATTATGGTGAGTCTGTGCAATAAAAATTTACAGTATGGAGTGTAGAAGTAAGGAGTACAGACTGTGTATTAAAAATTGTCCATAAAAACCTTTAAATAAGGGTGGCGCCACTCTAGCTACGGGGTAAATTTTAAAGAACGCACCGAAAAATATTAGTGGGATAGACGACTTTTTCTAGGTTATATTTACTAAATAAAATGATTTTAGATTTTAGAGCTACTGAGCAGTTTAGCAGCACACTTAAACCGTCGACAACTGCTAGGTTCATTTCATCCCAGTAGCTACTCCAGCGCTGTTGTGGAGAGTTTTTGAACTGTTATTTACTGCTTACAGATGACCACTTTTCAATTATTCTACTATGGGAGTTAGTACTCCTTACTTTTACACTCCATAATTTCTTTAAAATTTACACTCTAGCTACAGTGGCGTCACCCTTGTTTAGCGCTTTTTTTTTTTTTTTTTTTTTTTGCGCCCGAAGCAAATATGGGCAACCCTCCGGAAAGCGGGGGAGGGAGGTTGAGAATGCTCATAGCATACCACGCAGCCGGCTGCGTGGTTATGTGGAGACTTTTACCCACTAAACTCAACCTTTTGGTAATTGGCTTAACGATCTGACTAGAGATCTCTAAGCCGTATACGAACGCGACCCTCCTTGGCAGAAAGGAGGGCGCAAGCGGCGTAAAGCCGCTTAGAAAAGTGCCTAACTAAGGCAGATTAATGGATGTGTTATGTAGGCTCGGCCCGAGCCGCCAGGAGGCAGTTCAGGTCAGCCGAAAGCTTGTTGGGGTTTAGCGCTTTTCTACGGACACTTTTTTATACAGAGTTTGTTCCACCAATTATATCGTAGACAGAGAAACCTATAGACAAATCTTAGAGCATACATTACATGGAGGGAGCACTGTGTGAGCAGAAAGCGTGATCGGTGCTCTAAGGTTTAGGTAGAGTCTGTCTCTCTCGCACATGCTTCTGATTGGCTGGCGTGTTTTCCACCGTTGACAACCAACATGAAATGATAATGATGTAATCCTACCTAAACTCAGGCTCTCTCTCTCTACGCCGATCACGCTTTCTGCTCACACAGTGCTACCTCCATGTTAATGTATGCTCTAAGAGACAAATTGACGCCTTCTTTCGCCTTCGCACATGAAAAAGATAGATTTATGTATACGTCTTGCATAGAAATGAGACAGAGCGGTGTGATTATTTGTCCCTTTCTCCGTGCCGTTTTTGTTTAGCAAACTACACTTTGCTAAACAACTTTGACAGTTCGTAGCAATCTAAGGAGTTTACAAGATGGTTTAAGTGAGAAAAAAGTGTTTTGTGATCTTAAGATTGGTGAATCTTGTTCAGTTCAGTTCTTAGAACAATTAAAATTTTTATCTAAATACGTTTAAAAGTCATAATGATTATTGTATAACCTAAAACTACGTTATCGTCCTTTCTCACTCGAGGCCACGCTAATCATTAGTCTATAGGTTTCTCTGTCTACGAATTATATATTAAGTTGTATGTACAGGAGTTTGTTCTCCTTATCTCTACACTCCATAATAACTTATCTAATCAATCATTGGTTCCGTTTTTATCTTGAGATGTGGGTTAGGCATGTCGATTCACTCTTTAAAAAATCGATCTCCGAATCGATTTGAATCGAAGATACTAGAATCGATTATCGATTAAATCGAGGATTAAAAGATCGATTTTCGATTAATCGCGACATTTTTAAACATGATATTTCAAGAATTTGCGACTTTTTCTTTAATTGAACTTTAATATTTTTTTAAATAATATATTAGTAATCTTATTAATTAACATTACTATTATTCCTTCTAACCACTCCTTGTAAGCTTGAAAAACTTGTGTTAGGTGTGGTTCGCACATACTCCACTCGATCCCTTTTTTACAAAGTGATTCCATGTATCACTTTTATTTGACATTTTAGGCTAAAAACAACAACAATACATTAACAAAAGTGCAAACTGCAACGTACATTTCTCGATAAATCTACACGAACAGAATACTGGTTATTTTCTTACTATAAAACTTCAAAATATAATATTTATTTACAGTATCTAGGTATTTAAAAAGTACTCTAACTGTACTTACAGCTCACAGTATGTATATTTTTGATAATAAATAAAGTAAATTCACAAGTTCACAGTTCAAACAGGTTCACAGCTATAATATTATATTGTAGTATGTATACGTAGATAGTCTTTGTTCACAGCACAGATTAAGTTAGACCAACATTCCACAGGTAAGATTAGTATAAATCTATAAAATTGTATAAATATAAATAAAATGACAACTTTTCGATATTGTTGGATGCTTTCATAAATATTTATTTTATTCAAATATATATTGCGTTCAAATCATCAACCAAGTTGTTATTGCATCCCCCAACAGCAAAAAATTAAAAAACTGCGGTATATTACCCCAGCCAGTTTGGGCATTTATCGCTAGTTCTTGAATCAGAAGAATCAGTACGATTCGAGAGGTTTTTGGATCGATTCAGTGAATCGATGCAGTGCTCTGAATCGATCTAAATAATCGATTATTTTACTCCAAAGAATCGTTTTTTTGATTAATCGATTTTAGATCGAAATGCCTTATGTGGGTCGGACGCTCGGACGATAAAATTCGATTATATGCAATTACTTATCTTATTCCATTTTCAATCCTAATCTTATTTCATTTTATTATTCGATAGGGTTATCATTTAAGGATATGTTATGCAGTTAAATGACATGAATAAACATTTTATTACTATAAATAATATGATAATAATAGAGAAAATTATTTGCAAATATTTTTCAAGCTAGCAAATAAAACGGGAAGTTCCCCAAAGTGCAATGCCATCGTTATCTTAAAACTCGACATTGTAATAATATAAGCTATGTGACTGATATAAAGCATATATTTGTTTGTCATAATTTTCTAAGTAATTTACACGTAGTTATTGGTACACTTGGTATTTATATTTTATATTATCTTTTGACTTCTTATCTCCAGTCCGGACTCCATATTGTTTTTTACATCGTCGTTTCTTTTTTTGTTATTAGAAACTAATTCTGGTTAGTAATTATTATATGCTGTTTTGTTGTGCACGTAGTTTGGCATTTTTTTGTAAAACCGTCTTTACCTCAGATAGGAGTAATAGTGTTCTGTGAAAAAGTAAGTATATAAAACACTAAATGATAACAAAATTGAATTATTAAAATATTCTGATTCCTTCTATATTGTGATGTTTTCTTATTTTTAATGTCGTGTCTTGTGTAAACATTAAATACTTACGTTATAATTATGAATTATTTGTACATAGAACGCACTCTGCTAGGCACTTAAATTAATGATTTACAATAACAGTTCCACTGTTTTAGATTATTTCATATTTTTAAACCCCTTAATCATTATGAGACATCAAACAGCAACTTTTTTATAACAACATATAATAATTAACGCCCGTTTTTCAGCTGAAGATGGCAAAAGCAAAAGTTGGTAAAAAGTAAGTAGACAATGATAAATTTCTCTGTATAATTTACTTCAATAAATTGATTATTTGTTTAGCAACATCAAGATACCTTGTAGATTAATTAGCTAAGATTCATTTCCTTTACAAAATAGGTGTATTTGCTACTATAGTTGTAAGAGTATCTCCCTAGATCCTGCAATCATGTGCATTATAACTATCAATCACTAAACTTAAACTAATTCATCATATTTTGATTTTAGCTAATTAATTTTCGCATCATATAATGTAGGTAATGAAAGTAAGATCTGATTCTGTTTATTAAAAAGATGTTATAATATGTATATAGAAATAAATTGTGAATAAACTCACATAAACAGGCATGGCTTAGATAAGATGTATTTTTTTCTAGAATAACAGGTATTGCTGTGGAGTTGCCAGAATGTCCTGTGTGCTTGGAGACTATGTCTGCACCAATTTTCCAATGTCAGTCGGGGCACAGTCTTTGTCATTTGTGTACTAAAAACTTGTGTCCGGCGTTATGTCCTATATGTCGCCAACCTATGACACAAATGAGAAACTGGCAACTGGAAGAAATTATTGCAAAGGTATCTTTTTAATTTTTTAGAGAAATATTATTTTTCGACTGTGTTTTTAAATTGACATTCATTCCAGGCAAATGTACCATGCCCTAACAAGTCTTATGGTTGTGTTTACACAATGACTTCTGAAGGTATAGATGAACATCTCAGGGAGTGTATTTTTCGTGAAATGGTTTGCCCTCTCGGAGCTGTGTTTGGCAAATGTTCTTGGACTGGTAGGTATTAAGCTCATATTGTTTTTTAATAAAAAAAAAATAATTTCTTATATTAACGTGAATACTACACATTGAATAAAATACATTTAGATATTTTATTGCATCTAGTATTAACTTTACCTACTAAATTATTTGCAATAAAATCTGTACAAGTAAGATATTTTATTTAATGTTACCATTTTAAATTTTATTAGGTAAGCTCAAGGAGATGATGGATCATTTCAAAGATCGTCACCCTCAAAATTGCAATATTAATACAGATACTGAAGTGGAATTTGATAATATTTCAATTCATGAAGATGAACGATTTGTTTACTTGGTATCTCAAGGAAAATTACTTTTTATTCTTACAATGAAAATTGATACACTGAAAAATATTGCTTATTGGGTAATACAGCACATAGGAAGTAAAAATCAAGCCCAGCAGCATATTTACGAAATACACATCACTAGTAAACAAGACAACAGAAGAAAAGTAGTATTTATAGATCACTGCTTTAATGATTCCTATACAGCAGATGGTGTGTATCGTCTAGGAAAATGTGGAATATTACCTTTAAATGTACTTACACATTTTATTTTAAATAAGAAATTTTCATTTAAATTCTTTATCAAAAGAAATTCAGTTGGGCCCAAGAATAAATTTGAAAAGATGACTGGCACTAACGAAAATAAGCAACCCTTCACGGGACACAAAGGTCCTAAACCAAAAGGTACAAATAATACACAGCATAGAAATCCAAAACCTAAAAGTGGAAGATCTAAAAGTCCCTTTAATCCTAGACCTTAAGGTATTTAAAAGCTTATTTATAAAATTTCAATAATAATGCATATAGTATAGTGGAATTAGATAATGTTTTAATTCATGAATAAGCTATTTGCTATTTTGGTATTTTGTCAAGGATCAACATATGAAAACAAGGCTTTTTATTGTTGCAATGATGTTAAATGAAAATTGATACACTGTCAATATAGTAAATATATTATCTGGGAAAATGTTGAAATTACCTTTGGAAGCTCTTACATACTTTTGAATTCCAACTGGATCTAATGATCAGGACTGTTTATCTTAAATATATTGGCAGGGTGCTTATCTATAATTAAGGTTTATAAAAAAAGTTTGTGACTGTTAATATTAATATACTTATTCTTCTATTTTCCTACTGGTGCTGTCAGTGGACACAAACAAAATGGTAGTATTACTTTCAGGTAATTAATTGTGCAATATGGCAAAAAATTTCAAACAAACTCACACATTGAAACTCCATTGTTGATTAACTGTCAATTTATTTTTATTTCATTACTTATCAAGACGCACAGTCAAAAGCTAACCCTATTTTCTGATATGTAGTATTTTTTGTGTCTATAGCTGTACATCATATATATAAGTTGCTTAAAATGTGCTTGTCTCGTCACTTCTATGCTTGGTGAGTTTTATTTACCTAATAAGATGCATTGTAATTTTTTATTAAGTAATCAGTATTATGGTAGTGCCGCATTCACATTTTGATTAAAACATTTAAATTGTATTGATATTAAATAGATAATTTTGCTGTTTTAAAATAACTACCATAACTATTTATGAAATAGTAAAAAAATCTATTTTTCTCATGCTCTAGTTTAAGTTTCATGTACCTACAATAACTATAATATATTCCTGTCGGAAAAAAATTAAGTTATAGTACTATATTTAATAAAAAAATAGGCATATTAAATAAAAAAAGAGGCAGAAAATCGCACTGGCACCATTGAAATTGTTGATTGCCACTGAGGAAAACGAAAAAAATATTTCAAAGACATGTTAGTTGGCTTAAACGCATTGGAGCAGCGCAGCGGACACTTCCTTGCCCTTTAACCCGCTCAGAAATGAGAAGCCTGTGCCTAGCAGTATTGTGAACGTATATAGGCTGTATTTTTAGCTTTTAAGGCATAAAAACACATTGCTTAATTATGGCTCATGGCTTGATTTATTTGTAAAAGAGATATGAGATACAGCAATATAGAGTATATTGTGAAAGCCAATTCCAGTATTAGTTCTATGGAAATGTAATTGATTTATGCAATGTTTTACTACACAAAGTTTTTATTATATCTAAAATTCAATGTTATGTTACCACAGTAGCTCTAATTTCAAAATTGAAACAAAACTATCGTAATATAAACGTAATGAATAAAAAGGGTCTTCTCCACCTATATTTCTTTCTTTTGAAAAAATTTTCCTTCCAAGTTTTTTTGTTGGTATCACATGACTTGTGACATCATTTAAATATATAAACACTGTACTAAAATGTATTACAAGAAATGTAAGTTACTTGGCTTATCGTAATTAAGTATAGGTTTAATTTGTTTATTCACAAAAAGTTAATTGCCTGTGTTATCTTCATATAACATTACTGTACATTTGTTACATATTGTGCGGTTCAAATTAAATTAGCAGCCAGTTTCTATAACATCAATGCTATTTGCATAAATGTTTGATTTAGTACATAAGTTCAATGTTTGTAATTTTTAATATTTTTCTGCTGTACTGTGAGTAGGTAAGTTTGGCTAAGATATGCATCTATTTGTTTATATTAATCAATATACTATATTAATTATTGGTGTAGTCATTTTTAACACTTAAAAATTTAATTTAATTTTTTAAACATGAGCAATTTCATCTGGAAATTATTTTTTAAAGGCCGATTTTTCAATCCTCAGATAAATGATAAATTGATAACATAATGATAACATCTCAGTCTGATAAGCAATATTTAAAAAATCAAATAATATGATGAGAAATGTTTCTATCCCGTTGCTTCGACGGAAAGCTAAGAGAGCTCAGAACAATACCTAAATCATTGAAGGCTAAAATAAAAGTATAACTATATTTACTTCCGTTCTATCTTATTGTATTAAAAAGGATATGAGTGAGGTAAATGATTCATAGGTACTTTGTTTTACTTGCCATTTGTTTACATTGGTTCTAATTCCATCCAACCAAATTCAGTAAAAATTTATTTATTTATTCGACTACTGATCTTAATCAAACATACCGACGTCAATGATTTCAAAAGGAAGGATAGGCCCATCTAAATATTTTATTCAAAAATTTTTCATACAAGAAAAAGTAACGCATCTGTCATAATACAAACGTCATATCATAACACGACGTAACCAGGGTCGGATTTCGTAGTATAATTATTATCCTAATTGTACCATTATTTCGTAGTATCTAGTATCGTAATAATACTAAGCGAAAATACCATAACCTTACCTTAAGGTCGACTTGTATTATTATTAGGTCCTTTTACTTTTTAATATTAACCCTACGATATCGAGATATTCTGTATTGTACATGAGTACCGCGTTTTTAATAAAATTAGAATTCGCTCTCTTTCTGGTCAATCGGTGCTCGATCGATGCATTTATGTTGCATCCTTGATACAACTATAATGAGGGGCTACTACGATAAAAACTCTAAACTCTAAGCAAGCGGTTTGAAAACAGAATTTCAAAATATTTTATGAATATCATTTTCAGATTCAATTAGGCAGATATGGTTTCATTTGTACTCTTTTCAAAAGCTAGCTAGCGATAAGTGAGGAGGGTAATTATCGATCTCATTTCAATTTATTTAGATTTTTATTTTGATTTTTAGATAGATTCATTGTGCTGCACTTACCGTCACTTAGTAAACATCCAATGCGTTTCGTCCGTTGAAATTAATGATTATTCAGTGTTTAAAGTGAAGTGCACTACCAAAATCCCTCACCTAAGTGTAGTCTATTGTGTGACTAATTAGTATAATTTTACGTGAAAACGACCGGTGCAGTAATTATTGAGTTTTTAACCAAAACATTTTCTAACACGTGGTGATTTGTATAAAACCGTGACTTACGACAACTCGCCGCTTACTCGCTGTGACGTAGACGGGCTCATTGCATCGTTAGGCCGTCCGCACAGTTATCAAGTCTACAAGATGGATTCATATAGCTGCGCTGGTTGTAAAAATGATATAGCAAGTAATGAATTTATAAGTTGTCAAGGTTGTAAATTAAAGTACGATGTGTTGTGTGCAAACGTCACCAAAGCGATTTAGGAAAATGAGTCTAGAAGCTAAAACTCAGTGGAAATGCTCAGAGTGCAAAAGCAAGCAACCAAAGACAGGTAACTTAGATATACCAATTCGCTCTATTAGTCACTCCAAGATTGATGGCAAAGTTAAACCCGAGTATCTATCTCAAGATTGTAATGTAACTGTGCGAAGAAATCGTTCAGTGGACTCACAACTTTCTCAAGAAAAATTTAAAGAAATCCTAAAAAAAGAATTGATAACGGAAATTGAGGCCATGCTTGAAAAAATACTGACTCGAATGGTATCAAATCAGCTGAAGGATATAAATAGTCGCTTTGTCGAACTTTAAGAGTCTATGACTTATATTTCTGGACAATATGAGGATTTAAAAAAGCACCTAGACTCCACCACATCGGATTGGCAGTGCCTCAAGGATGAGAACAAATTCCTCAAAGAACAATTAAATCACCTCACGTAACTCAATTAAATCACCGAAGACGATAACATGAAGCAACAACAGTGGGCCAGATTGCAAAATATCGAAATCGCTGGCATACCAGAAGATAAGGATGAGAACACATTAACTATTATACAAAAGATTTCTAAGCATATTGGAGTCTCAATCGAACTCTCTGAACTGGAGTTTGTACATCGCGTGCAGCCGCGGCGTGCCACAAGCACCGTGCGTGCGCGCCCTATTGTCGCTTGGTTAAGGACGCGTTTACAAAATGGATAGGTATAGAATCGCACTACTACATTGACAAAAGTCACACACACACTAGTGTACGCACGGTTGGCTGTGGGAATCGTAGTCAAATGAAATTATTTTGATAATTTGAAAGATTGAATTTGTTTTTCATTTCTTATACCTACCTCAGAAATATACTTCGATACGAAATATGAATACCTGCTCCAAAGACTGCTTGGCACTGGAAGCCCTCTACTGGTAGTGAGATGTTAGCTCTGGACTTTGAACTGGTTTTGTCAGTTATAATAAGACCTTACCTACCTGCGGACTTGATGGAGTGACCTGAAGGTGTAATTTGGTGATTACAACAATAGGAACTCCTAGACTAGTAGAACTAGGTGTGCCGAGTTTGGGTTCGTTTTGTTAGTTATGATGAGACCTTACCACCAGACTTGATGGAGTGACCTGAAGGGGTAATTCAGTAACTACTGCTGGAATTTCTGAACGAGTAGAACTAGGTGTGCCGAATTTGGGCTCCGTTTTGTTAGTTATGACGAGTCCATACCTCCGGACTTGATGGAGTGACCTGAAGGTGTAAATCGGTGATTGCAACTGGAACTCCTAGACTGGTGGAACTAGGTGTGCCGAGTTTGGGTTCGTTTTGTAGGTTATGATGAGACCTTACCACCGGACATGATGGAGTGACCTGAAGGTATAGTTCGGTGATTACAAGTGGAACTTCTAGACTTGTAGGACTAGGTGTGCCGAGTTTGGGTTCGTTTTGTTAGTTATGATGAGACCTTACCACCAGACTTGATGGAGTGACCTGAAGGGGTAATTCAGTAACTACTGCTGGAATTTCTGAACCAGTAGAACTAGGTGTGCCGAATTTCACTCCATCAAGTCCGGTGGTAAGGTCTTATCGTAACTAACAAAACGAAACCAAACTCGTCACACCTAGTTCTACTAGTCTAGGAATTCCATTTGTAACCACCTGATTACACCTTCAGGTCACTCAATCAAGTCCGGAGGTAAGGTCTCGTCGTAACTAACAAAACGGAGCCCAAATTCGGAACCCCTAGTTTTACTCTGCAAGAAGTTCAAATAGCGGTCACGAAAGTACACCTTCAGGTCATGCCATCAAGTCCAGAGGTAAGGTCTCATCATAACCAACAAAACGAGCCCAAACTCGGCACACCTAGTTCCGCTCGTCCACGAGTTGCAGTAGTAGGTAAGTTTATATATCCTACTTATTTTTAGCTAAATAAAAACTGTGAGTATAAAAATAATAATTTTATCACTTGTCAAGTACCTATGTTTCCAATTTGTTTTTTTCTAATATTTTGTGTATGTACAGCGATCTTTTCAGAATGAGCCGCTGCAAACAGGCGATACAGTGTCCACTCACGACGGCGGCCGAGCGCGGACTGTGGTTTCATCGAAATCTTTGTACAATAAATCAAAGCAGGCACCAACAATAAAATAGCCCTTATTGCAATACATTATGATTCATCCATATTACCAAAATATGCGAAAAAATGTGCATCAGTTTTTATTTTTTTACGACTATTAGTGACATTTTGTTAAAAAAATAAACCCAGGGTTTTTTAATTGAATATGTCTGTCATCTTATAGTATTTTTTAAATTTTTTAAATATGTTGATAATAGACCAAAACATTTACCGAAACACAAGCCGGTATCGTTAATTTTGTAGAAAATGGCAACGAAAGTTCGTTTTTACAATATAAAAAACTACTATTTTCAACAAAAGAGTTACAGACATTTGCAGATGAAGAACCAATCTATACATGGTAGTTTTTACTTATATTTGATTTGGTTTAGTTTTGTCACAAAATCTACCGAAAAACACCCTAATTTTGGTTGATTTGCAAACGCGTCCTTAAGGCATCGTTTTACTAAAGACAAAATAATGGCCGCTGCACGTAAACATCCTAATTTAAAAGCCAGTGATATGGGGTATGGGTGTGTAACTAATATGATTTTTATAAATGAGCATCTAACAAAAGAAAATAAAATGCTTCTTTCACAGTGCAAACGAAAGGTAAAGGAACTAAATTACAAATTCATTTGGACAAAAAACTGCCGTATTTTCGTTCGAAAAAACGAGGCTTCACCTACAATCTCCATATCTTATTCGGCAGATATTGTGATTATTATTTAAAATCTACTTACCTGTTTATTCTGTGTACTTTAAAGCGTTTTCGTAAATTACTTGTGAAAAGGTATGCACTTATTACAAATTCTATGCTTTTTTATTAGTTAACACAACTAGATACACTGTACACTATCAAAAACTCACACACGTATCATACATTATTCTCACATACATTAATAAATATTACCAAAATCACATATACACTCATCTAACGCTTTACTTAAGTATATTCATATATTTATTACATTCTCAAATATAAATACAGAATATCCATTAAAAGATATAATGTAATTTATTATCGATTAATAATAACATATTTACAAGTAAAATTTACACATTTATTACTTATTCTTATTAAAAACTATTATTAACTATAATTATTCATATCTTATGTCGCCTCTACACGTTGGCCAACACAGTGGCGAATGGAGTGGCGAATATATTGGCCGAGAGTTGGTGACGGCGTCCACACGTTGGAAGAACGTTCATTTTACTACGGTTCGGGCCAATGTGCGGACGAATTTATAAGCACCGTGGCGCAGTGGCTCAGCAATGAGTGGCTGCGCCGGGCGCCGCGGGTTTGATCCCGCACGGAACAAGTATTTGTATGTCCTACAAATAATTGTTTCGGGTCTGGATGTGTGTCCTTGTGCAATTTATGTTTGTAAACTGCCTGCGCGATAAGGGAGAAAATCCTAGTGTGGGGTTAACGTTTTTATACAAGAATTATAAAATAATAGTGGATATTAATGGGGTTGTAAATAGATATACGATATACGATTAGCTTTATTTATTCTTTACATGCATCATAAACTGGAATAAATACCATTAATAAGAACTTAACTTATTTTAAAGTTAAAGGAGTTATAATCTTTTAGTCTATGTTTTAAAATTGGGTTTTGATTTTAAAGTTTAGCAAAATATGTACTTGCATTTCTATCAGACATTTGATGTATATAAAAAAAACACCTTATAATTTATTTGGTAATTTAATTATTTTTTGAGAAAGACAAAAACAAAAGCAATAAATATAATTAACACTGACTTAATAATAGAGTACTAATTATAACTTAGAACATAAATCAAAAACTCATGACGAGCAAAGTGGCTCAGGGCCATGCTTTGCGGCAGTCGGTGGAGGAGGATGTTCAGTAGTGGACTTGTGAAGAGCTGTTATGATGATGATGATTCGAAAACTTGCACGATTAAATTATAGGAAATCGACGAGAAATCGATAGGGTGCCAAACGAGCACACAGTTCACCTGATGGTAAGTGGTTGCTGTGGCCCATAGACATCTACATCTATCCTCGATTACGAATCAAAATGCAGAAGCGTTGTCACCCGTGAGGACTAAGATGAAATGCCTCGTTAGCTTTAAAAAGTGTCTCTGGTTCTCTACATTCACTATACGAAACACAGCATCATTAAGCTACTGTTTTACATTGATATTCTGTGAGAGCGTGGTCCTTCCCCGGTCGAACCGACCCATTCGTGCTACAACTATACTTCTAATATAACTGCATGGTTCTACCACGTATAAACGACGTGCTTCATTTTTTTTCATTTTAAAATTGTTCTCGTAATAATCTGATTGTAAATAAATGTTCATTATTTTTTTTATAAATAGCTTATCGATTAAAACAAATGTTTAAAAATAATTAAATCGCGCTAATTAAAGTAGTAGGAATATTTAAAGTGGAAATTGACGCTAAAAGGCTGGTAATTGGGTCATCCACCCTACAAAGCGTGAATATAAAATTTTAATCAGATGCGTGTAATCACTCTGGGAGCTTGTAGCAAACTAAATTCGCGGCCAACGTGTGGACGCGGCGACCAAACTCTGCTAACAATCCTTTGATCTTTTGTAAAAAACCGACACCACACGGATCTCGCGCCAACTTGCGGGCCATCGTTCCAATACATACCAATGAAGCCCAAACACCCCGTCTACACGTTAGCCAATGCTATTGGCCACTACATTCGCCACTGTGTTGGCCAACTTGTAGAGGCGCCGTTACGCCTACACCTTGCTACATTTTTAGGTACCTCGATTATGTAATTGTTCACTATAACTATTATAAGTACTGGCATCGTCAACTGTTTTTTTAATGGATACTACACTGAAAGAATTAAAACTGTATTATCAGAACGTACGGGGTTTAAGGACTAAGACTAATGAATTTTTTTTAATATATATATATATATATATATATATATATAATATTTTATAAATATAATGTGTTTCATATTTATCATTACATAGTTCTGAATTCAGGATTCCGTCAGAAAGCCAAGTTTCGGTTATCATAACCACATCATAATCAAGCAATAGTAAATTATTATAAAATTCATTAGTCTTAGTCTTGTCGTGACCGTGGGTCATTGGGAGGTGGGGTCATGTTAATGTGTGCACCATACTTGCAGACCTGTATGAGATCCGAATGGCATTGTGATAACCTTGAGTGCGTTTGGGTGACGGTTCCTTCTAGTGCTGTGGGATTAGAGCACGACCTCCACATAGCAGTGGTTTACACACCCCTAACTCAACACTCTCAGAGAGAACCATACTGTTTATAAATCATATTTCCCAAATACGTAATAATCATCCCAATGATCAGTTTATACTTGTATGCGACTTTAACCTACCGTGTATAGACTGGACACAAGATGTACCTGTCATACTCAGGAAAGGCCCTGCTGAAGTCCAGAATTCTGCATCACAGCTCATTGACTATACGGCTTTCATAGGTCTTATGCAATATAATACCATCTTAAATAATAGTAATAAAATACTAGACCAAATTTTTTCAGACTCGTCCGTCACTGTTAGTAGATCCAACTTCCACCTTGTTAAAGAAGACTGTCACCACCCTACACTGCGTCAGATATACTCATACCTCCCTTGAAGACATAATCGCGATCAAGGTATATTTATGAGAGTGCTGACTTTAATATCGTTAATGAAATGTTAAATCAACAGGATTGGTCGTTTATATTAGACATTAACACAAATATTGAGACTATAATAGCTGGTTTTTATGCAATTATAAATAACTGCATAGAAACATATGTTCCTCAGGTTTACCACTCTGGTGTGCACACTTATCCCATCTGGTATAGCAGGCCGTTAATAATGATTTAATATTGCAACTATTCATATTTGTAAACAAATTAGTCCTAATGTGTGTATTTCTCAGTATGCTGATGATTATGTGTTATATACTTCCGGTAAAAATTTAAATGATACTTCCACTGAATTACAATTGTCCTTAAATAAAATGTATGGTTTGCTCATAGATTTAGGTTTGCAGATTTCAATGACTAAAACAAAGATCTGTATTTTTAAAAAAGGTATATGTAGGCAAGCTATTTCAGTAAGTGTTAATGATAATAAAATAGAAGTAGTGAACACAGTCAAGTATTTAGGGATGTGGCTAGACCGGTCTTTGAAATGGAATAAACATATTACGGAGTTAACGAACAAAATTTCTAGATTTTTAAACATATTCAAAGTTTTAGTAGGACCTGGTTGGGGAATACATCCCAAGCATTTAAGAAGACTATATATTGTAGTTATAAGAAGTAGGCTAGATTATGGGAGTTATTTATTCGATAACAGCTGTCAAAAGTATTTAAGTAAGTTAGACAAAATACAAAATGAGGCATTACGAGTAATCGGAGGATTCATTAAAACTACTCCTATACATACAATGGAAAGTGAGCTATGTCTACCTCCACTAAATGTACGAAGAACCTTTTTGGCAGGGAAATTTATCTTAAAAGCTAAATCAATAAGAAATAACATCACACTAAAAATATTGAATGAATTAGCACATTTTAGAAACAATAAATATTGGCGTAATAAAAAAAGAAACCTTTACTATTATCTGTTTATGATCACTTCGTTGATTGAATTCGTTGGTTGAGTTAAACATTTCTAATTATTCACAGTAGTCAAAAATTAGAAATGTTTAATATAAGTACATGGGTCAGTAACATAGGTTTAAATAACATAGTTAATTTAAATATTCCGTGTGTTGCACAAGCTAAACGAAATTACAAAAATTTTAGTCTAAAAGTAATATGTTTGGACTACATTAATAGGCAGTATGAAAATTATTATAAAATATTTACAGACGGCTCTAAAGATTCAGGCGGAATCGGTGCAGCCTTTTTTGACCCACAATGTAATCTTAGCTTACAATTTAAGATAGATAGTAGTATATGCATCATGGAGGCTGAGCTAGTAGCAATATGTGAAGCACTGTCATACGCTGCATCACTATCACAAGATAATATTGTGATATTGACAGACTCAAGAAGCGCACTCCAACACTTGGCTCGGTGCACCTTGGGTACACGAGGCACACCGATAGCCTACACCGTTCTGGATACTATACATGGGTTAACATCCAGGTCGAAATCGATAAAGTTGCAGTGGATTCCGTCTCATTGCGGCGTGGAATATAATGAGCGAGTAGATATCTTGGCTAGACAGGCTATTACGGATGGCATCGAATACAACATGTTACCCCATTACACTGATTGTATTTGTATTATAAAAAGGCTATGTTTCAACCTATGGAAAGAATATTTCGATTTACGTTCAAAAGAAAAGGGTATTTGGTACAAGACGGTACAGTCACATCCGCCTAAAATACCATGGATTGATAACCATAAGCTATCGCGACAGGATGCAGTAGTGATAATGAGGCTGCGTACTGGACACATTCCATCTAGAAAGTTTGCATTCCTTATGAAAAAGGTCCAGTCACCGAACTGTGATCAATGCGGTGTTCCAGACGACCTAATGCATGTCTTGATGGATTGTGCCCACAACGCTGCCTTTCGTAATGAGAAATGCCACCACATTTTAAAAGATTTCGCTGATTGTAATATAATTTTAGCTAAGCCACATTCCGACGATACAAAAATATTAGTCAAGCTTTACAAGGTGAAGTTCTCGGATCGATCACTCACTTCTCAATGTGATTGATCTGGGAACTTTTCATTTTTTTAACTAATTGCTACTAATACTTTTTGTAACTAATTGCATATCTTCTTCAACTTTCTGTAATTAATTATTGATTTGAGAACTTTATAATGTAATAAGTTTAAGTATACCTTATGTAGTTGTTTTTTTTTGTGATGTATTAACGGAGCGACATATTCATATTGTGAATAAGCTCATTAATAAAGAATTAAAAAAATCTGGCGTACCGCAGAGTTCCATCCTGGGACCTTTGTTATATGCCACGTACTTATATGATGTTCGTAGATGCTTTAAGCATGCAAAATTTTTAATGTAGGCTGAGGATACAGAAATCTTTATGAAAATTAATGGGATTACTGATTGCAGTAACCTTCAAGCCGATCTAGATAGATTAAAGTCTTATTATATTGAAAATCGTATTGGTATTAATTTAAAGAAATGTTGTTTTGTATCATTCACTAGAAAAATCAATCCAATTAAATACAATTATAAAAAAAAATTATTTTACTTTATCAGCGGTGAATAGTGTACTTGATCTAGGGGTAAAATATATACATACATAAACACTCACGCCTGTCACCCAGAGGGGTAGGCAGAGACTACAGACTTCCATTTGGCACGATCCTGACACACCTCTCTCGCCTCCTTCACATCCATATACCTACGCAAACATGCTCGTCGGTTAAGGGTACTCCTAATTTGGCCCGTTTTCAATAAATCGCCAATTTGGTGGATAAATTTTCGCCTAGGGCGTCCCTTTCCGACTCTGCCATTCACTTCTGCAACATAAATTTTCTTTGTCACTCTTTCCTCATTCATTCTTTCCACATGACCAAACCACCGAAGCATTCCTTTCTTAATTCTGGTCACAACATCATCTTGCAAACCACACTCCTTCTCTTTTCACACAATTTCTAACCCTGTCATTCAGATTCATAGAGGTAAAAATGGATTCAAAATTAACATTTTCCGAACATATCGACACATTAGTCGCGAAAGCATACAAAAATTTGAGGTTTGTTTTCAGAGTCAGTAAGCCCTTTTCAGACATCGGATGTTTACGAGTACTATACTTTGCATATGTCAGAAGTATTTTGGAGTATAATAGTATAATATGGAATTCTCAATATGTGACGTACATTCAAAAGCTAGAGAATATTCAGTTAAAATTTTTAAAGGACCTACATTTTCGTTTTTCTTGTCACTTTTCAGATGATAGCGAATCTAGTCTCCGCTATAATTTCATGCCTCTTCAAAGTAGACGAACCTTAATGGATATGTCCTATATATACTTATTATACTCTTTGGATATGTCGACGACCAACTGTCAAACTGTGAACATTACGTAGTGATCGTCTCCGCATTTTTAATTAGTAGCAATAGTAGAAAAGTGACCGATCGGAAAAAAAGTGCACTAAAAATAGCAAACAGTGTTGATAAATTTAAACTAATAATCCTTTCGTGGGAAGTGATAAGTACAGTGAAATAACCATCGAAAATTTGCAAAATTATTTTGAAGTTATTAAATACCATAGACAAAAATTGGAAGTCCAACTACTGTCAAAACCCACAAAAGTTGCCAGGTCAAGCCAAAATCTACCAATTTGGTAGAAAATCTGTACCAGGTATGGACAAACAAACAAAAATGCTGTTGGCCACTATAAAGGAAGAGATTGAAAAACAAAATGATAAACAAACCCAAACCATAACCGAGACTATCAGCCAAACTATTGAAGAGCAACTGTTACCAATAAAAAAAGGAAAACGAAGCTATGAAGTCTGAGATTTTGCTACTAAGATTGAAAGTAAAATATCTGGAACTTGAAACGAGGAAAAATAATGTCTTACTGCACGGGGTTGAAGAAACCGAAAATAACAATCTAGAATTAATGAATACTGTAATAGAACTATTCAACGTTCCTTGCACAAAGAACAAGCGGAGGAAGAGAAACACGACTGGGATAAATGGGAACTTAGCAGCATATATAGAGTTGGGAAAAAAGACAGAAGGCAAGATAAGACCTATAAAAATTTCATGTACCCTAACATGGAGAAGAAACGAAATCTTGAAAAAGAAGAAAAAATTCCCAGAAGGAGTCTACGTAACAGAAGATCTGTCTAAAGAGGAACTGGAAGAAAGAAAGACTCTTATCCCAAAAATGAAGGAAGCCAGAGCATCTGGAAAGTATGCAACAATAAGGAATGGCAAACTAATTATACGAGACAAAATGGAACCTGAAAAGAGGAAGAGAACCCAATCCACCCCACCTTCTACTCCCCCAGACAACTTCAGCAAAGCCCGTGGAGAACCCAAGTTATACCAACCTGCTAAAATGTCGAGAATCAACCCAGCAGAAAGAATGAGAAGCCAATCAAATTCGAATACAGAGGAGACATCAAAAAACT
Organism: Parnassius apollo; assembly: GCA_907164705.1. Classification (NCBI taxonomy): domain Eukaryota; kingdom Metazoa; phylum Arthropoda; class Insecta; order Lepidoptera; family Papilionidae; genus Parnassius; species Parnassius apollo. The sequence continues at coordinate 7,944,641 of CAJQZP010001218.1, read as the reverse complement.
AGAAATAGGCGGTAGTCGAAATAAAAACAGTAAAACAACGAATACCACCAAAACCAAATTAACATTCCCCAACCCGGCTGGTCCCCGTGGGGAATTAGACCACCACCCACCAACCTACAAAAAACAAACAAACATACACTACTAAACAAACATACACTAGAAAACAACAAGAAAAAAAAACAACATTAACAACAAAGAAAAATGTAATGTCCCCTTTAAAGAAAGTATACAAATTGCAGCACTTAATGTTCTAATCCTAAAGTCGGATGAGAGTCTAACAGAACTAACTAAAGCATTAAATGATATCAAATGGGACATTCTGGGTCTCAGTGAGGTAAGACGAGCTGGAGAAAACATACAAGAATACGAGGACTTCCTTCTATATCACATAGGCGAAAATGAAGGCCAAAATGGGGTAGGATTTATTCTCAAAAAGCACATGGAACAATATGTTGATGAGTTCATAGGAATTTCGGACCGTTTAGCAGTGCTAAATATAAAGTTACCCAATTACGAAGATATGTGGTCTGTTGTGCAAGTTTACTCTCCAACTGAACAAGCAGACAAAAAGACAATTGAAGAATTCTATGAGAATCTAAACAGTACTATAGAGAGGCATACGCATAAAAACTTAATAGTGATGGGAGACTTCAACGGCCAGACAGGTGAAAGCTTGCCAGAAGAAAAACGTGTTCTCGGACCTTTTACATATGGAACACGACGAAGCAAAAATGGAACAAGACTCATTAATATGTCTTTCGAAAACAACCTCTATATTCTAAACAGCACATTTAAAAAAGAAAAGTTCAAGGAAATGGACATGGGTATCACCAGGAGGCAAATACAAAAATTAAATTGACTTTGTTCTCATCAACAAACCAATGTGTTTCACCGATTTAAATGTTGTGAACAAATTTAATTTCAACACAAACCATAGAATGGTCAGGGCAGATCTCACACTACGACATATAAAGACACAAAGAACCAGGAGGAACTTTGTTGGTAAGTTGAGTACTCAAAACCTAAAAGAAGCTGCAAATAAACTAACCGAAAGATGTGCAGACTTTGAGAAAGAAACCAAGAACCTAGATATTCAACAGAAATACGACTGGTTTGAGACTTCAATCAAACTAGCAAAAAGTACCTGCACTAATAAAGAAAAGAAGATAAGCTATTTATCAATAAAAACAAAAAATCTACTCGAAGCAAGGAAACAAGTAATCAGTTCCAGAGACACAGAGAATCGTAGAAAATGCATATCAGAGCTGAGTAAAGATATAAAACAGAGTATGAGAAGGGATAGAAAACAAAACAGAAGAAAAAAAATAGAAGAGGAAATCATTAGAAATGGAGGAACAAAAAAAGCATATAAAGAACTGTCAGAATCAAAAGATAGGGTTACAAAAGTTAGAAATGAGAAAGGAATAGAACAAAATAGAAGATCAGACATAAAAGATATTGCTAAATCATACTATAAACAATTATATGAGAAAACACAAGAAGAACCTGGCGAATTAATAGTACTAAACGATGATGAGGATGAGAGCATACCCTATATACTCGTACTGCAACGAGAGATAGAAGTAGCATTACAGTCCCAAAGTAAAGACAAAGCCCCAAGGCCAGATGGCATTGAAAATGAAATCCTATTAATGGCAAAAAATGTCCTGTTACCAATTATCACGAAACTATTTAATGAAATTTTCGCAAACGAAATTATCCCGATACAATGGACGCAATCTAATATAGTATTGTTATATAAAAAGGATGATAAACTTAATATAGGTAATTATCGCCCGATCAGCCTTTTTTTTTTTTTTTTTTTTTTTTTTTTTTTTTTTTTTTTTTTTTTTTTGCATGGGGAAATGCCTACGCATACCCGCCTCGCGGGGGGCAATGACGCGTTATGTCGGACTCGCACCGACTAAAACCCCATGGTGTTCCACCTTTGTCGCATATTGGCAGGGCTACGGGAACGCTTTCGCACACATCCGCGGCCCTACTAGCGCCTGCCGCCCCATGGCAGCACCTCCTTGGGAGAGGAAAATTCCTCCCCGTTCTCCTTCCCAGGTAAGGCGCACCAGAACACATGGCGCGCCTTCCTCCACGGCCTCCAACTACGTCTGTGCAACGAACGCCCCCGCGTCCGATGCACAAAGGCCATGGGGCCAGGAAAAACGAGCACTTAGAAGTACTATCCTTCCCGACCCCAGCGGCGGATCTGGTCTATGGCTCCGCCGCCAACCAAGATTCGGCTGCGGAGGGTAGGGAGAGCGGCGCCTCGCAATACCGACAATCCTCTCCCGCCGCAGCCCCACCACCACCGCATCAACGGTGCGGCCCCGTTTGAGTCGCCAAGGATAGGGCGAGTGGCGCATCGCCATACCAACACTCCTCTTCCTCCGCGACTCCACCTCGGCTGCAGCGGTAGAGGGTGCGCGAGTCCCCACTCGCTGCAGTCCACCAGCACACATCCGAAGTGGGCTCCCCAAGCCCAATCGGAGCGGCCACCTCAGGCCAGCCACGTGGGTTCCTCTTTGTTCACCGTGGGAGACCAAGCCACGGCCCCCGCCACGACAAGGCGGGAACCCGTTCGGGGGGGGGGGGCCCGATCAGCCTTATGTCCAACTTATAAAAAATATTTGCGAAAATACTGCTAAGAAGACTGGAAAGAAAATTAGACGACAACCAACCAGACGAGCAAGCAGGTTTTCGTAGAGAGTACTCAGTATTGGACCATATACATGTTATGAGGCAGATTATAGAAAAATCCCATGAATACAACCAATTATATTACATGGCATATATAGACTACAGCAAGGCTTTCGACTCTTTATTTCACAATAAGATATGGCAGGCCCTAAAAGAACAAGGTATCGAAAGCAAGTACATAAGGATACTGAGAGAGATATACAAGAAAAGTACAGCATGCATACAGTTAGAAAAGAAAGGAGAACCATTTAGCATACAAAAAGGTGTGCGACAGGGCGACCCGCTATCCCCAAAACTTTTTTCTGCGGCTCTTGAGATGATATTTAGAAGACTAAATTGGGACGGATATGGAATAAGTATTGATGGAACTTGGTTAACACATTTAAGATTTGCAGACGACATCGTTCTCTTTGCAAAAACCCCACATGAACTGAATGTCATGGCAAATGACCTGGCATTAGAAAGTCACACGGTGGGATTGAAAATGAACATGGAGAAAACGAAAATAATGACCAACGGACCTAAGAATGAAAACATCAGGGTTGGCCAAAGTGAGATAGAATACGTTGATGAATACATCTATCTGGGCCAAATGATCTCACCCACAGACAACATGGAAAAAGAAATCAACAGGAGAGTAGCAAATGGATGGAAAAGATATTGGAGCATGAAGGAAATAATGAAAGATAAAGAACTGCACATATCCATTAAATCTAAAGTGTTCAACACATGCATTCTTCCTGTATTGATGTATGGATGTCAAACATGGGCTCCTACTAAGTTAAACAGTAAGAAATTAAACATATGCCAGCATTCGATGGAGCGAAGCATGATGGGAATCAGGAAAAAAGATCGAGTCAGGTTAGAAGACATTAGGAAAAACACAAAGGTTCGGGACATAGCAACAAAAGTCAGGAAATTAAAGTGGAAATGGGCTGGGCATATGAGTAGAGGGAAGGAAAAGTGGAGCAAGAAGGTCACAGAATGGTACCCCAGGAATGGCATAAGAAAGAGGGGGAGACCCCGCCAAAGATGGGAGGACGACCTGGTCAATTTCGCGGGTGTGACTTGGAGCCGGGTTGCCAAGGATAGAAACGAGTGGAAAAGGTTGGAGGAGGCCTTTGCCGATTGGCAATCAGCAGAAGACCATCTAGATTTTATATGACTTAGATATTAAGAAATTGTATTACGTACTGTTGAATAAATGGCTTTATTATTATTATTATAATGGATATGTCCTTCCTAAACGGCATATGTAATAACTACATAGACTGTTGTGAATTAGCATTACAAATTTTAAGTTTTTGTGTTCCAAATAAACGAACTAGACATACGACACTTTTTACTACTGCCCTTAAAAGAACTAACTATGCTCAAAATTCGATTGTCAATAGGCTTCACAGAATTTATAATAAAACATTTAATACAATTGATATCTTACACTCTAGTAAACCTTCATTCAAACGTGAAGTTGCCAAGGTAATTTGCTAGAATATGTCAAATTATAAACTAACCTATAAATTTAAATAGCAAATAGCATTAACAATATAAATACAATAAAGTTTTCTTAGCAGGTATTAATTGGATACATAAATATACGCTATAGTTTACATACATCATGTCTATATTTATAACATAGTTATATTTATTTATGTTAAAATATCGTTATTTAATTAAAATTTGTATCACGTTCACACATACACACGCACACAAACACACACACACACACATACACGCGCGCACGCACACACACACACACACACACACACTTTCACATACGTGTGCAAACTTACACAATCTTCCGCACTTTATTTACCTTTAAATATGTTTATATTTCATACATCTATTTTTAAGTAAGGTGGTGAATACTCTGTGACGTTCTTTTTAGCTTAATAAGTATATTGTAAATCCGTAATGGGCTTCAAGACCTATTTTATAAGATTTGTGTGTAAATAGATTGTTACAAGCTGTAGATTTTGTGAATAATAATTTAAAAAAAAATCTTTAAAATAATTTTATTAACGTCAATAACCGTATCATAACAGTGCAGCTACAGTGGATTTTATAATTTTTCTTCATATTGTAGACCCGATGTAGTTGGACATAGCCAACCGCATCGTCTCCATATTTCCTTCTATTCCTTTGGAGACCTGTGAAACAAAAGCAAACATCATGACAAAGAGAATTTATGAGAAATTTCTAAGTATATCAACATTACCTAAAATGAGGTTTTACAAAATTTCTGAATGATGATCATATTTAAAGGTTTGTAAATAAATAATTCCCCCGTGTTACTTACACTGCTGTTTTCATTTTTATGTTCCGCAGCATATTAATCAGCGTTATTCTTAAAGAAATCTGCAACCATAAATCCGCCTTTCTTAGGAAGATTGCTGTTATCGGCTCGCGCAAATTTGACTCCATTTTGAGATTCAAAACAAATATTTATGCCGCTAGGTATAAGATTTATCAAAAACCTGTTTCAGAAATAGCTTAAAGATCTAATATAGCACCCAAAAAGATAAAACGTGAACAACAATCAGTCAAGGCAGCAAATTTTGCTCTAGCGATGGGTGTTGAATCAACGAACTATAGTTCATAAAAGATAGCTTGATTTCTGCGACAACTGTCAGTAAAATCACGCCTATGAAGTCCTGAATTTCTTAGTAGTATAGACAGTACCCGTTAATATCATACTTCATGGGCATGCCGACCTATAGGTCGGCAAGCCCATGATTATTATATATATATATATATATATATATATATATATATATATATATATATATATATATATATATATATATATATATATATATTGTTACGAGCTTGAGGTTCGTGACAATAAAAATTACCGATAGAATTACCGAAATTAACTCTTTAATTGACTTTACACTATTTAAAACTTAGAACACTAATAATTAATCACACTGATTCACTTTATTTCGCTCCGAAGCTTCGCTTGTCTCGCCAAATTCAATACTTCCTCGATCGCATCTTGCAGTGCCTATAAATACACATTAGCGCCGAAACATCCAGAATATTCAAGTAAATACGCGCACCAATCGACAAGGCGCCGAAAGTTCGAATGTCGGCTTCTAGAAGCTTAGTTCTTCGTTTTGATACTAGATGGTGCTGTCAGTTGAAAGATTAGTGATGTCATTTTCTGGAAAGCTCCCTTCGCTCTCGTCCCCAACACTAGATGGCGCTAGTGCCGGGTACATGACGTCAACTTAGGCGCGCAACACTGCCCTTTCTAAGACATGCTCGTCCCGAGCATTATCGGCCCCATAATAACGCTCCAAGCGATCCACATGGACGATCTTAGTACTTGTACATGTACGACACCAATCCTCGATATCGTCACGATAATGGACCCAGTAAAACTGTTCTCAGACCTTCAGTAGAGTTCGTTTAACTCCCAGATGGACTCTTGAACGACCATTATGGCACAGCTGTAGAACATTCGGCACTTTAGCTTTAGGGACAACCATTTGCAAACGACAGCTGTCTCCTCGACCATTGTCCCATTTACGGCACAGGACTCCATCCTGAATCAAAAAGCTGTCCCATAGGGCCCAATAGCTTCTAGTGGTCGAACTCATCGCTGAGACGTCGCCCCACATAGGCTTGGTAGCACGGGCCTTCATCCATTCCAGAATCGGCTTGATGTCCGGATCTTCCTGCTGTGCATGTCGTAGGCTGTCCTTCCACTCGTTGCTGAGGTGGTCTGTCCTGAGCATCCTCACGGATACCACTTCCTTACTCTCTTGCCTAGTACAATGTTTCCAATCTTCAGGACAAGGTCTTCTTGACAAAGCATCTTCTTTGCCATGAGATTTCCCGCTGCGATGTCTGATAGTAAATCGTATCCCGGCTGCTGCTGGGCGGTGATGTTAGCCGCACTTCCCTTCTGAGATCGTTCACCTTCCCTTTCTAGGGTTCGCTTAGGCTTAGCATCTGCTCTTCCAACCGACGGGCCTGTTCCTCTTGTCCGTCCCGCATATGCTCTTCCAAACGACGGACCTGTTCCCCTTGTCCGCTGCGCAGCTGCTCTTCCCAACGACGGACCTGTTCCTCCTGTCGGCGAGCCTGTTCCTCCTGCTGCTCTTTCAATAGACGGGCCCTTTCCTCTCGTCCGCGCTGCAGCTGCTCCTGTAGCATCACCATCAGAGCACCTAAGTCAGGTGCTGCAGATGTAGGAGCTACTGACGGGCCCGCAGCCTCCGTGGCTGGCAGTTGGCCCTCCGACGTCTGCGGCGTTGCACCACCAAATCTCCTCTGGTCCGTCTCCCTGCTGGCGTTGACTTCGGGTACGGACACCCTCCGATTTCTCCTTCGGTAAAATCGGCATGATTTGATCCCAATTCTGACACCAATTGTTACGAGCTTGAGGTTCGTGACAATAAAAACTGCCGATTGAATTACCAAACTTAACACTTTAATTTTCTTTACACTAATTAAAATTTAAAATACTAATAATTAATCACACTGATTCACTTTATTTCGCTCCGAAGCTTCGCTTGTCTCGCCAAATTCAATAATTTCTCGATCGCATCTTGCAGCGCTTATAAATACACATTAGCACCGAAACATCCAGAATATTCAAGTAAATACGCGCACCAATCGACAAGGCGCCGAAAGTGGTTCTTCGTTTCGATACTAGATGGCGCTGTCGCTTGAAAGATTAGTGATGTCATTTTCTGGAAAGCTCCCCTCGCTCTCGTCCCCGACACTAGATGGCGCTAGTGCCGGGTACATGACGTCAACTTAGGCGCGCAACAATATATATTTAAATAATATTAACAATGCTATAAACATTACTTATATTCAATAATTATGATGATAATTGTAAACTTGTCGAAATTCTTAAATATTTTCAAGAAGATTAACATTGGTGTCAAGGGTAATAATAAAAGTATTTAATCTACTACTCTACAGCTAGATATTACCTCCCACACGTTCAAAGTTGGTACAACAATATCGGCTAAGCTTCTTTTATTGATAACTTGGGGTATGAAATATGATTTATCAAAATGTTCGGAGCAAATGGTGCTAGTCCATTTAAGTGTAGCGGCGCTGTCGTCGCGCCACTAGCACACCGAAACACCCCGAAGGCTAAATCGCGCTATTAACATTCCGAATCATAAACAGTATACATAGAACATCTCCGAACTATCACACGGAGTGTGAGCAGCTCCCCCGGGCAGAACACCTTGCCCGGCGGGAGATCGCCCCTTTTCCTACCACGGCCACAGTGGTGACCCCGACGTGATCTAAACACGCAACCTACAACCTTCGGAAACTTCGAGCTTCATCATCGTCATAAAATACCCCACCCATTCGCTCCCGAGTAGATATCGTCTGCAGTCTTCATATCCTGCAAGCCATCTAGCTTCACAAGGTTCATCGCAGCACTGGAATAATAATGCTTCCTGTTCCTTCAAAATACTGCTCGCCTCTGCTTCACGGCACTCTCGCAGATTACTTGCCTTCTTCTCGACTAACCGCCGACTACAAGGCAATCTCCTGGCACTTGCACATTACATTAGAGGCTGCACTATCGACCTCCGGTCTGTGCAGGGGGGTGATGTAGCGGCGCTGTCGTCGCGCCACTAGCACACCGAAACACATCGAAGGCTTAAATCGCGCGCTATTAACATTCCGAATCATAAGCAGTATATATAGAACATCTCCGAACTATCACACGGAGTGTGAGCCGCTCCCCGGGCAGAACACCTTGCCCGGCGGGAGATCTCCTCTTTTCCTACCACGACCACATAAGTATCCAAGATTCATGATTTCTACTAGCTGCAATCCGTCTTCCGCTTAAATAATATATAATTATAAATAAATATACAATATATAAATATAATAGTATTAATATATAATATATCTTTTGGAAATATGCAAATTCAATCCTTGTGCACAGGCTTGATGATATAGGTATAAGGGTACTCACTTCGATTTATTTAAAGAATGTTTTAAGGATAGCAAGCAGAAAGTAAAGATGGGTGAATACTTAAGTGATGATTCAGATAGAACATTCGGAGTTCCACAGGACAGTGTCCTGGGTCCTGCTTTGTTTTTAATCTACTTAAATAATCTAACCTACAAGGACATTGACAAAGGCAACATAATCTCCTATGCAGGTGATACTGCAGTAATATTTACTGGTAACTCCTAGGATTCTGTTCGTAGATCTGCTGAAGAAGGTCTTTCTAGGATCGTTAAGTGGCTTAACACTAACCTACTTACTTTAAATACTTTGAAAATCAGTTATATAAGTTTAACAAATTATATTTGAACTTGGCCTAATATTAATTTCCAAATAAATTGTTTTATTATTACCCTTGACACCAATATTATTCTTCTTGAAAATATTTAAGAATTTCGACAAGTTTACAATTATCATCATCATCATCATTACAGCCTTCACAAATCCACTGCTGAACGTAGGCCTCCTCCAATGAGTGCCACAAAACACGGCCCTGAGCCACCTGCATCCATCGACTTTTTGCATGTCTTACCAGGTCGTCACTCCATCTATGGGGGGGGGGTCGCCCTACACTTCGCCTACCGGTATGAAGCTGCCACTCGAGAACCTTTTTTCCCCAACGGTTTTCAGTTCTTCGAGCTATATGGCCGGCCCATTGGCTCTTCAGTTTACTAATCCGTTGGGCTATGTCGGTCACTTTGGTTCTAATGCGAACATCTTCATTTCTAAGTTTATCACGCAGAGAAACCTCGAGCATAGCCCTCTCCATAGCTCGCTGAGCAACTTTGAGCCCCCCCCCCATAAGATGGAGTGACAACCTGGTAACACATGCAGGAAGTTGATGTATACAGGTGACTCAGGACCGTGCTTTGTGGCATTCCTTGGGGGAGGCTAATATTCAGCAGTGGACTTGTGAAGGGCTATAATGATTTTTTCACAAATATGACATATATTAACTATGTCAAAACTTTGTAAAAACTGCAGTGTTTCAGCATATAATGCAAGCAAGCAATCCTCGCACGAAGGCGTTTTGTAAATTTTTTTATACAACAATTACAACAAAACCTGTTATATATTTTATCATTTCTTTGGTATACAAGGTCAATCTTGTGGGATCCTGAAAATAATCATAACATCATTAACGCGAGAAACTGTATCTTGAACTGTTTTATCAAGCGATCGGAAATCTGGCAAGTTTCGGTTTATTTTATTTTCATATCTGTAACGGAAAAAAATACTCCATTCTTCTAGCTGAACACAATTTCCAGATTCAGTAGTTTTTATTTCCCCGTGAATACCAAGCTGTTTGTACGCAGATTTAAATTTACATTATTCACAATAGCATATTCAAAGTGTTTTTTATACTGTTTATGCAGATCAAAAAACCCAAAAAGCCTACCTTTCTAGAGGATGTTAAAATAGACTGTCCATCTAGTCAATCCTTTAATGAAAGACTTCATTTCATCTAAGAACATGTTTATTTCTAGAAAGTTTCTGATTAATGTTTTTATAACCATGGCTATTTAAATTTCTGGAGTTCAAAACATCGAACAAATTATTGATAGATCTTAATAATGTTGCGCGCCACAGTTGATGGCACTAGCGCCATCTATTATTGAACAGAGGAACTAAGCTTTCTAGAAAACCCCACACAACAACTTTCTGCACCTGGTCGGTCGGGGCCGGTATTTGCTGGAATATTCTGGATGTTTTGGTGGAAAACGCCTATATAGAGCCGTTGAAAGCCACAATCGGGGCAGTATTGAATTTGCAATACGAGCGAAGCTTTCGGAGCGAAATAAAGTGAACTAAAGTGTTAAGTGTGATTAATTATTAGTTTGATTTAGGTTTTAATTGTTGTTCAGTAATTAAAGTGTCAATTTTGGTAATTCAATCGGCAGTTTTTACTGTCACGAACCCTAAGCTCGTAACAATAAAATCTATTTTCAGCATCTGAGAAAATGGCAGGACACCCATCGAACGTTAACGACAAAGTATTTACCCCACAAAACTAAACTAGTGTTATACAGTTTTTTTTACTAAGGTAGCTTTTTGATCCCCTGTACAATAGTCTATCAAAAATATCCTACCGGAGTTTTGAATGTACCATTAATTACCGTTAGCATGAAAACCAATCCCTCCCTAGCGATAGCTGCTTCATGCCCATCAAGATACGCTCCATAATTAATGAAGCCGACGCATTTTTCTCCATCCCATTGAATATATTTCCGAATAGCCATTTCATATATGGTTGAATCAAAACACAACTTATTATTTGGGGTCCGCTCTGCCAAAATGTTAAGGCATGCTAAAGATTCTGTCGTGAATCCAGGATTGCCATCAACACATTTATACCATAAATATAGTGTTTTAAGGTACTATCTCACATATTTATATGATCTGGGATTGATAAACTGCAGACTAAGTACAAATTTACGCAGTGAAGGTGAATATTTCCGCGCTTTTGAGGCATTTAGGATTCTTTTAAGGAAATTTTTATTTATGGGGTCGATCGAGTTAAGTAGATTGCTATCTTTTTCGTTTACAAAAGCTTTCGCCTTCAACTTTTCTAGATTTGACACTTTTATCTTAAGACGCCTAGTTTTCTGAGGAAGAGCGCGCACCATTCCCAACCTCTTCTCCGACAGATTTTCCTGCTGTTTCAATCTTTTGGTAAGACTTCTTGGCGTACCCAGTGGCTGAAAGAGAAAATTAAAATGTTTTAATCAATTTAACCTATCAGCGGCAGTTATTGATCGTAAGCCATATATTTTCAATTGTATGTTACATGTCACCTTTACCATATTCAGCAAAGTGAAATACAGAATGTAAACAAGGAAACCAGTGGCTCTCAAAAACAAAAACTAATGTCAGCTAATCAGACCGTGCGTAGGTTAGCTTCTTTTATATATACAAATTTATTGGTTAAGATACCAGTTGCTACTGTTCAGTCTCTGATTGTTGAATACCTGAGCCAACTTATTTCACAACTAGGTAACTGACTAGTTTTCGTATCCAGCACAACACTACCTTTTAAAAACACAAAACCTACCGTAGTAAATGTACCAAGCATGTTTACTACGGTTTGTTTTGTAGTTTTTTATATTAGTTAGTTCTTTTATATTGTTACAAGCTTGAGGTTCGTGACAATAAAAATTGCCGATAAAATTACCTAAATTAACACTTTAATTCTCTTTACACAAATTAAAACTTAAAACACTAATAATTAAACACACTAATTAACTTAATTCCGCTCCGAAGCTTCGCTCGTATCGCCAATTCAATACTACCTCGATCGCATCTTGCAGCGCCTATTTATATAAATTAGCAAAGAAGCATCCAGAATATTCAAGTAAATGTGCGCAAAGGGACGAGTGTGCGAGTGTAGATTTTCTAGAAACTTATTTCTTCGGATGGCGCTGTCGGTTGAGAGATTTGTGATGTCATTTTCTGCAAAGCTCCCCTCGCTCTCGTTCCTGACACTAGATGGCGCTAGTTGACTTATTCACGCAACACTGCCTCCTCCTAAGACATGCTCGTCCCGAGCATTATCGGTCCCATAATAACGCGCCAAGCGATCCACATGGACGATCTTAGGAGTCTCTCTTGCGCCTTTCTGTATCCGGTAGGTCACATCGTTGATCCTGGTTACAATCCGGTACGGGCCGTCCCATTTAGCTTGAAGCTTAGGAGATTTCCTTTTGCTGCGGACTGGATTGTGCAACCACACTAATGAACCTTCGTTGAACCCTTTATTGTTCATTTTGGGGTCGTACCGGGTTTTCATTTTCTCAGACATTTGCTGGCCCGATTGTCTGACGTGCTCATAAATGTCGTTCATTTTGTTCCGCAATTCATTTGCATAATCGGTTATACTGCGTGGGGCATCAGGTGGTATCCCGGTGATCAGGTCTGCAGGCAGCCGTAATTCTCTTCCAAAGTTTGCGAAAGCTGGTGTCACTGCTGTACTTTCGTGAACAGAACTTCGATATGACAACAAAAACGGTTGTATGTGCTTGTCCCAATCTCGTTGCCGATTGTCTACAACTTTTGCTAGGTACCTCTCCAATGTCTGATTAAATCGTTCCACCATTCCATCAGATTGCGGGTGATAAGAAGTCGTTCTTGTTTTATGAGTACCCATAACTCGGCAAGTTTCCTGGAATATTTGAGATTCAACATTCCTTCCTTGATCGCTGTGAATCTCTAAAGGTACTCCAAAACGACAGAAGACTTCATGAACTAGTTTATCTGCAACTGTTGAAGCTTCTTGATTTGGAATGGCGAAAACTTCTGGCCACTTTGTGAAGTAATCCATCACAACCATGAAATACTTGTTACCGCTTTCACTCTCCGGAAACGGCCCCGCCACGTCAATGGCTATTCTCTCCCATGGTGCACCAACATTGTACAACTTCAATGCACCTCTACTACGAGTCTGAGGTCCCTTTACAGCCGCACAACTTGTACATTTGCGACACCAGTCCTCGACATCGTTTCGACAGTGGACCCAATAAAACCGTTCTCGGATCTTCAGTAGAGTTCGTTTAACTCCCAGATGGCCTCCGGAACAATCATTATGGTACAGCTGTAGAACATCCGGTACTTTAGCTTTAGGGACAACCATTTGCAAGTGACAGCTGTCTCCCCTAACATTTTCCCATTTACGGCACAGAACTCCATCCTGAAGCAGCAAGCTGTCCCACTGGGCCCAATAGCTTTTAGTAGTCGAACTCATTGCTGAGACGTCGCTCCACTTAGGCTTGGGAGCACTGGCCTTTATCCATTCCAGAATCGGCTTGATGTCCGGATCTTCCTGCTGTGCATGTTTAAGCTGTCCTTCCATTCGTTGCTGAGGTAGTCCGTCCTGAGCATCCTCACGGATACCTCTTCCTTACTCTCTTGCCTAGTACAATGGTTGCAATCTTCAGGACAAGGTCTTCTTGACAATGCATCTGCGTTGCCGTGAGATTTTCCGCTGCGATGTTCGATCTCAAAGTCGTATTCCTGCAGTAGTTCAATCCACCTCGCAACTTGTCCTTCTGGATTTTTAAACTGCAGTAGCCTTTTAGTGCAGCATGGTCAGTTCGTAAGTGAAATTTTCGTCCCAGAAGATATTTGCTAAAATGCTGCAACGACTTTACCACAGCGAGCAATTCGCGTCTTGTGACACAATAGTTCCTTTCCGGTTTTGACAACGACTTGCTGAAGTACGCTATCACGACCTCTTGGTCACCATTCCGTTGAGACAACACACCGCCAAGTCCTATATCACTTGCGTCCGTGTCAACTATAAATTCTTTGCTTGCATCAGGATATTCCAAAATAGGTGTTTTGCACAGACGGTCCTTGATCTCCTGGAATGCGATATTGCAACTTTCATCCCAGCAGAAATGTCGCTTCTCCTCGGTTAGCTTGTGCAGAGGTTTGGCTATATCTGCAAAGTTCTTCACAAATCGCCGGTAATAGGAGCACAAACCCAAAAATGCTCTAACCTGCGTCTTGTCTTTTGGAACCAGCCAATCCTTGACAGCGGCGATTTTCTCTGGATCTGTGCGGATACCTTCTTCCGATACTACAAACCCCAAAAAGTTAACTTGCCGTTGGAATAGTGAACATTTCTTCGGGCTCAACTTGAGGTTGGCACTCTGAATCTTCATGAGCACGCGTTCCAGGTTTTAAAGGTGTTCCTCAAACGTACGGCCTACGATGATGATGCCATCCAAGTAGACCAGACAGGCATCGCCAATTAGCCCGGTAAGTACAAGTTCCATCAGCCTTTCAAACGTTGCTGGAGCATTGCACAACCCAAACGGCATTACTTTAAATTGCCACAGACCCTTTCCCGTCGAGAACGCAGTTTTCTCCTTGTCCTTAGGGTCAATTTCAATTTGCCAGTAGCCACTTTTTAGATCCAGCGTGCTAAACCACTTTACTCCTGTAAGCATGTCCAGCGTGTCATCAATTCTTGGCAAGGGATAGCTGTCCTTCTTCGTAACGTCGTTCAGACGGCGGTAGTCAACACAAAACCGCATGCTGCCATCCTTCTTCTTCACCAGCACCACTGTTGAACACCATGGACTAGAGGAAGGTTTCTACTTCCTTTTCACGTGCTACCGGCAATCTTCTTGGCCGCTGACGAATAGGCAATTCTTCTCCTGTGTTTATTTTGTGTTGAACTAAGCCAGTCTTTCCTATGTCAGCATCGTTTGATGAGAATACATCGGCGTACTTGAGTAACAACTTCTTCGCCTTGACCAATTCGTTCGGGGAGAGAACACTGCGACAGTCTTCCAAAAGTGTGGTCACTCTCGTTTCTGAATCCCTGCTGGCGGTCCCACTCGATATATATTGGCACTGACGTAACCACGTAGCGAAGGTGCAGTAGCTACTACGGGAGCTGTAGTTCCATCCCCAAGTTTGAGTTCATCCAGTGTTTTCTTAACTTGGTTGATTTGGGTCTCAGCTTCCGACAGGCGGTTATCATGTTGAGCAACCTTATCCTTCACCTCCCTTATCTCTTTCCCGAAGGTAGCGTGAAGGTCCTTCATGAGAAGCATCTGTTCTTCCTGGCCGCCCCGTAGCTACTCTTCCAACCGACGGACCTGTTCCTCCTGTCGGCGAGCCTGTTCCTCCTGTCGGCGAGCCTGTTCCTCCTGTCGGCGAGCCTGTTCCTCCTGTCGGCGAGGCTGTTCCTCCTGTCGGTGAGCCTGTTCCTGTAGCATCGCCATCAGAGCACCTAAGTCAGGTGCTGCAGATGTAGGAGCTACTGACGGGCCCGCAGCCTCCGTGGCTGGCATTTGGCCCTCCGACGCTGTCAGATGGCGCTAGCCGTCACGATAACATCGGGTCTGTGTTCAAAAAATCTTTAAAAATAAATATCGCTGTTTCTAAAACTATTAAGTTATAAATATTGTTGCTGAATTTATAAAGTATAAGTGAAAGTGTTATGCAGTGATAAATCTCACAAATAATTACATAAAACTCAAAATAAATTTTCAATAACATCCATTCGTTCGTCAGTAAACTACGTTTTTTACAATCAATAAAACTTTAAAAGAGAAAAATACTATAGTGTCAGTGAAGTAATCATAAGAAACCATGTAACTACGACCTATTTAGTGCTAAAATATTAAGTGTTGTGAAAATTAGTGCAAAAATATTTTATCAATGAGTCACCATAACGAATTTGTTGGGTTCAAATTTCACACAAGCTGAACAAGATCCTTATATTCGACCAATTGTCTACAGCGCGATTAGCTATTAATGTTTAGCGTTCTTGACATGTCAAGAAATTGTAGAAAGCGAGTTCGAATCCCATCCGTGCGAACTTTTTGTGTATTCTTTAGAACTTTTTTAGAACCAGCTTTTTTATAGAACTGTTAAAAAGATAAAAAACCAGACATGGATTTTGAAAATATTACTTTAAGAAAAAATAAAACAATAATTAATTCGCCAAATTCTTCATTTAAGTCAACAAATTCCGAATATCTTTCGAAAAGCCTACCACAGTTGTCAACAGGTCTAAGTTACGAAGAATTTGAAAGACTCAACGAGGAAATTGAACGATTGAGAATGCAATTAAATACGGCTAACAACGAAATAGATAACTTAACCATGGAAAACATCACTTTAAAGAAACAAACAGCTGAACAACAAAATACCATAAAAAAATTAAAAAAAAATTTGTAGCGTAACACCAAGTAGTACAAAAAAAAGTTAAAATGTAAAAAAAACAAAGCTGTAAGGTTAAAAATCTTAATATTATTGAGGGAAAAAAACTGGATATGACTTTCACCGAACTTGAGACAAAATCTTGTGTAGGAAACACAACTGAATTAGCTACTTCTAATACCATGGGTAGCCTGTCATCACAAGTGCACAAACTTAATTTTAAAAAGTGCGATCAATACACAACAGATGGCGCTTTATTAAATCTGCATAAAGAAAACAAGTTAATCAGTAATCAGCAACTTTCTAAACCTATTGAACACAAGCCAAAATCCCAATTAATTATATTGGAGGACAACAATTCACAGGGTTGGCTACACTACTTATACAATCAAGAAATAATACTCAGTACAAAAATTACCAGATATTTTCAACTACAAAACCATATGCCACTACGGAGGAAATTCTTAAACCTATTTATAAACTGGACGATTCGGAAGATAATTATCTAATAATATGTATAGGAGAAAATGATACTAACCCTAACAAAATAATAATAGAATTAGTAACAATGCTCAAATACTTTCAAAAAACTAAAATATTAGTATTTAATGTTTTACAGAACAGATATTTAAATGAAAATATGTTAAATAACAATTTAAAAGTTATATGTAACAACTTTAAAAATTGCTCATTTATAAATACAGAATGGAACTATCCGTATAATAAATATTACTACTTATTAGATGCATGTAAAAAAATCAATTTTAAGATTGACTCAAATTATTATAAAAATAATTTTTTTATTTGCCAAAAATATGTTATTATTTATGAAAAAGGCTAAAACAGAATGCAAAATTATTCCAAAGAAGGGCACAATTCCTTTCTACTTTAAGTCCTGTAAAAAACATTCTGTATTGAACTCTGCTACTGCCTCTTTGAGCAAAAAGCAAACGGTAAATACCGAAACTTATAAGAAGGGATCAATACCCTATTATTTTAAAAAATCCATACAGTGTTTAAATGAACAACCTGACAAACAGTTGCCCTTAGAAACAAATAAATGTTTTCGTCCCTAAATTGGAATTAAATTTTAGAATATTTCACCAGAATATTGCGGCGCGCTATAAATAAATCTGAGGAACTAACATTTGCAATCCGAGAGTTTTCACAAAAAGGTTCAAAGATAGATATGGTGTGTTTGACAGAAACTTTCCTTAAAAAAGGTACAGAAATGCTTTTTAAAATACCTGGTTACAAACTAGTTGCATCTTGTAGGTGTGCTGCGCACACACATGTAAACTTCGCAATGTTGTATTGTAACTATATTATGTAGTGAATAAGATTTTTCAACCAGTCACTAGTTGCCCGCCAACTGTATGGCACGTTCCGCTATAATAAATATATTAGTAAAAGATTTCATCTTTCATTATGGTCACCAATAGGCACCCATATGGAGTCAGCTCCTAAACTGGTGACCCCGACGTGATCAAGATGACCGAAGTGGTCTATGTGATGTTAATGCAGTAGTGGGCAATATTCGCGTGGTTGTGATCGGTGGACAATAGATATAGTAACATGAGTGCGCCGTTTCCGCCTACGTCACAGAACGTGCCGCCTGTTAACGTGCCACCCGTTCAAGACATCCAGCCACCTGCGCAACCGCCCATTATGGCGCCAGGTGTAGATGCAGTGTCCCTACAGTCTCGCCTCGCAGACTTTTGGACGGACCAGCCACGCGTATGGTTCGTACGCACGGAAGCTATCCTCGCACCTCAGAGGTTGAGTGATGAGGCGAAGTTTGACCTGGTCGTATCTAAGCTAAGTAAGGAGGTTATCGCGCAAGTGACGGACATATTACTCAACCCGCCTCCTACCTACAAGTACGACGCACTCAAAGCTCGGCTACTCCACATCTATGAGGAGTCAATGTCGAGGCAGATCGAGAAGCTTATGAGCGAGCTAGAGCTGGGCGACCAGAAACCATCTCAGCTGCTTCGGCGGATGCGTGAGCTCGCTACTGACAAGGTTCCTGATGAAACCCTTCGCGTCTTGTGGCAGGGTCGTCTTCCGACACAAGTCCGAGCCGTGCTAACTGTGTCCGACTCCAAGGACCTGGACAACCTAGCAGCAGTTGCAGATAACGTCATGGAGGCTGTGCGGCCTTCCTATGCCGCCACCGCTACTTACACCGTGCCAGCGCCAGCATCTACTACCGCCTATGACTTGGCCCTGTTGAGAGCTGAGGTGGCTAAAATAAAGGCTACCGTGGACCGGATCGATCAGCAGAGGTCGCGGTCCCGCGCCCCTGATCGCAACCGGCGTCGTTCACAGTCCAGGCGCCGTAGCAGTCCCTGCCGTCCCCGGAAGGAGAACTACTTATGCTTTTACCATTACAGGTTCCGAGAAAAGGCCAACAGGTGTACGAAGCCTTGCGCGTGGAAAACAACACAGCCGGAAAACTGAGCAGCGAGGTACAGTCCGAGGGTCTTCAGGTCTGTACCGTTTTTCCATTCAATCGTTTGTGTGTGTCAGACAGTAACTCCGGACTTAGATTTTTAGTTGACACCGGTGCCAATGTGTCTGTTTTACCAGCCGTGAGAAAAGATCGTCTAAATCAGTGTAGTGAATATAAATTATACGCAGCTAACGGCAATGAAATCGCAACTTACGGTACCAAGACAATAGTGTTAAACTTAAACTTACGCCGACCTTATCGTTGGGAATTCGTTGTAGCAGATGTCAAACAACCAATTTTGGGCGCCGATTTTTTAGCGTACCACAAACTATTAGTTGATTTAAACGCGCGTAAATTAATAGATAAAACTACAGAATTGAATGTTTCGGCATCTGTTGTCAATGTATCTCAACCTAGTGTTAAAACTATTTATGTAAATCATCCATATCAGGATTTATTGTTAAAGTATCCGGACATCACTAAACCAGCGTCATTCCGAGAAACTGCGAAACACGATGTCGTCCACTATATCGAGACCTCTGGCCCGCCCGTGCACGCGAAAGCGCGCCCGTTGCCACCTGTCAGGTATAAAAAAGTTAAAGAAGAATTTCGCATCATGCAGGAACTGGGCATCTGTCGTCCTTCAAAGAGCGCGTGGGCTAGTCCGCTCCATGTAGTTCCTAAAAAGAATGGAGATATAAGACCTTGTGGGGACTATCGCCAGCTGAATGCGATAACAAAGCCCGACAGATACCCGATTCCTCGCTTGAACGATTTTACTTTTATTCTTCCGGATAAAAAGATATTTTCAAAATTAGACATCAATAGAAGTTATCATTTTATACCTGTCGCACCAGGTGACGTGGAGAAAACCGCTATCATAACACTATTCGGACTTTTCGAGTTTCCTCGAATGACCTTCGGTTTGCGCGGAGCAGCACAAACCTTCCAGCGCTTTATGAACTCCATTTTACAAGGTCTTGATTTTGTTTTTTGTTATTTAGACGACTTACTTATAGCTAGTGACAACGAAGTTCAACACAGGCAACATTTAGAAATTATTTTTAAAAGGCTTAATAAATATGGAATTTCAATTAATTTGGCAAAATGTCGTTTCGGACAAACTAAACTAGAATTTTTAGGACACGAGATTAGTACCGACGGCGTCAGGCCGTTGCAAGATAAGGTTCAGGCAATTGTGGAATTTTCGAAGCCGAAAACTGTTGCAGAACTAAGACGTTTTCTCGGTATGGTCAATTTTTATCGAGCTCATCTTCCCAACGCAACTTTATATCTAACAGAATTAAATAAATATCTTAAAAGCTCAAAGAAAAATGATAAGACTCCCATCGTCTGGACGGATAGTGCGAACGAAGCATTTACGCAATGTAAGGCAGGTCTCACACAGGCCGCTACATTGACGTACCCTAGAGTGGGTTCCGCACTCGCTTTAATGACTGATGCATCTAATACATGCGTGGGAGCAGTCTTGCAACAAAAGGAAGGAGATAGCTGGAAACCATTGGGCTATTTCTCAAAAAAATTGACCACCACCCAACAGCGATATAGCACATACGATCGCGAGTTGCTCGCTATATACTTAGCTATAAAACATTTTCGGAAATTATTTGAAGGGCAAGAAATAACCGTGTATACGGACCATAAACCTTTAACTTTTGCATTTCAAAAGGTAGGACGCGATGAAAGCGAAACGCCTCGGAGAACGAGACATTTAGCTTTCATAAGTGAGTTCACTACAAATATAAGACATATAACCGGTACGAATAACATCGTAGCTGACACCTTATCGCGCATCGAAGCCGTGACTATGCCAACTGCGTTGAATTTCGATGACATTGCAAATGAGCAGCGTAGCGACAGTTATATCATGAATGTTATGTCTGGTTTAAATACCGATAATATTTTGTTAAAGGAACTAGTTATACCTATGTTAAATAAGTCTATTTTTTGTGAGATGTCTACTGATACAGCTCGTCCGTACCTACCGGAAAAGTTTCGACGCCTAGCTTTTGATAGTTTACATAATTTGAGCCATCCTGGAATTCGTTCTACGCGAAAGATGTTAGCCAAAAAGTATTTCTGGCCTAGTATGAATCGTGATGTTTCTTTGTGGGCAAAAACGTGCATACAATGTCAACGTTCTAAAGTTAACAGACATACGGTATCGAATCTGACTAAGTTTCCGGAAGTAGAGCGTTTTGAGCATGTGCACGTCGATATCGTTGGCCCTCTTGAGATCTCACCAGATGGTTATAGATACTTACTCACGATAATTGATAGGAGGACCAGGTGGCCTGAAGCTTTTCCGTTACGAGACATTACGGCAGAAACTGTTGCCAAACATTTATATGAAGGTTGGATTTGTCGTTACGGTTGCCCGATAAAGTTAACTAGCGACCAAGGTCGCCAGTTTGAGAGTAGTCTTTTTAACCAGCTGTTAAAAATGTTGGGGGTTAATAGAATTCGAACTACTCCTTATCATCCGCAAAGCAATGGCGCAGTTGAACGTTGGCATCGTTCTTTAAAAACAGCACTTTCAGCTCGCCTGTCACATGGGTCCTGGGTGGAAGAGCTACCCACAGTATTACTTGGGCTTCGCGCGGCCGCCCGCAGTGACTCAGGGGTTAGCGCCGCCGAGTTAACGTTCGGGCAAAACTTACGTCTACCGGGAGACTTTTATGACGGCTCTTCGAACAACCGTAACGTCAATGATTATTGTTTAGTGGATAGGATTAGAGATACTATTCGTAGTTATAAGCCTACATCCGACGATTCACGTAACTGTCATAGTTTTTTTGTGCACAAGGACTTACGTAACTGTGAATATGTCTTTGTTAGGGACGATTCAATACGTAAACCTTTGAAACCACCCTACGACGGTCCATACCGCGTGATAAAAAAGGGGCTCAAAAGTTTACCTAATTCAATTACCCGATAGACAGGTACATATTTCTATCGACAGATTAAAGCCTGCATATGTATTAAAGGAATGTGATGGTAACGAAGCAACGCCACGCCAAAGTAACGCTGACAACGCAGCGGATGTGGCACCTGCGCATGTACGGTTTCCGTTACCACCGTCCACACCGCTGACGTCGTTGTTACCCGGCCCGAGCAACCCGATAACCGTGAAAACAACGCGAAGTGGTCGGATTGTTAAGTTACCTTCACGATTTATAAGCTAGTGTTAATATAAAATATATATTATACAATTACATGTCTAAATGATAATCAGGTTTAGTTACTATGGATGTGAAAGTATTATTTGCATTGTCAAGTGCATAATATTTTCATTCAGGATATTCAAGTTACATTATTTAAGTTGAATGTAATTGTAGAGGTATCGTGTTCAGTATTTTGCGTATACTGCACTTTCATATAGGTTCCAGGTAGCTAGTTTAGTTATAATGTATTTAATATAATTTCATTCGAAATACTTCCTTTGCGATAGCATTAGCGCGATAAGTTTTACGATTGTTACTATGGGTAATTTTCAAGAAAAACCAGTTATTGTTTCTCAGGCTCAAAATACTGTAGAGAATAAAGTGGATAATTTTCAAACATGGTTATATGTGATAGCCAGTTTTATGGGGGCGATAATCCTGTACACTATTTGGGTAAAGTTTAATAAGAAGTTCAAAAGCTGGCTTCGTCATCAGGTGTTAATGACAGGCGTTCCGATATCGGGCCAGAATATGGGTCAGATGATAGGTGCTTCTAGCACCAGTCTGCAGCATGTGCCCGCGCCCGCCGCGGCCGCCACCCCTTTCGCGGGGGGTCTCCGTACAGCCCTGCGCACAAGCGCATTAGCAAGTTTTTGTTGTTAGTTTTAAGTTTATATTCATTGTATAGTTTTAAGTTTTTTGTATTCATTTTTTGTAAAGGGGGGAAG
Organism: Parnassius apollo; assembly: GCA_907164705.1. Classification (NCBI taxonomy): domain Eukaryota; kingdom Metazoa; phylum Arthropoda; class Insecta; order Lepidoptera; family Papilionidae; genus Parnassius; species Parnassius apollo. The sequence goes on along the minus strand of CAJQZP010001218.1, from coordinate 7,921,889 downwards.
TATTGTAGGTGTGCTGCGCACACACATGTAAACTTCGCAATGTTGTATTGTAACTATATTATGTAGTGAATAAGATTTTTCAACCAGTCACTAGTTGCCCGCCAACTGTATGGCACGTTCCGCTATAATAAATATATTAGTAAAAGATTTCATCTTTCATTATGGTCACCAATAGGCACCCATATGGAGTCAGCTCCTAAAATCTTATTCACGGGACAGTAAACGAGGAGGGGTATGTATAATGTTAAATAACAATTTGAAATATAAAAACGTTACTAATATTAATGATTTGACATGTAAATTTAATTTTGAATGTTGTGGCGTAGAAGTAAATAAGATTACGATTATCTGTTTATATAGAACTCCTAATAGCAATCCACAAATATTTCTTGAAAAGCTAAAACAGTTACTAGCAAGAATTACTAAAAAGCATAAAAAAATTATTCTTTGCGGTGACTGGAACTTGGACATCTTAAAACCAAATAAGAATTGTGAGGAGTTACAAAGTATATTAAAATTTTTTAACATTGAGTTGCACATTAAAACACCAACAAGAAAATTGTCATGTCTAGATCAATTAGCAAGCAACATCAAGCAAGTCAAAGCCGAGGTACATCACCTGGCCTTATCTGATCACGAAACGGGACAAACACTTGCGCTCAAAACGACCAAATCGTATGAAATATGCAGTTGGTATGAGGATGTTAGAGATTATAGTAAAGAAAACATGGATAAGTTCTGTAGCTGCATATCGTCTCTTACTTTCTCAACTGTATACGAAAAAAATAACTTACAAGAGGCGTTTGTTGAATTTCATGATTTATTTAAACTTTTTTTTGATCTTTGCTTCCCAATACACACAATAAAAAGGGCAACTAAAAAAGGGAACCATAAATGGTTGACAAAGGGCATTAGAAAATCATGTATAAGGAAAAGATATCTCTACCTTAGTCAACAATATGATAAAACAAAGGGAAAAATACTCAATAAAAAATATAAATCATATAGTTCCATACTTAAAAAGTGCATATATAAATCGAGACAGATACAAAGTAAGAAATATATCGACAATAATAAAAATAAATGTAAAGCCACATGGGCATAATGGTAATTAATGAAAATATTGACGACCAAAATACGAAAACACAAATTGACAGAATAATAAAAAATTATCGGATATATGACGACCCAAAGAAAATAAGTGACATATTAAATCACTTTTATATAAACTTGATAAATAAAAATAATTTTAAATATAATGTTGAGGAAATAAACAAAACTATCACGACTAATAATATCCATACAATATTTCTTAAACCTACGGATGCTATGGAAATATTTCTGATAATTAAAAGTCTTAATAAGAACGCAGTAGGATTTGATAACATAACAACCACTGCAATTAAATTATCTGCACGATACATATGTCAACCGCTATGTTATTTAATTAATATGTCTTTTGAAGAAGGTACCTTCCCAAGTATATTGAAAAAATCAATTGTTAAGCCACTTTTTAAGAAAGGCGAAAAATACGAAATCAATAATTATAGGCCAGTCACGCGGATACCCATATTGTCAAAAATATTCGAGAAGATTATGCTGAGAAGGCTTCAAGAATTCACGACAAGTCATCGTTTACTGAAAGAGGAGCAATTTGGATTTAAACAGAATAGTACAACCTCGTTAGCATGTTTTAATTTGATTAAAATTGTCACCCATGCCATAAATGATGGCCTTCCAGTTGCGGCAATATTCCTGGACATGAGCAAGGCGTTCGATTTCGTGAACCATAAATTGCTCTTACACAAATTAGAAAAATATGGGATAAGAGGTAAAGCTAACGACTGGTTGAGAAACTATTTATGTGAGAGACAACAATGTGTGGAAATATCTAAAGTCAATAAAGACAAAAAAGTGTTTTACAGAAGCGAAAATCAGATAAATGACTTTGGCGTGCCACAAGGCAGTGTATTGGGACCATTCTTATTCCTCATGTATATTAATGATCTCCCTAATATCACTCGCCATAACACAATCTTGTTTGCTGATGACACAACCCTAATCGTGAAATGCGAAAATGCAGATACATATGAAACAGAGATAAATAAAGCAATCAAAAATATAATAAACTGGCTTTATTGTAATAATTTACAGATTAATATGGAAAAAACTAAAATGATCCAATTTCAGACATACCAGAGAAAACTATTGAATATTAATGTTAAATATAATGATAAGATCATCGAACAAGTAGCAAGTACCAAATTTCTGGGTATAATGTTGGATCAAAATTGCGACTGGAAAACACATGTCGATTACGTTTGTGACAAACTCGACAGATTTGTCTACGCAATAAAGAGATTACGAGTCACGTTATCAACTGATGCTGCTCTATGTGCATATCACGGATATGTTTCGTCAGTACTATCATATGGTCTTTTATTGTGGGGCAATTCAGTAGATATAATAAAAGTATTTAGAGTACAAAAAAAATGTGTGCGTGCAATCTATGGAGCAGGGTATACGGATAGCTGTAAGCCCTTGTTTAAAAAGTACAATATCTTAACATTAACATGCTTGTACATTAAAGAAATATGCATATTTGTAAAACAGCATCCTGAACACTTTGAAAGGCAAATAGATGTAACTGAACGAAATGTAGCTCCTAGAAATAAACATAAATTATACTTACCTCAATGCAAGCTCAAATTGTATGAAAGGAACTCTTACGTAAATGCTATAAAAGTGTATAACAAAATACCCAACGACTAAAGAGTTACCTTTAACCACGTTTAAAAAAAAGTTAATACAATGGTTAAAAGAAAAATGTTTTTACGATCTAAACGAATTTATGTCTTTTAGTGGAAAATAAATCCGAAGTCAGTAATATTGATATATATCTAATAATTGATTAATTACAAACAAAATGAAAGTATGGACATTAACACTTAACAACAACCATTAAACAATGTGACATTTTAATTGAATTCCCACTTGTAAAATTTTTTTTTTTTGCGTGTATACTAATTAAATATTTGCACACCATATAAAATGGTAGAATGTAAATGGGCCATTATGCATAATTTAAGATCATACTATATTGTACACATACATTCTGGCAAATAAATGAATTTGAATTTGAATTTGACGTCTGCGGCGTTGCACCACCAAATCTCCTCTGCCTGCTTAAGCATGATCCACACCTTCCGATCCTATCAGATTTGTCGGTAATCCTAAATCGGAGTCACTCTCTACACACTTTCCGATGTGCTTCCTTAAAATCAGATCGGCTTTTAGCGGTGACTCTGTGCAGACGTGATTCACATGGCTCCTACGTTGTCTAAAATACAAAAGATTGTGATAGGAGTAGCAATATCAAGTACCGTCGTGGATACACGAAAAAGGAGGAAAAAGAGAAGCTTATGGGCTGAAGAAATTTACAAACAGAGAAAAAGGTTTACACCTCTAACAATGATTAAGGTTTTAAGGTCTAAACATTTTCGGACGTATTTAAGGATGAACGAAGAGTGTTTTTCTCAATTACTGTGTATGGTACGCCCATTTATCCAAAAGCAAAATACTATTCTGCGAGAAGCAGTAAGTGCTGAAGAAAGATTAATAGCGACTTTGAGATTCCTTTCTTCTGGTTGTAGCTATACTGACTTGATGTTCAATACAGCTATATCTCCTCAGTTACTCTCACAAATAATACCAGAAACCTGTATAGCAATATATAAATGCTTAAAGGACTACATAAAGGTATGAAATGAAATTTCCTTTTACGTAATTATTTGTATTTATTTATTATTGTTCCTTTTTATTAATCATAATTATTACCTACCGATATTCATTGTGCTTAGAATAATTGTAGTACTTATTTTTTAGTAAAAATAATAAAGTCTTTTAAAGCTCCCTGCATGTAATTAGATGTTGAGGAATGGGGCGGTGATGGAATGCTAATTACTGGAGGTTCCAAAGAATATGTACATTCTTCGTTAATAACTGTTTCTGTTGCATTACACAATGGCAATGAATTTGAAGAAATATGGTCTGAATCACTACTAGTAAATGTCGATGTTTGATATGAAGAAGTGTATGATTGCATTGTGGAAGATGGATGGTGCGCCTGTGAAGAATGAGAGGATGATGGAATGATTGTGTACCAATGGGATGATGACTGGTGCGGTTGTGGAGATGGAGAAGGTGATGGAGTGATTGTGTACCGACGGGATGATGACTGGTAAGGTTGTGGACATGGAGAAGGTGATGGAGTGATTGTGTACCGACGGGATGATGACTGGTGTGGTTGTGGAGATGGAGAAGGTGATGAAGTGATTGTGTACCGATGGGATGATGACTGGTGCGGTTGTGGAGACGGAGAAGGTGATGGAGTGATTGTGTACTGATGGGATGGTGACTTGTGCGGTAAGTGTGGTTGTGGAGATGGAGGGGTAGATATGTAGGTTCCAAAGTTATTTGAGAATTTATTGTTAGTTTTTTCATTTTGGCATAAAAGAGAGCATCTGATATTATTTTTTGCGCAATGGCTGATTGTTCTTCAGTTAGAACTTTGAGTTGAAGTCCAATTGATTTCCCGATTACTTCCCAGTCATTATCTTCACTACCTGTTAATATTTTTTGAGCCTGATCTAGAATTTGAGACTGCTTCGTATAGAGGTCCTGTTTTTTTTTTTCTTTATTTTAGTGGGTGGAACTGCGAAACCATCGTTTTGTGTTTCATTTCCAGTAATCTGCAAATAAAATAAAATGAAATTAATTTCAGATGCCATCGACGACAGAGGAATGGATAGAAGTGAGCTCGGACTTTGAAAGCAAATGGAATTTCAATCATTGCGTAGGCGCAATCGACGGAAAACATATTGCAATTAAAAAGCCGCCAGACAGTGGATCACTTTTTTATAATTATAAGAAATGTTTTAGTGTTATTCTGTTAGCAGTAGTAAACGCTAATTATGAATTTATATACGTTCACGTGGGTACAAACGGATGTGTTTCAGATAGTTCCGTGCTGCAAAAGACTAAATTCTATGAGAAGTTGATGGAAGATGGGTTAAATTTACCAAGTCCGTCAACGTTAACAAATTCAAAAATCACTGCACCTTACGTTTTTGTAGGAGACAGTGCATTCGCGCTTGATAAAAACATTATGAAACCATTTCCTCTAAAGAACATAGCTCACGATAAGCGAATATTTAATTACAGGCTCTCAAGAGCTAGAAGGGTGGTGGAAAATGCATTCGGAATTCTATCCTCTAGATTTAGAATATTTCGTCGTGCTATTTCCATAGATATAGATAACGTGAACACAATCGTCTTAGCTAGTTGTGCATTACACAATTATTTATCAAGAAATAATAAAAAATACATTAATATAACATCTCTCGATATTGAAAATGAATCCGAAGCGTCATTTAAAGTAGCACAATGGCGTAAAAAGACAACCGTAAGAAACGTAGAATGGCGTGAAACACATCCTTTAGTATCTCTTCGTCCACTTAAAAATCAGCGCAATGAGCAAGGAACTGAAGTGCGACAATTATTTACAAGTTATTTTAATAATGAAGGCGTAGTTTCATTTCAAGAGCAAATGTTGTCGGTTGTACCCCAATAAAAAATAATAATTTTCTAAAAAAAACTGTGTGTTATTTTCAAAATGAACTTACACTTCCACTACTGCCAGCACCATCATCCAAGCTATCCTGACCAGTTCTTTGTGAAAGATCTTTTTCATCAAGAAATGTAAGATATTCGTAGTACCAAAGCTTTGGACAGTAAATATCTTGAATTCCCGAGCCAGTTTTCATGGAATCTCTAACCTAAAACAAATAATTTAATGACGTGAGTACCGGACTTTGTATTTTTCATTTTTAGTAGACATTACACATGAAGACTACCTAAACATTAGCCTCGCCAGTTTGAAAAAAATACTCACCTTTTTTGATTCACGTTTGTACGTTGTTCTTAAATTATCAATTTTTTTTTCATATCAGCTAATGTTGCATTTTTACAAACTTGTTTGAAAACTTTTAAAAGTCTTTCATAGGACTTAGTTCTCAAGTCTCTATTTGAGTAATCTGCTGCCGAAGTGTCCCATAAGCATCTACATTCTTTGTAACACTCCAAAAATAAAACAAAATATTCACGGTCTGACACCGAATCGCTTTCCCCGTCCGATGACATTTCAATGCGCGCGAGTAGGTACACGTCTGAACTGGAACGCTGGTCGTGTGTGACTGTGACGTTTTATCGGACGAATGGTTCTATACACCGTCCGATTTAGGATCCGATTTTAGAAAAAGGACGGTCGGAACATCCGATTCTCCGATTTTGTAATAATAATAATAAAATTAGGACCTGTTGCACAATACATTATCCGATTTCATCCGATAATTAGGATCGGATTGGATAGGATCAGAAGGTGTGGATTTTTACATTCTTTTACCACACAACTAGACATATTTGTGACAGGCAAATCTGTCCTGCGCGCGCACCACTGTCGACCGATTCGCGTTAGCCCTAAACTGTAATTTTAGGGCCAACGCAGTGGTCCGTTTTAGTTGTTCGGTCGGCCCGGTAATATATAAGTCAATGACATTGTCGAGAAAATTTAATAAAATCTCTTATTGAATCGCTGGCTTTAGCTTTTAGGTTTCTGACTTTAAAATTTTAAATTTAATAAATATAGATTGTATAATAAGAAAATTTTTGGAATATTTCTAATGATACACTGATGGGCTTAACTTTTTAGATTCTTAGCCCAAAATAAATTTTGACTTTTGTTAGGTTACTATGTCGTTAGGTTGTGTTTTCGCTGTGGTGGATTTGGATCCAGAAATATCCACTGTCCTATAGGCTTACTCTTGAAAACAATTCCGATCGGTTGGAATTATGACGTTTGGTACTCTTGAAAGCGACTCTAGCGCTAAATTTAGTATTGCGTGGTGATTGTGTGAACTAATTAGGATTGGAATTGAAATTGTCCGAGCGAAATCGGTACTCCCGACGCACTTTTGACAGTTAGTTGACAGCAGTGTATTGTGTTTGATATTGTGTTGGAATTAAGGCAATAGCAAAACAGTAACGTTTTAGGAATTGTGTTCATATTAATCTTTTTTTCCGGCAATTATCTTATTGTTTTCGATAAAATAATGACGTAAGTAGCTCTTGCGTCTATTATTCTACGCCGTAATAGTGCATTGCAATTAAAAAAAATGACGAAATGAGCTTCAAATAATGCGTTTTAAGCACTTAAGTTTTTTTCTATGAGTGATGATGATTATGGATTGTATTATTAAGGACTTTATTGAGAAAATAGTGCATGAATAAAAACCTAAATATGACCCTCCGTAGAGAATATATTTTACATCATATTTTTACAGCCTTTATTTTTAATTCGTTTTAAAGTGGTTGTTTTGTAGAAGAAATATGTTCAATAGTTAGGCGGCGCAAAGGTTTAAAGAGGATTGTTTAGATATCTCAAGTATGATCTAAAGCATCCCACTGCTGGGCAGAGGTCTCTTATCATGTCTGAGAGGTTTATTGGCGGGTTTCACACGTAAAGGAAATATAAATATAATAAATGTATAATTTTATAAGAATTAAAAATAAAATTATATAGCTAACGTAATTTTAATAACACATAACACAACATAAACACTCATGCCTGTCACTCGAGGGGTGGGCAAAGACTACAGACTTCCATTTGGCACAATCCTGACACACCTCTCTTGCCTCCTCCACATCATTATACTAGTACCCTTAATTTGGCCCATTTTCAATATATCGCCAATTTTGTCGGTATTCTTTCACCTAGAACATCCCTTTCCAACTCTGCCACTCACTTCTGCAACATAAATTTGCTTTGTCACTTTTTCCTCATAAATTTTTTGTATATGACAATACCACCGAAGCATTCCTTTCTTAATCCTGGTCACATCATCTTGCAAACCACACTCTTATCACGCAATTTCTCACCCTTTCACTCACATTCATACCTACCATACTCATTAATGACTGCATTTCTACTGCGTTTATTCTACTTTCGTGCTTCTTCTGCCACACCCAACTTCCACTACCATATGTTAAAAAAGGGACTAACAGCCATAATATGTGCCTTTTTTGACACATTCTGACTTTTCACGATAGTTTATAGCCCCATTTACTTTATTTCCAGCATTCACTCATTGCTTTTTAAAAAGGATTTGTTAATAAAATTCTGATACAAATTTGATCATTTATTTAATATAATGCAAACATATTTTTATCAACCTATTACTATTAGTATATATTCTTACCTAGGTACTAAATCTACATTAAATCTATTTTTCATATTTGAAATTTGATAATATAGCTTAACATATGTAATCAAAAACATATTGATTATATATCAAATGATAACACTATGAAATTAAAATCTTAAAATTATATCTTCAGTGAACCAAAAATCAGTTTCTTTTACAAAAGTAATTAAAAGAAAACAAATAAATTTAAAATAACATTAAAACATTTATAAAATTAAATGAGTCTTATTTTAAATTACAGGATTGTTATTGTTGTTGTACTCTGTTTGGAAAATTTAAAACAATAATATTAAACCCCTCAATTGTCCTGGCTATTTTGGACATTGCATTTGATTATAACTTTATTTTCGGATGCTCCATATATTGATCATATCTTGTTGGTAGAGTGTTGTTGCTTGGGGAATGTGGTATGGAATTAAGTTGTGATTTTAAAATGAAAATAAATATTTGATAACATCCCATCTCTGTAGAGTAATGTTTAATAGTTGTTAATTATAAATCAATGACAAAATTAAGGTGGAATATTTGAATTAGAAGTTTTAATCCACCACAAACCATTTAAAAGGATGTTTAAGATTTATTGAAACATCTATATTCTCTACACAAAGAGATAACACATATGAGTTCAATTTATGTAAATTATTGCAATTAAAAATCGATGGATTACCTTTTTTACCACTTGAGTGTAAGACATACATATTGCAAGTTCCTTATTTTTATCAAACTGTAGGTAAGGGCTCGACCAAGTCCAATTTCTATGTGGCCATATCTAGAAGATGAAGTTCATCATAAAGAGTCTCTTTTCTCCATGAAATTAACCAGCTGTTGGCCCATTTGGTGCCGTGGCCCTAGCCTATCCATTAGATAGTCCTAGAAAAATAAAATAATATTAAAATGTTTGTCTTTAAAAGTGAGTAAAAAAATAGTTATTATTATTAGATGCCACACAAAAATATTTAGAAGTTAACGAATCAACATTGTTATTTGTAATAACTAAGTAGTGAGAAAGGTTAATTTTAAGTTGAGTCTTCAAAAGCAACACTTGACCATCTGTGACTGCTATCAATCCCTAGTTTAATGTTGTTCAACAGACCAGAAATTGATAGAATCAGGCGTTACTTTTCGGAAATCCATTATAATAAAAAATAAAAATATAAATTTCTTTGCAACTTTCCGCTAAACATATAAAATGATGTGTCTTACCTGGATTGAAGCGCACCTCCCGCCCTCCCTCAATTGCATACACTAACTCCGTCACCACTAGACCAAGCACCACTACTCTCAACACCACTATTCCAGGCAAGACACACCATCGACGATAATACGACACGTGTTTCGCCTCTACACGAGGCAACCAGAAATTGCTTTTTTTCTGTACCCAAATTAAAAAACATATCTACCTATAAAATTTTTAAAAAACATTGTTATACTTACTTTAGCCTATCCTTGACCATTTTTATTTATTTTGTTCCTCCTAATTAGCTAACAGTGCCCATTTCGTCTGTTTCATATCATGCTTAATTGTGTTAATGCGGTAATGAACTATTTCAAACTGTTTATAGTTGTACCCAAATTGAAAGGTCTATTATTAATTCACTCACACATACTTAAAAAGCGCTTCACCTTTAAACTTAAAAAAGAGTTCTTCGAAAGTTGATATTTGTTTACTGTTTCATGATCGTCGTGATAACAATTTTTTTCTGACAACAAAAAAATGAGGCGAAGACACGCTCCTATACAGCCTTATAATTAATTAAAACTCGCAAATATAGGTTTTTTTTATAAGAACTGTATGAAAAGATGTTATGTTTGACGAATTACACTATTTATTAAGTATTTTTACTACTTAAACGCTCGTTTATGAAAGTTACAAAGGGTTTATTATGACTTCACCGGTTTAACGATAAATAAAACATGCCTGTTGCTAAGAGTAACGCAGCTAACTTCATGTGGTACAACAAAATTTTTGGCCAATCCGAGCGCAACTCCGATTTCAATCCAATGTTGTCAAAATTGTTTTCAAGAGTCATCGATTTATATAACACTAGATCAGTAATAACCGCGCCAAAGCGTTGCCACTGCACATATGGCCACAGCCATATGCCTAGCTAACGTCAGTTCAGTGTTCAATGTGACGTCGACAGAGTTGAGCCGGGACAAAAAATGGGTAAATGCGTAGTGAAAGAATACTATTCAAGGTCACAAAAACGTAATAAATCAAGCGGAATCACTTTCAACACATAATTTTTAGTTCTTATTTTCATATAAACGTAAAAAACCTCAAATAATTAAATAAAATTATCGAATATTGCCATTTAGGTTCAATGTTGCCACTTTTCCACATTTGTGATTATACTACATTAATGGGAGACTATATAATTAATGGAGTAAGTTAATTTGTTGCCTCTGATTTTAAATATTTTGGAAATTATAATTAAAACTACGTTTTAACTTTCATACAAAATAATTAATTATTCTTATTTTAGTTTATTCATATATTATCCATTAAATATATTTTATTACCTATATTATATTAATAAATTTATATTATTTATAATTTCATATAAATTTTATATTAATTATATTTTATTACCTATTTTTATATTTTTTGATTTATTAGTACCAAATACGTTTTATTTCATCATTATGTTTACTTCTATTCATCTGATAATCTTGTATCCTTTTTTTCTAAGGGGACGTAATAAAGATTTTAAAATAAAATGTACTTTTTAATATAAAAACAATTAACTGCAGCTTAAAAAAACTCATTTTTTATTGCGTATTTTAGGTAAAATTTCATATAGTAAGCCACACCAACCCGCCATTGCATGTTTGTGTGTCTATCTTTATCTAATCTTAGCGACGATATTGTTTTCGCAACTTGTGTAAGTGAGATAGATATATGTTTACTTAAAATTGTTATTAGTTTCAAAGCTACGTCTTCGCGTTTGGATAGTGGTTACACTTTTTTCGACTCGCGGTAATGTGGTTTGCTCCTCTAGTGTTGTATAACTCAATGTCAAGAGTACGCTAATTTGTCAGCATTGGATTGAAATTGAGATTGGATCGAAATTGTTATTGGATTCAAGAGTAAGCTTGCTGGTCCGTCTCCTGCTGGCGTTGACTTCGGGTACGGACACCCTCCATCTCGTCCTTAGGTAAAATCGGCATGATTTTATCCCACTTCTGACACCAATTGTTACGAGCTAGAGGTTCGTGACAATAAAAATTGCCGATAAAATTACCTAAATTAACACTTTAATTCTCTTTACACAAATTAAAACTTAAAACACTAATAATTAAACACACTAATTCACTTAATTCCGCTCCGAAGCTTCGCTCGTATCGCCAATTCAATACTACCTCGATCGCATCTTGCAGCGCCTATTTATATAAATTAGCAAAGAAGCATCCAGAATATTCAAGTAAATGTGCGCAAAGGGACGAGTGTGCGAGTGTAGATTTTCTAGAAACTTATTTCTTCGGATGGCGCTGTCGGTTGAGAGATTTGTGATGTCATTTTCTGCAAAGCTCCCCTCGCTCTCGTTCCTGACACTAGATGGCGCTAGTTGAATTATTCATGCAACAATATTTTAATAGTACCGTAGTAAATGTTCATGGTAGTTCCATAACTACATCATCAACATGATTATGACTAAAACGCATTTTATTTTTATTTCCGACTCAATTGGGAAACTAACAAATAAAAAAAAAACAAGATTTATAAATTTCAATTACGTAATACTCACATGAATGACTTTGTTAAACTGTCGCCTTGTAATTGCAATTAACCATATTAAATTTCGTAAACAAATCTGTTAAATAGGCGATGTCTGTTTTCCTCTTCATTAAATTTTCTTTTAAAATTTTATCTTTAGTATCCAGAAATTCTAAAATAGTCTCAAAAAGTGCAAAAAATCTTGTCAAACATAAGCCTTTCGACAGCCAGCGTACTTCAGTGTGAAGGAGTAATTGATACAGAAACAGAAACTTTTTTATTCAATGTAGATTATAACAATACTTATTGAAAGTCACTTTTTTCATTTACCACTGGTTCGCAAAAAAAACCTCTGTCCTGGGAAGAACCAGCAAGAAACCCAGCGGGACTATTTTTTTTCCAATAATAGCTTACAATAATGTTTACAATAAACAACACAAGACAAATTAGAAATAGCTTGGTAGCGATCACCCTTCCCAGGGGTTATTATCATCCATAAATTCCTTAATATTATAATAACCCTTTTTATACAAACTTAGTTTAATAACATTTTTGAACTTCGTGTATGACAAATTTTGTGTATTTTCTGGGATTTTGTTGTAAAAGCGTATACATCGACCCAAGAATGAATTACTGACTCGGTGGAGTCGAGTAACTGGTACTACTAGCTTGTGTCTGTTCCTAGTATTTACAGAATGAATACCACTTATTTTCGCAAAACTACTTTTATTTTTGTGTACGTACATTACATTTTCATAAATGTATTGAGAGGCCAGAGTTAATATATTGATTTCCTCAAATTTTTGTCTCAGTGAGTCTTTTGGTTTTAAATTATATATTGCTCTAATGGCCCTCTTCTGTAAAATAATAATTTCAGTGTCAGTCGCGTGTCACCATTGCAAAATACCATACGACATAATGCTATGGAATTAACTAAAGTAAACTAATCAAGCTGTTTTAACACTGGTAAGAGTTCTAATCTTTTTTACAGCATATGCTGCAGAACTAAGTCTGCTAGCTAGTTTTGATATATGGGGGGAGCCATTGAAGCTTTGAGTCCAGTGTGATTCCAAGAAAATGGTGGTATCAACAAGACTCAGTTCCTCCCCATTTAAAATTACATTACTATTAACATGTTTAACATTATGACTGACGAATTTCATACATTTAGTTTTAGTTCCATTCAAATGCAAATTATTAACATTAAACCAATTGACTAACTTAGCTATAGCATTATTTACTTCGTCGTAATTTAATAACTGTCGTTTTAATTTGAAAATTAATGAAGTATCGTCAGCAAATAATACTATATCATGGTTATCCCTTACTATGTAAGGTAAGTCATTAATATATACGAAATAGAAAAGGGCCGAGAATTGAGCCCTGAGGCACGCCCATTTGTACAATCGACCCGGAAGAACTCATACTATTGATGACAACTTTTTGCGTTCTGTCACTTAAATATGAAATAATTAATTTAAGGGCATCGCTTCTTACACCGTAGTGTTGAAGTTTCCTGATTAATGTTCCATGGTGAACACAATCGAAGGCTTTGGATATGTCACAGAATACACCCAAAGCATCCTGTGAATTCTCCCATGCATCAAATACATATTTAATCAGCTCAACATCAGCATCAGTTGTCGAGCGACCCCTTGTGAAACCAAATTGATTTTTATGAAGTAAATTTTTTTTTATTTACATTAAAAAAATTTAACATTTGATCAAGAATAATTTTTTCAAAAATTTTACTAAGTGTTGGCAGTACAGAAATAGTTCTAAAATTAGCGGGGTCCAATGTACTACCAGATTTAAATAAAGGTATTACTTTACTATGCTTCATAAATCAGGAAACACACCAGATTCAATACTAGTATTAAAAATAATAGATAGTTGACGTGCGATCGCATCTATTAAAGACGCAATAACTTTAACAGAAATCCCCCACAGATCGGCGGTTCTCTTAATATCAATAGTCTTAAAATATTTTACAATATCTTTTGATGACACTTTATGAAATTTAAAATTCTTTGTACACACATTTACATGATGAAAGTGTTCGTCATTTTATTCACACAACTGCGCAAATAACCGCGTATTCAATGCGTTACTTCGGATTCGGTTTACTGCATCAATGACTAAATGAAGTGATTCATGCAATCTAACACTCAAATTTTTAGCAACTAAATGTTGTCGATGGATGACGCAATGTATTGCTAACACCCCTGACACATTTTGTTTTAAATAGCTTATAAATCCACGATAACGTCCAACCATGGCAGGTGCTCCATCTGTAGCTACTGATATTATATTTGATAAAGGAATTGCTTTTTCAATGAAGTAATCCTTCAAAACACGAAATATTGATTCACCTTTAGTGTCGGTTATCAAAGTTCTTGCGAAGAGCAGTTCTTCGTAGATTTCTTGATTCATAATAAAACGAACATATGCCAATAATAATGCTGCATTATCAGGTAAAGTTGACTCGTCCAGTTGTATAGAGAAATGGGTCGTTTGCAAATAATTACATAAGAAGCTTTCAATATCAGAACTCATTTCAGCAATACGTTTTTCAACAGTATTGTTGCTTAAGGGAATTCTTTTAATGATATCAGATGCAGATTTGTGTAAAACAGTTTTTAAAGCCTCTTCAACGGCTGGCAAAATTAACTTCTCTCCGATAGTATGCGGTTTTCCGGATTTTGCTATAAGTAACGAGATATTGTAAGACGCCCGCAAATCATCATCATTTTTCTTCTGAAGTTTATCTTTGAGTGTTTGAAAGTATTTCAAATCTTTCTCTGTTTTATCAGGGTGGCATCTTCTCAGATGATCTTGCAGTTTAGATGGTTTCATATCGTCATTGCCCAAAACTTTGTTGCATAAAAGGCACATAGGCAATTGTTTATCTGGCAATGATGGAATGGAGCCAAATTTCAAATAATCGACACTGTACTGTCCACATTTCTTTTTAGATTCGGACATGGCATCAGTCATCTGTGGGCAAAATTAAATTATTTAAATAAGGCAGAAAATCCAGCAGCTGTATATTAAAATATTTTTTGATTTTTCCGAAAACATTCCATAATTCGAATATCTTCTTACAACAATTAGCTCGAATTACGGAGATTGCACTGTAATTATAATACAGATTGCTAAAAATTTCAAAAAGAAACTATTGAGGAGTACTCGTGTTATTTTGCATGATTGAATATTAAACTACTAATAACTAAAGTAATGATTGGCTACGTAATTTATCTATCTTTGCTAACTACGAGTACAAAACTAAAATTTAATAAAAAATAATGTACTTACTTTTCTCCAGCACTCTCAAACAAAATAACACTGACTCACTATAATTTGTGTGATATACTATCTGTTTATATTTTTTTAAATATTTTCTCAGCACTTTCCTTTTCAAGATTCAGGAAACGAATAAACGTATTTGTCCCACATTCGTATTTATAGAGTGACGAATTGAACAAGTCAGTGCAAGGTAGCGAAGCTCTGAGACTGCGACTCTCAGGTTTTTACAAGTTCAAAATGTATTGCGACCACAAAGCGAATACCAACATCCTACAACTTACACAATTTTATAAATATATATAATAATTTTTTTTACTTCATAGGTACTTTTATAAATAATGTATATGTTTTGATATTATAATTATAAGATAGATGATGTAAGTAAATAGGTACTATCAATGTATGTGTTGAGATCCACTATCGTGGACCCCCATTTTCATTTCATGGACCCCCAAATTTTTTTTCGCTGACGTAGACCCCTTGCAGGTTGTCATAGACCTCTAGAGGTCGATACAGACCACTTTGGGAATCACTGCCCTAAACTGTAATTTTAAGGCCAGCGCACTGCTCCGTTTTAATTTAAAAATTTCCTGGGCAAAAAACCACTAATTTCAGTGAGGGCAGATTCAGAGTGATACGGAATCAATTTTTAGTGACAGTGAGAGTGAAATATCTGGTGTTGAACCTATGAACGTTTTTAATTAAACGCAATTGATGTGTTTAATTTTACCCAAATACACAATTTTATTAGTAATATTAATTATTTATAATATAGTTTCTTTTTTTTTTGTACTGACGTTACCATTCGAGTGACATCATATCGCCAACGGCAACCTTAGCACAAACGGTTAACACTGGATTATGCTGGATATTTCTTACCTTTTACGCAACTTTAATACTTCTCGTATTAAAGAAGCGATCGAGCGGAACCAGGGCTCGAAAGTCTTTGCCAGAGATCTGTCTGCCAGAAAGAGCCAACTGTCAAAGCTGAAGACTGAGTGTGGCAACATCGTTTCCGGGACACCTGAGATTCTGAGTGAGATTGAGAGGTTCTATGGGCAGCTGTACACATCATCGTTGGAGCCACACGCAAGTGTGAGGAACGATCCAAGAGCAAGTCTTATCCGACACTATTCCGATGATATCCCGGACGTCAGTCTGAGCGAGATTGGAATGGTTCTCCACCACCTTAAAAACGGTAAGGCCCCGGGCGAGGATGGAATTACAGCGGAGCTTCTGAAAGCGGGTGGAACACCGGTACTTGAAGTCCTTCAGAAGCTCTTCAATTCCGTCCTCCATGGTGGCACTACTCCGGAGGCGTGGAACAGAAGCGCGGTGGTTTTGTTCTTAAAGAAAGGCGACAACGCTCTCTTGAAGAACTACAGACCGATTTCCCTTCTGAGCCACGTCTACATGCTATTTTCGAGAGTCATTACGAATCGTCTCGCACGCAGACTCGATGACTTCCAGCCTCCCGAACAAGCCGGTTTCCGAAAAGGTTTCAGTACCATAGACCACATACATACCCTGCGGCAGATTGTACAGAAGACCGAAGAGTACAATATGCCACTTTGCCTGGCGTGTGTGGACTATGAGAAAGCCTTTGATTCCGTCGAAATTTGGGCGGTGCTATAGTCCCTCGGTCAGCGGTGCCAAGTTGACTGTCGGTATATCGAAGTGCTGAAGTGTTTGTACAGTAGGGCTACGATGGCTATCCGAGTACAGAACCAGAGTTCGAAACCTATCCAACTGCAGAGAGGTGTAAGACAAGGTGATGTTATATCCCTGAAACTCTTCACCGCTGCGTTGGAAGACGTTTTCAAGCTACTGGACTGGAAATGATACGGTATTAACATCAATGGTGAGTACATCACTCACCTTCGATTTGCCGACGATATAGTCCTTATGGCGGAATCGGTGGAGGACCTTAGCACTATGCTCAATGACCTCAATGGTGTCTCCCAACGGATAGGTCTTAAGATGAACATGGACAAAACGAAGATCATGTTTAATGTCCATGTCACACCTATGCCGGTAGTTGTTGGGAGCACTCTGCTCGAAGTTGTTGACGAGTACGTTTACCTGGGACAAGTAGTCCGACTAGGTAAGTCCAACTTCGACCGAGAGGTCAATCGACGGATTCAACTCGGCTGGGCAACGTTCGGGAAATTACGACACATCTTCTCGTCAGGTATACCTCAATCTCTGAAAACTAAAGTGTATAACCAGTGCCTGTTGCCAGTGATGACTTACGGATCTGAGATGTGGTCCTTCACTGCTGGCCGTATGAGGACGCTCAAGGTCGCTCAGCGAGCTGTGCTCGAAGTTTCTCTGCGAGATAGGCTCAGAAATGAGGATATCCGCAGTGAAACCAGAGTGACCGACATAGCCTAGCGGATTAGTAAGCTGAAGTGGCAATGGGTTGGCCATATAGCTCGAAGAACCGATAACCGATGGGGAAGAAAGGTTCTCAGAGTGGCAGCCTCGTACCGGTAGGCGTAGTGTAGGGCGACCTCCCACTAGATGGAGTGACGACCTGGTAAGACATGCAGGAAGTCGATGGATGCAGGTGGCTCAGGACCGTGCTTTGTGGCGTTACTTGGGAGAGGCCTATGTTCAGCAGTGGACTTGTGAAGGGCTGTAATGGTGATGATGATTCTTACCTTTTATTCATAAGTACATAGGTATATTGCAGTAAATTCTTTTTATTTCTTAATTTTGAAAAGACTAATTTACGTTTGGTATAAGAAGTCGATTTTATTGTAATTTTAAAATGTTAACTTTATGTGTATGAATAAGAAGAATTTATTTCATTTATGTCTCATAGAAGAAAAATATGGAGAAATTTTTTTTCTCTTAAATTTAAGTATAAGAGATTATTGTTTATTTAGAGATATTTGTCATTATTTTTGTTACGTCGGATAGTTAGTGATTTATATGCCGATTTTCCAAATGCTCGGCAGTGAAAGAAAACATCGTGAGGAAACCTGCATTGTCTGAGTTGAAACTAAGAAAAAAAACATTTCAGACATGTGAAGTTCGCCAACACGCATAGGGGTAGCGCGGCGGACACTTCCTTACCCTAAAACCTTCTTAGAAATGAAGAGAGGCCTGTGCCCAGCAGTGGGACGTATATAGGCTGTAACTTTACTTTTTATACTCTCGACAGGCGTAATAAACCGCCGATCGTCCTGCAGTTTGCATACTCCACGCAGGATGTTCTTGCGTAAAACTCTCCCTGATCATCCATAAGTCGAGTAGGCCGGAAGGAATCGTCCCAATTGTGATGAGATATGTTCCAGAGCTGGCACAGGATCTTCTGCGTCTTAATACTATCTCTGTCCTCTTACATCATATATGCTCTTACTTACTCTTTAGGCAATGTTCCACACTCATCGAAAATGATGATGCTATTAGCATACCTATAAAAATGTATACATACTTCGTTTCATGGTTAAAATTGAAATAGTCTCAATTTTTAAGTACTTATAATCCAATGTGACTACTTCATTCTAGAGATATAATGGCAGAAATATATTATTGCAATAAATTTCCTTCTTTCAATGGTAGAGGCCCATGATTAACATTATACCTTTTATCATCTAATTAATAAGATTGATTAGAAATGTCCTAAAACAATTAAAAATAATTCACAACATAGAACCTCAAACTGAATATGTAAGAAAATAAAATTATTTACGAGGATCTAGTTATAAATTAACTATTTCACAAGCTTTAAAGCATGAATGCCAATTTAAATAAAAAAATTGTATTAGTTTTAGCTTTTTATTGCTTATAATCTAATGGTTCATTTTTTAGCCTTGGCTTCTCGAGCTGCTTTTTTCTCGGCAGCACGTGCAAGCTGTTTGGCAGGTTTCAGGTTCCCCTTTTTGCAAAACCTTTGATTTCTCAAGAATTTGGGGTCCATCTGCAAAATAAATAGTACATAATATATATATAGGGGTCCATCTGCAAAATAAATAGTACATAATATATATATAGACGACATCAACAAAATGCCGTAAAAGTACTTATTGTTACAACAAGTATGTAAGTAAACACTTGAACACTTTCCTAATAACAGTAAAAGTTGCTTGACCTGTCATAATTGCAGAAGTAATGATACTTCCTGAATTATGAAAAACTAGAAGTTACTCTATAGATTCAGATTATCATTACCATTTTTTAACTTTACAGTATTATAATTATAAGTTAAGGTGTGATAAATTGAAAATAATAAAAATAGCAAGATACATAATTTCAGTCATAATTTATGAAAATGTAGGTAGGGAAGCATGTATGTTTCGGTGGTAAATTTATGGTTCAGTTACAAAGTGATATTCTGAGTAGCATTTTGAAATGTACCAGTGAATAATTATGTGTGCAAATATTTTCAATTATAAATGAATATAAGCAATAGATGTGTTTGTGTCTGTATCTCTTTACAGGCAAAGGGCCTGTAACAACTTCCAGATATAACGACGAAAATAGAATGGTCCCTTCATCGTCGTTATACCTGAAATCCACTGTATTTGTAGCTCAACGCAGACAAGGTTTGTAAACGATAAAAATCTGAATTTGTCTAAAAGATATTAAAAAATAACATGTCCATGGGAAAATACATGTAAAGCAAAAGTGCACGTTTGAGACTTTTACTCCGTTCTGTTTATGATGCTAGCAAAAGCTTTTACCTTTGCATCTGCATCGGCCCTAGTATATAAATTCGCTTCAGAAGCCCTGGGATTGAGTAAAAATAAATTGCGCATTCTGGCAAGAGCCCTAACTGGACACTGTTGTCTTAAAAAGCACATGTCCATCCTGGGACTAAGCAACTCAAGGATGGGTCGGTTCTGTTCCATAACTGAAGAAATGCCTCTACACATTCTAACTGATTGTAGACCCTTAATGTGCAAACATAACACTCATCTGGGAAACTATGTACTCCACCCAGATGAAGTGAAATTGCTCACATCTAAGCAACTCCTTCTATTCATTGAAGACATAGGGCTTAGCTGTAAACTATAGCCATAGCAGCGATCACAATAGATCTTCTTGGTCACAGTGATACTGGTCTCTTTCCCTAGACCTGCATAGCCGCTCGCAATTAATTAAACATAAATAGTATATAAATTAATTGTTTAATTACAGGTTTAAAACTCATGAAAAGCTGATTTTTGTTAAAAGAAAACCATTTAAAATTTTGAATTGAAAGTTGTTTTGAGTGTTAATGGAGCTCCTATTGTTTCTAATCATAACTGAGTTTGTTTCATTGTAATAGATTGTTTAAAAGTTACACCATTTTGTTTAGAGGGGAGTCGATGTAGCAAACAATCATTTAAAAACGCCATAAAAATTTAAAAAACTTAAAGTTTCTCTTGATTGAATGTGTGTGTGTGTGTGTGTGTGTATATTATATAGGGATGCAGAACCCTATATAATATACATTTTCATTTATGCTACACTAACAAGCATAACCTAATATTGTGCTGAGTAAAAGGTAGAGGAAAAGAATGTGTAGGGTGTGGAGAACAACCTCCAGTGATGGGAATAAAACATTCACAGCTTTGAGGTGGATGTTGCATTATTTTAAAGGTAGATACTGTGGTCCATAGACATCTACATTTATCCTCCATTACTATTTAAAATACAAATGCATTCTGACCCTTGAAAACATGGACGGACGGAATGCATAATATCCAGTAAAAAGGTAAAAAGGGTCTCCTGTACTCTACACTTACTATACGAAACTCAGCTACATTGAGCTACTATTTGCTCTGGTATTCTGTGAGAGCTTATTCTTCACCAGGTCGAGCCAATCCATTCATGTTACAACCATAATATAGCTGCAGGATGGCTCTACCATGTTGATGCAATTCAAGTATTTGACAAGTTAACTAAAGTTAAGTATTTTTTCAATTTTTATTTAGACTACTATATCTAGTTTTAGTTGTAAGCAACTGGCTACAACCTATGAATTAAATACTTCTATACCAATCCAACTGCAATTTACAGGTTACAAATGGTTTAATCTTAACATGTTTTTAATAAATGCACATTGTTAAAACAATGAAACGAAGCCCAAACGATTAGTTACCAGACAGAGAGGTACATTTTGTACATGTAAGTAATTATATATTACCCGAATGATATCTCCAAAATTAAACGTTACCGCTATTAATATTTTAACTGTACCTAAAACACCATTCCTTTAAAAAACTTTTGGAACCTTCAAATCGATTGAAGGTTTAATACAATTGAGTCCAAAAGTTAAGTGTACGATAATGTACGAACTTACCCCAAGGGTAGATTCATGCCTAAACTTCGTAGGTTTTTTGATACCATTCCGATGAGCTTTGCGATCTGAAATTAAGATGCGAATATAAGTACTTCAGCGTGGAGTAGCTTTCCAAATTTCACTCACTAACAAATGTTTACTCACTTTGGTTATGATTTGTATGGTTTTTAGACTTAGCCATAGTGAATGTTATTCAGTTCTGAAAGTAAAAATAATTTAATAATAAGTTAGCACTTCCATATGAACAACTAAGGATAATTAAGAAATTAAAATTCTTTCACGATTATAAAGATATTTATTGAAATAAAATACAGCGAATGAAACTAACCACTATTTTATGTGAAAACTTTAGAGAGAAAGAGAGAGAAGACAAAGTTTACTCAAAACGTCAAACGAACGTCAACTTCGATTAGTTAACACAGAGTATAGGTATGCGAAATCAGGCCATAAATATCAGTGGATTTGTACCAAAAACTTATCTTTTGTTTTGCTTAAATATTTTATCAAAAATTTAGGGTTTTTTCCTTACACTGGCAAAATCGGCCATTTAATCATTTTCAACATTAAGTCAACTGCTGAACACAGGCTTGCCCCAAGGAATGCCATAAAGCACGGTCCTGAGCCATTTGCACCCATCATAGATATAAGAAAGAAAGAGATATGCCCAGTAGTTGAAAATGTATCGGAACGCGGTGTCTCCAGTTGGCCCCTACCATGCGCCAAATACTACACATGCAGCTCAGTAAAAGTAATAGATACACAGTGGCGCACATACTCGCGTTTTATAAATCAGAACGTAATACATAATCAATTATACACCATATCTCTAAAAACACAGCGTACATTTACCAGTTACCGTACTACTTACTCACACAAACATATTGGTCATTATCGTTGTGCTGTAAAAGCCATTTATTTTACATGTGCGTTCGTGATTGACTAAATTAGAAAATTATCGATTATTTCCATTATACCAAAATTGTACTAAAGTTTTATTGGGCCCTGAAAATAAAATAAATAAAATACGATATGTCCAGAGAATATTATAATAAAAATAAATAATATGTAGGTAAAAAATAATTATTAAGTACCTAAACCAAAAAGGTTAAACAATAAAAAATCCAGTTATGTTGGTTTAGGCTATCATTGCGGATTTAAGTATAGTACGTTTCTAGGGCGTATTATGTTAGCATCGAAATAAAACGACAGTTATTGCTTCCATACTTTTCTTTATCGATTACATATCGCTTTTTTTTCTCTTTATTAGGTTCACCAACAATTGATAACACTAACACATCAAATTAATACAATTACTTAAAAGTATTAATACAAGTGCTACAATTACTTAAAGGTAAACTGAAAAACAATAAATTGTTCCTCAACTAAAATTAAATATATATTTATTAGTAAGAATAGTGCTACATAAACTAAAAAACTTAAAAAAAAACTAAGAAATCTATTTTAATTTACGCTATTAACTTATACATTAACGGAGACACTTAGAGAATGTTTTGGGTGAGTCAAAGTGAATGTCGATCTGATCGCTATATCCATTAATAACTTTGCAGAACCTGGCATAAGGAGAATTCTTTCCCAAGACAGTTCTTCTTAATGGTGGACTATGATTATAAGTGGTGCCATAGAGCTGCGAGGTAATCTCGAAGGTTCACGAAACTTAAAAAGTCCCATTAAACTGGGGCAATTAAATGTAGAATTAAATATTTTATGTACAAAAACTGCATCATTATACTTTCTGCGACTTTCTAAGGTTTCTAAATTAAAATGATGTAATTTACTATTATAGGATCGTAGCTTTTTTTGCTTTACCAACAGAAAATGCTAGATGCCAGAGGAACCGCTTTTGAACACGTTCGATACGTAATGAATGTGTGGTCTTCAGACCGCTATATTATGCGCTAAGCGTGTCTCATGGTACGGGGTAGGGTGAAGGAAGCGGTCATTCAGAGATAATAAACCTGTTTCGACGTGATTTGCGATAGATCTCACGCCGTGCATATTTGACAAAGCGGATGGAGCAGAACTCATTCCTCATTCTGCTTTGGGATGCGCCTGCGTGTAATAGTTTGAAATTTAAAAATTTCGGTTATAGTTGTATGTGTGGTAGTAGTTGTTGTTTTAATTTTTATTGTATGTTTTGTTAATTGTATTATTACGTTTTGTATTAAAGTTTTTGTTATTGTTTTGTGACGTTTTGTATATTATCACTAACATGAAATCGGGTTCATCGACATGAAAATCTCATAAAGACTTTACGTCACCACGAAAGAAGCGGAAAGTGTCGCATATTTCAGAAACCGAAAAAAATAATGATAGTAAACATCTATAAATATGTAAAAGAAACGTGGTCTAGTGACGTATATCCATCCAAAACGGATATAAAAAAGAAGACTGCCGATATTTTAGGTTATAATCAATGTGACGAACCCTTCAACGTCTTCATCATCATAAAATGATTCTGAAATAGATACAGATGTATAGTCTGTCAAGTGTCTCTGACAATCTATTATGAGAAGTTTTATTTATTTTTGTTGACCCCCCCTTTTCCTTTTATTTTTTTTTTTTGTTTTTCGTGAACGTACTACAGTAGGTATCGTGGAACCTTTATATGGTGTTTACTCACTGACCTGTAAAGTGAAGGTATTTATGCAGCACTTGGCGTTTTGTTATTTTTGGGGTGGCATTTTTTGTCAAAAATTGTAATCTTAAATTAATGTATTTTCCATGACTGCTTTTGTAAGAAATGTAATGTGATCATTCATCGGGGACTGCTCAAATTGGTGAAACTTAACATTGTCAAAAAGATCTAATCTTATAAAATGTGGCAAAGCCTTTGCCATGAGTTCTTGTTTGATATTTTTAGTTTTAATTGTTAATTTACCATTGACGATACAAGCTGTTTTTATGATAATTTCCATTCTCTTACAAATTACGACGACCAGTACTAGTTTTTGTAGGGAACCAGTTAAGTGACCTTCTCGTGGCATCAATCTATAACTTTTTTCTCTTTTGGGAAGCTAAAAGGTACGATAATCACCTTTTTATTAGTTTCATATATCCTAAGCTACTTCTAGACCTCACCATGTACTAAGCTGGTTTTGCCTGGCAAGCTTTTTTTATAAAACCCCTGGTTAGTGAAAATATTATTAAATATATGAAAACAAATATACACTCATGCCTAACAAATAAATAGCAAGAATAATTATATTGACTAATTAACAATATAAGAAAAAATAATTACATTGATTAAGCCAAAGTCACTATTATAATAGTATCCGAACCACGCCGGTAAGGTATTTATAATACATTCGAAGCTTTTGAAAACTGTACCATGTGTTAAGTACCAAAACCATAAAAGGTATGAAAGTCTCACGAAGATAAGGCTTAATACACGATAATTCAAACCTAAGTACACTCCAGCTATTATCAACCGAAAATTCAAACAACTTACCTTACGGCCGTTACTTACGCATTCAGCGTAGTAGTTGTTGTAAAATAATCAAAATAAGTAAAAAAACATTATGCCACATCGCTCTTCCTATCGAATTGAAACGGTTGAAAAATTGAAGAATAAACTATAATAAAAAATCGCCAATCAACGTTATTTTCGATAATGGATCTGCACAAGCCCATCACTAGCTTGTCGCAAGCTACAGCGGCCGTACTACGTAATATATCCGCATAAATAAAGTATCGTTTTATGGTATTTACATTGCTTGTTCAATCACTTGGCATCATACTTAGGTAGTGGTTATGGAACAATGTATTTACTGCAAAAACATTACATTCGCTGTGATATTTGAAAACAAAAATAACGTAATAACAGCAAGAAATATTTTACAATTTGTTGTTTAATATGATTTTAACGATAAATATAATAAAATACTTATACTTAGATATTGTAATTTGTAAGTGATTCCATGATTAACAAATTTATTGTGTTAGCTTCGGTTTTTACAACAAAACCACTGAACAACGTGGCATTCTGATAATATTTCACGATGACGGTCGAAAGCGCACTAATTCGCGGAAACGGCCATTTGTGTAGAAGTTGAGCATTTTGATGATAGTGCGCGAACACAGACACGCCCCCCTTGCCACTTCTCCTGTTTTTTATATTTCTTTGGCATCCATCGACTTCCTGTATGTTTTACCAGGTCATCACTCCATCTAGTGGAGCGTCGCCCTATGCTTCTCCTACCGGTATGTAGTAAGTTACTAATCCGGTGGGCCAGTGTCGGTACTACTTGTCCCGGGTAAACTTCGAGCCTAGTGCTCCCAACAACCACCAGCATATGTGTGACATGGAAATTACAAATGACTTTCGATCTGTCCGTGTTCATCTTAAAACCTATCCGTTGAGAGACTCTACTGAGGTCATTGAGCATAATTCTTAGATCCTTCAGCGATTTTGCCATTAGGACTATTTCGTCGGCAAATCGAACGTG
This sequence comes from Parnassius apollo, assembly GCA_907164705.1. Taxonomy (NCBI): domain Eukaryota; kingdom Metazoa; phylum Arthropoda; class Insecta; order Lepidoptera; family Papilionidae; genus Parnassius; species Parnassius apollo. The sequence goes on along the minus strand of CAJQZP010001218.1, from coordinate 7,895,783 downwards.
AGTGATGTACTCGCCATTGACGTTAATACCGTATCCTTTCCAGTCCAGTGGCTTGTCTTCCAATGCAGCAGTGAAGAGTATCAATATATATCGCGTGATAAATATCGATATATCGTCAAATTTTGCATGATGTAGTAGGATAAGGGCTAATTTATTAATGGACGTTTTGAAGACGAAGAAAAAAACACGACAACAAGAAAAGAGGAGTAGAAGAAATATATGGTTGAAAGACTATTTAAAACTTATGTGAAATCACTCAAATATGCGGATTATCGGAGTTCTGGAGCTACATGAATTCTGAATACTTGAGAATAGGGGAATAGGAGTTCGAGGATTTATTAAGTTTAGTTCCTTATATATTATATATTAAAAAACAAATTACGGTTTTAAGAAATAATCATTGCCAAGCACTTACGCTTGGCAAAGATTATTTGTGACTTTAATATTTCTAGATTTATGTGCACGTATTTGTGTGCGCGCGCTTTGTGTATCAAAATAATTTGTTATTTGAGATTATTTAAACTATTAAATAGCTTATTTACCTACATCTTAAAACTAGACTGATGTTGTTTTGTGAAGACTGCTATATAGCTAATTTTGTTGTTAAATATAGGTACTTACTAATTGATTAAAACCAAAAATACATAAGTATATGATACATACTACATATCAAAAATCTCCTCAGTTTCAAGGCACTCCCCTAGTTGCTTCAGCCAGTATCGAAATCTTCGGCGTCGACATATCGAGTGACGTGCAGTTTCATGGTCACTTGGAAGAGAAGGCCAAATTGACCTCTAAAAAGCTTGGCATGCTCAGCAGAGCGAGACAGTATTTCATGCCGGCACACCACCTTTACAAGGCTCAAGTTCGGCCTCTCATGGAATACTGTTCCAATCTCTGGGCTGGGGCTCCCTAGTACCAGCTCCTTCCACTTGACCACACCCAGCGCGGAGCAGCTTGAATCGTCGACGACCGAGTACAAGTTCCATCAGCCTTTCAAACGTTGCTGGAGCATTACACAACCCAAACGGCATTACTTTAAATTGCCACAGACCCTTTCCCGTCGAGAACGCAGTTTTCTCCTTGTCCTTAGGGTCAATTTCAACTTGCCAGTAGCCACTTTTTAGGTCCAGCGTGCTAAACCACTTTACTCCTGTAAGCATGTCCAGCGTGTCGTCAATTCTTGGCAAGGGATAGCTATCCTTCTTAGTAACGTCGTTCAGACGGCGATAGTCAACACAAAACCGCAAGCTGCCATCCTTCTTCTTTACCAGTACCACGGGTGAACACCATGGACTAGATGAAGGTTCAATAACACCATCCTTCACCATTCCCTTAATCATGGTTTCCACTTCCTTTTCACGTGCTACCGGCAATCGTCTTGGCCGCTGACGGATAGGCAACTCTTCACCTGTGTTTATTTTGTGTTGAACTAAACCAGTCTTTCCTATGTCAGCATCGTTTGTTGAGAATACATCGGCGTACTCGAGTAACAACTTCTTCGCCTTGACCAATTCGTTCGGTGACAGAACACTGCGACAGTCTTCCAAAAGTGTGGTCACTCTCGTTTCTGAATCCTTGCTGGGGGTCCCACTCGATATATATTGGCACTGACGTAACCAATCCACTTCCTCACAAGTACCAACCAGTGTGCCTTTTTCTATAATCTGTTCCCGGTCGCAAAGGTTCAGCACACGTACTCCTGAGATGTCAGTGGTCCTGACCAAGGTTCGAGCTACTTTCCATAGAAGGTCATTGTTTACCCTTTCCACAAGTACACAACGGTGAGCTTGCCCAGCGTTTCGAGGAAGACTAACCGGAACAATCGTTTCCGATCTCGGCGGAAGAATAATCTTCTTGATGCTGTACACGTTCCCTGGTAACACACCTTCCATAAAGAGTTCCTCCTGTCCACATTTCAAAACACCTTGCTTAACGTCGATCTCGCAACAATTATTCCTCATAAAGTCTAAGCCTAGGATGCAGTCGTCCATTATATCCGCCACGATGACATTATGCAGGTAGATCACGTTGCCTAGCTTCAACTCCATCTACTTTTCTCCACGGACGGGTATACGCTGACCGGTGGCTGTTACCAAATTAAGGCGTTCTCGGTTGTATGCGGAGTCCCCAAGGAACTGACTTATAAGTTGGGAACTAACAACCGTACGAGAGGCTCCAGTGTCTAGGGTCAGCTTACACGGCATTCCGTTGATCTCGCCCTTTATGATTAGGCTGTTCCCATCATGGGTTTGTGAGATCGAGATCCTTGGGGCTCTTTTAACATCAGCCAGCACCCGCCCCGCAGTTCTGGCTTTTACTCGTTTCCCTGCCGCTGCTGGGCGGTGCTGTTGGCCGCACTACCATCCTGAGATCGTTCAATTTCCCTTTCTAGGGTTCGCTTAGGGCAGCTGGATCGAAGATGGCCCTTTTCCCCACGGCCATAGCACCTTGGGCTGTATCCTTTGTTGCGGTCGCGAACTGTAGCTGCGCAACCTCCCTGACGCGATGGGAACGATGATCCTGCCGCACGGCTTCCACTTCCAGTGCATGGGCCAAGGCGTCCTTAAGCGTCTCGTGGTGCCCGAGCCTCACAGCAGCTCTGACTTCCAGGTCGCGGATGCCGTCAATGAATGTCTGCACCAGGTTCCCTTCAATGAGCGCAGGTACAGACCGGTATGCTTTTCGCACCAGCTTCTCCACTTCTAGAGCCCACTGCTGCAGGTTTTCGTTGATGCGCTGCACACGATCTTTAAGCTGCGCACGAAAGACGTGTTCCAGGTGAGCGTTGCCATATCTCGCCTCCAATGCCTCAAGAAGTTGCTCATAAGTCACTTCCTCACCGAGAGCTTCCAGAACTGTTAAGGCTTGGTCGCGCAGGCCTAGTGTGAGAGCAGTCATGGCCTGACTTTTATTCCAGCCGTTCGCCTTCATAACAGCCTCGAACTGGATTTTGTAGGCTGACCAGGAAGAAGTCCCGTCGAATGGTGGCACCTTAAACCCACGTAGCGAAGGTGTAGTAGCTACTACGGGAGCTGTAGTTCCCTCCCCAAGTTTGAGTTCGTCAAGTGATTTCCTCATGTCAGCCATTACGTTGTCAACCCGATTGTTTACTTGGTCGATTCGGGTTTCAGCTTCCGACAGGCGGTTGTCATGTTGAGCAACCTTATCCTTCACCTCCCGTATCTCTTTTCCGAAGGTAGCGTGAAGGTCCTTCATGAGGAGCATCTGCTCTTCCTTATCGCGTTGGAGTTGCTCTTCTAAACGACGGGCCTGTTCCTCCTGCCGGCGGGCCTGTTCCTCCTGTCCGCCTCGCAGCTGCTCTTCCAAACGACGGACCTGTTCCTCCTGTCGGCGAGCCTGTTCCTCCTGCTGCTCTTTCAACAGACGGGCTTGTTCCTCTCGTCCGCGCTGCAGCTGCTCCTGTAGCATCGCCATCAGAGCACCTAAGTCAGGTGCTGCAGATGTAGGAGCTAATGACGGGCCCGCAGCCTCCGTGGCTGGCGGTTGGCCCTCCGACGTCTGCGCCGTTGCACCACCAAATCTCCGCTGGTCCGTCTCATGCTGGCGTTGACTGCGGGTACGGACACCCTCCGTTTCCTCCTTAGGTAAAATCGGCATGATTTTATCCCACTTCCGACACCAATTGTTACGAGCTTGAGGTTCGTGACAATAAAAATTGCCGATAAAATTACCTAAATTAACACTTTAATTTACTTTACACAAATTAAAACTAAAAACACTAATAATTAAACACACTAATTCACTTAATTCCGCTCCGAAGCTTCGCTTGTGTCGCCGAGTTCAACTCTGCCCGATCGCATCTTGCAGTGCCTACTTATATAAATTAGCAAAATATCCAGAATGATCAAGTAAACACGCGCAAGGTACCGAGAGTTCGAGTTTTAACCTTCAAGAAGTTTAGTTCTTCGGTTCGAGACTAGATGGCGCTAGTGCGCCGATTTTAGCACGTAACAATAGGAACAAAGGAGTATAATACAATAGCACCACGCTGAGGAAGAATAGATAATGACGGTATTCAATGAACAATAGATAAATATATAGGAACAGTGGAGCGCTAATGACGGTGGAGGTCCTCACCGGATATCAATTAGATAAGAGTTAATTGACCTGCACATCTCCGGAACCGTGCATTCTACGCAAAATGGACCGCAGATATGTGATCAGAGCATGCCAAAACCTTTTTTTTAGGATCGTGAGTCGACGAACGTTGTACTTGTACCACTTCTGACTCAGTGAGCCAGAACTGGTACTAACTAACTACTAGTAATTGATAGTTTCTACCAATATCCCTGGATTTTGACCCTTTCCATTTGAGTTCCTGTATACAACAGATGTTAATATTTCGTGCATGCAACATGTTCGCTAGTTCTTGACCGCGTCCGGTAAGGGAACCTATGTTCCATGTAGCTATTAGTAGTACACAAATTAATTAAGCATTTTTCACTTGGGATCGTATCTGGTCGTCGCTTGAGGGGTACGCCCTAGCCCTTATTTTTTTATTTTAGGCTTTGCTTTCCTACTAGGAGATTTTTTTTTGTTTTGGTAGTGTATTTTTACAGCCAGTTGCCACCCGACGCCAGGGCTGTTAGCCCCTTCCAGTATGAGGGTGCCGCCGTTGACTCATCATGAGCTCATTCATATACCGCCGTCCCTTCTGTAGTGCTCCAGCCTAAGCAAACAGCACTGCTCATTTTACCTTACGTTGCATATCATTCTTATTTTTAATGCAGCGAAGAACTCCCAGAGTAATCCAAGGTTTAATTATTCTATTCTCTCTAGAAACCAAAGTTTGTTTCATGTTTGATTGAACACACTGCTGTATAGTTAATGTGAGCTGCTCTATTATGGAATTCGGGTCATTAACTGTTAATAAGTTAGATAAATCTGTGGTTTTGAGAGTTTTAATTTCTACCTCAAAGTTTAGAGTTATTTCAGTTTTATTATATATCTATGCATACCTGCAGTTAACTACTAGTTAAGAAAACGCAGTGATAATCTATCAACATCTTAATACATAATTATTGATTTTTAGGTCTGATATTTTAAGCAAGATTGTAAGGTGGTCTGTGATATTGCAGTCAATAACTGCAATTGGTGCTGTTTTATAACCATTACTAAATTTTATTATGAAATAATCAAGACAATTTTCTCCTCTTGTTAGTAGGAAATGTCCAGGTAGCATTCCATGCATGAAAAGCATATTTAGGTAGTGTGTTCTTAGTGCGTTCTTGTGTTGTTTCATCCGTTTTATGTATTAAGTTTATATTTATGTCACCTGTAATTACATTTCTGCATTTATTGTATTATATTTGTAAGCATGACACATGGGTAAGTTATATTTCTGTTACTGAAGCCAAGATTGTATCTCTTATGAAAGCAACAACTCCATCAGCAAGATTTAAGTGTGTGGTTGTATTAAATGAAATAAATTAATTTATTTGCGGAATATGTTTATTAATATGGAGTCTACATTCAATAAAAATTATTAAATCTACTTTTATTTTAAAGGTTTAGCTGAAAGTCAGTTAAATTAGCGTAGATGATTCGGATGCTCTGCGACACTATAACAAAGTCCGACACGTGAACTGGCATCAGTGTAGATAGTTCATCAGTCCGACATACAAAGACAGAGGCTACAACTGTGCTATCTATTTCATTCATATTTGTAAGAACGTTATTCCTCTATCGTAATGAGAAGGAAGCTAACTTTATCTGTCGCTTTTGAATGTGATGTTGGTGCTATAAGTTAAAATTTTTCTGTAAACTGCAAATAATTACAGGTTTTAATATTTACAAGTCGATTAAAACGTGATCAAAGTCACATTTTAATCTACTTTAGGGCTTTGTTTTAGGGTGATTGAGTGTAATTATTAGATTTATATATGAATATGTGGGTGTGGGATGTATTTGACATGTGTGAAAATTTAAATTTACATTAATGCTTATTTTAACTAAAAACAGATACACATTATAAACAAAAAGATATATAAAAATAATAAGATGTAGTCATTTTGACAATTTTAGATTGTGTACCTGTGATTCGCTTCTAACAAGAATGATAGGTGAGTTTTCATCTTTGCGGAGATACACACGACCAAAGGCAGTCCAGAAAAACTTATATCCTTCCAACCTTGCGAAGTCACGGGCAATGTAGTGTATACGAGCGAATTAAGATAATGAACCAAACTTCAATAAAAAATATATTTATTTATTTTGACAGAGTTACAGTAAGAAGTTTATTACTACAATATTCAATATTAAATTACTACAATTGTCTATTTATACTTAAATTATATGCAACAAAACTATTTACTAAGCTTATTTACTGCATACGCTTGACCCAGATGGGATTGCTGATGATGTGCGAACGAATGAGATTTGGCAGGGGTGCTAAGCCTTAACTCCTCCCCCCTCAAGAGAGAAATTATCCGAAGGTGGCTCAAGCGACTTCGGAGAATTTGGATAACATAATTTGAATTTAAAAATGGTAAATACTATACAGATTACTATAATGAGATATAAACTTATGGTCCATACACTGATTTCACTTGTTACTAAGAATTTTGTATTTATTTCGTTATCACTGAATTTAACACTATTTATTAGTTCTTTTATATCACTGAAGTCCACGTTTCTTAAATCTAACTGTTTTGCTTCTTTCTTGATGTCATCCTCTCGTACGGTTGGCATCTCGATTGTGGGTAGCTGAAGTTTGATATTCGCAAAGTACCTCGGAGCGTTGATGAATGTGTCTCCAACCTGTGTTCTACATTCTTGATTAGGTATTGTTGTATATGTGCCTTGCACTTGATATTTTTGTACATGTTCTGGACAGTGTTCAGTTATTATCAAGTTCTTAGTGGTATACAGTAGCCAATAGTTCTTGAAGATCCTCTGAATTTTCAAATTCTCCAATCGTATTGTTACGAGCTTGAGGTTCGTGACAATAAAAATTGCCGATAGAATTACCTAAATTAACACTTTAATTCACTTTACACTAATGAAAGTTAAAAACACTAATAATTAATCACACTGATTCACTTTATTCCTCTCCGAAGCTTCGCTTGTCTCGTCAACTTCAATACTTCCTCGATCGCATCTTGCAGCGCCTATTTATATAAATTAGCAGCGAAATATCTAGAATATTCAAGTAAACACGCGCAAGGTTCCGTGAGTTCGTGTTTCGACTTCAAGAAGTTTAGTTCTTCGGTTCGAGACTAGATGGCGCTAGTGCCGTCGATTTCGACGCGTAACACTGCCCCCTCCTAAGACATGCACGTCCCGAGCATTATCGGCCCCATAATATCGCGCCAGGCGATACACATGGACGATCTTAGGAGTCCCCTTTGCGCCTTTCTGTAACGGCTCCGCAATGTCAAGGGATGTCCTATCCCGTGGTGCACCAACATTGTACAATTTCGATGCTCCTCTACTCCGTGTCTGAGGTCCCCTCACAGCCGCACAACTTGTACATGTACGACACCAATCCTCGACATCGTCACGATAATGGACCCAGTAAAACTGTTCTCGGACCTTCAGTAGAGTTCGTTTAACTCCCAGATGGACTCTTGAACGACCATTATGGCACAGCTGTAGAACATTCGGCACTTTAGCTTTAGGGACAACCATTTGTAAACGACAGCTGTCTCCTCGACCATTGTCCCATTTACGGCACAAGACTTCATCCTGAAGCAGCAAGCTGTCCCATTGGGCCCAATAGCTTTTCGTGGTTGAACTCATCGCTGAGACGTCCCTCCACTTAGGCTTGGTAGCACGGGCCTTCATCCATCCCAGAATCGGCTTGATGTCCGGATCTTCCTGCTGTGCATGTCGTAGGCTGTCCTTCCACCCGTTGCTGAGGTGGTCTGTCCTGAGCATCCTCACGGATACCACTTCCTTACTCTCTTGCCTACTACAATGGTTGAAATCTTCAGGACAAGGTCTTCTTGTCAATGTATCTGCGTTGCCGTGAGATTTCCCGCTGCAGTGTCTGATAGTAAAGTCGTATTCCTGCTGCTGCTGGGCGGTGCTGTTAGCCGCACTTCCTTTCTGAGACCGTTCACCTTCCCTTCCTAGGGTGTGCTTAGGGCAGCTGGACCGAAGATGGCCCCTTTCCCCACAGCCATAGCACCTAGGGCTGTATCCTTTATTGTGGTCGCGAACCGTAACTGCTGCAACCTCCCTAGCGTGAGGTGAACGATGATCCTGTCGCCGCCAGGCAGTGCCGTTAGCTGCAATACCCTCCTGATATCGTTCACTTTCCCTTTCTGCGGTTCACTTAGGGCAGCTGTATCGAAGATGGCCCCTTTCCCCACAGCCATAGCACCTAGGGCTGTATCGTTTGTTGCGGTCGCGAACTGTAGCTGCTGCAACCTCACTGACGCGATGGGAACGATGATCCTGCCGCACGGCTTCCACCTCCAGTGCATGGGCCAAGGCGTCCTTAAGCGTCTCGTGGTGCCCGAGCCTCACAGCAGCTCTGACTTCCAGGTCGCGGATGCCGTCGATGAATGTCTGCACCAGGTTCCCTTCAATGAGCGCAGGTACAGACCGGTATGCTTTTCGCACCAGCTTCTCCACCTCTAGAGCCCACTGCTGCAGGTTTTCGTTGATGCTCTGCACGCAATCTCTAAGCTGCGCTTGAAAGACGTGTTCCAGGTGAGCGTCGCCATATTTAGCCTTCAATGCCTCAAGGAGCTGCTTGTATGTAACTTTCTCACCGAGAGCTTCCAGAACAGTTAAGGCCTGGTCGCGCAGGCCTAGTGTGAGAGCAGTCATGGCCTGACTTTTATTCCCGCCGTTCGCCTTCATAACAGCCTCGAACTGGATTTTATAGGCTGACCAGGAAGAAGTCCCGTCGAACGGTGGCACCTTGAACCCACGTAGCGAAGGTGTAGTAGCTACTGTACGGGAGCTGTAGTTCCATCCCCAAGTTTGAGTTCGTCCAGTGATTTCTTCATGTCAGCCATTACGTTGTCAACCCGATTGTTCACTTGGTCGATTCGGGTTTCAGCTTCCGACAGGCGGTTGTCATGTTGAGCAACCTTATCTTTCACCTCCCGTATCTCTTTTCCGAAGGTAGCGTGGATATCTTTCATGAGGAGCATCTGCTCTTCCTTATCGCGTTTGAGCTGCTCTTCCAAACGACGGACCTGTTCCTCCTGTCCGCCCCGCAGCTGCTCTTCCAATCCGCGGGCCTGTTCCTCCTGTCGGCGCTGCAGCTGCTGCAGCATCACCATCAGAGCACCTAAGTCAGGTGCTGCAGATGCAGGAGCTACTGACGGGCCGACCTCCGTTGCCTGCGGCTGGCCCTCCGAAGTCTGCGGCGTTGCACCACCAAATCTCCTCTGGTCCGTCTCATGCTGGCGTTGACTTCGGGTACGGACACCCTCCGTTTTCTCCTTAGGTAAAATCGGCATGATTTAATCCCATTTCTGACACCAATTGTTACGAGCTTGAGCTTCGTGACAATAAAAATTGCCGATAGAATTACCTAAATTAACACTTTAATTCACTTTACACTAATTAAAGTTAAAAACACTAATAATTAATCACACTGATTCACTTTATTCCGCTCCGACGCTTCGCTTGTCTCGCCAACTTCAATACTTCCTCGATCGCATCTTGCAGCGCCTATTTATATAAATTAGCAGCGAAATATCCAGAATATTCAAGTAAACACGCGCAAGGTACCGAGAGTTCGTGTTTCGACTTCAAGAAGTTTAGTTCTTCGGTTCGAGACTAGATGGCGCTAGTGCCGTCGACTTCGGCGCGTAACATTATATTATGTTGCTGGCAGCTACTGTGGTTGGTTTTCATTTGCATTATTTGCTCAATACATGTTTCAGCTGGATACTCTGCGAGACTTTCCTCTTGGGCATAAGAACTTTTCGTCGTCGATTTCTTCACTGGGACTCACCACTGATCGGTATTTCAATCTTTTCACCAATAGGAAAGGATATGATGGGATTATGATATGGGTGACATCGGAATTAGATATTGGAATTGGTATTATTTTGTAGTATGTGTATATGTCTGGTTCAATTAATGGGATATCTAATACATAAACTAAGTTATTCCTATTGACATACGATTTAACTACTATATTTCTTTCTAACTTAATTAAATTTTCCTTATTTGCTGGGTAAATCAATTTGGCATATTTTTCTATATTTATTAACATATTTAATAGTTCTGTTGAATTTATGATTGATTGATGTAAAGTATGTAATTTACTAAAAGCAATAGCTGTTTCTATTTCTTGTGTTACATCTAAAATTGTTCGAAAATTATTCGAAATTTGATATAAAGTATTTAATATTGTTACAACATTTTTTAGAGACCTTTCCTTATGAAGTATAGAATCTATTTCCTGATTTTGTAAACGATTGACATTCGAATTTATGTCTTCCGACGCATTAACAAGCTTGTTAAATGCTTGTTGTAGCAAAGTGACTCGGTGTTCGACCAAATGTTCTCTATTATTCACCTGACTTATTTGTGAGTCGAAGTGCCTAGCGTCTTCTTCGTCTAAGTTACCTGAGATAACTTTAACTAAGGAACCTGAAGGACTCTATGGCTCGTTTACTTATTTTAGATATAGGTAAAATCTGATGTATTTTATTATTTGTTAAATCTATGGATGTTTCTATTTGCTTAATTAACCCCCTAAATTCATCTCCAACTTCACTATTATTACTAATAATCTTACTTACGCAATTATATTGTTGTATTAATATCTATTTGTTCAACTACCAACTTTAAATCTAATGTTTTCAAAATGGTCCACGAGTTATTTCTGATCACTGCCATCCCAACTTTCAGAGGAGCTATCCCCGGATTGGTATACAGGTTCTGTAGATCTAGGCCGTTGGACAGTTTTGCCAATGCCAGAAGTACTAGCCACGACCTATGGAGGACGTTTAATATTATTTATAGCTACTCTAGTTTGTCTCTTATTAAGTTTAACGGGTATTATATTATGATCCGGTTTCCCTATGACTTTGGCTTTTTCAAAACGTGGCTTATCTTTTGCTTTTCTTGTCCTAGTAGTTTTCATAAAAATATCGTCCCCTTCTTTAATTTCTGGGACTTCCTCACCTCCTCTTTTTTCTATAACCTTAATCTTATCTGTCTGTAATTTCTCGGCTACATATTCATAAAGAACTTTAAGACGTTTTCTATGATCTTATAAGAGCTTTTGCATCAAATTACGTTCTCTATCTATATCGAAGACGTTACCTGAATCGGTGGTACCGAAAACAATTTCAAATGGTGTAAAGATTGTTGCGGAATGAATACTATTATTATTAGCCATTATCGCATATGTCATCACAGAGCAGGCATCAAGATCTGTTTTATCGTACTTAGCTAATCTATATATTTTGTTAATGGTGGAGTGGAATCTTTCAACTACTGAACTAGAGTTATTTGGTGTTCCTATGTGGAGCTCTATTTTATAAAGATTTTTTATTACTTCTTCTTCAAGAAAAGTTCTTTTATTAATTCGTTATTAAATTCTGTACCCGAGTCGCTATTTATTTTCAGTGGTAAACCATACATACTAAAGTATTTAATTAAGGCTCTTACAACTTCAGGGGTACTGCGATTTGGGATGTATATTGCTTGCCCTAACTTACTGAAAACATCAACAATTGTCAAATAATATTTACTTTCTATGAATAGTAGATCTATGAAAACTTCTTGGAACGGTGTCTTTGACTCTGTGTTAATTGAATATGAGGTTTTATAGGTTTTCTTTCATATTTCATCTTTTTGCATTGTTAGCAAGAATTTATTATAGCTGTTATTATTTCTTTCATATTTTGCCACCAAAAATGCCGTTTTAATTTATTAAATGTTTCTTGGATCCCCCTATGACAAGTTTTACCCTCGTGATATTTTATCACTATCTCTCGTTGGTCCTGCTCGGAATCGGTTAAGTTGATAATTCTTTCTGTACATTCGACAAGTTTGCAAGCTCTTTTATTACATCATTGAATTAATACGTTTGTACGTTGTTCAAAAAAAGGCACGTATGGCAATTCACAGTGCTGTATTAGTCCCTACTTTAACGTATGGTAGTGAAAGTTGGGTGTGGCAGAAGAAGCACGAGAGTAGAATAAATGCAGTAGAAATGTGGTCGCTAAGGAGTATGTTAGGGCTGAATCTGAGTGACAGGGTGAGAAACTGTGTGATAAAAGAAGAGTGTGGTTTGCAAGATGATGCGGTGACCAGGATTAAGAAAGGAATGCTTCGGTGGTTTGGTCATGTAGAAAGAATGAATGCGGAAAGACTGACAAAGCAAATATATGTTGCAGGAGTGAATGGAAGATTCGGAAAGAGACGTCCTAGGCGGAAGTTTATCGACCAAATTGGCGATATACTAAAAATGGGCCAAATTAAGAGTACCCTTAACCGACGAGCATGTATGCGTAGGTATATGGATGTGGAAGAGGCGAGAAAGGTATGTCAGGATCGTGCTAAATGGAAGTCTGTAGTCTCTGCCTACCCCTCTGGGTGACAGGCGTGAGTGTTTATGTATTTATGTATGTAATACGTTTGAAAAATTTATCCTAAAAGCTGGGTCTTCGAAATAGATGAAATATTTGTTTTAAGTCTACATATTCTTTCAGAAACTCTTTAACTAATGTTTCATTATTTATTGGCATATGAACTTCTAAAATACACTGCTTTTTGTTAGACATGTCCTTGACCGAAAATTTATCAGAGAACCACGAATGAACTAGTAATTGACGCGATTTTGAGTCTATTGCTTCGTTTAAAATCGGAATGCCTTCGTGTTCCCTATTAGATACGGAGTTCGCTGTAGCACCATCATCTGAGATTTCCATCAATTCAGGTTGTTTTTCACTTTCCGTATCTGAGATTGACGTAACTGAATCCTCTTTTTTGTTTTCTTTTACGTATTGTTACGAATTCGGAATTTAATTCTTTAATTATGTCTCGAAGTCTTTCATCATTACCGTGTTTACGAAGATAGAATCTAAATCGTCATCTATGGCATTGATTCTAATTCTAGAAAGGGTATCAGCGTTTGTATTCTGTTGGCCTTTCTTGTACTTAATTTCGAAGTCATATTCCTCAAGTCTTAACCTCCAGCGGGTTAATTTACTGTTTGGTTCCTTAAGCGAATATAACCATGCCAATGGCCTATGGTCCGTGAAAATGGTGAACTTTCGACCATATAAGTACGGTCTAAAATATTTGACTGCCCATACTACAGCTAGGAGTTCTTTTTCTATGGTGCTATAACGACATTCCGTATCACTTAACGTTCTGCTCGCATATGCCACAGGTTTATCGTTTCCTATTGGACCTTGTGACAATACGGCTCCTATTGCAAAATTTGATGCATCGGTGGTTAAAATGAATGGTTTGTCAAAGTCTGGATACTGTAATAGGGGTGCATAATGCATTGGTTAACAATTTTTTACATGTTTCGAAGCTTTGTTTGTATTCATCATTAATTATTATTTTAGGGTTCTTTTTGCAACAAGTCGTAAGCGGTTTCGTGATTTTAGCGAAATCTTTTATAAACTTCCTATAGTAGCCTACAAGACCTAAGAAACTCCTTAATTCTGTTAGAGTTTGTGGTAGGGAATATTTTAATATTTCTTCAATTTTGTTATTGTTGGGTTTCAATCCTTCACTTGTTATAGTGTGCCCTAGATATAGTACTTTTTTCCTAAGAAAATGAGACTTATTAAGTTGGACTTTAAGGTTAGTTTTTCTAAATCTTTCGAATACGACTTTGAGCTTTTCTACATGTTCCGGTAGGCTTTTTGAGAAGATTATAACGTCATCTAAATATACTAGGCAATGTAAGCCTTGTAACCCTCGTAGCACGTTATCCATTGCTCTCTGAAAAGTAGCAGGAGCTGTCTTTAAACCGAAGGGCATCCTATTGAATTCAAAGTGACCAAAGGGTGTGCTGAAGCCTGTTTTTGATTTGTCATCCTTTTCTACTTCTATCTGGTGGTAAAGGGAAGCTTAATCTAAGGTAGTGAAATCCGAGTGCTTCAAAAAAATGTATACACACTTTAAACTATTGTAGTTTTTCCGCTCTACAAGGCTAATGTTATATTTCTTCGCCAGGTGCCAGCATAATAGTCCCTCTATGTTATATTATCAGTTGGAATTTGTAATATCAACATGGGGGGACGTACGTTTGAGTTTTGAAGAACGTAAGCAGGTTATTAAGTGGTACTGGAAGTTTGAGAACGTAAATGAAGTTCAAAGACAGTGGAGAAGGGAGTATGATACAGAACCACCTTCAAGATTAACAATTACACGCATACGAGACAAATTCGAAGTTCATGGAACAGTGTGTGATGTGCATAAAGGTCATTCAGGTCGGCCTCGAACAGCTACAAGTGATGAGTCATCAACGGCAGTCTTGGAACTGTTTCAACGCACTCCTAACAAATCTTCAAGGCAAGGGGCACGTGAAAGTGATGTAAGTGCTAGCAGCATGCTACGCATTCTGAAGAGAGGCAAGTATCGTGTTTACATTCCAAGGCTGGTGCAACAGCTAAATGACGACGATCCAGATCGAAGGTTGCAATTTTGTGAATGGATTCAGGAGATGGTGATACGTGAACCGGGATTTATGGGTAGCATCATTTGGTCGGATGAAGCCCAATTCAAACTTAATGGAACTGTCAATAGGCACAATTGTGTTTACTGGGGTGAAGAAAATCCTCACATTACAATTGAAAAAGCTGTAAATTTGCCTGGTATAAATGTGTGGTGCGGTTTGTCTTCAAGGGGACTCATTGGACCTTTTCGATTTGAAGGCACTGTAACTGGTATTAATTACCTAACAATGCTTGCTGATTCCATATTTCCTGCCATTCGTGCATTATACGGTATTGATGATTTTTATTTTCAACAAGATGGTGCTCCGCCGCACTATCACAGTGACGTACGAGCTTACCTGGATCAAAATTTGTCGGGCCAGTGGATAGGACGCAGGGGGCCAATCGAGTTTCCAGCACGCTCTCCAGACCTTACACCACTGGATTTCTTCTTGTGGGGCACAGTAAAAGATGAGGTGTACAAACGTAAACCACGTAACCTAGACATTCTTTGGAATGAGATACAAGCAGTGTGTAGAGAAATCTCATTGGACGTTTTGATACGATGTACAGAATCTGTGGTGACTCGTACTCAGAATTGTATTGATGCTGCAGGTCACCAATTTGAACAGTATTAACATTTGTTATTTATGTTTCATTTACATTGGACTTTCAGCTTTCTATTTTCCTGAAATTTAACTTTGTAGAACGGTAAATAAATTTTCTATGGAAGTACAAAGTGTGTATACATTTTTTTGAAGCACCCGGTATAAGCTCTTTCCTAGCATGTCAAATAGATCGTTAATATTAGGGAGTGGGTATTTGTCATCTGTAGTTATATCATTTAGTCGCCTATAATCAACTACTACATGCACGTACTAAGTGCACCGGTGCACTCCACGGAGAATGAGACTCCTGGATAATATTATCTCGCAACATTTTCTCTACTTGTTGCTTTATTTCCTTAGTTTGTGCAGGTGGTAATCTATGGGCTTTCATATTAATAGGGTCCTCATTCTTCGTCATAATCTTATACTTAACGTCGTTTGTAAAAGATAGCGGTATGTTTTCACAATAGAATATATCCTTATTTTCCCTACACAATTTACCTATCACCGATTTTTCCTATTCGTTCATGTGCTCTAGTCTTAATTTATTTAAGTTTTCCTCTAGTAATATATCTAAATTATTATTTTTACTTTCCGTAAACTTCAGGTTATTGTTATATATAACAAATAATAAAATTTCAACTTTAAATGGTGACGTGACCACTAATTTTTGTTCACTGTCTGTGTAGTTTTGTATAACTGTGGTTGCAAAACCATCTTTGCAGTTTACTATCGCGTCAGGCATTCGGATAACTTCTGTAAACTGTACGTAATTTAATATAGCTTCACCATTTAATAAGTTGACTGGTAATTTAACTCTTAATTCGCAGCGAGGAGGCAGATTATATGTCTCTCTCATTGGCGGTGAGTAAATAATTGGGATATTAGTATTATCAAGTCAAATCAAAACAAATAATTTATTCAGTATCATAGTTTATACATAGCAGTGTTGTGAATGAGGACTTCTTTTAAGTAAATAAATACTTGTGTTAGAAATCCTCCCTCTCCGTAACATTGATTAACGAATACTAATGTGATACCTACTTACTTCAATACTTAATCTAAAAACATATTTTTAATTTAGATTTTTAAAGTTGCTCTAAAACACAGATTAAGAGTAAATAAAAATAAAAATATAACATTTCTCAACAAATTTTACATGGTACACAAGGATTTACAATATTTAAAAGTATTTGTGTATGTTGTGTGTGTGTGTGTGTGTGTGTGTGTGTGTGTGTGTGTGTGTGCGTGTGTGTGTGCGTGTGTGTGTTTATGTGAGTAGATTAAGGCCCCAAAGGATTAAGTTTAGGTGAGTTTTATCATTCCTATTTTATTAAATAAAATATTATTTTTAAATCAAACTTCTATTGTGTGTAAAATATAATCCAAGAATGTCTTAGTTTGAGTTCTGTAGGAAAGACTCAGTTTTATCATAACTCCAAGTTTTTAATAGTGCTGTCAAACTCATTTTGCACTTGTATTTAGTCATTTGGTAAATGTTTAAAACTTTATTAACTTTATTATATAAATAAGCAGATCGAACCGTAAACTGCCTCCTAGCATAACCCGACTTGACTGTAGCAATAGAAGCTACATTATGCTTTCATCTTCTAGATATTTTGGAAGGATCATATGGAAGCTTTTTGTGACATTTTATTTGTATACAAAGTGAGGTTTTTCGTGTCAATGGTAGCATCAAGCAATTTTAAGAGATCACTACCTATTAACCCATCGTACCTTTCGTCTACACTATATACATAAAACTTGTGTTTTTGTGGACTATGAAAGATACTCGGTAACTTTGCGTAGACAACTTCTCCGTGTTTACTGGCAGCGTGAGTACTAATAACCTCAAACGGTTCTAAGTGTACCGAATCACTATAATATTTTTTTGCTAGTTCTGGACTAATAAATGACCTAGTACTACCAGTGTCTATCCTAAAGACAGCTTTTAGTTTAGGTATACGGATATGTGGTAAATTTAAAAGTTTCGTACAATTAATTTTTATTCTATTGGTCTCGTCAAGGCTAATATGTGAAAATTTTCAATTTCAGCCAAATCCGAATTATTATACTGATTTGATGCAATACATTGTTGTGAATTGCAAGGTTGATTTATTTCGCTACTCATCATCATCATCATCATTACAGCCCTTCACAAGTCCACTGCTGAACATAGGCCTCCCCCAAGTAATGCCACAAAGCACGGTCCTTAGCTACATGCATCCATCGACTTCCTGCATATCTTACCAGGTCGTCACTCCACCTAGTGGGGGGTCGTCCTACACTACGCCTACCGGTACGAGGCTGCCACTCGAGAACCTTTCTTCCCCATCGGTTATCGGTTCTTCGAGCTATATGGCCGGCCCATTGCCACTTCAGCTTACTAATCCGTTGGGCTATGTCGGTCACTCTGGTTTTACTGCGGATATCCTCATTTCTGAGTCTATCACACAGAGAAACTCCGAGCATAGCCCTCTCCATAGCTCGCTGAGCGACCTTGAGCGTCCTCATACGGCCAGCAGTGAAGGACCACGTCTCAGATCCGTAAGTCATCACTGGCAACACGCACTGGTTGTACAATCTAGTTTTTAGAGATTGAGGTATACCTGACGAGAAGATATGTCTTAATTTCCCGAACGTTGCCCAGCCGAGTTGAATCCGTCGATTGACCTCGCGATCGAAGTTGGACTTACCTAGTCGGACTATTTGTCCCAGATAAACGTACTCGTCAACAACTTCGAGCATAGTGCTCCCAACAACTACCGGCATAGGTGTGACATGGAGTTTTGTCCATGTTCATCTTAAGACCTATCCGTTGGGAGGCACTATTGAGGTCCTTGAGCATAGTGCTTAAGTCCTCCAGTGATTCTGCCATAAGGACTATATCGTCGGCAAATCGAAGGTTTCTTTTCCAGTCCAGTAGCTTGAAAACGTCTTCCAATGCAGCGGTGAAGAGTTTCGGGGATATAACGTCACTCTGTCTTACACCTCTCTGCAGTTGGATAGGTTTCGAGCTCTGGTTCTGTACTCGGATAGCCATCGTAGCCCTACTGTACAAACACTTCAGCACTTCGATATACCGACAGTCAACTTGGCACCGCTGAAGGGACTGTAGCACCGCCCAAATTTCGATGGAATCAAAGGCTTTCTCATAGTCCACATACGCCAGGCAAAGTGGCAGATTGTACTCTTCGATCTTCTGTGCAATCTGCCGCAGGGTATGTATGTGGTCTATGGTACTGAAGCCTTTTCGGAAACCGGCTTGTTCGGGAGGCTCGAAGTCGTCGAGTCTGCGTGCGAGACGATTCGTAATGACTCTCGAAAACAGCACGTAGACGCGGCTCAGCAGGAAAATCGGTCTGTAGTTCTGCAAGAGAGCGATGTCGCCTTTCTTAAAGAACAAGACCACCGCACTTCTGCTCCACGCCTCTGGAGTAGTGCCACCATGGAGGACGGAATTGAAGAGCTTCTGAAGGACTTCAAGTACCGGTGTTCCACCCGCTTTCAGAAGCTCCGTTGTAATTCCATCCTCGCCTGGGGCCCTGCCGTTTTTAAGGTGCTGGAGAGTCATTCTAATCTCGTTTAGACTGACGTCCGGGATATCATCGGAATAGTGTCGGATAAGTCTTGCTCTTGGATCGTTAATCACACTTGCGTGTGGCTCCAATGATGATGTGTACAGCTGCCCATAGTACCTCTCAAAATCTCAAAATCTCAAGTGTCCCGGAAACGATGCTGCCACACTCAGTCAGTCAGCTTTGACAGTTGGCTCTTACTGGCAGACAGATCTCTGACAAAGACTTTGGAGCCCTTGTTCCGCTCGATCGCTTCTTCAATACGAGAAGTATTAAAGTTGCGTCAGTCTCGCCGTATGCATTTGGAGATCTGTCTGTTCAGTTGCCTGTATGCTGTCAAATCTGTTGACGATTGCAGCCTCATCTCCCGTCTAACAGCCATGAGATTAAGAGTGTGATCGGAGAGTTTTTGTGTTCTTCTGCGGCGGGTCTTGCAGAACTTAGCTCCGACCGCATGGACAGTTTCCACGAGTTTGTCATTCATATCGTCCACTGCATTGCAATCTTGTAGGCACTGAAAGCGGTTACGTAACCCGAGCTGAAAGTTTTTGGGATTCTGGATTAGAGCACGAGGGGGGACGGAGCGTCGACTTCATTAGACGAGACCTCTCCAACTTAATGTTTAGGTTCAGTGAGCCTCTAACCATTCGGTGATTGCTGCCAATTTTCACCCTTGCGATCACTGAGACATCACTGAACAGTTGGCGTCTGGTCGTCATAATGAAGTCAATCTCATTTTTTGTCGAACCGTCGGGGCTCGACCAGGTCCACTTCCTGTGGGGCCGTTTCTGGAAGAAAGAGTTCATCATAAAGAGTCCCTCTTTCTCCATAAAGGCGGCCAGCTGCTGGCCCCTTCGGTTCCGTTGCCCTACTTAAAATTTTCCTAACTTCAGCTCACCGTTTTCTCTTGTGCCTAGTTTTGCGTTGAAGTCTCCCATCAACACCGCGTAGTGGGTTTTGGAGGAATGCATGGCTTTGGAAATATCCTCATACATTTCCTCCACCTCCTCATCGGAATGTGCCGTGGTTGGTGCGTAAACCTGTATGACCTTCAGCGAATACCGTTTGGTGATTCTGAGTATCAGGTACGCGACACTCGTCGACACACTCCCAATCTTTACAACGTTGTTGACGAGAGACTTGTGGACGATAAATCCGACACCTCCTTGGGACAGATGGTCGCCCTCCCGGTGATAGAACAAGTTGCCGGATTCGAGAATCACCGTGTCCTCCCCCTCTCTTCGGATCTCGGATAATCCTATAATATTCCAGCGCAACTTGTCTATCTCTTCTTCCAGCTCCAGGATCTTCTCGTCAGTCCTCAGGGTGCGTGCGTTAAATGTTGCCAGGTCGAGTCGTCGTAGGTGGCAACCGAACCTCCACCGGAGATTCTTAGCACCCCCTGCCCCGCCGTTACCATGGTCGCCACCGTAGCCAGGAATAGCGGTGCCGCCGGGGACTGCCGCCCAACCAGTAAGTATCCATAGCCGTTTATAAAATGCACTGTAGAACGTACTAAGCAATGAAACTGTCTATGCTCACGATCGCCCGGTGATTTATTTTTATAAAATTCAAACAAACAATAAACCCTTTATCCTAAGCTCAAAAAACGGCTAAATATAATTGAATTGTGTATATACATACTGTTTCGAAATTATGTGTGTATAAGACAGCAAGGGAAAAACAATTAATTTGAATATCAATTTGTGAAAAATAGTTATTAAGCAATAACCAACAACGACACCACAGAATAATAAAGCGTAAGCAGTGAGAACTATGACATTACAGTTCACACTTGACAGGGAGTTTGATACAACATAATGATATTTTATTAGATGATCGATGCATTTAGGAATACTGAATTATTCAAATTTCAAATCTTCAATAGGATATGAAATATTTAGTTGATATTGATTTCGTGGGTTCACACTGTTCACAAGTTCTTATTAACCCATTATTGGTTCATTGAAATCGATGTTTGACATTTGGCAACATCGATGTTTAACATGTGGCAACATCGATGTTTTAATTTCTAACATCGATGATCATTGAACATCCCTATTACACAGCACGGTGGCAAGGGCACTGCAGACCGGGTCCACTTTAACACCCTAATTTGGGACCCTTACTCCCTTACTCTTATTACACTACCTCGAATCAGGGCGTAGAGACCCTGATTCACGGTAGTGTAATAGGTATAATTCCTTATTACACTAGGTTGTATAGTCTTAGGCTGTATGCTATAAAATCTTTATCTGACAAAATTGGCTAATCGTAACAACAATCATTGTCAATGTCAAATTTGTGTTTTTGTGACGTGTTTCATTGTGGACGATGAAATAAGTTAAATTTACGTAAATTTTATCATTTTTATGAAACACGGATTGTAGTCTAGTGATCGAGTTAGTTACCATGGTGGTCTTGGAAAGTGAAGGTGGTGATACAAATCATTTGTCGACGGATGGGGATAAATTGGAGACAAAATTACCAAATCTCTTAACATTAGAAAGTATCCTTTTTATATATTATAGGTACCTAAAGGTTTTGTAAAATACTATCCCCCCACCCCTTTTCCCGCAAATACTTTTAATATTTTGACTATATCATAATTTTGTGTCAATTCTAAAGCGTTTTGTTAAAAAAAATTAATATAGACGGGTAGCGGGGAAGAGTCAGTCACTGTCTTAAATATCTCAAACGTGGATATTTTTCCATTAATTTAGGTTCAAAACGAGTTATGATAAAATCTGCAGTCAAAAGCACTTTGTTACCAGTTAAACCCGATTTTAGGACAAATTGGTTTTTCTCAAGGGTTAAAACTAGTTATTTTCCTAAGTCTGACAAGATGAACTAGATATTCGCGGCTTTGGGTAGGTTCAAGGGCCACCTCAGCCGTACTTCAACCTACTGTCACTGATTTTACATTTCGCAACAGGATCAATTAGATGTTTGATCTAGTTATTGATTTCATCTAAACTTTGAATTCATAGGCATGATTCTGTCTTACCCTAGTCTTGGAATGAGTATGAATCTATGCCCATATAAACAAATAAAAAAGCTTGTGTTAAGGACGCGTTTGCAAATCAACCAAAATTAGGGTGTTTTTCGGTAGATTTTGTGACAAAACTAAACCAAATCAAATATAAGTAAAAACTACCATGTATAGATTGGTTCTTCATCTGCAAATGTCTGTAACTCTTTTGTTGAAAATAGTAGTTTTTTATATTGTAAAAACGAACTTTCGTTGCCATTTTCTACAAAATTAACGATACCGGCTTGTGTTTCGGTAGATGTTTTGGTCTATTATCAACATATTTAAAAATTTAAAAAAATACTATAAGATGACAGACATATTCAATTAAAAAACCCTGTGTTTATTTTTTAACAAAATGTCACAAATAGTCGTAAAAAAAATAAAAACTGATGCACATTTTTTCACATATTTTGGTAATATGGATGAATCATAATGTATTGCAATAAGGGCTATTTTATTGTTGGTGCCTGCTTTGATTTATTGTACAAAGATTTCGATGAAACCACAGTCCGGGCTCGGCCGCCGTCGTGAGTGGACACTGTATCGCCTGTTTGCAGCGGCTCATTCTGAAAAGATCGCTGTACATACACAAAATATTAGAAAAAAACAAATTGGAAACATAAGTACTTCACAAGTGATAAAATTATTATTTTTATACTCACAGTTTTTATTTAGCTAAAAATAAGTAGGATATATAAACTTACCTACTACTGCAACTCGTGGACGAGCGGAACTAGGTGTGCCGAGTTTGGGCTCGTTTTGTTGGTTATGATGAGACCTTACCTCTGGACTTGATGGCATGACCTGAAGGTGTACTTTCGTGACCGCTATTTGAACTTCTTGCAGAGTAAAACTAGGGGTGACGAATTTGGGCTCCGTTTTGTTAGTTATGACGAGTCTATACCTCTGGACTTGATGGAGTGACTTGAAGGTCTAAATCGGTGATTGCAACTGGAACTCCTAGACTGGTAGAACTAGGTGTGCCGAGTTTGGGTTCGTTTTGTTAGTTACGATGAGACCTTACCACCGGACTTGATAGAGTGACCTGAAGGGGTAATTCAGTAACTACTGCTGGAATTTCTGAACGAGTAGAACTAGGTGTGCCGAATTTGGGCTCGTTTTGTTGGTTATGATGAGACCTTACCTCTGGACTTGATGGCATGACCTGAAGGTGTACTTTCGTGACCGCTATTTGAACTTCTTGCAGAGTAAAACTAGGGGTGACGAATTTGGGCTCCGTTTTGTTAGTTATGACGAGTCTATACCTCTGGACTTGATGGAGTGACCTGAAGGTCTAAATCGGTGATTGCAACTGGAACTCCTAGACTGGTAGAACTAGGTGTGCCGAGTTTGGGTTCGTTTTGTTAGTTACGATGAGACCTTACCACCGGACTTGATAGAGTGACCTGAAGGGGTAATTCAGTAACTACTGCTGGAATTTCTGAACGAGTAGAACTAGGTGTGCCGAATTTGGGCTTCGTTTTGTTAGTTATGACGAGTCCATACCTCCGGACTTGATGGAGTGACCTGAAGGTGTAGTTCAGTGATTACAAGTGGAACTCCTAGACTTGTAGAACTAGGTGTGCCGAGTTTGGGTTCGTTTTGTTAGTTACGATGAGACCTTACCACCGGACTTGATTGAGTGACCTGAAGGTGTAATCAGGTGGTTACAAATGGAATTCCTAGACTAGTAGAACTAGGTGTGACGAGTTTGGTTTCGTTTTGTTAGTTACGATAAGACCTTACCACCGGACTTGATGGAGTGAAATTCGGCACACCTAGTTCTACTGGTTCAGAAATTCCAGCAGTAGTTACTGAATTACCCCTTCAGGTCGCTCCATCAAGTCTGGTGGTAAGGTCTCATCATAACTAACAAAACGAACCCAAACTCGGCACACCTAGTTCTACTAGTCTAGGAGTTCCACTTGTAATCACCGAATTACACCTTCAGGTCACTCCATCAAGTCCGGTGGTAAGGTCTCATCATAACCAACAAAACGAACCCAAACTCGGCACACCTAGTTCCACTAGTCTAGGAGTTCCTATTGTTGTAATCACCAAATTACACCTTCAGGTCACTCCATCAAGTCCGCAGGTAGGTAAGGTCTTATTATAACTGACAAAACCAGTTCAAAGTCCAGAGCTAACATCTCACTACCAGTAGAGGGCTTCCACTGCCAAGCAGTCTTTGGAGCAGGTATTCATATTTCGTATCGAAGTATATTTCTGAGGTAGGTATAAGAAATGAAAAATACATTCAATCTTTCAAATTATCAAAATAATTTCATTTGACTACGATTCCCACAGCCAACCGTGCGTACACTAGTGTGTGTGTGACTTTTGTCAATGTAGTAGTGCGATTCTATACCTATCCATTTTGTAAACGCGTCCTTAACATCTCAGTTTGGACATGCTAATTTAATTTTGTATGGGAAGGAAAGAGAAAATAAAATGTTCTTTTATTTATTTCTATTTATAGACAGGAAAATGCCAGTTTCTAAACATATTATACATGGCAGTTTTTATTATGGAAAGCATAAAACTATGTAAGTATGATTTTTAATTATATATTTAAGATTACAAATAGCATAAAACATTTTTTCTAAGCTCCTATAAATGTCCTAAAAATATTTTCATATCAATATCATTCTTTCATCAATGATTTTCAAAATTCATCTTTCATTATGTATATTTTCTTGCCAAAAATGTAATGGTTTGAAATTATAAAATGCATTTGAAATTAGATCAAATATAACACAGCATTATCATAGAATAGTTGGGTTGGATTTAGAATCTTTTGGCAGGAATTTGGGGGAGTAAGCTGATTTATTTGGTAGAAGTTTGGTCCTCGATTATAATAATACCACTCTAATTAAAAAGTAGTGCACTGTTATCGAAAAAATAAATAAAAACTATTATAACCTAAAATGCGTAAAGTATGGAAATACATTTTTTATTCTTCTGAGAAAAAATTATACGATATTACTGTGAAAGCTGGATAGCATACAGAATTTCGTGGCTGTGGCGGGAGCTAAGGCAACCTGACTTTATAGATATCTGATCTGCTCAAATATGTACTAAAATTAAATCAGCACGCCTCGAATCCACGTAGTCTTGTCTGCCCTACTCCTAAAGTGTTTTTGTAAAGCTGTAGGCGCAGAGGGAGAGCAGCCCCCCCTGTCGTAGCAAATCGCAAGCACCTGTGCGAGCCGTAGTGTGCTTATTATTGTATTATATATTATGTTTATAATTTAAAGTAATTATAAAAGCTAATATATTCGCGTTTTGTTGAGTGCAAGAGCGAGCGAAGCGAGCTCGGTACTTAGGGCACCCCGACTTGGACAGGTTGGGTCTATTCGCTCGCTGACTTGAACCCGCCACCCCCTTCGTGGTTATTTATTTGTAAACCACTCAGAAGTACCGTGCTTCCATCGATTGCGCTACGTAGTGCTTTCCTCCCCCAACTCTCTCCCCACATAAATCAAGTTTATAGTCAAAAACAATACAAAAACATAACCTCAAAATTAGATTTTTAAAAATTTATTTAAAAAAAATAAGCATGTCCGGAAGGATGTGGAGGTAGGAGGCAACTCTACAACTCCCCGCCTCCCTCTCCACCACCTCCCAAATCATGTAAATTGTTTTTGTAGATTATATGTGCGAAGACAATCAGAAATGTCTTATTTTGAAAAGGTCCCGCAAAGTCTACATTAATTCGAGACCACGTTTTAGTTGGTGTTATCCATTCACAGCTTGTTTTAGGGGGCATATGTCTGTTTTCGAAACATTTTGAGCATTCACCCACTAAAACTTCAATGTCATGATTCAATTGTGGCCACCAAAAGGCTTCTTGCCAATGCCTTCGTTTGCACGACACCAACGTGTGTCTTATGTAAGGCACCTAGACAAGGCTCACGCAGCGATGGTGGCATCACTACGCGGCAACGGAATAAAATACATTCCTCATGTAATGAGAGTTCGATACGATGTAACCAATACAGATGCAGTTCACTGTCCGTGACTCTGTCCGGCCAACCGCTTAGTATATAGTGACTTACTCGTGATAAAGTTCGGTCTCTCTTCGTTGCCTATGCTATGAGATCAACATCCACTGGAAAATCATCATCTGCCAAGCAAAACATCACAAAGCTGTTGTTCTGGTTGATCTGGAACTGGCTGTGGCCATCGACTAACCATCAGCACTCCCAATTTCTCTACCTGGCTTATAAACAATTTTGTAGTTGTGTGACGTAAGTATTAACGCAATTCTAGTTAAGCGAGGTGACAGGATCGCTGGCATTGGCTTTTGAGGATCAAATATACGAAGGCAGAGGCTTGTGGTCTGTGATTATCGTGAAAGACCTTCCCATCAGGTAATTATGAAATTTAACTACCCCAAAAATGATAGCAGTTACCTCTTTATCCAATTGGGAATAACGTCTTTCATGCAAGGTTCTAGAGCCCATCGCAACAGGCCGCTCTGTTCTGTCCTCCATGACGTGTGACAATACAGCGCCGACGCCGTATTCAGAGCTATCACAGGTAAGAACCAATGGCTTATTAAGATCGTAATGAACAAGAGTCAACTCTGAAGAAAGTAAACGCTTGGCAGTATCGAAACTATTTTGTTCTCGGTCAGTCCATTGCCACATTTGTGACTTATCAAGTAATCTATGTAGAGGGTCAAGTATAGTTGCTTTGTGAGGTATGAACCTCTCATAAAAGTTGTAGAGGCCTACAAATGCTTGTAACTGTTGTATATTTTTAGGCTTTGGAGTTTTAACCCATTAAAGCATAACGTCCGATAAATCGGACCTTAGTAAATCCAACATTTGAAAGACAAATAAAATATATTTATAGTTGAAATACTACTTAAATAGAAGTTTAATATTTTTTATGCAATGGCAACATTAATTTATTGGAATTAATGAAGTTATCTGCGCGTTATTTGTCAAAGTCTAAAATGGCGGCGCGCAAGTATACTGTGTCACGGCAAGGGTAAGCATTTATTACTATTTTTATTATTTATTCGTAAATTGAAACATTATAAAATAGATATTTGTATTGATAAACTAACAGACTTACTAAATATTAGTCATTTTTCACAAGATTGGCGTTATTTTAACTGCTAAGCCTGCAATTTTAATGCCGTCCGATTAATCGGACGCTATGCACAGCGGACATTACATGTTGTGTTTTTTTATTATTTTGCAGTTTGACGGTGGATGAAATTCTGTCTGCTTTAGAATGTGATGAAGAGACTGATTATGTAGAAAATCGTATCTATGCGGAGCCCCCGATCGAAGACGGTCTTACTGACGAAGATAGTGATAGATCAGACGAAGAACATGAACCTAATCTAAATCATTTAGGACGCAGATTGCTTCAAAGTAGGTGTGAACTACAACGAGTACGACGAGCTGATTGTCATCCTTCTACATCTACGGCATTGTCATTACAGGATTGTTTATTGAGTAGTTCTGGTAGCGAAGATGAAGAGCCTATTTCTTCTCTTTCATCTCGCAATAAGCCAACAAAATCTGCTCCTCCGGCTAAAAAGAAGAGAACTACTTTGTGGAAGAAAAAAGAGCCTACCTTTTCTTGTAGTGATTTTGTCTCACAGCAAACATCATTACAAAGCAAAACTTGTAAAGATCCATTGCAGTATTTTCAATTATTTTTTCACCAAAATCTAATGAAACATATCGCCCAGCAAACCAATATCTACGCTCTACAAAAAAACAAACCTCTGATGGTTACCGAAGATGAAATATATGTAGTTTTAGGTGCTATGTTGTTATCAGGATATGTAAAGCTACCAAATAAGAGGCTATATTTTTCCAAAGATAATGACGTTCCTAAAATGCTTCAAGAAGGCATTAGATGTAATAGATTTGAATCAATTCTTCAAAATTTGCATTTGAACGACAATAGTGAGCTTGGAGTTTCATCCGATCGTTTATATAAATTACGTCCTCTCTTAGACAGTCTAGGTGAATCGTTTCAAAAACATTATGGATTGGACGAAAACTACAGTGTCGATGAAAGCATGATACCATATTATGGAAAGCACTACGCTAAACAGTTTATACGTGGAAAACCGATAAGATTCGGTTTCAAGAACTGGGCAATGTGTGCAAGTACTGGATATATGGTATCTTTCAGTTTGTATACTGGGAAAAGCACCGAAAAAAAGATTTTGGACTAGGCGGTGACGTAGTCCTGAGCCTTATTGCCCTAGGTAAACTTCCACCTAATAACGGAGTGAAATTGTATTTTGACAATTATTTTACGTCTTTGAGTCTGATGAAACACCTAAAAGAACTCGGCTATTACGCAACTGGAACATTGCGAGCTAATCGTACTGAAAACTGTACGCTCAAAGACGTAAAAGAATTCAAAAAGGAAGAGAGAGGTTATTACGACTTTCGTCTAGGTGACGACGTTTTCGTGTGCAGGTGGAATGACAACAATGTCGTCACAGTCGCCACGAATTTTGAAAATTTTGAAATAACGACAGCAACTCGCTGGTCCAGCGTAAAAAAGGCGAAAGTTTTAGTGCCTCAGCCAACCCTTATATCGAATTACAACAAATATATGGGTGGCGTTGACAAATGTGACCAGGCTATAGCTAATTTGCGAACGCGAATGCGTATAAAGAAATGGTGGTGGCCAATATTTTCCTATTTTGTAGATGTCTCAGTTGTCAATGCCTGGTATCTAGCTCGAAAAAACGGATGTACAAAAGACACTGAGTCATTGTTTGCGTTTAGGCGCTTTATAGCCAGAAGTTTACTGGGTACACACGGAACACCACCACATCAAGGACGTAAACCAGCGAAACCATTGTCCTCAATGCGGTATGATGGCAGAGATCACTGGCTTGTCGCTATAAGTACCGAGCGCCGGTGTGCTAACCAGTGTGGTGGAAAAAGCAAGTTTCAATGCTCGAAGTGCAATGTAGGACTTCACCCTAAGTGCCACATGGAATACCATGTCACTACAACCTGAAATAATTTGTTTACTTTTTAATACATTTTAGTTTCTCAGTTTTCTTAGTTTTATTTTATATTATAATTTAATACCCTGCAGTATGAATAAATGTCCGCTATGCATAGCGTCCGATTTATCGGACGGGCTATAATATCTAAGCCGTCTGAAAACTCAATTATTTTTTGGCTTTAATCCTTCAAGCTCATCCTAAATCATAATAATTTTCAATAAACATGATAAAAAATCCATTAAATAACTTTATGCACTAATGGGTTAAGAATCGATTCAACCTTGCTCTGAGCTGGATGAATACCATCCGCATAGATTACAAAACCTAAAAATTCTACGCGTCTTTTAGCAAATTTACATTTATCTTTATTAAGACGTAATCGTGCTCTTTCAATGCGCTCCGATACTGTTTCAAGACGTTGAGTCATTTTTGTCAATGTGCGACCGCTGATGATGATATCATCAATAAGCACGGCTACACCTGGTACGCCGGCTAGTAGTGCGGTCATCAGACGTTGAAATATTCCCGGACACGCCTTCACGCCGAATGCCAGTCTGTACGGCATACAATCCTTTACATATATTTAAAGTTAAGAGCTTCACTGTGCTATCTGTGACCACCACTTGCGTATATGCTCTGTCTAAATCAAATTTAGTGTGATAAGAGCCACCTGCAATAGCTGCAAAAACTTCACTAGCCGTGGGCATTGGGTACGTATCCGACTCAGTAGCTTGATTCACCGTACTTCGATAGTCTCCGCAAAGTCGTATGTCTCCATTTTTCTTTACTATAGGAACTGCTGGTGTCGCCCATTCTGAAAAAAGATAAAGGCCGCAGTACCCCCTCTCCCACTAAACTATCGATTTCCCTTTCAATCCTTTCTTTTAACGCGAATGGCGCTGGTCGAGCTTTTAAAAATTTAGGAACAGTGTTAGGCTTAATTTGTATGTTCACAGGGTTCCCTCTATAAGTACCAAGCCCTTCTCTGAAAACTGTATTATATTTATTAAGCACTTTATCAATATCTTTCATATCAATAACATTAATAGTATTTAAAGTAATATCTAATGCTTTAAACCAGTTTCGACCAATAAGATTTGGGCCCATGCCCTTCGCTATAACCATATTCAAATTACACTTAATTTCTTTAAATTGCACTTGCACTGTAGCTTGTCCCATTACTTGTCCCGGGGATTAGTTCCACGTACGTAACTTATTGGGCAGTATATCTAGTATAGTTCTAGAGTGTAACTGCATCCATGTTTGTTCATTCAAAATTGAGAAAGCAGAGCCAGAGTCCACCTTCATGATCGCTGGCACACCATCCAATAGAAGTGTTATTCTATATGCCGGTACACGTGAAGTCAAACTGTCTAAGTTATAAATGCCATTTAAATGTGTATCTGACTCTTGTGTATAATTCACATTGCCCCTATGGCTTTTCTTTTTAGCTGTGAATTTTTTTTCAATATGCCCCTTTTTCTTGCAATAATTACAAACAGCATTTATGAAACGACACACACCGCCATGAGTATCGCCACATCGGTAGCAGAATATAATATTATTTTGAGATTTCATGGCATTCACATCCATCGGCTCGCATGATGATGTTACCGGTGAAGTAGTGGAAATTGAATCCCTGGAGATGGCAAAGTTAGTGCTGGTCACACTTTGCATCATGCGGACATCCCTCACTGCACTTTCAGATGATAGCACTACATCCTTATACTGTAAATTGTTTTTTTTAGCAATTCATACTGCAATTTCTTATCATTCATACCGCACACAAGTCTGTCACGAGGCATACGTTCCAAGTCCGTAAAATTGCACCCCGCACTTATTTTTCTAATATGTGCAATATATTCTGATACTGATTCATTCTCTTTTTGATCACGTTTATAAAATTTGAAAGACACTGAAATATCGTTTGGTTTTGGACTATAATGCTTCGTAAGAATTGTTACAATTTCCACGAATGTCACATCACTAGATTTTTTAGGCGTAACTAATGCCAAAACAGTCTCATATACATTTGCACCACAAACCGTGTAAAAATTCGCCCTTTGAACCGCGTCTGAGACGATTCCATTCGCCTCAAAACAGTACATTAATCGTTCTATATAATTGTCCCAATTATCACTTTGTAAATTAAATTCGTGAAATTTCACTGATTTACGTTCCATTGTTTCACTTTTTACACTACGTCGCCACTGTTAGATCCAATAAAACACCGTAATTTAGGTAAATACGTGTATTGTGCTAGGTAGCAAAACTAATGACAAACTAGTTGACTTAACTGACATTATTTCTTAACAATGTTATGCAAGTACCTACATTCGTAACTATTTATCAGAATCCATGATATATAACAGTCACCAAGATCAAATTTTCATCAACACTAGGTACATTCCACCAGAGAACGTCACAAGGCAATTCAAAAAGAGAGTAACTTAATTATCATAATAGTAACAAGCTAAATTAGGTAGTTGTATGATTTCTCAGTATAGGTCTGTTTCAATGTCCAATTCATTTGCAAAATCGCCGAAGTCCAAATCTATGGAGCGTAGTAAAATTTACTAGTTTTTATTTACTAGTTTTTATCATAAAATTATGAAATATGTATAAGAAAAATACGTTAAACTAAGCCTAAGGTAAAATTTCTTTTTTAATCCTGGTCACAACATCATCTTTCAAAACCACACTTGTCATTCAGATTCAGTCTTAACATGCTCCTTTATGACCACATTTCTACAGCATTTATTCTACCATCTTGTTTTTTCTGCCACATACAACTTTCACTACCATACATTAAGGTAGGGACTAAAAAAGCAGCTCTCTTTCCCTTACTTCTCGTTTCTCATGTCGTAACATCAGTTTAATTTTTTTTTACTAATGCCTTCAGTGTGCTGTTGTGGCTTTTGCTATTGTGCAGTACATCAGGTATGTTTGCAGAGGCTCATATGAATAGCTTTTATGCCATCCTATGCAATAGAGTTGCTTCACTGATGCATAATATATAATAATAATAATGTCCTCCAGACTGAATTTCGGCCACGGCGGCCTGTCTCAGCGGAGGCTAGCCATCGGCGCAGGACAGGATTACAGTGCCCAAGTGTATGCGCAAGCACAGGTGCACTCTCTATTCCCTCACTCTCATAATCCGATGGGACGGTAAACCGACACGACCGGAGAGAGATCAGGCGCAGGACCAACGGCTTTACGTGCTTTCCGAGGCACGGGGGTGAGACACCGCCAACTTCCTGACTCCAGGCAGCTACTGAGAATTTCTTGACGGAAAAACTCAATAATTGCAGCCCGACCCGGGATTCGAACCCAGGACCAACGAGGCAGTCATAATATATAAGGAGGCATAAAATATAAGGGATTACTAAAGGCATCTTGAACATTCTATCTGAAAATAAGATCAGCTTGTTTGGTGGGTAGGAGGCCGGTGAGAATCAGAGGCACACAACAACGCCTTTTTAAACCAGCTTCATAAATACCGTTAGTACCCTACCGAAAATAGGCTTCCCCATAGATTTCCTCATAGGCTGGATATTTGCTTAATTTGGCACGCTTGGAAAACGGATTGGCAACCGCAATTTTAAATTTTGGTTATTATTAGGAAAACTATGGAGTGTAGAAGTAAGGAGTACCAACTCCCATAGCAGAATAGTTGAATAAGTGGCCATCTGTAACAGTAAATAACAGCTCAAAAACTCTCCGCAACAGCGCTGGAGTAGTTACTGGGATGAAATGAACTTAGCAGTTGTCGACGGTTTAAGTGTGCTGCTAAACTGCTCAATAGCTCTAAAATCTAAAATTTTTTATTTTAATTAAATTATTTAGTAAATATAACCTCGAAAAAGTCGTCTATTCCACTAATATTTTTCGGTGCGTTCTTTAAAATTTACCCCGTAGATATATAGTGGCGCCACATTATTTAACGGTTCACTTTTTAATACACAGTCTGTACTCCTTACTTCTACACTCCATAAGGAGAACGTTGCTGCCATCTCCCAATTTGTTTCTTTCTGTCGCCTCTTTCAACGCCCATGGGATGATACGGATTTCTAATTCTTAAATTAGGCATTTAGAATTTTATTTTTAGAGATAAAATTCGGACATAAAAATTGCATGGGATAAAGTGAAAGGGAGAAAAGAAAAAGTGATATCAAGATTGTCATCTCTCAATATCACTCTTTCTATGATTTAAATTATAATGTAAACTCAGAGAATTTTCTCTTTATTTAAATATATCTTCTTTATTCAATAAACGCAACTTTAAAAAATATAGTTAAAATAGAGAGAGTATTGTCCTCAATTTGCACCTACCATCATCTTTATTAATTCCATCTTTCTTAGGGTTGACTGGTAGTGAATGCCATAGGGCATCAAGTCTGCCCTTTGTAACCCCTAGTTGTAGGTGTGTTGTAATAAAAAATAAAATAAATAAAAATACAGACAGAAAAACGAACAGAGTGGTATCATTAAAATACTTGCATTGGATTCCCAAATTACTCCGAGATAAATTAAACACAATTATAGACTTATTCTTAACATTTACAATTTTATTTACATCTATAAATGTATATTTATACATGTAAATAAAATAGAAGTGCCTCTTTGTAATATCGAAATAACTGACTTTTATCAAACAGGGGGTGTTATTTGAAGTTATTTGCCAAGAATAAATAACTGTTTTTTTAAAAAAATCGACGGGTTGCACTCCGGGAATGCCGGCAGAAGTGAAAATTTGAATATTAACGTTGTGCATTTTTGATATTTTGGAATGATTAGGGAATAATTTTGCACGAATTGCTTTAATTATCACACACGAACATTCGCGCAAGCGCCCTGCGCCGCCTAAATAAAACAGCAGGCGCAGGCATACATTTTCGCCGCGCCGTAGAAAGAGAGGGAGATACTTCCTCTCCTACGCCGTGCCGGCTGTCTCTCTCTCTCTTTCCATCCGTCTTACGAATTTTCGATCAGGGTCACGTGTCCTGACGCGAGTTTAACATTTTTTACCCATTACAAAAAAGTGTACAACGCCAACGCCGCTAATGAAGTTTTCACTTCAAAAATCTATTTGTCTGGCAAAATGTTAAGAATGGCTTAAACATTTGTAACAAAGCTTGATAAACAGATAGAAAGCAATGTCAGAAGGTATTTTTTATTTTAGGAAATCGTAAAGCTAAATATCTGCATAATACGACACTAACCGGGCGAAGCCGGCGCAGGCCATAGTGTAAATTTATATAAACAGATGATCGTGCCAAATCCAACCACAATCTATATCAAAAACTTATTTGAAACCTTAACTTGTATCAGTATTCCGTATCACGAAGGACGCTCAGCAGCAACACGGTCTCCGTCATGCAGACTACCAACGTTACCGAGGTTATTGTTCACGTCGCCTGCGCCGTTTGCGGAAAGTTCTCAAAATTCCTCAGGTATGTTTCATTGTTTAGTAGTTGGCGTAGTAATAATCTTGACTTATAGTAGCGACGAGGATCACACTAGGTGCCGTACATCTAACTTTTCCAAACTTCTAAACCAATCGGTGATCAGGGACATGTGTTTGTGTGTGTTTTAAAACACCACTCACTAATTCCAAGCTGCACTTATCAATTCAAAAGAAATTTATATCCACGCAAAGTTAACGTTTTGGCACCGTATTGCAACAGCCCCCTGACCCATGAGCGTGAGTTTTCCGTCTTATTATAATCGTATATTTGAATAACTTTTTTTGACAAATCAATTGTTACATTTACTTTTTGGGTATGTTCCGAAATACAAAAAAATTTTTGGGTATGTCCAATGCAAATGACGTCATGAATCGACGCTATACTGGTGATTCGTTCCAAAACATTGGACAGTATATGACGTCATACTTTTGCGCCATTTGGAAAAGTGTTGGCGATTATTTTGTGCTCCAAAAATCATTATATCATCCTAATGGATATACCATCAATTATTCTATAATTTTTTGTATTTGAATAAATAGAAACAAATTCTAGCACGCTTCATTCGGTAAACACACAATTAAAAATTGTTTTATTATGGCCGGATATCCGACACAGTATGGCGGCGGCACGCTAGTACAATAAAGTGTCAAATGATACGTCATTTGCATTGGACAGTACACTGCGTTGTATTTCGGAACATACCCTTTATATTCCCATACAACTTTAGTCAATCATAATACAAAAATTAATACATAAATAAATAATCTGTTGTGTCAATTAAGCTTATACAATATGTAATAAAAACCTTGTGGTTCTCTATTATCAAAATCAGTATTCAAACTATGGAAATAACTTTATTAACGTCTATAACTCGACCATTAAAAAGATTAATTTCGATTAAAAAAGTAAATTTGTGAATTTTATGTGGTTTTATTACTTTTGCATTATTTTTGCACCGATACTCGTGTCATTTAGAGGTAATAAAATCACAGATAATTTTCAAATATTTTTTTTAATTATATATTGGGAGGGAGTTTTCTGAAAAATAATTGTTTCTATACATTTGAATACTGTTTCTGCTAACACACTTAACGGGAACCGTAGGGTTTTTGTTACATGTTGTATAATTAAGGCAGATTTTAGAGGATTGACAACTAGCAACTAAGTAGAATTACACTGAATGTAGTAATTAAGCGGTGTAATATGATATTTATCATTAATGTAAGAAAAGTTGAGCATGCCATACTAACTAGTACAAAGTCCGTATTAAACTGATTTAGGTAATTCTGTTCGATTTTTAAGTCATACACAGAACAGAATATATTGTATTGTATTGTATGGTCAATAGATGAATAGGGACCATCGTGATTTTACCCATTCTATAAATTTTATGCCACTTGGTACTGCGATCAAAAATCTATACCAAGCATGAGATAAGCAAATCGATAAAAATAGCATAAAACAGTTATGGTTCCTTATCATGATGTCCTTGTCCACGCTGCAGCTATTGTGGTTGTAGACGAATGGGTCGGCTCGACCGGGAAGTACCACGCTTTCATAGAATACCAGCGTAAAATGGCAGCTTAATACTGTTGTGTTTAGTGTGGTGAGTGTAGAGATCCGGAGATCCTTTTTTACTGGAAATGAGGCATTCCATCTTAGTCCTCAGGAGTGACAACGCATTTGCGTTTTGATTCATAATCGAGGTTAAATGTAGATGTCTATGGGCCACAGCATCCACTTACCATCAGGTGGACTGTGTGCTCGTTTGTCACCCTTATTCTATATTTAAAAAAGATTCTATTGCAATTATAGGCATTTAGGCTGATGATGGCTTTTATAGTGCAACTTGAAAATGGCTATTTAATATTGTTATATCAATATGATATATTCCAACATACAATTATGTTATGCTTAAATAAATTATGTGTATTCAACTAATATTATTTAATTATGTGTATTGAATTATATTGTAACTTGTCATTGCAGGTAATGTTATAAAATCTTGCTACTTTCTTATTCCAGGGAGACAGGCGACACTATCGCCGGCGTGATGTCACTGCCGCTCATTTGACTGCGGCTAATGCTGAGAATCGACTTCTGTGTGTGCCGTTGTTGCAAGCAGAAAGAGCTTGGGCTCATGCAATGCAACTAAGACAGGAAGCAAACACAGAGCCAAGAAAGAAGTTCCATCTAGTTTCTCGTTTGAAAAAGGCGTATGCACATGCTCAAACTTTGATGCAGTTATGCGAGGTGAATTTTATTTCATTTATTGTCACTTATGATTTTTTTAAAGCTTTAACAATTCATATTACCTATCTAGGCGCTATCCATAAATTTCACAGTACGCGAGCAACCCGAGTTGCAAAGCACCGGTACCATTGTAAATGTTAGTTGCAATTTTAAGATTTGTCACGTGCTCACATCGTTAGTTGTCTATAGACTGTAAATTTATTTTAAAGTAAAACTTCTTTACGCTCGCTTGACTTGGGGAGTAAGCTGGCGAACGCGTGACGAAAGCGTTACGATAAGTGTGATCGGGCGAGGCGAACGGGAGTTGAGTGGGGGATATAAGCAAGAGATTGCAGTGCGCGCGCACGTTTTCTTTCTCACTTTCTCTCATAGCTACGTACTACGTATATAGTTAAGTTCTGTATTTTATTAATTAATATTTTGTTTAATACATTAAATATTCTACGTTTATAGTGAATAAAATTGAAAATTTCGGATGAATAATAACAAATTATGGAAGGAGGCCGATTATGTATTTAAATATTTGTAGAAAATTAATATATGTACATGTACATATATTAATTTTTCTATATACATATATATATATATATAGATGGAGCTAAAGAAGTTTTACTTCAGTAGTGTGGTCATAAGCACACTCGTATTTTTTATATGAAAACAATGCATTTATATAATTTGATAGAGCGGGGTGTGCGATGCGCGCACTCAGCTGGAGGCGGGCGCGTACGCCGCGTGGCTGGGCGGCGTGCTGCTGCTGGAGCTGCAGCAGTGGCGCGCCGCCGCCGACAGCCTGCAGCGCGCGCAGCTCGTGCTCGACAAGCTGTGCGCCGCGCTGCCCGACGACGAGCGCCACGTCTACAAGCAGAAGGTGACCGACGCCTCAATATCGGGACTCACTCACTTGTCACTTGAACTCACCATTGATTCAGTTTCTTTTCGTTTTAAAGAATCGAGTCTTTTTCGAAGGTTTTTAAAGTTTTAAGTTATATAAAAATTGCTACCTATTTTGTCTTGTGTATACCTTTATGTTATTGTATGTGTATTTCTATATTTTAAATGTATTTATTTATTATATTATATTACATATAATATTTAAATGTATTTATTTATTATTAATTATTTATATTTATGATATGTATTTATTGATTATATATTTATAATATAATAAGCTGAAGTGGCAGTCGGCCAGAAGAGTCGCAAGAACAACCAACAACCGATGGGCAATGAGGAAGAAAGGTTATCGAGTGGCACCCTCGTACCGGTAACCGAAATGTAGGGCGGCCACCCCGCTACGCCTGTGATCAGCACTGGACTTGTAAAGGGCTGTGATGATGATGATGTTGATGATGATGTTGATGATGACGATGATGATATATTTGTAAGTATTGTAGTCTTAGATGTGTATATTTTGTAATAAATTAAGTACATCTGCAATGTGGTTGTCTGGTAGAGATATCTTCTAAGTGATAATGCCGCCAACTGTACCTTTACATTATTTATTGTTCTTTTTCCTTTCTTGTTTATTGGTGTGCAGTATAGTATATTTCATTTATTCATTCATCATGAATATTAATTTTAAATAAAACTTGTTAACAACACAGGTAGAAGAGTTGAAGCCAAGCTTAAGGTACTGCGCTTACAACATCGGCGACCAGTCGGCGGCCGGCGACCTCCTCGCCATGCGTGGACAAGGGCTCATCGAGAATCTAGACACGCTCATGGCGCAGGCCAAGTATGTTCTCGTATTTCATTTCCTAATATTGATCTTATCTTATAAACGTTTTGTCGTACACTGTGTCGACGTGTACACTTGTATCACTAAAATATTTATTTTTATAGGATAGGATGACAAACGAGCACACAGTCCACCTGATGGTAAGTGGTTGCTGTGGCCCATAGACAGCTACATCTATCTTTGATTACAAATCAAAATGCAGATGCGTTGTCACCCGTGAAGACTAAGATGGAATGCCTCGTTTCCAGTAAAAAGGGTCTCCGGTTCTCTACACTCACCATACGAAACACAGCAGCATTAGGCTACTATTTTACGCTGGTATTCTGTGAGAGCGTAGTCCTTCTCAGGTCTAGCAGACCTATTCCTGCTACAACTATACTACTAATATAATTGCAGCGTGGCTCTTCCACGTATAAAAATACTAAATTATGTACGTTGTAGTCACAGTTTAAAGACCTTACAGTTGGGAAAAATAATTTTGAGTGCCGTTTTCGTAAAATATGAGTTACTAAGTAAAATTGGTAGCATACAACGGCCATGCTTGCTTTTCAAATTTACGTACATAATTAAATTTAATAATCGAAAACTGAAAACATCTATGAAAAGAAAGTGTCATGAAAATATTTGGCAGTGCAACACTTGTAAATGCATTTTCTTGTAGTAATAAAAAAATATTGTTACGAGCTTGTGGTTCGTGACAATAAAAATTGCCGATAAAATTACCTAAATTACACTTTAATTTACTGTACACAAATTAAAACTTAAAACACTAATAATTAAACACACTAATTCACTTAATTCCGCTCCGAAGCTTCGCTTGTTTCGCCCAAATCAACACTACTCCCATCGCATCTTGCAGCGCCTATATATTTAAATTAGCAAAGAAATATCCAGAATGTTCAAGTAAACACGCGCAAGGTACCGAGCGTTCGAGTTTCGACTAGGCGCTGTCAGTTGAGTGATTTGTGATGTCATTTTCTCAATGCTCCCCTCGCTCTCGTTCCTGACACTAGATGGCGCTAGTTGACTTATTCATGCAACACTGCCCCCTCCTAAGACATGCTCGTCCCGAGCATTATCGGTCCCATAATAACGCGCCAAGCGATCCACATGGACGATCTTAGGAGTCCCTCTTGCGCCTTTCTGTATCCGGTAGGTCACATCGTTGATCCTGGTTACAATCCGGTACGGGCCGTCCCATTTAGCTTGAAGCTTAGGAGATTTCCCTTTGCTGCGGACTGGATTGTGCAACCACACAAGTGAACCTTCGTCGAACCCTTTGTTGTTCATTTTGCGGTCATACCGGGTTTTCATCTTTTCAGACATTTGCTGGCAAGATTGTCTGACGTGCTCATAAACGTCATTCAATTTTTTCCGCAAGTCATTTGCATAATCGGTTATACTGCGTGGAGCATCGGGTGGTATCCCGGTGATCAGGTCTGCAGGCAGCCGTAATTCTCTTCCAAAGTTTGCGAAAGCTGGTGTCACTGTTGTACTTTCGTGAACAGAACTTCGATATGACAACAAAAACGGTTGTATGTGCTTGTCCCAATCTCGTTGCCGATTGTCTACAACTTTTGCTAGGTACCTCTCCAATGTCTGATTAAATCGTTCCACCATTCCATCAGATTGCGGGTGATAAGAAGTCGTTCTTGTTTTATGAGTACCCATAACTCGGCAAGTTTCCTGGAATATTTGAGACTCAAAATTCCTTCCTTGATCGCTGTGAATCTCTAAAGGTACTCCAAAACGACAGAAGACTTCATGAACTAGTTTATCTGCAACTGTTGAAGCTTCTTGATTTGGAATGGCGAAGACTTCTGGCCACTTAGTGAAGTAATCCATCACAACCATGAAATACTTGTTACCGCTTTCACTCTCCGGAAACGGCCCCGCCACGTCAATGGCTATTCTCTCCCATGGTGCACCAACATTGTACAACTTCAATGCACCTCTACTACGAGTCTGAGGTCCCTTTACAGCCGCACAACTTGTACATTTGCGACACCAGTCCTCGACATCGTTTCGACAGTGGACCCAGTAAAACCGTTCTCGGATCTTCAGTAGAGTTCGTTTAACTCCCAGATGGCCTCCTGAACAATCATTATGGTACAGCTGTAGAACATCCGGTACTTTAACTTTAGGGACAACCATTTGCAAATGACAGCTGTCTCCCCGAACGTTTTCCCATTTACGACACAGAACTCCATCCTGAAGCAGCAAGCTGTCCCACTGGGCCCAATAGCTTTTAGTGGTCGAACTCATCGCTGAGACGTCACTCCACTTGGGCTTGGGAGCACTGGCCTTTATCCATTCCAGAATCGGCTTGATGTCCGGATCTTCCTGCTGTGCATGTAGTAAGCTGTCCTTCCACTCGTTGCTGAGGTGGTCTGCCCTGAGCATCCTCACGGATACCACTTCCTTACTCTCTTGCCTAGTACAATGTTTGCAATCTTCAGGACAAGGTCTTCTTGACAATGCATCTGCGTTGCCATGAGATTTCCCGCTGCGATGTTCGATCTCAAAGTCGTATTCCTGCAGTAGTTCAATCCACCTCGCAACTTGTCCTTCTGGGTTTTTAAACTGCAATAGCCATTTTAGTGCAGCATGGTCAGTTCGTAAGTGAAATTTTCGTCCCAGAAGATATTTGCTAAAATGTTGCAACGACTTTACCACAGCTAGCAATTCGCGTCTTGTGACACAGTAGTTCCTTTCCGGTTTTGACAACGACTTGCTGAAGTACGCTATCACGACCTCTTGGTCACCATTACGTTGAGACAACACACCGCCAAGTCCTATATCACTTGCGTCTGTGTCAACTATAAATTCTTTGCTTGCATCAGGGTATCCCAAAATAGGTGTTTTGCACAGACGGTCCTTGAGCTCCTGGAATGCGATGTTACAACTTTCATCCCAGCAGAAATGTCGCTTCTCCTCGGTTAGCTTATGCAGAGGTTAGACTATATCTGCAAAGTTCTTCACAAAACGTCGGTAATAGGAGCACAAACCCAAAAATGCTCTAACCTGCGTCTTGTCTTTTGGAACCGGCCAATCCTTTACAGCTGCGATTTTCTCTGGATCCGTGCGGATACCTTCTTCCGACACTACATACCCCAAAAAGTTGACTTGCCGTTTGAATAGTGAACATTTCTTCGGACTCAACTTAAGGTTGGCACTCTTAATCTTCATGAGCACGCGTTCCAGGTTTTGAAGGTGTTCCTCAAACGTACGGCCCACGATGATGATGTCATCCAAGTAGACCAGACAGGCATCGCCAGTTAGCCCGGTAAGTACAAGTTCTATCAGCGTTTCAAACGTTGCTGGGGCATTGCACAACCCAAACGGCATTACTTTAAACTGCCACAGACCCTTTCCCGTCGAGAACGCAGTTTTCTCCTTGTCCTTAGGGTCAATTTCAACTTGCCAGTAGCCACTTTTTTAGGTCCAGCGTGCTAAACCACTTTACTCCTGTAAGCATGTCCAGCGTGTCGTCAATTCTCGGCAAGGGATAGCTATCCTTCTTAGTAACGTCGTTTAGACGGCGGTAGTCAACACAAAACCGCAAGCTACCATCCTTCTTCTTTACCAGTACCACGGGTGAACACCATGGACTAGATGAAGGTTCAATAACACCATCCCTCACCATTCCCTCAATCATGGTTTCCATTTCCTTTTCACGTGCTACCGGCAATCGTCTTGGCCGCTGACGGATAGGCAACTCTTCACCTGTGTTTATTTTGTGTTGAACTAAACCAGTCTTTCCTATGTCAGCATCGTTTGATGAGAATACATCGGCGTACTCGAGTAACAACTTCTTCGCCTTCACCAATTTGTTCGGGGACAGAACACTGCGACAGTCTTCCAAAAGTGTGGTCACTCTCGTTTCTGAATCCTTGCTGGGGGTCCCACTCGATATATATTGGCACTGACGTAACCAATCCACTTCCTCACAAGTACCAACCAGTGTACCTTTTTCTATAATCTGTTCCCGGTCGCAAAGGTTCAGCACACGTACTCCTGAGATGTCAGTGGTCCTGACCAAGGTTCGAGCTACTTTCCATGGAAGGTTATTGTTTACCCTTTCCACAAGTACACAACGGTGAGCTTGCCCAGCGTTTCGAGGAAGACTAACCGGAACAATCGTTTCCGATCTCGGCGGAAGAACAATCTTCTTGATGCTGTACACGTTCCCTGGTAACGCACCTTCCATAAAAAGTTCCTCCTGTCCACATTTCAAAACACCTTGCTTAACGTCGATCTCGCAACAATTATTCCTCATAAAGTCTAAGCCTAGGATGCAGTCGTCCATTATATCAGCCACGATGACATTATGCAGGTAGATCACGTTGCCTAGCTTTAACTCCATCTCCTTCTCTCCACGGACGGGTATACGCTGACCGGTGGCTGTTACCAAATTAATGCGTTCTCGGTTGTATGCGGAGTCCCCAAGGAACTGGCTTATAAGTTGGGAACTAACAACCGTACGAGAGGCTCCAGTGTCTATGGTCAGTTTACACGGCATTCCGTTGACCTCGCCCTTGATGATTAGACTGTTCCCATCATGGGTTTGTGAGATCGAGATCCTTGGGGCTCTTTTAACATCAGCCAGCACCCGCCCCGCAGTTCTGGCTTTTACTCGTTTCCCTGCTGCTGCTGGGCGGTACTGTTGGCCGCACTACCCTCCTGAGATCGTTCACCTTCCCTTTCTAGGGTTCGCTTAGGGCAGCTGGATCGAAGATGGCCCTTTTCCCCACAGCCATAGCACCTAGGGCTGTATCCTCTGTTGCGGTCGCGAACTGTATCTGCTGCAACCTCCCTGATGCGATGGGAACGATGATCCTGCCGCACGGCTTCCACCTCCAGTGCATGGGCCAAGGCGTTCTTAAGCGTGTCGTGGTGCCCGAGTCTCACAGCAGCTCTGACTTCAAGGTCGCGGATGCCGTCGATGAATGTCTGAACCAGGTTCCCTTCAATGAGCGCAGGTACAGACTGGTATGCTTTTCGAACCATCTTCTCCACCTCAAGGGCCCACTGCTGCAGGTTCTCGTTGCTGCGCTGCACGCGATCTTTAAGCTGCGCGCGAAAGACGTGTTCCAGAGGTGTTTGGGGAAGCTGCTCATGGGTCACTTTCTTACCGAGAGCTTCCAACACAGTTAAGGCTTGGTCGCGCAGGCCTAGGGTGAGTGCAGTCATGGCTTGG
Organism: Parnassius apollo; assembly: GCA_907164705.1. Lineage (NCBI taxonomy): Eukaryota > Metazoa > Arthropoda > Insecta > Lepidoptera > Papilionidae > Parnassius > Parnassius apollo. The sequence goes on along the minus strand of CAJQZP010001218.1, from coordinate 7,852,277 downwards.
CTTTTATTCCAGCCGTTCGCCTCCATGACGGCCTCGAACTGGATTTTGTAGGCCGACCAGGAAGAGGTCCCGTCGAACGGCGGCACTTTGAATCCACGTAGCGAAGGTGCTGCAGCTACTACGGGAGCTGTAGTTCCATCCGCAAGTTTGAGGTCGTTTAGCGTTTTCTTCACGTCAGCCATCACGTTGTCAACCCGATTGTTCACATGGTTGATTCGGGTTTCATGTTCTTCGATTCGGGTTTCAGCTTCCGACAGGCGGTTGTCGTGTTGAGCAACCCTATCCTTCACGTCCCTTATCTCTTTCCCAAAGGTAGCGTGAAGGTCCTTCATGAGGAGCATCTGCTCTTCCGACCGACGAGCCTGTTCCGCCTGCTGACGGGCCTGTTCCTCTCGTCCGCTCTGCAGCTGCTCTTTCAACTGACGGACCTGTTCCTCCTGTCGGTGGGCCTGTTCCTCCTGTCGGCGGGCCTGTTCCTCCTGTGGGCGAGCCTGTTCCTCCTGCTGCTCTTTCAACAGACGGGCCTGTTCCTCTCGTCCGCGCTGCAGCTGCTCCTGTAGCATCGCCATCAGAGCACCTAAGTCAGGTGCTGCAGATGTAGGAGCTAATGACGGGCCCGCAGCCTCCGTGGCTGGCAGTTGGCCCTCCGACATCTGCGCCGTTGCACCACCAAATCTCCGCTGGTCCGTCTCATGCTGGCGTTGACTGCGGGTACGGACACCCTCCGTTTCTTCCTTAGGTAAAATCGGCATGATTTGATCCCACTTCTGACACCAATTGTTACGAGCTTGTGGTTCGTGACAATAAAAATTGCCGATAAAATTACCTAAATTACACTTTAATTTACTTTACACAAATTAAAACTTAAAACACTAATAATTAAACACACTAATTCACTTAATTCCGCTCCGAAGCTTCGCTTGTTTCGCCCAAATCAACACTACTCCCATCGCATCTTGCAGCGCCTATATATTTAAATTAGCAAAGAAATATCCAGAATGTTCAAGTAAACACGCGCAAGGTACCGAGCGTTCGAGTTTCGACTAGGCGCTGTCAGTTGAGTGATTTGTGATGTCATTTTCTCAATGCTCCCCTCGCTCTCGTTCCTGACACTAGATGGCGCTAGTTGACTTATTCATGCAACAATATCTTGTTCATTAAACGTTTTTAAATTATAATTATATACATAATGTTAATAAATTATAGTGAGTTTTATAATATGCAAAATCATTTTATTTCCATTTTTTTAACAAACCCTAGCATACATATAGCATACATGTAAATACCTAAGCGGGCGGCGGCATCGTCGGACATCAAAGGTGTTTCACATCTGTAAGGTCTTAAAACTATGGTGTAGTGGTCTGGTAAGAGATTCTACTACACCATATCATCCCATATGCGTTGAAAGGAGACGCAACTGAGGGAAATGAAGTTGGAGAGGGAGCAGCACCTTTTTGATAACAGCTCAAATTAATAAAATACTGCCTATGACGCAATAGTAAATAAAGTAATTAAGAATAAACTTACTTAGCAAATCTAAAAGCAAATTACCTATTCAGGAGTCTTTAATATTATAGACCACTTACTAATGTGGTGGAATCACATTAATAAGTTATATATTATAATCATTCAAGTTTCTTTTTTCTCTATATTACTACACCTATGTCAAATTGTACTTCGATGGGTTGACTGGTAGTTTATCTAGATGCATTAAGTCCGCCCTTTTTATTATTTTTAATAGGGAATAAAATAAATAATAAATGGTAAACAGTTTCCAGTGGAGATCACACACTCAGCTGATGCTATGTGGTTGCAGTACGAATGAGTTGCCTCGACCCAGGAACCCAGCACCACAATCTCACATAATAGCAGGTTAATGCTGCTATGTTTCGTATGGTGAATGTAGATAACCTCGTTTCCAGAAAAAAAAGGTCTCCACTTTTCCTACTGGAAATGAGGCATTCTTTCTTAGTCCTCAGGGGAGATAATGCATTTGTATTTTGATTTTTAACCAAGGATAGAGGAAGATATCTATGGGCCCCAGAATTCATTTACCATCAGGTAGATTGTGATTAATATTCTAATAAATATCTCCCATATTTGCCATAGTTGCCACGTTTGGCAGGGGGGTAGCAACCGCAGTTTTTAGTCTTATTTCTTAGTAGTTATAAATGAGATACTGCTGCTCATCTTCTGGTCCGTTTCCTCTGTCGACTTTTACAACGCCCACGAGACGTCAGAGTGCGTGTATGCGTATGCATGTGTATGTGTGTGTGTGTATGTGTGTTTATGGCCTACAGTATTTTACTGCTTATTTGTCACTCTGACTTGTATTAAAATACAGCGTTATATTACTTTATAATATTGACTCGCATATATATATATATATATTTCTCCACAGAGAGTCCCGCTCTGGAGTAATGCACGAAATAGAATGGCGCGGTCGTCGCGTTACTGTACGACCTGAGAAAGTGCGACTCTTTTTAATTGCCTTGCAGGACTTCGACAAATCCGTTCAGAACGCACAGAGCGTCGAAGCTAAGATCGAAATCCTCGAAAACATTCTTATGGACTGTAAAGACGCAATATCAGCCCTCAAAGATGAGATAAAGAACGATCCCAAGCTTAAAACGGCACCGGAAACTCAAATGCCAAGTATCAGTTACCTGCTTTCTTACTTGATGTATCTGCGCCTTATGCGGACTATTGAAAGGAACAACTTGTTAGTGCAACAAGCAGAAGAAGCGCGCAAGAAGAATACGCAAATAGACGGCAAGAAGGTGCGTCCTCAAGATTTGACGAGGTTGTACGAGATCATCCTGCAAAACTATACGGAGCTGCAGCAGTTGCCTGGATTTGATAACGACGCGGATTACCAAAAGGAAATCGAAACTGCTATGAAGGCGTACCGCGCTTTCCGTTGCTATTACATCGCGCAAGTGTTGACTGGACTCCGTCGCTTCAGAGAGGCCCTCGCTATGTTAGAACGCAGTAGCAACTACACTTCGGAATCTATCGCCAACAAACTAGACGATAAAGAATTACTGCAAAAACTAGAGATGCTGCAAAAGGATATTGAGAGTTGTAAGTTCGAAGTCCACGCGGACTCAGTACTAGAAGACGACGAGGAAGATGAAGAAATTAAGTACACTTCAAGTGGGAAACCTTATAAAGATAAAAAACCTTTGGTTGATCGTTTGGACGAATACAGAGAAGATACGCAAGTGCTCACTAAAAACCCCAACATTTATAAACTACCACCCCCGATGGAAGCGATACCTTGTAAGCCGCTGTTTTTCGACTTGGCGTGTAATTTCATCGAGTTCCCCAATCTGGATGATAAGACGGGAGCAGCTAACGGCAAGAAGCAAGGGGCTGGTATCACTGGACTTGTTAAAGGCTTTTTGGGATGGGGTAAAACTGACAAATAACTTTTACTATACATATTGCACTAAAATGTATTAAAATACAAGTTGCTTATATTGGAACATTATTTTGGTTTACTATTGATTTTTTCAATTCCTCTTTTCTGAATACTAAAGTGGAATACCTTGTTATTACTAAAAGGGGTCTCCAGTTCTCGTCACTCACTATTATTAATATTTAATGAAAAACCCTCTCAGAAATGAACCTGTGCCCAGAAGTGTGACGTATATAGGCTCTAACTTTTATTCAGTGCCAGCATGGTCCTTTTGTGGGCGAGCACTCATTTCTGCTGTAGCCATGATATTCTCATTACACATTAGCAATCTGATTTTAAAATTGGGATTTTTCATAGCGCAAACGGTATTCATACTTACACGCAAATATCGCTATACCTGGCATGTTCGATACGCACATATGCAGAGAAACCTTTTAATTAAAAGTTTCACGACAAACCTACATTCAATTCGTATACATTCTATATATATTAGAAAGAACCTATATTTAATTGCACCACTATATTAGCATTATGTTGCACTATAATAACTACAAAATTGATATTCTACCGGTGCCCTTATCAAGGACTCACGAGCAATCAACATAAGTTTAAAACTAAAGAGGAATAACATGATTTAACTCCTTTTTTTCACCATCAAATCACCAGACGTTGCGGTTGTCTATACGATTTGTTATGATAAGCTAAAGCGAAGAAGTGGAATAATCTATCAGCGCCCAATTACAATGTAATTGTATCTAAGGCGAGTAAATAGGCGTTTATTACGCTTAGTCAGTGTGATTTACCCTAGGTCTAGTTCTTTGAGTATACTACCAACTGGAAAGGCCATGCGTGTTAATTCCTATACAAAAAGTCTGTAACTTTCAGAGGGAGGCGAGGATAACACACTACTATATACTTCACTACAAATACAAATTGAATCGCGTCACTACACATGCAACTACAGCATTTGTCTTTGTGTTCATTGCATTTTCGCACACCATCAAATTATACACGTGTCGATACACTGGTGTCTCCAGTGTTTCCACTATCAAATTTTAATTTTACCCCAATTTTTTTTTTGACAATTGCCCTAAAAATATTTCAAATTAGTTTCCGTAAATCCTTGATTTAGGGCGTTTTTAAGAGTTATAAATTAAACGAAAACTTTATCCTTTGATCTTTTTATTGCATGTTTTCCGAGAAACCCGCATATAGTCTAGTTCCATTTTTAAAATCTTATTAGAATGGTTCAGATGTCCATCTAAGGACGATGACATATTATCACCAGTTTTACAATACGTTAGCTTAGCACTCAAAAATTGACAAGGAAACACTATAATTTAATTTAATTTCTTCAGTTCTGTCGTTCACAAAGTTATCGTAGTAGACTACATTAAAATAGTGCTACCACCTTTATATTCGATTTTACCCCAAATTATCCTAATTCCCTAAAATATAAAATAGCCCTAAGCCATACTTTAAGTTAGCGGTTTCGCCCTAAAAAAAAGGCGAAATCCCTAAAAGTGTAAACATAACACACAATGGGGCGAGGGCTATATCGATATTTTTTTATTGATAAACAAATCATCACCCATAGCCCGCATAAGTTCAGCGTTTGTAAAAGTGATTTTTTTGTGTTTTTTCATTCATTACAGCCCTTTATAACCCCACTGTTGAACACAGGCCTCCCCTAAGGAATGCCACAAAGCAAGGTCCTGAGCCACCTGCATCCATCGACTTCCTGCATGTCTTACCAGGTCGTCACTCTATCTAGTGAGGGGACGTATACACTTTTAGCACCGGTACGAAGCTGCACTCGAGAACCTTTTCCCCATCAGTAATCGGTTCTTCGAGCTATATGACCGTCCCATTGCCACTTCAGCTTACTAATCCTTTGGACTATGTCAGTCACTTTGGCTCTACCACGGATATTCTTATTTCTAAGTTTATCTATAAAGTAACCCCGAGCATAGCCGTATTCATAGCTCGCTGAGCGACTTTGAACTTTTTAATACGGCCAGCAGTGAAGGGATTTTTTTTTGCAATAAAAAGTTATGATTTTATTAGTTAATGGATTTATGGCCAGTTTTTGAAAGACTGATCAAACTCCAATTTTAATTCAAATTTAATCATAAAGTTGGCTACGGGTGCTATTCCACGTTGTATAGCTTCAACGGAATTATCGGATATAAAATCAAACCTGTAGTCGACATACCCATAATGCATTTCGCTATTAGCATGATATTCCGTACAATTTTTTTATCAGGGTTACTCTCCGCCTTCAATTTTAATGCCGTCAGCGCTTCTTGAGTAAACCCTGGTCGGCCATCAATGGCACTGTACCACTTAGTCAATGTCCGTGGTGCAGGCAAACATGTTCCAAAAGTTTTACGTACATAGCGATAGTCTTTTGGTTAATAATTAAGTGTTAGGGTGAAATATCTTAATTCCATGGGAATATTTAGTTCTGGCACATAATAAATAATAGTATAAGAACAGAAGGATCACTCTCTGATAGCAAACTTGCAAGTTTAAACCTAGTTACAACGTCGCTAATATTCATAACACTTTGCACGCTTCGCAAGAAACTTTCATGAAATTAGCCTACGGATTAAATCGTCGAAAAAAATTTAATGCGGCGCGCGTATTAAGTCAAAATTCACCTTACGTCCGCGTGCTAGTGTCTGTATCACTTAGCCCGACACACCGAGGTGTTATGCAATGTATTAGTAATTTGCTGATAGTAAGAATATATATTATTGTTCAATGTAAGGTAGGTTAAAGGTATTATCAATATAGTATCCATATGATATATTAAGGTGTAATAGTATTAATAAGTAATATATATATATATATATATATATATATATATATATATTTACTTGAAACGGCGAAACCGGACTTGCTCTTTATAACCGAGACACAGGAGTCTTCTCCGGCTGATACTTCGTATCTCTCCTACCCGGGGTACAAATTAGAACACTCCTTTGTGCCCCTGCTGGAGTTTGCGTGTACGTCAGGGAGGACATCTGTTTTCGACGTCTCGGCAGCCTTGAAGGTACGGACCTGTCCATCGTATGGCTGCACGTAGACAGCGACGACCATCCCCGCATCTTATAGGTCCCATAGCTATAATGCCGACTCAGACCGATTCATTGTCCACGTCCAAATGGCTGCAGACTTCGTGCTACCACAGGTCCCATCCGCAGAGATCGTGATATTTGGTGATTTTAACGCTCACCGCGCTGTATGACTTGGTTCCCGTTTAAACGATTATGCGGGTAGATCTGTTTATGACTGCTTTAACAATTTACGTCAGACCATATGCCTGACACAAATGGTTACCTTGCCTACGCGGATCCAAGATGTGGAAGACCATGTACCTTCCCTGTTGGATCTTCTGCTGACCTCTCATCCGGACGGATATCAGGTATCCGTCGATGCTCCTCTTAACTCCTCGGACCATTGTCTGATCCGCTCTCATGCTCAAATCGCAGTTACGTTCTGCAGGTTGCCGCCGTGTTTGGCATTATAGGTCAGCCGATTGGGACGGGATGCGATCTTTTTTTGTATACTACCCTTAGGGGCGGGTTTGCTTCTCGCCGGATGAGCCCAGCGTTGTTGCTGATTCTGTCGCTGATGTGGTGCTAAAGAGAATGAAATTTTTATTACATCAACTGTGGTATTTATCGGAGGCAGAACTTAGCCACGGTTTGGTCGCTCCTGCAAAATTGCATTACGCCATAAGCAGGAGTGCTGCCACGCCTGGGCTGACGCATCTACGACTTGGGATACAAATACCAGCGCTCTTAAAAAGAAGTATAACTCCGCTTCCAGGTCCTTCAAAAGTGTCATTGTCAAGGCGAAGTCAGAGCACATAGGCAGAATTGGCGAGAAACTACTTCGATTTCCTTCGGGAACACGTGCATTCCGGTCTCTCGCCAAGGCTGTCCAAGGGAACTTCTGTCAGCCATCTCCCCCATCTCTGCACAGAGAGGACGACTCGTTAGCCCATGCTGCAAAGGACAAAACCGATCTGCTGGGCTCTCTCTCTTTGCGTCCAACTCGACTCTTGATGACGTGGGGAAAACACCGGCAACGATCCCGCGGTATGAGTACTCCATGCCGGATGTGCTGTTTATCCAGTGCTCGGTGGCAGAGCACTCCTCTCCCAAGACATAAACAAGTCGAATGGGCCTGATGGCGTCCCTCCGATAGTGCTGACGACGTATGATCCTGAGTTGGAACCGGTTTTAACGCGTCTTTTACGGTATTCCTATTCCGTGGGCGTAGTCTCGAAATCATGAAAGACAGCTTTAGTGCACCCGATCCCTAAAAAAAGGTGACCACTCCGATCCGTATAACTACAGTCCTATCGCTTTCATCTCCTTGTTCTCCAAAATAATGGAATCCGGTTCTCCAAAATAATGGAGTCGGGGTCGCTCAGCTGGTGATCTGGGTTACCTAACATATAGATGGGCGGAGGCAGTAGAGTCCGAGGGTGAAGCGTTGGCTGTTAGTTTGGATATAGCGAGTTCGATCGGGTTTAGCACAAAGCGCTTCTTATGAAACTTCACCAGTTTTCATCGTAGTAGAAGTCGTAGTAGACGGTGCTTACTCCGATAACAAGTACCTATATTAATGCTGGTGTTCCACAAGGTTGCGTGCTATCACCGACGCTGTTTTTTCTGCATATCAATGATATCTCTCTTATACACCGGGCGTGCTAATATTTCTCGGGAAAACGTCGCTGAGTACCGGGACAAAATTGTGTCTGAAGTCGAGATTTTGTTGAACAAAATCTCGGACTGGAGGCGACAATCTAGTCCAATTTAATCCAGAAGGCACAAGTTTATCGCTAAAGAGGACCCCTTCGTCGTATCTCCTCAGTTTCAAGGCACTCCCCTTGTTGTCTCAGCCAGTACCGGAATCCTCGGCATCGACATATCGAGTGACGTGTAGTTTCGTGGTCACTTAGAAGACAAGGCCAAATTGGCCTCTAAAAAGCTTGGCGTGCTCTGGAGAGCGGGACAGTCTTTCATTCCGGCACACCGCCTACAACTTTACAAGGCGCAGGTTCGGCCGCACATGGAAAACTGTTCCTATCTCTGGGCTGGGACTCCCCAGTGCCAGCTCCTTCCACTTGACCGCATCCAGCGCACAGCGGCTCGAATCGTCGACGATCGAGTGCTTTCCGATCGGCTCGATTCTCTTTGCATTTTCTTTCGCATATACCATGGGGAGTGCTCTGAGGAATTGTTCGGATTAATCCCAGCCGCCAAATTTCGTGAACGCACTACGCGGCAAACGTCCCGATACCATCCACACCATCTAGATGCTTGGCGGTCCACCACTGTACGTTTCACAAGGAGTTTTCTTCCGCGTACGACCTCTCTGTGGAATAGTTTACCGCTGGCGATTTTTCCGGACCGATACGACCTAGGGACCTTCAAGAAAAGAGCTTACTCGCAACGCACCTGCAATTCTCCTAGTGTTGCGGTTGATCATGGGCGGCGGTAGTCACTTACCATAAGGTGAGCCGCATGCTCGTTTGCCCCCTTATTCTATAAAAAAAATCACACATTTACATCGGCGTATGGTCTTTTAACTGCAGGGAAGCGAGCAGATGCCTCTAGATATGAAACATTTTTGGGACGTGACCAGTTTAATGCCTTTTTGTCTTGAATGTTCAGGGCAACTTTTATCAGTTGCCAAGTGGTTAGCAGAACAGAACAGGCATGTTGGGGTATAGTAACACAATTATCTCCAGTGTGCTATATAAAGCATTTGAAGCAGCGTGGCTTTGATCTGCACTGAGCCTTTACATGTCCAAAGCGACAGCACTTCAAACACTGTATGGAAGGTTTCGACAGGAATTGATGTGTAAAAGCAGTATAAGTGAGAAGTAAGCTCTTGACCTGAAAACAACAACGGTTTGGGTGACCACCCACTCAATATCATCACCTTTCTTTACTGTTCGATGTAATCTCCTAGCTTTTATACTGTCTCCTCTGCCAGAGGGTGGTTCCAACTCACACACCAACTCCTCAATGGAAATATCAGTTGGTATACCTCTAACAAAACCCATTCTGGTAACATTAAAGGTTGGGATGACTGCTGATGGTTTGTATTTAGCAAGAAAAGATGCTTCGATAAATTTATTGGCATCTGAAGCAGTTTTAAAAGCTATTGAGACCCTGTTACGACCTAAATTCGTAATACTTTGTTTTTCAATATTGGAAAAAGGTCGGATTGTATAACCAGATGTAGCTTCGGGTTCTATACGCTTAAGGTGAATAGTAAAGGGCCCTTTATCACTATCTATGTATTTTTTCTTTTCTAAAAAATCAGGGTGGGTGTAAATATTTTAATATATGTATATATACAAATTAGTTAAAATATATCCGAAAATCGCTGAAACACGTGTGACTACCAATCACTCTGGCAACATAATCCAATTATATTTATTTAAAAATAGCCTTTTTGCACTTCGTGAACTATTATGGCAACACATGATATTTCACGAAAATATTCAGAAAATACGAGTTTTTACAATAATATTATTTTAAAAATATTCACAGATGAAGTCACGTTGTCCTTTTGTAAATTTGACGTTTTTATTTTACACTGCAATACGGTATTTTTATCAGAGCTCGATTGACTGGCACGATCACTTGCGGAATGGTCACAGAACATATATACCACTAATGGTGCACGAAGCTGAGCAACTAGTTTTATATAACGTATGAGCCGGACTCTCGTACTTTTGACAGAGGAATATGCCTTGCGATGTCGCCTCCTTTTTTAATAGACAAAGGTCTAGTTTTATCACCACTTACCAGCATAAGGGATAACAGTAAAGCACTCAGTTAAATTAATGTAGAAAACCGAGAGACAACTGCAGATAAAATTGACGAAATCATCATCTCGGTTTCTCGGTCGGTTGAAAATAAAATTGTGGTCGTCTGTATTTATTAAAGGCCATTAATAATTGCCCGTACTCGTTTTTACATTTTTAGTAACTTGCTTCCTCTTGTTTGTAAGTTCGGTACACAATCCACTTAAAACTAACTTCAAGATGAGTCAAAGTTGAATCTTTAAATGTGTAGGTATATTTTAAGTTAGTTAAGAAGAGAATTACAACAGACTTCTTCTCTGTTTGTGTCTGTTCGGTACATATTTAGCAATCGATTTTTAACTTATTTCCCGATGAGGTAGAAGACTTGAATCTTTAAATATAGCTCAAAACTGGAAAAGTAGCAAAAATGGTCGCCATTTTGTATTAAAACGTGGTAGAAACATGTTACGGAGTATTGACTGCAGCACAATTGGGTTGACTTGACTGAGGAAAGACCCCGCTCGCACAGAACACTAGCTAGAAATAGTAACAACGCTGTTGTTTCGTATAGTGAGTGAAGAGAACCGGACCGAATGCCTTTTTTACTGAAAATAAGGTATTCCATCTTAGTCCACGTAGTCGATAACAAATTCGCATTTTGACATCTGAGATGGACTGTATGTTCCCTTATCAATGTTACTTTAAAAAAAAAAGAAAAAAAAACTAAATAAAAATGGAAAAAACTAAATAAGTGAAGTTGTACTGTTTAATATTTTAATGGGTAAGCTTAGTCGAAAAACTGCTCGAGCACTATTCCTTGTGCAAATTACGCAACTGATTACAAAAATTTACTGTAATTGGAAAAAGTTATTTGTTTTACAATATTACAGAATATTTATTGATCATTTAATATTTGAATTGTTCTTCAAGTAATTTGGATTGCCCCTCAATGTTTCCAAATTTCTAAACTAATCAAAAGGAGGGAAAGGAAGTAAAAAATAATTCGTATATAAACGTGAACTATATTCGTATATTCATTTGTTATCATCACCAGAAACACACCCAACAGTTTTCAACAAATTTATTACTCCTCAGAACTGTTTTCAATAATCTAAAATGACTACTTTGTTCGGAAAAATACAAAAGCCTATTTGCAATTAAAGAGTTCAGATGTATTTAACGAAATGAAATAACGAGTTAAAGCACTAGCTTTGCTGCAAGTACAAAAATATAATAATTAGAATTAAACAATATATTTTACACTGTGTCACATTTACATTTTATATAATCACATTTAGCTTATTCATTGCGATACTGTCATCTTCAAAATGTATTTGATTACATGTCAATCACATGAAGCATATGCGCAATGTTTCATAAACATTTTACAAAAAATTAATAACAATAGACAACCATGGACTGTATTAGTAGATCATCTTTAACAGAACATAGCACATCCTTGTATATTACAAAAAAGTACAAAATTATGATCATAAGCATGCTATTACTCACATAGACATAGGCTGAACTAAACTTAATCAAGATAAAACATACAGTCGACTATTTTGAAACCTCTCATTAATGCTATTACATTATCTCAACAAATGATTTTGAGAAAACAAAATACACACCATGTATGTAAAATCAAGGCCTTCTGTTTGTGAGTGTACAATATAATAGTCTGTTTCGTGCTCAGCAATATTTCACTAACATATGATGTTGATAAGTTTGAAATATGTATCACAATTAAGTTTGTAAATAACTAACGAGTTGCTAGAGGCGGCCAGTGTGCAGTGTCGTGAGCGATACGATCGCTGGGGGATAGCAGCTGGCCGCACGTCATGCACACGTCCAGTTGTGAACTGACATTCCTGCCCACAACTAACTCTTGTTGCTTCGCTATATCAGGCAAAAGTGCCACTAAATCGGGGAACAAGGAGTCCATCTGCGGGCCCAAGGCTGATTGGCAGTGTTGATAGAACTCCTCGGCGCTTATGATGCTGTCTCGGAACGCCCTAGAGGCCACTTTGAAGTTTTCGACCGCCGAAGCATCCCCTAGAGCCGCGGCAAACTTTTTAACTAACGCTCGATTCCTCTGTTCAAAGTCAGGCGGCGGTATATAGGTGTGCACTGGGGCCGGAAATGTTTGGCCGGCCGAGTTAGTGAAGGTCATACCGTCACATTTTAATGGCGGCCTTGGTTTAAAGCCAGGTGGCACGCTGCCATTATGTAAGCTTTTTGCGGGATCCTGATTTTCATTCTTTGGAGTAAGTGGTGGATAGTCCTTTGGCGCCAAAGTGAAGTTTTGGTTGGCAGTGTTGCTACTTTTCTGAGTATTTCCCATTGCAGTGGCAGGGTTGTCTGCGACTGTCTTTATTTTCTTATCAGACTCAACACTTTGATTGTTGCTGTTAACACTTGGAGTGATGTAGGATAGATCGTTATCACTCAAACCATTCATATGGTTAGAATCGTAGAAGTTCTCCTTTTTGGCGGTAGTGGTCTGTTTCTTTTTCTCCTTTTTATTCTTTACATTTTCATTCTGTACAGAAGTGTTTACGGGAGTCACTTGCGGCTGGGATTTTTTTGGTTTCGATTTCGCCATATTGACTGGCAACGTTGGAAAATCAGCAACAGCGTTGAATGCAGGCCCTTTAGAGGGTGGTTTCGGTTCCGTTTTCTGTTTCGGCTTCTCTTTTGATTTAGAAACGTTGATCCACTGAGGTGGAGCCGTGGGCGCAGACGTAGACGACAGTGCTGGGAAAGCTTCCGCGCTTAGGTTTGTTTTCCTTGGCTGGTTATGAATGTTGTTATTTTTAAAGGCTTGCATTTCCTCGCTATTGATCATTGTGACCTTTAATGACATAAATACAAACATCATACACAAAGTTCAAAAATGTTATTAAACTAAGTTTGTATAAAAAGGGTTATTATAATATTAAGAAATTTATGGATGATAATAACCCCTGGGTGATCGCTACCAAGCTATTTCTAATTTGTCTTGTGTTGTTTATTGTAAACATGACTGTAAGCTATTATTGGAAAAAAAAATAGTCCCGCTGGGTTTCTTGCTAGTTCTTCCCAGGATAGAGGTTTTTTTGCGAACCAGTGGTAAATGAAAAAAGTGACTTTCAATAAGTATTGTTATAATCTACATTGAATAAAAAAAGTTTCTGTTTCTGTATCTCAATAAGTTAATTTTAGAATTAATTAAAAAGAAGAAGTTCTAAATTCGCACACAAAACAAACTAGCCTAATAGCACAGTTTAAAGACATCACAGTTGGGAAACGAATGTACTGCACTGCGGGCCACGGGACGGACAGACCTGTGCTAGCGCATTTCACTGAGTCTGATCGACAATACATGCGGTTGGCACGAGTGTGTTTTATAATACTTATTTAACTAAGTTGAAGGGCAGTTTTATATTAATATTATAATTTATGATTGCTAATGATTATAATCATAGATAAACATAACTATGTATTATCAAAATACATTCGGACCTTGTGTTAATGTATAAACAAAAATTGTTGATAGGTTCTTACATTGATGTTTTTACATTCCTTAACTTAGCAGAACAAAAATCGGAATTGCATGCGAAAATTTTTGGCATCATCAATGTATTATTCCTTGGTATATTAGTACTTTCTGCTTTTACGAATCCGTCTTTCAGGATGACTTTTCAATAAAATTCGGTATAAAACGCAACAATCGTAATGATAACTTGAAAATTTTCGAAATAACACACAGCACATTAGAAAGTTCACGTAACCAGTGAACCTTCAAGGCGTAATGTGCTGTGTTTGGATTTGTCGTAAAAAAATATTTTTTAATTATGAAATTTATTGAGTTTTTATGAATATAAATCAATATTTCTCGTTTACTTTTTACAAAACCTATCATAAATATATATATTTTTCATGGTGTAAAATACCCTATTATAGGTCCGTGCTTTAGCCAATGTTTAAAAAAATATCCAATATTATAAATCACCTTTGGCGGTTGAGTAGTACCAGCACCAATGCTCGGGTGATCATCTCTTCCAACACTGAGCGAGGGGAAATCGTCGTCACTCAACGGTGGCTGCTTCTTCTGCGCTGGTATTGATATACGGTTGCTACTTGTCTGCGTTATCCTGAAGTTGCTGGCGCTTGCCGGCTGACTGTGCAGTTGAATGGATACACTTGGTTTAGCTGTCGGTAAATAACATAAAGAACCAATAAATAAATAAATTGTAATGTTACTTAAACTAAAATTTTAATGATAATGTTTTCTTTTTTTATAATAAAACCAAGATAAAGTCTTCTAAGAAGGTAATGCTATAAAAAATAGTTAGTGCATTATTACATGTCGGTCATCATTTTTGTTTTATAGAATAAGTGTGACAAACGAACATACAGTCCACCTGATGGTACGAGGGGTGATCCAATGTAATGATAATGAAAATAAAACACGGTAATTAAAGTTAAAATAATAAATTATTTTTCTACATAGTCTCCTAACAAATCAATACATTTAGTCCATCTTTTTTCTAAACCCAGGATTCCCTTTGAAAAAAATTCTTTGTCTTGACCCTCCCAAAACGCTTCAACAGCGGCCATTACTTCGCTATCGTCTTCGAATTTCTTGCCTCGGAGGCGTTCCTTGAGCCGAGGAAAGAGGTAGAAGTCACTAGGAGCTAGATCTGGCGAATAGGGAGGGTGTTCGAGCAGTTCGATTCCCGTTTCTTGAATGGCAGCCATCGCAACTGCGGCTTTGTGAGCCGGTGCGTTGTCTTGGTGAAACAGCACTCCAGCTTGCAGTTTGCCGCGTCTTTTTTCCTTAATGGCCTCCCGTAATCTTCTTATTTGGTCTGCGTAGTAAGAGCCCGTAATAGTGGCTCCCTTTTCCAAATATTCCACCATAATTATGCCTTGAGCGTCCCAAAAAACAGATACCATAACCTTTCCCCCCGAACTTGAAACTTTGAATTTCTTTGGCGTCGGTGAGGAGGCTCGCTTCCAAGTCATCGATTGTTGTTTCGTTTCAGGATCAAAATGGTGGATCCAGGTCTCGTCCATAGTCACAAAACGGAACAAAAAATTTTCTTGATCTGCTTGGAACTTTTCGAGATTGACCCCCGATATTTCTTTTGCTCGTCGGTTAACATTCTGAGTACCCAACGCGCAGAGACCTTTTTCATATGCAACTCGTTCGCAAGGATTCTTTGAACGCTGCCATATGAGATCCCTGTGACATCAGCTACATGCCTGATGGTCACTCTTCGATCTGCCAACACAACATCTTCGACTTTTTTCACGTTGTCTTCAGTGAGGGACGTGGAAGGGCGTGCTTCGCGATGTTCATCTTCAGTGGATGTTCTGCCCAGTTTAAATTCCTTGGCCCAGCGTGCAACTGTAGAATATGGAGGAGCAGAGTCGCCCAATGTTTCCAATAAGTCACTGTGTATGTCTTTTGAAGACATTTTTTTCAAACAGAGGTACTTGATGACAGCTAATTTCGTTTTTCTCCATGTTGATGTTATCTCTTTGACAGTTCGTATTCAAATGAATGTATCTCCCGGAAATCGTGATCTATTTATATGATTTTTTAGTGACGTAGTGAGTATATAAGCAAGCAAAAAATATTTTTGATTTTTTGACTGAAGTAACCGATTATCATTAATTTACCCTCGTAAGTGGATGCTGTGGCCCATAGACATCTACATTTAACCTCGATTATGAATCAAAACGCAGATGCGTTGTCACTCCTGAGGACTAAGATGGAATGCCTCATTTCCAGTAAAAAAGGATCTCCGGATCTCTACACTCACCATACTAAACACAACAGTATTAAGCTGCCATTTTACGCTGGTATTCTATGAAAGCGTGGTACTTCCCGGTCGAGCCGACCCATTCGTCTACAACCACAATAGCTGCAGCGTGGACAAGGACATCATGATAAGGAACCATAACTGTTTTATGCTATTTTTATCGATTTGCTTATCATGCTTGGTATGTCGATTTTTGATCGCAGTGCCAAGTGGCATAAAATTATTCATCTATTGACCATACAATACAATACAATATATTCTGTTCTGTGTGTGACTTAAAAATCGAACAGAATTACCTAAATCAGTTTCAATTTATGGACTTTGTACTAGTTGGTATGGCATGCTCAACTTTTCTTACATTAATGATAAATATCATATTACAGCGCTTAATTACTACATTTACATTTAATACCCAGCTCAGAGGTCGTTTAAAATATTCGGACTACGGTTGAGATACATACAACATTTTTGCAACATTACAATATCATTCCTATTAATATTTAAGGAATCGAAAATTATATTTTTACGTGGTAGAGCCATGCTGCAGCTATATTAATTGTATAGTTGTAGCACGAATGGGTCGGCTCGACCGGGGAAGGACCACGCTCTCAAAGTATACCAGCGTGAAATACCAGCTTAATGCTGCTGTGTTTCGTATGGTGAGTGTAGAGAACCGGAGACCCTTTTTACTGGAAATGAGGCATTCCATCTTAGTTCTCAAGGCTGACAACGCATCTTCATTTTGATTCGCGAACGAGGATAGATGTAGATGTCTATGTGCCACAGTAACCACTTACCATCAGGTGGACTGTGTGCTCGCTTGTCACCCTTTTCCTATAAAAAAAATATTTCTTTCAGCCTTATATCTTACAGCAGATCCCACAATTAGATAAATTTAACTTGTTCATCAGGAACCCAAATTTATAAAATGCTGCCCGTGGTTACACCACGTTAAGAGTGCCTTAAGGCGGAGACCATTTATGCGTAAATAAATGGATGTGCCCGCTCATGGCGTGTGCTCGTTCCTAAAATAGGCTCGAAGCAGCGCCGTTAGAAGTCAGCTCAGTAGTCAGTCAGATTGAGAGGAAGCCAATATACAGCAGTGCAATTTTTTTTTTATTCAGTTAAGTGGGATAAAATATTTTTTCAGACTTTATCGAGCTTAATTTAAAGTTTCGGATACTTCACAGCACATGGGTGCTGTGACCATGGCCTCATGGGAGGACTGAGGTGTTTGATGACTCAATGTCAAAGTTAACCCTTGAATTTTGGTCTGATCTACACAGAAATAGTTTACTATACACTGAAGTGTTGCAGTGGTATACTTGTGTTTAGTATTAATTTTATTATTTACAGGATCCCAAGTAGGTGGGAAGTACTTAGTTTCTTTCTCTGTTGAAATTTCGATATTTTTGAATATTACATATCATCCTTGGTAAGAATATGATGTTTTTTCGCGAGAGTTTGCTGTTTATCAAATATGATGTAATGACAGGGGCAGTCTAAGATAATAAATATCACAGACTGCAGACTTCCCAGAGTGTTGGTGTTGTGTTAAGAATGCCAGATCGGAAGACCAAAATATCTCGACAAAATTTGAAAAGATCGGGATTTTGGGTTTGTAATCGGGAGAAACAAATATTGTAAATAAAAATGTTAAATAAAAAGTTTATTTTTGAAATGTATAGGCTGCTACAAAAAGATGACACATAACTAATTTAAATACATTTAATTTTTAGGTTGCCATATGTATTTGGTATTGGACTTTACTGAGTCCACCAATTTGGAACCATTATTAATATTCAGTAGATTTAAAATTCAAACAATTTACTTCAAAGTTCAGTCTAATTACTAACTCAACTTTTATTAAATAAAAACCAGCTATGATCTAAAGAGAAACTGTTTGTCTGGAGATTTTTAGTTTTTTCGGGAGAATCCAGACCAGGGGTCGCAAACCGGGATCCCGAATCTCGAAAATACCAGGATACCGGACTGAAACGAAATCTTTAAAATACCGGAATTGTGTGAACGGAAACCGGTATTTACGACTTTTCGGTATTTCATTATAAATCTTGGTTAAATAATATTGTGTCAAAAAAAATTAAATAGCCCACGCTTTTCGCGAGGTGGATGCTATGGCAATGCGGCTCGACGTTACTTAGCAGGAGTATTTTATGTTATTGTTAAGGCTGATTACTGGAGGTTTCTTATGTTTAAATAGTTTAAAATAACTTAGCAGCAGTGAGTTATTTATTAAACTTTAAATAAATGATTGATTTTTTTAAATAAATGTGATTTTCTTATCTTAACACACTTTTATTGATTGGCTGGTGACAATTCCCTTATGAAAATTACGGTTACATTACATATTTTTAAATATTTTTCTCACTAAGTATGTTTAAAAAAAACGAAAATACCGAAACTACTGAAATCTCGGTATTCATTAAAAACTAATACCGAAAACACCGGTTTTTGAAAAGAGGTCCGATATTGCGACCCCTAATCCAGACTAATCCCGACCATCTGGCAACCCTATGTTGTGTGTAGTGTTCACGTAAATATGTCTTAAAATTGCTTCCACAGTGAGGGGGCAATTCAAAATACTGATGATAATAAAACTGGGGGATACATTTTCGTGTTGCAGCTACGTATCTATCATCTACACCCAAAATTTAAATATCTTACTCGATAGTAAAAGGATGAAAATAGTGTGCAATTCACATGTGGTAGAATTGAAATAAATCACAATGACATTTCAAAAATTCGATACGTTGTGTGAGGACCGTGAGGCATCGCGCGCGGCAGAGGGTAGAGCGCCGTCATTTTGAGCTCGTTTCGTTGCGTCACATTTTCCGTATAGTATAAATTTTGACGTCACGTTCACGTATTCACGTAAAACAGACGGCCGTATCCACCACGCAGCCACACCTCGATTGTTTAGTTGTTTTTTTATAGGAGAAGGGTGACAAACGAGCACACAGTCCACCTGATGGTATGTGGTGCTGTGGCCCATAGACATATACGTCCATCCTGATTACGAATTAAAATGGAAATGCATTGTCACCCGTGAGGACTAAGATGGAATGCCTCGTTTCCAATAAAAAGGGTCTCCGGTTCTCTACACTCACCATACGAAACACAGCAGCGTAATGCTGCTATTTTACGCTGGTAGTCTGTGAGAGCGTGGTCCTTCACCGGTCGAGCCGACCCATTCGTGCTACAACTATACTATAGATCGTGCCACGTAAGATGAAATTAAATAGAATTCACTGCGCATGTACAATCGCGCAGAAAAATGAAAATTTTATTATGGCATTTTAATATGTAAAAAGTCAAAGGTCAACATTATAACTACACATCAGTCTCGACGAAAACTGAACGATATATTTATATATCATCGTTAGGTTTTAACTGCTTCTAAATAATAATCTGCATTTTATGTACACTTAGTTAAAGAAAAAGGGACGTCCTAGGCGAAAATTTATCGACCAAATTGGCGATTTATTGAAAACGGGCCAAATTAGGAGTACCCTTAACCGACGAGCATGTATGCATAGGTGTAGAACATGTGAAGGAGGGGAGAGAGGTGTGTCAGGATCGTGCCAAATGGAAGTCTGTAGTCTCTGCCTACCCCTCTGGGTGACAGGCGTGAGTGTTTATGTATTATGTATGTTATGTAGTTAAAGAAATAAAATGTTTTGTATTTGTAATTGCTGTTTAAACACTATGTGATAGCCTTCGATTATAAGGATATTTTACATGCAATAATTTGCAAAAAAATCATCTTGTAGAAAATAACAAAATATTTAAAATTTTATACAATATACTACGAACTACGCTATTTTAAATAGTCCCAAAATAATTTATAAAGTAATAAATATTTGCACACTATTTGAAAATATTGTAGAACAATATTTTTAAAAGTACATAAGTAATCGCAAAAATTTTAAATTTTATAACAGGTAGTCGCTAACACTTTCGATATCGATAGTACACAAGACGACACAAGGAGGTGCGCGGGCGACGGAACGTATGAAGAGACTACTTGGGAGTAGCGCGTCGCCCGTTGCTATGGATTCCCGTCCCCGTACCTCACACCCCACCGTGCCGACACCTATTTTTCGGTTCTGCGCACTTCCATCACTCGTGGCGTTACCTGTACTAATATAACTGCAGTATGGCCCTAACACAGTAAAAAGTATTAGTTAAAGTTAACACGCACAGTTGCGGAGTACGGTGGCGGCTACGGGTGCGGCGGGCGTGGCCCGGGACGGGCCCGCTCCCCCCTCCAGCGCGGGGAAGTTCTTGTCGTTGCGGGTCAAACCTTCCGCACCTATAAAGACAACACACAGTTGGATAATCGATACACTTCTACACATAATCACATGGAAGTGTCTGTAATATTGATATAACTGACTTATTATGCTTAGAGGGTTGTTCGATTCTATTAAGACAGAAATATACCATGTGATCACGGTGTAAAAATATCTACTACCCATATCATCCCATAGGTGTTGTACAAGGAAAAAACAAATAAGAGGATGGGCACCAGCGTCTTCCTAATTTATCTATCCTGTCGCGCTACAGCCCTTTGTGGGCCCTGGCCTCCTCCACTTGTCGCGATCCTTCGACTCCCTGCGCCAGTTGGTGTATTTACCCATTCTTCTCAGATCCTCTTCCACATTTTCTACTCAACGTTTTTTTGGCCTGCCTTTTGGTCTCTTTTGCTGGGGAGTCCATCTGGTCATGATTTTCACGGCCCTTGAATCCGGCATTCGTTACAGGTGGCCCGCCCATCTCAGCCGCTGTGACTTACAGGACCTGACGATGGTCACACGACGTATAAGAGCATCAAGCTCGTGATTCATGCGCTGGCGATACGTGCCATCAGATTCTCGGACTGGTCCAAATATGTTTCTGAGCACTTTCCTTTCAAATACCGCCAGTCTCGCTTCGTCCCTCTGTGTAAGTGTCCAGGTTTCGCATGCGTAAGTCACAACAGGTCTGATCGTCCGGTAGATGAGTCTTCGTAATAACAACTAAAAATAAAAAACTGCAGTTGTCAAGCGTGGCAACTGTGGCAAATATCCCGCGTAGATGCAATCTATGTGGGAGGCCTATGTTCAGCAGTGGAGTTTAATAAGCTGTAATGATAACAGTAAGACATAAATAACCATCCAGACAAAAAAAATTAAATATTTTTTAAAATTTTGCAAACATAATGTTGGAATAGACAGAGAGCAATACGGTACGGTACGGTATTTAGGCTAAATATATTTTACACGAAAAACTTCAAGATGTTTTTTGAAAAAAAAAACTAATAACATAAATGATCTTTGGTTATCTTAAATCTAAATAACGTGTCATTAATAAATTATATCCAGATGAAGCCAAGGCGGTTCGATAGTCTAGAATAAATTAATTAACTCTCTATAATTAAAAAGAAAAAAAAAAGTAAAAATTACACGAAGGAGCATGGGCTACTGCCGTTAAGCGAGGATTTGCTTAGACTATCACACTTGGCAGCCGCCTATACGATTTAAGAAACAAACGTCGCACCTTAGCGGCCGCTCCCAGTCGCTAACCAATAACTAATAGCGTAGTTACCATTTAGTTTAGGTAAGGCTCATTAGGCAAAAAAGGCTATGACTGTCTGTGTTTTTTTGTGTCAGACTGTGTATTCTTATTTGATGAAATTAGTTTCTTTAATCACCGGCTTTCTATGTACTTTATGAAATCAAAAATGAATAAAGAAGTTCATACAATGCCCAGTGATTGATTCTCAATCAAGGATAGATGTTGATATCTATGAGCTACAACATCCACTTACCATCAGATGGATCTGTGTTATTATTTAAGAAACACGTGTTGGAATTTTACATTCGCAGCAGTAGTCACCAACAGGTGAACTATAAATTCTTTTGTTACAACTCATAACTGTGTTTGTTACCTTTATAAGATCTAGTTGGTCCAAGCATAAGATTGGCAGGTGGTGGTGCGGTGGAGAGACGAGGAAATTGCTCGTCGCTGCGAGTGTCTATTCGGGGCGCAGGGGGCGGTGTGCTAACTGGAGGCGGCTCCGCCCTTTCCCTGTATTAACAAACAGAATTACAATTGTATTTAAGCTCAGTGGCACGCCCAACCGAGATTTTCGTAGCCACCCTAGCGACAAGTTCTTTTGAACAATCTTTTTTTAACTTGATAATATTATGTTTTAACTCTGCCTGCAACAGGAAGCACGGGCAACTAACTATGTCAATGCTTTTTGTTGCTGCCGGTCCCAAGCCCGGAAAAGAGGAGGGAACGGTTCCGCCGGAGAGAGTGGGTGTATCCGGTGGACTAACACACCCACCTGCGCTAGGACCTGCGCAGTTGAGCGCCGTATGCGGGGATGAAGGAGTCCTGGAGGGTTGAGCCGATCGTCACTGGGGTATATAGTGTCGAGAGGCAACACGCCCTCTTTGGTCCGGATTTCAAGCTAAACGGTGGCCTTATCTGCTAGCCACAGATAAGGAAATGGCCAAGCGTCCCGTCAGAGGGTCGCAGGCGAGGGATGTGGGGGCTGCCTAGTCTCCCTGAAAAGGGCTAGGTGGTGGTAAAGGCCATGCTGACGGGGCAAGTGAAAGTCAACTCGAGCAGTGGGGATGGGCCTTTTTCAGCCCTATCTGCCAGCTGGATCGAGCTCCCGATGTCGCGCTGTGAGCCAACTCTGCGTCCCTTTCCCCCGGTAATCCTAACGCCTGAAATTCTTTTAATAAAGTAGGGCGTTCCCAAAGGTGCGGGCTCAATGGAGGGTGGGAAGCCGAAGGAGGGGGGACGAAATTTTTACACATGTCAAAACTATGGACAACACAATGCCCATTAGTAGAGAAGGAGAAGTGTCAGAGGTGTTTACCTTAGACACTGATAAACCAGAAGGAACTGCCGTTGAACCGGCCGTTCCACTGACTGTACCACCCAGCGTAGGTGGCCCCACCAAGGGGGCAATTTCCGCGCTGGATGTCTCTAAATCCAGTTCCAAATCCAAGGAGCTGGACGAGAAAAATGAGCAAGGGGCCGCGAGTAGCAAAACTCCTGCGGAGCCCCAAAGGACCGAAGACCTTTTCTCCGCTGCCTGGCAAGTGGTGAGCCGTAAGGGGAAGCGCAAGGCACCCAAAATGGTGACTTGCCGACCCGACGCACCATCAGGTGGGTCTATCCCAGCAGGCAGTAGCGCAAAGGTCAAAAAGCAGAATAAGAAGCAGCGAGAAAAAGGCCGCAGAGAAAGAGCCGCGCTCGCTGCTTCCAAGAGCAAGACTCGGGGAGCTGGGCAAGCTACTGCTACTGCGGTGCTTGGGGCTGGAACCAGTAGTCGTGCTGAAACTGGGAAGGATGAAAATCCAGCCCAAGCAGTAGGCACGGCCGCCGGAACCAGCTCTAAGAAATCCGCCAGGAACCAGAGAGCAGCCAAGCGTCCTGGAAAGAAGGAAAGAGCAGCCAAAAGATTGCTGGAAGAGTCCACATCGCCGAGAGGAAAGCACAAAAAAGTGCGACTTGAACAGCAAACAAAGGCTGCAAGAACAAGCTACGCTTCTGCTGCTAAAGCAGATTTGGGTGTGGCCTTAACGTGTGCGCGTTCAGGTCACATAACAAAGGAGATAGCTGATGACATCCTCGTGGCCATACAGAGGAAGATGATCAGCGAGGCCTGGAGTAACCAGGACCCTGATGCGTCGGGCCCGGTTTTTAGAGGCAAACCCGTTTACACGGATGGTGTCCTAAAGCTGTGGTGCGATGATCAGAAGGCTCTGGACTGGTTGAAGGGGAATATTAATACCCTCGACCTCAAATCCAACACCTCGCTGACTATTAAGAAACAGAGAGATACCACAAAGAATCAAATGTGGTATCCTTATCCCTGATGCCCAAGGTGCCTGGAAGGACTCACGCGACATTGGTCGTGTGCTTGCGTACCAGAACCGCTGGGTAAATATCAAGGACTGGCTTCTACTCAAAGCGGACAAACAGACGGATGGGTGGTTCCTCGTTGTTTCGGTGCCGGAGAATCATATCCCGACCCTGATGAAAGCCGGGCGCCGTCTCGCGTGTGTATGTGGGGCGGTATACGTTAAATTCCGGTGGAGGAAAATTCGTTGATTCCCCACCTAGCAAAGAGGCAGAAAAGAACCCGGAAGTCATGGATACCGTGGCCATGGTTGCCGGAACATCGAAATCACTGGATGTCAAGTCCAGTGAAAAAACTGCATGCACAACCGAGCCGAAGCCCCCAGTGGAAACTGAGCTCAGCGGCAGCTCACTGAGCGACGAAGAGGACTGCGTATTGCCGTCCGATTCCGACTCGGTGGCTGACGATGAAACCCGAGATCTGCTGGCAGGCTTATTTTTAGGCGGGGACGGGGATGACGCGATCGATGATGGCGTGCCCTTCGTCCAAAACTAGCCTAGTGCAGGCCAACCTCCACCACAGTGAGACAGCGTCGGCTCAATTCAATCGGCCCTAATCCAAGAGCCATGGGTTGGGGCCGTTAAAATTAAAGGCCTAAACAACCTAAGAGGTAAGTTATTCTACAACTCTGAGCACGACAAGCCTAGAGCGTGTATCTATACTACTAAAGATATCTGTGCAAAACCACTAACAGATTTCTGTTCCACAGACATGTATGCCGTAGCATTACAAAACACACAGGAGGAAAAGTTAGTCGTGGCCTCGGTCTACATGCCTGAGAAAGACACCCCGCCCCCTCACGACCTCGTCAGGCTGGTGAATTTCTGTGAGAGGGCCGGACTAGAGGTTGTGATCGGGAAGGACTCCAACGCGCATCTTCCCCTTTGGGGAATGGAAAAACCTAATGAACGAGGTAATGTTTAAATTGAATATTTATTTAGCACTAACCTAACCATATTAAACACTGGTTCTGAACCAATCTTCATAAATAAACGCTGTCGCACAATAATCAACCTCACACTTGCAACCGAAGGAGCAGCTAAGCTAATAACGGGATGGCATGTGTCGAAAGAGGCCTCATGTACAGACCACAGATGGATCTGCTGCGTACTACAGGTCGATATCCCCGCCATACCACCATGGAGAAATCCCCGCAAGACGGATAAAACAAAATACCTCAATATGCTGACGTCTTCGCTCGCGGGTGTTGGGGGAACTAGTACCATAGCAGATCAATCGCTCCTAGAAGAACAGGTAGCAGCTGTCACTAAAGCCATGATCGATAGCTACCATGAATCATGTCCAGTAATCACTCCACCTAAACATGTTGAGCAAAAGCAACACTGGTGGGGCAAAGAACTTGACAGGAAACGTAAGAAAGTAAGAAAAGCCCTAAATAGGGCAATGAATACCTCAAAGGATGAAGACTGGCTTCTATATAAGAAAGCTAAGTCTGAATACAAAAAATGTATCAGGTATCGACGCTCAACAGGGTGGCGCAAATTCTGTGGTAGCATAGAAACCTGTGAACAAGCAAATCGGATAAGGAAAATCCTAGCTAAACAGAACACGTCGGGATCTATCTCTTTAAAGAAACCCGACGGAAGCTACTCAACATCGCCGGATGAAACCCAACGCATCCTAATTGATACTCACTTCCCAGGTTGCTGTGTAGTTGAAAGGGTGAACCGGCATGAAGATGCACTGACACCAACAAATGAAGACTGGGAATAGTTTCCAACCCTATAAGGCAGCAGGACCTGACGGCTTATTCCCGGCACTTCTTCAGTGGGGGGGGGGGGTAAAGTCCTAATAGTCAGACTTGTTGCCATAATGAGAGCATGTCTGGCTCTTAAATATGTTCCTAGGGGATGGAGGGAAGTGAAAGTCACGTTCATACCCAAACCAGGTAAGAACGACTATACAGACCCTAAATCCTATAGGCCTATTAGCCTCACATCCTTTCTCCTAAAGACGATGGAGAGAATGTGTGAACGGGAGTTGAGAGGGTCGGCGCTAATTAACTTACCGCTACACGAAAAACAACACGCCTATAGCTTAGGTAAATCAACAGAATCGGCACTTCACCAGATAATAACAAAGATTGAAGAGGCCATCCAAAACAAAGCAATATGTCTAGGCTCCTTCATAGACATAGAAGGTGCTTTTGACAGAACAAATTTCTCCAGCATAAAAGGTGCCCTAAGTAGACATAATGTTGAACCGGCGCTGATTGACTGGATAGTAAACATGCTCAGTACACGAACAATAAAGATTGCTGGTGAATCTCAGACAATTCAGATCATGAAAGGGTGCCCGCAGGGTGGGGTTCTTTCACCTCTCCTGTGGAATATGGTCATTAATGAGCTCATCAGCAAATTAAACGCTAATCATTTCTACACAGTCGGTTATGCAGATGATCTGACAATACTGGTCTCTGGTAAGACAGCAAGCATTTTGTGCGACCTGACCCAAGCGGTTCTCCGTATTGTGGAGGGGGGAATATGACCTAACCGTTAATCCAAATAAAACTGTTATAGTAATGTTCACACAAAAACGAATGCTGAATAACTATCATCTTACAAGTCTTTTCAGCACAAAACTCCAACTTTCTTCCGAGGTAAAATACCTAGGTCTTACCTTGGACAGTAAACTTAACTGGAACAAACACATAGAAAACAAAATCAGCAAAGCTAGTTTAACTTTCTGGCAGTGCAGAAACATGATTGGCAAACGATGGGGTTTAACGCCAAAAAATATACTGTGGCTGTACAAAACTGTAATTCGGCCCATGATCACATACGGCTCTCTGGTATGGTGGACCAAAACCAATGAAGCCAGCACTATACAAAAGCTACAGCGTTACCAGAGATTAGCTTGTATGGCTGCCACGGGCTGCATAAGGACAACACCAACAGCAGCTTTGGAGGCTATGCTGGAGCTAACACCGCTTCATCTACATATACAACAAGAAGCAACTTTAGCTGCCATTAGACTCAAGACCCTAAATCTTTTAAGTAAGAGTAGAGTCCCCCATACAGATATAATCGATAGAATTTACTCAAAAATTCCTATCTTACAAGCCAAGTATGATAGGATCCCAAAACAATTTGTATTTGATAAGAAGTACAGGATACAATTGAAGGAAACTGACCATCTGGAAGGATTGGGTCCAAGAGAGCTCAAAGTTTTCACGGATGGCTCTAAGACAAATGAAGGTGTGGGGTCTGGGGCTTTCTCTGAAGACCTTAATATCCACATATGCACACCGCTGGGTACCCACAACACAGTCTTCCAGGCTGAATGCATGGGTATCATCCAAGCGGCCATAGCAATAGATGCTAGGAAGGTGAAAGACTTCTCCACTCAGAATACTGACCGACAGTATGGCGGTACTACAAGCTCTGAGTTGCAATGTGACGAACTCGGGACTGATATATGAGTGCCATCAACGATTGAATGAGGTATGTAAGCACAACAATGTGACTCTGCAATGGATCAAGGGACACAGTGGATCTAGAGGCAACGATGCAGCAGATGAACTGGCCAGAAGGGGATCGGCCCTAGCAACTATAGGGCCGGAACCAATAATACCAATCCCCTTTGGCTACGTTCGTTCACTGGTACGTAGATACTTCAATAATTTACACGCTCAGCTTTGGAAAAATTTTGTAGACTGTAGACAAGCTAGGGAGGCCCTACCTGAAATAAACAGTCGTCTAACCAAGGTTCTAATGAGACTGAACAAGCCACAGATCAGGATAGTAACAAGTGCTATCACAGGACATGGCTCTTTTAACAAACATTTGTTCACCATAGGTGTTACTGACAGCCCCCTGTGCAGGGCATGCATGGGAGAGGAAGAAACGGCGGCTCACGTGTTGCTGACATGTCCAGAAGTCGCTTCATACAGGGCTAAACATCTCGGCACGCCGGGATCGCTCCCCGAAGTTGCTTGCAACATCAAGGGACTGCTGAGCTTCTTCGGGGAGATATCATGGCTCGAATAAGCATATTATTCCTGCCCACACGCAAAATACGCGCTTAGACGTGGAGTTGCGGAAAACAGCCCGTCGTAAACTAAACTAAACTATTATATATATATATATATATATATATATATATATATATATATATATATATATATATATATATATATATATATATATAATATGTATGTGAAATGTTATACATGGTAGAGCCATGCTGCAGTTATATTAGTAGTATAGTTGAACGAATGGGTTGGCTCGACCAGGGAATGACTCTTACAACAATGTCCCAGAAAATATACAAGGTCTCTCTATTACCAAGTTTAAATATTTAATTAAACAAAAACTGTATAAAAAAGGTTATTATGAAAAAATGAATAAATGAATACATGGATGATAATAACCCCTGAGATTGAGGTGGTCGCTTCTAAGCTGTTTCTAAAATAAATTTTGTAAATATTTTGTGACCCTTGACATTGTAAATTTTTTTTTAAAGTCCCGTTGGGTTTATTGCTGGTTCTTCCCAGAAAAGAGGTTTTTTCGAACCAGTGGTAATGTAAAATATTGATTTTCAATAAGTATTACTTGTAATCTTCTCGTAAATCTATATTGAATAAAAAATTATTCTATTCTATTCTCACGGAATACCACAGTAAAATCCTATACCTTTAAAGGAGCAATTCTTGTATATATATATATAATCGGAATCTCGAAAACGGCTCCAACGATTTTCATAAAATTTTGTGTGCAGGGAGTTTCGGGGGCAATAAATCGATCTAGCTAGGATTTATTTTTAGAAAATGTCTTTTTGTCCGTGTTTTTAGGCAATGAAAAACTGCTACAATATCGTTAGAATAAGAAGGTAAATTTTGACAGTTTATTAATGATTACAAATAGCTTAATTGGTATATTGGGCGGTCACAAAATCGTAACACCATGGTTCGAGCCCAGACCGACCGACCGACTTTTTTTAATTTTTTTTTCAAGTTCCTTTCTTTTTTGAGAAAATCTATCTTTTCGTGCCCTTTTTTAGTATTTTTAAAAACACGAAAATTTAAATAAAACAAATTGCACTCATGATTTTTTATTCAAATAACCAGTTCAGTTTTTTCTATTACGTCGCTACGATCAAAAAATATTATTCGTATTTCATCAGTATGTAATTTGTATCTAAATATAATTTCCAAAACACACGAATTAAAAAAAACCGATCGAAAAATACCGAGCAAAGCTCGGTCAACTGGGTACTAGTAGCTTAATGCTGCTGTGTTTCATATGGTGAATTTAGAGAACCGAAGACCCTTTTTACTGAAAACAAGGCATTCCATCTTAGTGCTCACGGGTGACAACACATCTACATTTTGATTAGGAATAGAGGATAGATGTAGATATCTATGGGCCACAGCAACCACAGGTTTTTTTAAGCTCTAATATCATTTCAACAAAATATATGCAGTTTATTTATTAAACAAGTGGTTGGTAAAGAAAAACATAGATAATAGACAGCTCGTAGTACAGTGGCTAAGCGTTTGGCTGAAGCGTTGCGGGGAAGTGGATTCTAATCCCATACAAAGAAGTGTTCCCTACAAATTATTTTACCGGATCAGTATGTTATTTCAACACGCCAGATCGACATCTACGTCAAGAACGACTAATAATGATATACTTCTTTATCGACAATTTTCTTTTGTTTGAAGTATTATTTAATTAAACTGCTTACCAAATAAAAATTCTTGTAAAACTAATATAGCGTCTCCAAATCTCCGTAAATATACGTACCTGGGTGCTCTTTGTACAACGGGATGTGGTGTGATGTTAAATTGCAATTCTAGTGTTCTTGCTTGTCGAGCCGCACCACGGGTCATCCCTTTACCATGCACCGTAGCCTTGTGTGCTAAGAAGATGGGACACACAAGCTATTTTAGTTAGCAACGGATATTTTCGATCACATATAACAACAAAATAGAATTAAACTTTACTTAATTAAAATTTTAATTTCTTTCGATATAAAACTGAAGTTGCAAAGGAATGCTTGCCCACTTGTTGGTAAATAATAAAAACAACTAACAAAGACTATAGATACATTATCCACCTTAGGTAAGAAGGTATTGATAGAATCAGGCGTTACTTTGCGGAAATCCATTATAATAAAAAATAAAAATATAAATTTCTTTGCAACTTTCCGCTAAACATATAAAATGATGTGTCTTACCTAGATTGAAGCGCACCTCCCGCCCTCCCTCAATTGCATACACTAACTCCTGTCTATATTACCTGAGGATGCCTCGTGTAGAGGCGAAACACGTGTCGTATTATCGTCGATGGTGTGTCTTGCCTGGAATAGTGGTGTTGAGAGTAGTGGTGCTTGGTCTAGTGGTGACGGAATTAGTGTATGCAATTGAGGTAGGGCGGGAGGTGCGCTTCAATCTAGGTAAGACACATCATTTTATATGTTTAGCGGAAAGTTGCAAAGAAATTTATATTTTTATTTTTTATTAAGAAGGTATTACCAAGCAAGAATTTGTATGCAGAAAAAAAAATTCTATTACCTATCTTTGTGCTAATTTTAATTGTTGAGAGTAGTAAAATAACAAATTACGATTTTGTGGACCATTACCATTTAATTCAAGTTGGAATAATGTCTCTATTACGCTAACTCTGTTATGATAACAGCAAACGAAAGTTTAAGAATTGTACTAGTATTTCCAATTAATAATAAGTAGTAATATTATTTTCCTTTTATAAAGAGATTATATTCAAGACAAGTATGTACCTCTGTTGAAATATAAAACAAAACATTTGTAATGATTTCTTAAATTTACGCGAACACTACACATTGAATAAAACCACTTACTAATACGGATTTTATCTTGTTTAATTTACTTATTTTTAATTTTTGACATTTCAGATACTTTACAGCACCCGTCATAGTTAGCCCAGCTACATTCAGTTTTCGAATATTAATTTTTGGTCCGATCTATGCAGAACTAGCTTACAGTATCTTAAAGGATCTCAAGCAGATAGCAGCACTCATCCATCTTCTCTATTGAAATTAGGATGTTTTTTTAATTTCAATAGCCTCGCGTATCATCCTTGGTAGGAATCGGTGTTCTTTTGCGAGGATTTGTGGTTTATCAAATCTAATGTAATGGTGGGGATGATCTTGAACATGTTCATTGAATAAAACCACTTACTAATACGGATTTTATCTCGTTTAATTTACTTATTTTTAATTTTTGACATTTCAGATACTTTACAGCACCCGTCATAGTTAGCCCAGCTACATTCAGTTTTCGAATATTAATTTTTGGTCCGATCTATGCAGAACTAGCTTACAGTATCTTAAAGGATCTCAAGCAGATAGCAGCACTCATCCATCTTCTCTATTGAAATTAGGATGTTTTTTTAATTTCAATAGCCTCGCGTATCATCCTTGGTAGGAATTGATGTTCTTTTGCGAGGATTTGTGGTTTATCAAATCTAATGTAATGGTGGGGATGATCTTGAACATGTTCATTGAATAAAACCACTTACTAATACGGATTTTATCTCGTTTAATTTACTTATTTTTAATTTCTGACATTTCAGATACTTTACAGCACCCGTCATAGTTAGCCCAGCTACATTCAGTTTTCGAATATTAATTTTTGGTCCGATCTATGCAGAACTAGCTTACAGTATCTTAAAGTCTTGCAGTGGTATGCTTGAGTTTGGATTTAATTTTGTTAATTATAGGATCTCAAGCAGAAAGCAGCACTCATCCATCTCTATTGAAATTAGGATGTTTTTTAATTTCTATAGCCTCGCGTATCATCCCTGGTAGGAATCGGTGTTCTTTTGCGAGGATTTGTGGTTTATCAAATCTAATGTAATGGTGGGGATGATCTTGAACATGTTCGCAGACTGCAGACTTTCCAGAGCGTTGGTGCTTCACATCAGCTATATGTTCTTTCACAAGGGTTTTTATAGATCTCTTTGTTTGTCCTATGTAAGAAACACCACTTTTACAATCTAGCTTGTACACTTCAGCACCTTGTAGAGGTATATTACACTTGATGGTTGATAAAAATTGACTAATCTTCTTCATAATATAAGTGGTTTTATTCAATAAACATTTGTATCTGAACAAATTCTAAAAAATTCATATTATATTTTTAAAAACAATATTAATGAACATAATTCACAAAATATGCTTACCTTTGAGATCAATTTCACTTCTAAATACAGCAGTCAAATGTTGTTCAGCGCATTCCCCTTCTTCACATAGATAGTGATCAGTACGAAAATGGTGTGCAAGAGCAGAATGCGACGCGTAATATAAGTTCCTTCCATCCGCATCACATAGATGACAGTAGAGATGCTCCTTACGTAGATGCCGATAAAGCTCGTCAGCATCCATAAATCTCTCCTCGCAGAATTCACAGAGAGGGTGACCCCTATGCATGATAACTATCAGAAATTAACCAAAAGATAACACAAAGAAGCTTAACGTTTTTATTTCAAGCATGCGTAGCCACCACGCAAAATCTGGATTCGAATCGTTAGTTAAGCCAATATTTGTGCATAAATACAAATTTTTGTTTTTGACTATTGTATTGCAGTGAGTGAATGTATTGCATACACATTCACTCAATGCAATACTAATTGTGGCACAACAGTATTCATAAGTTTAGTCCAAAGAGTAAAGGGTCTTTATAGATTCCTGATAATGCAGTATAATATATAATACTCTAATTACTTTATTTCATATGATCGTTTATTTTATGTGTCACACATAAATCATACAGCCATACTCTAGTGGTGGAATATGTTTGAAAACAACAATCTTTCCAAATGCACTTCTATACCTGTATAAAAACATGTAAAAAAACTTTGGTGCGTAATAGTACACGCACCAGTTAATGTGTCTAACGAAAAATGCATCGTAACGCATGCCGAGCGCGGCTAGTAAATTCTCAAGGATGCATATAGTTACCAGATGCTTCAGGTCAGTCTGAAGAAAAATTCAATTTGTTATATTTAATTTTTATATAATTTTAACACATAGTAGAGCCACGCTGCAGCTACATTACGGTTGTAGCACGAATGGGTCACCTCGACCGGGGAAGGACCTTGCTCTCACAGAATACCACCGTAAAATAGCAACTTAATACTGCTGTGTTTCGTTTGGTGAGTGTAGAGATCCAGAGACCCTTTTTTACTGAAAACAAGGCTTTCCACTTTAGTCCTCAAGAGAGACTACGCATCTGCATTTTGATTCTTAATCGAGGATAAATGTAGATATCTATGGGCCACAGCATCCACTTACCATCAGGTGGACTGTGTGCTCGTTTGTCACCCTTATTCTATAAAAAAAAACTTGTATCATAGTAACGGTGTAAGAGAAATCCACTACCCTATTTCATCCCATGAGAATCATAAGAGGCGACAAAGGGAATTAAAACGGGTGATGTGCAACAACATCTTCCTGATAACAACTCAAAATAGATCACCTGCAAAATGTTGCCACTATGGCAAATACCCTTGAGGCATTTTATAGGGGAGGCCTATGTTTAGCTATTGATTTTTTTTATACTTCTAGGTTTTAATGAACGATGGATGAAAAACTTATTTGTTAACTTAAAAAAAGTTTAATGTGGATAAAAGAAATAACTTTGTAAATATTTAACTATGTTTGAATTATACCAATTTGTTAATGTTTGTTTAATTACAAAACCTAGTTAATGTATTTGTTTTTAAACTTGTCTAAAGTGTAATTAGTTAATGTATTTGTTTTTAAGCTTGTTTAATTGTAATAAATCCTAATTGTTATTGTAATAATATCATTTGTCTTTCAATAAAAATTATCTCATGACTTAAAAAACATACATTATGTACATGCACAGTCTGTTCAAAAAGTATCGCGAATTTTGTATTTTTTCAAAAAGTATTTATTTATTCATGAATATCTATTTTGTCTCCTTCAAAGTAATCCCCTTCGGATATAATGCACTTGTGCCAAAGTTTTTTCTAATCCTCGAAGCACTTAAAAAAATAATTTTTCGTGATCTTCTTCAGCTCCTCTTTCGATGCCGTCTTTATCTCCTCAATCGTGGCGTAGCGTCGTCCTTTCATAGGCCTCTTCAGTTTTGGGAACAGGAAAGTCACAGGGGCCAGGTCTGGGGAATACGGTGGCTGTTGGACCATTACTGTGTTGTTTTTGGATAAATATTCGCGCACAAGCAACGATGTGTGAGCAGGGTTGTTATCATGGTGCAAAAGTCAGTTTGTGTTCTTCCACAAATCCGGGCGTTTCTGGCAGATTGCTTCGTGCAAATTGCGCATAACTTGCGAGTATCATCCTTACTGTCCGTACTACCCTGTGGCAAGAACTCGTGATGCACCACGTCCCTGCAATAGACGAAAACTGTGCGCAAAACCTTCACGTTCGACCGAAGTTGGCGCGCTTTATTCGGTCCTGGCTCATGCGGCAGCTTCCATTGGGATGATTGAGCTTTAGTTTTCACGTCATAACCATAAACCCATGATTCGTCACCAATTACGACCCTCTGGAGCACATTTGGGTCGCCACAGACCGAGTCCAACATCTCCTGAGCAATGTTAACGAGATGCTGTTTTTGGTCAAAATTGAGCAATTTTGGCACGAATTTCGCGGCAACCCGACTCATGCCCAAATCATTACTAACAATCGAATGGCACAAGCCAATCGATATGTTTAGGTCTTCAACAACTTTTCTAACGGTGATTCGACGGTTGACCAATAATATTTTCTTCACTTTATCAATGTTATTGTCTGTTGTTGGCATGCTCAGGCGTCCAGCACGCTGTTCGTCGTTCACATCTTCTCGGCCCTCTGAGAAGGTTTTGTACCACCAATAAACGTTGCTTTGGTCCAAGATAGCTTCACCATATGCCACAGTCAACATTCGGAATGTTTACACTTTATTTTGTTTTTCACACAAAATTTAATAGATTCTTTGATCTATTTTTTCGAGTAGGCAAAAATCGAAGACGAGCCAAAACACATCCAAGCAAAACAGCTGGCAAAAATTAACTAAACATTCAAAATGGCCGACCTTGTCAGCATAAGTAAGGGACATAAGTACCAACATAAGGCTACAAAAAATCAAAAATCAAATATACGTAGCCCGCGGAAATTCAAAATTCGCGATACTTTTTGAACAGACCTTGTACATATAACTTTCTTACACTAACACTCAGCCTATATAACAGCTAAAGTTAGGTCGACCAAAGCACATGTCCTCATTTCTTACTTTTCACTTCTCAGTCAAATTATACTAAGCTGATTATATGTTGCGGATAAGAATGACCATGTCACACCTATGCCTCAACCTAATGACAATGTTAGATTACAAAAAATCTACCTCACATTTACCTCAAAAATTTTCTATCAATTTCATTATTCTAATAATAATGAAATAAAACACATCGGTGAATTTATTACATTTAAGCAGTAGTAACTGAAGGGGTTAAACTAACACCATAAATTTCACAGTGCATAAGCAACGCTGGTTAGATCAATCTCATTTGTTCCGCTAGCACTAAGTGAAAAGTAATTGTTTAAAGTAGTTAAGTGTAATTTTAAGTGCTGATTAACAATGTGATCAGTGGTTAATGAAAAAATTGTAAAGATACTTGCATGTCTGAAGGATAAAATTTTTCAAAGGTGTGTGGAGTCTACCACTAGAGCAGCGCAATAGACTAATTGCTCTATAATCGATGATGGACATCTGTGCCCAGCAGTAGGACATATATAGGCCTAAACTGTACTTAAACATTAAATACTCGAATAAAATATAATAACTAGAAATGGGCTGATTATGGATTTTACCATATATGAATATTCCGGCCGAAAGTTCAGAAGTTTTTAGGGTTGTTCAAAATAAAATTTATTATTTTGAAAGTTATTATATAATACTGTATCAATCAACAATCATTACCTGTGAGATGTGTCATCAAGGTCTCCTTTTCGTCGATGGTGTGCTAGTTCTTGGCGTGTGTAGCATCTTCTTTCACTGGTAAATATCTAAAAATCATCCATAATCATTAAGAATTAATACAAAAAATAACTACTTACAACATTACTTATTACATTATCATTATCATCGTTTTAGTCTATTAGTGTCACATTAGGGGACTGTATACAAATTATTTTTTTACACATCACAGCCCATCAACAGTTTACTGCTATAAATGGGCATCCCCCATAAATTGCATTAATATTATATTATCATAGTATCTGGCACTTTTTTTTATAATCTTTATTTTTTAAATTACATCTAAACATAAATAATTTAAAAAAGTGATCAAATGAATATACAACAATATTTCTCATTTTTAACATCCTGGGATAAAAAATGAGGAGACTGTCTAACCTTTTAATGTACATATTATAGATTTAATAAAAATATTTGGCTTCTAAATTATACTTAAAATATTGAGTAAATATTATTGATACATAGTGTAACTTGTGTATATATTAAATGAAGGTAAAAATAAACTAATTTGATTATATTAAATCATTCCTTACCTTCAAATGTTTAACACAAAGGTCACAGTAATATCGCTCATGCAACCTTCTCATGTGGTCACTCAACATAGTAAATGTACGGAAAGGCGGAATTTTTTCACAGATTTTGCAGCGATGTTCCAGTAATTTTTCATATGCATTTTTTATCTCCTCACTACAGAACCCAATCTTGAACTGCCTTTCAAACAATCTATCACTAAACACCCTGTTACGAAGCTCCTTATAAGGTTGGATGGATTCGGTAAACACAACCTATATAGTAAACAAAACTTAGTGTTGAGAACAGATTAAATATATATATTTTAATGTATATTGCTGCAATTTTTGTTTCATGAAACTAATTAGAGTTGAAGTCCATAAGTATTAAAAATGAAATACTACGAAGACAAATACATTTAGGTGCAAATTAGGAAACATATTCTTTTATTTGGCAGCTGTTGTTTGATGATCACTTACCCTTGAAAGGTCTTGACGGCAGATGGGACACTCATTCTGCAAGCAAAGCACTCGCATACGAGTCGAGCACTCGAAACAAACAGGGTGGTCGCATTCGCCAATTGAGAAATATAACACATTCTTGAAACAAACTACGCAAGTAGTAATATCGACATCGTTCGATTGAGACTCGGCCATGATTCTTACAAGGTTTCTGTAAAATATCTACATGTTATTAAGTTAAGTAAAATCTCACATAGAACGAGGATATGTACCTACCACAAGGAAAATAAACTCGTTATTAGAAACAGAACAGATGTTACAAACGGACAGCCCCAAACCCGCAAGAAAATTACATAGAGCTTTTGACAGATCACCCCATGAACCGTAGACCATACTCTGTGCCGTAGACTAGGTTTCTCTGTCTACGCCATGAACAGTATTGACAATAAGAATAATAGTGTTCTGTGGTAAGAATGACAGTCACTACCGTGCCGTGTGTACCGCCAACGCCATAAAGTTTTTTTATTTCATTTATTTAAGAAATTGCGATCTATTGTTATAGAGCCTAATACGACTTTAATAAAAAGACAACTGATCTCATACCGCCTACAAAGTGTTTATAATCTCGTCAGGGGCAAAAGCATAGAATATGAATACTATGTATGTATTATAGACTATAATAACTATACTATAATTTATATAGTATAATATAATTTATAGTATTCTATGGGCTATAAAGCGTGAAGGTTAGAGAACAGGAGAACGATCACCGTAGAAAATAGTGTTTAGAAATATCGTAGAGAGAGAAACATATAGACAAATTGACGCCTTCTTTCGCTTTCGCACACGAAAAAGATAGATTTATGCATACGTCTTGCATAGAAATGAGACAGAGCGGTGTGATTGTTTGTCCCTTTCTCCGTGCCGGTTTTTTTATTTAGCAAACTACACTTTGCTAAACAACTTTGACAGTTCGTAGTGATCTAAGGAGTTTACAAGTCGGTTTAAGTGAGAAAAAAGTGTTTTGTGAGCTTAATATTGGTGAATATTGTTCTGTTCAGTTTTTAGAACAATTAAAAGTTTTAACTAAATATGTTTAAAAGTCATAAAGATTATTGTATAACCTAAAACTACGTTATAGACCTTTCTCACTCGAGGCCACGCTAATCTATAGTCTATAGGTTTCCCTGTCTACGAGAAATATGGACACCATAAGTGAGGCGCTGCGATCGCTCGAGGTTCGGTCAATAAAAGTCATTTTGAGTCTATTTTGCCGATCAGTTGTAAACCACTTGCACATCCACGCACAATAAAATATTTCTCCATTTTTTAATGTTTCTTTTTGTCAAAAATTACAAAATTACGGAGCATGAAAATTTTCTCATTAAAAATGAAATGAAAATTTGTACATTATTCAACTAACTTCATCTACTTGTACCCATAAACAGCTAACTTCGCAGTTACTACTAACCGACGTCAGCGCCGCTATCCTATCTGTCAGGCAACTCTTTATTCTACAATGTATCATTAAAAGCACTCACTACACTATAATTTACAATTAATAAAAGATAAGCGCAGAAATGATCTAGTCTGTTACTACAACACGCATTGCACCAAATTTTATGGGTAATTTTCTATATAATAAAGTAAACGCTAGAATTGGTATATAACCTCTTAATAAACGCACTTGCAAATTAAAAGTAACTCAATGGTCGTTAAGTCTGGACTAAGAGACCACTGAAAACCTTCTTATTTCATATACGTAGGCGGTCCCATAATGAATTGGCCTAACTATGAACCAATGAAGGAAATGAAACGAAACCAATTTTATTTTTCAATATAATCACCATGAATACTAACACACTTCTGACATCTGTGAATCAACATCTCTAAACCTTTATAAAAATAATCACATTTTTTATCCTCAAAATGACTGAAGACGGCCGCCTGCAACTCTTCGTCGCTTGAAAATTTTCTTCCTCTTAAGCCCCGCTTTAAATTTGGATAGACATATTGAATTAACCATAAATAGACTTAGGAAACTTACATGGACATTTAAAACACTAAGATGAAAAATTTACTTTGCCAAATATATTATTTTGCTTTCTTTGATAGTTTTCTTAGTACATTGTATTCCTGTATAGGGTAGAGCTACACAAACCAAATTTCTAGAAGTTGAAAGGGCACAGAGAAATTTACTAAAAATTATGCATTTTAAACCGAATACATTCCATACAGAAGATATTTATGCCATAAGTAATGCACTTACTGTTAAGAAACCTTACATCTTATATTCAGTTCTGAGACTGCATAAAGGTATAAAGTTTAACCGTTATATTGTAGCCAAAAGCAGAAAAACCGTAGTGGTTGCAGCTGTCGCTGTTACACGTGTTTTAGTTAGGAGGCAATATGTAAAACAGTCAGCGACTCTATACAACGTCATTAATAAAAACATAAAATTTCACCACCTTAACAATCATAATTGCAAATATGTTCTCACCAAAGGAGTATTTCGTAAGAGCTATGATGATACTGAGGCTCTTTTAAGCAATATTATAATTTATTTATAAAACACACACACACACACACACACACACACACACACACACACACACACACACACACACACACACACACACACATACACACACACGGCGCGCGCAGTCATTCATTCATTCACACACCCATTTACTCTAACACCCGCGCGCTCGTCTATATGCCTTTGACATGAATATTATTAATTTTTTATTTTAATTTTTAATATTTAATTATTATGTAAAGGTCATGCAAATAGTAATGTAAGTTCTAACATAAGTTTTTATACTTAAAAGGAGACCTCATCCCCGGTAATTATTTATGTATGATATTTACCGAATAAAACTATTTTTAGTTATTATACTTATTATTAAACCAATAATACTACTTATTGTATTTATATTACTTTTTGTAATACTTTATTATAAAATCTAAACAAAAAATTAAAACCTGTTCGGCAGACAAACTCTAATGGGTTTAACTTATCAATAGCTAAAGTTGTGGCATACATCACTACATTGCAGTACTTTCGGTCGCAGTGATACCAGTTAATTTTACAAAAACTGCATACATTTGTTACGAAGTAGCAAGTTTCAATCCGACTTATTTGACTCTTATGTCGTATTATATTTTGAGAAAAACTAGTTATCGATTATATTAAATTATAAAATATTCAGAATCGTGTTGGGATTGAGTTGAATATTTAAATCATTTGAGAAAATCCACTACATATCTTAATGTAATGATTAATATTCATCACAAACTGATTTAGTTGATATGAAATAAATTTTCGTTAGAGTATTTATTTTGTGTAGAAAATATATTTTTTATTTTAAAATTGTTTACTTCATGAACTATGCTGGCATCACTTGATATATTACGGAAATATTCATAAAACACGAGTTTTAACGATAATATTATGTTAAAAGTATTCACAGAGGAAAAGTCACGTTGTCCTTTTGTAGATGTAGAGGTAGAGGTTTTGATTGTTTTTTGCATGCCAACTGCCAACACTTTTTTTATTTTTTGCATTTGATCAAGAATAATTTTTGAAAAAATTATTCTTGATCAAATGTTAAATTTTTTTAATGTAAATAATTTACTTCATAAAAATCAATTTGTTTTCACAAGGGGTCGCTCGACAACTGATGCTGGTGTTGAGCTGATTAAATATATATTTAATGCATGGGAGAATTCACAGGATGCTTTGGGTGTGTTTTGTGACCTATCCAAAGCCTTCGATTGTGTTCACTATGAAACATTAATCAGGAAACTTCAACACTACAGTGTAAGAAGCGATGCTCTTAAATTAATCATTTCATATTTATGTGACAGAACGCAAAAAGTTTTCATCAATAGTATGAGATCTTCCGGGTCGATTGTACAAATGGGCGTGCCTCAGGGCTCAATTTTCGGCCCCGTTCTGTCTCTTGTATATATTAATGACTTACCTTACATAGTAGGGGATAACCATGATATAGTATTATTTGCTGATGATACTTCATTAATATTCAAATTAAAACGACAGTTATTACAATACGACGAAGTAAATAATGCTATAGCTAATTTAGTCAATTGGTTTAATGTTCATAATTTGCATTTGAATGGAACTAAAACTAAATGTATGAAATTCGTCACTCCTAATGTTAAACATGTCAATACTAATGTAATTTTAAATGGGGAGGAACTGAGTCTTGGTGATACCACCATTTTTCTTGGAATTACACTGGACGCAAAGCTTCAATGGCTCCCCCCATATATCAAAACTAGCTAGCAGACTTAGTTCTGCAGCATATGCTGTAAAAAAGATTAGAATTCTTACCAGTGTTGAAACAGCTAGAATAGTTTACTTTAGTTATTTCCATAGCATTATGTCGTATGGTGTTTTGCTATGGGGCTATACACGCGACTGACACTGAAATTATATTTAATTTGCAGAAGAGGGCCATTAGAGCAATATATAATTTAAAACCAAAAAAGTCACTGAGACAAAAATTTAAGGAAATCAATATATTAACTCTGGCCTCTCAATACATTTATGAAAATGTAATGTACGTACACAAAAATAAAAGTAGTTTTGCGAAAATAAGTGATATTCATTCTGTAAATACTAGGAGCAGACACGAGCTAGTAGTACCAGTTACTCGACTCCACCGATGGCTAGATATAGTCTCCGTTGAGACTGGCCACCGTGACCAAACTTCATATTTTCAAAATTTGTTTAACAAAACTAGAAATTCTTCACTCATAATGTATTGAAAGAGTGGAGCGATGAACAATTCGGTTTAAAGAAATTTATTTCTCATAAGAACATACAATGGGTCGCTTAAAATGAGATACAAAGTAATTATATACTAAAGTAAAACTATCGCATTTACCTCTAGTGCTGGAGGTGTTATAGTTTTGAGCTTATTTAGTATGAGATATAAGATTAAGATTATTTATGTACTATGTCAGAAAAGATTACACTGTACGTACGTTTTTCCTAAGTTTACTTTTAAACAATTTTATGTTATTGCAATTTTTTATGTCATCTGGTAGTTTATTGAACAGCTGTGCTCCCTCAAACAACAAAGTTTTTTTTGCCATAATTAGTTCGTGTAGTTATTAATTGTAGTTTATTTTTACTTCTTAAGTTGTGTGTTGTTGTTTTTTTATGTAATTGTATGTTTGATTGAATAGAATTAGTGGTAATGTTTTTTATTAGAATGCAAGTGCAATAAATGTATAGTTGTGTAAGGTTTAGCAAGTTAGTTTTTTCGTATAGTACTTTTGTTGGCGTTAGATAATGATAGTGGAATAATGTTTTGATAATTTTATTTTGTGTCCTTTGAAGT
Source organism: Parnassius apollo (assembly GCA_907164705.1). Classification (NCBI taxonomy): domain Eukaryota; kingdom Metazoa; phylum Arthropoda; class Insecta; order Lepidoptera; family Papilionidae; genus Parnassius; species Parnassius apollo. The sequence continues at coordinate 7,809,910 of CAJQZP010001218.1, read as the reverse complement.
GGATTTAGATTTGTTTTAGCAGCTGATCCCCATATCTCAATTAGATATTCGATATGTGATTTAACTAAAGAGTTATATATGATTGTACGAACCTTTTCCGGGATACAGTTTGCGACTTTACGTAGTGCACATAGTAATGACGTTAGTTTTGATTTGACGTGATCGATATGCATTCTCCAAGTGAGTTTATCATCTACCAATAGACCTAGATATTTTTCCTGAGTTGAACGTTTTATTATTTTATCTTCAATAGTAAGATGTGCAAACTCTGGTAAAGGTTTATTCTTTGTAGAAAAAATCATGAAAGATGTTTTTGACATATTAATTGTTAGCAAGTTATATTTTAACCATTCTCCGAGTAAGTCAAGATCTTTTTGAGCATGGGTTATTATGTTGTGAATAGATTTATCGAAATAGGAGAGACATGTGTCGTCGGCATATAATGTTAGGTGACCTGTTAGCCCTAATTTGTTTATATTATTTATATAGATTAAAAACAATAATGGACTTATAATTGAGCCTTGAGGACAGCCGTAGGATACGTTTTTAATCGAGCTGGTAAAATTATCCATTTAAACAACTTGTCGCCTATTATGTAAAAACGATGTAAACATTTCGAGGGCCTTGCCTGTAACGCCTATGTTGTTTAGTTTCTGCAACAATTTATGATGGCTTACTGTGTCAAATGCTTTTTTTATGTCAATAAAAATCCCTAAAGCGATATTCTTTTGATCGATTTGAGTTTTAATTTTTGTGATTAAGTCTACTGCAGCTGTCAGAGTGCTCGATTTGGAACGAAAGCCATATTGTTGGTCAATTAAAAACTTCTTTTTTTATTAGGTATTCATTTAGGCGGTTATAAAGTATTCGTTCAAATATCTTTGATATAACAGGCAAGACAGAGATTGGTCTGTAGGTTACTTGCGTCAGTCCTACTTCCGGATTTAAAAATAGGACTGACCTTAGCAATTTTAAGTGTGTAGGGAAAAACACCGCGTGTTAAACACATATTTATGCAGTTCGTTAGCCTCTCTACAATTATAATTTTCAGACATTTAATCGCTTTGGTGCTGATGCCATCTAGACCAGTACTAGTGTTGGTATCAAGATCGTCGATTATTTTTGACACTTCAGTAATATTACAGGGTGTAAGTTCACTAAGTGTTATTTCATGCGTGTAGTTAAGTTCGTACATAAGCGTGTTATCGCTGTTTATGTGATACTTATTGGGAATTTTGTTAGTCAAGTCCGAACCTATTGAGGAGAAAAATGAGTTAAATAAGTCACATATTGAATTACCTTCTGTTATTAGTTCAGTATTCGATATTAGTTTGGGAGGAGCACTGCTGTCTCTAATTTTGTTTAACGTGTAGCGGCGCTGTCGTCGCGCCACAAGCGAAATACACTGAAGCTTAAATCACACTATCAACATTCCGAATCATAAACGGCATATATAGAACTTCTCCGAATTATCACTCGGAGTGTTGGCCGCTCCCCGGGCAGAACACCTTGCCCGGCGGGAGATCTCCCCTTTTCCTACCACGGCCACAGTGGTGAGCCCGACGTGATATAAACACGCAACCAACAACCTTCGGAAACTTCAAGCTTCATCATCGTCATAGATTACCCCACCCATTCGCTCCCGAGCAGATATTGTCTGCAGTCTTCATATCCTGCAAGCCATCTAGCTTCACAAGGTTCATCGCAGCACTGGAATAATAATGCTTCCTGTTCCTTCAAGCTACTCTCTGCGCTATACAGTGTTCGGCACGGCTCTGAGCCTTACTGCTCGCCTCTGCTTCACGGCAATCTCGCAGATTACTTGCCTTCATCTCGACTCACCGCAGACTACAAGGCAATCTCCTGGCACTTGCACATTCGTCGGCAACAAGGCTGCACTAACGACCTCCGGTCTGAGTAGGGGGGTGATGTAGCGGCGCTGTCGTCGCGCCACAAGCGAAATACACTGAAGCTTAAATCACACTATCAACATTCCGAATCATAAACGGCATATATAGAACTTCTCCGAATTATCGCTCGGAGTGTTGGCCGCTCCCCGGACAGAACACCTTGTCCGGCGGGAGATCTCCCCCTTTTCCTACCACGGCCACAAACGCTAAGTTATTAATTATCTCCCACATTTTCTTAGGTTTATTGTAATTGTTATGAAATAACTTATGATAGTAGATTTTCTTGCGTGTCTTGATAAGGTTTTTCACTTTGTTCTGCTCTTTAATTAAGTTTTTTTGTAGATTACCGTCTTTTGGGTGAGATTTAGTCTGCTGCCATAAGTTGTTTCGTAAATTTATTGAGTTTATAATATCTCGGCTTATCCAGTCTTTTTGTGGAGGGTTAAGAATTTTTGTCTTGCTTACTTTATTTTTGTTTGTTTGTTCTAACATAAATCTCTCTAGGTAGTAATAGTTATTTTCTTCATTAGTGTATTTGGCTTTTAAAGTAGTGTTGTATAACTTTTCGTAATCAAGCGCCATATATTGAACTCTTTTATGTGTCTTTGTTGTTAAGTTGCTAATTTCAAGAAATATCTGCTTATGATCAGATAGGCACGATTCAATTATTGAGAAACTAAATGAGTGATTGTTTATATTTGTACATACATGGTCCAGTATAGTGCTTGTGGTGGTGGTTTCACGAGTACTGTACAGCCTATTAATTTTATTCAATATTTCATATCCAATTTCTTTTATTTCAGCTAGGTATTTTGTGACGTTACTATCTGTATTAAGTAGATCAATGTTAAAATCTCCAAACACAATCGCCGTTCTCCTCCGTTCCAACTGTGAGGAATATGTTTCTAAAAAGTTGTTTACATTAGAACTTCCAGGTTTGTATACTGAACCGATGTTTAAAGATAGTTTATCTATGTATATCCATAAGTAGTGGTTTCCATTTTCACACAATTCTTCCGTTATATCGTATTTTATGCTATTATGTACGTAAATTGAAACGCCACCACCTTTGTAATTTTGTCTATAATTGTAAATATGTTTATAGTTTGGTATCTGATATAATTTTGCGTCGGTTTCCGAAGTAATCCATGTCTCAGTAAAATTTAATAAATGTGTAGTCATCGGTATTGCTTTTAATATGCATTTTATTTCGTCGAGTTTCCCAGCTTTGCGAATACTACGTAAATTAGCATAAAAAAATCTTAAGGAGGACGGGTGCAATGGAATGTTTTCGTAATTGTTTACTAATTGATGGCTTAATCTATCCGTATTTTTTCCGGTTTGTGGTGAAGCCATTATTGGTTTTTTTGATGGGTTTTGTTTATAACAATTGAAGGTGTGCCTTTTATATATTTAATAATAAGGTCCTTTTCGCCTTTTTTCTGTTCGTTTCTTTAATTCTTCCTTCAATTGCCTTAAATACTGTTTTTGAACTGGCGTTTGATCTGAGTAAATACTAAGATTTTCGGCTAGGTACTTTTTATTCCGTAAGAGATATTTCGGAGTATCTATATTGTTAAAGAAAACTTTTATAGGCCGGCTTTTGTTTGAAACATATTTCCCTAGTCTTATACATTTAATTGGTTCTGGGCAGTTTTCATGTAATGATATCAACAACTTCATCACTTCTTCATTATCGTAATTTCGTCTCACTTTTGAATTTTTTTCATTTATTTCGGGTATACCCACAATAATGATGTTTTTCTCACGGTCGTATCGGTCTTTGAGTTCAAGGATGAGGTTTTCGTGGCACAAGACGGACGATTTATCCGTTGAACTTTCAATGTGTTGTTTATCTTTTATCAGGGTTATTTCACTTTCTTTGTTTTTTATTTGGTTTTGAGTAGCAGTATGATTGTATTTAATATTTTCTATTTCAGAGTTTATTTGTTCAAATCGTTGTGTAAAGTTTTTTGTTGTTGATTTTATTGTTTTTATTTCATTTTTAATCTCCGATATTTCTTCACGTATGTATTTCAGATTCTCATTTTGTGTTTTTCCGAATTCTTCTAAGAACCTCATCATGTCTGTACGAAAGCTTGCAAAATCTTTTTTTATAGTCTATTTCATCAATGCGTTCCTTTCTTTTTCTCAGGGTGTTTCTAGGGTAAATTAGGCACCGACCCGTTGGCGCTTCCGCTCCCGCTTATCAATATTCCACTAGGCGGTGTTCTCTGTAGATTCATTGCGTGATGCGTCGCGTCGTCGTATGCAAAGTCTTCGTACGAGTGCGAATGCAATGGAAAAGGCAGCTGTTTTCGTTACTCACGGTACCTACTGAACGGGGCTGCGTATGTGCCACTGTGTACTTTTGTTATTATGCACTTTTTTAAGTAATCAGACTTTAGAAATATGGGCGTAAGGGTCACTTTTAACTGTCAAACTAATGTTAAAATTTTAATATTTTATGCTATTTTACAAACACGTCTGCTTTCCGTAAGCACTAGAGGCCGATTCCGAATTGAATGAAGGTTTGTATTTTGAGGCGCTATAAGAGCAGCTTGTATTATTTATTAAGTCACAAATCGTTCGTAATATTATAACTAAACAGTAACATCTTCACTTATCAAGTAGTGGTAAGCTAAGAAAATGTGGATTGGTTAAACCCACAGACTAGTTAGGGAACCGGCTCATTGTGATCAGATTTTAATTGTTTATTACAAGTTTTAGTACATACCAAAATCAACAAAATTTTATAGAATAATTATAAACATTAATTAATGTAATAATAATTTGTTTGTTGAATATACATTTTTTGGTAAAGGGCACAAACTAATAAGAAGTGCTAGCGCAGTCAAAGTACAAAAAAAAAGGGAAACTCTATTGAGGTCTGGGGAACTGAAATCATTAAAGTGGAAACACTGGTTGACGGTTACTGCTTTTCTTCAGTTAAGATTTTAAAAATTTCGAACCGACAACAAAACCGACAATATATTTTTATTGTGAATGTGAATGAATAAATCGCATCTTAAATTAAGACATTTGGTTATTTTTAACTGTGTTCATTTCTTTATTAAATAAGAATGTGACGCATTTCATTCCATACTAAAATTTTTGTTGTGGTACGTAAGAAAATATTTAAAAAAAAATGTATTTTCAAGTAAGTATCATTTTACTTAATTTTCCTTTTAAATTTGCGTCCCTTTTTTTATAATTAATAATGAATTTTTTAAACTTTGTAGATAGAAAATACTCCGGAGAATATTAGGAGAGCAAGGAGAAAAGAAACTGTCCAAAAAGATTCACCTAAAGAAGCATGTCCTCGTCTCATTTTAGCCCCGTTTTCGAGGCCTCCGCAAGTTATTTTTGAGAATGTTGTTATAGGAACATCTTGTGAAAGAAATCTGGAGATATTTAATCCGTCCAATCATACACAACAGGTTTATTTTTAATTATTTCTCTTAAAAAAAACAGCTGTTTGCAAAAAAAAAAAACAGTCCTTGTATTGCACCTTATATGTTACTTTGCTGATTTCATTCGCATATTAGTAAACATTAGTGACTAGGCCTGCAATGATTGATAATTTCTATTATACTATTTGATTTGTACTAACCCAAATTGTTTGCAATCCACTGACAAGGGTCAAAACGATTCTACCGCAGATTGCAGTTCACAAATTGTACCTACATTAAATATTTATTTTTATGAAAAAATTTATGTTTTATTATAATTTTGACACACTTGTAAAATACTCCTAAAATTTATTAATTTCAGTCAGTAAATTATATTCATTGTATTATATTCAATATTTATTTAACGGTTAGGAGCTCCTGGCTTGGGTTAAATCTGAATATAATCATTTAAGTTTAAGATTTCATCAAATATCGTTTATTTTGCAATACTTTTGATTTCACAGTAAAATATCACCGAGATGTTTAGATTAAAATATAGCCTAGATCACTGCGAGTATCTCTCTATCTGTTCTTAAAGTTTCATCACTATTAGTTCCGCCATTCCAAAGTTTAGCCTAGACTAGATGAATAGATGGATATAAATTAATTGGCAGCCACGGATATTAAGCAAAAACTCCTTACATTGCCTTATGAGGGTCACAACTTGCAACAACATGCATACATTTTTCAATTCACAATCATGATTGACATAGGCCTAGTAGTGACTATTTTTTTAAAGTTATTGTTAATATTTTATACATAGTATTTAATGTCCACTCAATATATCGATCTGGACTGTATTATCCTGACAATATTAATGAAGTTGTTATTTATATAATCACCTGTTTCCCAGTTTTGTTTTTTTTAATATTCTTTATGGGCTTCATTATTACCATCATAATAGCATATCAAATTCCACTGTTGAATTGAACTTAAACAATAATAATTACTTATAAGTGCAGTTAGTGAAATATACTTCATATAAACAGATTTATTTTTCTGGACATTAAAATAAATTAATTATAAAAGCTCCTTATTCGCGCTTCCTTCATTTGCGATTTCGCTATTCACTGATTTCTTTATTCGAGGCTCTAATCAGTACATTGATACATACATATTAATAAATAAAAGATCCCAATAGGTATCCAACCCAATATCCTTTATAAATGCGTTGTCAAATGGACTAATCAAAAAGTAAAATATACATTATTACAACTAAGCCGAAAGTATGTTATTAAATGATATCGCCGCTGTATTGGTTCGACCTTTGATATAAGTAGCCTTTGTCACGGCCGGTGTTTTTGAGAAGGTAAAGAGAAAAAAAAGGTTCCATCCTTTGGTAAAAGCCACTGCATGTTTTTTTATCATTCCATTCATTATAAAAATTGTGATCAAGTAACATGTCTCTACTGCTGTTTTCCTAATTTATACCGTCAACTAAAAAAATAGGAAAAACAAGTTTCAAAAAGCACTGTGTGACTTTCAATTTGCAAACTTTTAGTGAAGGTTTAAGAATGGCAACTGAGCTTTGTGATTTCTCTCGGAAAATGGATCCGTCTATGGAACGAAATCTTATTTTTAAGAGGAAAATTGCTAATGTCACTCTTGAATATCAGTTTGAATTAAATGAGCTTTTAAAAACTGCCAAGCAAAAATATCACAAAATTCTTTAAGCCATTGCCTAAGCCTGACGATAATAATTAATCAATATGGTCAGAAACTTCAATTAAATTGATTTTTTTTTATATATTTGTTTTTAAAATTGTCACCTAAAAACTACCATTCCATATTCACGGTTTCTGTATTCGTAGCATGTTTACGGAACATATACCCTGCTAATAAAGAGCTTTTACTGTACACTAAATTACATTATACTTAACACACAATTTAACATGGCTATGATGAGCATAGTATGTGTATTTATTTAAACTGCTTACAAAATTCCTTACATATGAAATTGGCGATTTATAGGGAAAAAGCATAACTCACTTTAATTGATTATTAAAGTGTGTATTATCATTGTTATCTATTTATTTTCGCCATTTTAATAGGTGTTTCATTGTCTCCTTTGCTAAAAAAATTGTGGGAGTGAGAATCATAAAATCTTTGAAGTTGGTTTAGATATCTCATCGGAATTTTTTCCTTCTTCCAAAAAAGTGGTAATCTGTTGAAGAAAGATCTAAGGATTATGATGGGTGTCGGAGACATTCCAATCATATCTCCTCTAATTTTGTGACCGTCTGGTGTGTAGTGTGTGGTCTAGTGTTGCCCTGAAGCAGCAGTGGGTTAGAGCAATTGACCAGTCCCAATTGCTTAACTGTTAGCTTTTCAAGGTTAACAATTGTTAACAACATAGATCTGCCATACTCATCTAGCCAGATCTTAGGAGGTTGTAGTGGATGACACCAATACTGGTTCACCAGACACTTACCAGTGCCTATTTCTGAATCAACTTTCGCTTGGGGCAGGTTTTAGCCGGTTTTCCTGGGATAAATGATTGTGATGAATGTTTCATACTCCTGGCTTTGTTATGTAGGTTTAAAATTACCAGAATGACAACTGTCACCAAAACATACCATTTTTTGCATTTATAGCAGTTTCTCCATACACATCTTTAACCCTTAAAGCTTTTTCAGCACTGGTGTCACTGTAAAACTCATGTTCGTAAATATCGCGATATTTTAAGTTTTCCATATTGTAAACTGCACAATATCAAAGAAAAATCAAGTAGTGCAAAACAAGTAAATCACTAAATTCGAAATACAAATACACAAGATTAAATTTAAAATACTTAGGTCATAAGTTCTGATAAAACTTTTTATAAAATGTATGATACACTTTTTGATAATTATATAGAAATTATATATGAAATGAAAGGTAATTTAATTTAGAAAACAATTTTATTTACATTATTCAAAATGCCATCCCCTATTTTGAATAAATGTGCTTAATCGACGCGGCCAAACATTAATGGCAGCACGCACCACACTCTAACTAACTCAAAACCTGCGAGCGAAGATTTATTTTGGTACTTTATTTTGCCAGTCTTGCAGGGATTTCTGCATGGTGGTGTAGTGGTGATATTGACCTGTAGTGTAAAGCAGATCGATCTGTAGTCTGACCATGAGTCCGCTCTCGACACATGCCATCCCATGATTAGTTAAGCTACTCCTTCTGTTGCAAGTGTGAGGTCGATTATTGTACGACAATGTTTGTTTATGAAAGTTGGTTCAGAACCTGTGTTTAAAATGGTTATATTAATGCTCAAGAGATGAACTAACACTATGTTCGTTGGGTTTTTCAATACCCCAGAGGGAATGATGCGCATTGTAGTCCGTCCCGATCATCTCTAGTCCAAGTCTTTGGCAGAATTTCACCAGCCTGACGAGGTCACGAGGGGGGAGGTGTGTCTTCCACTGGCATGGAGACTGAGGAGGCGACTAATCTTCTCTCCTGTGTATTTTGTATTGCTATGGCAGACATATCTCTGGCACAGAAATCTGTTAATAGTTGTGCACAGATATTTTTAGTAGTATAAATATACGTTCTAGGCTTGTCGTGCTCAGTAGTTGCAGAACAACTTACCTTTTAGGTTGTTTAGGCCTTTGATTTTACCAGCCCTAACCCATGGCTCCTGGATTAAGGCTATGGCCGTCCTTTGAGCCTCCAATCACTTGCGTAACTAATTCGACGCAGTTTCGCTGTGTTGAAGGTTGGCCTGCACTAGGCTAGTTCTGCACGTTGTGCATGTCATCATTGATCGCGTCCTCCCCGTCCCCGCCCAAAAATTTATAAGCGACGGTAGCCTAATGGCAGGGCGCGGACCTTAACTCAAAAAGGTCGTGGGTTCGAATCCGCCATTCGACTACTGGCGTGAACCTACTCGTAACACAAGCAATTTAAGCTTACCACCAGTGGTTAAGGGGAATAATTTAGTAATATTTATAGCATTGTTAATATTATTTAAAAAAAAAGCCTACCAGCAGATCGCGGGTCTCATCGTCAGCCTCCGAGTCTAAATTGGACGACAAAATGCAGTCCTCATCGTCACTCCGTGAGCAGCTACTGAACCTGATCTCTACTGGTGGCTTCAACTCAATTGTGCAGGTCATTTTGTCACTGGACATGACATCCTGTGATTCCGCTGCATCGGTAGCCATGGCCCCGGTATCTATGTCTTCCGGGTTATTATCTACCTCTTTGCTCGATGGAGTATCAAAGAATTTTACGTAGACTACCCCACATAAACATGCGAGATGGCGTCCGGTTTTCATCAGGGTCGGGATATGAACCTCCGGCACCGATACTACGAGAAAGCACCCGTCCGTCTGCTTATCAGCTTTGAGTAGCAGCCAATCCCTGATGTTTACCTAGCTGTTCTGGTACCCCAGCACACGACTTATTTCGCGTGAGTCTTTCCAGGCCTCGTGGGCATCAGGGATAAGGATATACCACACTTGATTCTCCGTGGTATCTCTGACTGTTTCTTGATAATTAGCGACGTGTTTAGGTTTAAGGTCGAGGGTAGCAATGTTCCCCTTCAACCAATCCAGAGCTTTCTGATCGTCGCACTACAGCTTCAGGACACCCTCCGTGTAAACGGGTTTGCCTCTAAAAACTGGGCCCGACGCATCAGGTTCCTGGCTACTCCAGGCCTCACTGATCATCTTCTTCTGTATTACCACCTAGATGTCAGCTACTTCCTTCGTCATGTGACCTGAAGGCGTATACGTTAAGGCCACACCTACATCTGCTTTAGAAGCGGAAGCGTAGCTGGTTCTTGCAGCCTTAGGTTGCTGTGAGTCACACTTTTTAGTGCTCGCCTCTCGAAGAGGTGGACTCTTCCAGCATCCTTTTAGCTGCTATTTCCTTATTTCCAGGACCCTTGGCCGCTCGCTGCTTCCTTGCGGATATCTTCAGAGCTGATCCCTGCGGCCGCGGCTTCTACTTGGGCTGGATTTTTATCCTTCCCAGTTTCAGCGCGGCTACTGTTTCCAGCCCCAAGCACCGCAATTACAGTAGCTTGCCCAGCCTCCTTGGTGTTGCTCTTTAAAGCAGCCAGCATGGTCCTTTCTCTAGCTTGAGCCTTGAATTGTCCATATTATATACTTGTTTAAGATTCGTCCCTCCAGCTTTCCACCCTCCATGGAGGCCGCACCTCTAGGAACGGTTGAAACCGGTAGTAATGGTAGAAATGGTCTGCCAGACCACCTAATGTATTTTATTTCTTTAATGTTCCTTTTAAGAATTATCAATATAAACCATTAACATTGGTTGAGTTATATATGTTTTGACATTTTACAGATAACACTTGGCCGTTCCTTGCCTCCTGGATTGGTGATGGAGTTACCGGATGAGTGGCTTTTATTAGAACCAGAAACATGTTACTGCCTGACCATGATATGGACACCGACGCAGCCAATATCTCTTAGAGAAACCATTCGTTTTACAAATGAGAATAGAGGCAGATATGATGTGATAGTAGTACTGAAGTCTGTTATGGTAATTTTTTCATAGAATATGAGTGCAAACAAACGAGTACACAGTCCACCTGATCGCAAGTGGATGCTGTGGCCCATAGACATCTACATATATCCTCGATAAAGAGTCAAAATGCAGATGCATTGTCACTCCTGAGGATTAAGACGGAATGACTCATTTCCAGTTAAAAGAATTTCCGGTCTACACTCACCACATGAAACACAGCAGCGTTAAACTGCTATTTTATGCTGGTATTCTGTGAGAGCGTGGTCTTACCCCGATCGACCCAATCCGTTCATGCTACAACAATAATATAGCTGCAGCATGGCTCTACCTCATAAAACATAATACTTTCTTAGCTATACATTTCATCAATAATTTTCTCAAAATTACTAGTCTACATAATTTCATTATTACCACGCTTCACAAATCCAGTGCTGGAAATATGTTTCCCCAGAAATGCTATTTGATTTTAATCCGGACAAATTCATGACAGTTGTAATAATATAATTTCTAATAATGTAGAAATTTCATGGAAGCTGTTGTATTATTTTTAAATTTAAATGAATTATAAATGTTTTTGAGATACAGTTCATTAAGTTTTTTTTTATTGAAATTGTTAATTGTAATTTTGAGTGCTGATTCGGTGCACCACATGTTCTGTGGTGAATTAAAATATCTTGAAGAACCTGCATGCTTGAGGAATAACAATATTTCGAAGACACTGAACACGCGGGTTAGTGCAGTGGACACTTCCTTGCCTTAAACTCATTTAGTAATGAAAAGAGGCATGTGCCCTGAAGTGGAGCACATATGGCTATAACTTTACTTTAACCTTAAAATTTTATTAACATAATCTTTTATGCTTTTCAGAATATAAAAGGAAAAGGAAATCAATCAAAAACATTAAAAATTTCACCAGGTAAGATTAAAAAGAAAACAACAAAAAAGTCGCCAGTTGGTTTTTATAAAAAGAAAGGCGAGGGTTTTTATAACTCAACTAAAATCAAAACTACTGTCAATGTAGTTCAAACAACTCAATACAAGACTTACAAGTTATCAGAAAAAGAAAATATTTCAATGCTAGATCATACGGTTGACACCTATCCTAAATGCCCCTTTGACTCTCCTACAAACATAGATTTTTCTTTTAATACATCAGAAATATTTTCCAATAGGAGAAAACCTAACAATGAAATGTTACAAAATACTTGTGATAAGACATTTGATATGAAAAGCAACAATAAACTACAACCTCTGATAGAACAAAACATTTTGAAACCATCAAACAGGCAAATCAATACATCTATTTCAGATATTTTAGATAATTTTCATTTTACTCCTTTGAAAACGCTACAAACAAAAAGTGATAAACTAGACAAGGGTCCTAAGATAATATTTAGTATGAATTCTGAAAGTGATTTTGATGACAGCTTAGATATTCAAAATTCTAACAAAGAAAATGAAACTCACTCGATAATATGTATAACATCATCACAGCCCCCTAATAAATGGCTTACGGTAACCCATTCACAAAAAGACGACGTTTGCACGGAGACGCCTACAATACCAAGTAAAAAAATACCAAATACATCATCACCCAAGGAATTTAACAACCCGAATTTCTCTATAAATACGGAATTTTCACGAATCAGCGATCTTTCGTTTTGCCCCCAAAGGTATTCAACCGAAAGAAAAATCTTTCCCAAAATGCACAACGACACTCAAGAACTAATTAACGACACTAACTCTAATATAAAACTGAGCTCCGACACGTACACAAAGGAATCCCCAAATACACTGATTGGACACCATCAAATGGACGAACAAGCGCGTAAAATAGAACAACATCCAAAACAATGCAGACAATCGTTGTTCAGAGACAATCAACATTACAGAGATATATTTGATAGGAATTATCTAAATTTAAATGAACATTTCATTGGGCACACTGATTTGAGACCAGAAAGGTCACCACCACGGTGTCTTACCCCTCCTCTGCAGTCAATACCTGAGGAAAGCGGTCAAATATCTGATACGCAAGTTCTCGACAAAACAGACAAACAAACAACAACATTCACTATTGATCGTACATTTGACAAAACTACCGACGGAAATAATTATTCTGCTCTTTCAAGACAATCTTGGTCAAAGAAAGCTGTGAGGGCCGAATCAGATCTCTGGAAAGTTCCGATTTCATTAATAAAAAAGACCATGAAAGGCAAAGGTTGTGTTAATAAAAATAAAGACTCGATCTCTGGCACGATATCAAACAGGACGTTTGAGGGCAACAAAGTCAACCAAAATGTATCGCTAAATCAAGTGGGAAATGTTTACTCGCAGTCTTTCACAGTTGATCCATTCTTGTCGTCAACATACTTCTATGATGAGGGGGCCGTTGATAAGTTTGAACAAGAATTTAAAAGATGGCTTAATTATATCCTTACTCCTCCAGCGGATCTCGATAGTAACATCGATCAAAAAATCGACGTTGGTAAAGCTTGGATTGAAAATAGAAACAAAGAAATACCAGCAGCTCCTACCAAAGAGCAAGTCAGTAGCAGATATCATAATAGTCACAGATTGGAAAGTCTCCGGCGCTCCGCCAGAGCTATGTTAATGAGCCCGGATATATCACAAGTATTTATGAAATTAAATTTGCAGATAGAGAAAAAACTTATAGCTATAAGAAGTGACAGAAATCTTCACCTAGACGTTGGATTACAAAAAGTCATAATGGAGTTGCTGTTGTCATACAATCCATTATGGCTTCGTATTGGGTTAGAAGCAATCTACGGACTCGTTTTACCGCTTAAATCTAATAGCGATATTGAAGGCTTAACAACATTCATAATCCAAAGAATGTTTAAAAACCCATTTTTAAAAAACAAACATTCTAAATCAAGCGCGCCGAATATGCTCCTACCTGCTTATATGGAAGCTATCAAAAAGTTTACGCTCAAAAAGTTTTTCATGCTGGTGTTCTTTCTAGACCAAGCTAAACGAAAGAAACTGATATCGCATGATCCTTGCTTGTTCTGTAGAAACGCCGTTTGTAAAGAAAGTAGGGAAATTATAATACGTTTCACGCGGGAACTGATTGCTGGGATTGGGGACATAACTAAGCATTTACGTCCCCTCGGTTATGTTGTGTGTCATAAACAGTCTTACTTAGACGAATATAAATACGCTGTTCACAACATCGCTGTCGATATAAGAGATGGAGTGCGATTGACTAAAGTTGTGGAAATAATTCTAATGAAAAATGGTTTATTAAGCCAGCTGAGGACACCAGCAATATCGCGGTTGCAGAAAATACACAACGTACAAGTTGCTCTCAATGCTTTGAAGGAAGCCAATTTTTCGATAATGGGCGATATAACGGCTACCGATATAGCCGACGGGCATAGGGAGAAAACATTGTCACTGCTGTGGCAGCTGATACACGTATTCCGTGCTCCGTTGTTTGTAAAAGCTGCAAATGTTATACAGACTTGGTGGAGGAAGAAATACTCGGTTATAGTTGAAAAAAGGAAACAAGAGGAAGAATTACGAGAGCGATTAAACAACGCGGCGAGCACGATTCAAGTGTGGTGGCGCAGAATTCAATACAATCGCATGGTTGAATTTAAAATGCGACAAGTAACTTACGCCACTATCACTATACAGAAGTATTTCCGCAGATGGCTATGTCGAAGTCGTTTTATAAAGATGAAGTCTAATGTGTTGAGAATTGAAGATTGGTATTTAGGAATAAAACAGATGAGAGCAGCGCGAAATATTCTAAATACTTATCGATTGAGGCGAGAAGAACAAAGACGCAAAGCAGCTACCAAGATCCAAGCGAATGTAAGGCGTTGGATTTGTGTGAAAAATTATAAATTAATTGTAAATAAAATAATACGTTTGCAAAGTATTGTCAGATGTTTCCTTGCAAGAAGCCGTTATTTGCGCATAAAGAAGTCTGTTTTGTACATAGAGGAAAAATACAAAGGCAGATTACTCATGAAAGAACAAATGAAAAAGCTGGCTGTAAAAATAAAAAGTGTTGTCGTTATTCAAAGTTATTATAGAATGGCTAGACAGCGAAGATTATTTTTGTGTTACAAGAATGCAGTAAGGACTATTGAGAATCATTACAGCGCATTAATTAAAATGAGGAAAGAGAGGAGAAATTATTTGCTTTTAATCAAGACGACGTTAAAGGTTCAATCGATTTATCGAGGCAAAAAATGTCGCACTGAATATATAAGATGTAGAAATGTAATCATTTATGTACAAAGAAAGTTTAGAGCGCAGCAGAATATGTTAAAAGAAAGGAAAAAATATTTGATAATCCGAACGGCCATCTTGACTATACAGAGTTACATAAGGGCTTTCTTGGCAATGAAGAAAGCAAGGAGCGCCTATCTTTTACAGCGAAAATCTGCAATCATGATCCAACAGTACTTCCGTGCATACCAAATCGCCAAGGCGCAAAGAGAAAATTACACACAGTTGCGGAATTCAGTAATTAAAGTACAGTCGTGGTACAGGAGTCTGTTGAAAATGCGCCAAGAAAGAAATGATTTTATTAAGCTTAAGAACGCAACTATAGCTTTACAAAGACGTTATCGAGCTCTCATTTTAATGAGGGATTGCATAAATTCATACCAAACATTACGTAAAGCCGCCATGATTATCCAAGAGCGATACAAGGCTCGAAATCAAATGCGTGAAAAACGATCTGAATATCTTAAAATAAAATCGTCATGTATTATAATTCAAAATCGTTTTAGGGCTTATCTACTAGGAAAAGTTGAAAGAAAAAAATATCTTAAATTAAGAGAAAATGTTATCAAAATCCAAAATTGGTACCGATCTTGTAAAAAATGTAAAGAAATTAAACACCAATACGAACAAACTAAGCAAGCTTGCGTGCTTATTCAAAAGAGGTATAGAGCTTACTTAATCAGTAGAACTGTTAGACACGAATTTATTCGTATTAAAACAGCTACCACATACATTCAAAAGTACTATAGAAATTACGTTATAGCAAAAAAAATAAGGCAAGAGTTTATTACTTTAAAAGCAGCTACTATTACTATACAAAGGTTTTATAGATCGTATATAGAGACCAATAAGCAAAGGGAGCGTTACTTGCGTTTAAAATCTGCTTGCTTATTGATACAGAGTTATTACAAAGGATATAAAGAGACACAAAGAATTAAACAAGAATATAATGAGCTTCGAGCAGTATCTATTATTATTCAAAGACAATTTAGAGCGAAGCTTGCGATGAAAAGAGAGCGTGAACGTTTTTTAAAAATGAAACATTTAGTAATTATTGTACAAAGACAATACAGGGCATTAGTCGCTATGCGATTACAAAGGCGGTCTTACTTGGAGTTACGATCGGCTGTTATCATCGTACAAAAGAGATTCAGAGCACAAATGTTGATGAAAGAAAAGAGATCAAAATATTTAAATATGATAGAATCTTGCAAGAAAATTCAACGATTCTACAGAGCATACAGAGCAGGTAAAGAACAGAGGCACAACTATTTATTATTGAAAAATGTAACAATCAGAGTGCAACAGAAGTACAAAGCTCTGCTGGCAATGAAAAAAACTAGAACTAATTACTTATGGCTTCGATCGTCTGCTGTTGTTATTCAGCAAAAGTTTAGGGCTTATAAACTCATGATAAAAGAACGCCAAAAGTATAGAAATCTCTTACAAGCCACCGTTAATATACAAAGATATTATAGGTCCTACATCCTTGGCAAAAAGATAAGACAAGAATACCTTGAAATGAAATCTGCCGCAATCGTAATTCAAAAATACTATAGAAGTGTCATGGAAATGAGAAAAATCAGAAATAACTATAGAAAACTTCTGAATACTGTTAGATTCGTGCAGCAACACATCAGAGCTAAAAATGCCATTCGCGAAGCACGTCGTGAGATAGCAGCTAGTAAAATACAGAAATGGTACATTTCAAGTAAACTGCGTAATAAATGTCGAATTGAATATTTAGAAACTAGAAAACGAGTTATTATAATACAATCAGTTATTCGCATGTATATTAAGCGTAAACAATTCCAAGAGTTAAAACGCGCAACAGTCACAATACAGGCTCACTATCGGTTTTATAAACTAGCTAGAGTTCAAAGGCAAAAATACATAACAATTAGAACTTCTGTTATAAAGTTACAGGCGTTTGTGAGAAGTTATATCCAGAGGAAACGCTTCTTGAAAATTCGATCAGCTGCTTTGGTCATACAAGCACTATATAGACTAAAAAGGCATAAGGTTCTTTTGAAGCAAAAGAGAGAAGTTGCTGCTTTATGCATACAAAAAAATATAAGATGTTATCTGGTGAGGAGATGGTACAAGACTTACATAGAACACGTGAAATTTATACAAATGTTATGGAGAGGGAAGCTTTTAACGAGACTGTTTCGTTGGGAATTTTTGCAAAAGAGACAAACAATAATAAAACTGCAGGCCATGGCGCGAGGATATCTAGTCCGGAAGCATGTTCAAATGCAAAAGGAGACGCTACAGAAACTAAAAGAAGAACAGAAGCGCAATTGGGCTGCATCTAAAATTCAGGTATGTAATCAATTTTTTATTGTGAGATGGCGGACTGGATGACGATATACCTAAATCGGGAACGGGATTGCGATCGTCAATCCTTCCTACAATGCGGGAGGTCCATGTCCACCAGTAGATTATCGGGCTAAAAAAGAAAAATAGATACACATTATTATGTTTGCCTTATATTAAATTCTTCTTTCGATTTGTGAAAAAGTAAAATTAAATCTTGTAACCTGTTCCGTTTTTAAGATTAATGAGATTTGTGTTTATAGGATAGGGTGACAAACGAGCGCACAGTCCACCTGATGGTAAGTGGTTGCTGTGGCCAGTAGACATCTACATCTATCCTCGATTACGAATCAAAATGCAGATGCGTTGTCACCCGTGGGGACTAAGATGGAATGCCTCGTTTCCAGTAAAAAGGGTCTCCGGTTCTCTACACTCACCATATGAAATACAGCAGCATTAAGCTACTATTTCACGCTCGTATTCTGTGAGAGCGTGTTCCTTCCCTGGTCGAGCCGTCCCATTAGTGCTACAACTATACTTCTTATATAACTGCAGTATGGCTCTACCACGTTAAAATCGAGATCGTCGACATCCTCGAAATATTTGATTCCACAGACATGCTGATTTCCTCACTGTTCCTTCACAAACGGCATGTTGTAAATTAGCGCTTAAAATCGCTATCGCTAAAATAATTTTAAAGGTGCCGTCGAGATTAGAAATCAGCTTCCTCGAGTACATTTCATAAATTTACACATAGTGCTACCTACGATCTACCACGACGTGAGTTGGTGCTTAGCATAACATATTTTTGTATTTTTTCAATTTCTTAAGTTATTAATACATTTTTTAAAGTAGTAGAACCACATTGCAGTTGATTTTCATAATGGCTGCAACATCAATGGGTCGGCTCAACCGGGGACCATGACCAATGCGTCATAGTACTCAGGAGTGACAACGCATCTGTACTTTCCTAGTGGTATTGCAAGTGGTGACGAGGTTAGTGCACGCAATTGAGGAGGGCGGTAGGAGCTTTTCAACGTAGGTAAAATACATCATTTTGTTTTATTACTTAGATCTTAATTAATTTTTAACATGTTTAAAAGTCTTATATTCCAAGTACTTCGTGGACAGTGACGCGAGCAAAAGCTATTATATTAATCGCAAGCCCTTTTTACTAGTAAATAGCCGTTTTGTCATAGTACTCAGGAGTGACAACGCATCTGCATTTTGGATCTTAATCGAGATTAGATGTAGATGTCTATGGACCACAGTTCACTTATCATCAGGCGAGAATCCTGTGCGAATAAGTTTGTCTTAGAAAATTAACCTAAAAACTTCTACTTTTTATTACATGACAATAAATCAATGTATTTCAAATCTTAAATAGACTTTGACCAGCGTCTAAAATGCGTAATATCTGATTCCATAATTACCATCTCACTGGTCAAGCACGTCCGTATTAATATTTTTAATTACTTCCTATTATGAAAGAGGCCTTTGTTATGGGTTAATGATGAAGTACATATTATGTATATCAAGTTCTGAAAAAACTTTTTAGGCCCTCTTCCGCGGACATCGAGCTCGAGTCAATACTAAAGATCGATGCGTTCAAGAACTGCGTCGTAGGTGGCGCGACGGCGCTCTGAAATCTACACAGGCATCGCTAAAGGAGCGTAACGAAGAAGCTATGGATGTGCTCCGTAATATGTCTGATATTGAGACGGTTATACGAGCATTTAGGTCTTTAGGTGGGTATACTTACACTATGTTGTTGATTAGATAGCAAAGATAGTTTTCACCTTCACAGCTATTTTCGAGCACAAAGTCATATTAAAAAATGATGACATAGTACGGTCTTTAATAGTTAGTTAATTTCAATTACATTTAGGAGATGGAAAAATTTTAAAATATTAAATTTAAAATCTGCACGAAACTCTATTACTCCCTTCCATGAGAAGAATATAATGATAGCTTAGCTTCATAAAATAAATTAGTATCTTAATTCATTTTACTTTTTTCGCCTTATATACATACGTATTTTAGCTTTCCAAGAAAACAGCACTAAATAGGCAGAAAGTCGTCAATTTTACGAGTTATAATATTTAATTTTCTGTTATCCTAACCGCAAAAAGGTAACCTGTGGTACTGTTTGGATCGTAAACAAAAAAAATGGCGGTTGAGACCTACCGGAGTGAACAGTGCGGGAAGCTTGTAATGCCCATGTCGGTAGTATTAAATATTGCGTAATTTTTTCGGTCTGCTACTGTAGGCGAACCCCGCGCTTTTGTGCGTAAACAGAATATAATAATTTTTATTCAATATTGATTACATATAATTCTTATTGAAAGTCATTTTTTTATTTTACCATCATTTCGGAAAAAAGAAACTTCTGTCTTGGGAAGAACCAGAAAGAACTTAGCGGGGCTTTTTTTTAAAGCATAACTTACAATATAATATTTATGAAATTGTTTTGAACGGAAGCTTCCAGCATCCTCCTTCACTCTGATTTTAATTGCATTAGAAATAATAAGCTCTCTTGATATAAGAGAACTACTGATGTATGATTTCTTGGTTAATAACTGTGCGGCATGCAATTCGTTAATCATTTTGACTGCCAGTGTTTGTTATGTTAAATTAAATGTTATTCTGTTGTAAATTATTGAGAATAATAAATAAATCTTTCGTTTTGCAGAATTATTGACGGAGGTATTCCCGATGATGTACAATAATAACGCATCATCTATTGTGCGTTGCGTTTATATCTACATGTCCGTAACAAACAGATCAATTTCTAGTATTGAAGTATTGAAATCTGCCGCATCTGTGCTCGTTAACTTGACGAGGCACAGGGTTACCGGGCCTAAAATATATGAGGTGAGACTCAACTATTTTATAATTTTTTCTTTTAGATATGAATGCCCTATATATGAATACCTAACGTAATTTTGCATTTTCTTTGCAGAGAGATCGAATACCGCCGATACTGAAATTTATGTGGAGATTTAGTAATAGCGAAATTCATTTATTCTGTATATTATCAACATACTTATGGCTGTTTTCAAAGTACGCTAATGTTAAAGAGGTAAGAAATTAATTTCAAATATAATATTCTATTTTCAATAAATCGATAAATAAACTTTTATATAAAACTCCGATATTGATATATTTATATATATATATATATATATATATATATATATATATATATATATATATATATCGAAAATCCGATATTTAAAAAAATATCAACAGTCCTAGTTTGAATTGATCAGTTGGAATGATCAGTTGAACTGGCCGTATGTATCGTCCATTAAGATGCCGTTAAGTAATCGTGATGTCTCTATCACATTAAGTCAAAGTGACAGTGATACCACGAGACTTAACGACATCTTAAAATTGGGTAGCGTTTAAGTATATTTGACCATTAGTGGTATAAGAGAATCTATTGTAATTGGAACCTAACCTATTCAATATCGTGAATGTTCCGATCAAGAGATACGCCACAAAATAGCAGGCGATTGATGCTTGAAGAAAAATCACAGTGTTATGTGATTGACATTACGTAAGCCTGTAATAAGGACGGCAATTACATCATATGTTGTTTTATTATGGAAGAGGAGGCAAATGAGCATTATATGGATCATCTGATGGTAAGAGATCGTCGCCCATGAACTTCTGAAACACCAGGGGAATTCCAGGTAAGTTGCCGGCCTTTAAGAAAGGTATAAGCTCTTTTCTTGAAGGTCCCTTAGTCATACTGGTCTGCAAAAATCGCTGGCGACAGTTAATTCCATAAAGTGTGATTGTTTGGGGATAAGTCGCTCGCATCCATAGGCTTTGACCACCTAATATTAGGCCCACTCTACACGTGTCCCCCAGGTGGTGCTAAACTATAGAAAGAACTATAGAACTAAACTATAGAAAGTATAGACTCGGCTCCTCGCCGTGTGGTAGCGGCGTTAAATATACCACGCCATAGTTTCGCACCATGAGGCATCGAAGAAGAGAAATGGCCCCGAGCTCCCGCCGCCCTTTTAATGGAGCAGGGGTGTAAAGAATCTCCGGGAGGAAAATCGGTGACGAGGTTCGCCACCCGTCACGCGTTCTGTCTTTTTCGGCTAGCTAACACTTTCACTATATGTAACTTCGAATATCAGTTACGACCTTTTTCGGCTAGCTAACACTTTCACTATATGTAACTGCGAATATCAGTTACGACCTTTTTCGGCTAGCTAACACTTTCACTATTCACTATATTACTGCTACTGGGTCCCGAGCCCCTAAGGTAGACTTTGGCTATACTTTACAGTGAGCCGCTTGCCATTTTCCGTTTTGCCTCTTTATTGCATAAACTTTTCACTATGCAAATGGCATAAATTACAATATATTCTATACAAAACTAATTGCTACACTAACATGCTTATACATCATCAAATCGGTAGTCTGGTACTTTATTAGTATATCATAAAGGTTACTCAAAACATTAACATTGTAAAAAGTTATTAAATGAAATGTCCCAAATTTTCATAATATTTGGGTACATTAATTCTTTGATTTTTCTATAACTATCAAATGCGTTTAATTATACAAAATATTCCTACACTTCCTTAATCTATAAGCCATATGCTAATTCAATGTCATATTTACTACTCTTTTAGAACATAAAATTATTTTCATTATTTTTAGTATGAACTATGTACGCAGTTAATTAAAAACTTCTAGAGAATTCTACGATACGATGCGCTGCGATTGGTCGATTTTTCTTAATACAATAAAAGTTGTTTACATCACTTGTTATCAAAACGACATTCTATACAAATATACTAAGAGTTATAAACATGCTACACAACTATATTAATACACGTTTTCACCCAGTTTTGTCGGTAATTTCACTATTAATACAAAAAACAATATTCTTTATCACTTTGTTTCTTAGCGTTGCTAGTCCGTCGCGAACAGTACCCTTAACCGACGAGCATGTATGCGTAGGTATATGGATGTGGAGAAGGCGAGAGAGGTGTGTCAGAATCGCGCCAAATGGAAGTCTATATATAGTCTCTGCCTACCCGTCTGGGTAACAGGCGTGAGTGTTTATGTATGTATGTATGGTTGTTCGGAAAATTTCGTGTTAACCGCACAATAGTGAACCGTCAAGATGATGACGATGAAATTACAAGTCCGTCGCAGTGTACGATCTTATGCTCCTAAAGGAGTTTCCCTTTTCAAAAAATTAATTCTTAACAGACTGATGATGACGAATTAAAGTATAGTTTTCTTAAATAAGTTTAAATAAAAAATTCAAAAAGTATAATTTAATTTGATAGATATAATATTTCATACATTAGAGATTATGTAAATATATAAATTCATTTGGTATTGAGAGCCAGTTTAATTACTCGTGAGTCTTTCTCACTCTTACCCACAGAGGTGAGATATCTATAGACTTCTTTATTAAAAGTTGACTGCAAATTTCAATGGGCTACAGAACCACATAGCAATAAGTACTCCTCTTCCTGTTAACTCTTTACGTCACTTCAAAGTTGTAAATAAATACATAATTTATTCCAGGATCTCACAAAGTTTCTTCACATTCCTGAACATCATAAAATACTGGTTACAATAAAAGGTAATGTTGATAGAATGAAGAGAATGGCTAATAATGTAACGAAGAATCGGTTCCACACCCCACAGCTTTCTAAATGCATTTCACATACAAGCAACCACTCATTTAAGGACAGTATGAACCATAGTCTGTGTAACACTAGCAACATTGCAAATATGCGTAATATTTTATTGCCAGCTTTGGAACCGGACTACGGAATTGTAAGAGCCGACAAACCGCGGTATTTTGAAGATGCTCATCAAGCTATTAATTGCTTATTTAAGACTTATAAGTTATAGTGAATGTACACATATTAATTACATGTAAAATTAAATTAACTTAAATAACTACGACGTTTAATAATATGTATTTAGGAATTTTATTAAGGAGTTATTTTTGTATTTTGTAAAATAAAATATTTCACAAAATTGTTCGTTGCTTTAATTAATTGTTATGTAATGTGATGCTATGTATTTGTTTGCGATTGCGGGGCTGCATTTAGTGCAATAGTTGTGAGAAACCATACGTCCTTATTTAGGAAATTGCAGTTTTACCTGCTAAAATAAAATTATTTATTTAATCAATGGAAGTATGAATTATTGTTTATGTACACTGTTATTTTAATGATAATTCATTGGTGCATCTACTATAGAATTCTTGAAAGACGTTCTTCACTGCCTCAAGATCTCATCTGGTTTAAAATTTAACTTTTACGGTGGCATGGACATTACAGATGTTCAACATTTCACGCCCTACGTCATAACTTCTAGAGGTGTAAAAGTAACGAAAAAAAGCGTACCCGTATGTATTCGTTACTATAACAATCAGTACTCGTTACTTTCGTATCGTTACGTTACTAGTTACTTCTGATACATCATAGCATGCTATGTTACGTTAGAGCAACGAATCAAGTCGCATTGCGTACGCTTGCTTACAGTATGACGTCGCGGTGTCGCAACATTCATAATTTGTAAAAAGTATACTTATAATTTGTAAAAAATATTGTTTCTGTTCTAATCTAAAATTTCGTCTACACACAAATCTTTAATGAACAGTAAAAATGTTATCGCTCGTAACAATATTTCAATAAAGAAATGTAGACAATTGTTTCAAAGACTTGCAACTTTCTCTATCGCACGATACGTGTCGGGAGGCTGGGGCATACTGCTGTAGTTGTGGTTTGTTGTTATTAGATGTTGGAGATTATCGTTATACGTATATGTATAGATTTGACGGCTACGTGGCGCAGTAGCTTAGAAATGAGTTATAGCGCTGAGAGCAGCGGGTTCGAATCCCGCACGGTACAAGTATTTGTTCCGGGTCTAGATGTTTGTCCGTGTGCAATTTATGTATGTAAACTGCCTTCACGATACAGGAGAAAATCCTAGTGTACTTTATGTATAACGTAAAAAAATATAAAAGATATTATTATAGCCCATGGAGAAGAAAGTAATGTCGAAAACCTACACAAATAATACTTATTATGAAAAAATTTATATCTGTGAATAACTTCGTTGATTAGGTATTTAGTATTTTTATTTTAAAGTCTTTATTGAATAAGGACTAACTTAAAAAGATTGCGACATTACACTTAATTAGGTAGGTGAATAAATAAAAAAGTAACAACTTGTAGAAGTAATTTTTTATTACTACATATTACTTTATTACACTATTTCTCGAGCTGCCATATTTCAATGTACTCGAGAAGCGATCAGTTTTGGTAATAAACATAAAATAAAATGAGTTATGTTTTGGCTGCATTTTTTTTTTCTGTCCAAAAGATGTCATCGTACTTAATTTTTTTAAACGCTTAAAGTTGCGTGGTAAAATGATGCAAAAATTACGATACAAAGATTAAAAAGGAACATGGGATATCGTATCGTCGGCACGTTTTTACCTGAGTAGGCTCAACAGTATGTTGGGTCGACACAGTAAAATGTCCCTCAGAAACAAGCATACCCTTTATAAGGTCTGTATACGACCAGTCATGTCCTACTCGGGCCCCGTTTTTGCCCACGCCGACCCTAAAATTATTAAGGAACTCCAAATAGTTCAAAACCTTTTCTGTCGTCGAGCTGCGAACGCACCTTGGTACGTCCGTAATGCCGACCTTCATCGGGACCTAGAGCTCCCTTCAATTCAACAATTTCTTAAAAAAACTCTCAGAGAACTTTTTCAAAGCCTCAGAGTCGCACTCCAATCATCTTATTCGTGAGGTAGCTACTTATTGTAGTCCCACCCCCCTCTCGCTATCGAGTCCGCAGGCCGAGAAACTCTCACTCGGACCCGCCTAATAAACTGTCAAACGACGTGAACTGCCTCCTGGCGGCTCAGGCCAACTCTAATTAAATTAAATTATTCATAATTAATTTGCCTTCGTAGGCACTCCCTCAGCGGCTCGTAGCCGTCTGCGCCCTCTTTTCCCAACAGAGGGTCGCTCCCGATACGGCATAAGAAGTTTAAACAGCCAGTTGCCAGTCCCCAAAGGCGGTTTTTAGAGGGTAACACTTAGGTTCCCCCGGTAGGCAGTGAGTCCCTCATAACCACGATAGACCGGCTATCGTGGTATGCGTAATGCATTTTCCGCCTCCCTACATAAAGGGTAGCCCTTTAATTGCTTCGGGCGCAAAAAAAATCGTATCATCGGTAAATAACCTTATATTAATTTTGTTACAATTAAATTATTACATAAACGCACTTTTAAATTTTTATTTTACAGTTAATTTTCTACGTTACTAAGATTAAGCCAGGGTTAGATTCAGACCCTCAAAATTATTGTACATGCAAAATAAAATTATACCATGTTTAAAAAATTATATTGAATCACGTTTGACGTTTCATGTTTCTTTTTTCCCATGTGCCGGGATTTTGGAGTCACGCGTCTAGTTCGCTTCGTATTGTCATCTACAATGGGACTACTGTTATTTATCCCATGCAGGTTCAGGCCTCGGGGAGTTCCCCATTACCCGGGTAATCCTCACAGTCCATATCTATGGGCCGGTCTTGGGAGCCGTACGTTTGTACGACATTGTTAGTTATCTTCTTTGGCGTATTGCGCGCCACCAGGTAGGTGCTACCGGAGGGTCAGCCGTCTCGAAGCCCCGCGGAGTCCCGAGGTAAGGAGTCGACGCAGGGCCAATCTTGCCGACAGGAGTGCGCTCCTGACAGCAGCACTCCGGGCCTCCAGTGCTCCTTTCTGGCTTTAGGTGATGGCCTGGTATCCCTAGGCAGAAGTTGGCGTATCTCGCGCCTCTGGAAAGGGATCTGCCGAAGGGTCAGCAACCTCCAGGTCCCACGGAGACGCATCTTGACGCGGAGCCGAAGTCACTAACAGGCGCGTGCTCCCAGCAGCGCGCCGGGCCTTCGGAGTACGCTTCCCAGCATGTAGGTTGAACGCAGTGTTGGGTACGTAACATTCCCGGTGGAGTCAGGGGCGTCCTCGAGGCTCTTCGCAAGCCGAGTTGGCCCCACAGCACATGCACCCACTGCAAAGCGACACGCTGTACTTCTCCCACCCGGGCGGGAGTCGACGACCGGCGGACGAGACCGCTTGCTAGCGCGGTCCGGACGAGACTCGCGTCTAGTTTATCTATACGTTTCGTTTTTTGGTGGTTTTATTTTTGTGTAAACAACTTAGTGTAAGTTAAATTTTGAATAGTGGTGCCTAATATATTTTATATTTAATAAGGGTAAAACGAAAAGAGTACAAAAGAAACCATATCTGCTTAATTGAATCTGAAAATCTGTTTCATAAATTATTTTGAAATTTTGTTTTCAAACTTGATTGCTTCTGGAGCATAGAGTTTTTATCGTGGTAGTCCCTCATTATAGTTGTATCAAGGATGAAACATAAATGAATCGATCGAGCGCCGATTGACCAGAAAGGGATTCTAATTTTATTTAAAAAAAGAGATATTTACGATAAGTCCAACGGGACTTGCCCCTAAATAATAATCATCTTAATCAATAAACTGTCCACACACCGAAACTTTTAGATTGGTAGTTGTGGAAAATTTTCGTATGGTCTCCGATTCGTGTTAGTTTCCTTATTCGGTTGCCGTATTTACGTTGAAATGAGTATACTTACAGTAACTCTTTTAGTGTAGACAACATCGATCACTAATAAAACACTTTCTTTATTAGTTCTTTCTTTATTAGTGATCGATGGTAGACAAACACGAATTATTTGTGCGCAGTTTGCGCTTTTTCCAAATTTATATGCAGTTAGCCTTTTTCTCCGTTCAGTGTGCCAGAAATCATTTTATCTTTGATTTTTAAAATAATTAGAAGTGCCAATTCTAATACTTTTAATTCGTCCTCGTTTTTTGCAAAGAAATATTGATATTATTCACACTTCTAGGTTAGCATATATGTTTTTTTGTTTCTTATATAATATTGCCTGTGGTTCCTATAAACATCGCGAAAAATGTGTTATATTTTTTATTTCAATTTATGGTACAGTACACAGCAATTCATTTAATAACAGTTTCATATTAAACAATATAATCACTATATTGAGCTTTTGCAAATTCATCCATTTAAAATAAAAAAGGCGCGTTACGTCAGTTCGTTCTAAAAGAAACGTGACTGTAATAGTGGGGAAGAACGGTCCACTAGGAGTGGTCGTTACAAAACGTAACTAGTTACTGAAACTATCTATTCACACAATAGCGGGTAGCGGATTATTGCAGTGCAACGAAACTATCTATTACAGTAGACGTTTTACTCAGTAACACGATTCACGTTTCACGAATCACGAACGACCGATCAGTAACAAAACGTTTATTCGGCTATTTTCGCGACGCATCGGCGACGGCTTCGGCTGTTGAAGTAGAAGCACATGAGTAAAGAAACCGACACTTTACGCTGTGGTAGAAGTACCACCGGTCGTCGTAACTTAAGTGGCCGTGTCCCGGTTTAAATTAGTCTTGTGTTTAAGTTTAATGACACAGTTTGTTTTTACTTTTTAGGCGCGTTTGTTAATATTTTTGTTTTCTTTTTGTGCAATAATGATAATATTTTTAGTTAAATAAGAACTAAATACAATTTTATATATTAGTCTTAATAATAATAATAATTGTAATTATTATTATTAACACTAATATACTAAGTGTAAAAATAATACTAAAACTTTATGTGATAGTTATCAAAAATATCTCGAAGTAATGCCAGTGTACTTTTCAAGTGATATTTTTATCAAACCGTGCGAATTGATTTAACAAATAAATAAATTTAACCATTAACACCATGGCTAATTCTATAAGAAACGGTAACAACGGTCGCAACGTTTTTCAATTGAACACGTCGTGAAACACTCTATTGAAGCCGCTATTGAAATAGAGTGGTTCAAAACCCGCTATTAAAATAGAGTGTTTCAAAAGCCTCTATTGATATTCGATAGATAGTTTCGTTTCGTTACTCAAAAAAGCCGCTACTACCCACCGCTACGGTCCACTATTAACAGACTCCGAGTGGTTTTAAGGTGGAGAAATGAAACTACTGTTTATGTAAAGCCGATTGGAGTATGAATATGGAATGGAATGGAATATATTTTCGTTAACCTTGCCTATATTTATATGGCTAGCTGCGTTGTTGGTTTACCAATGGTAACAATTTTTATTTTCCCTAGCCAATTATAATTCTTACATTATGACCAATGAAGATTAATTAAAATATACAACTATTATGTACGTTTCGTTTCCCGGCGTGAGACTCGTGTTATGTTCACGAAGCTACGTCGCTGGACCGGGCTATAAAAGACATGCAGATCGGTGCGCGCCCCCACCCTAACATGCTTTCGGCTGACCTGAACTGCCTCCTGGCGGCTCAGGCCGAGCCTACATAACACATCCCTTAATCTGCCTTAGTTAGGCACTCTTCTAAGCGGCTTTTCGCCGCTTGCGCCCTCCTTTCTGCCAAGGAGGGTCGCGTTCGTATACGGCTTAGAGATCTCTAGTTAGATTGTTAAGCCAGTTCCTAAAAAGGTTGGGTTTAGTGGGTAAAAGTTACCTCATAACCACGCAACCGGCTGCGTGGTATGCTATGAGCATTCCCAACCTCCCTTCCCCCAGAAATATATATTTGCTTCGCTTGCCCATATTTGCTTCGGGCGCAAAAAAAAATGCGCGCGCGACATTCCGCCTGTGGCATCGCTCTCGAGCGGTCTCCACCGCCGGTCAATGACCGCTCATTCCCGGCTCTCTATCAACGGCCCCGTCAGGGCCTTTCTCAGCCCATCCAGGGCTTTTCTCGGCCCCCCTCAGGGTCCCCCTAGGCCCCCTCAGGGCATTATTCGGCCCCCCTCCGGGCTTCTCAAATCCTATGCAGCCTCAGTCTTTCCCTGGGGCCCCAATAAGGCAGACCCACCGCGGACAACCCCCGCCCCACAACAACAACAATCACAGCCCACTATTGAAGACCTAAAAACGATCTATTCCGCTATTAGGAACAACGAAGTTAGTGAAATCGCGGTGTTAGCACGCAAATTGCGTGCTGCGAGGTCCCTTCAGGACCGTCTCCTCGCTCTTACAGAGCATCATAATCTTTTGTGCTCGTTGTAAGTTAAGTCAATTAACTTAACTTCAATGACAGAGCAGTTTGCTCTACCAAAGTCTCACGGTCGTATCAAACCTAAGGGTTTATCGCTTGTATCCTTTAATATTCGCGGTTTGCGAAATAACCTCCCAGAGCTTAAGCTCTTTCTTCGGAATCGTGAAGCCGATTTCCTCCTCCTACAGGAAACTAATCTCAAAACTAAGGACACTAAAGGCCTTTCTATTAAAAACTTCTCTCTTCTTCGTAATGACAGACCCGACCGCCGAGGCGGCGGAACGGCCATCTATTACAAGAAGACACTTCACTGCTCGCCCATTTCTACTCCGCAGCTTACCAACATGGAAGCCACGGTATGCAGGCTAGCTATGACTGGGCATCAGTCCATCCTCATAGCCTCCTGTTACATCCCTTCAGGAACCCATCCCCTCAAAAAAGATTTTGAGGCTATTTTATCTTTAGGCAATTCAGTCATTATGTTTGGAGATTTTAACTCCAAGCATACTAAATGGACATGCCGTACTACGTCCCCTCATCATCATCATCATCATCATTACAGCCCTTCACAAGTCCACTGCTGAACATAGGCCTCCCCCAAGTAATGCCACAAAGCACGGTCCTGAGCCACCTGCATCCATCGACTTCCTGCATATCTTACCAGGTCGTCACTCCATCTAGTGGGGGGTCGCCCTACACTACGCCTACCGGTACGAGGCTGCCACTCGAGAACCTTTCTTCCCCATCGGTTATCGGTTCTTCGAGCTATATGGCCGGCCCATTGCCACTTCAGCTTACTAATCCGTTGGGCTATGTCGGTCACTCTGGTTCTACTGCGGATATCCTCATTTCTGAGTCTATCACGCAGAGAAACTCCGAGCATAGCCATCTCCATAGCTCGCTGAGCGACCTTGAGCGTCCTCATACGGCCAGCAGTGAAGGACCACGTCTCTGATCCGTAAGTCATCACTGGCAACACGCACTGGTTGTACACTTTAGTTTTCAGAGATTGAGGTATACCTGACGAGAAGATGTGTCGTAATTTCCCGAACGCTGCCCAGCCGAGTTGAATCCGTCGATTGACCTCTCGGTCGAAGTTGGACTTACCTAGTCGGACTATTTGTCCCAGGTAAACGTACTCGTCAACAACTACGAGCATAGTGCTCCCCACAACTACCGGCATAGGTGTGACATGGACATTGAACATAATCTTTGTTTTGTCTATGTTCATCTTAAGACCTATCCGTTGGGAGACACCATTGAGGTCATTGAGCATAGTGCTAAGATCCTCCAGCGATTCTGCCATAAGGACTATATCGTCGGCAAATCGAAGGTGAGTGATGTACTCGCCATTGATGTTAATACCGTATCCTTTCCAGTCCAGTAGCTTGAAAACGTCTTCCAAAGCAGCGGTGAAGAGTTTCGGGGATATAACGTCACCCTGTCTTACACCTCTCTGCAGTTGGATAGGTTTCGAGCTCTGGTTCTGTACTCGGATAGTCATCATCGTAGCCCTACCGTACAAACACTTCAGCACTTCGATATACCGACAGTCAACTTGGCACCGCTGAAGGGACTGCAGCACCGCCCAAATTTCGACGGAATCAAAGGCTTTCTCATAGTCCACATACGCCAGGCAAAGTGGCAAATTGTACTCTTCATATTCAGCTGCCATATTTCAATGTACTCGAGAAGCGATCAGTTTTGGTAATAAACATAAAATGAGTTATGTTTAGGCTGCATTTTTTTTTCTGTCCAAAAGATGTCATCGTACTTAATTTTTTTAAACGCTTAAAGTTGCGTGGTAAAATGATGCAAAAATTACGATACAAAGATTAAAAAGGAACATGGGATATCGTATCATCGGCACGTTTTTACCTGAGTAGGCTCAACAGTATGTTGGGTCGACACAGTAAAATGTCCCTCAGAAACAAGCATACCCTTTATAAGTTCTGTATACGACCAGTCATGTCCTACTCGGGCCCCGTTTTTGCCCACGCCGACCCTAAAATTATTAATGAACTCCAAATAGTTCAAAACCTTTTCTGTCGTCGAGCTGCGAACGCACCTTGGTACGTCCGTAATGCCGACCTTCATCGGGACCTAGAGCTCCCTTCAATTCAACAATTTCTTAAAAAAACTCTCAGAGAACTTTTTCAAAGCCTCAGAGTCGCACTCCAATCATCTTAATCGTGAGGTAGCTACTTATTGCAGTCCCACTCCCCTCTCGCTATCGAGTCCGCAGGCCGAGAAACTCACTCGGACCCGCCTAATAAACTGTCAAACGACCTGAACTGCCTCCTGGCGGCTCAGGCCAACTCTAATTAAATTAAATTATTCATAATTAATTTGCCTTCGTAGGCACTCCCTCAGCGGCTCGTAGCCGTCTGCGCCCTCTTTTCCCAACAGAGGGTCGCTCCCGATACGGCATAAGAAGTTTAAACAGCCAGTTGCCAGTCCCCAAAGGCGGTTTTTAGAGGGTAACACTTAGGTTCCCCCGGTAGGCAGTGAGTCCCTCATAACCACGATAGACCGGCTATCGTGGTATGCGTAATGCATTTTCCGCCTCCCTACATAAAGGGTAGCCCTTTAATTGCTTCGGGCGCAAAAAAATCGTATCATCGGTAAATAACCTTATATTAATTTTGTTACAATTAAATTATTACATAAACGCAATTTTAAATTTTTATTTTACAGTTAATTTTCTACGTTACTAAGATTAAGCCAGGGTTAGATTCAGACCCTCAAAATTATACTACTCTTCAGTCTTCTGTACAATCTGCCGCAGGGTATGTATGTGGTCTATGGTACTGAAGCCTTTTCGGAAACCGGCTTGTTCGGGAGGCTGGAAGTCGTCGAGTCTGCTTGCGAGACGATTCGTAATGACTCTCGAAATAAGCGCGTAGACGCGGCTCAGAAGGGAAATCGGTCTGTAGTTCTTCAAGAGAGTGTTGTCGCCTTTCTTAAAGAACAAGACCACCGCACTTCTGCTACACGCCTCTGGAGTAGTGCCACCATGGAGGACGGAATTGAAGAGCTTCTGAAGGACTTCAAGTACCGGTGTTCCACCCGCTTTCAGAAGCTCCGCTGTAATTCCATCCTCGCCCGGGGCCTTGCCGTTTTTAAGGTGTTGGAGAGCCATTCTAATCTCGCTCAGACTGACGTCCGGGATATCATCGGAATAGTGTCGGATAAGACTTGCTCTTGGATCGTTACTCACACTTGAGTGTGGCTCCAACAATGATGTGTACAGCTGCCCATAGAACCTCTCAATCTCACTCAGAATCTCAGGTGTCCCGGAAACGATGTTACCACACTCAGTCTTCAGCTTTGACAGTTGGCTCTTTCTGGCAGACAGATCTCTGGCAAAGACTTTGGAGCCCTGGTTCCGCTCGATCGCTTCTTTAATACGAGAAGTATTAAAGTTGCGTAAGTCTCGCCGCATGCATTTGGAGATCTGTCTGTTCAGTTGCCTGTATGCTGTCAAATCTGTTGACGATTGCAGCCTCTTCTCCCGTCTAACAGCCATGAGATTAAGAGTGTGATCGGAGAGTTTTTGTGTTCTTCTGCGGCGGGTCTTGCAGAACTTAGCTCCGACCGAATGGACAGTTTCCACGAGCTTGTCATTCATATCGTCCACTGCATTGCATTACGTCCCCTAGTGGCAAGATACTCCTCGATATCACGCAGTCTCTTGATATTACCGTCCATAGTCCCCTCGGTGTTACTCACTTTCCCGATAACACCGATCAGGCCCCCGATGTACTAGATTTTGCGTTACTCCTAGGAGTTTCTCTCAACCTCAGAGCAATCGAGACACTAGACGATCTAGGATCCGATCACCGACCGGTCTCCCTCATTCTTGGCCATCAGCCACCTCCCCCAACACACACGAAAACCTTCACTAATTGGAAGGGATTCAAGGAGTCCCTAGCTAAAGCTCTGGACTCACAGGACTCTACCATCTCCCTACCGTCGGACTTAGACAGTCCCGAAAAAATCGACACCGCGGTCGATTCACTCTCCATCCTTATTAAATCCTCCCTTAAGGAGAACGAAAGGGTCGTCCCGGTTGCTAACAATAGTGGGCTTCCCCTACATATTAGCATCCTATTAAAAGCCAAAAAGCTGCTTTCCGGAGAGTAGCAAAGTATCCCACCTCCGAATATAGGCGCACGGCCAATCGTCTTCAACGAGAACTCCGTTTCCGCCTCTCTGAATTTCGAGACCTCGAAAAGAGTAAACTCATGGAGAATATCTCTCCATCTCATACAGCGTACTATCAGATGGCTAGAGCTCTCCGCATAGACGCTATCACCCACACTCCCCCTCTATCCTGTCCCGACGGTACGGTTGCCTTCGAGGACGAGGAAAAGGCTGAGTGCTTTGCAGATAGCATTGCCGCACAATGCTCTCCTAGCTCTCAACCCGTCGACCCCTCTCACGTCCAGGCAGTGGAGGATGAGATCCGCCGCCGGAACTCACCCCCTACAGCCTCCGAACCTATCTCTGTGTCCAATGATGAGATTTCATCCCTCATCAAAGGACTTAAGCCTAAAAAGGCTCCGGGTGCGGATGGCATCTCCAACCAAGCCCTAAAACACTTTCCTGAGCAGGTGTTAACCTTTTAATCTATTATCTTCAACGCCTGCTTCAACCTTAGTTACTTTACCACTACGTGGAAAGAGGCAACTGTGATTGGTATTCCCAAGCCAGGCAAGCCTCTCAACCTCCCCCTCCAGTCATCGCCCCATTAGCCTCCTCAAGGCAATGGGCAAGCTCTTCGAAAGAGTCATCCAAACTCGTATGAGGCGCAATCTGTTTCCCACAGACGCTGACCCTCTTATCATTCTCCATCAATTCGGTTTCCGAGCGCAGCACTCATGTCCCCAACAAGTTCACCGTATTGTGGAATATATCCTCAGCGGTTTTTATCCTCGTCGTCATAAGACCATCGCGGTCTTTTTCGACATAGCTAAAGCCTTCGATAGAGTCTGGCGTACAGGCCTTATCTACAAGCTGTACAAAATAGGTCTCCCCGATAGTCTAGTAGGTCTCGTGGCCTCTTACTTAAAGCATCGTACCTTTCGTTTTAGACACGAAGGCACGCTATCTTCACAGCGCCCTATCAAAGCTGGTGTCCCTCAGGGCTCAGTACTTGCTCCTCTGCTGTACATCCTGTTCACCAACGACATTCCCATCCCGTCGAAAGGTGTTCAGCTCTCCCTCTTCGCAGACGACACTGCTATCTTTCATACGGAACATGGTTCAAAAGTCAGTTGACGACCTAGGAGCTTGGTTCAAAAAATGGCGCATCGATGTGAACCCGGAGAAGAGCTCCGCCGTTCACTTCGATTATAAACGACGCCGTCACAAACGCCAAAAACACTCCACCAATACGTATGCTAGGGACCCCTGTCCCCTGGCATACGACTGCCAAATATTTAGGTGTCACTCTAGACACAAGGCTCACTTTCAGGCCCCACGTCAAAAGAGTAACCCGTCACGCACGTTTTTACCTGAGTAGGCTCAACAGTATGTTGGGCCGACACAGTAAAATGTCCCTCAGAAACAAGCATACCCTTTATAAGGTCTGTATACGACCAGTCATGTCCTACGCGGGCCCCGTTTTTGCCCACGCCGACCCTAAAATTATTAATGAACTCCAAATAGTTCAAAACCTTTTTTGTCGTCGAGCTGCGAACGCACCTTGGTACGTCTGTAATGCTAACCTAGAGCTCCCCACAATTCAACAATTTCTCAAAAAACTCTGAGAACTTCTTCAAAGCCTCAGAGTCGCACTCCAACCATGTAATTCGTGAGGCAGCTACTTATGCAGCCCCACCCCCCTCTCGATCTCGGCCGAGAAACTCACTCGGACCCGTCTAATAAACTATCAAACGACCTGAACTGCCTCCTGGCGGCTCAGGCCAACTCTAATTAAATTAAATTATTTATTCATAATTAATTTGCCATCGTAGGCACTCCCTCAGCGGCTCGTAGCCGCCTGCGCCCTCTTTTCCCAAAAGAGGGTCGCTCACGATTCGGCACAATAAAGCTTAATCAGCCAGTTGCCAGGCCCTAAAGGCGGTTTTTAGAGGGTATCACTTAGGTTCCCCGGTAGGATGTGAGTCCCTCATAACCACGGTAGACCGGCTATCGTGGTATGCGTAATGCATTTTCCGCCTCTCTGCGTATAGGGTAGCCCTTTAATTGCTTCGGGCGCAAAAAATAAAATGCGCGCGCGTAGTCGGTGAGCGGCAGCGGCGTGGAACACAGCTCCGGAACAGCAAGAAGAAGCGAGCTGCGGCGTTGAAGAAACGGCTCACAATTGGTCGACGGATACGTGACGATAACGGTGTGTGAAGACAATGTGGCGCTGAATGATATTTGCGGCTGCTTCTTGTTTCTTTATAAGAACGTCAAATTATCTATATGCAGTCCGCAGTATCTCAGTAGCCGGAGATAGTTAGGAAATAAATGTTTTTTATCTTCGCCTTCCGCGTTATGGTAGCAGCAGAGTATATATTATTTATTCCCGTTTAGGGTTCATTAGTCTAACTGCTACATGACAATGGCAGCCAGAAATGAGTCAACTTTTTTGGGCCGGTCCGCATGCACCGAATTTTTTTGTTGTTGTTTTTTGTTGTTCATTTGTTGTTAAATTAATAAAGTACTTTATAACATACTTTTTATTATATTATATATATATATATATATACACATAAATGATTTTTCTTTCTTTTTACTTCGCAGATACTAGGTACTTAGCGACGGCACCGCGGCTATAAATTCTACAAATTTTCAGGGACAGGCGGGCTGTGCTGTAGCACGTAGCGATCGTTCTCCTGTTTTCTAACCTCCATGGGCGGACTAGGCTTTAGCACGTACCGATCGTTCTCCTGTTCTCTAATCTCCATGACTTGACGTGACAATGACAAATGATAGGGGAGGTTTTGGCGGGAACTTGGCCGTAGACGGATTGTCGCTCCTGTTTTGTCACTTGAATAATAGTTTGAAGTGGATTTTGATTCGTAAAAGTAATGCGATTTTGTGAATTAAGTGTCCGCGCGTGTGAACTATTAGAGAAAATCACGATACAAGTGCTTTGATGTCGATATAAACCTCAAGTTATTTTGATCACTTTGGCGCTTTATGAACTTGAGTGGCTGTCGTCATCAACTGTCCGCAGGGTTGAGCTATTGTCAAAATCTCCCAAGGACTTCGCAATGTGACGTATCAGCATATTGTGAAGATAAAGAATATAAAAATGAAGATTCCGAAAGAAATGATAGGCTCAGAAGGGCTAGAACCCAGAGCCGTAAAGCCAGTTAAAAAAAAGACAAATGACAATGACTTATTTTATTATTGTCACATGTCAAGTGAGAAACAGTAAAAAATAACAAAATAACTACTTGTATAGCGCAATGAGAAACACAACACAAGCTAAAGCTATGCAGTTTGAGAAATGAGGACTGCACTGCACAAAATACATTGTGTATACAAGAGGGCTGGTATCTCTATACTCAGGTCTTTTGAGTGCTGGCACAGCTGGGATATTACTATCAAGATCTTCAATGAAAATATCATTATTAATTGCAACAAGCTTCTTCAAGTAATCAGTCGTAACAACAATGGATGAACTAGTTAATTATCTGCTGCTTATATTGGTTATACTGCCAGTGCTCTTGTTTATAAATTTATGGGCAGGTATTGGATGGGAACTATTTGTTAACAATTAAACTACTACTAATTTGACATTACTGATTCCACCTTTATTCATAGTTTCATGCGATGGAGAATAGTTTATGAATTTTGTTTAAAGGTTTTTTAGAATTTCTACAGCCATGAGAAAAATCCAAATGAAATTTTAAGATTTCTTTAATTTTACACTGAAGCAAGCAAGAATTATTTTAGAATTCAATACACTATAATTATTAACATATTTATGTAGTTCTTATACCAATATACTAAGTTTTAAATGTTAAAGATTGTTTAAAGCTTTTATATATTTAACTGTTGTTTTAATATTGAGCCTACAATTAATACTTAATGCTCATTAGCTGTCAAGGCTTATGATGAGATTAGATAAGAAATGTAAACCTTAGCTGTTTTCACATACATTTTGCTACATGGTAGTTCTCTCGTTTTGGAACGGAAATGAACCTCTATAATTAGTGACATGGTTCTTTTAACAAACATTTGTTTACCATAGGTGTTACTGATAGCCCCCTGTGCAGGGCATGCATGGGAGAGGAAGATGTGTTGCTGACATGTCCAGAAGTTGCTTCATATAGGGCTATACATCTCGGCACGCCGGGATCGCTCCCCGAAGTTGCTTGCAACATCAAAGGACTGTTGAACTTCTTCGGGGAGATATCATAGCTCGAATAATCACATTATTCCTGCCCTCACGCAAAATACGCGCTTAGATGTGGAGTTGCGGAAAACAGTCCCTCATATACTAAACGAAACTAAACTATCCTCCGGACTGAATTTTGGTCACTAGTCTTAACTGAGACTAGCCATCTGAGCAGGACAGGCTTATGGTGCATGAGTGTGTGTGTAAGCGTAGGTACACTTTCTATCCTTCACTCTCATAGTCTAATAAAATTCCAATCCGACATGACTGGAGAGAGATCAGGCACAGGACCAATGTAATTATGTGTTTTCCGGGGCTTTCTGAGCTTTGTGAAACACCATCAACATCCTGGCTCCAGGTTGTTACTGAATATTTCTTGACAAAGAACCTAATTACTAAAGTAGGCCCGACTCAAGATGCGAGCCCAGGACTACATGATCAGCAGTTACTTATAACCGCTAGATCAAAGAGGCTGTTGTATAATCCCATATTTAAATAAAGTATGTATAAAATAGCATAATATCAATACATATATGTATGTTCAATAAGCCAGCCATGCTCAACTAGAGATTGCAAAATACGGATATTTTTGAAATCCGGATTTTTAAATTTTTCTATGATTAAAATCCGGATAATCCGGCTTTTTCGAAGTTTTAAGGTGATTTGATAAAACTAAAATAAAACAGCATAAATAATTTAAAATCCGTATTTATTCAGACACGACGGAATAAAAGCAACCAAAATAAACAAAAACCGTGTAGTGGTGGTATACCGTGTAGTGGCGGTTAAGAATATCCACTACCCCATATCTTCCCGTGGGTGTCTGATAGCAGCAACTGTACAACAATCATGAGAAATGACGCAAATAGACGGCCCCTAGTCCCCAGCGGCCCGCTATTCCAGGCTACCATGTTAACGGCGTGTTGGTGGCGACCATGGTAACGGCGGGGCATGTGCTAGGGTGTTAAGAATCTCCGGTGGAGGTTCAGTTGCCACCTAAAACGACTCGACCTGGCAAATTACAACGCACTACAACTAACAACTACTAGGCACAAGAAAAATCGGTGAGCTGAAGGTAGGGAAATTTGGGATAAGTCAACGGAACCCAAGGGGCCAGCAGCTGGCCGACTTCATGGAGAAAGAGGGACTCTTTATGATGAACTCTTTCTTTCAGAAGTGGCCCCACAGAAAGTGGACCTGGTCGAGCCCCGACGGTTCGACAAAAAATAAGATTGAATTCATTATGACGACTCCACGGCAACTGTTCAGTAATGTCTCAGTGATCGCAAGGGTGAAAACTGGCAGCGATCAGCGAATGGTTAGAGGCACACTGAACCTAAACGTTAAGTTGGAGAGGTCTCGTCTAATGAAGTCAACGCTCTGTCGAAAAATCCCGAAACCTTTCAGCTGGAGTTACAAAAACCTTTGTCAGTGCCTGGAAGATTGCAATACAGTGGACAATATGAATGACAAGCTCGTGGAAACTGTCCATGCGGTTGGAGCTAAGTTCTGCAAGACCCGCCGCAGAAGAACACAAAAACTCTCCGATCACACTCTTAATCTCATGGCTGTTAGACGATAGATGAGGCTGCAATCATCAGCAGAATTAACAGCATACAGGCATCTGAACAGACAAATCTCCAAATACATGCGGCAGTACTTACGCAACTTCAATACAGCTCGTATTGAAGAAGCGATTGAGTGGAACTAGGGCTCCAAAGTCTTTGCTTGAGATCTGTCTGTCAGAAAGAGCCAACTTTCAATGCTGAAGACTGAGTGTGGTGGCATCGTTTCCGGGATACCTGAGATTTTGAGTGAGATATAGAGGTTATATGGGACACATCATCGTTGGAGCCACACGGAAGTGTGAGTAACGATCCAAGAGCAAGTCTTATCCGACACTATTCCGATGATATACCAGACCTCAATCTGTGCGAGATTAGAATGGCTCTCCAGCACCTTAAAAACGGCAAGGTCCCAGGCGAGATTGCAATCACAGCGGAGCATCTGAAAGCGGGTGGAAAACCGGCACTTGAAGTCTTTGAGAAGCTCTTTAATTCCGTCCTCCATGGTGGTACTACGGAGGTGTGGAGCAGAAGTGCGGTGGTGGTGTTCTTCAAGAAAGGTGACAACGCTCTCTTGAAGAACTACAGACCAATTTCCCTTCTAAGCCGCGTCTACGTGCCGTTTTCGAGAGTCATTACGAATCGTCTCGCACGCAGACTCGACGACCAGCCTCCCAAGCAAGCCGGTTTCCGAATAGGCTTCAGTACCATAGACCACTTACATATCCTACGGAAGATTGTACAGAAGACCAAAGAGTACAATCTGCCACTTTGCCTGGCGTATGTGGACTAGTCCGACTAGGTAAGTCCAACTTGGACCGAGAGGTCAATCGACGGATTCCACTCGGATGGGCAGCGTTCGGAAAATTACGACACATCTTCTCTTCAAGTATACCTCAAAACCTAAAAACGGGACTGTACAACCAGTGCGTGTTGCCAGTGGTGGCTTATGGATCTGAAACCTGGTCATTTACTGCTGGCCGTATGAGGACGCTCAAGGTCGCTCAGCAAGCTATAGAAGGGCTATATATAATTTAGTACACATATATTAGTCACCCTTTTTTATAAAAAAACGAGATCTTAGATCTTAAGAGTTCTCCACAACCTCCACAGTTTTCAAATGAAGCCGTTTCAACGTGAATCAGTTGCGCTGATTACACTCGTTGACTGGTGTTGACCCACACTTGCAAGAGAAAATTGACGATTGAGCTTTTCTTTAAAACTGAGCGGCGATGGATCAGAGTTTCTGAAATAGAGTTCGTATTAATCGACGTGGTCGTGCAATCGTCAACATTCAGGGTTGCAGCTTGATAGATCAAATTTTTAATTTCATCATACGTAGGTTTTTAAACTTATCTTCGTCCTACTGAGTCTCATTTAAAAATTGATTAGGGTTGGGTAAGTATTGTAAGACACCGACAATACTATAGAGTCACCTGTCTTTAATTCTCCGTTTCAATGACGTTGCCAGTTGCCTGGCAGACACCGTGTCTTGACTGTCTAATGATTTTATAAAAAAATTATGAGCTGTATATCTAACTATCCAATTCAAATATTGCTCGAATTTGCGTATTAGAGTACGTAACACCTAACTACTAATTAGTTAGAATGAAAATTTGTGGATAAATGCAAAATATTTTCCATTGAACTCAATTTTAACTAAAATCCGAAAAATCCGGATTTGAGTCTTTGAGTCATAAAAACCGGATTTATAAAACTCTGGAAAATCCGGATTTTCCAGTTATTTTTGAATTTCGAAGAATCCGGATTGCATTCACCAATTGACAAATTGTATTTATCATAATGTCCTCTAGACCGTATTTCAGTCACAAAGACTAGCCATCTGTGCTGTTAATGAGTGTGAGCGTAAGCACAGGTGCACTCTACATTTCCTCTCATATTTGGAAGAGACTGCAAGCCAACACAACTGGAGAGATAAGGCACTGGACCAACAACTTTACGTACTTGAGTGTGAGCGTAAGCACAGGTGCACTCTACATTTCCTCTCATATTTGGAAGAGACTGCAAGCCAACACAACTGGAGAGATAAGGCACTGGACCAACAACTTTACGTACTTTCCAGGCCATCAGGACAGCACAGTCAACTGCTAGACGTCGAGCTGTTATTAAGAATTAAAAAAAAAACAACAGATATTTTGTCCGTCGCATTTACAACTACTAAACCAACGAGGCCTTCAATACTCATTATACAATAGTGTTGTATGTTTATCAGACATTTAATAACTTAATATTTATGTGGTAGAGTCACGCTGCAGCTATATTATAGTTGTAGCACGAATGGGTTGGCATGACCGGGGCGGGACCACGCTCTCTCAGAATGCCAGCGTAATGCTGCTGTGTTTCATATCGTGAGTATAGAGAATCGGAGGCCCTTTTTACTGGAATCGTGGCATTCCATCTTAGTTCTCAGGGATGACAACGCATTTGCTCTTGATTCTTAATTGAAGATAAATGTGGATGTCTATGGGCTACAGCATCCACTTACCATCAAGTGAACTGTGTGCTCATTTTTTACCCAATGTCATAAAAAAAGTTTGTAATGATAATTTACGGACATAATAGTATATGAATTAATAAAATATCTTCTTCTTCTTTCTTTTGTGGTAGTTTGATAAAATTCGCCAATGACGTATTACGTATTATGACGTACAGTGGAAAATTAAAGCTTGTGAGTTTAATTAAAATAAGAGTATGTGATAATACAAG
Source organism: Parnassius apollo (assembly GCA_907164705.1). Taxonomy (NCBI): domain Eukaryota; kingdom Metazoa; phylum Arthropoda; class Insecta; order Lepidoptera; family Papilionidae; genus Parnassius; species Parnassius apollo. The sequence continues at coordinate 7,767,671 of CAJQZP010001218.1, read as the reverse complement.
GACTCAGTTTTCCTCCGAGAATTTTGACAAATATTTGTTGAATTACCTAGAACAAATATGACAAACACAGATGTTACAATCTTATCACCATGTTAAAAGTGACAAGGATTTAAAGTTTCATATTATTAGTATTAATAAAATCACAATATATTATTATCATGATAATAATATGGTGTGAGTATTATAAATGTCAAACTTTAAATGTGCCTCAATAGAAGTTAGTCGTGTTAGCTCGCACCAGTACATGAGTACACTTAGGCCGGTTTTAGTGCTCGACCGACCGTCGGTGCGTGCCATCGGTCCTGACGATACGCATAACCGATCGTCAGTTTGTAGCGTTCAGAGCTTTCCTGAGCAACGAAACTGGCCGGACTGGTACAGTCACAAACACGTACACGAAATGGACGCGTTAATTGTTTAATTTCTGCTTACTATGTTCGTAAACGTATAAGGAACAGAAGACGTAGATATCAGGTTTTTTAGGAATTTACTACTTTATATTCATTATTGCGCAAAGATGAAGAAAAATGTTTGAGAATGTCAATCAAAAGTTTTGATGAATTGTCAGTGAAATTACAAGACAACTTAAAACATTCGCGAGGCGTTCAGTGTCGACATATGCCATTTTTGATAAAAATTACTTAAATCACTAACACTACTTAATACCTATAAAATCATACAATATTATTAAAGTTTAGGTTTGATTTTCTTGACGATGATACACGCATCCGTACGGTCGGTGTAGCACTGAACGCGTCAATATGTTTCTATAGCGCGTCGGTCGACCGACGGTACGCATGCGGACGCGCTCGACCGACGGTCCTCGTACGCAGTGCGTAGCTATATACGCGTGCGTACGGTCGGTCGAGCACTGTAACGACAACGGCAAGCGCGACCGACGTACGTACCGACGGTCGGTCGAGCTCTAAAACCGGCCTTAAGCACTAAATACAATTTTCAACCAAATTCAAAAAAAGGAGGGCGATCTCAATTTGACTGTTTTTTTTTTTGTTGTAGCTCAACTTTTTTCTAGGTTTACCGATTTTGACGATTCTTTTTTTATTTGAAAGCTGGTGCTTCTCATGTGGTCTTGTTGTTTAAGATCCGATGAATAGTTTTTGAGTTATGCTTAATAATGCGTATTTAATAGACTTCGAATACATTGATGATGTTCTCATTTTATTTATATTAGTCTGTTGTCCAAAATTTTTAAGAGAATTTGATACAGTTATGAAATAATTGTTTAATAATTGATTCGTTAATAGCAGCTTAATACTGCTGTGTTTCGTATGGTGAGTGTAGAGATCCGGAGACCCCTTTTTACTGGAAACGAGGCATTCCATCTTAGTCCTCAATGGGTGACAACGCATCTGCATTTTGATTCTTAATCGAGGATAAATGTGGATGTCTATAGGCCACAACATCCACTTACCATCAGGTGGACTGTGTGCTCGTTTGTCACCCTTATTCTATAAAAAAATGAATGACAATGCATCAGATTTTTAATATAATTGTGTAGTAATTATTTAATAAGAAGTAGTGACGGCGGAAGAGGCGGATTTGGGAATATAAAATCTTATGGCTACCGATAGGTGACAGTGTAACATGTTTACGCTAGACGTATAATAACCAGATCGGCATCAGTCTTTATAAAATACTCTGCAAGTGATGTGCAGCAGTGCCTATATAGTATATTATCTGTGGGCAGCAGCTCAGTATCGAGCTCGAGTGTCTCGCACTTTTTTTTTCGGAGATGAGGCAAAGGAGCCATGCGGCTCACCTGATGGTAAGTGACTACCGCCGCCCATGAACAACTGCAGCACCAGGAAAATTGCAGATGCGTTGCCGGCCTTTTAAAAACAGTAGGTTCTTTTCTTGAAAGTCTCTAAGTCGTATTGGTCCGGAAAAATCTGTGCGTAAGTTGTGCGAGGAAGAAAACTACTTGTAAATCGCACAGTGGTGGACTACCAATCATCCAGTGGATGGTATTGTCGAGTATTATCGCGATGTGCGAGAGTGAAATTGAGCGGCTGGAATTAGTCCGAACAAATCCTCAGAGCACTCCCCGTGGTAGATGCGATAAAATACGCAGAGATGCAATATCGCTTGCTCTTCGCAGTGCCAGTGAGTCAAGCCGATCAGAAAGAGCTCCGTCGCCGAAGATTAAAACCGCTCTGCGCTGGATGCGATCAAATGGAAGGAGCTGGCACTGGGAAGCGCCCCCCCCCCCATGCTATATCAATGCGCCTCCTAACCGTGACGATTGAGGCAAATCCTCCCTACATCGGGAGACGGCTAGTTGCGACAGTAAGCTTTTACGGAGCGATGTACAAAAATAAATATAGTTAAAAATATTTACTTTTATTAAGAGCACAGAAAACTTACTCCTAGCGGAGTTAATCAGAGATACATCAGCGGGTATACAAAAATTAACGGTTAGATAGCGCAGTGTCCAAACGTATATTTGCGGCGTGAAGGTATTTTTTTTTAAATTTAAAAATAACAACGTAGACTATGCAGTGTAAGAAAATCCATCATCCCACGGAGCAATTTGCTCCGTGGTTCATCCCATGGGTGACGTCGTAAGAGTGGGCTATGGGTAATAATGTCGTAAAAATCTTATAGTTTTCGATAGATGCCGGTTTAACCTTCTCTTTTACACCAGACGTAAAATATTAATACCAGGAACAGGAAGTGGCGCTATAGGTATAAGAAATTTGGTAACAGCGATCGTCTATCACCTTGCCAAGTATGACAAGGCAAAACTTTCGAATTATAAAACAAGAGGCAGATGGAACGCAGCGGACGCGAGCTCGGCCAGCAAAGAACAGTTCATACATAAATAAATATGTAGGAACAAGGGTAGACGATAATTTACATTAAAATATTTTGCCTGAAATAAAATAAAAATTGCTGTAAATTGCGCAGTACGCGAGCAACCCGGGTTCGATCACAGGACAACAGGAGCTAAACGCAAGTCTATAGTATAGTAGTCTATAAGTAAATAATGCAAGTATATGATACACTGCAGTAAACAAAACCAGAAAAATATATGATATTTTTCTTGATATATGCTAGTTAACTGTTGTGTTGGAAACATGATACTACTAATTTGATACAAAAAAAAAATCACAAAGATACCTCTAAAAATTTCTTTTAACGAGTAAAAACCATACTAATATACATGCAATTTGCATTGATTTTTTGTCAGATTATTATACAAGCTAATGATAATGATAATTTATCTTCTGAAATAATACGTACGGATGTGTGCGTAAACGCCTGTGTACAGACTTTTGTTCAAAACGACTATAAATCAATAGCACGCTACCGACTATAAACTATAAATTTCTCGCACGCTATTAAATGCGCTATGTTATAGCGCGCTATTTATAAGAAAGCATGTAGGAGGCCTGTAAGCGCGTTAAGTTTTGCAGCACGTTATATCTCATAGCACGTTACATTACATGTCGTTCATTGGATAGACCGCGTGCTATATAAGAACATTATTTCATAATAAGTTGCATTTTGGACTAAAATAAAATAAAGCGGTAAAGAAAAACCAATGAACGTTTTTTCATACTTTTCAGTCTTACGACTTTCTATAATCCTAAAAATATTTTAAGGCATGTACTGTTTAAAACGAAACAAAATTAATTATTTATTAATATAATTAATTTTGTTTCGTTTTAGCTCAGACTCAGACAGTTGTTTTAGAGCCGTGGTAGCTCAGATGGTTAACGCTCGCTCTAAATATAACAGAACGCGAGTAACCCGGGTTCGATCCCCGCCGGCACCAATGAAATTGTTAATTGCAATTTTAAGTGCTCATTTACCACGTGCTCGGCGGTGAAGAAAACATCGTGAGGAAACCTGCATGTCTGAGGAATAAGAAAAAAAAATATTTCGAAGACATGTGAAGTTCGCCAACACGCATTGGGGCAGCGCGGCGGACACTTCCCTGCCCTAAAACCCTCTCAGAAATGAGGGGAGGCCTGTGCCCTGCAGTGGGACGTATATAGGCTGTAACTTTACTTTTACTTTACTTTAATTGATGTGAACGTTATTTTTACCTTAATATAAATTATTAATCATATAAAGGTGTATTTAAAAGTTTATTGATTGTATTTATAAAAATCAACTACATATTTACATACACTATTATATACACTCTTGTATCTATATTTTATTTACATTTAAAAACATTAGTTAGGCTTCTTTTATAGCAGACATTTATTCGACTGCCTCGTTGGTCTAATGATTGTAGTTGTAATTGTAGTGCGACTGCTGATCATGAGGTGCTGGATTCGAATCCTGGCTCGGGCCAAAAATTAATTATTGAATTTTTCCTTCAAGAAATTCTCAGCAGTTGCTCGGAGTCAGGAAGTTGGCGGTATCTCACCCCCGTACCTCGGAAAGCACGTAAAGCCGTTGGTCCTGCGCCTCGGTTTACCGTCCCATCGGATTATGAGTGAGGGAAGAGAGAGTGCACCTGTGCTTGCGCATACACTTGGGCACTATAATCCTGTCCTGCGCCTGGCTAACCTCCGTTGAGGCAGGCCGCCGTGGCCGAAATTCAATCAGGACATTATTATTATTATTATTAATAGCAGACAACCGTGTTCTTCAATTACTTATAAATATACACTATACACTAACTAAACAACGTCTAACATTAAATTAGATCGCGCGCGATGAATAGCGTGCTACTAGATCAAATTTGCGTCACACGTCCTCTCCCAACAGCGCTGCTGCTGGGCCTATAATTTTTTTAAGAGTTGCCGTTAGACTAGATATTAATACTCAGTAGCGCCAAAGCGCCATACATTACATAGCACGCGCTACGCGCTATAGTATGGCGCTATGCGCTCTTTGAGTATTAAACCAATTGGTATTGGTTGAATACTCAAAGTATGCACTATATTAACCACTATTAGTACAGACACTGCGGCCGAGGCCCTGATGGTATGTAGACGTGTCGCTCTTTTTGCCGCAGTATTTAGTATTTTTCTTTCCATAAATATTATTTCTTTGTATATATGTCGATTAACTATATTTAAAGTTAAAATAACGTAGTAAGGTACCTTACTAATAATTATCATTTATAAAAATGGAATTTTATTATAGGATAGAGTGACAAACGAGCACACAGTCCATCTGGTGGTTGCTGTGGCCCATAAACATCTACATCTATCCTCGATTACGAATCAAAATGCAGATGCGTTATCACCCGTGAGGACTTAGATGGAATACCTCGTTCCCAGTAAAAAAAGGGTCTCCGGATCTCTACACTCACCATACGAAACACAGCAGTATTAAGCTACTATTTACAGCATAATTAAACTGCTATTAACAAACCAAAAAACAATTATTTCATATCTGTATCAAATTTTCTCGTTAATTATTTTCGAAATACGATTCTTTGTAATTTATCCATTAATCTATCCAAATAACAGCATTGACAAGTGGTAAAATTAAGCTAATATTTGACGCTGGTATACTGTGAGAGCGTGGTCCGTCGGGTCGACCAATTCGTGCTACAACTATACTTCTATATAATATAACTGTAGCATGGCTCTACCACGTCCACGTATAAAATGTAGTGAAATCCGTCACGAAGAGTAAAAAACGTTCATATAAATCAAACGCCCGAAATATGAACGATATTAAAAGATTTTACTTATTACTATAATCTATAATTTTAATTTCATTTTAAATGTTATAGTAATAAGTAAAATATTTTAATATCGTTCATATGTCGGGCGTTTGATTAATATGAACATTTTTTACTCTTCGTAATAGATTTCATTACTTTTAATTTTAGCAACGTAGTTTATTACAGTTGTGTATTTGGTACTATTAGCGGTATGGATTTGCAGTTTGCATTCGAAAGTGCCCTGATTCAATTCCAGGAATATGAACTTAGATACATTTATTATTTACTTTATATGTAAAAAATAAATGTAATTTTTTTTAAACCTACGAAATTTAAATACGTTGTTTATTACTGCTCGGGCTCGATTCCAGGAATGTTAAGTCAAATTTTCTTTTTATATAGGTATTTAATATTAGTTAGTGATTTAACATATTTAGATAAATTAATTAAATACTTTTATAAATAAATAAAAGAGTTTGAAATGTAATATTTTATACCGGAGAAAGAAAGTTCAAAATATCAACAAGAAAGTTATTTCCAATTCGTAAGTACCTAGTTATGCAACCACAAGAGCATAGGGTTGTTACGGATTGTACCTAGAGGGGGCTGCATAAGCATTAGACAGTATCCAGTAACTGTAGAGTCAGCGCTTTTGGTTGCATGAGGTATCAGGCAGAGATCATGGGAGCGGCTACTTCGTTCTGACATCGACTTCTGTCAAGATTCTGTTTAATTTTGTTAATTATAGGATCCCAAGCAGATGGTAGCACCCAACCATCTTCTCTATTGAAATTTGGATGTTTTTTAATTTCAATAGCCTCGCGTATCATCCTTGGTAGGAATCGGTGTTCTTTTGCGAGAATTTGTGGTTTATCAAATCTAATGTAATGGTGGGGACGATCTTGAACCTGTTCGCAGACTGCAGACTTCCCGGAGGGTCGGTGCTTCACATCAGCTATATGTTCCTTCACGCGGGTTTTTATAGATCTCTTTGTTTGACCTATGTAAGAGAGACAGAGTCTCGTAGTCGTCCCCACCATTACATTAGATTTGATAAACCACAAATTCTCGCAAAAGAACACCGATTCCTACCAAGGATGTTACGCGAGGCTATTGAAATTAAAAAACATCCAAATTTCAATAGAGAAGATGGTTGGGTGCTACCATCTGCTTGGGATCCTATAATTAACAAAATTAAACCCAAACCCAAGCATACCACTGTAAGACTTCATGATACTATAAGCTCGTTTTGCGTAAATCGGACCAAAAATTAATATTTAAAAAACTGAACGTAGCCGGACTAACTATAACGTTGGGACGTCAGACATCTCACTCCCCCCGTGACCATGGGTGCTGTAAAGCACCCGAAACGTCGGGATAATAATAAAAATAAATTAAAGTAATTAAACGCGATAAAATCCGTAAATAATAGTTTTACGAGTATTCAAAGCCTAATTAATGTTTGAAATGTAAATAAAATATAGATATAAAAGTGTATATAATAGTGTATGTAAATACTTAGTTGATTTTTATAAATACAATCAATAAACTTTTAAATAAGGTGTATTTAAAAGTTTAGTATATTTGATTTATAAATTATATTAAGGTTAAAATAACGTTTACTTACATCAATTATAATAAAAAATAATAAATTTTCGTGCCTTTAAAAAAATATTTTTAGAATTATAGAAAGTCTGAAGCCTGAAAAGTATAATAAAGCGTTCATTGGTTTTTCCTCACCGCTTTATTTTATTTTAGTCTAAAATGCGACTTATTACGAAATAATGTTCTTATATAGCACGCGGTCTATCCAATGAACGACATGTAATGTAATGTGCTACGAGATATAGCGTGCTGCAAAACTTAACGCGCCTGCCGGCCTCCTACACGTTAGCGTATTTAATAGCGCGCTAGAAATTTATAGTTTGTAGTCTGTAGCGTGCTATTGATTTATAGCCGTTTTGAACAACTTTAGCTACAACCATAATATAGCTGCAGCGTGGCTCTACCACATACATATCTAAGTTTGTTTAAAAATTCTTTGCCCGCTGTTTCACTTACTTCTCCTCTCCGCATAAAAAAGCGTATACTACGGCATATGTATTCGCGCAAACTTAACAGGCGCATTTAAGTTTGACAAAAAACTATTTATGCTGCGTGTAACTTGGTTTGGGTTTAAAGTAAAACAATATAATTTTATTTTATGTATATATTAAGTAATTTTTTTTGATTGTCTTCTTTATTTAATCTTAATCCTGTACAGGGCTAAAGTAACGATATAAAATAAATAATATATTTGGGTCAAACGTAATTTAAATTTCACTAGATAACAATAATTCTTCCATTCCCATATGACCTCGGTGCCTCCAGACTCGGTACCGGGCAATGTCCTTACGGGTTACCATGCCAACAACCTAAAACAAGTACAGTACAAAATTGAAAATTAAATACCTTTTTTACCCATATAAACATACCCAAATATCTAGTTGCGTCTAGTGAGCCGTGGTAGCTCAGTGGTTAACGCTCGCTGTAAATATAACAGAACGCGAGTAACCCGGGTACGATCCCCGTCGGCATCAATGAAATTGTTAATTGCAATTTTAAGTGATGATTTACCACGTGCTCGGCGGTGAAGGAAAACATCGTGAGGAAACCTGCATGTCTGAGGAATAAGTAAAAAAATATTTCGAAGACATGTGAAGTTCGTCAACACGCATTTGGGCAGCGCGGCGGACACTTCCTTGCCCTAAGCCCTCTCAGAAATGAGGGGAGGCCTGAGCCCAGCAGTGGGACGTATATAGGCTGTAACTTTACTTTACTTAAATATCTAGTTACATTTTAATCTTTTGAAATTATATATTATAAAATTCGGATTTGTTCTTGTCATGACGGCGGTGGTAATTTTTTAAGGATACTGGACTGGACAGGCAACATCAAAGGCGAGAAAAGCACTCACCTTTGCTTAGCTAACGATCTTGGCATTATGGCAGAATCACTGGAGGATCTTAGTACTATGTTCAATTACCTTAATAGTGTCTCCCAACAAATTTGCCTTAAATTGCACATGAACAAGACAGGCTATGTGTAGCGTACATGTCATGCCTATGGCGGTAATTGTTGGGAACACAATGCTCCAAGTGGAAGACGGGTATGATTATCTACAAATGGATCCGAGATATGAGATTTTTTTCCTAATGCCCGAATGAGGAAGCTTATGGTCGCTCAACGGTGTGCAGACGGATATTCTCAGAATTTCTCTACGCGATAGAATCCGCAATGAAATATTCGCAATAGAACCAATGTAGTCAACATTGCCCATTTAACCTCTTACTCCCCAAGTGGTCGAATCCGACCGCGGTGCTATTCCGTCAAAATTCAAGCGGTCGGATTCGACCACGCACACCCACAGGACTTTAAACCATTAACAATTATATTTAGAGACTACTTTTCTATGTAGAAGTTTGGCATTATAGAATCAATATGAAATTTTCTATCCTTTAGTGCAATAAAAAGTCAGTTATCCTATGGATATTTATTTATAATCTACGTTCACAATAGTCTTTTTGTAATGAAGTAAAACCTGACTTTTATATAGAGAATTCTGTTTAGATTTTACAATGCAAAAATTCTTAATAGAAAAGTAGTCTCTAAATATAAGTTTTAATGGTTGTAAGTGCTGCGGGTGGGTGCGGTCGCATGGGACCGCTTGGAATTTGCCGGGCGCAGGCGACTGCATGGGGTTTTTATTGATATTGAGGGGTTAATAAGCTGAAGTTGCAATGTGGAGGGGTGGTGGTGGATATAGCTTGAAGAAACGACGACCGCTGGGGAAGGAAGGTTACTAATAGCCGGTTAGACTCATACCGGTACGCAAACTTTAGACGATCCCCTACTAGATGATAGAGTTACGACCTAATAAGGCATGCGGGAAGTCGATAGATACAGGTGGCACGGAACCGTGTTTCGTAGCACTCCTTGGAGGAGGCCTATATTTAGAGATGGACTGTGATGATGGTGATGAATATGATGTTTATAGCGATTTTTTTAGAAATATTTGCTATCTGATCACAAACATTTAAGAATGAATGAAATTTTATAAATGCGATCAAATAGATAAGTAATAAAAATAAATTATACATACTTCATTAACATCATTTACTATTGGCAGATGTCGCAAACCTAATGCTCTAAACAATCTGAACAGACGAGGCAAAGAAGCACGATGCGGCAACGTGTATGGAGACGGGTTCATGAATGGCCGCAGATCTATAGTACAGGATTTCTCCCATTCCTCTATCACCAGCTGAAAATAAAATTTAATTTGAATGGCTAGCAGTCCCTCCGACATAACTATACTCGTAATCAGTAAAAATCGATTTCTTTTATTTACGCGAACACTACACATTGATTAAAACTAAACGGATTTTATCGCGTTTAATTTATTTAATTTTAATTCCCGACGTTTCGGGTGCTTTTCAGCACCCATGGTCACGGGGACTGAGGTGACTGACGTCCAAATGTCAGTTTTAACCCGGAGTACCTTCAGATTTTTAATTATTATTTATAGTACGTTTGTGATCATATCCAAGGCGGCCCCCACCATTACATTAGATTTGATAGACCATAAATCGTCACGAAAAAACATCGATTCCTACCAAGGATGATACGTGAGGCTATTGAAATTAAATAACATCCTAATTGCAATAGAGAAGGAGGCTGGGTATTACTACCTGCTGTACTACCCTATAATTAACAGAATTAAAACTAAACCCAAGCATAACAAGTTCATTCTGCGTAGATCGGACCATAAATAACACCTCACCTCAGTCCCCCGTGACCTTGGGTGTTGGAAAGCACACGAAACGTGGGGAATTATAATCACATACATTACGCGATAAAATCCGTTAAAGTAGTTTTAATAAAATCAGTAACAAACGTAAAATAACACTCTTAGGAATTTGCTAAAAACATGCAATCTGATGGAACATACGACCGGCATCTCAGCTTGCTGTACTGACTAACGCATACTTCGTAACACAGTACAATTCTTTTCAATGATACACGACTTTCTAGATATATACAGATATTTATAATATAAACGATTATATGGTTAATAATAATCAAACTGTTTCTTATGTGTTGTAAATTATTGTACAACCTATTTTATATTGTATAATGTTTTTGTGAAAGAATTTTCCCGTTGGATTTCTTGCTGGTTTTACCCAGAACAGAGGTTTTTCTCGAACCGGTGGTGAAAGTAAAAAGCTACTTCCAATAAGAATTATTTATAATGTATATTGAATAAAAATAATTCTATTTTCTATCCTATCACCAACTTCCTAATCCTATTTACCATAACAGTTAATGTGAAGTCTAACATAGGCCTCTTCCGAAAATTTTATCGTAGGATGACCAAAGTCGCCACGCTTGTATCTTTATTCCGCTGTTATTGGGAAGATATCACTGCTCATCTCCTTGTTCAGTTTCCCTTTGTCGCTTCTTACGAGACCCACACGATGATATGGAGTAATCATCGATATAAATGAAGAGATATGGTCGTGCGAACAAAATTCTTTCACGGTTTAATAAATTAGCGCCATCTCTTAAATACTCATGAACTACCAGTGTTTCCACTAATGATTTCGGTTTTACTCTAGAACCTGTAGAAATATTCCTTAAATTATCGTAAAAAATCTAAATAGCCTTATTTATTGCACCTTATTTTGAATATTTTTAAGAACAACATCATTGCAAGTTTTGAATATCATTTAACGATTAAAAGTCCTGTGTTTTGTGATGAAGAAGACATTCTCATTTTCAAATTATAATAACAATTAGTATATTATAATAACAATTATTTATTAATTAATTATAATAACAATTAGTCTCACAGGAATAATGTAATTAAGTAAAATATTATATCATCATTCCGATATACAGAAAGAAAATCTTTTTCATTCTACACTTTTCTAGCTCTTTTGACCCTATCACCTTCGATAAATCTTTAAAAAAATTACTTTGAATGGGTATAGAAAACAGGGTTACCTGAACTTCGATTTCACCTCAAATTATCTAAAACCCTATTAACTTGAAAAAAATGGCTAAAGCCCTACCTATATTAGATTTACCCTAAAATAGTGCAAAATACTTAAAAGTGGAAACACTGCACGGTCGCACGGCACGCATATAAGTTAGCGTTGGTGCTCTATAAATATTTTGGCAGCAATAAGTCGGTGCCATTTTATTTGTTCAATGATCCGGTCCATATGCAGTAGTACAGTCTATGGGAGTAACAGATATTCATACACCACCACTAGTAGAACTTTGAAACTGGTATTTAAAAGCAGTATGTGAATCCCAATTAAAATTAATTATTAAATTGATAGTGGTATTTCAAAAAGCTTACCTCATCAATGGAAGGAAACCGTGGATATTCATTACGGAACATTTGCATGTCAACATTTAAATTTGACCAAGTTGTATTAGCATTCTCGTTGTATATTTTGTTTTGAAGGAGTACTATCAGCTGTGAACGCAGTATCAGACCTCTCAGACGTTTGTAAGTTGTCACTTCGACCTATGAACACAATAATAAATTGAAAGTGTCACATTAGAGTATTTCTTTATTAAAGCATACTTAGTTTATTATGTTGTAAATTTTATTTATTAACCCTCTCAAACCCCTAGCGGTCTCATGAGACCGCACCCACCCACAACACTTTTACCCATAAAAACTTATATTTAGAGACTACTTTTCTATGAAGAAGTTTGACATTATAGGCTCAATGTGAAATTTCCTATCCTCTAATGCAATAAAAAGTAGTTTTTTATTTATAATCTACGTTCATTTCGTACGCCTATTTCGTGTGGCGTGTTATTGTGTTGATTTTTGGATTTTTCTCTACGTTTATCGGTTATCATCATTTAGTCGCCCATTAACTAGGTCCTTACCTACCTATAATTGTAGTTTCTAACACTGGCAGGCCAGGCGCACTCTGAACTATAGGTACGAAACTACAAGTACATCACGGGCTCGTGTCGTGTCCTTACAATATGCTTATTCTATTTCTAGTCCGCGTTGTAAGAATGAGACAACCCTAAGGGCGATTGTCTACCGCCGCCGTCACCGGAACGTCAACAAAACGAAGACTATTTCTGGCCGAGATCAAGGTGACCTGACGGCGATCGTTTGTCCACCGCGACGATCTCGGTGGTTCAGTCAGTTTGTTGTAGCTGTCGTGTCGTGCGTTAAATTTCTTGTCCATTTTTGTTACAATGTATTGTTGATTTAAATAATCAAAGCAATATACCTTGAAAACAAAACACCTCGCGGTGCGACATTGCGGCACTGGCATGGATGGACAAGTTTAAACGTGTTTTGTATTGCAAGTATATCGGCTCGTCACAATCTCGAGCCGAGTTTTAACGGTGGCGCCAATCTACTCCACACTCAGCGAACGGGATGACGGCGACGGGCATGCGGTGGACAGGCGGCTATAGTAAATGTATGTGTCGCTGCCTCAGCGCTCGTTCTCGTTGATGTCCCAGTGACGGCGGCGGTGGACAATCTCCCTTACGTTTCACGGGTCGCGTCAGTTGTGATCATTGAACTAAATTACATTTCAATCACTCTCTTACGCTCAGCGAGACCATGTGTCTACATTGTGACTACACGAAAATTAAAAAATGTCGTCGTGCGTCTCAAAAACATGCAAAAACGCTTCCACTACGAAGAAAGAAGATGTTGGAGTGACATATCACCGGTAAGTAAACAAAACATGTGCTAAAAACCACAAAATTTAGTATTTGATAATAATTTACTGCCGTTGCCACGTGGCTGCCCATAGAATACTATAATACACAATAGAATGGCTGTCAATGAAAATTTTGTACGAGGGTCGGCGTCGCCGGTAGCACACGTATAAGCAATTACGTCGTATTATCACTACTACAAACCCGATTCGTTGTGTTGACAGACTGAGTAAATTTAAACATTTTAGACTTTTGATAAATGTTCATGATCATCATTAAAAAAATCGTTTAAATTTTAATACATATTTATTTGTAAATAGTGTGCAATTTGGCATTTTCTATATAATTTGCATGCGAAATTTGGAAACGATTGTAACGTCAAAACACATCTCGTGTTGACAGTTATACATGTGAATTGACATGTTAGTGACATTTTAGTGGCTACATGGGCTCCGTTCTATTATGTATGTATTATAGTATTCTATGTGGCTGCCATTTCTATATAAAAATCATAGATCATAAAAAGTGAACTATATAGCGTTTCCTGCACAAAACTACCTACTACCGGTTTTGATGGTTCTTTTTTTGTTCAAATTAGTATTACTTGGACTAATTTTTTTAATTAACTATTTTTATTTAAACGACATTTTAATTCGACCATGTTTAAAATATCTAAAAAGGTTTTCGACATTTTTAATATACTTTTAAAAGTACCGGACAGCCACAAATTTTTACGACGAGTAGATTAACTTCCCTTCGAATGTGTATACTCTTTTCGATATAACTTATATAGTACTCACTAATTACAAAAAGATTTAGATACAATTTTACTTAACTTACTTAACTTTAGCTCGTTTTCAGACGCCATAGTTCATCAGGTAAGCGTAAATTAGGTAAAAATTCTTCTACAAAAAAACTAATCTTTGACTATGCCACTCAACTCATTGCAGAACGGATTCACACGCCAGGCCTTGCATTTACTGATTTTAGTTTTTATCGATATTTGGATACCTTTTTAAAGGAAAATTTTCAAATCCGATGAAGAAAATAACTTGATTCCCGTATTCTGGCTAAGTTATTAAAACTTTCATTATCGAATCAGTTTATTGAGTTACTATCAAGAAATTTTCAGTAGCTGCCGGAGTTCGGAAGTTGGTGGTATTTTACCTCCATATCTCAGAAGTTACGTAAAACCGTTAGTTCTGTGCCTGATCTCCCTCCAATCGTGTCGGTTTACCGTCCCATCGGACTATGAGAGTGAGGGAATAGAGAGTGCACCTGCGCTTGTACATACACTCGGGCACTATAATCCAATTCTGCGCAGATAGCAAGTCTCCGTTAAGGCTGCGAAATTCAGTGTGGAGGACATTATTACTATCGTTAAATATCTGTTGTGTGCGAGCACATATACTCACTTCGTCAGATAGCGGCGGGTCGACGACGGGGAAGCCGTTGTAGGAGACGAGGCGCAACAGCTCCAGCATGTGGCCGACGTTCTCGACGGTGCGCAGCGTGAACACCGGGTGCGACATCACCTCAGAGGCGTACACGGTGTGCGTGAGCGGCGGCGGCTCCCAAGCCAGGAGGGGAACCCCCGCCAGCTGGATGTGGATGTCGTAGATACCCTACGCGCGATCAATACAAACACCTCTTATGAAACATAATTTCATCCTTTTCTGTTGAGTTGGTCATAGAAAACAACGTTGTACGTACCTCATTGAAGAAATCACCGGTCCACTTGGCGACGACCACAGTTATAATAATCGGCAACGCGTTTGATATTTGCCCTGTTGTCTCTATGATGATGACTGTCAACGATATGGTCATACGGACAACCCCTCCGAGTTGCGCTGCAGCCCCCACCAGAGCATATTTTCCTGGGTTGATGGTCTGGGAACAATGATTTTTTAATGCAACACTTTGTTGGCCCATTCAAACTTTTATACAAATTAAATGCAATGCAAATTTGTCACATTTATTGTTCATTAATTTGGCTTTTTACACATTTATTGCGCAGCTAAAAACGCTCTTGCGCTCTGCCGTCGTAAGTTACGAGGTAACGCGGGCGCATTGCCTGTACTGGCAATTGATTCATCGCAAATAACCTTCCTTGTGCAATTATGACTTGCAATCATCTCCCGCTAAATTTACGCCATATTGTACTGGCGTGCCGCCGCCATATTGTTTCGGATATCCGGTCATATTAAAACTATTTTTAATTGTGTGTACGCTGTATGTTATTCAAATACATAAAATTATAGAATAATTGCTGGTATCTCCATTAGGAGGATATAATGATTTTTTTAGCACAATATGACAAAATAATCGCCAACACTTTTCCAATACGGCGTAAATGTATGACGTCATATACTGTCCTATGTTTTGGAACAAATCACCAGTGTGGTGCCAATTCATGACGTCATTTGCATTGGACAGTACACTGGGTTCTATTTTAGAACATACCCATTATCTCAGTATTCAAAGGTGATGACGCATAATCTACATTTTAATACTTTATAGAGAATAGACTTAAATGTCAATGGACCACAACATCCACTTACCAACATGTGGACTGTGTGCTCCTTTGTCCCCACTACTTCTATGAAAATATCACAGTTCAAGCAATATTACTGGTAATGAAATTCTTAACGAAATAAAACAACATATATAAGCAGATTCAGATCTCTAAACAAAATTATTAAGAACTAAATTACAATAACAAACTGACATGACTCTAACGAAGAACACATTAACTACGAACAGCAATGTGCTTTATATCTGGGCACTCCTGCCTAGACAGTTTTGAAACGTCTGGTACTGGGATCGCAAATCAATCATGACGATTATAGCAACTCCATAAGGGGCCGTTGTTAAAGATGGTATCGATTTAGATTTTTCTTATCGATTTTTTAAACGTTAGGAGTTTTTCCTGTATCGTGGAGGCAGTTTAAAGACATAAATTTCACAAAGACAAACATCCGTACCAGGAACAATTATTTGTATACTGTTTTAGTTTTCGCATGTTCTAGGAATGATGTTTTGTACTGCAGATTTTGCCGCCGTTATACGTTTACGAGAATAAAGGAAAGATGTAGGATGGTGAACGAGCGTTGTAAGCGGTTGCTACGACCTATAGGCATCTACATCTATCCTTGATTACAGATGAAAATGCAGATGCGTTATCACCCGTGAGCACTAAGATGGAATGCCTCGTTTCCAGTAAAAAGGGTCTCCGGTTCTCTACACTCACCATACGAAAAACAAGAACGTTAAGCTATAATTTTACGCTGGTATTCTGTGAGAACGTGGTCCTTCCCCGGTCGAGCCGAACCATTCGTGCTACAACTAAACTACTAATATAACTGCAGCATGCAGCACTCTACCACGTATAAATTTAGTTGTTTAATTGTTAATCAATTGCGATTATTATTTAATATATACCATACAAATACTTGTTACGTGCGGGATGCGCCCCAACTCATTGCATTTTATCAGTTTATTTATTGGCGGTAATAATAATTTATAATGTTATGTAATGCATATGAATTTAACTTCACTATGGTATTATATCACAATAAGAGATGGTAGAGCCAGGCTGCAGCTATTATGGTTATAGCATGAATGTGTCGGCTCGACCGGGGAAGGACCACGCCCTTACAGAATACCAGCGTAAAATAGCAGCTTAATGCTGTTGTGTAGATAACCGAAGACCTCTTTTACTGGAATCGAGGCATTCTATCTTAGTCCTCAAGGGTGACAAGATGCATTTTGATTCTAAATTGAGGATAGATGTAGATGTCTATGGGCCACAACATCCACTTACCATCAGGTGGACTGTGTGCTCGGCTGTCACCTTTATCCTATAAAAAAAATTCAATGTGTATGTGTTACGATGAATCTTGGCCACGATAATTCTGCTGAAGACTGTTACATATTGATGATGAAGTGCAGTGCACACACTTCTATTATTAAAAGTGTTCCATATTTAATTTGCACTTTAAATTCATGTCTTTAAAGTCATGTAATGTGTTTTACTAATATTGTATGAAATAATATTATATTTATCTCCTAATGATAATTTTATCCAACAATGTAATTGGTATAATATTAACGAGAAACAGAGTTGATTGATACGAAAAAAAAATCCAATGTTATTAATATTTTTATGAAATCCTTGAACAAAAATATAACTGTAGTACACATGATCGTTAAGGGAGTTTTCCTGCATTACCTTAAGTTTCAGGTTTTCTCATAATGTGTCACTTAAAAACTATTTTGTTTTATAATGATTTCTTATATTTACGCGAACACTGCATAGTAAAAGTAGTTTTAATTATATTATTCATTTAAATTTTCGTTAATTATTAAGCACTACTTACATTATTGGGCAGCATATATTGAATAAAAACTGCCAACAGCCTACCCCAAGCAGCTCCCGTCAACAGGTTAGGTATGAACAGTCCACTGGATACGGCCAAGCCGAACGTCCACGTAGACAATAAAAAGTAGCACACTATGAACAAGAGCAGCGAGCCAGGTTTGTAGGAGCCAATCGGATCATGTAGGAATGACCGCACCGAAGCTTCGGGCGTTTGGAACCAGATTGCTGCTAACGCGTTGTATTCGCCGTCTGCACAGAATAGCTGCAAACAGAGAACAGCTGACACAGCTGCTTTTTTATACTAGTAGTAACAAAAGATCAACACAGTCCACCTGATATTAAGTGAGTACTGTGCTCCATAAACACCCATATTTAACCTCGATTAAAAACAAAATACAAATGTGTTGTTAGCTCTGAAGACTACGACGTAATTTCCTAATTAATAACGGTTACTTTATTAGATATTTCCTTATTTTTATTGTGTTGGAAGGATAACAGTGAAATCCGTCTCTGGGCTGGGGCTCCCCAGTGCCAGCTCCTTCCACTTGACCTTGCACCCTGATGTTGCATCTCTTTGAATTTTCTTTCGCATATACCACGGGGAGTGCTCTGAGGAATTGTTCGGATTAATCCCAGCCGCCAAATTTCGTGAACGCACTACGCGGCAAACGTCCCGATACCATCCACACCATCTGGATGCTTGGCGATCCACCACTCTACGTTTCACTGGAGTTTTCTTCCGCGTACGACCTCTCTGTGGAATAGTTTACCACCGGCGATTTTTCCGGACCAATACGACCTAGCTAGCGACCTTCAAGAAAAGAGCTTACTCCTTTCTAAAGGGCCGGCAATTCCCCTGGTGTTGTGATTGATCATGGGCTGCGGTAGTCACTTAACATCAGGTGAGCCACATACTCATTTGCCCCCTTTTCTATAAAAAAAAAAAACCAAATACTCGACGACAAACTGGACTACTAACAACTCTCTAATACTGGGTCAGGAAATTTTCATAATTAATCAACGTAACTTCCTCCTTTCTCTTCTACAACACAGTTTACATTACTTAAGCTTTTACTTGGATATAAATAATAAAAACGTTTGAGTGCTTCTATTTTCATACTATTGACAACCACGTGCCATTATTGCCAAGAGCTACTCCGACTACAGAGTAGCACTTGGATGGCAGGAGTAGATTATAAAATGGTAACAACTCGGACGGACTCCTAACCAGAAAAAAACACCTAAACTACAAAAAAAAACCTAAAACTTAAAAAGTAACTAAAAAAACTACACTACAGTCTGGCCGCTCAGAGAATGCGATCGTGACAGGTCGAGATTGAACGGACGATGTAACTTTGAAGTAATGTAGCATTTCCGATTAAAAAATATATATATTTTGATTCATCATTCCAATTAGACTATTATTTAAAGTACATTGTAGTATGTAACTTTTGCAAGGATTAAAATGTTAAATAATGAAGAAACCTATGTTATTTACAATGTTTATATTTCTAATGCATATTACGCTGTTACAAGGACAATTCAAACGTACGTTTTTGTAGTGATGCACCAAAAATAACAAACATAGTAACAATAATAGTCACGTTGCCTATCATATTTCTAAGTGACGCACCAAAAACGACGGGCAATAGTAACGTTGCCTGACATATTTTAATACATATTAGTTTTTATTTCTAATAATTTGAAAATATATCATCGGAAGATAAATGAAAAAAAAAAAATTTTTTTTTTGAAATGTTAAGCACTCGCTGCTCGCGGTGCAATAAAATGGGGAAACATAACGCCGCCTACTGCGCTCTCTGTCGCACGTACGGGCCGACAACAAGCGGCGTACTGTTTCCCCATTTTATTGCACCGCGAGCAGCGAGCAGTAGTATAGTATAATAATAAGCGTACTCTATAAGGGTTAAACCGTATAACATCAAACATATTATACGGTTGGTTGTACCTGCAGTGGATTCTTAGTGGGATCCTCGCCGAGCGGGCGGCAGTCGTTCAATAGGAACATCATAAGGAAGCCGCAGGTGGCGGTGGTCGCCGCCACCAGGCAAGCCTCCACAACGCGCAACCACGGCGCGCTCACATACCTACACCAAATTCGTCCATCTATCATTATTATCGAAGTCTAAACATACCTCTTCAGGGTTATGGAGCAAATAGAATTGAATAATTTTTGATAGAATCAGGCATTACTTTGCGTAAATTCAATATAATAAAGATATTAATTAATTCGCAACCATCCGCTTAATAAATACAATGATGTGTCTTACCTGGATTGAAGAACACCTCCCACCCTCCCTCAATTGCGTGCACTAATCCCGTCACCACTAATTCCAGCACCACTACTCCCAACACCGCTATCTTAGCGGACCGCTAAGATAACGGTCAGCCGCCATAGTCTAAAACACCTGAAGATGCCTCGTGTAGAGGCGAAACACGTGTCGTATTGTCGACAATGGTGTGTCTTTCCTGGAATAGTGGTGTTGGGAGTAGTGGTGCTGGGATTAGTGGTGACGGGACTAGTGCACGCAATTGAGGGAGGGCGGGAGGTGCTCTTCAATCCAGGTAAGGCACATCATTGTATTTATTAAGCGGATGGTTGCGAACTAATTAATATCTTTATGAATAATTTTTGTTCAATATAGATTACACGAATACTTATCTATTGAAATAATTTATTCTTATTCCTATTTACGTGGTAGAGCCATGCTGCAGCTATATTGTGGTTGCAGCACGAATGGGTCGGCTCGACCGGGGAAGGACTACGCTCTCACAGAATACCAGCGTAAAATAGCAGCTTAATGCTGCTGTGTTTCGTATGGTGAGTGTAGAGAACCGGAGACCCTTTTTACTGGAAACGAGGCATTCCATCTCAGTCCTCAGGGCTGGCAATGCATCTGCTTTTCATTTTTAACTGAAGATAAATTTAGGATCATGTTCGTCAATCAATTTAGGATTCATGTTGATTTTTCATTGAAGACAAATTTAGGATACATTCAAATTCAAATTTATTTATTTGCGAGAATGTATGTGTACAATATAGTATGATTTTAAATTATATCTAATGGCCCATTTACATTCTACCACTTTATATGGTGTGCAAATATTTTATAGGTTTTTCAACAACAAGTGAGAATTCAATTTCGTACATTTATTTAGGGCATCTATGAGGAGGCCGGCGTTCTGCAGTGGGCCACAGCATCCACTTATTTTCAGATGGACTGTGTGCTCGTTTGTCACCCTTCATCATCATCATCATCATTACAGCCCTTCACAAGTCCACAGCTGAACATAGGCCTCCCCCAAGTAATGCCACAAAGCACGGTCCTGAGCCACCTGCATCCATCGACTTCCTGCATGTCTTACCGGGTCGCCCTCCATCTAGTGGTTCTCGGGTGGCAGCCTCCTACCTACCGGTACGAGGCTGCCACTCAAGAACCTTTTTTTCCCATTGCCTATCGGTTCTTCGAGCTATATGACCGGCTCATTGCCACTTCAGCTTACTAATCCGTTGGGCTATGTCGGTCACTCTAGTTTTACTGCGGATATCCTCATTTCTGAGTCTATCACGCAGAGAAACTCCGAGCATAGCCCTCTCCATAGCTAGCTGAGCGACCTTGAGCGTCCTCATACGGCCAGCAGTGAAGAACCACGTCTCAGATCCGTAAGTCATCACTGGCAACACGCACTGGTTGTACACTTTAGTTTTCAGAGATTGAGGTATACCTGACGAGAAGATGTGTCGTAATTTCCCGAACGCTGCCCAGCCGAGTTGAATCCACCCACACTTATACCCACCCTTATACTATAAAAAAAACCATTGGCTCGGAAAAACCATGTCCTGGGAAGAACCAGCACGAAAACCAGCGGGACTTTCTTAAACATTAATTTACAGTGAAATATTTTATACAACTAGTCCACCGCACTGCTAAAGTACGTGTTGACCCTAAAATAAATGTACATGAAATCTTTATTCCTTACCCCCCGGCCACACACTCGTTGAATGACATGGAAAGTGGCGAGAAAAGGATGCAGAGACGTAGTGTGACCACAATACTCGTCATGCTCCTCATCATGCCCATCGCTCACTGTTTTGTCGGTTTTTTTGGGCGCGAATCAAAGGACTGACAATATGAGCGCGAGTGGCTGGACCATATACTCGCACAAACGCAGTTCGAGTCGAACGCTCATTACGGAAGCACGATACGTGTCATTAAAAAATCATAAATAGTGTACCCATCATCATCATTCTGCCATATTAATTCATGAGTAAATAATATACAGAGAAAAAGCTATCTCGACGACGACAATGTATTTTGTTTTATGACATTGATATAATTAGCTATAACAAATATGCATAGCTCGCACGCTGCAACAGTTTATACAACCATTGTGTTGCAAACGCTAACGACTTAGTGCGCGAGTAGAGCAGTGTGTGGACAGCCAGTGTGAGGGCAACAGCGCGAGGAGCATAGTGTGGCCGAGCCATTAGAAATTTAGTTTCCTGACGGTGTTTCCCCTCACCGCCTACTTCATATGTTGTATGTGTTAACCCTACGTTACACGTAGTCAAGGGAAGGAATTTGTGCCGAGAGGTACAGATTTGTGCCTTAAGAATTTTTGAGGGCCAACCCGACAAAAAAAGGTTTGTCATTATAAACTATTACCAAGATATACTGAAATGTATAATACAGACATAGACAAAGACATACTCTTTAATTGTGTGACACTTAAAGTTGCAATAAGCAATTTTTTGGATGCTTGTGGTGATCGCACTCATGTTACTCTCGTACGAAGAAATTTGATCCCGTATTTATATATTATCAAACTGTATGTATGGCTCTACATATCTGATAATTACATCAAAAAGACGAGCTGTAAAGTACAACTAGCGTAAGTCAGTAATTGTATACCGTGATCATTAGAGCCTGTTAAAAGTTCACATCTAAACATAGCTCCTCCCCTTCACAGATTGCCTCCGAAAGGGGATATTTTCCATAGTTGCCTCGCCTGGCGGGCGGGTTGGCAAGTTGGCAGTTATTAGGAAGCCTGCCCATCTCCTAGTTTGTTTTCCCTGGTCGCCTCTAACGACACCCACGGGACGATATAGGATGTAGATATTCTTACACTGCCACTGCCCGATCGCATTTGCCCGTTTCTGTATAATATTATTATTATATACATAGTATTTGAATATAAATGGAGTTATTACATAATGTATTCGTAGATATTGTTTATTCACAGTGGCGATGTATCTCAATAGAGCATTTAAATAAAATAAGTCAAAATGTACTTATTTACGTGACACTCGCCACATACCTTTGTGTCCGTGAAGTTGATTGGCTTTGGGCATGGCTCGTTTAAAACACAATATATATTTTTAAAGGAGTTCAAACACTTGAAAAATTAAAAGTTTTGTACAACCAACTTCAATATAAATAAAATGAGAATATCATTAATGTAGTCTAAGTCAATTAAATACGCAATAATTAAGGATAACTCAAAAACTACTGGTCATATGTTGATCAAATTTATATGAGAGCACTTGAGAAGCAGTTTCAAATAAGAATTATCAAAGTCGAATGACCTAGAAAAAAATTCTGAGGTAATACACATAAAAAATACAGTCGAATTGAGTATACCTCCTCCCTTTTTGAAGACAGTTAAAAAAGAAGAATTTAGACGATATGGACGCATTAGTACGAACGCCTTCGTGTTAGTTATCGATATTAGTAATACTGCATGCCCCGTTGAATGAACGACAGCTGCGTTATCGCACTCTGCACTCGTCCTACTTCGGCTTTCGTATATATTATGCGTTTTGCAAAGCATTCTATTGTTATTTTCAGAGAGACAACGAACTGTGGTAAAGTTTAAAATGTAATTTAACACATTTTACATGGATTTATATATATTTTATTCTTAGTTTATTAAGTGGTTTATGCACATTTAGATAGCATAAAATGAAATTATTTTTTTGATGAAGATGCATAATAAAAGCAAGCATACAAACACTGGATAAGACGTCCATAAAAATGTTGCGTGTTATTACGGTAAGTTAGCAAGTTTAGATAAATGACTTGCTAAAATCGTTCACGCTAATAGAAAACTATAAAAATGAATGGGAATACGTCATAAAAACAATGGTCTTGAAGTCATAAGTGTAGACAGTTAATAAAAGTAAAAAAAGTAAAGTTATAGCCTATATACGTCCCAGTGCTGGGCACAGGCCTACTCTCATTTCTGATAGGGTTTTAGGGCAAGGAATAGTCCGCCGCGCTGCCCCAATGCGTGTTGGCGAACTTCACATGTCTTCGAAATATTTTTTTTTCTTATTTCTCAGACATGGTAAATCAGCACTTAAAATTGCAATTAACAATTTCATTGGTGCCGGCGGGGATCGAACCCGGTTTGCTCGCGTATTGTGATATTTACAGCGAGCGCTAACCATCTGAGCTACCACGGCTCACAGTTAATATGAGTGTAAAAATATACAATTTGTAGTATACCTAATTCTAAATACAGCAAGTTTGTAATTGATGTAGTTCCACAAGGCGCCCAGCAGACCTCCGACTGCGCCGAAAAGCATGAAAACGGGCAGCTCGTAGAACTGGAATGGGAAAGGTTCCATCTTCCCCAAGTTTAATAAACCTATGGAACAATTTGGAAGTTTAGGTTATTAATTTACATATAACATCAAGTATATTTAGGTAAGAAAGAGAAATGAACCATGCAGTGGCGGTGTAAGAAAATTAACCATTACCCATATCATTTGTGGGTGTGGTGGGACCTGACCAAAGGAAAACTGTAATGGAGGACAATAAAAACAACTCAAAATCAAAAATAAATGCAGTTGACAACCCGGCTGGCACAAGTGGCAACTATGGCAAATATCAACATAAACATCCCTCCTATGAGGCTACGTCTAATGTATGAGGAGACCTATGTTCAGTTGTGGACTTTGGAATCTGTAATGATGATGATGATGATGAAGTTACAAAGTTCTTAAGATGACTTCTATTTACAAAAACTACACTGACCTGGATAACTTAACTCTCCTGGGTGTCCGTGATAGGCAGATAAAGCAAAATTCAAAGTGAAAGTGGATACCACAGTTCCAAAGAAAGTTCGCCATGTTAAGGCTTGATTCCAGAAACTCGTGCCCTCTTCCAGTGAAAACAGCACCCCGCCTAAAATAACACGTTTATGAAATATATGGCTTTAGACAACAAAAGCATACAAAAATATAATTAAAAATGGACAGTACTCACCTTTCAGTTTCATATTCTCAGTTTATCTAATCATATAAAACCATAGAATACTATAATACACAATAGAATGGCTGTCAACTTTACTCGTATTTTGTACGAGGCTTGGCGTCGCCACACCCGATTCGCTGTGTTGACAGACTGACTAAATTTACACATTTTAGACTTTTGATTAATGTTCAAGATCATCATTAAAAAAATCGTTTAAATTTTAATCCTATACCTTTAAACGAGCAATTCTTATATATATATATATATATATATATATATATATATATATATATATATATATATATATATATATATATATATAATCGGAATCTCGGAAACGGCTCCAACGATTTTCATAAAATTTTGTGTGCAGGGAGTTTCGGGGGCAATAAATCGATCTAGCTAGGATTTATTTTTAGAAAATGTCTTTTTGTCCGTGTTTTTAGGCAATGAAAAACTGCTACAATATCGTTAGAATAAGAAGGTAAATTTTGACAGTTTATTAATGATTACAAATAGCTTAATTGGTATATTGGGCGGTCACAAAATCGTAATACCATGGTTCGAGCCCAGACCGACCGACCGACTTTTTTTAATTTTTTTTTCAAGTTCCTTTCTTTTTTGAGAAAATCTATTTTTTCGAGCCCTTTTTTTTAGTATTTTTAACAACACGACAATTTAAATTAAACTAATTGCACTCATGATTTTTTATTCAAATAACCAGTTCAGTTTTTTCTATTATGTCGCTAAGATCAAAAAATATTATTCGTATTTCATTAGTATGTAATTTGTATCTAAATACAATTTCCAAAACAAACGAATTAAAAAAAACCGAGCGAAAAATACCGAGCAAAGCTCGGTCAACCGGATACTAGATATTTATTTGTAAATAGGGTGCAATTTGGCATTTTCTTAATAATTTGCGAAATTTGGAAACGATTGTAACGTCAAAACACATTTCGTGTTGACATTTTTACGTGTGAATTGACGTGTTAGTGACATTTTAGTTGCTACGCGGGCTCCGCCCACTCTCCCGTTCTATTATGTATGTATTATAGTATTCTGTATATAAAACAATAACTTAAGATGGGTTGGTTGGTTAAATGGATTCAGAAACACTGAACACACTTTGTGAAAGTTACAAAAAATATCTTGTTTTGTTTGAACATTTAACACGTCTTACCTATTGGGGCTCCGAAAGCCGCAGAAACACCTGCAGCCGCACCAGCGGACACAAAATCGCGCTTCTCGTGATCCTCACGGAAGTAATGAAATATGTTGAAATCTTTATTGAACGTTGTACTCTTTCCTTGTGATATCCCCGCGGCAACCACTGATCCGCTATGTATCATAGGACCTTCCTGGAAAGTTTATTATTAAATCAAAAATAACTAAAATATATGTCAATGGCATTAACTGCATAAATATATAATTAGTGATAACGATGCCACAATAAATAGTAAGGTGCCACAAGATTATATTATCATACCAAAATAAAACAACCAAGTAGTAAGTAGTGGTAGAGCCATGCTGCAGTTATATTAGTAGTATAGTTGTAGCACGAATGGTCGGCTCGACCGGGGATGGACCACGCTCTCACTGAATACCAGTGTAAAATAGTAGCTTAATGCTGCTGTGTTTCGTATGGTGAGTGTAGAAAATCGGAGACCCTTTTTACTGGAAACGAGGCATTTCATCTTAGTCCTCAGGGGTGATAACGCATCTGCGTTTTGATTCGTAATCGAGAATATATGTAGATGTCTATGGCCCACAGCAAACACTTACTTTCAGGTGGACTGTGTGCTCGTTTCTTACCTTATCCTATAAACAAAAAATCTCATTTTAGTAATTTGTCACATGATGTAGATGCATGATGATGCGTCTACATCATGTGACTATTATTGTGTATCAGTGGGTTAATACGGTCAAGCAATTGTGCTCACAACAAAAAAAATATCATTCATATCTAACAGCCTATCAGAAGTCCACTGCTGAACATAGCCCTCCCCCATATATTGCCGTATTGGAGAGATTTTGCCATACTTACCACACTTGGCAGTCGAACTAGCAACCGTAGTTTTATTATTTTCAGTTGCCAGTGTTATTATTTCGACGTCTGAATTAACTTTTAGGTAATCATACTTCTCTAAAAGGAGAAATAGTTTGTTTTGCGGCTACGCCGTCCTGTACAGTTTCTGATATTTACGTAGTTTATTTATTAAAAAAAAATCTTATAACATTTGGACGGTTGGTAAGCGCTAAGCCGATATCTAATACCTACTGCGCTCTAATACCGGTGTGTGAGATTTGTGTTCAGCAGGTTCAAAGCCGTCCTGGACTGTTAACATTAGGCGCCCTATTGCCTTTGGCTATCCCAATTATATAATATACCAGGCCTTCACGGCTGGGCCTATGATGATGCTTTATGTAGCTTAGCGAGCTATGGAGAAGAATATGCTCAGACTTTCTCTGCATGATATAATTCGTAATGAAGATATCCAAAGTAATATCAAAGTAACCGACATAGCCAAACGGATTAGTAGATCAAAATGGCAATGGGTCGGCCATATAGCTCAAAGAACCGACATCCGATGGCGAAAAAAAGTTCTCAAATAGCAACTGAAGCTGCGAAGAATTTAAACGTAGAAAAACATTCAGCAAATATTATTTTCGCTCAGAACTCCTTACAACCCTTATTAATTAGATTGCCTAATATAATTTTATGGGTTATTCCATTTATCCCCCCTAGGGTGAATACTCGAAATAATGTGTTCGTTTATCCACCCCAGACGGGGTGGATAAACGGAATTCGTATATTATTTCTCTTCCGATTTTCCCCTCGGCTGTGTACAGTCGTTTATAAACACAAGATAGAGACTGGCCCAAGTTTACTTAGAAGACATAAGCATACTTATAAAAATACATACATATCACTGACCTCTATATACAAGTACGCTGGACTGGCTATACCATACAAAATGACTGTGCCAATTTGAAGCGCCGCTAAAGGATGTCTTGAAAAATAAAATTGACATAATATGCCAACCTGTTGTCTTATTTATATTGTCATATTTAAAAATCTGTATTTTGAACTTTTAAACTAAAAAACGTAAGTAAGTATTTTATGTTGTTTGATTGTGTATAATATTAGTTACATAATAAGAATTATTTTTATTAATAATGAGAGTGTGCGTAATCTGTAAAACTCGTTACCAAAAGGGAACTGGTGCAACATTTCACAAGTAAGTGAATTTGCAGCAAATATTAAATAAATAAAAACTATTTGATAATATAAGTACTTAAAAATTTGTTACTAGTCTTAATATCATTTATACCAACATGTTTGGATGTATATTACTGAGTTTTGATAAACAATAAAATTCAATAGGGTTGTCGAGTTCCTTGTCTATAATACTTATCGATGTTCTTTCCTACCAATATCTTTTAATAAATAAAGTCGCCAACAACCGATGATTATCAAATTTTTATTAATTAACAGGTTTCCAACTGAACCTAGACTCAAATTATGGCTTAAAAGCATAAATATTGTGAATTGGCGTCCGAAACAAAATGATCATATTTGTTCCAAACATTTTACAGACGACTGTTTTATTAGACATGAAAACTGCACCACTTTGAAAAAGTGCAGTATACCGACAATATATTGTGGTAGTACCAGTACCAGTAAGTATAAAAGTATTAGATTATTATTTAGAATGTTTTTTATTTCTTCTTTCCTAATTTTCCACCAAACTCAAGGGCTATAGCCAAGTGTCGAAAGGTCGCCTGATGATGTCGAGCCACGTTGGATGTGTGTTAGTGAGCTGCGGCTAGAGGAGATTTCTCTTGCTGTACCGCTGTAGTCGAGGTGGAGTAGTAAGGAAAGAGGAGTGTTGGTATGGCAATTGGCGATGCGCCACTCGACTATCTTTCGCGACTTTGGTCAGACTGCATTACTTGATGCTTCCAAGTGCTCGTTTTTCCCTGGCTCCATTCACATATCGGGCTCGGGGAATTCGTAGTGCAGGTGGAGTTAGAGGCCGGACTAAGGAGGGGCTGTCATTGGGCGGCTGGCGCCAGAGGGGCCGCGGATGCGCATGAAAGCGTTTCCGTAGCCCTGCCAATTTGCGGTGGAGGTAGAACACCATGGGGTTTTAGTAAGTGCGATCTAGAGATTTAATTCTCTCTCAATTGCAAGCATGTAATAGTATGAGTACATATTTGTGCTATTTGCTGTAAAGACTATTGGTCCGTAGGGTGCACGTGCGGTGTAGTTCCTAAAAAACTGTATCTGCGACGGATCATCGCTGCTGGTAATAAGAAGTTGTTTAGTTTGTTGCTTCCTCGCTTGAAGGCTAAGTATAGCCATTCAGAGATGACACGTAGTCACGACACTACGATACCACGGAAAGTAGGACTGTATAATAATTTTAGTTAGGTATTTTTTTTTAATATTGTAATTTTAATTTCGAAAATGACGCTGTAAATAACTGATAACTATGTAATTCAAAGTTTATATATATTTTTAATATTATCTAGCTCGTACCCGGCGCATTGCTGCAGCAGAAGAAATAATTTGTGAAAATATCGTTAAAAATGTGGAAGAGTATTATTGTATAATTAGGAATGATAATACAATCATTGAAATAGAATGATATGTAACTTTCTATGACTTTCAAATAAATAGTCAGTATAATACGCACGCCACCTAGTGTCAGTTAATTGTACCATGCGTATAACCTTCACACAAGTGCAACCAATAGGTGGACTAAGTTTTACCGCAATCTGATGAACGGTATAGCATCGTATAAAGTACGAACACGACAAATAGTCCGACTAGGTAAGTTTAAATTCGACCGAAAGGTCAATCGACGGATTCAACTCGGCTGGGCAGCGTTCGGGAGATTACAACACATCTTCTCGTCAGGAATACCTCAAAACTAGATTGTACAACAAGTCCGTGTTGCCAGTGATGACTTATGGATCTGAGACGAGGTCTTTCACTGCTGGCCGTATGAGTAAGCTTGAAGTCGCTCAGTGAGCTATGAAGAGGGCTATGCTCAGGGGTTCAAACTTAGAAATGAGGATATCTGCAGCAGAACCAGAGTGATCGACATCGACCAATGGATTAGTAAGCTGAATTGGCAATTGACCGGCCATATAGCTCGAAGAACCAAATACCGATGGGGAAAAAGGAAAAAAGGGAGTAGCAGCCTCGTACCGGCAGGTGAAGTGTAGGACGTTCCCCCACTAGATGGAGTCAAAACCTGGTAAGACATGCAGGAAGTTGATGGATGCAGGTAACTCAGGACCGTGCTTTGTGGCATTCCTTGGGGGGAAGCTTATGTTCAGCAGTGGACTTCTGAATGGTTTTAATGATGATGAATGATAATTGCATTATATTAATATGATACATAAATATAATGGACGTTACGGGTAGAATCCATCTATCCATAGAGTCTATTCTATTTATTTAGGTATAGGTTGGGTATAGAATTTTTATCGATATAATTTGGTACACTGTCTTATCCCTATTAATAGTTCCGTGGACGTGCACTTTTGCTGTCAGCGCCAAAATGGCGGAAATGAAATCGCTTCATCACGTCACGGTGTATAGCCAGTACAGCGTCCAGCGTAAAGGTCAAAACTAAAATACTTTTATTGTCCAATTACATATCATTCGATGTGACATAATTTACGTCATTTTGCAGATATCTTATGATGAAAGAAATGTTTTACTGCAATTAATTTCAATTATATTTTATTGAAGTAGGTATTAAAATTAAATAAATATATAGTTAATTATATAAACACAGTACTAGAAATAGTGTGGTTCTTAACAAATTTTAAAACGTGTTTTATTGAGAGACGAATTTATACAGGATATACAATTACGTCTACTGAATTATTTCCTCACTATATTGCAGAATTCATAAATAAGTTATTATCATTTAAAACAAGGAAGTTTAATTTGGTTCAAATGCAATACGTAATATGTTTTTTTAAGTGTGTGATATTATGTACCTACTTTCCGTTGAACTGTGGGTGGCAAGGCGGAACAACAATCAAAAAGTGAATTCCGATTATCTCTCCCTATGGGCTTCCCGAGAAATTGTGCAATTGGATCACCAGCTTTCTTGCAGATCGGAACATCAAGGTCGTTGTAGACGGTGCAAGCTCCGATTGCAAGCCTATTAATGCTGGTGTTCTACAAGGCAGCGTGCTATCGCCAACGCTAGTTCTATTGTACATCAATGATTTGTTGCAAACCGGCAACATTCATAGCTACGCACAGATGCATATATAATACAAGATGACAGCACTGGTGATGCTCTGTACACCGGCCGTGCCAATATTCCTCGGGAAAAACATCTCCGAGTACCAGGACAAACTTGTGTCTGAAGTCGAGTCTTTGATGAACAAAGTCTCGGATTGGGGGCGACTAAATCTAGTCAAGTTTAATCCTCGAAGACACAAGTTTGGGCGTTAACCGCTAAAAAGAACCCATTTGTCGTATCTCCTCAGTTTCAAGGCACTCCCCTTGTTGCTTCAGCCAGTATCGGAATCCTCGGCGTCGACATATTGAGTGACGTGCAGTTTCGTGGTCACTTGGAAGAGAAGGCTAAATTGGCCTCTAAAAAGCTTGGCGTGCTCAGCGGAGCGGGACAGTATTTCATGCCCGCACACCGCCTGCAACTTTACAAGGCGCAGGTTTGGCCGCACATGCAACACTGTTCCCATCTCTGGGCTGGGGCTCCCCAGTGCCAGCTCCTTCCATTTGACCGCATCCAGCGCAGAGCGGCTCAAATCGTCGACGACCGAATGCTATCCGATCGGCTCGGTTCACTGGCGCTGCGAAGAGATGTTGCATCTCTTTGCGTATTTTATAGCATCTATAACGGGGAGTGCTCCGAGGAATTGTTCGGATTAATCCTAGTCGCCAAATTTCATGGACGCACTACGCGGCAAACCTCCCGATATCAACCACACCATCTGGATGCTTGGCGGTCCACCACTGCACGTTTCACTACGAGTTTTCTTCCCCGTACGACCTCTCTATTGAGTTTACCACCGGCGATTTTTCGGGACTGATACGACCTAGGACCTAGGAACTTCAAGAAAAGAGCTTACTCCTTTCTAAAGGGCCGGCAACGCACCTGCATTTCCCCTGGTGTTGCGGATGTTCATGGGCGGCGGTAGTCACTTAAGATCAGGTGAACCGTATGCTCGTTTGCCCCCTCTTCTATAAAAAAAAATCCATGATAGGGTGGATTTCTTAAGGTGGATAAACGGAATAACGCAATTGTATTCGAATCATATGATTTGAATTTATGTTACCTAAATGAAGGTTAAGTATAATAAATAAAGTTAAATTATTTATTATTAAATTTATTATTATTTAACATTTACTTAAATAACATCAAAATAACGTTTCACACCAAATCGCAATTAGGTACGTAAACTTAACATTGTTTACTATAATGTGCCCAATATGAGTGATAAAAATTACCAATAAATCATTACTGTTTCATGTTGCAGCAGTGTTTGTAAACAATTTGCCGCTGTTTTTATTACACAAACAGCTTATTAGCCTAATAGCACGAAATAAGATCGAGTGGAGCTTGTTGCTATAATGAGTTTTATGAGGAAATTTTTAAATAGTAATGAAATTCGTTCAGAATTTTTTTTATAAAATTTACTTCGTTCAAAAATAATAAAATATAGTAAAATCAGATATAGTTAATACGACTTTACGTGCTTTATGAGGCGTAGGGATGAAACACTGCTGGGCTAGAGAAATTCGGGATCAGATTAGGGATTACGTTATTGCGGTCATTTTGTTGTTTATTTACAAAATAAAACACAAGCGTACAGTTTGCCCTATTCGTTTTTTGGTTCGTTTGTGGGTCCGTTTATTTGTTTGTCTGATTGACCGACTAACTGAATGTTTTTATTCATATTGTGTCTTTTTAAGTCTTCGCGACAGTTTAATTTACAAATAAATCATCATTACTTAGAATAGCAAAAGTACCGATTCCACGCGAACGAAGTCGCGGGCACAGCTTGTAAAAATTATTGCGGTTGACAACCCGCCTGCCAAGAGTGGCAATTATGGCAACTATGGCAAATCTACCCCCTATGAAGCTGCATCTAATCTAGGAGGAGACCTATGTACAGCTGTCGACTTTTGAGTCTGTAATGATGATGATGAAGAAGTTAGTTATACTTGTTTAAAGCCCGGCACATACATACGGAATTCCGAACGCAACAAGTCCATATAAAATCAATGACAATGAAAATTTCGAACGGAAAACTACCGTAGTGTGTGTGAAGGCTCTACGGTAGTTTTCCGTTCGAAATTTTGCGGGCAAAACGGGATTCCGTATGTGTATGTGGCCGACCTGTTCGTTCCGTTTCGAAATGGCCTAATAAAACTGTACACAGACAAGAACATTGTTTGCTTGTTCGGTAGGTAGATTGAACCCCCACAGTATTTTTTAAATTACTATTGAGTTGTTATCAAGTTCAGTGTCCGTTTCAATTTCCCTCTATCGTCTCTTACAACCCCCACGGTATGATATAGGGTAGCGTATTCTCTTATGCCGCGACTACAAGACAACTTGACGATTACACTTCATGATAATTCTATGGCTATTGATAATTCCATGGTTATTTACAGTGTGCAAAAATTTATAGGATTAAAATAAAACTTCCACTTGCTTTTTAGCAATACCTTTCCTCCGGCTAATCCTCCAACCACGGCTGTAATGACGCCAACCGCTTTTACAACTAGTGTTTTGATTCGTACTACCCTCGGCACTTTTACACCATTCAAGTAGCATTTTACTTGTGGTATTCCACTGCCTGCTGCCACCGGCTGAATGCAAATAGAATTGATTATTGATATAACTAAAGTATAATATTATATCTATATAGACAGACCCAGTTATTAATTTGTTTTAGCTGCTTCATCACATAGACAAATTGGTGTACAAAAAAGTGAGTAAATTAATGAGCAGTAGCTTGAACATGATTTAAATATCTTTCGACTAGATCGATAGAGCTCCCATAAGAAATATGTTCAAATAAACTTATGCAACCGCCACAAGTTTCGTAATTGAAAACTATTATTATATTTTAATCTTGTACGAATTAGATACTTTCGCAAATTCTACGTAACTACTTTAAGTAGCCTTACACAAAGGCATAGAGTAAATTTTACTAATTTATAGGATATTATCTAACGGAAATTTGTAGTCTTTATTAATATGTATTAAAAAGATAATGTTATCTCACCTCAATATATGCCACCAGCACTGAACCAAAAAATACAATACATATGTTTGATAACACCCACAATAGGTATGGTATGTACAATTTGTCTTCTAGAACAAATATATCCACAGCTGTTTGTAGAATTTAGAAAAAAATTTATAAATTTTGAAAAAAAAAAGAAACTTAACTTTAAAAAAAAACTGCGATTTCCAACCCGTGTGCCAAGCATGACAACTATGACATACGTTCTCAATGAGGAATGTAGGCCTCCAGTAAGTTCAGCTGTGAATTTTGATAGGCTGTAATAATGATGATATCTCTTCAAAAAGATTTTTTTTTTCATTTTGTTAAGATTTTGTTGAGAAGAGAAAGCTACATAACAATATAAAGAAGGTCTTTACAGGGTTTATCTATAATACTAATCGATTGGTAATTCCCATAGTCTTAGTTTTAAAATAATATTGTTTTTATTTATTTATTTATTTTATTCTTTATTGCATCCTTAAACAAAAGAATACAAAGGGCGGACTTAATGCCTTGAGGCATTCTCTACCAGTCAACCCAGTAATTGTAATTTTGTTTCAAAGTTTAAATTTCTTACATTGAACAAATGTACATACAATGATGTCTAGTTTTGGAGATGTCCAGTTAAGATAATGAAGGATGACATAGTTATATTAAAAAAATGATTTTATAACTCATACCAAGCATTGCTATTTAAATGCTTAAACATAAAAATTATCTTATAACAAATAAAACTATACTATGAGCGTGACTTACATTACAGTAGAGTGAAAAGTTCTAAAATTAAAAGGATACATTTTTTAAGTTGTTTATACTTTATTCCAGAGAATTCTTCTATGCAAATGTCAATAATAAAAGCTATGAGGGCTGTCACCACTCCTATCTGCAGGATAACAAACCAGCGAGCTATATCCTTCCAAATTATAAAAGCATAACCCCTCTTGCGTTCTTCGTCAAGAAGCAAGTGATTTTCACAGGTATCATAGTCCAAGCTCTGTAAGTATATCAATAAATCATACATGTAATAGTTAATGTTTTAATTCTAAATTATATAAAAGGCTGCAGTACAAGATACTATTTTATTTAACTAATGGAAAACATCAAATTTTTCTAACTTTATTATAAAATCGCATGTAATACTTACTTCATATTTAGCCGAAAGTATATTCATAGAGCCAGGTTTAAATTTTTGCACTGGTTGTCTACGTCTGATTCCATGGCTTCCAGTCAGTTCATCTTCATCAGATTGCTAAAAAAACTAATGAATATGAAAACTATCAAGGAAACTGTTCGCTGCAGATGGTTCAAGACTATATCATGTGGAAGTTACTCAGGTTAGGTCCATGTTAAGTTGAATTATGATGAGAGCAATGGAACAAACAAGGTTGCTGCTGGACATATTGTAAGATTATGGTTTTACTTTTAAATCTGCTAATTAAAATCATCAAGAATGACTACAGGAGTAGGGATGGAGAATATAATCCTCGTGAGTTCTGATAGGATATTTAAAGTAGGTTCAGGGATGTAAATAGAGAGGAAAGAAATGTTGTGAGCTCTAACTGCCATTGAAGAACTATGAGAAGGAAGGGAAATTAATGTATAACCGATCTTGCGATAAGAATGAAAGTGCCAGCATGACCATCATTCCTATCATCCCTGAGGCACGGATAACCTGGGTACTTAAAATGGGACCCAGGCTTTAGCCATGTCTCCTGGATGGCTAGGTATTTGTTAATAGGATAGGATAGCTCCAGCAGTTCCACTAAAGTATTGGAGGGAAGGTTATTTATTAATGAAATGAGCTCAGTAAGTTTTTTGGGCAAGTGGGAGATCCATATCACTGAAATGGGAAAGCATACTTATAAGCATGGAAATCATTAATTCGCAGAGATTTTCATTAGGAGAAATACTCCGTCCTAATTAAGGACAACTATTAGCAGTTGAAGAAGAAGGGGTATCTATGATTTCCTCATCTGCAGATTTATCATATCCATAACTTGATGGTGGATTTGGCAGGAGTCTTGGAGAGCATGTAGTCTCGTAATGAGATTGTGAGGGAGCGAGGATATAGGATAGAAACTCCTATGACTATCTGAAGGAAGGGATCTAGTATCTGTATAAGTTCTCCGGACTTGAGGGAAGAGGGCAGAAGATTCTAGATAGGAAATATTCTCCTGGGACATTGCAAGTTTGATAAATTTGTGCCTAGAAAGTTCAGGGCAGGAAGGATCTTTAGCTGTGTGAGATCATGAACAAAAAAGTCAAGTAGGAGACCATCTTGTGCATGATATTCCATTATGATTTTGAACACACACAAAACAATGGGAAGATGACCTACACTGCGAAGTAACATGTCCAAAACAACAAACATTTGTGACATTGAATAAGTGGTAAAATGTAGGCCTCAACAGGCATTGAAGAGGAAAAGCAATAAATGCTAGAAGAAGAGAAGTAGAACAGAAAATGTTAAAACAACTCTTTGAGAGGGAATCCACACAGTGCTATGGTTTCATTAATTCATTTTCTATTAAATCTGCAAGCTTTAATGATTGAGCCAAAACCAGCAACAAAAAATACTTATTTTCGATGTATAACTATAAAAACCAACACCAACACAAAGAATAAACAAAAAAAGTAAATCAGACAGAAACAGATCTTAGAAACACAAAACAGCCAAAAACAGAAGGACTCTTGTATACCTCACAGAGCCCAACAGTATCTGTTAACATTCAAGTTATGTAATCAATTGTAATTAAAGACTAATGCGGAACTCTTAACTTTTATGATATTATAATACTCCACACTTTACAAAAATTAGTGTAAAAGTTTACATAAATAATTATGAAGGCTAAGAAACTAATTGGTATTTAATCAAGTAGTTTGTATATTAAATAAAATTGATTTGATATATGACCAAGTTTTAAAATGTAATGGGAAAAAAATTAATTAAATTTTCAATATAGGTACAGTGGAACCCTGGTAATCCGACAAACATTTTGCAGGGCGGTGTCGAACTATCGAATTTGTCGGATTATAGAATACTGCCTAAGACTCCCTATAGTCCAGAATTTTTTACATAAGAGTACGTTGTAATCTGACAAATTACAGATCCAGTAATAAGATTATATATCAGAATAAAAACAATACCCTATGCATAGAGCACAATAGTGGTGGTGCGTACAAGCTATAACTTATTCAATCATGCATTAGCGAAGACTGTTAAAAAAAATATTCAATAATAAATAATAGACCATGTCAGATTACAGGGGGAGCCGGATTACCGGGGGTCCACTGTATTATTAAACCATAATGCCCCATTTACATTCAGCCCTGTTGAGCAGGGAAGTGAGCAGGGCAGTGGGCAGGGCAGGATGTAAACAGGCTACCCGCTCTGACACTGCCGCTGCCACTGCTCGACGATCCCTCAAATGTCAGTTTTTCGTACGGAAGTCGAAGGACAGGCAGCGCGAGCAGCAGTGAGTGTTCACATTCAGCTCCATCGCTCACTTCACGTCAAGCTCCTGGATGAACGGATGTGCATGCCGTCTTGTTATGAAATAAGTACAATCTACCAAAATGCCTTTCGAGTGGAATAATGAAAATACATTAAAGTTTTTAGAACTGCTGGAATCAGAAAAAACTATATGGGATTTTAACGATAAAAATTCATCATCTTCTATGAATACGAATTTTCTTTTTGAGATACCATAGTACCTATGTACATAATTAATTATAAATTCGTCAAATTTATTATATTAATATAAAATTTAGTTTAAGGAATTAATGAACATTGACATTTTATTTCTAAAAACTATTATAATCTCATAGTGATTATTTATTTATTAAAATGTAAAATAAGTTAAATGGTAATATTTGCATAATAGCCTGAGATTTTAAAATTATAATTTTATTGTAATTAAAATTATGAATTAATTTATACTGTAGTGTAATTATTAAAATAATAATAGCTTAAACAATC
Organism: Parnassius apollo; assembly: GCA_907164705.1. NCBI lineage: Eukaryota > Metazoa > Arthropoda > Insecta > Lepidoptera > Papilionidae > Parnassius > Parnassius apollo. Next base: position 7,729,323 of record CAJQZP010001218.1, on the reverse strand, counting down.
TCATATAATATTTAATATTATTTATGTAACAAATTAATAATTTATGAACAATTTACGGTATAAGAATTCAAATAGAGTGGATCTGTATAAGTATTTAATTGTACATAATATTTGAAATCAAAAAGAATGTTTATACCTAACTTTTAAGCAATGCAATAATTTTAAAATATAACATTGGGTTTATGTAATTAGCTTTATTTCATGTAATTTTTGCATGCCAATTATGGCAAAACATGTCAGTTCCACATAATTGATCATTTTATGTACCATGTTTTTAAGCAAATAAATCTATCTATCTATCTTCTTTTGAACTTGATATCTTTTTAAATTATTAACATAATTTTGTATTGCAAGAAGACACAGCGCGGACGCTGTAATTATTTCGACGTCTGCCATAGTCGAAAGCCGAAACTGATGTGAGATGTGTGGTAGTGGTAGGGCAGAGTGTAAATACACACTTCCCGCGATCCTGCTACGGCAGTATTTAGCGAAGTATTGCCGGCAGCGCGAGGAGTAGTGGCAGGGGCTGAATGTAAATGAGGCTTAAGATCAAGCTCTACAAACTACAGGGAGTGTTAAAATATAAGTAAAATACCTGAAAATATACAGATCTATTTAACTGTGTATAATTAGACGTGCTTGCTTCTTCATTACTTAATAACTGCGCCGTATCAGATTCGCTTATAGTATCCTCAAGACGATTTGATTTAATATTATTACTCATTGTCATTGCATAAAACCCCTTACCACACAATGAAACTAACTTTAAAATTATAAATAATATCACAGACTATATTATGAGATGATAAGGTTAAATATTTCATATTCCCTAAAATATATTTTCTCGTTCAAAATGTATACAAGTTTACTGTTTATTTTCTAATGAAACAAAAAGTAAATAATGTAATGCTCCTCCTCCTGGCAGTCTGACTTTAAGAATTAAGATTGACATAACAACATTGCTGTCACTGTCATTTTTTATTTAACTGGCTTTACGGCTCTGGGTTCTAGCCTATCTTCAGAATCTTCATTTTATATATTTTTTCTTCACAATAAGCTGATGCGTCACATTGCAAAGTTTTTGGAGGATTTTAACGACAGCTCAAACCAGCGGACTATTGATGACGACAGCCACTCAAGTACATAAGGCGCCCAAGCGATCAAGTTAACTTACGGTTTATATCAACATCGAATCACTTGTTTCGTCGTTTTCTCTAATAGTTCACACGCGCAGACACATCATTCGGCTAATCTTTCCAATATGAACCATCGATTTCAAATCCCATATGTTTTTTGTAGATAGTACTCACTAAAAAGAAAGCGTTTTGCAAAGTTTTAGGTTGCGGAAACTTACGGTTCATGAGATATATTTTTTTTAAAGTTTTCATACAAATTGGTAAATAACATGCAATTACAAAATAAATTTGACAAATGATTGATGTTAAATGTCAGTTAGTGTAGGGTTCCGAATATTTTGAAAGTATCGATACCTACTCGATACCAAGTATCGTATCAAAAGTATCAATACTACTTGGTATCGAGTATATTTCGTTAATTTTGGAGACGAAAAATTATGACAAACCAATTAGATGCATAGGAAGAGCTGATAAGTGCAATTATATATGTATATAAAGTAGAATAGAGTTTACTCTATTTAAGTTCCACCTTAGTACTTGCATTTTATTGTTTGCAACATGTTTGTATTTCTTAATTAGTACAGCTTTTGTACTTTTATTTTATTGTTTGCAACTTTCTGTATTATCTAATTCTTACTACAATAAAGTGTTTACTTACTTATTTAATATTCAAAAAGTACCCAAAACCGAATCAGAGCACCCCACTATCCACGTGGTCTTGTCTGCCCTACCCCTAGAGTGTATATAAGAACCCGGAGGCGCGGAGGGAGAGCAGTGCCCGCCGTAGGGAAGCGTAGGCACCGAGATCGCCGTAGCGGCTGAGGCTGGTCGCCGAAGGCGACCAAAATGCCGAAGCTGCGAAGGCGAGCCCAGGTGCCTGTGCTTCCCTACGCTAGGGCGGAGGCACTGCTCATCCCGCAGCGCCGGAGCTGCCATGGAGCGCCGGAGCACAACTTCCCGGCTTCTTAAACCCCTAGTCTCCAAAATTAACGAAATGTACTCGATACCAAGTAGTATTGATACTTTTGATACGATACTTGGTATCGAGTACGTATCGATACTTTCAAAATATTCGGAACCCTACACTAATTGACGTTTGACATCAATGATTTGTCAAATTCATTTTGTAATTGGTGTAATTGCGTGTTATTTGCCAATTTGTATGAAAAGTTTAAAAAAATATATCTCATGAACCGTAAGTTTCCGCAACCTAAAACTTTGCAAAACGCTTTCTTTTAGTGAGTACTATTTACAAAAAAATATGGGCTTTGAAATCGATGGTCCATATTGGAAAGATTTACCCATCATTCAATAAATCGCATCACTTTAACGAATTGAAATCCACTTCAAACTATTAAAAAAGCGACAAAACAGGAGCGTCAATCGGTCATTGGAAAAGTTCCCGCCATAACTCCCTCTGACATTAAGTTTGACATAACCACAGACTAATTAGTGGATAGCATTGCTGTCACCTGATGTTTTTCAAGAGATCATGGAGGTTAGAAAAAGGAGCGATTACGTGCTAAAAAGCATAGATACCGTGTCCTGACCTCGGTAAGTATCTGCGAAGTTAGTGTTTATGAGTACAAGTAGATGAAGTTAGTTTTAATTTTTACAACAAATTTGTTAGTGTATGGATGTGTGTTTAGATCTGATCGGAAAATAGACAAAATGACTTTTATTGAGGTAACTTAGCGATCGCAGCGCCTCACTTATTTTGTCCATATTTCTGGGACACTATTTTCTGCAGCGATCGTTCTCCTTGTCTCTAATATATCTCCATGGTAGAGATTATAAGTTAGTGGCGTAGACAGAGATCAGAGAATGATATAGCATTCTCTGTGTACGGTCAGGGATCTTTTCAGCTTTCCCCTTTGACAACTATTTTGTAGGATCACCAATTTTCAGAAATGATATCTGTGCAATATTTCACCTATATTTTTAGATTTTCACACTCTGTACCTTAGCGCCTTTAAGTATTCAATACAGTGGCGGATTCACACATTTGCCGCCTACTGGCTAATTAAATTTTGCCACCCCACTAACTTCTACAATTCGATGTGATATTATTTAAAAAATCAATCAGATTATAACTTTATGATTTGTTCACTATCTTCCTAATTACACCACTTTTTGACGTAATCGATATGATTGTGAACTATAGGATCAATGTGTCAGTTCCTAGATTATTTTTACTATCCAAAGACAGCTCAATCATGTACTGATAATAAGGAGGGGAAAGGTAAGGTTTTGATACTACTCATATTCGTTAAACGTAATTAAATAATTTTTCATGCGCTTACAGCTTAAAATAAGATATTCAATTATCTGGTAACAACCCGGCTGATGATGAAATTCAATAAATTAAGCTATGAAAGCTTTGCAATACGGTATTGCGCGATTTTTGTTCGCAAAATCGTCAATTATATCGTTGTATGAAATGTTGTTCATTAGCTGACTTCATGCATAAAAGCGCTAAGGCATTTAGTTTCTTTTGGCTTAAGGTAGATCTTAAATAACGTTTTACCCGTTTTCAGAAAGAAATACTTCACTCACCTGAATAATTTGTCGCTGATATACATAAAACCACTCGAACTGCTGTATCAAAGTTTAAATACAAGGTTTGCAAATTCTGTTTTCACAGGAACGAAGATAGACTTATCAATTATCTAGAATCTGGTTTCATTAAAATTCTTTCAGAAGAAAATTGAACTAAATCAGTCTCTAAATCATAAGAATAATACATTACTTCAAAGAAAAAAGGCCTTTCCCGTAAGAGTTGATGATAAAAATTCACTCATGTTGCTCAAAATTGAAAACATTTTATTGAATCAGTTGGAGGCCTCTCCTGCCGCTTTTTTATTCGGATGATTTGAAAATATCACTTGTAGTTTTTCTAATTTTTTCATCGGATGTTTGAAATTTTATTCATTTCGGTAGTGGTTTTCCTCCATGTCTTTTGTGTATACAAAAGACATGGTGGACATGCTACCATATGCGTAATTCCATCACCTTTACCTAATTACCGATTCTTGGTGATGGTTACTATTAAATTAGGTCTAATTTACTACATGTTGTTCTATAATTTAAACCTATAGGTAATTTATAATTTGATAAGTATTAAATATAGCATATTATGCCATTATAACTGCGTCATTAGGCTTTGTTAAAGTGTACTTTCGAATTTCAAAAGCATTTGTATAAAAATAGAATTACTTGAGTTAGTGCTGCCTTCGATGGTTGAATAATGCACATGCACAAGTTAAGTAAAGAAGCATATTAAGAAGAAAAAGGGCAAATCCATTTCTTAGATATACCTTTTATATAAAAAGTATTTAAAAGATTAATAAAATTTAAAAGTTTCATGTATATTTTACATTAGAATGAAGTATCTTGTACGTAAAACTACGATCAAGCAAAAAAAAATACATTTATATAATAAGTTAATCCACTTTTTAAGAGGCAGTAAATAATGTAATTGTTCTCTTAGATTAATTAGCATCTTTTTAGAAATTCGTACTCTGTGTTTTATTGATCTGCAAAAACCCTGTTATTATCCACCTACCTAATATTTACTAAATACTTACCTAATTAAACCAATAACTAAAGTGCAATGATACATAGGCGTAAATTTTGGCGCATCACTATTAAATCTCTTCATCAATATATCAGCATAGTTTAGAACTGAGGCGCTGTCCTATTGCCATCGCTCACACGATGATGCGATGCGATATCATCGTGTGATGAATCCGCACACGCGATTTCTTCCGTCGCATCGCATGATCGCACGACGTTAAATAGGACATTTCGCAGATATTAATATGTTTAAACTCACGTTTCATTTTTCTCTGTCGTCTTTTACGATACTCACGGGATTGTATGGGACCTTACAACTTCTGAGTAGTATAATATATACTATTTGGTAGGATGTAGTGAATTTTTTTTCACCGCCGCTACACAACATTATCAAAATCCTGCCTTCAAGGTTTAGAAATATTTTCATCCAAGCAGATAAAGCTTTGTTCAATGTAATCGATGGCTTATATTTTCCGCTAAGCAGGTGATTAATCTATATAAATAAATTAATTACCGCATGTAAGAAAGATTATCACTTAAGAAAGGCTGGAAAAATTTGATGAATTCTCACACTTTAAATTGGACCCAGTAAATGGCATTGTTGTCGAGATCTAGGAAACAGTCGTGCAAAGCCGGGGTGGGTCGTTAATCAGTATATAAAATTGGGATAACAAATGGGATCCAACTAGCTTATGTACCGTGTCTGTCAAGATGTAGTATTGGATACCTCCCTAAATATTAGTTTTTTAAGTTTGCGAAACGAATATTTGAAATGTAATATAATAATCATCATCACTTGATGTTTTCTTAAATTTACGCGAACACTACACATTGAATAAAACTATATGTACGGATTTTATCGCGTTTAATAAATTCATTTTAACTTATTTTTAGTTAAAAATATATTAAAAATAGTCTCTCTCATCTCAGTCTCCCCCATGGGTGCTGTCAAGCACCTAAAACGCCGGGAATCTAAAATAAGTTCAAATAAGTTAAAACGCGATAAAACCCGTATATATATATATATTATATATATATATATATATATATATATATATATATATATATATATATATACTCCTCCCCCATACGTTAAATAAACGCCACAAAATTCGTATAATTTTATTTGATGTGTAGTATTCACATAAATTTAAAAAATCATTTCCATTTTAACAAAATTTCTGGTTTTTTGGATAAAAATTTGGTCTAGATCACTTCTGGTATTACTCTTTATTTTTTCGTCAAGTTTCATTACAATCGGTTCAGTCATTTTGAAGGTTAGCTCGTACAGATAGACAAACGAAAATTTTAAAAATGGTTACTCATGTCTCAATAGCATGTAAATATTTATACAAAAATATTAACAAACAAAATCTACAATAATTCTAAAGAAAACTCTCAACACGTCGTGTTGTAGCTCACAAATCGGCGAAACCAGACTTAATTTTTTGTAGTTAACGGTATTTTGTTATCATTGATTCTAATGATAAGTTTGACTGAAGTTATAGAAGGCACGAAAAACGGATATCGCAAGTGTGTTGCAGCGTAGTTCTTTTGCAGTTTTTACCGGCGGGTGTGAGTATAGATAGCGACAGCGTGAGTATAGATAGCGACAGCGTGAGAGCGAGAGGTGAATAGAGGCAACGCCATTTTCAATCCTATTCTTTAACCGAACGGGTAGTAAATTATTGGACTGGTCGTAAAAAGCAATGAAACATATTTGTTTATTTTCTGGAAATTAAAGTAATAGGTATATCTAATGTAGGTTTCAATTTTAGTAATTGTTATCATTATAATGGAATGTGTATATTAGGAAGTAAAGTTACACAAGTTAAGGATTAAGAAGAACTTTGAAAATACTTCAGTATTTTCTAAAACAAACTTTGAAGCCATTTGCTAATCATTACTTTATAGAATTGTTTTTTTTTTTTGCATGTAAATGCTTAAATAGTCATGTATTTTGTATAAAATGAAAAAAAAAGCTCTTTGGCTCACTATAAAAAAATAGTAAAATTATTTTGTCCGTACAGTTGGGGTCATAAATCATAGCTCGACCTCAGCCCGTCTAAGGTGTTAAGCATAATGCGCGGGCGCAACGCCATTATCGATTACAACTAATGAATCATCGAAGGCAGGTATACGGCGGCGGTGCGGTATACAAATGGTGGTGCGATTGTTATGTCATGAGTTATTTGTTTTCACATAATTCTTTTCTGTTCACAAATTGGATCAGTTAGCTTTGGAGTCAGAACACGAAGTGATTCGCTTACCATCTTACCATTGGCAATATAACCCAAGTATGGGCTCAAGCAAAAAATAAAGTTGCCACCAAAAACAGCACTTATAAAATTGCAGAAGTCGAAGTGTTATTGCATGAAGCAATTTCAAACGTTTCGCAAAAGAACTGGGAAGATTGTTTGAAGCATGCAGAAAACTCCAAGAGGAAGACTTGAAGAAATCTCATCTGGCAGAAGATATCGTAATTATGTGGATGACGATGACTATGATGATTCTGATGTAGAATTTCAATGTTAATAGTTTTAGATTTAATTATAGATATAAGTTATTATCTTTACATTTATTTTTAATATAACTTGATACATTCCAAACATTTGTACTTATAGTTTTTTAATACATAGATACCTAGTTAATAATTTATTTTAAATCATTATTATTCTTATTTTAATAAATACGTTGTTTTATCTATTTTTTTAATTTTTATCCTTAACGCACATAATGACAAAACTAAATAATTGAGTATTAATAATCGAGAGTAATCGGGGATAGATGCAGATGGCTATGGGGCGCAGCAACCACTTACCTTCAGGTGGACCGTGTGTTACACTATCGTATTAAAAAATCTTCCTGATAACAATTCAAAATAATAAAAATTGCGGTTTCCGTACCACTAGATATGAGAGGGAACTATGAAAAATATTCCCCCTACGTTTAGCAGTGGACTTTTAATAGTCTGTAATTAATGAATTAATGATGGCTAATATTATCTTAAGGGCGCAGAGGTAAAACCGGGTAATACTTTCGTATAATGATTTCTTAAATTTACGCGAACACTACACATTGAATAAAACTAAATTTACGGATTCTATCGCGTTTAATTAATTACTTTTACTTATTTTTAATTCCCGACGTTTCCGGTGCTTTACAGCACCCATGGTCAGGGGGGGACTTAGATGTTTGATGTCCCAATGTCATTGTTAGCCCGGCTACCTTCAGTTTTTGATATTTTTTTGATCCGATTTACGCAAAATGAGCTTACAGTATCTTGAAGTCTTGCAATGGTATGCTTGGGTTTGGTTTTAATTCTGTTAATTATAGGATCCCAAGCAGATGGCAGCACCCAACCATCTTCTCTATTGAAATTAGGGTGTTTTTTTTAATTTCAATAGCCTCGCGTATCATCCTTGGTAGGAATCGGTGTTCTTTTGCGAGGATTTGTGGTTTATCAAATCTAATGTAATGGTGGGGACGATCTTGAACATGTTCGCAGACTGCAGACTTCCCGGAGCGTCGGTGCTTCACGTCGAGGGAAGGCTATTGAAATTAAAAAACATTCTAATTTCAATAGAGAAAATGGATTGGTGCCCCCCCCTCCCGTGACCATGGGTGCTGTAAAGCACCCGAAACGTCGGGAATTAAAAAATTTTAATCCGTAAATTTAGTTTTATTCAATACTTTCGTAATTGATTTATTGGTAGTTGTGATCTAGCGGCAAAAGAGAAGACTAACCGCGGTCGCGCCGCTGTCATTGTACTATCGTAGCAGTGCCCTCTGTGTCCGTTTCGTGAAGCAAACCCAATGTTGATTAAACAAACACAGTCATTATTCCCTGTGAAATCCATAATAAGTATAAGGATAGTTTAGCGGGAAGGGCTTAGTATGCCCTTTCTAATTGGTGGTGTGTCATGAGTGACACTTTCACACGCACGCAACACACACACACACACACACACACACACACACACACACACACACACACACACACTTTTCTATCGACTTTATATACGTATCTAAATCTAAATCCTCTTTATGATTAATAGAACCATCAGCGACCATTATTTTTCTGTAAGCGGATAAAAGTTTCCGATATGTTATACGCAATTATTTACTGCCTGCACAATAAATTTCATGAAAATCTGTTGAGCAGTTTTTGCGTGATTCGTGAACACAATTCTTCTACAGATTTATAATACAGAGTTGTTTTTTAAAGAGTTGTCAAATTTTAAACCTAAGTTTAAATAGATAAATAACATAGTTTTTAAAAATACAAGTAAATAAGGCTACTACTTCTATTTGAAAGTATCTCAAATCTAATGTGATTTATGAGTATCAACGTTTTTGCCTACGCCTACCGATCGACCCTTATGAATGTGTGCTTGTTTTGTAAAATCAGTTAAAATAATGCATTTACACGCATTTTGAATTGAAAAGATAAAAAGGCCAGTGAGATTTTTTAAATAAAAATTTCTTTGCCATTTGCCTGTATTATTTATCCTGAACCTTCTCAGCACCTGCTCTGTACGAGTTGAAGATGTGAAACGAGCAGAATTTTGTAACTCGATTCCATAGATGTAATTATGTTACGCCCATGCTCGATTCACTCAGGTTAATTTATTACGTCACTGGAGTTGTACTCGAGTTACAACTATTTACATTTCCTGCATAAAATAAAAGTTTGTGGCGACACTGTCGTCGCGTCACAAAACACATCAAAGTGTAAATCGCGCTACCAAAGTTAACACGCAATTTGAATTGAAAAGATAAAAAGGACAGTGAGATTTTTTTAAATAAAATTTTCTTCACCATTTGCCTATATTATTTATTCTGAACCTTCTCTGCACCTGCTCTGTACGAGTTGAAGATGTGAGACGAGAAGAATTTTGTAACTCGATTCCATGGATGTATTTATGTTACGTCCATTCTCGATTCACTCGGGTTAAATTATTACGTCACTCGAGTTGTACTCGAGTCACAACTATTTACATTTCCTGCATAAATTAAAATTTTGTGGGGACGCTGTCGTCACATCACAAAAAACACATCAAAGTGTAAATCGCGCTACCAAAGTTCCAAAGTAAAACAGTATATATAGAATAGCTTCGAACTATCACTCGGAACGTTGGCCGTTCTGCAGGCTGAAGACCTTACCAGGTGAAAGATGTTCCCTTTTCCTTCCACGGCCAAACCGGTGACCACGTGACGTGATGTGAATACGCAACCAACAAGCTTCGGGTAATGCTACTTCAAGCCTTCGTCATTATCCTCAAGAACCCCTACTATTACCATTTACTCCTGAGAATCATCTTCTGCAGCCAGTAAAATTTGCCTTCATCTCGACCCATCGCAAAATTATAAGGCAAGTTTCCGGAAGTTGCTCCAGCCCAACCTGCCCGCCGGCATTATGGACCCATTGGCAATTGGACTGCATTATCGACCACCGGTTTGAGCAGGGGGTGATATAACTGTGCTGTCATCACGTCACAAGAGAAACACATCGAAGCCCAAAACACGCTATCGAAGTTTCGAAGTAAAACAGTATATATATAGCTCCGAACTACTACTCAGAGTGTAGATTACTCCACGAGCAGAGCATTTTGCCAGGCGAGAGATTTCCCCTTTTCCTTCCACGGTCAAAATTTTATCACTCGGGTTGAAAGTTGAGATTACTTAAATGAATGCACTTATAATAGGTATGTAACCTTTATTATAGGTAACTTTTATTAAATAAGCAATATTAAATAAAATACAAATATTTATTATTTATTTATTGGTATTATTTCCATATTTTTTTATTAAAAAGCCGTAAGATTTTGTAAGATTTCAACACTATGAATTTCCGAAATATTTATACTCCTTTTTACATATCTTACAAACCACTTTCTACTCATACTATTATCTCAAAATTTTTGAAAAGATTTTTGTTTTATTGTAATCACCCATATTTTCAACTGAGGTTCTTAAGCTACAAGCTAACTAGTAAAGTGAAATCTTTCTAGCGCTCACAGAATCTACTCGATGTGCCGAGTTGACGCGGTAACTCAAGTACAACGGACTCGAGTAAAATTTATTTTCACTTATGTACAAAGTTAACAGTCCAGTCACTCGAGTGAAAAAAGGATTTGAGTCGCATTACTAATACGAATTATTACCAAAGAAACAAGTGAGTTTATAAAATTGTTTGTTCACATCTTAAAGTAATTACATACATAAATACTCGTAGGTACATAGGTAGTTCACATAATTGAACTCTAAGTAACTTGGACGGAGTATTATTCTGAGTGGTTACATACTACTCCACTGACATTAGCATTTGGAATGGCAGTACCTATTTCAACAAAGTTTGTCTTGCTTTTCTGATCGTGTAACTAGTACAGTCGATTTGGGTAACTTTGAACATTTTCTACAGTATTTGTGATATTAATTCTGATTTATATTTATATACCTTTATATTATGGAATAAATAATGTTCTTTTGAGTTTGTTTATTTTTCCAACATAACACATTTATGGGAAAAACAACAGAACTACCTAGAAATACCTCTAAAAGTCAAATTCAAAGTTATCGTGAGTTTTGGGTAACTTTGAATCAAAATTTTTTAGGATGTTAAACCCAATATTTTAACTTTTGAGTAAAATTAGATGACGTATTTTTATTTCAAAAGCCTAATCTATCAAAACGGTGACGTGATAGATAACTTGGTCTTGTCATATGAATCAAAGTGGACCAAATGGTGGAAAAAAAGTTCGTGATTTTAAGCTATTGCATAGCTTCTATCGCGGGCCTTGAGCGCGGGGACCGAATCCAGAAAATCCGTAACGAAAAAAAACCTCACGCTCCCCACTCCGACGGGCACGGAGGTGTGGCGTTGAAAGCCGTGCATCGTCTAACGTCGTTTCAGTTCGGAAGACTTCGGCACTCGGCAGACTTTGGCACGGTGTTTGTGTGCGTGCGACTAGACGTATGCGTGTACACTAGCTGCTAACTCAATGATAAAAATTCCTGAATAACCTACATGTATTGTAAGATATTAAAAATATTTTAAACAATATTAACTTCTCATTTATTCAATAAGAGAAAAAAATTGTTTTCATATCGGTCACCACGCTCAAAAAGTGTAACTTGATTTAATATCAAAGACTTAACTGCATAAATAAAATAAATAAATAATTATAATTGCATAAGTTGATAAAAAATGCTATGCAATAGCTTTACCGCGGCAGTCACCGAGTGCCACACGTATTTTTTTTATAATTATTTATTACAACAAGTTAAATTAGTAAAGTCGTGTGTAACATAATAAATTATAAGTACGTTTATTTGGCTATCGAATCAGATCAAACTCGTAATTGCAAGTAACATTTTATAAATTTTTTTAAATAAAGTTATTCACCCCATTGCACCAAGTTGGCCGCCTTTTTCGATATCTGTTGCTTTTCTAAAACACTTATTATATTGGCCTTATCGATTTCATATATGCCAGCTTTAGAGGGCATAAAGCAAACTTTAAAAAGTTTTTTGGAGCACAGAGACTTGTAAGGGTCTAACTTTTTCTATCCTTCCTGGAAACAAACTACCCTCTTCTCTAAAGACACAACATGTGCACTTTTAAAAAAATTAATATAATCTACATTTTATTCAATCATAATAATACATATCTGATTACAATAAGTTTAATATATTTAATTGCGATTTCAAATCAGAGCAACTAACACTTCCAATAACTTCACTACGGAAAAGGCGGGAAATTTTCAAAATTATGTATTTGACAGTTTATTTTCTACATTTCGTTTGCTACAAAACATTTCAGCTATACGTTATACGCAGTTACGATATTGAAACAACAAATAAATTCCATTAAATAAATAAATAAATCTTTTCACAACTTTGTTCACAGTTAAACCGCAATTCAAAGTTATCTAACATAAGGTTGAGCAAGAGAGAAGAATTTTTTTAAATAGTGTTCACAAATGAAATTAACTATAATTAGAAGTGTATAATGAATAATTATAATAAAAAGCTAGCGGAATGGTATAGCTGTAACCATAAAGTTCTATAGGCAAATGTAACATATTCTCTACATTTTCTTTTTATAGAAGAGGGGGCAAACGAGCATTCGGTTCACTTGATGTTAAGTGACTACTGCCGCATATGAACAACCGCAACACCAGGGAAATTGCAGGTGCGTTGCCGGCCCTTTAGAAAGGAGTAAGCTCTTTTCTTGAAGGTCCCTAGGTCGTATCGGTCCGGAAAAACCACTGGTGGTAAACTATTCCACAGAGAGGTCGTTCGCGGAAGAAAACTCCTAGTGAAACGTACAGTGGTGAACCGCCAAGCATCCAGATGGTGTGGATGGTATCGTGAGGTTCATGAAATTTGGCGGCTGGGATTAATCCAATTTTATATACGATATATCCAACATTACATACATATCCTCAGATCAATAATTAAACCTTAAATATCAAAATATCTGGTTCCATCACTCCTGTTTAAAGAGTAATATGTTATTTGATTAGGTTTGGTCCTTTGACCTGTTTAATCAAAAAATATACTACTAAGGCCTTGAGTTTTGGTCTGTGTCAAAGACTACTATTTAATCTGAGATATACACTAAGTGAAGACGGCGGATTTGTGAATCTATAAATGTAAAACACTTTAAACTTTAGGTTATTCCTGTATGGCTGTAACTTTTAGTAGTTGCTTGAATAGTCAACTACTAGGACTACAATCATTCCAGCCAAACTGCAAAACTGAGCCAAATGGAGTCAAACCAAAGAGTATAAATTACTATTTACTACATATAAGCCTTACTCTATGCCAATAGACGCTAAATGCTTTGTTTTGAAATATATAGAAACATTAATTTAATGCGAAAGTAAATACAATATAGCCGTAATAACAACTTTTTTGCAGATAAATTAAAATATGCCGATCAAATCTCATAATAAATAATTCTCATACATTACTGATAGCAGAAATCACTTGACAATGTTATCATTTTATCAGTACGTCAAATATACGAACACTAGCGCCATAATCATTCGCAAACACGCGCATTAATCAGCGTACCGTAAACAATGGGCTGTTTCTAAGGATGTGTGAGTGTGTGTGTAGCTTGCTCGTTCGTTTGGTTGACAATCGCGATGTGATGTATTAAACACCATCGCATGCCGAGTTATATTTTAACAAAACTTTAATTATCGTATTAGCTAAAACATTGATTTCTAAATGTTTTCTTTCGTTGTGATCACGTTTTTCTATTTTGATTTCTAAATATGTGTAATTTGCCGCCGAAGTTCCATTCAGTGTGTCGCCTTTGTTTATCATTTTGTGGCGATAATTGCAGTGATGTTAAAGTTCCAATATTCGACCGCGATAAGGATAAATCACGTCTCTCTGAGATGATAATGACATATTTATCAATAATGGTAATACATTAAGTAGTTTTTTATCTTTGACCACTGAAAAGATGCCGTTTTACCATGTGAAAGTTTAGTCTAAGCGTAAGAGATTGTGGATACTGATAAGCGCCATTAACTTTCTCGCGGGTGTTGGGTATTTTCGCATTGTGATATCATATTACGGCCCACGCGTCGAATCTCGAGCGAGTGACTAATGTAGTTCGTGGAACTGATAGGCGGGGCGGGTGGTGGTCGCTGTATCAGCTACTGCTGATAACAAAGGAGCACGCAGAGATCATCGCGCTCTGTTTCTTTGAACATTCCGCCCGCCCGCCCCTCACCACTTTCACATCTTCGCCCTACACAAAACTAATGTACCCTGCACTCTGCATATTCTCATTTTAACCACATACACTGCTATTTTCAGAATCAACATCCTCTAAATTTAGATACATTCTTTAATGTGGGGGGACTATATTCACACTGTTTTTTTTTGGATTTAACTTTAATAAAAACAAGTTATTTATATACTCTTTGAATATTAAATAAATATGTAGAAAGATATTTTTTTGTTGTTTATTACAAAATGATTAGCAATGACTCATTATCTATGATTATACTCACAAAAGGTCACTGGCCACATCATCTTATTGAATGACTGAGTTATTGTGAAACTAATGAATCTTAAAAAAAATATTGTTTTTAGGTTTCTCCATCAGATATGCTGCCACGGGTAGTGTGTGGAAGTTGTGCTCACAAACTTAATGAATTTCACACATTCAGAGAATTGTCACATAAATCAGAAAAATTATTAGAACAGTTTCTTCATTATGCAAATTCACTTTCTGGCCCAAAAGAGGTGAGTTAAAGTAACAAAACATAATTAATTGCATTATATTTATTCTTATTACTAAACAGTAAACATATATGATAACAATTTAATACTTTATCTATTATTTGCTATATAGAAGTGGTTTATTTATTTTTATTTTTGTGTATTAAATATACTTTCATAATCAAGCAAAGCTTGAATCTGAGTGAAGATTGATGTAACGAATTGGCTGGCTTCTTATATTTTTGTTATAGAAAGCCTTCATTGCGTTCACTAGAAGTCCTATCAACATGCCAGCACAGACTATCATAGCAACACCAAAAATGCTCCACAGAATGTGTTTTGGTCTTAAGTTTGAAATAGAGAAACCTTTTTTTGTTGCATAAGTTGAGTCAAATGTGGGGCAGAAAGTCAGCGTTATGTTTGTTATAAAAGTTCCGGAAAATTTCATTGGTGCAGCACAACTGAAAATATGAAATATTTTAAAATTATCACATATTATAAAATTATTGTATGACAAATTATGTTTTTCACTTTGATTAGAATATTATTATCAATTAATACATTTTTTATCTGCTTTGTTAGATAGATACATAATACATACATATTTGTGTATTTAAAATTTAGTAAAAGTTAGTAAAGCATTTTATACTAACTATGGAATTTCTCCCGGTTTGAATTTGGCACCGGCCTCCTGTTTTGTAATGATATTTGCTAAGTCACAGTTGCATAGCCAATTGTTGCCGGTCATTCCTAGTATCTCTAATTTACTCCATGGCATTAAGTCCGTGGAGAGTTCACTTAAATTGTTGTCATCTAAGTAAACCTGATATGGAAATTTTTTCATTAATTTACATTACATGACATTGCTGTTAAGTGGTGGCACTATTCCATACCGTCCCATTGGTGTCATGTGCCATAAGGAGACAGAGGGAAACTGGAACAGGATATGTGCAGCAGTACCTTCCTGATAACAACTTGAAATAATCAAAAAACTGCATTTGCCAATCTTTTGAAAAGCGTGGCTACATCCATCCCCTCTATGAAGCAATCTTTGGAGGGGGTCCATATTATTCAGTGGACTTTGATTGGCTGTAATGATGATGATGAACATGACATAAATACTATATGCATAGTCATCAAATTTATTGTACCTCCTTTAAGATAAATTTTGCAACAAATTGAGTGATATCAAAATAAACATTAAATGATTAATCAGCTGACCCGGTTAAAAAGCTGTCATGTAAGCAATACAAAGTGGGGCAGTAAAAATTGCACACACTATATTGATTACATTGTGTGATTGAAAGATAAAGTAGCAAATTGGTGTTAATACACCATAATTATATTTATTACATTGAAATAACTATAGTAATAGATAACTTTCTACTTTATATTGTGAAAGTGAGGATTAAATAATCTCATAATTACAGATCTTAAACTATAGTCCTTAAACTATAGACACAGATATTTTATTACAAATGTGCCATATGTGATAAACAGACTAGGTTTTATGAGGATGAGTATTTAAAATGCAATTTAGGTATTAGACAGAAATTATATAAATAATAATTAATCATGCACTTTGGCATGATCTTATTTTATGTTACATTAATTAGGTCTCCAATACTTTCGGAAAGCTTTATTTTTGTTTAAGTGTAATGATTGCCCCGTTGGTCTAGTAGTGCTGATCATTAGGTCGAGTGTTCGAATCGCGGGTCGGGTCAAAAAATCAGTTTATTGAGTTCTTCTATAAAGAAATTTCCAAGAGACAAAAAGTTGGCGGTGTTTAACCCCCGAGCCTCGAAGAACACGTAAAGCCGTCGGTTCTGCGCCGGATCTCTATACGGTAGTCGGGTTACCGTCCCATCGGACTATTATGCCGGCTGTACACTCTCGTCTAGTCACCTCGCGTGCCTTTCGTCGTGTTGTCTCGACACGAGAACACACCATGTACACACTCGTTGTATCGTTTGAACTCCGTATGCCTGCTGAGATGGACCTAGATGAAATTGTTGCTGTATTTTGCCTTTGTGCTATTAGTTATTATAACCTTTTACACATTTACCATAAAAATAAAATTAATAAGCCACTGCGAAGAAGAAGATGGTGGATGGTTTCTATTTACCGTAACTGAACCATGTACGGTGAATAGAATATAGTGTGCTCTCGTTTTCATCGTGAGCCTCACGAGACCCTTTGGCTCGAGTGCAAAAAACCGTCAAGCTTCCGAGAGCGCACGAGGGCCACGAGACGCGACGCGTCGCGACGAGAGCACCATGTACACACTCGTACTTGGCCTGTTTCGTGGTGTCTCGACGAGCGTGTACAGCCGCCATCTAAGGAGGGAATAGAGAATGCAACCTTTGCTTGCGCATACACTTGGTCACAATAATCCATCCCGACGCAGATGGTCGGTATCATTTGAGACTGGCCGCCGTGACCGAAATTCGGTCTGGACGACATTATTATCTGTGCAAAGAACCGGGAAATATTCAAGGTTATTATATTATAGTACCTCTTTCAACGTCCATTTTTCTTTCATACCTCTGAAGGCATTGTGGCTTATGTATCTTAGGTTAGGATTGTGACAGAGATGTAGTACGCGCAAATTCTTAAGTGGCGTGAACGTGCTCCTTTTTACTTCCTCCAAGAAATCATTTTCGCCGACTTCCAGTTGTACTAGATTTGTCAACCCTGCGTGTAATAATTTTTAATTTATTTTTTAATATATTCATTATCAAGGAATATTTCCTTCCCTTAGAGTATCTATAAAATAAAAATATAATTCATTAAGTAATTCATTAATTTTTTGTGAATACAGGGAGTTAGGTGTACAAATATATTTTTTTATTGAGAAAAAAAGAATACGTTAAATAAATAAAAATGTTAACTATTCAAATATAAAATTAAAAAATAGGCGAAATTATTTTTATTCATCTCTTCAAATTATTAATATTAAATACAAGATTCAACAACAAATACAGCATCATAAGCTAATTAAACAAAAAAAATATTAGTAAAGAAAAAGTTAAGTTACAGGCTATCCACGTCGGCACAGGTTTTTTCTCATTTCTGAGTGGGTTATGACCTCATGCTGCAATTAGTCCGCCGCTGTACTCCACTACTTCTTGGTGCATTTCATATCTTCGAACTATTTTTATTCCTCAGACATAAGTTGTTTTAGGACGTTTTGCTTCACTACCAAGCACATGATAAAGGAGATCTTAAAACCGCAATTTACTATTTCATTGGTGCCGATTAAATGGATGATGCTAAGTGATAACCACTCGTTGTAAAAGAACACAATAGGATATAAAATTAAAAGAAAAATTTAATGTCACTTTTGTTACCATGTTTATCATTAGAGATTATTAGATATTATGTTTTGTAATTTTGGAACAAAGAGCGGAATAGAGGCAACGATTGAGGGAAATGAGGTCACATAATTTCATCCCAAGTTTACCATAGTGTTTACCATGGTGAGAGCGTCGTCGTAAAAGATAATGCGAACGTGTCGTATAAACATAGCATTGGCGGCTCTTGCGCAGTGATTTAGCATTTGCGATAGATTCAAATCCCGCACGATATAAGTATTTGTATACATCACGCTCTGCTACTAGGAGCCGTGGTAGCTCAGATGGTTAGCGCTAGCTGTAAATTTCAAAGTACGTGAACAAACCGGGTTCGATCCCCGCCGCGGAGCAATGAAATTGTTATTTGCAATTTTAAGTAGTGCTGATTCACCACGTGCTCGGCGTTGAAGGAAAACGTGACGAAACCTGCATGTCTGAGAAATAAGAAAAGTAAATATTTCAAAGAGATGTGAAGTTCGCCAACACGCACGTATTGGGGCAGCGCGGCGGACGATTCCTTGCCCTAAAACCCTCTCAGAAATGAGCGGAGGCCTGTGCCCAGGAGTGTGATGTATATAGGCTGTAACTTCTAACTTCATACAAATAATTGTTCCGCGGGAATTTTACCCTTGTGCAATTGACGTATTTAAACTGCTTTCACGACACAGGGGAAAATCCATAGAATACTATAATACATACATAATAGAACGGGGGAGTGGGCGGAGCCCGCGTAGCCACTAAAATGTCACTAACATGTCAATTCACATGATCGTTTTCAAATTTCGCATGCAAATTATTTAGAAATTGCCAAATTGCACCCTATTTACAAATAAATATGTATTAAAATTTAAACGATTTTTTAATGATGATCTTGAACACTAATCAAAAGTCTAAAATGTGTAAATTTACTCAGTCTGTCAACACAGCGAATCGGGTGTGGCGACGCCAAGCCTCGTACAAAATAAAGTTGACAGCCATTCTATTGTGTATTATACTATTCTATGGGAAAATTCTAGTTTAGAAAAGAAAAAGCGTCATTTCAGTACTTTCTTAACCATTTTTTTACTTAGTTTAAACATGTAATTACTAAGTTTTTTCGTAAAAATGTAATCATGGAATGGTTTTTGAGTGACTTGATCCAATGCTTTTTAGTCGTTCTAAAGAGATTACTCAAGGTTATGGCACTTGAAATCGCTTTCTTATTTAGCTAACAAATATGCGAGTCACACGATGATGATATTCTAGGCGATTATGATAACGGCGACTTACTACGCGGGTTATTAATACTAAAGGCAATTGCCTCGGCCTCCGTCTCTTCCCGTATTCAATGTAACGCTGCTTAAATTCGAGTGTGGCGGCAGTATCACTGTCACGAGGTTAGTAATCAAAACCTAGCCACGAAGAGCAATAAAGCAATAATTTAAGTGGTACAAGTAATGATAATCCTATAACGGGAGAGACCTATATCTACATTAATGGTAAAACAATTCTAGAAATCAAATGAAGAGCATACGGTTTGCGCGGTCGCGGAACTGAATTCAACTATATTTCATCTCCAATCACAACAGCATACGCATTATTGACTCTGACTAGGATTCGAAATTTGAATCATCACAGACGCTTACACATCTCGAAGTGGATTTTTGGAGTTTTTTTTTAAACAAAGATCGCCACGACTCTATTATTTAGTAGTACAATCATTAAATTCGACATGCATATGTATGTGGAATCCTTTTTTGTAATTTATTACTACTTCTCTTGATAGAATTTTGTCAATTTCAAGTCAGCCATAAGAATGACAAGTAAACTAGATAGTGAAGCAACAATTTAGCTGTTTTAATTTTTTGATTTAAATGTCTTACAAACATTCAGATAGTTTGTATTTATACAATCGATAGAAAGTTACGAGCGTCTTCTTGCATCATTCAATTAGAATGTAATTACATAACAATAAATTAAAACCAGTTTCCTAGTTTTCCTTTAACATATCAAATAAACTCAAATGTAATGCTGATGATGTCGTTTTGACCAGGTAAGATTGCGGCTACGTCGACGGCACATAAAAGTTGTTAAATGTATAAGACGAATCATAGTGCATCGTAACCTTTAATGATAGCCGATTTCGGTCATGTTGGTTACTGAAGATATGATTATAGGTTGTCAATTGCGCATGACATATGTGCTATAAATGTGCACAAAACACAGGCATTAATTTTTCCAACATTCATGCAGGGCAGGAATCTTGACCGGATTATGTTTGGACGTATTGCCGTAGACATACCTCAACCTTATTAGGTACATGATGTCCTGGGTGGAAGGTATCAACTGTGATGTAAGTGTCCGCAGAAAAAGAGATTTCTCTTTTTCTTTTTCTTCGTAACCCGTGCCTGTTGTTAATTTTACCACAGATTAATTACTACGTAAAAGTAACAGCCTATGTACGTCCCACTGCTGGGCACAGGCCTTCTCTCATTTTTCAGAGGGGTTTAGACCTGCCGCAATGCGTGTTGGCGAACTTCACATGTCCTTGAATTATTTTTTTTTCTTATGTTTTAATTCACCGCCGATTACGTGGTAAATAAGCACTTAAAATTGCAATTAAACAACTTCATTGGTGCTGGCGGGGATCGAACCTGGGTTGTTTGCGTACTGTGAAATTCACAGCGAGCGCTTAACCACTGAGCCACCACGGTTCACGTACTACTTATGTTTAACGCTTATTTGATAAGTCAGAATCATAAGAATATAGTGTTAGAGACGCGGAGAAAATCAGGACGCAAACAGACTAAGCAATTTGTGTTTCTGAACAAATGTGGACTTCGGCAAGCATTTAAATACAGAACTTGCTAGTCAGGCCATGGAGTGTAGATGTAAAGAGAACCATCTCACATAGGAGAATAGTTGGGAAAGTGTCCATCTGTAAGCAGTAAATAACACTTCAAAAATAACACAACAACGCTGGTAGCTAGTGGGTATGGAATGAACTTAGCAGTTGTCGACGGAGTGAAGTGTGCCAAGTTGAGGAATTTGATATTTGTAGTAACTAGAGTAGTGGATGAAACGGCAGTATTTAAAACCTTAACTACTCACGTTGTCTAAAACAATTTAGTAAATATAACCTAGAAAAAGGCGTCGTGAAACATATTAAGAGTGATATTGAAAATAAAAATTTTGAAAACAATAAAATAATTAATATAAACGAGAATTATAGTAAAAGTCTGTGCAATAAAAAGTTATAAAAAGTCATAATGATTTCTTATATTTACGCAATGATTTCTAACATTTACGCGAACACTACACATTGATTAAAACTACTTTTATGGATTTTATCGCGTTTATTTTACTATTATTTTTATTCCCGACGTTTATAGGACAAACAAAAAGATCAATTAGAACCCGCGTAAAAGAACATATAGCTGATGTGAAGCATCAACGTTCCGGGAAGTCTGCAGTTTGCGATCATATCCTTAGACGGCCCTAACCATTACATCAGATTTGATAGACCACAAATCCTCGCGAAAGAACACCGATTCCTACCAAGGATGATACGTAAGGCTATTGAAATTAAAAAACATCCTAATTTCAATAGTGAAGGAGGCTGGGTACTACCACCTGCTTGGGATCCTATAATCAATAAAATTAAAATTAAACCCAAGCATACCACTGCAAGACCTCAGGACATAGTCGTTCATTTTGCGTAGATCGGACCATAAACAATAATTAAAAAAGCTGAAGGTACTCCGGGTTTAACAATGACATCGGGACGTCAGTCATCTCAGTCCCCCGTGACCATGGGTGCTGGAAAGCGCCCGAAACGTCGGGAATAAAAATAATAGTAAAATAAACGCGATAAAATCCGTAAAAGTAGTTTTAATCAATTATAAAAAGTCCTTTAAAATTTACCCTCTAGCTACAGTGGCGCCACCATTATTTAGCCCTTTCCTACAGACACTTCGTAATACAGAGACGGTTTTCCTTACCTCCTCTATACATCATGAGCTAGGTAGTGTGTTTAATATCGTCATTACAATCAGTTTATAACTAAACAAAAACGCATCGATTGGTCTTTATATGATTTGCCGTTATTTGTTGGAGTCGGAGCTATAAATAATTTTTATCGCTACTCTCGAACCCATTACGGAACCATGTTAGAGCTATTTCGAAGAGTAGTAAAGAATGGAAATATCTACTTTAAACGAAATTATATTCATAAATAACACCATTTTACCATGTATCGCGCGCATGGGTAAACAAACAGTCGCTTATATTTATATTTACATTGACATTAAGCTCCTGTTTTAACGCTACAATCCAGTTTTATAAATAGTATCATGTAGTCAATATTCTTATTTTACTACTATGCCTTTTACGTATAGAAGTATATATGTTTGTTTAAGAGCAAAAATCAATGTTTTAAATGTTAAATATTTTGTTTTATTTTGTAAATTCTAGATGGCGCTAGTGGTACTTTGTTACAAGGTATAATCAGTGCATCGTAATACAATAAGGGCAAACATAAATATGGTTTAGTATATCAGTTCAGAATACTAGCTTTCCTAGTATGGCATTGGTCCTTCGAGCCGGATAAAGTGTTCGGGATCTGAGGCCTAGTCAGTGAAGTGCAATGGTCATTAGTTGTGACAATTCGTCAGTATATTTTACTACGAGTAGGCACTATTATGATATAGGATGACTTGATGCAAAATTTGAGTTAAATTATTCTGTAAATCCATCCATAAATTATAGACATTTTTTTAATATTTTTAGTTATTTCACATTTGTCTCTTCGTTTGTAATCGTCGAACAAAACAATGTAGAATCTTTCATACATGCCATGCTTAATATTTAAATATATATATGTTAACGTACCAACAAAGCTGTCGTCGTTGAGTTCCACTATAGGATTGTTGTTGAAAGTCAGATACTGAAGAGTGCTGCCCACCAGGCTCAAGCTCTCCGGGACATTGACGAACTTATTACCGGACAAATCGATTTGCTGCAAATTCATCAGACCCCTAAAAGCGTCCAGAGGTATCGAATCGATGTCGACGTTCGCCAAGTCTAAAACCTGGAATTTCGTACACATCAGTAAACACTCGTTGAAATTAGTATTGACGTAAAATATTTTGGTAGAAATAAACTGTGTTACGAACGTGACTACGCTCACATCACATAAACTATATATATATATATATATAATTTGGACAATTTGCATATCGTTAAATAAATCACTCATTAAAAAGTACACCATTAAATAGTATTGATGTAGGTATTTAGACATCACTTTATTTTTAACGTGGTAGAGCCACAGTTTGTAGCACGAATGGGTAGCTCGACTGGGGAAGAATCACGCTCTAACAAAATATCAGCGTAAAATAGCAGCTTAATGCTGCTGTGTTTCGTATGGTGAGTGTAGAGATCCGGAGACCCTTTTTTACTGGTAACGTGGCATTCCATCTTGGTCCTCAGGGGTGACAACGCATCTGCATTTTGATTCTTAATAGAGGTTAAATGTAGATGTCTATGGGTCACAGCATCCACTTACCATCAAGTGGACTGTGTGCTCGTTTGTCTGCCTTATTCTATAAAAAAATATACAATCATTCATTTTATACTATTTGTTAATAAGTATTTTTAAATGATTTTCTCAATCAATTAATTGCATGTGTATCAATAACATTTCTCACAACATCATTCAATCAGCCAAGTGAACGCCACGAGAAACGAACGAAACAATAAAGTAACAGCCTACTTATTATATACCTAACTAGGTTTTATCAATAATTAAAATTCGTGTATATTTGGTGTATATGGTGAAAATGTCAGTCCGTAAAATAGTTTTTAGCGAGCATTATGAACGTAGAGTTAAAAAAGAGCATTAAAACTTCGCTAGTATAGGTATTTTAATAAATATTATGAATAAAATTAAGAATGTTTCCCATAGCATTTTATGACAATAATTAAAGTGGCATTCACAAAAATACATCGGAAACAGATTAGTTAGACGAGGCTTACACTTTGAACGCCGCTTTCGGTTTCGCTTTCGGGTATTTTACGTTAAGATAGCTCTATCATTGAGTTTCCATTTTTCTTATCTGTTAGAGGACATGATATTTTTGTGTAATTTCTCTCAGCCGATTTTGAACAAGGTGTGATTGATTCTTTAGACCACCACAGTAACCTGCGGAAAACTGCAATCTGCATTAATTATTCTTTCATCACAGGTGCATATAAAGTATCTGTACTAGAATGATACTGCAGACAAAATCTAATAATATGTTTCGATGTTATCTCATATAACCTAGTTATCGTAAACACCATTAAAGTAATAATTTAAATGTAAACTACTTCAAAACTTTGTGACCTTATAGTGTTGTGACTTTATAGACCAATATACATTTCATGGTTCTTGTTTCGCTTTTCCATTGTTCTAATCTAACGTACAAGTGTAATATTTTCTGCTATTTGCGTCAAAGGGAAATTCCCAATTACAATTTATGATCTTGTTCGAGATTGGTATAATAATTCAACACCTCCTTCGCTGATAACAGACGTATGATAACTTAGGTTGATGTTCAAGATAAATTATTTTTGTCTCGTATATGCCAATTGATGTAAATGGTGGAGGTGCAGAATTTTATCTTATAATTGAATTTAAATTAAATAAGTGTGTTATTTTTTTATAGAATAAGTATTTCCAGTAAAAAAGGTATTCGGTTTTTTACCCTCACCATACGTACGGTAGCATTAAGCTGCTATTTTATGCGGTATTCTGTGAGAGCGTGGTCCTTCCCCGGTCGGGCCGAGCCATGACCATCTAACATGAATAAGAGCCGTGTATTTTTCATTACAATTTACATGCAATCAGCAGCAGCATCACAACATGATTATCGTCTTTCTGATGAACATGTCATATTACTGCCATTTGATACTGCAGTCGGTTTCTTTGTTTTAATAATAATTTATATATAATTTTCTTATTAACTATAATTTTGCAGTCACATGAAAGTTTGTGAAGTTTCTCTAGTCATGTATTATATTCTTTCATATTCACTTGTGTATCGTGTCACAGATAGAAAACCTATAATATTTATTTAGCGGCAAATGAAATTTTAGCTCAAATTTTGTATATGTGCATAAATTAACATATTGTGTGTGTGTTGATTAAAACTACATTTACGGATTTTATCGCGTTTTATTTATTTTATTTTTAAGGGGAAATATAACCTCAAATGGCTTAGCAAGATCCTCCGTTATGCCGAAAGTATTGCAGCATTAATTTTGAAATAAATATATGGTAAAGTTGAGGATTAATGTTAAGGACTATGTTAGTCGAAAACACGATTCCGCAAAATTTTCTCGATAGAAAAAAAATCCAAAGTTACCTCCAAACTGAACAATAAACCGCTGTTATTCATAAAATACTTTAAATAAGATCATGAAACTTTGCATACTAACTGAACTAACTATAAAGCAGTGCTTATGTTATTGTTGCATGAATAAGTCAACTAGCGCCATCTAGTGTCAGGAACGAGAGCGAGGGGAGCATTGAGAAAATGACATCACAAATCGCTCAACTGACAGCGCCTAGTCGAAACTCGAACGCTCGGTACCTTCCGCGTGTTTACTTGAACATTCTGGATATTTCTTTGCTAATTTAAATATATAGGCGCTGCAAGATGCGATGGGAGCAGTGTTGATTTGGGCGAAACAAGCGAAGCTTCGGAGTGGAATTAAGTGAATTAGTGTGTTTAAATTATTAGTGTTTTAACTTTAATTGTGTAAAGTAAATTAAAGTGTTAATTTAGGTAATTTTAACGGCAATTTCTATTGTCACGAACCTCCAGCTCGTAACAATTGGTGTCAGAAGTGGGATAAAATCATGCCGATTTTACCTAAGGAGGAAACGGAGGGTGTCCGTACCCGAAGTCAACGCCAGCAGGAGACGGACCAACGAAGATTTGGTGGTGCAACGCCGCAGACGTCGGAGGGCCAGCCACCGGCTGCAGGCCCGTCGGTAGCTCCTACATCTGCAGCACCTGACTTAGGTGCTCTGATGGTGATGCTGCAGGAGCAGGCTCGCCGACAGGAGGAGCAGGCCCGTCAGTTGAAAGAGCAGCTGCAAAGCGGACAAGAGGAACAGGCCCGCCGGCAGGAGGAACAGGCCCGCCGGCAGGAGGAACAGGCCCGTCGTTTAGAAGAGCAACTCCAACGCGATAAGGAAGAGCAGATGCTCCTCATGAAGGACCTTCACGCTATCTTCGGAAAAGAGATACGGGAGGTGAAGGATAAGGTTGCTCAACATGACAACCGCCTGTCGGAGGCCGAAACCCGAATCGACCAAGTAAACAATCGGGTTGACAACGTAATGGCTGACGTGAAGAAAACGCTGGACGACCTCAAACTTGGGGATGGAACAACAGCTCCCGTAGTAGCTACAACACCTTCGCTACGTGGATTCAAAGTGCCGCCGTTCGACGGTACCTCTTCCTGGTCAGCCTACAAGATCCAGTTCGAGGCTGTTATGAAGGCGAACGGCTGGAATGAAAGTCAGGCCATGACTGCTCTCACACTAGGCCTGCGCGACCAGGCCTTAACAGTTCTGGAAGCTCTCGGTGAGGAAGTGACTTATGAGCAACTCATTGAGGCATTGGAGGCGAGGTATGGCGACGCTCACCTGGAACACGTCTTTCGTGCGCAGCTTAAAGATCGCGTGCAGCGCATCAACGAAAACCTGCAGCAGTGGGCTCTAGAGGTGGAGAAGCTGGTGCGAAAGGCATACCGGTCTGTACCTGCGCTCATTGGAGGGAACCTGGTGCAGACATTCATCGACGGCATCCGTGACCTGGAAGTCAGAGCTGCTGTGAGGCTCGGGCACCATGAGACGCTTAAGGACGCCTTGGCCCATGCACTGGAGGTAGAAGCCGTGCGGCAGGATCATCGTTCCCATCGCGTCAGGGAGGTTGCAGCAGCTACAGTTCGCGACCGCAACAAAGGATACAGCCCTAGGTGCTATGGCTGTGGGGAAAAGGGCCATCTTCGATCCAGCTGCCCTAAGCGAACCCTAGAAAGGGAAGGTGAACGATCCCAGGAGGGTAGTGCGGTCAACAGCACCGCCCAGCAGCAGCAGGGAAACGAGTAAAAGCCAGAACTGCGGGGCGGGTGCTGGCTGATGTTAAAAGAGCCCCAAGGATCTCGATCTCACAAACCCATGATGGGAACAGTCTAATCATCAAGGGCGAGGTCAACGGAATGCCGTGTAAACTGACCATAGACACTGGAGCCTCTCGTACGGTTGTTAGTTCCCAACTTATAAGTCAGTTCCTTGGGGACTCCGCATACAACCTAGAACGCATTAATTTGGTAACAGCCACCGGTCAGCGTATACCCGTCCGTGGAGAGAAGGAGATGGAGTTGAAGCTAGGCAACGTGATCTACCTGCATAATGTCATCGTGGCTGATATAATGGACGACTGCATCCTAGGCTTAGACTTTATGAGGAATAATTGTTGCGAGATCGACGTTAAGCAAGGTGTTTTGAAATGTGGACAGGAGGAACTTTTTATGGAAGGTGCGTTACCAGGGAACGTGTACAGCATCAAGAAGATTGTTCTTCCGCCGAGATCGGAAACGATTGTTCCGGTTAGTCTTCCTCGAAACGCTGGGCAAGCTCACCGTTGTGTACTTGTGGAAAGGGTAAACAATGACCTTCCATGGAAAGTAGCTCGAACCTTGGTCAGGACCACTGACATCTCAGGAGTACGTGTGCTGAACCTTTGCGACCGGAAACAGATTATAGAAAAAGGCACACTGGTTGGTACTTGTGAGGAAGTGGATTGGTTACGTCAGTGCCAATATATATCGAGTGGGACCCCCAGCAAGGATTCAGAAACGAGAGTGACCACACTTTTGGAAGACTGTCGCAGTGTTCTCTCCCCGAACGAATTGGTCAAGGCGAAGAAGTTGTTACTCAAGTTCGCTGATGTATTCTCGTCAAACGATGCTGACATAGGAAAGACTGGCTTAGTTCAACACAAAATAAACACAGGAGATGAATTGCCTATCCGTCAGCGGCCAAGACGATTGCCGGTAGCACGTGAAAAGGAAGTGGAAACCATGATTGAGGGAATGGTGAGGGATGGTGTTATTGAACCTTCATCTAGTCCATGGTGTTCACCCGTGGTACTGGTAAAGAAGAAGGATGGCAGCATGCGGTTCTGTGTTGATTACCGCCGTCTGAACGACGTTACAAAGAAGGACAGCTATCCCTTGCCAAGAATTGATGACACGCTGGACATGCTTACAGGAGTAAAATGGTTTAGCACGCTGGATCTAAAAAGTGGCTACTGGCAAGTTGAAATTGACCCTAAGGACAAGGAGAAAACTGCGTTCTCGACGGGAAAGGGTCTGTGGCAATTCAAAGTAATGCCGTTTGGGTTGTGCAATGCTCCAGCAACGTTTGAAAGGCTGATGGAACTTGTACTTACCGGGCTAATTGGCGATGCCTGTCTGGTCTACTTGGATGACATCATCATCGTGGGCCGTACGTTTGAGGAACACCTTCAAAACCTGGAACGCGTGCTCATGAAGATTAAGAGTGCCAACCTTAAGTTGGGTCCGAAGAAATGTTCACTATTCAAACGGCAAGTCAACTTTTTGGGGTATGTAGTGTCGGAAGAAGGTATCCGCACGGATCCAGAGAAAATCGCAGCTGTAAAGGATTGGCCGGTTCCAAAAGACAAGACGCAGGTTAGAGCATTTTTGGGTTTGTGCTCCTATTACCGACGTTTTGTGAAGAACTTTGCAGATATAGCCAAACCTCTGCATAAGCTAACCGAGGAGAAGCGACATTTCTGCTGGGATGAAAGTTGTAACATCGCATTCCAGGAGCTCAAGGACCGTCTGTGCAAAACACCTATTTTGGGATACCCTGATGCAAGCAAAGAATTTATAGTTGACACAGACGCAAGTGATATAGGACTTGGCGGTGTGTTGTCTCAACGTAATGGTGACCAAGAGGTCGTGATAGCGTACTTCAGCAAGTCGTTGTCAAAACGGGAAAGGAACTACTGTGTCACAAGACGCGAATTGCTAGCTGTGGTAAAGTCGTTGCAACATTTTAGCAAATATCTTCTGGGACGAAAATTTCACTTACGAACTGACCATGCTGCACTAAAATGGCTATTGCAGTTTAAAAACCCAGAAGGACAAGTTGCGAGGTGGATTGAACTACTGCAGGAATACGACTTTGAGATCGAACATCGCAGCGGGAAATCTCATGGCAACGCAGATGCATTGTCAAGAAGACCTTGTCCTGAAGATTGCAAACATTGTACTAGGCAAGAGAGTAAGGAAGTGGTATCCGTGAGGATGCTCAGGGCAGACCACCTCAGCAACGAGTGGAAGGACAGCTTACTACATGCACAGCAGGAAGATCCGGACATCAAGCCGATTCTGGAATGGATAAAGGCCAGTGCTCCCAAGCCCAAGTGGAGTGACGTCTCAGCGATGAGTTCGACCACTAAAAGCTATTGGGCCCAGTGGGACAGCTTGCTGCTTCAGGATGGAGTTCTGTGTCGTAAATGGGAAAACGTTCGGGGAGACAGCTGTCATTTGCAAATGGTTGTCCCTAAAGTTAAAGTACCGGATGTTCTACAGCTGTACCATAATGATTGTTCAGGAGGCCATCTGGGAGTTAAACGAACTCTACTGAAGATCCGAGAACGGTTTTACTGGGTCCACTGTCGAAACGATGTCGAGGACTGGTGTCGCAAATGTACAAGTTGTGCGGCTGTAAAGGGACCTCAGACTCGTAGTAGAGGTGCATTGAAGTTGTACAATGTTGGTGCACCATGGGAGAGAATAGCCATTGACGTGGCGGGGCCGTTTCCGGAGAGTGAAAGCGGTAACAAGTATTTCATGGTTGTGATGGATTACTTCACTAAGTGGCCAGAAGTCTTCGCCATTCCAAATCAAGAAGCTTCAACAGTTGCAGATAAACTAGTTCATGAAGTCTTCTGTCGTTTTGGAGTACCTTTAGAGATTCACAGCGATCAAGGAAGGAATTTTGAGTCTCAAATATTCCAGGAAACTTGCCGAGTTATGGGTACTCATAAAACAAGAACGACTTCTTATCACCCGCAATCTGATGGAATGGTGGAACGATTTAATCAGACATTGGAGAGGTACCTAGCAAAAGTTGTAGACAATCGGCAACGAGATTGGGACAAGCACATACAACCGTTTTTGTTGTCATATCGAAGTTCTGTTCACGAAAGTACAGCAGTGACACCAGCTTTCGCAAACTTTGGAAGAGAATTACGGCTGCCTGCAGACCTGATCACCGGGATACTACCCGATGCTCCACGCAGTATAACCGATTATGCAAATGACTTGCGGAAAAAAATGAATGACGTTTATGAGCACGTCAGACAATCGGGCCAGCAAATGTCTGAAAAGATGAAAACCCGGTATGACCGCAAAATGAACAACAAAGGGTTCGACGAAGGTTCACTTGTGTGGTTGCACAATCCAGTCCGCAGCAAAGGGAAATCTCCTAAGCTTCAAGCTAAATGGGACGGCCCGTACCGGATTGTAACCAGGATCAACGTTGTGACCTACCGGATACAGAAAGGCGCAAGAGGGACTCCTAAGATCGTCCATGTGGATCGCTTGGCGCGTTATTATGGGACCGATAATGCTCGGGACGAGCATGTCTTAGGAGGGGGGCAGTGTTGCATGAATAAGTCAACTAGCGCCATCTAGTGTCAGGAACGAGAGCGAGGGGAGCATTGAGAAAATGACATCACAAATCGCTCAACTGACAGCGCCTAGTCGAAACTCGAACGCTCGGTACCTTCCGCGTGTTTACTTGAACATTCTGGATATTTCTTTGCTAATTTAAATATATAGGCGCTGCAAGATGCGATGGGAGCAGTGTTGATTTGGGCGAAACAAGCGAAGCTTCGGAGTGGAATTAAGTGAATTAGTGTGTTTAAATTATTAGTGTTTTAACTTTAATTGTGTAAAGTAAATTAAAGTGTTAATTTAGGTAATTTTATCGGCAATTTCTATTGTCACGAACCTCAAGCTCGTAACATTATGTACTTTTTTTTAAATACCATTATTTTCACTATAAAAAAGAAATTACCTAAACTATCGGCGTCTTGAAGCTTGATTCCTGTCGCTCCGTTAGTATCGCTTAGGCTTTTGAAGGGAGAAGTTGTGTCGCTTACGATCAGAATACACATTACGCAACAGGACGACGTAAAATTAAAATGGGAAATAACCGTTATAAAAATAAGAAGCGACTGGCTTGGCGTTAAGAAACAGGCACAAATATGATAAACCTAATGAAATAAGTATCTAACCACCTATCTACTTACAGTATTAGTGATTACAAACATGTCGGTACATAGCATACGACGCGCGGGGAAGTGGGAAGAATTTGAGCTGACTTACTATATCCCCTTAAAGACTTTAATGCCTGTATCAACCCAGCGCTAAACCCAAATGAGTTCAGTGTTTGTTATAGCACATCCCTGTTCACTCTGTCATAGGCCTTTTCCAAGTCCATAAACGCACAAAAAACTTTTTGGTTATTGGCTAAAAACTTTTCCGCGAGAATGATCATCATCTATTTTTAATGTGTGATAATTTCACATAATGCGAATAGTCCATTAGTCGCCAGGCAGACAAATGAACAGATATCTAACTACATGTCAGTCGTAATTTATG
This sequence comes from Parnassius apollo, assembly GCA_907164705.1. Taxonomy (NCBI): domain Eukaryota; kingdom Metazoa; phylum Arthropoda; class Insecta; order Lepidoptera; family Papilionidae; genus Parnassius; species Parnassius apollo. Next base: position 7,697,270 of record CAJQZP010001218.1, on the reverse strand, counting down.
TTAAATATGGGTTTATGCTACAAAATTACTGAAAATTATAAGGTCTCGTACATAAAGTAATTAAGCTTACATAATGGTAAAAATAAAGTCTGGATTAACATAACGAAAAAATAATTTATACAAGATTTATATGAAATACTAGATGGCCAGACAGACGGTGTCCTGCTCTTTCCGACGACCCTTCCTATTAAAAAATCCTTATATTTTATCCTTAAATATATTGATTGGCACTTATTGGGACAAAAACATTCCTATCTCGCAAGTTGGATCAAACTGCACACAGTGTGCAAAGTTTCATTGAAATCATTTCAGTAGATTAGGGTTTCATCGTGACAAACAACTTGACATGTAAATTTTATTAAAAACTATATTTGTTCCATATGATTTTTTTCTTAGGAGAGTGGGCAAACGAGGATACGGCTCACCTGATGGTAAGTGATTGCCGCCGCCCATGAACAACTGCGACACCAGACGAATTGCAGATGCGTTGCCGGCCTTTTAAAAAGGAATAGGCTCTTTTCTTGAAGATCCCTTTCACAGGGTTCAACAAAGAAGTTGTGCGAGGAAGAAAACACCGCGTATCGCGAGTTCTGTCGCGATGTGCGATAGTGAAATTGTGCTACTGGAATTAGTCCGAACAATTCCTCAGAGCACTCCCCGTGGTAGATACGACAAAATACGCATAGAGATGCAACATCTCTACGCAGTGCCAGTGAGTCAAGCCGATCGAAAAGAGCTTGGTCGCCGACGATTCGAACTGCTGTGCGCTGGATGCGATCAAATGGAAGGAGTTGGCACTGGGTAGCCCTAGCCCAGAGATGGGAACAGTACTCCGTGTGCGGCCGAACCTGCGCCTTGTAAAGTTGCAGGCGGAGAGCCGGCATAAAATACTGTCCCGCTCTGCTGAGCACGCCAAGCTTTTTAGAGGCCAATTTGGCCTTCTCTTCCAAGTGACCACGAAACTGCACATCACTCGATATGTCGACGCTGAGGATTCCGATCCTGGCTGAGGCAACAAGGGGAGTGCCTTGAAACTGAGAAGATACGACGAAGGGGTTCTTTTTAGCAATAAACGCGCAAACTTGTGTCTTCTGGGGATTAAATTGGATTAGTTTTAGTCGCCCCCAGCCCGAGATTTTGTTCAACAAAATCTCGTTTTCAGACACAAGTTTGTCCCGGTAGTCGACGACGTTTTCCCGAGAAATATTGGCACGGCCGGTGTACAAAGCATCACCAGTGCTCTCTCATCGTCTGCATAGCAATGTATGTTACCGGTTTGCAACATGTCCTTGATATGCGGAAGAAACAGCGATGGTGATAACTCGCAGCCTTGTGAAATACAAGCGTTAATGGGCTTGTAATCGGAGCGTGCACCGTCTAGTACGACCTTGATGCCCCGATCTGCAAGAAAACTGGTGACCCAATTGCACAATTTCTCGGGAAGCCCATAGAAAGGAAGCTTCTTAATAAGCGCTTTACGACAAACCCGATCAAAGGCCTTCGCTATGCCCAAACTAACGGCCAACGCCTCCCCCTTGGACTCAACTGCCTCCGCCCATTTATGAGTTAGGTAACCCAAAAGACCACCAGCCGAGCAACCGCGACGAAAACCGTACTGCCGATCACTAATATTTTCTTCATATTATTTTCTATTCGATTCGTATTCATTTAAGTAAAGTAGGTACCTCGGTACTCGTCAATTCCGACGCGAAGAGGAAGTAAATAGCGTAGGAATTTGAAAGTTAAAATTGATATTAGGGGCTGATTTTAAAGACGTCAGATAAAAGTTACCCATAGATTACATTATAAGTATAACCTGCCTGAATGTAAAACTGAAACAAATGTCCGATTTTATTAATACAGTTGTAATTTTTAACTTTTCTGTATTGTATTTTATCTAAAGAATACCATTTATATAAGACAATACAAAAGAATTACTAATATAATATGTTATAATTATGTTATAACAGAGATAAAACAAAACTGTTACGTTCAAGTAGTTAGGTAGTACCACTTCTGGCTCACTGAGTCAGAAGTGGTACAACGTTCGTCGACTCACGATCCTAAAAAAAAAAGGTTTTGGCATGCTCTGATCACGAATTTGCGGTCCGTTTTTGCGTAGGATGCACGGTTCCGGAGATGTGCAGATCAATTAACTCTTATCTAATTGATATCCAGTGAGGTCCTCCACCGTCATTACCGCCCCATTGTTATTTATTGTTAATTGAATACCGTCATTTCTTTCCTCGGCGTATGCGTGGCTTATCAGTGCTATTGTATTATGCTTCTTTGTTCCTATCTACAACGCTAATCTGAATCATCAATAAAACACTTTACCTAATTTTGTTACAATTTTTATTTACAAAATACAAAATCTTATTACTTATTGTCTATAAAATAGGAGCGAAACATCTCATCCACTAAAATATCATTGTACAATGTGTTCCCTGTAAATATACTCGTAAAACTATGCATTGAACATCCCTGAAACTTATATAGCAAATACATTAAGCAATATTCGCCACAAACTGAAGTCCACTCATTCTGAATACTATCAACATTCCAGTTCCATCTTTTACAATTCCTTTTTAAAAACTCTAGATGATATCGTACAGGTGACCGTCCATATGAATCAAAATATTGACCGATGTCATTCGTATCGATATATAAAGCTACCCAATGTGACCCTGGTTTATCATCTGTATCCAAATTGCATATTATATACGTTGGTACGTGGATATACATGGGCAGTCTATTAGCAGCATAAACATTATTTTCTAGACTGGGTTGAATCTTTTTCAGATATTGTACATAGTCTTAGTTCACTACACAGTGTCTAGTGTCTCCATGATATTACTGCTATTAGTATATTATTACAGTACCAATCTACTCAATGACTAACATAGGAATGATCAATTATAGTGATTTCTAAATATTAAATTGCATTCTTTTGTTGAGTCATCGATACACTGAACAAGACGCAACACGAAGGAATGTTGAGATAAGCAACAGAATGTGAGATAAGCTTGTTGATGCATAAAGTTACTCGTACTATCAGTTCCACTGCAGAAATTCTTTAGATTAGAATTATTACTTACTGGTACTATATAAGACCGAGCAGCTGCAGTCATGGAGTTAGTGTATGGTCGTTTGACCGCAGTGGATCTATCAATACTACATTTGTGTTACTTCAACGCATCAAAGGCCATGGATGTAAGTGTTTATTCTATTGACAAACTTACTTTTCTTTCTGTTATTTTCTTACGTGTGTATGATTTAGTGTTAACAAATTATATTTAAATATTATATGATTAGTGTTAACAAATTATATTGAAAATTATGCGTTTATCGATCATTATTTGTTTCGGACAAGTTATCGTTTCAATTATTTGTTGCCAAAAGACAAAAAAACTGTTCGTTATTGCGAAACACACGTGCACGGCATTCCATATTTTGACGTGACCGAAGAATTAAAATGTGCCTATAAACAAGAAAACATCATCCCCATATTAAATTGGTACATTAGAAATTTGTGCAAAGACGAAGTGATCGCATACAAAGGTGGTTCAGCAGAAAATCAATTTTTAAAAATGTTGACGACGAATGATAGAATTTTTAATATTGAAGAATACAAATGTCCAAAATACAATGATTTGGTAAATGTGATAAATTTAAACAAACGTTGTATCTGTATCGATGAGAGATCTGTCTGTGCCAGTAAGAGCCAACTGTCAAAGAGGAAGACTGAGTGTGGCAGCATCGTTTCCGGGACACCTGAGATTTTGAGTGAGATTGAGAGGTTCTATGGGCAGCTGTACACATCATCGTTGGAGCCACACGCAAGTGTGAGTAACGATCCGAGAGCAAGTCTTATCCGACACTATTCCGATGATATCCCGGACGTCAGTCTAAGCGAGATTAGAATGGCTCTCCAGCACCTTAAAAACGGCAGGGCCCCAGGCGAGGATGGAATTACAGCGGAGCTTCTGAAAGCGGGTGGAACACCGGTACTTGAAGTCCTTCAGAAGCTCTTCAATTCCGTCCTCCATGGTGGCACTACTCCAGAGGCGTGGAGCAGAAGTGCGGTGGTCTTGTTCTTTAAGAAAGGCGACAACGCTCTCTTGAAGAACTACAGACCGATTTCGCTTTTGAGCCGCGTCTATGTGCTGTTTTCGAGAGTCATTACGAATCGTCTCGCACGCAGACTCGACGACTTCCAGCCTCCCGAACAAGCCGGTTTCCGAACAGACCTTCCATGAGAGAAGGCTTCAGTACCATAGACCACATACATACCCTGCGGCAGATTGTACAGAAGACTGAAGAGTACAATCTGCCATTTTGCCTGGCGTATGTGGACTATGAGAAAGCCTTTGATTCCGTCGAAATTTGGGCGGTGCTACAGTCCCTTCAGCGGTGCCAAGTTGACTGTCGGTATATCGAAGTGCTGAAGTGTTTGTACAGTAGGGCTACGATGGCTATCCGAGTACAGAACCAGAGTTCGAAACCTATCCAACTGCAGAGAGGTGTAAGACAGGGTGACGTTATATCCCCGAATCTCTTCACCGCTGCATTGGAAGACGTTTTCAAGCTACTGGACTGGAAAGGATACGGTATTAACATCAATGGCGAGTACATCACTCACCATCGATTTGCCGACGATATAGTCCTTATGGCAGAATCGCTGGAGGACTTAAGCACTATGCTCAATGACCTCAATAGTGCCTCCCAACGGATAGGTCTTAAGATGAACATGGACAAAACAAAGATCATGTTTAATGTCCATGTCACACCTATGGCGGTAGTTGTTGGGAGCACTATGCTCGAAGTTGTTGACGAGTACGTTTACCTGGGACGAATAGTCCGTCTAGGTAAGTCCAACTTCGACCGAGAGGTCAATTGACGGATTCAACTCGGCTGGGCAGCGTTCGGGAAATTACGACATATCTTCTCGTCAAGTATACCTCAATCTCTAAAAACTAGATTGTACAACCAGTGCGTGTTGCCAGTGATGACTTACGGATCTGAGACGTGGTCCTTCACTGCTGGCCGTATGAGGACGCTCAAGGTCGCTCAGCGAGCTATGGAGAGGGCTATGCTCGGAGTTTCTCTGCGTGATAGACTCATAAATGAGTACACCGAGTAACAGTAGAACCAGAGTGACCGACATAGCCCAACGGATTAGTAAGCTGAAGTGGCAATGGGCCGGCCATATAGCTCGAAGAACCGATAACCGATGAGGAAGAAAGGTTCTCGAGTGGCAGCCTCGTACCGGTAGGCGTAGTGTAGGACGACCCCCCACTAGATGGAGTGACGACCTGGTAAGATATGCAGGAAGTTGATGGATGCAGGTGGCTCAGGACCGTGCTTTGTGGCATTACTTGGAGGAGGCCTATGTTCAGCAGTGGACTTGTGAACGGCTGTGATGATGATGATATGTGTGTAATAATCATATATTTGCAAAAAATAATCACAAAATTTTACATTGTTCTTGTGATGAAGTGTGGGTTTTTTTACAAGTGGTTATTGCTTGAAAATAAAATTTTAAATTAATCATAAATTTTGTTTGATTTCCCGAAAACATTAATTATAGTACACAATATATATTAATTGTTTACCTACACCAACACTTTCATTTTTTATTTCACCGCTTAGAACTTTAGACGTGTGTAATGTTTCACTTTATACATCCGTTTACTGCTATTGTGGCAGGACGAAGTGGATGTGGGAAGTCAAATTTTGTAACAATTTTTAATCAGTTACAGAAATATGTAATTGTGATTTTAATCAGATCACATGGTGCTTTGATCAAATGCAACCTTTATATAATTTACCAAATGTTAACTATCATCAAGGAATTCCAAATCTTAATATGTTTGATGGTGAAAATCCACATCTTGTTATTATTGATGATCTAATGAGAGAGTCCGATGTAACTTTAAACTCGAACAGTGTTTTGTATTAGATTAAATAGAAGATTTATAAAGAAATAAAAATAATACATTGCATACAATTTGTTTTATTTAATTTTATAACGTTTCACATAGTTACACACAAAATGCGTTACACGTAACACATAAAATCTAACACACAAGACATATTATAACCTTAACTACTATAGTCTACAGTAACATTTCTGTTTTTATCTATCTCAATAATATTATCAAACTCAGCATAAACTATACAGTTAATTCTTTGTATTAGTGAGGATTCAAATCGTACTTGTAATCTTACACTACCATGCTTTATGAGGTTCCAATGAGCTGATGAGTTGGCTGATAAATCAGGAGTTAAGTCAAATGCTAATAGACAGTAACCTTTGGCATACTGTTCACAAGAGATACCATTTCCTTCATTAAGAAAGTGAATACCAGTTCCCGAGAATAGAGTATGATCTGCTGATGTAAATATACTATTATTAAAAGATGGTTGCAAAGCTTTTGAAGGTATTTTTTGAACATCAATATATAAGCTGAAAGAATTAATACCATAGTTTTCAAAATTAAATGGATTTTTAGTAAGGGAACCATTAAATGCAGAATTGGTCACAAATCCAATTATACATCTTTTGGGTACCTGCCCTAAAAATATATTATCAAGAGTTTTTCCTTGAACACCCGATGGAATTGTTAAAACTTTTACTTCAGCTCGATTAATAGGATATTTAGCAGTGGTAGAAGCTAAAACTTTTTGATGTGCGAGTAATACACTTGGATTAATTCGTGCTGGTCGAACAATAAGAGTTGCGTCCGTGATGCAAACTTTAAACTTTACATCGTTTGACCCAGCAATTAAATTAAAACTCTGTCTTGATCGAACCAATTTAACACTCATTTCTACACCATTAATTAAAAATTTATCTTGGTTGAAAATGTCACCGTGAAGATGACCAATCATTTCTATTTCCTTACTTTCACTAATCAATTCCTGTCTTTTATCAAATCCTATGTTTTTACCATCTGTAGAATCCATTTTTCCTGCTGTATCCTCATACCAAAGACTACAATTAAGATGAGATTGTTTAGCAGCGGGAGCATAGTTTAAAAGGGTTTCCATGTATGCTCGATATGCATAGGTATTATTAGGTGGTGATACAAGTTTTTGGTTTAAATAAACATCAAGTTGACTAAAAAGTGAATGCAGCCAATTATTTACAGGTGCTACTATTGTAGTAGATATCAAGTTAGTTGAATCTTGATTTAATACTTTTGCCTTTATGTGGAGTAATGTATGAGACAAATCTATGTAGTCATCGCCTGTCCCAGGAACTTGAAACTCGATAGGTCCATCATCACCAAGAGATGAAATTGGTTTATAATGAATCCACAATCCATTTTCAATGCTAGTTTGTGTAGACATAAACTCACATCTCTTTGGATTTCCAATATACGTAAGTGGTACTTTAATATCTTTTAATGCTTCAGCAAATCTATCCCACCCTACTGGATCACTTCTTTTTAAGGGTCTTAGTGAATCATTTATTAAATCAACAATATTACTTCCAGGAATTTTTTCATTATCAATTATGACTGTACCTTCATTATCCCAATGTATTTTACTTTTACTTGTTTCAACTAAGTTTAATAATAACTGTCCTTTTTTATTATAAGTTTTTGGTATTAAACTGAGTATTTGAGCTGGTGTGTAAAGTGAATTTTCATCATTTTCTTTACTTTTAATGGATCGATTCTCCACCAACAAAGACTCAGCATCAACTGAAGTTTTTAGATCTTTTTTTTAAACCAATTTTAGACTCATTTGAATCTTCATTAGATGTATCAGAATAAATTGGTAATCTGAGTGGTTGATGATCCTCTTCGGTAAAATTAAGGTATCTTTGCAGTGTTTGCAAATATAACATCCATTTCTTTCGGTCTTCCGTCTTACTATTCATAATATTTTGCATTTCAATATCTAATGGTGATAAATTACTATTAACCTTATTTTCTTGTTTTAATTTTTCAATCAATCCAGGTTCGATAAGTATCATTTTCTTTGCATTTTCCATGTTAACTGGCTAGTCCACTCACTAATCCACTCAATATTGCACCTAATATTATTGGTAAAAAGGACAGTTATTCCTTTTTGTATAATTATATTTTTTCTTAGTTTATGTTTACACTTACGCACTAGTTGACGGAGTATATTTTTGTGTTTATTCAATTTTTGTTTATCTTGAACTTTAAGAGGTACTTTTCCTTGTAAAACGTTATGTATACACTCACAGTTAATTTCAACAACAAATACAGTTAATTTCTTCTTCATCACATATTTTAAGTAATGCTCTTTGATATTTTGGTTTAAGCGTATGCAAAACGTTTAGCAAATGCTTGTGCGTTGTGAGTCGACGATGCATTATTTAGCAATGATTTGAATTGTTTGATTCTTGGTGTATTTAAACTCTTTTGTGGGAACGTAGACTGTACAGAAACCATTAAATGGGAAGACATTTGTCTTGATACGACAAAAATCGTTGGTATTCTGTTTTAAATCTACCATCAAATATCCATGCGCCTCTAGAGTTGCATCCCTGTAGGCATCTTCAATGAATTTTGGATTATCTGGTGACACTTGTCGTGCTAAATATCTTATTTGAGTTTTATCTCGAGGGTTTTTAAAATATATTATATAACTTGAGTTTAAAGATATGTCTCTTTGCCCTTTACCCTGATGAAATAAAGTTCGTGTTAAATAAAATACACTGAGATTCCTGTCATAACTACCTTTTGTAATTATATCTACAATTCTTCCATCGAACTCTCTCATTATATCATCAATAATAACGAGATGTGGGTTTTCACCATCAAACGTATTAAGATTTGGAATTCCTTGATGATAGTTAACATTTGGTAAATTAAAAAAAAAAAAAAAATTAAAAATTGTTTATTGCGTTTCAAAAGGTAGTAACAAACAAGTGGCAAGGGCCCCTGTACTGGGTTGTTAAACCTGTGTTACGGGGTACCCCGCTCTTCCAACAGATACATTTTAACAATTTGAAACATAGGATATTACATGGACATGAATTGATGAGATTTTTGATACTTAAGAAAGAGTGAAAGTGTGCGTGTGTGTGTGTGTATGTGTGTGTGTAAGCGTTTGTGTGTGTGTGTGTGTGTGTGTGTGTGTGGAGTTTAGCGAATAAGCAGTTCTGTTTCTTCGTAATTAAGGTTAAGCAGAGTAGTTGTTAGCAAATTTTTTTAATTTAGCACAAGTGAGGGGATACATATTAAGCCTACTATTTAAATTATTATATAGATGTTTTGATTGATAGGCGAATTGTTTTTTTCTTAAATTTGGTTTTACAATATGGAATCTTGAAAACAGGTAGAATTCTACGTTTTAGTGTCTGGGGGGCAGTGTATGGTAAAGTGCTGTGGGTTCTTATAGCACTCTTTAAGATGTACATTTGGCGGGTTGTTAAGATTTTGTAAGATTTGTGTAGTTCGTGAGTTGAGAAACGGATTGGTTTAAAGAACATCACTTTCAGTAATGCTCTCTGAGCCCTTTCAAGAGTTATTAAATAGGACTTAGCTGCTCCACCCCAAGCTGTAATGCAGTAGCTTAAGACAGATTGGGCTAGAGCTTTATACGTACATATAAGGATTTTATTATCTGCGACATGTCTTAGCCTTCTAAAAACCCACATAAGCTTTCTTACCTTGTCGATGGTACACTCAATTTGTTTGTTCCATATAAGATGCTGGTCAATGGTAAATTATAAAAATCAATGGTAAATTATATAAAGGTTGCATTTCATCAAAGCACCATGTGATCTGATTAAAATCACAATTACATATTTCTGTAACTGATTTTATGAAATTTGTTACAAAATTTGACTTCCCACATCCACTTGGTCCTGCCACAATAGCAGTAAACGGATGTATAAAGTGAAACATTAGACACGTCTAAAGTTCTAAGGGGTGAAATAAAAAATGAAAGTGTTGGTGTAGGTAAACAATTAATATATATTGTGTAGTATAACTAATGTTTTTGGGAAATCAAACAAAATTTATGATTAATTTTAAAATTTTATTTTCAAGCAATAACCACTTGTAAAAAACCCACACTTCATCACAAGAACAATGTACAATTTTGTGATTATTTTTTGCAAATATATGATTATTACACACATAGCGTTTGTTTAAATTTATCACATTTACCAAATCATTGTATTTTGGACATTTGTATTCTTCAATATTAAAAATTCTATCATTCGTCGTCAACATTTTTAAAAATTGTTTTTCTGCTGAACCACCTTTGTATGCGATCACTTCGTCTTTGCACAAATTTCTAATGTAACAATTTAAGATGGGAATGATGTCCCCTTGTTTGTAGGCACATTTTAATTCTTCGGTCACGTCAAAATATGGAATGCCGTGCACTTGTGTTTCGCAATAACGAACAGTTTTTTGTCTTTTGGCGACAAATAATTGAAAGGATAACTTGTCCGAAACAAATAATGATCGATAAACGCATAATTTTCATTAGATAGTTTTACGTCTAGAATAGCCATTTCTCTACATTGAAAATGTTTATGAGGATATGTAATGTAAAATCCGTCCATGTCGATGATGTATCTAATATTTTTTAGATTTTGTGTTATTTTGAACCAAAAAGTTAAAAGTATTTACACGTGAATAAAAATATGTTTGTTCCAACAAACTTCATTCATTACTTCCCATCATCCCATCTCTTCCTTCTGCTCTTGTCTTCCTGTAATTTAAGTAAACAGAATCACATTCACTAATGATCAACTATTGACTGTCATTGTTAAAAAAGTATTTTTAACTTTTTCACTTTCTGCTATTGTCTTTGTATTCAGGGCTAGGAAATGTCCGCCGCGTTGCCTCAATGCGTGTTGGCGAACTTCACATGCCTTCGAAATTTTCTCAGACATGCAGGTTTCCTCACGATGTTTTCCTTCACCGCTGAGATCGTGGTAAATCAGCACTTAAAATTGAAATTAACAATTTAATTGGTGCCGGCGGGGATCGAACCCGGGTCGCGTACTGTGAAATATACAGCTTGCGCAAACCATCTGAGCTACCACGGCTTAATCATATAATATTTAAATATAATTTGTTAACACTAAATCATACACACGTAAGAAAATAACAGAATGAAAAGTAAGTTTGTCAATAGAATAAACACATACATCCATGGCCTTTGATGCGTTGAAGTAACACAAATGTAGTATTGATAGATCCACTGCGGTCAAACGACCATACACTAACTCTATGACTGCAGCTGCTCGGTCTTATATAGTACCAGTAAGTAATAATTCTAATCTAAAGAATTTCTGCAGTGGAACTGATAGTACGAGTAACTTTATGCGTTAACAAGCTTATCTCACATTCTGTTGCTTATCTCAACATTCCTTCGTGTTGCGTCTTGTTCAGTGTATCGATGACTCAACAAAAGAATGCAATTTAATATTTAGAAATCACTATAATTGATCATTCCTATGTTAGTCATTGAGTAGATTGGTACTGTAATAATCTACTAATAGCAGTAATATCATGGAGACACTAGAACTAGACTAGTGTAGTGAACTAGTTTAATGACTAGATGTACAACAATATCTGAAAAAGATTCACCCCAGTCCAGAAAATAATGTTTATGCTGATAATAGACTGCCCATGTATACCCACGTACTAACGTATATAATATGCAATTTGGATACAGATGATAAACCAGGGTCACATTGGGTAGCTTTATATATCGATACGAATGACGTCAGTCAATATTTTGATTCATATGGACGGTCACTTGTACGATGTCATCTAGAGTTTTTAAAAAGGAATTGTAAAAAATGGAACTGGAATGTTGATAGTATTCAGAATGAGTGGACTTCAGTTTGTGGCGAATATTGCTTAATGTATTTGCTATATAAGTTTCAGGGATGTTCAATGCATAGTTTTACGAGTATATTTACAGGGAACACATTGTACAATGATATTTTAGTGGATGAGATGTTTCGCTCCTATTTTATAGACAATAAGTAATAAGATTTTGTATTTTGTGAATAAAAATTGTAACAAAATTAGGTAATGTGTTTTATTGATGATTCAGATTAGCGTTGTAGATAGGAACAAAGAAGTATAATACAATAGCACTGATAAGCCTAATGACGGTAGTCAATGAACAATAGATAAATAACAGTGGGGCGCTAATGACGGTGGAGGCCCTCATCGGATATCAATTAGATAAGAGTTAATTGATCTGTACATCTCCGGAACTGTGCATCCTACGCAAAAATGGATTCATCCGCAGATTCGTGATCAGAGCATGCCAAAACTTTTTTTTTTTAGGATCGTTAGTCGACGAACGTTGTACCACTTTTGACTCAGTGAGCCAGAAGTGGTACTACCTATCTACTCTTTCAATTTATTATTTCGAGCCTCGGCAGCTCAGGGGCTAAGTTCACACTGTAAATTTCACAGTACGCAAGTTATCCGGATTCAATCCCCGCTGGCACCAATGAAATTGATAATTGCAATTTTAAATGCTGATCTTAACGTGAAAGGTTGAGAAATTACAAAAAGAAAGAAAAAGATTTTTTTCGAAGACTCACAAAGTGCGCCAAAGCAAAACGTATTAGGCAGCACGTCAGACATGTCCTTGCCCCAAAAGCCCCTCAGAAATTAGAGGAGGGTGTGTCCAGATGTGGGGCATCTGTAGGCTGTAACCTTATAATATCGTCACGTAATAGTAAATAATGACCAAGAGAATAAATCGTCTATTGAATTATAATGTTACTAGTGTTACTGGGCTGGACACATCTGCCTAATGCCAAATGACCAATCGGCCAAAGTGACAATGGATCCCTATTGAAGGCAAAGGTCGGCGAGGCAGACCCAGGCGGAGATGGCGAGATGAACTGGACTTCTTTATGACGGACTGGTCTATGTTGGCTCTGGAGAGGGAGAGGTGGAAAGGGAGTAGGGAGGCCTTTACCCTACAGTGAGACATTTCAGGCTAATCATAATTATTTTATGGGTGAGCTGGTCTATGTTGGCTCTGGAGAGGGAGAGGTGGAAAGGGAGTAGAGAGGCCTTTACCCTACAGTGAGACATTTCAGGCTAATCATAATAATGACTTATCGTTATCAACCCTTACGTAAATGAGACACCGGCACCAATGTAACAGGTATTTTTTCACCTAGGAAACATTACTCTGCCTTAAAAGAATGGGGATTCCCGTGCTTCATAAACGGATTGGCAATCGTACACCTCGTACTACCTCATATCTACATCTTATTGTATATTTTCTTTTGTTGACTTTTCGATTATTTAATTAAAATTAGATATATCTCGTGAACAATATTGATGACTTACCTCCAAGTTGACAGCACTGGACAGAGCGAGGACGGTGACGTGGTCAAGTATTTCTATAGGGTTGTTGTTCAGGTATAAGCGAGTCAGGTTCGGCGTGTATTGGAACAAATATCTGTCTAATGAGTGTATTTCGTTGTAACCAAGATTCAGCGTTTCCAAAGCAATACTGCTGTACACACCATCGTTGTAGGGACCTTGGAATATTTCGCTCCTCAATACTTCACCTTAAAACAATACTTCTCATGAAAGATGTTTAGTATTTGAAAAAGTACTTTGCTATCTAGAAAAAAAATAATTTTATACCTAAACTTAATACAAGTAGTTAGTTATTAAGTATCTCACAGAATAACAGCATAAAATAGCAGCTTAATACTGCTGTGTTTCGTATGGTGAGCGTATTGATCCGTAGACCTTTTTTACTGGAAAGGAGGCATTCCATCTTAGTCCTGAGGAGTGACAACGCATCTGCGTTCTTAATCGAGGATGAATGTAGATGTCTATAGGCCACAGCATTCACTTACCATCAGGCGGACTGTGTGCGCGTTTGTCACACTCTTATTCTATAAAAAGAACTCCCTTATATAAAACGACATCCACGTAGTTAAATGCTGAGCAACATTGTAGGTTTTCAGTTAGTGATACTAATCACAGTTAAAGACTTGAAGTCAATGCTCATTTTTAAACACTAAAGTCAATATACACTACTAATAATCAGGTTTTTCGCTGTTAAACTTAATGTACATTGCATCTTATCGACGTGTGAAAGTCTATTGCAGGTAATTAATTATCGCATGATTTTTCATTGCATAATCAATTTTCCGCTTTAATGCTATTAGCGGCGCTATGATAATATAAGAGAGAATATTTGGTGCCGTCTTTATATAAAAAATCGTCCGTGATATGTACGTGTCGTTAACAGCGTGAAATAGCAGCTTAAAGCTGCTGTGTTTCGTATGGTGAGTGAAAAGAAGAAAAGACCCTTTTTACTGGAAACGAGTCATTCCCATCTCCAAATCCAAATAATAATAATTCTCAGGGGTTACAACCACAGAAATCTAAATAATCATCATCATCATTACAGCCCTTCACAAGTCTACTGCTGAACATAGGCCTCCCCCAAGGTATGCCACAAAGCACGGTCCTGAGCCACCTGCATCCATCGACTTCCTGCATGTCTTACCAGGTTGTCACTCCATCTAGTGGGGGGTCGCCATACACTTCGCCTACCGGTACGAGGATGCCATTCGAGAACCTTTTTTCCCCAACGGTTGTCGGTTCTTCGAGCTATATGGCCGGCCCATTGCCACTTCAGCTTACTAATCCGTTGGGCTATGTCGGTCACTCTGGTTCTACTGTTTACTCTGTGTACTCATTTCTAAGTTTATCACGCAGAGAAACTCCGAGCATAGCCCTCTCCAGAGCTCGCTGAGCGACTTGGAGCGTCCTCATAAAGCCAGCAGTGAAGGACCACGTCTCAGTTCCATATGTGATCACCGGCAACACGCACTGGTTGTATAACTTAGTTTTCAGATTTTGAGGTATACCTGACGAGAAGATGTGTAGTAATTTCCTGAACGCTGCCTAGCCGAGTTGAATCCGTCGATTGACCTCTCGGTCGAAGTTGGACTTACCTAGTTGGACTATTTGTCCCAGGTAAACGTACTCGTCAACAACTTCGAGCTTAGTGCTCCCATTAACTACCGGCATAGGTGTGACATAGACATTAAACATGATCGTTGTTTTGTCCATGTTCATCTTAAGACTATCCGTTGGGAGGCACTATTGAGGTCATTGAGCATAGTGCTTAAGTCCTCTAGCGATTCTGCCATAAAGACTATATCGTCGGCAAATCGAAGGTGAGTGATGTACTCGCCATTGATGCTAATACCATATCCTTTCCAGTCCAGTAGCTTGAAAACGTCTTCCAATGCAGCGGTGAAGAGTTTCGGGGAAATAACGTCACCCTGTCTTACACCTCTCTGCATTTGGATAGATTTCGTACTCTGGTTCTGTACTCGGATAGCCATGGTAGCCCTACTGTACAAACACTGCAGCACTTCGATATACCGACAGTCAACTTGGCACCGCTGAAAAGACTGTAGCACTGCCCAAATTTCGACGGGATCAAAGGCTTTCTCATAGTCCACATACGCCAAACGCAAAGTGGCAGATTGTACTCTTCGAACTTCTGTACAATTTGCCGAAGGGTATGTCTGTGGTTTATAGTACTAAAGCCTTTTCGGAAACCGGCTTGTTCGGGAGGCTGGAAGTCGTGAGATGGAGCGAGACGATTTGTAATGACTCTCGAAAACAGCACGTACACGCGGCTCAGAAGGGATGTCGGTCTGTAGTTCTTCAAGAGGGCGTTGTCACCTTTCTTGAAGAACAAGACCACCGCACTTCTGCTCCACGCGTTTCGGTTAGAGCCTCTGAAGGACTTCAAGTACCGGACTACAGCAATCACTTACCATCAAGAAGACTGTGTGCTCGTTTTTTACCCTTATTCTATAAAAAAAACTAGTGTACTGTATAAGCTGTTCACTGGTTCAAAGGATTAGTAGGAATGTAGTCATTAAGTAGTATGTTAAGGATGAACCTGAAAATGAGAAATTGTGTGATACCTAAGGGAAAAGTGTGGTTTGCAAGAAGATGTATAAGCTGTTCACAGGTTCAAAGGATTAGTAGGAATGTAGTCATTAAGTAGTATGTTAAGGATGAATCTGAAAATGAGAAATTGTGTGATTACCTAAGGGAAAAGTGTGGTTTGCAAGAAGATGTATAAGCTGTTCACAGGTTCAAAGTATTAGTAGGAATGTAGTCATTAAGTAGTATGTTAAGGATGAACCTGAAAATGAGAAATTGTGTGATACCTAAGGGAAAAGTGTGGTTTGCAAGAAGATGTATAAGCTGTTCACAGGTTCAAAGGATTAGTAGGAATGTAGTCATTAAGTAGTATGTTAAGGATGAACCTGAAAATGAGAAATTGTGTGATACCTAAGGGAAAAGTGTGGTTTGCAAGAAGATGTATAAGCTGTTCACAGGTTCAAAGGATTAGTAGGAATGTAGTCATTAAGTAGTATGTTAAGGATGAACCTGAAGATGAGATATTGTGTGATGCCTAAGGGAAAAGTGTGGTTTGCAAGAAGATGTTGTGACCAGGATTAAGAAAGGAATACTTGGGTGGTTTGGACACGTAGAAAGATTAATGAGGATAGTGTGATAAAGCAAATTTGTGCTGTAGAAGAGAGTGGCAGAGTAAGCCGACTTGCGTGGAGTAGTGCCGTAACATCATTATTAAATTTAAAGCACGTTCGTTTCGGCGTGTTTACTACATGGGACACTATACGAAATTTTGTCGACTAAATTGGCGATATATTGAGGATGGGTTAAGTTAAGGGTACTCTTAACCTCCGAGCATGTGTGCATAAATATATGAATGTGAAATAAGTGAGAAAGGCAAGTCAGGATCGTGCCAAATGGAAGTACATAGTCTCTTCTTACACATCTGGGTAGCAGACGTGAGAGATTTATGTTATGTAGTACCTACTCGTGGGCTTTGGCACTTGGATTAGCGGTAGCTGTCTAGACACCTCATCCCTAAGCAGGCTTGGAAGATTAAGATAAATATAGCAAGCAATATTTACTTATTAAAGTAGAAGTTTTTTAAGGTGATACCTCGAAAATTTGGTGGTTTTTCTATTTAACATATTTTTTTTAAGTTCTATAGATTGCAAACCAAAATTTTGGTACATGATTTTTGAGTATATGATCTTGGATTGCATAAAAGGTAAACACGATATCATGTAATTTTTCGATAGAAAAAATTGCAAAGTAGACTCTAATTATTTACATTTCTCGATGACACCACAATATTCTTACGAATAATTTCATGGAATTATTTTTAAGGCATAGTAAATAATCATATCTAAGTTTGTTAAAATAAATAAAAATGATGTTTGGCGCTTACTTAGTTTTTTCTGTATATTTTTTCTGTATACTATGAAGTCATTGCATCACTTTCATTTTGACACTCCCGCAGTCGTCCGTTAGCTTCACCGACAAAGGAATAAGCCACGCCCCCAAAACTTCGATTCATTTTCGAGGTATCCTCTTAAACACGCATTCACCATAACCGAAAGCTCTGAATTTAGTATTCAAGTCATTTATTTCAGTTTCCCTTTATCGCCTCTTACGCCCCCCACGGGATAACTTGCGGTAGTGGATACTCTCACGACGGCAAGGACTCTGCCTGCCTTTAGAAATGGCATTGCTTGATAGATTTATACTTCGTTTATATCGCTCACTAGCTACCTACTTCAGGTTTTATGCAGTCACCTTATTAGCGATTCTGCACGACCTATAAAGGCGTCGTTTAAGAGAAAGCGGGGAACTGGGTCGGATGACTATTATTAAAATCTATATGCAATGACGTTTTTGATTTGAGATTAAAGAAAGTTGTTGCTGTTACGATATATATATATATATATATATATATATATATATATATATATATATATATATATATATATGTGTGTGTGTGTGTGTGTATGTATATAGAGATATTAATAATCGGAAAAGTTTAAATTGCCTCAACCTATTTTCAAAATTATGTAAAAACTGTATTTACGGGCTTTTAGCAAAGTAAATTACACTTTTTTACCGACGTGTTTTGTAGTACCCGTGGTTCCATCCTCATTGTCACGGGCTATCTTAATATAAAAAAATAAGCCCGAAAATCTGTAAAATGTGTAAATATAAGAAAAATATTAGTATACAGTTACAGCCTATCAAAATCCCACCGCTAAACATATGCGCACCCATAGTTTGTTTCATAGCGGGGATTTTGCCATGCTTGCCAAACGCGTTGGTGACCGCAGTTATTTTTTTTTAATTTATGTTAAGTCGTCAATCAGGTTTACGCTGCTGGCCATCTCCTGTATTTTTTATCTCTATCCCTTCTAACGACACTTACGGGACGATATGGAGTAGTTAGGGCCGATCCTCATTTGCCGTTCACACTTCGTTCTCGGTCTGATTTATTATATTATTGTAATGGGATTCGAGTGAAACTCGACTGTTACGGATAGTATGAATGCACACACATATTGTTTACTTCATAATATTTTATCAGACCGAGAACGAATTGTAAACTGCATTATAATGATGATTGGCCCTTATTCTTCTTACCTCACGGTTAACAACAAACAAATTGAACAAGCCAAATTTATTCACTAAATATTTGTTGTAGTTCAAATTCGGCTTATTATACTAAACTTATATACGGGCTTATATACTCTTTGTAAACATGTTATGCATATGGCCGGTCTTTTATTGAATATTTTGAATTACAACAGTTTTAAATTAATAGAATCATGCGTTACTTTGCGGAAATCCATTATACTAAAGTTGGTAACAATTACCTCGCACATATTCGCTCAATAAAATAAAATGATGTGTCTTACCTAGTTTGAAGAGCACCTCCCGCCCTCCCTCAATTGCGTGCACTAATCCCGTCACCACTAATCCCAGTAACACTACTCCCAACACCACTACTCCCAACACCACTACACTAGGAAAGGCACACTATCGACGATAATACGACACGTGTTTCGCCTCTACACAAGGTATCCTCAGGTGATGTCGACTCTACGGTGGCTGACCGCTATAGTATAATTTTATTTTATTGATCGGATATATGCGAGGAAATTCTTAGCAACATTAGTACAACAGTTTTATTTTCTATTGATCTTCATTGCATATCAAGATGAATTTTATGAAGAATTGAAAAATAAAAGTATTATACAATAATTTGTACCAAATTGCTGTGGCCCATAGACATCTACATTTATCTTCAATTAAGAATCAAAATGCAGATGCATTGCCAGCCCTGAGGACTGAGATGGAATGCCTCGTTTCCAGTAAAAAGAGTCTCCGGTTCTCTACACTCACCATACGAAACACAGCAGCATTAAGCTGCTATTTGACGCTGATATTCTGTGAGAGCGTGGTCCTTCCCCGGTCGAGCCGACCCATTCGTGCTGCAACCATAATATAGCTGCAGCATGGCTCTATCTGTTTATGAAGTATCATTACAATTGATTCAAGCAATCCAATTAGCAGACAGGCAGCCCAAAAAAAGTTATAAGCAAATAACTCCCCCTCAGATCAATAAAAGGTAGTATGGTGTAGGGCTAATTTATATATTTGTGCCCGCTCTGTACCCTACTAACGAATGTGTTTGCTTACATTTATAAATCGAATGCACAAGGCTTATGACCCGCCTACCTATATCACTATAAGGTCACCCCTTATCGAAATAAATCGAGGACAACATAGTAACATCTCGTGTTCTATTTTTGTATTACTTCGTTTGGTTTTGTTTATACGCCTTTCTAAGTGATTCTTACAGTAGAAGCCTTTAGTACGACTAAACCTTTTAGAGAAATTATCACAACTGACAATAAAGATAATGCTACAGATAACAAACCAGTACTCTATATTATTGTGAAATTTAGACGATACGTTAAATGTTTCTTACACCACACTGTAGAGGAACCGCTACGCAACGTTGTGAGTGAAAATGGTCTGCGACTGAGGCATCAGAAAGAACAAGGAAAGGTAACTGAAGTCTTTGAATGTTTAATCAAAGGAGATAATTAACAAATAAAAACGTATCGCTCTTTCCGTCCTGTAGTGCGAAGGTGCTGTTATCAGGTCATTAAACTTTTTGAGAGACGCGGTTAGCGCACCTACAAGAGTCACGTAGTTAAGTATATCAGAGGAGGACATTGCTTGTTTACTTTGTATATAACATACATACACCATTTGTATCGGTTTCGTCGGATCGTTCCCGTAAAATTGATAATCAATTCATGTTATATACTGTTACATGATCGTATTGTTAAAACTCGCCAAGAGCTTGCTCTCTCGACTGTGAAAAAAATATCAGTAAATATCAGAAAGCTGATCGTTAGTTGTCTCCAAGATAGAAAGTAAACCGATGTGAAGCAAACCTAGGAATCCGTACTCAGGTGCCATGGAAGGACCAGTATCGGTGAATTGAAATCTGTCTCTTGACGCTCTCTTTTAAAGGAGGGGAGACTTAACTGGTGTCAAGCGTTTGCCGATATTATCGTACTTGCTATTTACGGGAGTCACGACTTTTAAAATTCGGCGGTGTACAAAATAACTCTCTCAAAAATGTTCGAAATCCAGATAATGGTAATAACTAATTAATTTAAATACGATTTACCATATCTGAACACAAGCTTTATCCCGTCAGCTATATGCTCTGCCGTTGACTTGTCACGAGAGGTGAAGGTACTATGAAAAAGAAATTCACTTTTAACATGCAGAGGTGGCTTAAAAAATTCTGCTGCTTTGTATGCAACTAAGCGATTCTTAAGAAAAACACTGAAGAAAGTTTTTAGAAAGACATTACAATATTCTAACCCTACCAAGGCTCAGCATCCCATTGTCAAGACAATAAAATTCAAAATACGACTGCCTTGTTAGATAGCGGGCATAAACTCGACTGTTGGTCTTGAGATCCCTGGTCGTTCTAAAAAAATTCAGTTATTAAGTTTTTCTGTCAAGGGACTCTTGGTAGCAGCGCGGAGTCCGAAAGTTGGTGGTGTTTCACCCTCGTGCTTAAGCCCGGCTTACATTTTGAGAAGTGATATGTACGAGTGGCAAGTGCAACTGACAAATGACAAGTGCTTAGTGCATGTGAACAGCCAGAACAAGTGAAAAGTATGAATAAAATACGCACTAAGCACTTGTCATTTGTCAGTTGCGCTTGCCACTCGTACTTGTCACTTCTCACCATGTAAGCCGGGCCTTAGGCCCGATGCTTAGTGCGTGTGAACAGCCAGTGACAAGTGATAAGTGGGAATAAAATACGCATTTGTCACTTCTCATTTGGCACTTGTCAGTTGTCACTTCTCAAAATGTAAACCGGGCCTTAAGTTGGTCCTGCGCCTAATCTTTTTCCGGTCGTGTCGGACTACCGTACTATCGGACTATGCGAGTGAAGGGATAGAGAGTGCATACACTCCGGCACTATAATCCTGTTCTGCGCTTCAATGTGGTAGATAGAAAGAAGAAAAATTACAACGAATGCATATTACAATTAAAATATAAGTTCCCTGTTGATTATTAGTATAAAAACTAATTCTTCAAGAACAAGATAATATAGAAAAACTGAATAAACATGTCAGAGAGTTGCAATATAAAAAAATGATATCCATGTTATTAAAATTAGCCAAAACAACATTATTAGCATTATAACTTTTGTCATTATACGAAATCCGATACCTGATATGCGATTGTTGCTCAAATCTAGATACACCAAACGCTGAATGTTTCTAAACGCATCGTCCTCTATTTCGATGATGGCGTTCGACTTGAAACTGATGGCGATCCTGTTGCCAGGAATCTCGGGCAGCTGCGTCACTGTTGATATACTGTTGTTGAAGAAC
Organism: Parnassius apollo; assembly: GCA_907164705.1. Taxonomy (NCBI): domain Eukaryota; kingdom Metazoa; phylum Arthropoda; class Insecta; order Lepidoptera; family Papilionidae; genus Parnassius; species Parnassius apollo. Next base: position 7,675,456 of record CAJQZP010001218.1, on the reverse strand, counting down.
GTAATCAGAACATGGCCACCTGAAATATATATTGTGATAAATAACGTCACGTGTTCCGTTTTGTATTTGAATCATAACTACTTTTGTATTTATTGTGCTAATGACGTATTGTTATATAACGTAGTCTTTTAATCAAAAGCCCCCAGTTAATCTTTCTTAAGTCAGTAGTCTTTTTTAATTCAGTAAACCTTTAATTTTACCTTTTAGTTTTTAGTTGTAATGGTCTTATTAAAAAAGCTACAGTGTAAATTTAGATTTCATATATTCGCCGGGAGTTAAAACGAGAAGAGAAAGGGTAACCAGTAGGTCTGTAAAAATTACCAAGGCAAGAGTCTGCTTAGTATCGCTGCAAGCTGAATTTGAAAAGGGAATGTGGTGTACGGATTAAGGCCTTTTCTATGCGTATGATTAGAGCGACTTTTTAGATCAAAAACCAAGTAGTTTTCTATGCGTTTATGGACTTGGAAAAGGCTTATGACGGACTAGTCAGGATAGCTTTATGACAAACACTGGACTCGTTTAGGTTGAGCGCTGGGCTTACACAGGTTTTATAATATCTTAATAGAGACTCAAGTGCTTCGGTCAGAATCAAGGGCGCCTATTCGGACTGGTGTGACATCCATAAAGATGTCGGAAAGTGTTATGTAGCATCCGCGTGGTTGTTTATTTATTTATGGACAGTTGTTTGGAAACTTTGAAAGTTGAAGAATGTGAGTAAAGTATGGATGAGTTTACTGTCAAATGTCGTTTGTACACCGACGATAAACTCATAATTACATCGTTGGCGGGTGAGCTGCAAATGACGGTTACATTAATAAACAGGTCATTAAAATAAGGCGAATAAAAGTGAACATAAGTAAGAAGAAAGTATAGATATAGTTTTGAATGAGAAGTGAAACTATATGTGAAATGAGAATAGGAGTTGATTAAACAAGTGGATGAGTTTGTGTATTTAGGATTTAGGGTTGTAGACAGAGTAAATGATGGGGAACTCTTTACCCTATCGTGGAAAAAATGTGTCACAATAGGCCTGTATGGCAATTCACAATGCTGTTTTAGTTCCTATCTTAATGTATGATAGTGAAAGCTGGGTGCGTGGCAGAAGAAGCGCGAGAATAAACTATGTGCGATATAAATGTCATTAAGGTCATTAAGGAGTATGTTGCTTGTGATTTGGAATTTGAGAGTGAGAAATTTTGTGATAAGAAAAGTGTGGTTTGTATAAATATGTGACAAGGATTAAGAAAGACTTCGTTGGTTTTGTCATGTAGAAAGAACATAACACTAAATTCTATCCATGTGTTATTTTTGTGTACATTGACTGAACTATTTCATGTCTTCGTTCAATCGAACAATGATGTTCGTACCCTAACCCCCTGACCCCTCCCTGACCGCTACGCCACTGATAATAAGTTTAATCACAATTTTTCTTTGTTTAGTAAGAGAATTGGGGCTTCTATGAATTATGATAACCGCAGTCAATAGTTATATGAACACTACGAACACGTAATGCAGGCAATTGCGTTAATTACTTTGCAGTCCATCTAGGGGATGAATATTTTTATTATACTTATGCTATACGCTTTTTTATTATAAATTTATTAAATAGCATTTACCTTCATTAGCAATATTGTCAATTTGCTCCGGCCACTTGTTTGGAACTGTTTCTATATTACGCCGGGAACAGTTCAGTGTAAGATAGTTGACGTCTTGTAAGAAAACATCGCATAAAGTGTTTTTCACTTCACTGTCAGCGCCGCTTGTCGCAACAAGCGCACATAACAACACTAACACCTACAACAAACAAACAACCATAAGCGCCAATGGTCGACACACACCGTCGCTTAAACCAACTCTTGCACCATTTGCACATTGCACCAACTCACTTGCTTAAACTTTCTCTGATGAAACATTTTCATTAAAATCATAAAGGATACTGCGTTAGCACCTTCCGATACAAATGTGTACTATCTTATCAGTTAAGAGGCATGTGATATCATAAAGTGACTTAGAATGAACGAACGCGTCATTGGTTAATGTTTATTTGTGTTATCTTGCGCCATATTTGGAACGCAGTTTGTTCAAACAATATAATTTTTATTTTTAGGAGGTCCTAAGTATAACGGCCGACAAGCTTGAGGAGATAATCAAACCGATAAACGGGACTGATTACGAACATGTGATTAAACACAAATATGCCGAAGTCGGCTCACCTGACTCCACGGAAGAGATGAAGAACTTGGAGAGCAGACAAGCGGCGGTGACGCTGCTCCAAATAAAGAACTACGACCCAACAAAATACGTCGTTAAGACGGAAGAAGGTTCACATATAATGTTCAACAATGTTCCATGTTTGCCGCCCGCTGATAGAGCGAGGGAGGTGATGCACTGCAATGCAGTCATCGATATAATAAGCAAGGCGGTTGCGGTTGCGCAGAGGGATAACGAAGACTCTCAGAGCTTTCCCCCCAACTATGCGAGCGTTATAGACAGGACGCATCCAGCGAGCGCTACCGAAGGTGGCTACTCTCATGAGTACTCAGATGATCAATACGCGTACAGTGCGTCGCAGCCCGCCGCAAGTCCGAACAGCAACGATGATCACGACAATAAGGAAATGGATCTCTCGTTATACAGCTCTATTAAAACAGAACTAATTGAACAGAATGAGCCAGTGGATCGCGATTCCATCGAAGGGTTCGTACATCGGTCAGCAGCAGACAGCAAGACAAAAAACTTCGCGGAAGAGTATAAGCAGCACGTGTTCGGTCGGTCCGGCGGCAAAGCAAAGCTAACAAAAGACAGCTCAATTTACGAGGAATGCAGTCAGAGCAGTAGTGGTTCAGATCCAGATAGATTACAAATGGATATATCTGAGATGTCGCAGGTGTGTAATTTACCATATTTTGTTATTTATCGTCCTTCCCGATATCCCTTCTATTTCCTATCAGGTTAAACAATTTGACTTATAATTTATGAGAATATTTGACAATACTGTTCAATAGTTATATTTTTTGCGATTACAGATTATGTTACAAATTTTGTTGGTATTTATTGATACCTAAAACACTAATGCCGATTTTAAAATATACATCTTTTATTTAAAAAAGTGCATACACATCTTATTTTTATACTCATTATCTTGTAAACAGTCCACTATCGGAAAAAGCTTCACCCAAACTGAAAGGACTTCCAATATTCTTTGTGGCAGTTGGCCTTAGAAGTGACTTAATTATACCGACTTCATATTTAAGATAGGTAATACTAGTGTGTGTTTCTAAATTTTGCTTTTAATTACCTTAGTAATTGTTGGAAAGTCAATAATTTGGTAAGAAAATAAAACAAATCCATTAAAGGATTTCACTACCTTTTTTATTCTATAAATTGTGTTTAAGACAAATTACTTCAATAATAGCTGTCTCTATATTTCATTAACATTAGATTGTTTTGACGTAATATTCTTAATAGCTGAATTCATTTATGGCGTTTTTTTACTTAAAGGACGATCCAGAGGAGACGCAGTCGGTGCCATCCACTCAGTCTTCGCCGAAGCCTCCACATGAAGGTGAAAACGACAAAGAGTCTTTGTGGCAGGCGCTTCATAGACAAAACGGTAGTAATATCGTACAAACATCGGGATTGTACTTAAAGTCGTAGAAAATTACGCTCCATAAACGACATTCCCTATTGGACATATCTTTTACTATCATGTAAAAACTCTAAAGATATTAAATTCACAAAATACTACAATAAACTAGACATAGACAGATAAAATGCCAGGTACAAGCGTCGTTATATACACTGTATTTTAAGAAAATTGTAAATTCTTCCGTTCTGTTCGGAAATCATAATATTTTAAATTGAGCAACAAATTTGGATGATTAAATATAGAAATTAGTTCCCCTTACAGATGTTGACTTTACTCCAGTGCGGTGTTAGAAGTAATTAATTTCGACAAATTATTTTTCTTTTGTAATATTACAAAATGGCTATTTTACAAAAAAATTGCAAAAATTACCATAGTTCCCTTGTCAATAACTTTGTGGAACAAACGTCGCTAGAGCGTTAAGTCCTTCATTTTACTTTACTTCTGTCTTAAGCCCTTCTGGTCTGGTATGACTAATTTGGCTAAGGATTGGAAGGAAGATTGCGGCGGAAAACGAATCGGAATTGTCATTGACTTGGAGACTATCCGTTTACCTATTTTCCGCTAATTGTTGTATATTTTTATTCTACAGCGTTGTTACGCAATCGTTTCCGCACACGGACGGACCTTATAATAATAATTTATTAATCTTCTCTATATAAAACACCAATTATTGTCCGTTAGTCTCGCTAAAACTCAATAACTAAATTACAACTGAAAAAGTAAAATTGGTATTAAAGTTAGCATGCTGAGCAACTGGGATAGAATAGGTCGAGGAGCCCAAAGCCGATATAATGTACTTATAATACTCCTCCCCGTCACAAATGATGATGTCTGTGAAATTTTGGTTCATCGTTTTTGAAAAGTTTGGCGGTCATCAGTTGGTCGCCAAACCGTCGTTCGTTAGACAACACCTTTAAATTGTAAAAAAAAATTGTCATATTCTTCCTTACGTTTCGAGTGAGTTTGATCAGTCCACCCAGTACGAGCTGGCGAATTGTACCGAGACACCGAGGGGACATAGGGAAAATTGCGGGGAAGTATGAGTTTTAGTATTACGAAACACTCCCTTTCTCCCTATATCTGCGACTCGCACGGGCAATGGCAACGCTGATGCGGTATTGAAGCTACGGTCGGACATGAAGACAACTGTGTGAGAAGTGTAAAGACAGTTGTCTTCATGTCCGGGTGTGTCTAACAAGTGTCCGCGTGACTCTCTGAGAAATATTGAGACTCAGTAGGAAAGTGCCGCTCGCCTATGACTTGCTAGAAAAGGGGAAGATATTGCAGCTGTCACACTATTTGGCTTATGTCGAGTCCGATGTAACCCGTCTTATCCCGCGAGACGAGAATGCGTATTAAAATACTAAAGTTTTATTTACGTTTTTAAATGATCAAGAAATCTCTCTATTTCGTTCATGTTTGTAATCTATATTTTTTGTAAATAAAAAAGAACTCAAAAGCAAATTATCTGCGCAGTGGCTTAGCCGTAGCGCAGTTGCAGTGCTTGAATCGGAGGAGTATTTCGGTGGCCTACAAATAATTGTTTCGGGTCTGGATGTTTGTCCTTGTGACATTTAGAATAGAATAGAATAGATTAAGTAATTAATTGTGCCAGTCGTGGGTTTTTTTTATAGGATAGGATGCCAAATAAGCACACAGTCCACCTGATGGTAAGTGGTTGATGTGGCCCATAGACATCTACATCTATCTTCGATTACGAATCAAAATGTAGATGCGTTGTCATCCGGGAGGACTTGGGTGAAATGTCTTGTTTCCAGTAAAAAGGGTCTCCGGTTCTCTACACTTACCATATGAAACACAGCAGCATTAAGCTACTATTTGACGCTGGTATTCTGTGAGAGCGTGATCCTTCCCCGGTCGAGCCGACCCATTCGTGCTATAACTATACTACTAATATAACTGCAACATGGCTCTACCACGTAAAAACGTGTTTTAAAGATATAACATTATACTAGTATTTGATATCACCACATCCTGTCTAGATTATGGTTTATGATAAATGTGTCATTAATCATTAAATCAAATCAACAAACGGACAATGAATCATAATGTTATAAATATTTATGCATGTATACTGCTCCCAAGATACAGGAGAAAATCCTAGTGCGGACGTAAGGCTTTTGAAATTAAAAAAAAAATCTACTTAATTTTGATATGATTGCTACGTACAGGTCGAGGTGGCGAAGCTACGCAGTTGCTGCGCAGACTTATAAATAGCAAACACTTGGGCATGACTGTCTCTCCCCTTCGAGCAGCCACTTCTCCTCTCCCGGCCAGCCTGCTGCAGCCTCCAAATGGTGCCGTTTCGCCGGTCAGTGATATCACATACTTATACGCATGCACAGGCACATTAATCTAATATTCTCAGTTATTCTGAATCTTATGTCTGAACGAATATTATAGTTCACAATTTATTGTAATAATTTAAAACCTGTCGCTGAACAATAAATTTAACATGTATTTTTCCTGCAGTAATTTTTTTTAATACATTTTAGTTGGGTACCAGGCAATAGCTAAATAGTATTATGATTTAATTTTTTTTAAATTGAACAAACACATTTAGAAATTACTAAATATTTTATATCTCTGGAAATCGCGCCTTTTTAAATATGTTGCAATAAAAATAAGTAAAGTTCACAGTAAATTAAAAAAATATTTAAAAAAATTTACTTTTTTTATTAAATAGTTTTGTGATGTAAAATTTAACTGAATCTTAACAATAGAACTTTCAAATAACTTATAGCAATTATAATTCAGGAATTTCAAATGAAATGATCAGTAAAAATTTAAATGGCTTTTTAACTTTTTTGTAAGAAATATATGTACAAATCATTATTGAACTAAGGTCGTCATAATTTGCACGAAATATTTTTGAACTTAAATACTATTGTAAACACAATGACACTTTTCGTGTATGGTCTTAACTTGAGCAGGCACGAGATACAACTGACATTGCTAGTGAATAGAACAAATTAAATTCTTTTGTATACACAAAACATTGTCATGTAAATGTTGCATCGAGGTAAATAGAATTTTCCTTAAGCATCTAAATGTTATACTTGTGGCTGGTGCGTCAAGGTATATTACACTATGCGCACTTATTTATAATAGTAGCATTTGTTTACTCAAGGTGAAGATTCATTTTGGGTCATGGATACGTTAGTGTCAGATTGTATTTATTTTGGGATTAAGTGAGTTTAAAAGTAAAGTAACAGACTTTATATGTCCCACTTGTGGGCAAAGGCCATCTCTCACATGCTTCTCTAAAATATTTTATTTCTTAGACATGAAGATATCCTCACGATGTTTTCCTTTATCGCTTAGTATATGATAAATCAGTTCTAAAATTTCTATTCTATATTATAAATTAACAATTTCATAAGTGCCGGCGGGGATAAAACGCAGGTTACTCGCGTTATGTGGAAATTACAGCGTACGCTTAGCCTCTGAGCTACCAGGCTACCGCGGCCCTAAGTGAATTCTGAAATATAAAAATGTGAGGTATTGCTATACAATCTGCATTTTTTGAAATGATCTTTTTTCGATACTTTTTAAAGTGCACTGCTGTAAGTTCGTTTCACTGCTTGACACAGGCCTCCTTTCATTGGAAGTTTATGAAGCAGGAAATTACCTTCCTATGCAAATTGGCCGAGTTTACATGTCCTCGAAATATAATAATATTTCTCATTTTTCTCATGATGTTTCCTACTATGCCAATCTAAGCATTCTTAATAGTGTCGGGATCGAACTCGAGCCTATTTGCATACTTAATTAAAGGTTAATTAAACTAGTTTTAGCTGATTTTATTGCATTTAATATATGTACTTATTTTTATACATCTATATTAATCTATTATAGTATAAAATAGTAAGGCGTTTTATTATCTTCTTATATTATATCAAATTTTCTCTCAATCTTGTAATCATTTAAGTAATCATATGTGTACATAATGAACTTCCGTATTATATTAACAAAAAACTATCAAAATAAATGTCCTTGTACTTGAATTATCGTAATTAAAATTCAGAAGTGGAAGATTATGTTGCAGAAAGACTAACTTCTATGTATTTTGAGGCAGTAGTTTACACCTTTTCTTCTCGTAGAAAATCTCACCTTCCGAGAAAAGACGCTCTGAGACTGACACTAATTCCTTACCGGCTAAGTACTTTTGCCTAATATTCGGCTATTCGGCCAGCAAGCCCGTAGAAATACCGCATATTTGGTATTCGGAATGTGGTCGAATTTACTATTCGTTGCAAATTTAATATAAATTAATTATAATAAAAAAATATTAATTAAGAAGATATTCCAGCAGTGTTTATTGCATACAAACGTATTTCTCTGTTTTCTTCCTTGATAATGATACTAGAGCAAAACATTTTTTTTTTCGAACAAAGCAGAAAAATGCATGCTCCTATTACAAGCCTAATTAACGCTGATATTTCCACAAGGCTGCGTGCTATCACTAAAGCTGTTTCTTCTGTATATCAATGATATGTTGCAATCCGGTGACATTAATTGCTATGCGGACGACAGCACTGGTGATGCTTTATCCACCGGCCGTGCCAATATTTCTCGGGAAAACGTCACCGAACCGGAACAAACGTGTCTGAAGTCTAGACATTGTTGAACAGTCTCGAATTAGGGGTGACTAACTCTAATCCAGTTTAATCCCCAGAAGACACAAAATTGCGCGGTTACCGCTAAAAAGAACCCCTTCATCGTATCTCCTAAGTTTCGAGATACCATCCTTATCCCCTGGATGATTGACGGTCCACTACTGTGCGATTTACAAGTAGTTTTCTTCCTCGCACAACTCAGAAAACTCAAAAAAGTCCAGTCGCGGAGCAGGAAGAATTTCGTACAATGACCTCTTTGCCTACTGACAGTGGTCACAAACATTTTTGTGTTACGTGTACTTCTTATGAAATATTTGAAGGAGAAAAAAATAAATTTATTATCGTATTAAATAAATTATTGGTATTATATGAATTATTTATTTTGATTTTATAAAAACAATTTGTTTAAAACTACTTTTACTGATTTTATCGCGTTTAACTTTAAATGATTTTTAATTTCCGACGTTTCGGGTGCCTACCAGCACCCATGGTCACGGGGGATTGAGGTGACCGACGTCCTGATGTCAAACCCGGAGTACCTTCAGCTTTTTAATTATTTTTTTGGTCCGATCTACGCAGAATGTACTTACTGTGTCTTGAAGTCTTGCAGCGGTATGCTTGGGTTTAGTTTTAATTTTATTAATTACAGAGTCCCAAGCAGGTGGTAGTACCCAGCCTCCTTATTTATTTTATTCAATGTGTAGTGTTCGCGTAAATATAAGAAATCATTATAAAAACAGTTATAAAAATCGAGTTATGGTCACCACACACGGTCAGTTCAACTAATCATTCCAACTGATCAGTTCAAACTAGGCCTGTTGATATTTTTTAAAATATCGGATTTTCGATATATCGATTATTATAAATATATCAGTATCGGAGTTTTATATATAAGTTTATTTATAAGTTTAAGCTGATCAGTTGGAATAATCAGTTGAACTGACCGTGTGTGTCGTCCATTACAATTACTAATTTGGCAGAAATAAAAAAAAAATTAAAATTCAAAAATCAGATTTCGATTTCTCTGTATCGGAGTTACTACTTTCCGATGACGTTCCGCCTGTCACATTTATTACAAAAGACTCAACAGTTTTGTCTACATTAAACTTAACAAAACCACTTAACAATTAAAACAAGATAACTAAAATTAACAAACAATAACAAACTAAGAATAGATAACAGAGATAACTGTGTCCGGAAACTGAGCGATCACTAACGCATCCCAAGATGGAATGTCGTTTGTCCGTTATTTAAAAATTATTAATTATGTCAAGCAAACCAAGGATTTTTGGTCGTGCCTCAAGACTAACCAAATACCACGTGCAAACAAACCTTACAGGCTCAGGTAAAAGGTTTACAATCCCTGAGGACAGCGATCATTGCATATGTGCGAGCGAGACGCGTTATCACGCACGTATGTCACGCAGAACTGACAGAGAAAGGTAATAACAGGTCAACGTACGAAATTCTTCTTGCTTCGCGTCCGCACTATACCACCAGCGATTTTTTCGGACCGATACGACTTAGGCACCTTCAAGAATAGAGCCTATTCTTTTTAAAAGGGCGGCAACGCATCTGCAATTCCCGTGGTGTTGAAGTTGTTCATGGGCGGCGGTATTTACTTACCATCAGGAGAGCCGCATGCTCGTTTGCCCATCTCATATAAAAAAAGAAAGTACTTAACGTACATAAATATAGAAGAGTAACAGAGTAATATAAGAAGAAGTGTGGGTAACACTTCTTCTTATATTACTCTTGAAAAAAAGTTCGGTAGCTTTGAAGGAATTAACAGTGGAATACGAGATGATGATTTTATCAATTTTTCATGAGTATAATCAACCCGAGCTGCAGTTGACTCTCTCAGTTGTCTGGCTCGGCAGTTCGGTTACAACTATTCTGCAAATTACTCTAAAAGGAGAATTTAATTTTTTGTGGTAGAGCCATGCTGCAGGTATATTGTAGTTAAAGCATGATCGGGTCTGCTCAACTGGGGAAGAACTACGTTCTCACAGAATACTACCTTAAAATAGCAGCTCAATGCAGTTGTGTTTCATGTGGTGATTGTAGAGAACCGGAGAACTTTTTTTACTGTAAACGCGCCATTCAATCTTTGTCCTCAGGGGTAACAACATAACGCAACGCAACGCATTTTGATTCCTTATCGAGAATAGATGTACTCTATCGGCCACCCGTTTGTCACCCTTATCGTAATATATATAAATTACGTGTCACGTTGTTTGTCTGCGACTACTAAACTATTTAACCGATTTAAATCAAATTTGCACACCGTGCGCAGTTTGGTCCAACTTGAGAGATAGGATAGCTTTTTTTGCCCATGAGTGACCCACAATTTTTTTTGCGTATTTAATGAGTTTTAATAGGACATAACAAAGGTCCGTCGAAAAGGACAGTACAACGTCTGCCTGGCAAGCTAGTTCTATATAAAAAAAAACATCTCTCATAAAGGTGTGTTATTATGTAAGGGATATTCTTCTCACAGAACGGCGAATGGTCCAGTTCTGTTCGTACAAGTAATACGGGTATGGCGGGCGGCACCGCTCGCAGGAAGCAGAGCTTTCCAGCGCGCGCGCAACCCGCCTGCGATCCCCCGCCTGCTCCGTGGCCTCATCCCGCCTCCGAAAACGTATGTATGAAGTTTAAGACGACACATCGAAAAAGTGGCTCCGGGCTATCGCCGTACTAATCCGAGTGAATACATAATTTCTATAAAAACTTGAAAAAACGCCGTCATTAAGGTCTAAAATTGCGTAGCGCCCGCGACGATTAAAACCGCTTAGAAATTGTCAGTATCTTAAAATATTTTTTTTAAATTATTGATTTAAGTAATCAAAATAATGAGCAAGTGAATTATGAATATTGATGTTATGAATATATTTGAGTGATTTCGAAGGATATAGATTAAGTAATTTCGTTTTAATTTCAACTATAGTGATTTTTAGAGGTATTTTCGCAAATAATTACGATCGAGTCAAAATTATACAATCGTGTTTTTGAACAAGCAAATTCAAGATAAAGACATGAATTTACCTATATCAAAATTCCACTTTCGTTAGTGGTGTCATCGTCCTATACTATTCGATGAAAGGAGGTGCATGTTTTCGCGGTGGCGCCTTAACCTGGATAAGTGTTCCTCTATGTCTTGGCTGTGTGTTGCTTGGACTAATACTATAAGACTTATATTTGATTATACGCTGCATATTTTTGTGATCTGTAGCGGTACATTCGAAACCCGAAACTAGCTTTTATGTTTGACACCAATACGAAAGAAGTTTGTCCGTCCGTGTGATCTAAAATAAGTTCAACTTTTCCTCGTGGTGTTTCCTAATAACGTGTTAGTGTTGCCACCTTATATCCCGGCACAGCTATTTTTTTTCAATAGTTACTGTTAAGATGCTTTTTTTTTGCAACTATCTATAATTTAATGTTGCAAGAATGGTGGAAGCAGTTAAGCTTGTATGGGGGAATTTACTCTCATCGAGTTTTGTGTACTCAAAATAATTATAATAAAGTAATTATCATAATAATCAAAATGTAGTATATGATAGTAGATGATGTATAGGTTTGTCTTAAAGTAGGTAAATGTTAAGGTTACAACTACGGGGCTAGTCAAGATGACATTGTACTATGGATAACGCTATATAAAATAATGAAATCAGTGCTAATTCACGTAACTTAACAATCAGATATGTCATTCGTATTTATTTATAAAATTTTCTATAGCATTATCGATTGTAGAAAGTTATCCTGACTTACCCTGCCAGTAGCATAATGCTCGTGTAATCTTGACTGATACTCTTATCCGACGAACATGTATGAGTAGATAAAATATAGAGTGTGTATCAAGATTGTGCTAGTGGAAGTCCGTAGTCCCTACTTACTGCTCTGAGTGATAGGCGTGATATTTTATGAATATATATAAGTACAGTCAGCGTCAAGAGGAAGGTAGTACTAGAGGTACTTAATCAAATATTTTGAAACATTCAAAGTAATCGTAATATAAATATTAATATTCAACCATCTAAAGTAGCCAATTTTATACGTGGTAGAGCCATGCTGCAGTTATATTAGTGGTATAGTTTAGCACGAAATGGGTCGACTCGACCGGGGAAGTACCACGTTTTCGCAGAATACCAGCGTAAAATTGTAGCTTAATGCTGCTGTGTTTCGTATGGTGAGTGTAGAGAATCGGAGACCCTTTTTACTGGACACGAGGCATTTCTTCTTAGTCCTCACGGGTGACAACGCATCTGCATTTTGATTCGTAATCGAGGATAAATGTAGATGTCACAGCAACCACTTACCATTAGGTGGACTGTGTGCTCGTTTGTCATTTCATCCTATAAAAAAGGCAAATTCTTTTGATCATCAAAGTTACTCAAATATATCGGAACATGAATAACGTCAAATATATGATTTCAGGCGAACTGTCTGAAAACTTCAACGGTAACGAACAGCTAAAGTACACAAAAATGTTGGACACATAAAGAAAAATAACTTTATCTGACAAGTGATTTAGATATGTCAATCCCGTTTATTTTTGAAGTTTTCTATAGCATAAGCGATCCCAGAAAGTCACCCTGACGGGCCCTGCGGATGTCACAATGCTCATATGATGCGACCGTTTCCGCAGCAAGAGGGGACGGAGGGTGCGTGTGTGGCGGGGGGCGGTGCGGCGGGCGCGGGGGGCGGTGCGGGCGCGCGGGGCGGCAGTGCGCGCGTGGAGCTGGCGTGCAGCAACTGCGGCACGCACACCACCACCATCTGGCGGCGCGACGCGCGCGGCGAGATGGTGTGCAACGCGTGCGGCCTGTACTACAAGCTGCACGGCGTGGCGCGCCCCACCGCCATGCGCCGCGACACTATCCACACGCGCCGCCGCCGCCCGCGCCACGACGCCAAGCACTCCAGAAACAGTCAGTACACTCCACTGCTAATTTATTTATTTATGCTTTCATGCACAAAAAAGTACATATGGCGGACTTAATGCCATAGGGCATTCTCTCCCAGTCAACCATTAGGCTAAACAGAGATAGACATTATGGAGGCGGTGCAGCAATAATCAAATAAAGAGGATAAAAATAATAATAATAATAGTAATTTGGCGTAGGGAATTGACGACCCCATCGCCCGCTAACGTAACGGTTAAGTGACAAAACTGCTACGTCAACGCAGTCAGCGCCTTGCGAGAGGTGTGAGCGCCGTGCCTCGGCGGAATTCAGGGTGCAAAGGCCCGTTTGTGCTTATGGCCGTCCACGATACGGTGCCGGGCCTGGGCGTCTCCCGTTAATGGACGCCCAAATTATGGATGATGGAAAAAAAGATAGTGCGCAAAGGGCCGCTGCCTGGAGGTCGCCAGGGCGCGTCTGGAGCTGGCGCTGGACGCGACAGCATGCGGGCCGCCAGCCGAGCGCGGGGTGGTACAAGACCACCTAGCAGCCCCCCGCATCCATCATCCCCACCAGAAGGCTTGGTGTCGGTTGAGTCTTCTCGGACTCAGCAAGCGGCACCCGCCGCTGGTGGAGCACGTCGCATGCGTTGATCAAAATTAATGAATGCAAACGCACTGTGGGCGTATTTTAGGGCAAAAGGGGAAGAAACTGGATGTTTGGCGTATCGGGCTCGGATCCGCTTTTTTGCAGAGCTGGAGCCATCTCTATCAGTCACTGAGCAAAACCTGGCAGACCGAGTTCGGTACATCCTGCGCTCCAACATATTCGGTGACGCCGAACTCGAACGACTACGACGTGAGGCTATTCCTTCATAGAATGGAAATGCTACGGCTGGGAATGCGGCGCCACTAGATGCGCAACAAACTGCATACGTGGATGCTGCCGTCAACATTCCATTTGTGGTTAATTCAGACGATGATGGAATAGTCTCCCATGAACTAGAGAAAATGAGGAGCATATTGGAAGAGTCGATGCTGGAAACGCGCAGCATGCCTCTCGAAAATCGACCGCGACTTCCCCGCATATCCCTTAGCAAGCGAAATCGGGCTGTCGTGCGGGCTCTTAACCCAATGCTGGTGACCTATTTGGAAGCCAGCGGGGACCTTTGCGAGACGGACTCAATTCTTTTTGGCGCCGCACTGGCAGTATGCCGTATTATTGGCGCCAAACTTCCCGTGGCTGGACGTGCTACTTAAAAAAGTAGCGCCATCCCAGCCTGGAGAAAAAGAATCGAGGACCGTATCGCAAAGGCAAGGGCCCTTATCGGCAGACTGACAAGCTTCAGGTCGGGTAATAATAGATCGAGAGTTGTGCGCACCGTTAGAATGGCGTTTGCTAGGACAAATTTTAGTTTGTCCCAGCCGGATATCACGCAGAAACTAACGGAGCGCATAGATGACCTGAAGCAAAAAATCGCTGCTGGGGGAAGCGGATTCGACGATTTAGCGAGAGGTCAAGGCGGTTCAACCAGAATCGTCTCTTCCAGAGACTCTATAAATCATTGGAGCGACCAGAGGTATGTGGAGCGGGCCCAGGACCGGATCAGGCTGACACTGTCGCATTTTGGCGTGGCCTGTGGTCAGAGCCCGTAAACCACAGCGAGGGCCCTTGGATGGAAGTTGTGGCGAGCCAGAGTGCAAGTGTTACGCCTATGGACCCCGTCACCATAACGCCTGAAGACGTGGCTGAGGTGGTCCGTAGGGCCCCGAACTGGAAAAGTCCGGGGCTCGACGGGCTGCATCATTACTGGCTGAAGGGATTCGTAGTGTGTCACGCTGTGCTCGCCCGACAGTTTCAAAAGGCTCTCGATCAGAAGTCGCTCCCGAGCCTCTTCACTACTGGGATCACTCATTTGGTTCCTAAAGATCAGGATACCACATACCCGAGCAAATACCGCCTCATCACGTGTCTACCCACCATATATAAGACACTGACATCCATTTTGAGCGCGAGAGTCACTCGTCACCTTTAGCTAAATCAGATGATATCACGCGCTCAAAATGGATGTCGGGGCGATGGTCGTGGAACCAACGAACCACTCCTCATTGACGCGGTCATTGGCAAAGTGGTGAAACGCAACCGTCGGAATTTCTCCACCGCCTAGATAGACTACAGAAAGGCATTCGACTCGGTGCCCCATACATGGCTAAAGAGAGTCCTCCAACTGTACAAAATTGACTGTACAGTTGGAGACTTCCTCGAGCAGTGTATGGGGCAATGGAGTACGATCCTTTCCTATCTGGGCGAGCGGATGATGGCTGCGGAGAACCACATAAGGATAAGAAGGGGTATCTTCCAGGGCGATTGTCTGAGTCCAATCTGGTTTTGCCTCTCTCTGAACCCTCTCAGTACTTTACTAGAGGGCTCCGGGAGGGGATTTCAACTTCGAAAAGGAGGTACAAAAGTGACCCACCTTTTCTATATGGATGACCTCAAGTTATTCGCCTCCAGTCGCTCCCATCTTATGGAATTGCTAAACACCACTTGTGAATTTAGCAATTCTATTGGAATGGAGCTGGGAACGGATAAGTGTGCGGTCCTCCATGTTGAAAGGGGAAGGGTTGCTAACTCTGAGGGCATAGACTTATCTATGCCCGTCAACTTAAGAACCCTTTCCGAGGCTGAAACATACCGATACCTGGGTATGTCACAGAACATCGGTATCGATGAGGCTGGTATGAAACAGTCAGTTTGCGACGTGTTTTATGCACGCTTGACCAAAGTGCTTAACAGCCTTTTGTCCGGTGTGAATAAGACACATGCATATAACGGTTGGGTCATGCCTGTCCTCATGTATACCTTTGGCATACTCAGGTGGGCCCAGACTGAACTTAACGCCCTGGATAGAAAAGTCCGCACTACCATGACGTCCCATAGGATGCATCATCCGAGATCGTCGGTAATGAGGCTGTACTTGCCGCGAAAGCATGGTGAGCGTGGTTTTGTGAACGCGCTCACCATGCATAATCGCGAAGTGTGCAGCCTCTGTGATTACTTCCTGGCGAGATCGGATGATCCATTCTATAATGACGTCATTTCTAGTGATAAAGGGCTTACCCCTCTATTCTTAGCCAACGAGCAATAGCAGGACCCAGCAGTGCTTAGAATTTCCGACCGGGGGACCGAATGGTAGGAGAAGGAGCTCCACGGGAGGTACTACAGGGCTCTACGTGAGCCCTTCGTAGATACAGTCGCCTTCCTCAACTGGCTACGTTTCGGTGACCTCTTCGGGGAAACCGAGGGTTTTGTCTATGCAATGCAGAATCAGGTTATTAAGACCAACAACTATCGGAGATACATCCTAAAGGATGACACTGTCGACGTCTGTCGAGCTTGTCGCCATCCCGGGGAGTCACGCATCGCAGGCATGTCATCTCCGGTTGTTCGGCGCTTTCTAACTCTGAGTACTTGCACAGGCATAACCTAGTAGCCAGAATTCTACACCAGGAGCTCGCTCTGAAATACGGTCTCGTGGACCGAAAATTGCCGTATTACAAGTACTTGCCGGAAGCCGTGCTCGAAAATGACCGCGCCAGGCTCTACTGGGACCGGGCCATCATCACAGACAGGACTATTTTTGCGAATAAGCCTGATATTGTGCTGATGGACTGGGCACAGTCAAGGATATTTTTGGTCGACATTACCATTCCGTATGACGAGAACCTCGTGAAAGCCGAAAGAGACAAGCAATCAAAATATCTGGACCTGGCTCACGAGGTAACCGACATGTGGGGTGGTCTGCCGACCGAAATTATTCCTGTAGTCGTGTCTGCAAACGGGTTAATCCCAGCCAGCCTCTCGGGCCATTTGAGGCGACTGGGACTCCGTGACGAACCGCTCCGGGCTCAAATGCAGAAGGCGGTGCTTCTCGATACCGCCCGCATCGTCCGACGGTTTCTTTCCCTTTCCCCCTAACCCTCGGCCGTTTGGTCTCCCCTGCCGAGGGCTTCCATCTGGTTGGGCTTTTATTTATTTAAGTATTATTTATTTATTTATGTTAGTATATTAAATATATATTTAAGTATATTTATTTTACCCTTTATATATTTATCCAGCCCAACCAGATGTGATTATTCTATTAATAACCTTAATATATATATACACACATACACAATAGGTTCGTATAAATAATATCTATGTCAAAACAAATATGAAATACATATATACGAAAAAGAGAGCTGAGTTAATTCAAACTTGCAAGGATTTAATCATATACTTACGGACTTGATTTTTAAAGACGAATTTGTTGGGAGCTTTTTTAATGCTAATGCTAATAATACTTATACTTTTATATAATATGCTTTCTTATGTGGTAGAGCTACGCTGCAGCTATATTATGGTTGTAGCACGAATGGTTCGGCTCGACCACGGTGAGACTACGCTCTCATAGAATACCAGCGTAAAGTAGCAGCTTAATGCTGCTTCGTTCTGTATGATGAGTGTAAATGAAAAAATAAAAAAATGACGACCCTAATTACTGAAAACGAGGCATTCCATTTTAGTCTTCAGGGGTGATGACGCATCTGCATTTTGATTCTTAATTAAGGATAGATGTAGATGTCTATGGGTCACAGCATCCACTAACCATCGGGTAGACTGTGTGCTGGTTTGTCTCCCCCATTTTATAAAAGAAATGTCCTCCACATCATTGAAGTAATATGTACAACGTACGAGAAGAGAAGTCGAGACTTTTAGATCGACGATTAGAGTCGAGACGTTTACAAAACGCATTAGAGCCCACATACTCAAACTTACTTAATCTGTGCCATATAAAGGTATTCCGTGCCTCCGACGCGCCCCGCACTGCCGCACAAATTTTATTTGCGGTTTCTGTTTCTACTACGTAGTACTAGACTTCAATGCTCCGAACCGAATTCCCGAGACTAGCCATCTGCGCAGAACAGGATTATGCTGCCCGAGTGTGCGCGCAGACACAGGTGCACTCTCTATTTCCTCACACTCATAGTCAATGGGGCGACAAACCGTCACGACCCGAGGAACATCAAGCGCAAAACCGAAGGCTTTACGTGCTTTTGAAGGCACGAGGTTGAAACACCGTTGACTTCCTGACTCCAGGCTACTGCGAATTTCTTAACAAAAAACTCAATGATTGATTGTAATTTGATTAGTAATTTGTCCATTAGCTGTAGTAGTTATACACGAATATTTACCTCATTTGAGCCTTATTTAACGTATTGCACCTGCATACTTTAGACGTGAATGAAAGCAGATTGTATAAAACTCCACTAAAATTATTTAATATAATTCAAAATAATATGTGTGTTTGAGTACAAATAATTCTATGTATGTACTTCTTAGCTCGTGGTTGACTGATAGAATGCCATAGTCTATAAAAAAAGTATGAAAATAATTGGTGAAAGCTTTTTGTATTGAAATATCACACGTCGCTTTATTGAATAAAACTATATTTACGGATTTTGTCGCGGTGTAGTTGATCGCGTAAATTTAAGAAAACGTCGCTTTATTTTACCTACCTTAACGACGACATACACGTTACTTTTTACGAACATCTACTCCACGGTACTTCTTCTTCCCTATTCCTTTTATATTTAAATAATACTAAAAACGCACGAAAGTTTTGGATGTTTACTAGGGTAATTTAAAAAAAAAACGATAATTGTTTTTACTCAGTAACAGACTTAAAAGTTTCGTTGAGATATAAAAATTATCCTGTGAAAGTATGAGCTCTTAATTTTAATATTAAATATCGAAAAGTGCAATGCATAGAGTGCTTTTTGATTTTCCATAAGAATAATTTGCTTCTTTTGATTTTTGTAACTCACCTAGCAAAAGTTTGAAAGATAATGCGTTTAATAGATATCATTTTATAGATATAGAACGCTCTACAAAGGAGGTTTCTTATGATTTTTCGATACACTAATTTGTTAAGTTATTGAAAATCATAGTTGTTACGGCCCTCAGTTGCTCCGACAAAAGTCGTCTGGGCTGGGGCCCATAGTAACCCAACTCGATGAGCAACTGAGGGGAGAGTCCAATGACCTATGGATAATTAATTTATAACGGCTGTATAAGCAAACACAAACTTACGAGTTCCGGAGGTAGGGTCGACCACAAGGTGCCGTCAGGGGCAAGTAAATGGCATGTGTGAGTGGTGTAGGGAGGTTTGTAATGTAACCTGACGTCACCGATGTAATCAGATTGCATAACCACATGCGTTGCCCAGCTCCATAAGGTGCAACACTCCAGAGGGCGTTAGCCGCTATCTGAACTCAAGTCCACCGTCACTTAGCACAACTACAATCGAAGAGAACGCGATCTCCTCCCGGATCACAAAGTTTAGCGTTCAACCGACAAAGCAAATTCCTTCGTACGATATTAAAGTACTACACAAGCCACACGTCGGCGCAAAAAAATGGCAATTGAAGTTACATTAGTCACTCAAATACAAGGAAAGCCTCGTTGTCACGTAGACGTACAAAATAAGACAACGCAAAGGAGGCAGTCTTAATGCGACGTAACAATTCTAACCGACTAAATTGACACGGCCGCCGCCGCTGGCTCAAATCGTCAAACCGGTTCCTCGCCCGGGACGAGCGTTCTCGCAAGTTTCAAGTTGTTACGATTTGGCCTAAACACTAATGTTTACTTATTAATATAGTTATGAATTATTATAGCGACTATATTATAACTTTTTCATGTACATAAATACGTGTAAGAGAAATTTGTATAGGAAGGAGTCAAATGTAAATGAATGTATGTAATGTATACAAATGTATGTATAATCGCAGAGTCGCGTCGAGGCGGTGGTGGTGCGTGCGCGGAGGTATCGGAGGGTGCAAGCGGCGGGGGTGGTAGAGGGGCGGCAGATGCGGGCGCGGGGGCGGGCGTGGGCGCGGCGGGCGAGGAGGCCGTACTGGCCGCGCTGCGCCGCCAGCTGCAGCCGCACCTGCTGGCCGCGCTGCATGCGCAGAACCCGCAGCCGCACCGCCTCGCGCAGGTACGCATGCGCGCTCACACAATCCCACGTGCATGCACACTCATACGCGCACGTACACGTTCACGCACGCGCACACACACACGCACGCGCACATACACACGACGCGCCACACACTACGCGCACTCTCGCACGTACACACACACACACACACACACACACACACACACACACCGCATGTACGCACACGTACGCGTACACACACATCTTGTAGGTTTTTACTATTATAAGCCATTACTTGACTACTATCCACCTGCTGGTAAGTGGTGATGCAGCCGAAGATAGTAAAACGCTGAGACTTAGCTTAACAAAAGTCCGCTGCTGTACTCTGTGCTGACTCGCGATTAAAATAGTATTGGGACCGCCGAAACGACAATTGCATTGCGCACTAGCTTCAGATGAGTTTTATGGTTAAGTAATATATTATGTTCGAATCACAAAATACGTATAACATTCAATAAATATCAATTAAATCATACTTTATAAATTATTTCTAAATTTTTATGATCATTTGAAATACATATTTTCGTAGAAATACATTCACAATCACATCAAATATTCTCAGCAAATTTATGACATCTATTAAGGATATAATTCACAAGACATCAGTACTGAAGTAATGGCCGAATATTGAGAGAGTATTAAATTTACAAACCTACTTTTATTCAGTTATATTTCGTGACTCTTTATAATTTACGGTAATGTAGTTACAGAACATTAAGAAATTTTTTATCTGGTATTGTATGTAAGTGATGACCAGTGGAACTAAAAGTTACTCTTTGCTTCGCTAGTCGTCGCACCAATGATTGACCTAGACTATACTAGAATTATTTTGTTCGTGCAGTTTGTGTCATAAATAATCGGAGTATTTCGCTCTCTCTCCCACTCACGGGCCTTAGGGGCGAGCATAGTGATCCGCATTATTGTTCTGTATTAAGTTTTGTCATTATGTGGGTTAGTGATAAAAATGAGAAAAAAAAGATAGATAGAACAACGTATTTATTAAAATAATAATAATGATTTAAAATAAATTATTAATTAGGTATCTATGTATTTAAAAAACTATAAGTACAAATATTTGGAATGTAACAGGTTATATTAAAAATAAATATAAATATAAAGATAATAACTTATATCTAAAATTAAATCTAAAACTATTTACATTAATTATTATTAGTCCTTTCCATCAATTGTTGACGACCATCTGGAGTTTGTGTGTAGTGCTGACAACAGCTTCTAAATTTTAGATAAAATTAATCGAATATCAAATAAAATTATTTATACTTGACATGAGAAATACGAACAGTTTATTGTTTCTCATGTCCCGTTTATACTCACTGAGCAGTATTAAAAATGTAAAATGTATTTCGAACAAATTAGACCTACTCCAAATACTATAAATTTTTTAACATTAAAATATTATTAACAGTAAAATAACATTTTTCGTAGGTGGGGCCGAGTATGATCGAATATGACGAAGCGCCTCTGAACCTCGCGAGTCACGTCACCGCTGAGGAAACGCACTGACTGTCGCACTGTGATACCGACTCGCCTCCACATACGAGCTCCACAACATAACTCTACCCATTGTTAACCCTTTGTTCATTGTCTACACTATTTATGTGTATTTTATATACACGTTTCGGTACATACGTGAAAATGATGTCTATATGGACTGATGCGTACATAATTGTACATAGAAATATTTACTTTTTCGAGAGTAAACCCAAAAATGATGCCAATTATTTTTCAGTTAGTTTACTATTTTGAAAGAAAGATGATTCTCTTTGATAATTTATTTATAATATAATGTAACAAATTTTTGGAAACAATTCTACCTGTTTAGCCTAATAGATATTATTATTAAACCTGTATTAACAGTTAAATTTGGTTCGCGACATAAAATTATATTTATACAATACTATAGTAATATCCCATCTGTATTCAACCGCCAGTAGTAATAGTAAGGCCAGTGTCTTCAAGACAACAGTTTAAGACAATTATAGAATTTTCTTCCGAGTTTACCAATTGATACTCATTAAATATTGCAATGTTGGTGATTATTCCATTTCATATTTTACATTAAAATGTATAATATTATATCACATTCAATTCAGTGAAAAAATAAAATATTTTTGTGTATCATAAAACACAAATTACGTAAGATATCTTGTTAGATATCTTTATTTGTGATTATAACCGCGAAAGGTTTGAATTATTAAGAATTTACGCTGAAACCGTTTGAAATTTGTTTTCTAGTTCTGGAAGAATTTTATTTTACTAACAAAATCGACCGAATTTTTCTGAATTTTGGCCAATCTTCATATAATTATTTGTATTTCAAAATCGATTTGAACATAGATCTCTTTTTTATGTACGTCTACTTGTTTTTTTTTAATCTCTTCTATTTGACCAAGTCTAGGATTGAAAATTAATTGAAAAAAGACTCAACTTCCGAATTTATTACTATTGGAACAAAATTTTGAAAAATTGGTGAAAGAAAATAGATATTCGGTAATAGAAATACGTATTCGGTCGATTCCATCTTCAATGCGTAAAAATCTATTAGTATATTGTAAAGAGCACGATGTATTACCAGGTAAAATAAATATATTTGTGTGCGTTTTATGTGATACATGCAATGATTGATTCATACGCTAGTATGCTACAGCTATGATAATTGAACGGTGAAATTTGCTGGTATTGTTTTTTTGTGTATAATATTGTCGGAGGCCGTCGTGTTTGTTCAAAACGGTCTGACACCGACCACGGCTACGTCACGCCTTGCCTTAAAATGCTCTCTCGATATCGATGAAATTATATTTACGGTTACCTATTGCAGGAAGCAAGTATTCATTTAGTTTTAGCTCGTTTATAAGGTATTGTAAATTTTATTACGTATTAAGTAAATAGCAACGGCCCAGTTATTTAGCCCGTTAAACGATTATGTAATTTATTTCCCATTTCGGTCAGTATTTAAAATGTAAGTATTTTCGTTTCCCTGGAGTATTTTAGCGATAAGAATTTGATCTGTTACGAAGCAATAATGACAAGTGAGTCTCTCTATAATATAGTATATATATTTTTTGCGAATCTTCAATAATTGTAATTGTGTAAGGCGAACAGATTATAATAGTATAATGATATTATTAGATGAGCAATAACAAAGAAATTATCCATTATTTGTATGAATTTACCGCTCGATGGTTGGGAAAGAATATTTTTTATTTTTGTTTTCTTATAATTACAAATGTTTGTCGTATATGTTGGAGTTATATACAGTAAAAGTAGTGACTAAGGTTAAAACTCAATCTGTGAGCTAATCTACTGCTCCTTTGAAATGTCTTGCACATTATGGGTAAGCATCCCGAAACCAAATGTTCGTGGCATTATATTGAGTGAATTCCTCGGAAGTCACCTCAGCGAGGTCAGTGTTGTGTACTCGCATTTCGGCGAGGTGCATTTATGTTATCTGTAATATGAAACTGGCTGTTTCGTTATCGCTTCCGAATTATAATTATTTTAACTCGTATTCACCGTCCTTTACTTAACGTCTTTACTTAATTTAGTGGTAATTTATTTATTATTGATTCCCCACGGGCCAGTAAATTACACAGTCTATGAGACATTGTGATAATACTTAGCTAGACCATGCTTACCTATAGTCCTATAGTACAGATCTTGTTTGTCTGTGGCAGCTAACTCATTATCTTCGTGTTACACGCGTCAAGATTATCGTATTTTGAAAGCTTTAAAATTGAGATTATTTAAACTTATTATCGGGAACACTAGTTATCCGTGTTAGTATTTTTTTATAACATTGCTCCCCTCGTCAGTGTGTGAAATATTTCGCATAGACAATAATCTCTTATAGTGTAAAGTAATTATATTATTATTCAAGCTTTCTAATGTTTGGCTCTCTCAATGATTTTTTATTCTAATCCACGTAATTTGAAATTATTTATGATGAAACGTATTTTTGATGTTTGTCGATTTGTTGTATTGTTAATTTATATATGTAGTGGCTGAACTTAATACAGTGAAATGTTGATATTATTATCTTATTACCTGACAGCTTAAAGATATGATTTGATCTTGTGATTGTGCAATTAGTTTCCAGTCCCAATAACATTGCTGCTTGCAGTAGTGATACAGTATTATTTTTATTCATTTACTCTGTACATTATTCTTAGTTATGTATTATACGTAGTTTTAACTAGTTGACGTTTAATGCTTATTTTAGTTATTTTATATTGAAGTGAGAATAACACTTCGAAACGTTCAATTTGCCGTTTTCCTGCTGTGAGGAACTTGTCAGAATAACTATACGAAATTGGCGCGTGCGCTATACGATCTTCCATTTTGGTTATTATTATATAGTCATAGGTTAATTTACGGATTTATCAGTATAAAGAGTTGCTGAACAATGTGTATCAATCAATATTTAGTTACTAACAAACCGGTTGTGTCGTGTGTGCTTACGCCCTAACAAGCATGTGTTTGTGACTTTCTTTTTTTTTTGGTCTCGTTAGAAAGGCGAAGGCATACCTATTCTTTTGTGCGTTTATTATAATTTATGCTGAAATATTAGCTTAGTTAAAAAATGTGGTTTCAATATATTTGTCCTCCATACAATTTTGAGGACTAAAGACTGACAGGTATACTCTCTGTAACGTCTCTGATCATGTACCTTACGCAATTATTCTTTCTCTCCAAATGTTGAAAGTATTTTAGTCCACATGTGATATGCTTGAGAATGTAGTTGTGTTTTCGAGAAGCAATAAAAATAACATTGTGATAAGTAGTGATGAGCTGGTGAAGGTTGTTCACAAGTTTATTTAACAGATAGATATTTCGGTTAATGTAAAATTAATATGTCAATTATTTTATATAATATAGAACTGATTAACTGAGCTCACAATCACTAGAGATTCTAATTGAAAAAAAAACTTGTCTATGAGTATTTTTATATAACCATATTATAAACATATAACCTAGAGGTTGTGAGTTTAGTCTTTCAGTGGTCAAAGAATCTCTTAAATTGACTTCTTCTTTGAATCTAACTCAAAGCAAAAATATAGAACACAATTTAGTGTATTTGTGTAACGTTAATCTCATTTGTCATAGAAATATTCACATACATAATATAAAGTCTACTTTCCAATAAGCTTGAAGGACCATTAAATTTATTGATTGTTGTCAAATATGTCTTTAAATGTAAGTTTCAGCATAAATTATCTGATTAATATAGCTATGAGAGAAGTTAAGCCGGAATACTCATTGTGAAATACATTAATTATTGTTGTATAGATGATAAATAATGTGACTTACGCAGGGATGGTAACTTAAATTATTAAAATTCTAACTGATATATTGGCTATGTAGTGAGTAGGATATTTTTTTACAAATAAATTATAGCAGCTATATTTCAGTGTTTTATTAAAATTTATTACTGGTGGGATTTGTGGACTTCGTAACATAGTACCGTAACTAAAAACGGTAGATTGATGATTGTGATTAGGGAGAGACCAAAACATGGAGGTTAGAGAGGAGAACGATCGCTGTAGAAAATAGTGCCCCAGAAATATGGACAAAATAAGTACATAACGTAACATAACGAAAATATTTATTAATAAATAAATTATGTTTTTTTACAATTTTAATTATTGTTTTTTTAATATTTCACCATTTTTTAATGTTTCTTTTTGTCAAAAATTAAAAAATTACGGATCACGATTATTTTCTCACCAAAACCGCAAAAAAAATGTGTACATTATTCAACTCTTCATCTACTTGTACTCATAAACAGCTAACTTCGCAGATACTACTTACCGACGGCAGCGCGGCTCTAACCTCCATGGATCCAAATCAAAATACACCAGTGTGCGTGTAATGTGTACGTGTGGGTGACAAATAGAGCTGCACCATAGATTTAGTATAAACAGACGTTAGAATAGATTGGCAATGCAAAAGAAAATAATTTTTGGTTCAAACTACGCCGAACGAGCTTACAGTATCGTGAAGTCTTGTAGTGGTATGCTTGAGTTTGGGTTCAATTTTGTTAATTATAGGATCCCAAGCAGATGGCAGCACTCATTCATCTTCTCTATTGATGTTTTTTTAATTTCAATAGCCTCGCGTATCATCCTTGGTAGGAATCGATGTTCTCTTGCGAGGAATTGTGGTTTATCAAATCTGATGTAATGGTGGTGACGATCTTGAACATATTCACCCTTGTGACCATGGGTTCTGTAAAGCACCCGAAAGGTCGAGAATTAAAAAGTAAGTTATAATAAGTTTATCAAACGCGATAAAGTCCGTATATATAGTTTTATTCAATAGATGCGTAGTACCTAAATATAACTCACCTCAGGAAGATATCCTACATGATTATACATTTAACCCGTAGGTAAGATTTAAATGTTTAGCTGTCTAAATGCTGTGTTTTAGAGCAGGTACAAACAATTTGTACTTAAATGGATACGAAAAATTATCTCATTTTATTATAATAATCATCTGAATGCAAAGCAGTTGAATTTAAAATAATAAAAAATACGTGAAATTCTGCAAATTTTAACCTGTTTTGTAGAGATCGACATTATTGATAACATCTTATCGAAATGTCCTTAATATGCAAAGGTACGCCTTGCATGCAATGCAGTCTTATTCAACTCACAATTTTTTATTTTATGGTTTCGTAGATAATTCTTTTTCTTCGAATCATATGATTTTTTAAGACCGATTTACACTTCGACAATTACAGTAGCGAGTTAACTTGCATACCTGGCGAGATAAGTAAAAAATCTCGTATGAACGGCAATCAGCAGTTTTCGGGCCTCGGGGTACACCCCTTTACCCGGGCATTCTTCACGGCACACTACAGTGTGCCGGTCCCGGGCGCCTCTTGATAACCGTGTGTGTAACGGTGCGAAGCCGACCGTTATGTTGGACCGCAAGCAGGTGCAGCACTCAGGTCAGCTGTGTTGCTGTTGAGTGGTCCCTCCTGAATCCGTGCTGTTCCGCCCGAAGTTGGATGCACGGAGAAGGCGTCTTAGCAACAGTCTTTCGAACAGTTTAGCTATGTGCGGTAGCAGCGTGATCGGCCTGTAGTTGGTAGCTCTACGCCTGTCCTTACCGGGTTTCGGCAAGACGATGATTTTGCCTTTCTTCCAGTCCTCCGGGAAGTGGAATATCCGCAATATGCCATTGTAGAGTCGACCTATCTCTACAAGGACTGTTGGGCAGCTGTCGGAGTGCAGCGTTGGTAATCCCATTGTGCCCCGGCGCCTTCCTAGGTTGCAGGCAGGTTACTGTCCTCCGCAGTTCGGCGGGGGAGATGAACCACTCGCCTGCAAGCGGTGGCGCGGGCGACGACAGGAACTCCTGCACGCGGCTCTCCTTCCGGGTATAGATTTCTATGAACTCCGCACTTACTGGGTCCGGCATGAACTGCTCCTCGACGTGCTCTGCTAGGATATCCGCTCTGCCCTTGGCATCGTAACGTTGCTCGCCTGCATTGTTGGTCAGCGGGCAAACGGGGGGGGGGGAGGGAGTTTTCGTTAACTGCCGGTTCAATGTGTAGAGCGATGCCTGGTGTTCATCTGCCTTCCAAATGCGCCGCTCCCAGGCCTCTCCTCTGTGGGCCTGGATTGCAAACGACAGTTCGTCCGTTAAGTTGTTCAGTTTTGTTTTTAGTCTGGGGCGGCGAGTGCGCGCCCAGAGCTTTCTCAGCGCTCTTTTGTGTTTCAGCTGCACGCATATCTCTCGCGGCAGCTAGTCCTTTTTTCCTGAGAGGGGGACGATCGTAGAGGCCGCGTTGAGGGCCTCCTGGATACTCTTGGAAATTCTAGTTGCGGCGGCCTCTACGTCGTCCGCTGAGTGGATCGGTGCGTGGACTGGAGGTCTCTCCTGCAGGTGTTGGTGGTAGAGCCTCCAGTCAATCTTGGTCTTAACGGCTCTGGGCGGCGTAGTCACTGCCTTGGTGCCAAGGGTAATCAGGATCAGGACGTGCTGTGTGTTCAGGTCGTACAGCACCTCTACCACTACCGGGTAGTTGACGTTCCTAGAGAGCACGATGTCCAATACATCCAGACGTCTCCTAGGGTCTGTAAGGATATGAGTTGGTTCCCCGGGACCTAAAACATCATAATTATGGTTCTCAGCGTCTTCGTAGAGCTCACGACCCGGCGGGTTGATCAATCTTGACCCCCACGCCGGGTGTTTGGCGTTTAGGTCCCCGGCGATGATGGTGGGTGTCGTACCTTCCATAACCGTCCGGATGTCTGAGGAGTAGAATGGAGTCCCTGGCGGGCGGTATGCTGCAATGATCCTTAGTTCCTCGCCGGCCGCCTCCATTTTTATGCCGATTGAACGCATCGTCTGGAAATCTGGCAGCTCCCGCTTTTGGTGAACGATGTCCCTCCTCACCAGAATCGCCGTCCCTCTATAAGCGATCCCTTGAGGGTTGACTTCGTCCCGCCTGTAGATGGTGTAATTGGGCAGCTTTAGATGCGTTGATGGTCTTAGTTTGGTCTCTCCCAGCAAGATCACCTGGATATCCTGTTGCTGGGCGACCGTGCGGAGTTCATGGATCCTATGTTGAATCCCGTCCGGGTTCCAGTAAAGAAGGCGCAGGTTACTGTCCTCCATAATGCCTTGCCAGTAGCAATGCCAGTGCCTTCCTCACGTCAGTTACGGGATCTGTCCAGGCCCGTATCACCAATCTTTGGATGGCATCAGCTGTCTCGAGGCCGGACGTTGGTGGTGGTCTACGTGGATATGAAGGCACTGGTTTCGGGGTGTTCATGGCTTCTCTTCTTTGTGTAGAGCGGGCTCTATTTTCCGATAGAACCCTTTCTTGCGCTCTACTCATCGTGTTTTTCGGTGGTGCTCTTTCAGTAGCCTGCGCCTGTGAGGCTATCGGTTCTGATATTGTAGGGGTAGAGGTGACGTGAGAAGGAGGCTGCGCCGACTTTCTACTCCTATTCCTCCGCTTTTTCTTCTTGGAAAGCTGACGCTCTGTGGCGTCGTTAGCGGGAGGCTGGAGAGTCGCCCCGGTGGTTGCCCTTGTTTCTACGGGTTCCACCGTTTTCATTGGTGTTATAGGAGGGGGTGGGGGCGCTGATTGCCTACCCTTTCCTCTGACGGTGGGCCACCCATCCTCCTGGATGGTAACAGCTTTTGGGCGACTCTGTGGGATCCTCTTAGGGTACTCCGGGAGTAGCCCCGGCAGAACGATCCCCTGCTTCCTAGCAAACCTCCTCAGAATTGGGCACCGGCGATCGTTGGCCGTGTGGTTCTTTGCACAATTTGCGCACTTCGGCTCTTCCTCTCTATCCCTTGGGCAAAGGCTAGCGATGTGCTCCCCAGCACAGCAAATACATTATTGGCCTGAAGCAATTCGCGGAGGCGTGTCCGATAGCCACGAAAAGGTGGCATTGTGCCGGTCCCGCTTTCCTTTGCCAGGCTTCGATGACGACTCCTCTCATATAGAGGAGCTCGTCGACCTGGTAAAGTTCTTGTAGCCGTGCCAGGCTGCATGGCTGCATGATAGTCCGGCTGTGCGTAGTAGAGGCAACCAGGTCTGCCTCTACGTGGTGGAATGGCCTTCACGTAATTGATGGGAAAGCCTTTTGCCCGGATAGCCTCCTCAATCCTTTTGGTATCGGTGCCCACTGGCAGTCCCCGGATACCCACTTTACTGGGCTTCTCCTCCCCCGGGGTATAGCAATACCACGACATTGTAGGAAGTTCCTTGGACGGCAATCATTGAGTTAAGTAGCACATTGACTATTAAGTTGAACGGGATAGGCGGGCCGGTCTATTTTTGGTGATGTGTGTACGGCGATTGTTCAGCGCATAAGTTGACAGGACGCAACTAGTTTGCCGTTCGACCCTAAAGATAATTGTACTTTTATTTAACTTAACTCGCCACGAAGACATTTGAACGCGATTTAAACGTTTACTGTCAACTGCCCTGTCATGAACATCTCAAAATTGCCACATGTTAAGTATGGCGATTATAGCAATTTTTTTCCAACTTTGAAGAGGCTGATGTTCAACAGTGACTGCACATCAGTTATATATTTTTATATACAATTTATATAAACAGTTATATATTATTACATACAGACTTTTTTATATACTTTATACTTATTTTATACTTTTATAATATGGGTGATAAACGAGCGCACAGTTCACCTGATGGTAAGTGGATACTAATGTGGATTAGGTAAGGTGGTGGCAGATTTTCACAAAATTTTAAATTGTTAGTTTTAGTTTTTTTTAGATGATGATGTGATGTTCGACAAATGTGGTTGAAAATAATACTTAGAAAAGAATGGGTTCCCAAAAAATTGACTATATGCAGCAAGTTCTTTGAAGAAAAGTGTTTTTCTAATAAAGATGCCCACCGTGTAGTAGCGGCGTAAGAATATACCATCCACTATATAATCCTATGGGTGTCATAAGAGGAACAAAATAGAAAATATGCAGCAGAGGTTTCTTAAAACTGTTGCAGTTGCCAACCCGCTTGTCTAGCGTGGCAACTATGGCAAATATCCCGCCAATGAGGTAATCTCTGGGGAGGCCTATATCCAGCAGTGGACTTTACCAGGTCTGACAATATTATCTAATCTATCTGACAATAATAAATCTATCTGACAATATATCATAATAACATAGAGATGCATTAAGGGAAAAAATTACAACACGTCCATCCATAAACACTTATTAATAAAATTGTATATTCAAACTTATTTTATTATTATAATAAAGTAGCAAAATTGCAAATATATTTAAAGAGAGTTCACAATATTTTACAATAAATTAGTTCTCTTTGATGAATTTAAAAAAAAATTGGCATTGTAGTCATGTTTAATACTATAGTAATATGGCATATTTACCATGACAGCTACCAGCTTCATCGGTTAAATTAGAATAAGAGTTCTTTGACAAATATACATAAACACTCACGTCTGTCACCCAGAGGGGTAGGCAGACTACAGACTTCTATTTGATCCTGGCACGCCTCTCTCGCCTCCTCCACATCCATATACCTACGCATTCATGCTCGTCTGTTAAGGGACTCTTAATTTGGCTAATATAATCGCATTTGTATAAACTCTGCTGCAACCATGGAGGTTAGAGAAGGAAGATCTATGTAAAAGCCGCCTTTGTTGAATTTATAGCCGCGCATCCGTCGGAAAGTAGTATCTGCTAAGTAATTTTTTAATTATTGACAAAAAGAAACAAAAAAAAATGGTGAAATAATATAAAATAAAAATAATAAATCAATAATAATTTATATTTTTCATAATTTATAATAATTAAAA
The DNA here is from genome assembly GCA_907164705.1 of Parnassius apollo. Taxonomy (NCBI): domain Eukaryota; kingdom Metazoa; phylum Arthropoda; class Insecta; order Lepidoptera; family Papilionidae; genus Parnassius; species Parnassius apollo. The sequence goes on along the minus strand of CAJQZP010001218.1, from coordinate 7,643,888 downwards.
TTATAAAAAACATAATTAATAATTTATTTATTAATAAATAATAATAATAAATAATAATTATCATTTCAAGCTAGCGCACAACAGCCCGCTTTTATTGAGACAACTTAGCGATCACAGCGTCTGACTTATTTTGTCCATATTTCTGGAACACTATTTTCTACAGCGTTCGAGACATAAAGGAGACGGTCCATTTTAGGCCCAGTATATAGAAGAGTACATTATACCATAAAAAAGCGAAAAACTCAGGGATTTTATTAAAAATAATAAATCAAACTTAATAACTTGCTAAAAATAAAAATGCAATCCTAATTTTGATGATTTTACAAGATGGCGCCCTTCTAGTCATAAAATGATATGTCAAATCATGAAGGTTAGTGAACAGGAGGACGATCAACGTAGAAAATAGTGTCCAGAAATATGGACACCATAAGAGGCGCTGCGATCGCTCGAGGTTCGGTCAATAAAAGTCATTTTGAGTCTTATTATCCGATCAGATGCTAAATCACTTGCACATCCACGTTAACTATTACACGTAAAATATTTCTCCAGTTTTTAATGTTCCTTTTTGTCAAAAATTACAAAATTACGGAGCATGAAAATTTTCTCATTAAAAATGAAATGAATATTTGTACATTATTCAACTAACTTCATCTACTTGTACTCATAAATAGCTAACTTCGTAGTTACTACTCACCGACGTCAGCGCCGCTATACATTCTACAATTTTCAAGAACAGGCGGGCTATGCTTTAGTACGTAATGATCGTTCTCTTGTTCTCTAACCTTCATGTGTCAAATGTTGTCTGACAAGTGACTTGAGTCATGAAATTATGTAGGTAGTGTGATATTTTTTTGTTTATTTCGAGCTCCTGGATTACATTGATATTAATATGCAAATATCAACAAGAACGTTACTTGTTCAAAGACCAAAATAGCACATCCTCAAGTTTCGAGACATTTTAGCCATTGTACATAATAAATCTACCTGATAGGCGATAAGAATAACACAGCATTTCAGAATTCAAAAATATGTCAATAATTTGATCAATAACCTCATTGACTTGACTGATTGACATCTAACGTCAAAACAACATCAATTCGCCCATTAGTGTTGCAGTTTTTGGTAAAAATAAAATATTAATATCACTGAAATAAAGGCAAATTCGTGGATTTGAATGATCAAAAGTGGTACAATATATTATTTTAATTTATTTCTCTACTTGTACAGAACCAGGCCTACGCTTCATACAATTTCGGACAGTCTCCTTTGCTTTGTCACTCTTTCTTCCTTCATTATTTCTATATGACCAAACCACCGAAGCATTTCTTTCTGAAGCCTGGTCACAACAGCATCTTGCAAACCAGACTTCTCTTATTACACAATTTCTCACCTTGTCACTCAGATTCAGCCTTAACATACTTCTTAACGACCGCGACGAGGAGTTCTCTGAATAATAGTAAATTTAAGTGAGTGAGGCTCTGACGTGCGCGTGCTTCGTGGTAATTTATAGAGAATGCCTATGTTCAGCTGTGGACTTTGGATAGGCTATAATGATGATGATGATTATAAAATTTTGATTTTGATTTTGATTAAAACATTGTTTTGAAAATAACATTATTTATTTAACAGCTACGTCACAGATATTATCGGCCGTTTGACCGCCTGCCTGGCTCGACGTTTTGAGTCCCGTGCTTTCTTTTCCCCAACAGCAACTTTGAACAGCTGCTCGCTTTCTGCCGCCTCTGCTTCACGACGAAGCCATTGAAGGGCGTGCAAATTGTAGCCCACCATGTCCTGGTGACACATTGTGTAAAAGTCGTATTAAATGATTAATAAAACTAATACTTTTATTATTTTTATTAAGGCTAGTAAGGTAGTGTAGACTTGGCTACTTATAACGAAAAACAACAACACTAAACAAAAATATTATTATTTTTGTTTACTGTGTTACCAGTGTACCTGTAAACACAGAAACTACGTTACAAATTCTACGTTTAGGTCGGAGGAACAATCACATTGCACCCAGACTGATGATAACATCCACACCGAATCCATCCCAAATCAGTTATTTGTGTTCGAGCACAAATAAAGGCTGTGGATAAGGCACTGACCTCTATTATATAAGTACGCTGGACGATACACCGTGACATCTTGAGGCCATTCGATTTTTAATAAGATAAATGACAGATTTTTAAGAGCCTATATTATGAAATAGTTTCATATTTTTTAAAACAACCAGTCAATCCCCTTACTTGTGAAATGTTACCACACTTCCCTTCCCAAAACGAATTCTGATAACATTATCATTGTTACTAAATATACCTTTTATTATATTACTAACATGAAACATAACCGAACTACATAACACACACACTTTTTTTTCGTTTAAAGCTTTAAAATACTCTTAGAAGTTTTGAGCAAATTGTGTCAAATTTTGTACCCGGTACACTCAATGGCGGTGCTTCAAATCAGCACAAATGTTTTGCAGGGTATAGCCAGTCCAGCGTACTAGAAGTATACAAGGTAATTTTTCAGAGTAGCGCCATATCTTAAATTTAATTTTAAATATATAAACTTTCTATATTTTTATTGGCTTCTACTTATATTAGAAATTGTCCCAAATTGAATATGATTAATGGGAAACAACGTTTTTGCCTACCGATCGATTCTTACGAATATGTGCGTGTGCAGTAAAATCAGTTAAAATAATGATCACGCATAAAAAATTACCACGCATATTCAATTTAAAAGATAAAAAGGACAATATTTGAGACTTTTTTAATAATTTTTCTTCAGTTAATTTGGCCGGTTATTGCAAAATGTCCCTGTATATGGAGGTCAGTGATTTTAATGCAAAGGTACAACGGTTAACATATGGATAAGTCTAGCTTATTGTCTTTTACAACCAAAATACTAATGTTGTCGGCTTGCATTTTACGCACTAGAGAATACACATGGCTTCCGCATTGTTGCGTAAAAGCAATGAACGCGAGCTTCAGCAAGCATACCCGAGGCTGCAAAATAAAGTGAATAAATGCGTGTGGTGTGGCGACTGACCCGCAGCTCGTTGATGCGTATGGCGGCCTTGGCCTGTATCTGTATGAGGTGCTTGAGCAGGCGCGGGTTGGCGCAGAGCGGCGCGCGGTGCACGCGCAGCAGGAACAGCGCTGCACGGCTCACCAACTCCGCGCGCCCCCCGCGCTCCAGCAGCGCGCCCGCCAGCCGCAGCGCCTCGCACGCCGCGCTGAACGGCAGCAGCAGCAACGCTTCCTCCAGCTCGCTGCGAACATCGCACCGCAACACTTTTACTCATATATATACTGCTAGACGGACTCGCGTAGAACCCGTCTAGGTGTGCATCCAAAGTGAATGTGCCCCAACTAAGGACTGTTGTCAACGCGACGGCGAGTGAGTGCAATGGCCACAGCGACGAGCGAGCTGTTGGGTGTGCTCAGACCGTATTTCAGGTGTTGCAAAACATAGAGATGGGAGATGATAAACATAAGAAAGGGTGTGCACGAAATAAATAAAAACAAAGAAATAAATAATGATTTTTAACTTTGTTAGAAGATTTGAGATTGTACCCTAGAAAATTCTTTGAGCGCACTTGAATGTCCGTGTCAATATCTGATTATATCTTGAAAATACCACCGAAAATTACCAAAAAAAAATTAAGACACCCGTATACCCCCACCATCCGCGCATTGAATCGCTTGCTGACTAGGTCCGTGGTGGGGCCATAACACACGGATAGAAACGTTTGAAAACTATGCGTCCCGTCTCGCTCATGCCCGTCGCGCTAAGCGCGCCTTACGCAAACAGCGGTTTCCTATGTGTGAGAATTTGCGCCCGTCGTCGCAACCGCGTTAGACTCCCACTGTGGGCGCACGTTAGTAGTATGTGACGGCGCCTGACACACGTGCGTAGCAGGAATTCTTATAAACACGTGCACCACACATTTGCACTGTTGCACCCGCGCAGGCGCGTTTAAAACAGTCGGAGCAACCGCCATTAGGGAAGTCTTGGCTCGGAAGTGGCACAGTGCATTTGTTGTATTCCATCCTTGACACATTAGATAATTAATTTGTGCAAACGAATTAGTTATTATTCTTAACTACAAAACAGTCTCAGTACGATTTATAGTTAATTAGCTCTGTTCTCATCAACGTGATCTATGTATTTTATAATTTTATAAAATAATAAATTGTAAATTAACTTTAAGCAAGGTTTAGACGAAGCCAGTAACGCTGGCGCCAGTCCTCAGACAAGCCAGCGCTGACCTAGCCCTTGTTGTTTAGATGAGGCCAAATGGATTCATTTCATTCCTAAATAATTCTTGCAAATCGTTGTGTTAAATTAATGATTTATTAAACTTTAACTGAAAAATAATGTTTATCATATACATACATCAAGTATAGGAATTTGTACAATATTACTAGTAAATTTTTTATATTACAAATTTTTTATTCTGGCGCGGGATTATTCGTCTAAATCTTGCTATTTGTGTGTACGTGTGTGCTAAACGATTTAGACGATGATGAAGAATTTCCGCCAACATCAGTCACATGATAGATATGACTCCGATTAGTTAGCCACAAAATAAAATGTCAAAATACCATTGGTGTCACTCACAACGGAGTGGTAAATCAGTTGGATCGAGAGTGAGCGAGAGGTTGCGTCATTCTAGTGGAGTGTCATATCGATGGTGGCGAGGTGGAATTGAGGGTATATTATAGAGAAATCCCCCACTCGTTTTTTCAGTATAAAGTTCAGTGTAGGTGCCGAGCGCGAGATTTCTCTTGCGTCATTCTACGAATGAAGTCAATCTACGAGTGCTAAGACAGTGTCGTGGGTCTGTGCGTTGTGGTGATACTTCTGGGCAGGCAAAGATGGTGTTGCTGAGAGGCTGCTCTATGTTACACTAACAATAAGATGTGTAGTGTAGTTGTTGGTTTGCATACTTTGGTGTTACCAATGTAAATATGTACTTCATGTTACACCAGTGTAATGGTGACGGGGACATATTACGGTATGGTCGAACTGTAATTGCTTTATACGAAATGTATAGTGTGTTACGCTGTCTCATAACTGATAATGATTGATAGGGTAAGCGAGAGAGCAAGTTGAACATCCGCTCTCACACTTTTACTATTTTTACAATTAACCTTTCCTAATGTATTTCCGAGATCAAAAGTGGGATCTTCTGTTGTAATTCCGACATCAGAAGTAGGATCTTCTGATGAAGTTCCAATATATAAATAAGTTTTTTAAACAATAACATTTTTGTAAGCAAAAATATACAAACTCCAACCGATATTAGACGCAAATAAATAATCACTGCCTTACCTAGAGCGTATTTTTTTAAGAATCTCTAGAAAGAAATCCTCAGCGGAGCTGCAGCTGTAGGCCGCCATGAGCAAAGGGGGCTGCACAGGCTGCCCTCCAGCGCCGGCTACCTGCCGTTCATACTCTGCACCCACTGACAGGCATTCCAATATTGAATCGGCCTATAAACATAACATATAATATTTTAGACATCGCAAGTGCCACAGTTATGGCGTATGATAAATACATCACTTTATCTCATTCCCCAGAGGCAGACCTCCAGCGGATGGGATGAAGTGATGTATACGAGACGTTACGTACTAGCCACGGTAGATTTGGTTAGTAGAATAAGGGTGACAACCGGGCACACAGTCCTTCTGATGGTGAGTGCATGCTGTAGAACATACACATCTATCGATTAAAAATAAAAGTGCTGATGTGTTCTTACTCCTAAGATAGATTGCCTCATTTCCAGTCAAAGCGTCTCCGGTTCTCTAAACTCGCCAAACGAAATAAAGCAGGATTAAGCTGTTATTTTACACTGGTATTATATATATATATATATATATATATATATATATATATATATATATAAAACGACGAGAAGTAGTGTTAAAGGTCTAATAAGACTAGGTTTTAAGAACACCCGCATACCAAGCGTGGCGATTACATTAAAGGAGTGACAGCATTGGATTTTTCACGAGTTGATGATGATATTGATAGTGGCAACAAACAAGACATACTGGTAATTTTGCCAACCATAGTTGCATTATGTATAAAGTTTGTAAATAATCAACTCCATGTACAAAATTTCTGCACAATTTTTTTTAATTAATTTCATACATTACATTTATTAATTACATATTACATTACTGTACAATCATAAGTTTATAGAAACTTTACCGTGTTTATGTACCGGTATCGCCGACAGTAAAAATATGAGGGTGAAGTAAAAAATTACACATATTATCTCTTAAGTGCGTGATTTGCTATTGCAGGATGCACCGCTCATGGATCGTCTATACAGGAGGCTTGTTTTAAAGCGTTAACGTAATATTTATTAGTAAAACATATTATGTATAATTTAAATTAGTAATGATGCAATCTATAAAGAAGCTTTTTAGTTTAATTCAATACTTTTTTGAGTCAGTTCTGATTCTACAGATACTGGTAGCTGGTTAATTAGGTTAGGGATCATTTATATTCTATAGTTTGTTTACTACATAAAATTATCATATTTAGATAGGGCATTAAATGAATTATTCCATATTTTTGGAGAGCAATAAATGATATAACTACGATGATAATATAATATACTAATAAATAATACAATAAAACTCGTATGATAATGATATGTAATATGTTGTTTTCTTTAGTTACTAATACTCACTTTGTAAGTACGTCCAACAGATGAGTTTACTTAACTATTTATTTTTATGTGTACCGTTCGCATACTCAGAATTAGTATTATATTATTAACTTGTTTTCTCAATATCAAAAGAAATGTATTATTATTGCGAACTAAATTCTTAAATCTTGTTTGTAATTACATAAAAGGTTTTGAATTAAAAAATTGATGAAGAGTTATACTTACGGCTTTTTCTGCACCTATTGTTTTCTTGGTTGGCATGTTCAAGCCTGGTAATCCTGGAACAGACGCCTGGAAGTATAAATGCTCTGTATTAACAAAGAAGTGTTTTATAGGTTAAAACGTGTATAGTAAGTTCTGCAAAGGAGAATGTCGTTTTTCTCAAAAGGTCCATCTCACTTGTCCGCGGAATTCGCTGCTGATTCACGGACGAGACTCTAGTGACCGACTGAAGGTGGCAAATACATACAAATGTTGGTCCCGATTTTTATTATCCTAAATCTTTTATAAACCTTGCTCTACTACGTTTATAAAAGAACGGAGTTAGCAGTTTAATCATACATTGTTTTTTTTATATTTACCATAAGAAATTATAGGCTGGTATTTTGTATGTGGTTGTTCCCCAGTTGAGGTGAATTATTGGTGCTACTACCATAATGTTACGAGCTTGGGGTTCGTGACAATAAAAAACTGCCGTTTGAATTACCAAAATTGACACTTTAACTACTGAACACCAATTACAACTTAAAGCAGACTAATAATTTATCACACTGATAACTTCAGTTTGCAGTTATATCGCTTCGAAGTATTCGCTTGTAACTTAGTCTTTATTAGCCTTGTATATGCCATTTCCACTGAAACATCTAGAATGTTTGAGCACATACTGGTCCCGACCGACTTAGTGTAGAAAGCTCTCTCCTAGTTATGTTAATCGATACCAGATGGTGCTAGTGGGAAAGTTCTAGTATGGAATTTTCTAGAAAGCTTAGTTCTGCTACTCGATACTATATGGCGCTAGTGCCATGTACCAGGCATTAATTATGGCGCGCAACACTGCCTCCTCTAAGAAATTGCTCGTCTCGAGATTATCGGCCCCATAATAACGCGCCAGTCGATCCACATGGACGATCTTATGAGTGCCTCTTGCACCTTTCTGTATCCGGTAGGTTACGTCATTGATGTCACAATCCGGTACGGCCCTTCTCATTTAGCTTGAAGCTTAGGAGATTTCCTTTTGCTGCGGGCTGGATTGTGCAACCACACTAGTGAACCTTCATCCAATCCTTCGTTGTTCATTTTGCAGTCATACCGGGTTTTCATCTTTTCAGACATTCGCTGGCCCGATTGTCTGACATACTAATAAATGTTATTTTATTTTTATTTTATTTGGTAGACCAACAGCTATCATAATTAGGATAGATAGTACTAATAACAACAGTAAGCCAATTAGAGATTCTCACTAATAGATACAAAGGTGAATTTACAACAATGATAAACACGATTTAACACTCGAAAGTAACCAATACAACATATTTATGCCAAATGAGGGCTAAACTTGTATTATACATATAAAAGGCAATTAACTCATACTTAGGACAGTCAATAACACTACAAGCTATTTTTTACAGAAAAATAAACACAAATATAAAAGTAAATCTTACTTAGAGCTACCAAAAAATGCATTATTAGGTATGCGCCTAGCTGACGCAGCACTAGTGTTAAACAAATCGAAGTCAAACTCATTGGCTAGCTTATATGAAATTATTGCTCGCTCGCCAGATAAACGTATTTTGCCTATAATTTGTAGATGCAAACGGGAGACTTAAAATTTTGTTGTGTCTAAGAGGTTTGGCAGGACAGCTAACATGTAGTTGAGATAAAAGCTCAGGACAGTCAATAGCACTACAAGCTATTGTTAACAGAAAAGTGAGTACAATCTCACGACGCATAGCAAGAGGAAGAAGGTGATGATTTTACAATAACTAATACAATTATCAGTATAACGATAGTCACTGGTTCTATAAGAGAGGTAACGCATAAACTTACTTTGGATATTTTCAAGTCGGGTAATATATGTTGCATACCTGGGGTTCCAGATTTCCAGATATGCGTACTCCAAATTACTTCTTACAAGAGAACAATATAGGATCTTTAGAGTTTTAGTAAAGTCCCTAGAGCTACGCATCAAAAATCCAAGAGCTTTCGTAGATTTGGTTATAATACTTCCTAAGTGAACGTCAAATATCAACTTGGAATCATGAAGAACACCGAGATCTCAAACAATGGAATCCCTTTTAAGATATTCACCTTTCATTTTATAGTTAAAGACAATCTGTTTATATTTGCGACTATAGGACATAATGCTACATTTCGATGGGTTCAAATCTAAGAAGTTTAGGTGGAAATAACGCTCTAGATTTGACAGATCTTCTTGTAGAGCTTCAGCATCCTCGATTGATGTTATTTTCATAAATAGCTTCATATCATCGGCAAAACATAATAAGCGAGCTTTCTTCAGGTAATAGGTAATGTCATTGATGAAAATAACAAATAATAACGGACCCAGCATTGACCCTTGTGGCACCCCACTTGGGACAGTTACCCATCCTTATATGTAGTTGCTGACGACAACAGCTTGTGATCGATTATTTATATAAGACGTAAGCCACCTAAGCAGATCGCCGTTTATACCGATCTTGGACAGTTTCAGCAATAGCAAATTATCATGTATTCTGTCAAAGGCTTTACTATAATCGGTATAAACGACATCTATCAGGTGGCGATTGTCCATTGCCTCAGTCAAAAATGCATTAAAGAGCGCAAGATTTGAAACAGTAGAGCGTCCTCTTAAAAAACCATGTTGAGTCGGATTGAATTAATGTTTTAGGGCCGCGTATAATTGATTATATATAACTTTGGATACAATAACACGAAATCAATTAATGGATGCACGCTTCCAGATAGTAGGAACAATACCTGTACTAAGAGACTTTTTAAACAAAATAGTCAAAGGAACACAAATTGTATGCGCACAGTTAATAAGAAAGTGAGCTGGAATGCTATCGGGACCAGCAGATTTCGTTGGATCCAACGTTTTAAGCAGGTTTTTGACCGTATTTTCGTTTATATCAATTGAGGTGATATCAACACTCGACTGAGGCAACACTAGAGAATCATTATAATTATTTTCAGACAGCTGAGTATTACTATCACCCGAAACCAAAAAAAATGAACGAAAGTAGTTTGAAAAAGCATTACAGATAAGTTCACCAGAGTTCATTACAGAACCTTCAAATTGGAGACAACAAGGTATTCAATGTGATTTTGATTTTGGTTTAATATACGACCAGAAGTGTTTCGGATTTGCACTAATCGAATTTTCCACAGAGGTTATGTAAGATTGGTATGCCAACTTTTCTAATTTCCTTACACGCTCCCGCAATAGCTTAAAAGTTTCATTGTCATGCCTACAGCCATAGATCCTAAATTTACGTAAAAATTTATGTTTTTCTTTAATAGCTTTTTTAAGTGGTGCTGTATACCATTTAGGATAAGTGTCGGCAACAATTAATTTTGAGATTTGACTAAAACTGACTTATTTTATCGTAATATTCTTTTATGTGATTATGAAATAATATTAATTACGGAGACATGGCTCCTGGACAGAATTAGTGATACGGAATTATTTGATAATCGATACGTTGTATGGCGGCGTGATAGGAATTACACAGTTACTGGTCAGAAATACGGTGGTGGCGTTTTAATTGCGACACGTAAAGATCTAGAAGCTATCCCGCAGCCTTCCTTTCATTCAAGTGCTGAGGACCTATGGTTAACGTTATCTATTCACCATATTACCCGTAAAAAACGCAAGAACTTGCATATTTGTATCTTATATTTGTGTAACGAAAATCGGGGTCTCAGTTTTACTGCTCAACTTCAAAATTATTTGCACTCGGTTAGCGAAGTTGTCATGAGTCACTCGGACGATAGCTTTTTATTAGTTGACGACTTTAATGTTAGTGATATTATATGTTCATTTTTAGATACAAATATTCGTTCGGGAAATGAAATTTTATTAATAGATGAATTAAGCTCGCTAAATTTGAGACAATTTAATGTAATAAGAAATGCCCATGGCAGGATCCTTGAACTTGTTTTTTCTAGCGACGCTTTAACCGTTCGTGATTTAAGTGGGAATTCTCTTATTCCTGTTGATCCTTATCATGGCGCCCTTTTAATATCTTTTGATTACGTTGATTGTGATTCATTAAATAGCAATTCTCGCCTTAAGTTCTTATATCATAAAGGTGACTATTATTCATTAAATGGTGAGATTGCCAATATCCAATGGGGTGAAGTTACGTCTCCGTTATCCTTAGATGAATCTGTTCAATATTTTTATAGCACACTTACGTCACTTAGAGAGAAATATATCCCCTCAAAATTAATTGTTGCCGACACTTATCCTAAATGGTATACAGAACCACTTAAAAAAGCTATTAAAGAAAAACTTAAATTTTTACGTAAATTTAGGATCTATGTGTATTAGTGTAGTAGTGTGTCACTGATGTACTTTCATGAACAACGCTTCGATATGACAACAAAAACGGTTGTATGTGCTTGTCCCAATCTCGTTGCCGATTGTCTACAACTTTTGCTAGGTACCTCTCCAACGTCTGATTAAATCATTCTACCATTCCATCAGATTGTGGGTGGTAAGTTGTTATTGTTTTATGAGTACTCATCAAAATTCCTGCCTCGACCCAAGTGAATCTCTAAAGATACTCCAAAATGACAGAAGACTTCATGAACTAGTTTATCTATTATATTATAATCTATTGTTGAAATTTCTTGATTTGGAATGGCGAAGACTTCTGGCTTCTTAATCCACTTACTCACAAGTACCAACCAGTGTGCCTTTTTCTATAATCTGTTCCTGATCACAAAGGTTCAGCACACGTACTCCTGAGATACCCTGCTGCAACCTCTCTGACGAGATGGGAACGATGATCCTGCCGCACGGCTTCCACCTCCAGTGCATGGGTCAAGGCAACCTTAAATTTTTCGTGGTGCCCAAACTTCACGGCAGCTCTGACTTCAAGGTCGCGGATGCCGTCGATGAACGTCTGCACCAGGTTCCCTTCAATGAGCGCAGGTACAGACTGGTATGCTTTTCGAACCAGCCTCTCCACCTCAAGGGCCCACTGCTGCAGGTTTTCGTTGCTGTCGCTTCGCGTGCAACGACGCGATCTTTAAGCTGCGCACGTAAGACGTGTTCCAGGTGAGCGTCGCCATATCTAGTTTCCAATGCCTCAAAGTGCTGCTCGTAAGTCATTTCTTTACCGAGAGCTTCCAAAACAGTTACGGCCTGGTCGCGCAGGCCTAGTATGAGGGCAGTCATGGCCTGACTTTTATTCCAGCTGTTTGCCTTCATGACAGCCTCGAACTGGATTTTGTAGGCCGACCATGAAGAAGATTCCCGTCGAACGGCGGCACTTTGAATCCACGTAGCAAGGGTATTGTAGCTACTACAGAAGCTGTAATTCCATCCCCAAGTTTGAGGTCGTCCAGCGTTTTCTTCATATCAGCCATCACGTTGTTCACTTGGTTGATTTGGGTTTCAGCTTCCGACAGGCGGTTGTCATATTGAGCAACCCTATCCTTCACCTCCCTTATATCTTTCCCGAAGGTAGCGTGAAGATCCGTCATATCTGGTCTTCCTTATCGTGTTTGAGCTGCTCTTCCAAACGACGTGCCTGTTCCTCCTATCTGCGCTGTAGCTGCTCTTCCAACCAACGGGCCTGTTCCTCCTATAGGCGAGCTTGCTCCTGCATCATCATCATCAGGGCATCTAAGTCAGGTGCTGCAGGTGTAGGAGTAGCTGATGGGCCGGCCTCCATGGCCGGCAAGTGGCCCTCCGACGTCTGCGGCGTTGCATCACCAAATCCTCTTGCTGGCGTTGACTTCAGGTACGGACACCCTCCGTGTCGTCTTTAGGTAAAATCGGTATGATTATATCCCACTTCTGACACCAATTGTTACGAGCTTGGGGTTCGTCAGTACAGTGACAGTAAAAAACTGCTAATTGAATTACCAAAATTGACACTTTAATTACTGAACACCAATTACAACTTAAAGCACACTAATAATTAATCACACTAATCACTTTAGTTTGCAGTTATATCGTTTCGAAGTATTCGCTTGATTCGCTAATTCAATACTGACCCGGGTAGCGGTCTTATCCGGCCTCATATAGGCCTTTTCCACTGAAACCACTAGAATGTTCGAGCACATACTGGTCCCGACCGACTAAGTGTAGAAATAATTGATAGAATCAGGCGTTACTTTGCGGAAATCCATTATAATAAAAAATAAAAGTATAAATTTCTTTGCAACTTTCCGCTAAACATATAAAATGATGTGTCTTACCTGGATTGAAGCGCACCTCCCGCCCTCCCTCAATTGCATACACTAAGTGTAAGTTAAGTAAGACAAGTAAGACTTAGCGGTCAGCCGCCGTAGAGTCTATATTACCTGAGGATGCCTCGTGTAGAGGCGAAACACGTATCGTATTATCATCGATGGTGTGTCTTGCCTGGAATAGTGGTGTTGAGAGTAGTGGTGCTTGGTCTAGTGGTGACGGAGTTAGTGTATGCAATTGAGGGAGGGCGGGAGGTGCGCTTCAATCCAGGTAAGACATATCATTTTATATGTTTAGCGGAAAGTTGCAAAGAAATTTATATTTTTATTTTTTATTAAGTGTAGAAAGTTTTCTCCTAGTTCTGCCACTCGATACTAGATGGTACTATTGAGAAAGTTCTAGTATGGAATTTTCTAGAAAGCTTAGTTTTGCTATTCGATACTAGATGGCGCTAGTGCTATGTACCGGGCATTAATTATGGCGTGCAACAAAAATACAGCTGGTGTATGGCTCTGTCAGGTAAAAAATATTGTATGTTATAAAAGTAGTTCGCTGCTCGCCTGTGGTGAGCGGTCGCGTCGTGTGTAAAAAATATATGTAACTCACGTGTTGTTCGCCGGTGGCGAGCGGCTCGTCAGATTCGTCAGTGTCGCCGAGCACGAGCGGCTCATCGGTGCGCGTGATCAGGCGCAGCGCGGAGTCAGCGCCGCACGACGCGGCGTGCAGCCCGCCTGCGCCTACGCACACGCCCCAGCACGCGCCCGCATGCCCCTGCACACCGCACGCGGTTACCAACACCGTCACCACTATTGCGACCACAACTGACTAAAGCTCTGCTTTCCTAACGTTACGGTGCCATCATACAGCGCCCGTAACACACCACCCGAAAAACGACGCCCGTCTATACTGTGGGGACATACAGAATATCCCGTAGTAGTTCAAGGGAAATGTAGCGAGAGATGAGAACATGCCCTATGTGAACAACCGAAAAGTTTTCAAAACTATTACAATTTTCAAGATTTTTTGATTTTCATGATTTTATCGAAAATTTATTAAATGAAATTCTCAATGCAGAAAGTTTTCGTAGAAAATGGTCCAAATGTGGATTTTCCAACTGCCAGTTGTGTGAATTTAGTTTACTTTTTAAGCCAATGGGTATCAAGGATTTTTTAACTCCACAGTATCTTAAACTTCGATGAAAAATCTTGCCTTGTAGAAATTTGAAACTTTAGTATTTTTTTCTAAAGTAACTGTATAAAATTAAAAGTACATATCTAATCAGAAATAATATACAATTAAAAACGTTTTCGCTATTGCAATAGAATGGCATAAATTATACGTATTAAGGTGATATCGATAAAATAGTGAAAATCAAAAAATTTTGAAAACTGTAACAGTTTTATTAAATTGTTTTTTGGCCGTTCTCATATGGCACGATCTCATCTCCCGCCACATTTCGATTGCACTTATTATTAACAGTACATTCTGTATGAAAAGTGCCATCACCGCTACAGCCGTCTTTTCTAAATAATACGCCAGAAATATCTGGTGTTCCGTACTTTTTATACTATAAATAGTGTCATGGTTGAACGCACAAAATCCAATAAAGTTTCATCGTCCTTCAACTAGAGCAGCGCTGTTGATGTTAGTTTGTTTATCGTCATCGGTCACCGCTTTCGAGAATACGTCACTTTTTGACGTTAGCGTATCAAATACCGCTCTGTAGGAAACTACCCTATCTTCTTTACATAGACAATGTTATAGTGTCTTCATTAAGGCCCAGCGCGCACCACGATTTTTCTTTTTGCGACACGATTTTAAAATCACGCTGTAAAAAATCGCAGAGCGTACGGTGCGCGCACTGCGATAAAAAATTGTGATCTTTGCTCAGTTACACCATGGATTCCGCACAAGTTGCTTGTCTTTATTTACTACTTCGGAGGATCAGAAGAAAAAATAATAAAATTCGTCAATACTGGACTCATCCTTTTACAGAGGATAGAATTATCAAAGGTTTCTTTTATCAGAAATACCATGAACTTCGGATGTATCCCAAAAAATTCTTTGGCTATTATAGAATGAAATTCAAACATTTGACAGATTACTGAGAATTGTTGGACCTCATATTGAATACAAAAATACTAGATGGCGAAATGCAATACCAGCTGAAGAAAGACTGTCAGTCACCCTCAGGTAAGTAAAACAAACAAATATAATAAGTATTGAAGTATTTTATATAATTGTTTATTTACCCGGGGTTGTATATTAAGTTAATAAGTACCTATAAAATTTATTAAAGCTTCGACATTGTCACGTCAAAGTAATCATCAGAGTCTTGGGAAATCTCGGATTTAGAAGCCTGCAAATCTTGTCCAAATCGTTAATAATAGTCATTGCTCGTATTGAATTCATTGAAATTCTTTTCAATCAACGGTTTTTTTTGCAGAGAGTCTCTTCGTGCTGATCACAATATTTCGTGGATTAACAAAATTAGACGAGGATGTTCCCGGCTCGGAATTAATATATGTGGCATTGGTATTCGTGTATGTCGGTGAAGAAATAGTTACCAGAATTTTATTAGCTGATGGGCACGCTACAACAAATATCATGGGAGAAATATTTAACATAGTGTCCATGCTTGACAAGCGGGTAGGCCATCACAGTTTTATAATTGTAGTTAATAGAATCACGCTGCTGCACAGCACCCGGTTTGCTTTAACTATATCATAGAGGAAATATTTAACATAGTGTCCATGCTTGACAAGCGGGTAGGCCATCACAGTTTTATAATTGTAGTTAATAGAATCACGCTGCTGCACAGCTCCCGGTTTGCTTTAACTATATCATAGAGGAAATATTTAACATAGTGTCCATGCTTGACAAGCGGGTAGGCCATCACAGTTTTATAATTGTAGTTAATAGAATCACGCTGCTGCACAGCTCCCGGTTTGCTTTAACTATATCATAGAGGAAATATTTAACATAGTGTCCATGCTTGACAAGCGGGTAGGCCATCACAGTTTTACAATTGTAGTTAATAGAATCACGCTGCTGCACAGCTCCCGGTTTGCTTTAACTATATCATAGAGGAAATATTTAACATAGTGTCCATGCTTGACAAGCGGGTAGGCCATCACAGTTTTACAATTGTAGTTAATAGAATCACGCTGCTGCACAGCTCCCGGTTTGCTTTAACTATATCATAGAGGAAATATTTAACATAGTGTCCATGCTTGACAAGCGGGTAGGCCATCACAGTTTTACAATTGTAGTTAATAGAATCACGCTGCTGCACAGCTCCCGGTTTGCTTTAACTATATCATAGAGGAAATATTTAACATAGTGTCCATGCTTGACAAGCGGGTAGGCCATCACAGTTTTATAATTGTAGTTAATAGAATCACGCTGCTGCACAGCTCCCGGTTTGCTTTAACTATATCATAGAGGAAATATTTAACATAGTGTCCATGCTTGACAAGCGGGTAGGCCATCACAGTTTTACAATTGTAGTTAATAGAATCACGCTGCTGCACAGCTCCCGGTTTGCTTTAACTATATCATAGAGAAAATATTTAACATAGTGTCCATGCTTGACAAGCGGGTAGGCCATCACAGTTTTATAATTGTAGTTAATAGAATCACGCTGCTCCACAGCTCCCGGTTTGCTTTAACTATATCATAGAGGAAATATTTAACATAGTGTCCATGCTTGACAAGCGGGTAGGCCATCACAGTTTTATAATTGTAGTTAATAGAATCACGCTGCTGCACAGCTCCCGGTTTGCTTTAACTATATCATAGAGAAAATATTTAACATAGTGTCCATGCTTGACAAGCGGGTAGGCCATCACAGTTTTATAATTGTAGTTAATAGAATCACGCTGCTCCACAGCTCCCGGTTTGCTTTAACTATATCATAGAGGAAATATTTAACATAGTGTCCATGCTTGACAAGCGGGTAGGCCATCACAGTTTTATAATTGTAGTTAATAGAATCACGCTGCTGCACAGCTCCCGGTTTGCTTTAACTATATCATAGAGGAAATATTTAACATAGTGTCCATGCTTGACAAGCGGGTAGGCCATCACAGTTTTATAATTGTAGTTAATAGTATCACGCTGCTGCACAGCTCCCGGTTTGCTTTAACTATATCATAGAGGAAATATTTAACATAGTGTCCATGCTTGACAAGCGGGTAGGCCATCACAGTTTTATAATTGTAGTTAATAGAATCACGCTGCTGCCACAGCTCCCGGTTTGCTTTAACTATATCATAGAGGAAATATTTAACATAGTGTCCATGCTTGACAAGCGGGTAGGCCATCACAGTTTTATAATTGTAGTTAATAGAATCACGCTGCTGCACAGCTCCCGGTTTGCTTTAACTATATCATAGAGGAAATATTTAACATAGTGTCCATGCTTGACAAGCGGGTAGGCCATCACAGTTTTATAATTGTAGTTAATAGAATCACGCTGCTCCACAGCTCCCGGTTTGCTTTAACTATATCATAGAGGAAATATTTAACATAGTGTCCATGCTTGACAAGCGGGTAGGCCATCACAGTTTTATAATTGTAGTTAATAGAATCACGCTGCTGCACAGCTCCCGGTTTGCTTTAACTATATCATAGAGGAAATATTTAACATAGTGTCCATGCTTGACAAGCGGGTAGGCCATCACAGTTTTATAATTGTAGTTAATAGAATCACGCTGCTGCACAGCCTCCCGGTTTGCTTTAACTATATCATAGAGGAATATATTTAACATAGTGTCCATGCTTGACAAGCGGGTAGGCCATCACAGTTTTTATAATTGTAGTTAATAGAATCACGCTGCTGCACAGCTCCCGGTTTGCTTTAACTATATCATAGAGGAAATATTTAACATAGTGTCCATGCTTGACAAGCGGGTAGGCCATCACAGTTTTATAATTGTAGTTAATAGAATCACGCTGCTGCACAGCTCCCGGTTTGCTTTAACTATATCATAGAGGAAATATTTAACATAGTGTCCATGCTTGACAAGCGGGTAGGCCATCACAGTTTTATAATTGTAGTTAATAGAATCACGCTGCTGCACAGCTCCCGGTTTGCTTTAACTATATCATAGAGGAAATATTTAACATAGTGTCCATGCTTGACAAGCGGGTAGGCCATCACAGTTTTATAATTGTAGTTAATAGAATCACGCTGCTGCACAGCTCCCGGTTTGCTTTAACTATATCATAGAGGAAATATTTAACATAGTGTCCATGCTTGACAAGCGGGTAGGCCATCACAGTTTTATAATTGTAGTTAATAGAATCACGCTGCTGCACAGCTCCCGGTTTGCTTTAACTATATCATAGAGGAAATATTTAACATAGTGTCCATGCTTGACAAGCGGGTAGGCCATCACAGTTTTACAATTGTAGTTAATAGAATCACGCTGCTGCACAGCTCCCGGTTTGCTTTAACTATATCATAGAGAAAATATTTAACATAGTGTCCATGCTTGACAAGCGGGTAGGCCATCACAGTTTTATAATTGTAGTTAATAGAATCACGCTGCTCCACAGCTCCCGGTTTGCTTTAACTATATCATAGAGGAAATATTTAACATAGTGTCCATGCTTGACAAGCGGGTAGGCCATCACAGTTTTACAATTGTAGTTAATAGAATCACGCTGCTGCACAGCTCCCGGTTTGCTTTAACTATATCATAGAGGAAATATTTAACATAGTGTCCATGCTTGACAAGCGGGTAGGCCATCACAGTTTTACAATTGTAGTTAATAGAATCACGCTGCTGCACAGCTCCCGGTTTGCTTTAACTATATCATAGAGGAAATATTTAACATAGTGTCCATGCTTGACAAGCGGGTAGGCCATCACAGTTTTATAATTGTAGTTAATAGAATCACGCTGCTGCACAGCCGGTGCTTTAACTATATCATAGAGGAAATATTTAACATAGTGTCCATGCTTGACAAGCGGGTAGGCCATCACAGTTTTATAATTGTAGTTAATAGAATCACGCTGCTGCACAGCTCCCGGTTTGCTTTAACTATATCATAGAGAAAATATTTAACATAGTGTCCATGCTTGACAAGCGGGTAGGCCATCACAGTTTTATAATTGTAGTTAATAGAATCACGCTGCTCCACAGCTCCCGGTTTGCTTTAACTATATCATAGAGGAAATATTTAACATAGTGTCCATGCTTGACAAGCGGGTAGGCCATCACAGTTTTACAATTGTAGTTAATAGAATCACGCTGCTGCACAGCTCCCGGTTTGCTTTAACTATATCATAGAGGAAATATTTAACATAGTGTCCATGCTTGACAAGCGGGTAGGCCATCACAGTTTTATAATTGTAGTTAATAGAATCACGCTGCTGCACAGCTCCCGGTTTGCTTTAACTATATCATAGAGGAAATATTTAACATAGTGTCCATGCTTGACAATCGGGTAGGCCATCACAGTTTTATAATTGTAGTTAATAGAATCACGCTGCTCCACAGCTCCCGGTTTGCTTTAACTATATCATAGAGGAAATATTTAACATAGTGTCCATGCTTGACAATCGGGTAGGCCATCACAGTTTTATAATTGTAGTTAATAGAATCACGCTGCTGCACAGCTCCCGGTTTGCTTTAACTATATCATAGAGGAAATATTTAACATAGTGTCCATGCCTGACAATCGGGTAGGCCATCACAGTTTTATAATTGTAGTTAATAGAATCACGCTGCTCCACAGCTCCCGGTTTGCTTTAACTATAAAAAAGTTGAAGGTGGCCATCGTTAACTATAACATCAGAACGTCAAACATCTGTCATCGCCGTGACCATGGATGCTGTGAAGCGCCCGAAACGCCGGGAATTGAAAAAGATAAAATAAATTAAATAAAACACGATAAAATCCGTACATAGAGTTTAGTTGGTTGTGTTGCAGATCCGGCGTTGCACCGCGTCACATGTAAATACGAGTATACTACAAATTTTTATATGCCACTGCAACTAACCTATACTTTGCTATAAATGTATTTTTTTAGTATATTTCATAAATGTTCTTAAATAAAAATATGTAAAGTTAAACATACTCACATTCAGAGTTATTATATTGTCGTAAGTATCGGCGTCCCATTGCTTGATCTTGCCGTCTTTAGAGCCGGTGAAGAAATAGTGCGTGTTCGGCACAAACTGGAGTGCGGTGACGGAATCGTTGTGTGCGAATATCGACTTATGACAATCACCGAAGTCCATGCCCCAGATCTTGACGTTACGATCCGCTGAACCGGTCGCGATGAGGTTAGAGTCGTAGCTGATGTCCAGACAGAGTACGGGCAGTTTGTGACCGTACAATGATAGGTAGAACTGAAATTCAGTTAATAGTTAACTTAATAAGAGCAATTCAATAAGATTAGTCCATACAGACGTATTCCTTTGTTTCCTCCCTGAATAATGACATTAAAGCAAATATTTTTTTTATAATACAATCTATGACGTATATGGCACTGCAAAAACTAATTGTATGCAGGTGGTTCAGGCCGTGCTTTGTGGCATTCCTTGGATCTCCTTCCTTCTAAGGCCATGTTCAGAAGTGGACTTAGGCTGTAAGGTGATGATGATGATGAATACAAACTACCACTGTCATATTCATATTTTATGTTTTTTTTTTCATTAAAATGAGGAACCATTTAAAATTGGTTAAACTGCATAGTTGTACCATCGTTTTGAGGAATGCAGCATACAACATAACCACAATTCTTATATTATTCTTAAAAAAAAATTAATTCGTTCAATTTTGAAGGATAAACAGAGAAATAATATGGGATGATGATTGTGTCAGTTTTTACAGGTATAATAAGTCCAAATTGCAGTTCTCTTAAAGTGGTATTGCTCAGTCGTCGGACACAGCACAATAGCAACAGATTGTTAAAAAACTTTACATAATACCTCTTATGCATTATAAGTAAAAAAAAATACATAAAATTTGCATTTAAACTATTGTAGCTACTAAATGAGAATATTTGAAGTATTGTTGTCAATAAATTCTAAAATACCTTAAAGGTATCAAGGAAGAATATCTTCACTGTGGAATCCATCAGCGCCACCGCAACGAATTTGTTATTGGGACTTATCTTAACAGCACACACTACCTCCTCCAACTCTAACGTTCTGGTGTGAAGAAGAGAGAGAACCTAAAATGAAAGAAGGTTTAGAGACTTAACCCAACAGTCTACATAAAATTTATTATTCAGACATCATAATATATAAATCTAATGACAATGACGTTACAAATACATTAATAAAAAAAACCTTTGCTTTAGACTCTCCGGTTGGATCAGGAATAAGTTCAAACTGCCATAACTTTACAGTCTTGTCTGCACCGCCACTGTAACAACCGCGCTGAAAATTTAAAAAGAAAGATATTTGAACAACTTTCATTCTAAAAAATAAGGTCGAAAATCCTATTCCACAGAATGCACTTCGGTGAGTGTGCACAGGAATTGCACGCTTTAATTCCTCCCTCTCCTTTCCACCATCAGACGACCAGGCGGTCAGTGGGTCTTCACTCCTTTGTTGTACATATTCCACGCATTAGAACCGGTTTGGCTTCGATATATTAATGCGTACTGCAAAGGAGTGGAATAATTTGCCGGCGTCTATCTTTCCGTCCGAATACAATCTGGGCGTCCTCAAGGCAAGAATGAACAGGCGTTTGTTACGCTAAGACAGTGCGATTTACCATCTAAGGCTGCATCACCACTTACCACCAGATAGGATTGTGGTCAAGCACTGACTTATAATAAATAAAAAAATACAGCTGTATATGAGAGCACAAGAACAGGGTATTGTTACTGCTGAACTGTGACTACTGTGTTGTTACTGCTGAATCTATCAAAACCATATTTATCCTTGCCGAAGTTGTACAGCCTTCAGGCTACTTAGTTGGTGTTGGCAGTGTTTTAAGCGCTTTGTACATTTTACCCGTTCTTAAGATTTCAATTTTATGTTCTTGAAAACAAAACTACCTGTGCAAGGTTATGAGTTCTTTGCCCAATAACTAGTCTGGCCATTGTGAGTATGATCAAATCTTAGATTTTTTTCAATTATGCCAGCAGTTTATGCACGTTTATCAAGTTAGTCCAGCAATGGGTTATAAAAAGTTGTACAATAAGATAAAAGATCTTATTCATTGTAAAATACGTACTTACCTACTATTGTCTACTATACGGTTATACTGTACAAGTTGCATGTTGAAGGTAACAGAGGATATTGCGGGTTTATTCAATACTTAAAATTGTAATAAAACACTCGTAAGTTCTAAGACATAGCAGATGTCTATTTTATTTAATCCTATGCGGGGGCAAAGACGGGTTATGTTGGACTCGCATCGACTAAAGTGGAGAATGGATCTCGTGAGAAAAGTTCAATTTGCCTAAGTAGGAGGAGGAGAATAGAGTTTTTTTCCCGAGAAGTAGCTATCATGGAGCGCTAATTTGGCCATGCCCATATGTAACGGAGGTGGTATAACTATAGAGTTTTAGCTAGGGTGAGTCTGACACAATTTACCAGCCTTTGCCCCCCCCCCCCCTCCAGAGACGGCGATGCGAAAGTATTTCCTTAGAAAAAAAGGTCAATCGTCACGCTCCGCAGCAATTTATAATCGCCGGCCAGAGTTTTTACATGCAACAACAAAAAAGATAATGAATAGGTACAAAGAAGGAAATATTTACTAGATCAGGCGTGAGTCCCACTGAGTTGCAGGAGGCGGTGTGCGCGGGCACTGCCTCCAGCACCCTCGCGGCCGCCACGTCCAGCAGCAGCAACGAGCCGTCCGCGCAGCCCACCAGCGCGTGCCGGTCGCCCGGCGCGAAGCACGCGCTGCACGGACGTCCGCCCGCTAGCGGGATGCTGCGTAAGCACGCTTGGCTCGTCCTGTCGACCCACCGATCACTCGTCAAATATAAGCCTTACCTTTCTATTTTATTCGTTTTAACCTTTCATTCCCCATAAAATTCCCATGCAGTCGCATGTGCCTGGCAAATCCCGAGCGGTCGCATGCAACCGCACCCACCCCCAGCACAAAACCATTAAAACTTATACTTAGAAATTACTTTTCTATGAAGAAGTTTGGTATTATAAAATCTATACGAAATTCTCTATACTGTGGTCTAAACAAAAGTCAGGCTTTACTTCATTACAAAAAGATTTTTTTGTATTTTGATAACAAAAAAAACATACCAAGCGGATGTCGGTAGCGTGAAAATTATTATTTCTATATATTACTCGAAATTATTTACGCAAAAAGATAAATTATATTCATACAAAAACTTTTATAACAATTTTAAATTTTAAATAAAATACTAGAAAAATCCAAAAATCAACACAACAACATCCAAATGAAAATGGCGTACGTAATAAACGTAGAATATAAATTAATATCCATAGACTTAACTATTTTTTTATTCCACTAGACCTAGAGGATAGAAAATTTCATATTGGTTCTATAATGCCAAACTTCTTCATAGAAAAGTAGTCTTTAAACATAAGTATTTATGGGTTAAAGTGCTGAAGGTGGGTGCGGTCAAATTTGACCGCTTGAATTTTTACGGAATATCGAAACGGTCAAATTTGGACGCTTGGCGTTTGAGAGGTTTATTGAAAAAAGTAAATCACACTTGTATTTTCTATAGACATTCTTTGTTTTTTTTTTTATGTTATTTTGAGAAAGTACATGCCTGACGGCATTTCTGGCTTGCTAGGTACAGTTTCGAGAATTGCTTAATTTTTTTTCTCTTAGTTTTTTCAGTGGACTCCCATGATATGGGTATCACATGAAAGGGTTTAATGAGAAGAATACGAAAATAAAATGACGACACTTTAAATACAATATGGTGGACAGCCAAAAATAGCGAATTGTGTTTTTTATACACCCCCATGATATGGATACCAAGGGTATGTTCCGAAATACAACGCAGTGTACTGTCCAATGCAAATGACGTCATAAATCGATGCTATACTGGTGATTCGTTCCAAAACATTGGACAGTATATGACGTCATACTTTTGCGCCATTTGGAAAAGAAGCGAATATGCGTCATATTTTTGCAACGATGACGATAAACGATGGATGAACGTTAACTGAACTGTTGCCTAATTATATTGATAATACATATTCCTCTTTGTGAACTAACCTGATTGTTCTACGCGCCCCATCATCTCATTGTTTGATCTGAGATACACTTATAGAGCGTGATCATATTAAAGAAGTACAAGACAGCTAATTATCAAATAATAATAATAGATTTTTTTTATCAAAGCATCAATTTCTTGAATGAGCCCCAAAATAAAGTTCCAAAGGACAATAATATATTTGATTAAAAAATCGGCGGTCACAAACCTATTCCAAAGTTTAACGGAATCCGCTGCGGCAGACAGTACGGCCAGGTTGTCGGAACTGATGGCAACACAGCGCGGCTCTTTCTGGTGACCGGGTTGCGTTATTTGTTTTAAACATTTTACTGAAAGGCGACATGAAAATTATTAGTGTATGTATAAAAATTATCACTCTTTCATATTCTTAATATTTCATGCTAGCGCCAATTTTTTTTAAAGTAAAGTAAAGTAAAGTTACAGCCTATATACGTCCCACTACTGGGCACAGGCCTCCTCTCATTTCTGAGAGGGAGAGCCTTGGTAGCTCAGATGGTTAATGCTCGCTGTAAATAAAACAGAACGCGAGTAACCCGAGTTCAATCCCCGCCCACACCAATGAAATAGTTAATTGCCATTTTAAGTGCTGATTTACCACGTGCTCGGCGGTGAAGGAAAACATCGTGAGGAAACCTGCATGTCTGAAGAATAAAAAATAAAAAAAATATTTCGAAGAAATGTGTAGTTCGCCAACACGCATTGGGGCAACGCGGCGGACACTTCCTTGTCTTAAAACCCTTTCAGAAACATTTTTTAAAGCATTGTATTATTAATACTCTGATGCCGACTCCTCTTCCCCACGACTTCGTTCGCGTGGAATTTATTACGATCGGATTTTATGGCTTTTTTTTGCGCGAAACCCTTATTCTTTTTCTAAAATAAAAGTAGTATAAGTTACTCCTTATAACATCAGCTATCTGTGAAAGTCTTGTCAGAATCGGTCTAGCCATTTCAGAGATAAGTCAGGACAAACAGACAAATAGTTAAAAAAATTAATAATGGCTTTTTTGTCATAAGTACATACCATATATATTTATATGTACATTTAGTAAAAGGCTGTTATTTTTAGATTGCAAAGAGATATTTAAATTTTACATATTTTTATAAATATTAATCGAGCTAATATTATTTAATGATATGACTTACATATGCACGTAGTAATATCATTGTACAGTGTTTTAAGCAAATGCTGAAAGGTTAATGGAAGACACATACAGTCAGTTCAACTGATCATTCCATCTGATCAGTTCATAATAGGACTGTTGATATTTTTTAAAATATCGAATTTTCGATACTTATATATAAAACTCCTTACTAACTTATTATAAAACTCCGATATTGATATACTTATAATTATCGATATCGAAAATCCGAAATTTTAAAAATATTGTTACGAATTTAGGGTTCGTGACAATAAAAACTGCCGGTTGAATTACCAAAATTTACACTTTTATTACCGAACACCAATTAAAACTTAAAAGAGACTAATAATTAATCACACTGATTCACTTTATTTCGCTCCGAAACTTCGCTTGTCTCGGAAAATTGAATACTGCCCCGATCGCGGCTTGCAGCGGCTTTAAATACACCTTTTCCACCGAAACATCCAGAATATTCCAGTAAATACGGGCGCCGACCGACCAGGCGCAGAAAATTCGAGTGTGGGGCTTCTAGAAAGCTTAATTATTCTGTTCGATACTAGATGGCGCTGTTGGTGGAAAGTTCAAGTTTTTGGTGTGGGTCCGTTGTGGTTTGTTTTTTTTCTTTTTTTATTTTTTTTTTTTTTTTTTTTTTGTTTGTTTTTTTTCAATGTTTTGTTCTCTCTGAATACGTATGGCGATTGTAGCAATTTTTTTCCAACTTTGGAGAGGCTGATGTTCAACAGTGACTGTACATCAGTTATATATTTCTATATACAATTTATATAAACAGTTATATATTATTATATACAGACTGTTTATAGAGTAATAATAACATTATGATATGCTGTTGCGAAGGCATTAAAATTAATAATCCTATATTAAAAATAGTTCTCCGACATATTTACCCTCTCCTTCTTCCCCCAGCTTCAAACTATGTAACTCGACAGTATTATTAGAGAGTGTAACTCCGACTCGCAACTCTCCCGTAGTGCCAAGTAGTAGAGTTGCCGACTTGATCTTCGCGGATAACTTCACTGATGTCAACCGTCGTACTTCATCAGACAATGTTAGCAATTCGCTGATTTCTGTCGCTTCGGCGTCCACTTCGCCGCTTTCTTTGAGCTTACTGTGATAATGTCAATGTCTTATTATTTCGTAGAAAAATTAGTAGGTGTACTCGTCTCTTTCACTAAGGGCACAGTTTAAAGACAGTATAACAGTTGGGAAGCGAATGTATTTATGCAGAGCAATGGTGGGTTCCTTGAGGGGCAGGGGACGTGCCAGCGCACTCCACCGAGTCTGCTGTGGAATATATGCGGTAAACGCCAGCGTGTTTTATAGTACTTGTTTAACTAATTTTAGGTGCCATTTTCGGATGTTATAATATTGAGTGAATTATTATAGTTATATGAGTTACTAAGTAAAATTGAATTCAAATGACAGCCATGCTTATGTAATAAAATAATAATGTGTATTATAATGTTCAAAATTATTTTATTCCCAATTTCGTGACAACCCCCAGCATACAACAGCCCGCGTAAATGCATACACCGGCGGCGGCATCGCCTAATTTTCACAAAGTAATACCTGATTCTATTAGTTATCTTAAAGCCTTTAAACATCCCCTTAATTACTTTGACGAAGGTTAAAAGTGTAATTGTGTGATGACTACACCATTATAGTTTTATTCATAAAATACTAACGCAAGTTTCTTCCTCTGCTTCTTAACCCGCTTAGCCATCCTAATTTTTGCTTCTTCATCAGAACAAAAGGCAAATAACTCAAGCAAGGAGTCTGTCCCAAAACATGCAAGCACGCTCTGGCCTGGATCAGTGCACAGACCGACTACACGTCCTTTGCCACCGCGTATTAAGGTGCCCACTTGATGACATTGCAATACCTGAAAAAGATTAAGATTTGAAAATAAATTACTTGACTACATTTTTCATGTATGAAAGAAAATTAATTAATTTAGTAGTAGTCATCATAATAATTTGCTTACAACAACAGCATGTTTCAAATTTAGTAAATGGTTACTAAAAAATTACCCAATTCCACATAGTCTTGGTACTGTCAGAGCACTTCAATGCTGATCTTCTGAATATTTAACAGAAAATAAAGCTAATAGTAGGTATTCATTATCATATGATGATATGTAAAATACATTGAAATGTATAAGTCTGAACATATGCACTTATACTTACACTTTCAGTTACATATGAATCATAAATAAAATAAAAATTTGAAATACTTTTATAAAATTAATAATAAACTAAATAGAGAATTATGTAACGCACAGTGTACATTTTATTATATTGACTTTTGTATATTTAGCCAGTACTTTTTGTAGTTATATCAAAACAAACCAATTGAAGTTTGAATTCTAATAGGTGATGGTACTTGTGTTGTACTCTTGTCAGTAGAAGTATTGTTGGTGCCAGTGTAGAATTAGAATAATGTTTTTGTCTTTTTGAATGAAGCAGTTGTTAGAGAAACCAAACATATTATACCCTTGTTAAGCATATTATGTATTGTAGTGGCTTGCCTTCCTTACTTTTCTATTGCATCCTTCTTTCCAATTAACCGCAAGACAAAACTTACGGCGCCATCTATTGGCACACAAGAAAAGCATCTGTAAAAGAAGTCGACGCAATCGATACCCACATGTAATCAAGACTCAAGACGAACTGTATCGGTAATGGCTGTTCTTGTCTAAACCTTCCAAGATAAAAATCATTGTAATAAGCGTTAGTGAGTGTGCCGGGTCGACCCAAAGGTGTGCATAGACTATATAATCATGTAGGAGTGTGGACAAGGAAGACTGAAGCCTTCCACATCCGAAGATATTGTTCAAGCCGAGTTGGAGTTGATCACCGCTGCTGCTAACCGTGAGTTTACCTATTTAATTTACCCTTCCTGGTGGGCCAGACTAATTTTCTCTCATCATCATCATTACAGCCCTTCACAAGTCCACTGCTGAACATAGGCCTCCCCCAAGGTATGCCACAAAGCACGGTTGTTTCGGTGCCGGAGGATCATATCCCGACCCTGATGAAGGCCGGACGCCGTCTCGCATGTGTATGTGGGGCGGTATACGTAAAATTCCAGGGTCGTGGAGGTAAATTCTTTGACACTCCACCGAGCAAAGAGGTAGAAAACAACCCGGAAGTTATGGATACCGGAGCCACGGTTACCGGTACAGCGGAATCACTGGAGGCCAAGCCCAGTGAAAAAACGGCCTGCACAACTGAGCCGAAGTCCCCAGTGGAGATCGGGCTCAGCGGCAGCTCACTGAGTGACGAAGAGGCCTGCATTTTGCCGACCACTTCCGACTCGGTGGCTGACGATGAGACCCGAGATCTTCTGGCAGGCCTATTTTTTGGCGGGGACGGGGAGGACGCGATCAATGATGGCGTGCCCTTCGTCCAAAACTAGCCTAGTGCAGGCCAACCTCCACCACAGCGAAACTGCGTCGGCTCAATTACGCAAGTGGTTGGAGGTTCAAAGGACTGCCATAGCCTTAATCCAGGAGCCGTGGGTTGGGGCTGGTAAAATTAAAGACCTAAACAACCTTAAAGGTAAGCTATTCTACAGATCTGAACACGACAAGCCTAGAGCGTGTATTTACACTACTAAAGATATCTGTGCACAACCATTAACAGATTTCTGTTCTAGAGACATGTATGCCATGGCAATACAATACACACAGGAGAGAAGTTTAGTCGTCGCCTCGGTCTACATGCCGGAGGAAGACACTCCTCCCCCTCATGACCTCGGCAGGCTGGTGAACTTCTGCGAGAGGACCGGACTAGAGGTTGTGATCGGGACGGACTCCAACGCATATCATCCCCTTTGGGGAATGGAAAAAGCCAAATGAATGGGGTAAGGTTTTAGTTGAATATTTATTTAGTACTAACCTAACCATTTTAAACATAGGTTCTGAACCTACTTTCATAAACAAACGCTGTCGCACTATAATCGACCTCACACTTGCAACAGAAGGAGCAGCCAAACTAATTACGGGATGGCATGTGTCGAAAGAGGCCTCATGCTCAGACCATAGATGGATCTGCTTCGCACTACAGGTCGATATACCCTCTACACCACCATGGAGAAATCCCCGCAAGACGGATAAAACAAAATACCTAAATAGGCTGACTCGCTCGCGGGTTTTGAGGGGATAAATACTATATAAGATCAGTCACTCCTAGAAGAACAGGTAGCAGCTGTTACTAAGGCCATGATAGATAGCTACCATGAATCATGTCCAGAAATCACTCCACCAAGGCATGCCGAGGTAAAGCAACAGTGGTGGGGTGAAGAACTCGATAGGAAACGTAAGAAGGTAAGAAAAGCCCTAAATAGGGCCATGAATACCTCAATGGATGAAGACTGGCTACTATATAAGAAAGCTAAGTCTGAATACAAAAAATGTATCAGGTATCGACGCTCGACTGGGTGGCGCAAATTCTGTGGCAACATAGAAACCTGCGAACAAGCTAATAGGATAAGGAATATTCTAGCTAAACAGAACACGTCGGGATCCATGTCTCTAAAGAAACCCGACGGTAGCTACTCAACATCGCCGGATGAAGCCCAACGCATCCTAATTAAAACGCACTTCCCAGGTTGCTGCGTAACCCAGGAGGCAAACCGGCATGATGACATACCGACACCAACAGTAGAAGACTGGAATTTAGCACAGAGAGTGGTAACGATGGACAAAATCCATTGGGCCATTCACAGTTTCCTCCCCTATAAGGCGGCAGTTCCTGACGGCATATTCCCGGCACTCCTACAGTGGGGGGGTAAAGCCCTAATAGTCGGACTTGTTGCCATAATGAGAGCCTGTCTGGCTCTTAAATATGTTCCTAGGGGATGGAGGGAAGTGAAAGTCACATTTATACCCAAACCAGGTAAAAGCGATTACACTGACCCTAAATCCTACAGGCCCATTAGCCTCACATCCTTTCTCCTAAAGACGATGGAGAGCATGTGTGAAAGGGAATTAAGGGGGTCGGCGCTAATGAACTTACCGCTACACGACAAGCAACACGCCTACAGTCTAGGCAAATCAACAGAATCGGCACTTCATCAGGTAATTACAAAGATCGAAGAGGCCATCCAAAACAAAGAAATATGTCTAGGTTCCTTCATAGATATAGAAGGTGCTTTTGACAGAACGAACTTCTCCAGCATAAAAGGTGCACTCAGTAGACATAAAGTTGAACCGGCACTGATTGACTGGATAGTTTGCATGCTCAGTACACAAATAATAAAGATTGCTGGTGAATCTCAACCAATCCTAATTAAGAAAGGCTGCCCGCATGGTGGGGTTCTCTCACCTCTCCTGTGGAATATGGTCATTAATGAACTCATCAGCAAATTAAATACTAATCACTTCTATACAGTAGGATATGCTGATGACCTGACAATACTGGTCTCGGGAAAGACAGCAAGCATAGTGTGATAGATGGTGCAGGGAATACGAATTAACCGTCAACCCAAATAAAACGGTTTTAGTAATGTTCACACACACACACACACAAACTGATGCTGAATAACTATCATCTTCCAAGTCTTTTCAGCACAAAACTCCAGCTATCCTCTGAGGTAAAATATTTAGGTCTTACCTTGGACAGCAAACTTAACTGGAATAAACACATAGAAAACAAAATCAACAAAGCTAGTATAACTTTCTGGCAATGCAGAAACAATATTGGCAAAAGATGGGGACTGACGCCAAAAATCATACTGTGGCTTTACAAAACTGTAATTCGGCCCATGATCACATACGGCGCTCTGGTATGGTGGACCAAGACAAATGAAGCCACCACAATTAAGAAGCTTTAGCGCTACCAGAGACTGGCATGTATGGCTGCCACAGGCTGCATAAGAACTACGCCAACAGCAGCCTTGGAAGCGATGCTGGAGCTAACTCCGCTTCATCTACATATACAACAAGAAGCGACTTTAGCTGCCATCAGACTCAAGACCCTAAATCTTTCGAGTAAGAATAGTGTCCCTCATACAGGCATAATTGATAAAATTCACTCAGAAATTCCTATCCTACAAGCCAAATACGATAGGATTCCTAAACAATTCGTTTTCGATAAGAAATACAAGATACAATTAAATGAAAACAGCCAGCCGGAAGGATTAAGCCCAAAAGAGCTTAGAATTTTCACCGATGGTTCTAAAACAAATGAAGGTGTAGGTTCTGGAGCTTTCTCTGAAGACCTCAATATTCACATATGCACACCGCTGGGTACCTATAACACGGTCTTTCAGGCGGAATGTATGGGTATCATTCAAGCGGCCATAGCAATAGATGCTAGGAAGGTTAATGACTTCCCCATCAGAATACTGACTGACAGTAGGGCGGTACTACAAGCTCCGAGTTGCAATGGGGTGAACTCGGGACTAATATATGAATGCCATCAATGATTAAATGAGGTATGTAAAAACAACAATGTGACTCTGCAATGGATAAAGGGATACAGTGGATCCAGAGGCAGCAATGCAGCGGACGAACTGGCCAGAAGAAGATCGGCTCTGGCCACTATAGGGCCGGAACCAATCATACCAATCCCCTTTGGTAACGTTCGTTCAATGGTACGTAGACACTTCACTAATCAACACGCTCAGCTTTGGAAAAATCTAGTAGACTGTAGACAAGCTAGGGAGGCCCTACCTGTAATAAACAGTTGCTTAACCAAAGTTCTAATGAGTCTGAACAAGCCACAGATCAGGATAGTAACAAGTGCTCACAGGACACGGCAGCTTTAACAAACATTTATTTACTATAGGTTACTATAGGTGTTACAGATAGTCCCCTGTGCAGGGCATGTATGGGGGAGGAAGAAACGGCGGCCCACATGCTACTGAAATGTCCGGAGGTCGCTACGTACAGGGCTAAACATCTCGGCACGACGGGATCACTCCCCGAAGTTGCATGCAACATCAAGGGACTATTGAGCTTCTTCGGGGAGATCTCATGGCTCGAATAATCACATTATTCCTGCCCACACGCAAAATACGCGCATAGATGTGGAGTTGCGGAAAACAGCCCGTCGCAAAATAAACTAAACTAAACTAAAGGCTCATCAAAAATATTTTACTTACAGAAGTGTCTTC
The DNA here is from genome assembly GCA_907164705.1 of Parnassius apollo. Classification (NCBI taxonomy): domain Eukaryota; kingdom Metazoa; phylum Arthropoda; class Insecta; order Lepidoptera; family Papilionidae; genus Parnassius; species Parnassius apollo. Next base: position 7,611,283 of record CAJQZP010001218.1, on the reverse strand, counting down.
TGTATTATCAGTCTCCTCAATTTTTACTATTTCTAGCTGTTGCACTAGTTTATCTTCTTCCTTCATTTTGTCTGTCCAATTCAATTTCCAAACACGTAATTCTTGATCCATGCTGCCAGTCACCAAGTATCTTTCTTCCTTTAATAGCACCGCTGACCATACCTAAGATTTAGATAGATTAAGTAACAATATGATATTTTTAATTTTACTTATAATTGAGCCAGTTTTGGAAAAAGCAACTAGAGCTCAAGCCTTTCAAGAATATTTATTCATTCAATACAGTCTATCAAAGTCCATTGCTGATTAGCCAGTTGCTTGGAAGGTGGGTTGGCAAGCACAATTTTTTTTTCTAATTATTAGGAAGACACTGCTGCCTATCTCCTGATTTGTTTTCCTCTGTCGCCTCTTAATAAACCCACTTTTTTTCTACAAAAAATTAATAGTTTTCTGGAATCTGGAAGTAGCTGTGGTTAACTATTTTTTTTGAAACATTATACTAGGATTTTCTGCTGTATCGTGGAGGCAGTTTAAAAACCTAAATTGCACAAGGACAAACATCGAGACCCGGAACAATTATTTGTAGGCCATACAAATACTTGTTCCGTGCAGGATTCGAACCCACGGCCCCCAGCGCAGCCACTCATTGCTAAGTCACTGCGCCACGGAGCCACCAATAACTATAACATTGGATAGACATGTTTAACTGTGACCCCCATGACCATGGTTGCTGTAAAGTGCTCGAAATATCGGGAATATAAAATAAGTTAATAAATGCTATATAATACATAAAAACTAGTTTCATTTAAATGACTATATTTAAACTGAATCTCTAAGGATTTAATGGAAACCAGTGAATATTTCAAAAATATATTTTTCACTATACTTGTTGTGAAGTGGCAAGATATAAGAAATTATTACCCCATTACATCCACTGGGTGTCATTAGAGAGAATAGTAAGATCTACTATGCCGGGATGGTTTCTGGCATATTAAGATTTATATCAGAATGATTTCTCTTACAATCTTCTATTAATTAAGATTTATGCTAGAATAATTTCAAAAGTAAGATTTATGACACAAACATTTCTGCCACAAATCACTCTTCTATGGTATGCTTTTATGCCAATCGTAAAATACTTAGATTAGTGAAGGGGAGCAGCACAGCACAGTCAATTTTGGCAAATCCAGCCCATAACAGGAGAGGCTTATATCAATCAGCTGACTTATACTTTGTAAAAAAGTAGGAAACTTTTTTGACATAATATTATTTTCCATATTTATGCTAAGTATACCTCCATTTGGTGTCCACCTAATGTTTTAAAGCAGTGTTTAGTCTCAATATCCCAAAACTTAACAAAAGTATCCTTTGAAGCACTAACTATGCAGTTTTTGCCATTTATAAAAAGAACGCTTGTTATGGCACCTTTATGTCCACTGAATCGTGCCACACCAGTTTCTGATACAACATCCCAGAGAATAACTTCTGTATCCTGTTAAATAATATAAATTTTTACACCAATAGCAATAATAGTAGTAAATGACAATAATACAAACATATAAAGAGAAAAATAAGTTATAAATCTTAATTATAAATGCAAAAAGTACTAATGTAAGTAACATTTCCAGTAGAAATACTGAATTAGTATGTATATAAATTAAATTTGAAATAAAAAGTTAAATCACCTTTGATCCTGAAACTATTCTGTGACCCTGCTCATCATACTGTAAAGTTGTAATAGCTGACTTGTGTCCAGAAAAAACACACACTATCTCATTATTCATAAGCTCAAACACATTAATGTTACCATCAACATAGCCCACTGCCATATGATTGCCTGTTGGGCTTGCTGCTATTTGTGAAACCACTATGTTCTCTCCAGGGATGACCTGAGCCTAGGAAAATAATATCATTATAATACCTGTTACGAATTAACAACAACGTATATAGGCTAATTCAGAAATAAGAAGTCTTCATCATCTAGCTTTAGGCAAAGCTAGAACTGTATAATTTTCCACATCTGAGAAATGGATAAGTGGTAGGTACTACTTAGTTTTTTATGAGGCTTCACTCTCGTAGAAATATGATGATCTTACTTTTTCTCCTAATCTCATATCCCAAATAATAACATGCTCACAAGCTCCAACTGCTACATATCTTCCACTTATTCCATTTAAAGATACATGGATACTATTGCAATCAGCACTAGCAATTATATTGAAAGTTCCACTTGGTGCGTAACGTAAATATTGCTTCGTAAGACCCATTGTTAGAAATGTAAATACTAATTAACCAAAAAACTTCATGCTTTTGCTGCACTCCACTCCACACGCTTTGTTTTGATAGTTTTGACATTTACGATTTATCTCTTTTTTTTATTAGTTCAGATTTTTGGCGTGGATGCATGTCTTTGAAGCCATATATTTATTTCATTTTTGATCTTCGATTTTATAGTTTTTTTCCACAATATACTGATGTGTCAGATTGCGAAGTTTTTGGAAAATTTTGAAGATAGCTCAAACAATCGGACAGCCGATGACGTTCTGGTATATTGTGTTTGTGTATTATCTATGGATGACGAGAGTCACTCAAGTTCTTAAGGCGCGTAGACAGAGAAACCTATAGACAAATTGACGCCTTCTTTCGCATTCGCACACGAAAAAGATAGATTTATGCATACGTCTTGCATAGAAATGAGATAGAGCGGTGTGATTGTTTGTCTCTTTCTCGGTGCCGGTTTTTTTGTTTAGCAAACTCTACAGTTTGCTAAACAACTTTAACAGCATAGCGATTGAAGGAGTTTACAAGTTGGTTTAAGTGAGAAAAAAAGTATTTTGTGAGCTTAAGATTGGTGAATCTTGTTCAGTTCAGTTCTTAGAACAATTAAATTTTTTATCTAAATGTGTTTAAAAGTCATAAAGATTATTGTATAACCTAAAAATTCGTTATCGTCCTTTCTCACTCGAGGCCACGCCGATCATTAGTCTATAGGTTTCGCTGTCTACGTTAAGGCGTCTCAGTGATCAAAATAACTTGAATCTCTAGTATATATGCAGCAATCTATGATATCTTGAAGTTTATATCAAAATCGAAGTACTTGATTCTTAGTTTCCTCCAATAGTTCACATTCGCAGACTATATTCTATAAAAAAACATTCGCAGACACTTAATTATTTTTTATATTAATTATTAATACACAAAATCGCATAACTTTTTCGTCAGAAAATCTACTTCAAACCATTATTTAAAGGCTAAAACAGGAGCCATAATCCGTTTACGGTCTAGTTCTCGCTAACACTTGGCTTCAAAACTGTCATATACAAAAAATACATCATATAGCTTGATATATATTTAGTACTCTTATTAGTTTGTGATATACATTTATTAATCTGTGACATCACGTCAACGTCATTGGTCATCTCTCATTTCATCATCTCTAGTACATCTCTAGTATATATACAGTAATCTATGGTCATTCATATTTACTAATCTGTGAAGTACATTTTTAAATACATTTTAATACAACATTGCGACCAAATTGCGATTCATTTAATGTGTTTGGGTTGTTATGTTATTTGTGCCGTTTTCTTGTATTGCTACTTCAAATAAATCAAACATTAAAGTTCGTGCTACAAATATTATTGATCGCGTATATTTTATTGGACCATTGTAACATATTATCATTGTGCTGTGCTGTGGTTCTGGACTGCCATCAGGTTATTATGTTACTCAACAAAACCAGGTTTATTACTTTTCTTGTTGATCTAGCATGTTAACTATGTATTGTGACCCATAAAAACTTTATTGTAAAGTATGTATAAATTGTCAAAAACGAAAAATATATCTTCAAATTGTTTCCTAGGCTGGTGGGATTCACGAATCAATCTCGGAGGAACAAGATGGAAAGCAACTCCACGTCAGACATTGTTATTATAAGTGGAAACTCCCACCCAGAGCTAGCTGATTTGATAGCTGAGTAATGATATTTTTATGGCTTACTAATTTGACATGATATTTTTCATTTTCAAATAGTCAATAATTGTAAGTTTTTACAGTACGCTCTAAATTTTTTTTTCTTCAGCCGCCTCGGTGTACGAAAAGGTGGATGTTCAGTATACCACAAAACTAACAGAGAGACTATGGTGGAGATAGCCGATTCTATTCGTGGCAAAAATATTTACATTGTTCAAACAGGAACAAAGTAAGTTTAAATGATTTTCATAGGGTATTCATGTATATGTTCTGTTGTTCAATAAGATTAGTTTTGAGAGTTTTTATGTCATTTTAAATGATTATAAATAGTTAAACAAAAGGAGCTATGTAGTAGCGATGCAAGAGTACTGTGTTGTAAGAAGTGACAGAAGAAAATTAAGGAAGGGGGTGGGCAGCAGCCACTTCCTGATAACCACACTAAAATAAAAAAAATACTGCTGTTGCTTAACCACCTGCCAAGTGTGGTTACTGTAAACACCCACCTTAAGGCAATCTATGAGGAAGGCCTGGCCTTCTGGGGTATCATTCTGTCACTATTTTGCTCCATTTATCCTGGGGCCACTGTAGCATATGACCCGTCCATCTCCACTTCATTTGGTTTATCATAGTGAGAATACGAATAAAGATACCTCTTAATAAATAAATTAATAATTAAACTAATAATTAATTAATAAACCGAAACAGAACATTAAATACGGAATATGAGTTAGAAAATTATTTCTGTATTACCTCACTTGTATTACCATGGCAATACAAGAGGTGAATTCAATTTAAATAATACTAGTTTTTATGGATTTTATCGTGTATATTTTACTTTTTAAATACCTGATGATTGACATTTAGATGTTGAACATCTCAGTCTCCCCTGTGACCTTGGGTGCTGTAAAGTGCTCGATACATCGAGTATTTAAAAAGTTAAATATACATGATAAAATCCGTAAAAACTAGTATTATTTAAATGTGTAGTGTTCACGTAAATATAAGAAATCATTAGGTGAATTCAATGTTGTGTATGTAATAAACAATGCTGTATTCAATTAACTGATGCTGCTTTTGTCCACTTTGTCAGTACCTCATGACAACTCATTGCACCACAGATTTTGATACTCGTAATGTTTGGGCCATATGTTTGTAGGTGTGCCCTGTTTCAATTAAAATAACAAACCTAGCAACTTGAGTGGCATTTAGATCTGACATTCTCAGTTTATTTGCAGTAAAAATTCACACCTATCAAACAAGGCAGTCAAGGCAAAAATTTAAAATCAAGTTCAAAAAACAAAACTATTTTTTATAGTATGTGGCCAGTATGCATGATTATTACAAAAAGAGAAATTAAACCTTTTTTTTTTGTGTTCCTCTAAATTTCCCCATGAGTAAGTATATTGTATTTTAAACCTAAATGTTGCAGTATATTCCCTTTTTAAAATTAATTGCAGGGATGTTAACAACAACATCATGGAACTATTAATCATGGCTTATGCATGTAAGACATCTTCAGCTCGATCGATTGTAGGGGTCATTCCATACTTACCATACAGTAAACAGTGTAAAATGAGGAAACGTGGATGCATTGTCACAAAGCTTTTGGCACAAATGATGTGCAAATCTGGCCTAACTCACATCATCACAATGGATCTGCATCAAAAAGAAATACAGGGTTTTTATGATTGTCCAGTTGATAATCTGAGGGCTTCTCCATTTTTATTGCAGTACATTCAAGAAAGTGTAAGTAAAGGTTTTATGGCTATTTCTCTCATATACTCATGTAAAGTAGATGCTTAGTAATTTGTAAAAGCATGCAACTTATTGCTATCAAATTTGATACTAATTTTGAAATAAATTTAACCATGTAGTGGCAGTGTAGGAATATCCTCTAGTCCATACTGTCCCATTAGTGTTTTAACCTGTTCGCCAAGCGAGCGCGCGACATGTTATACTGCCGTTCGCTCGGGACCGTAATGGCGGGAAAATTTGCAAATTAGCAAATTTTGCTATATTTTCACTTTGAGACAATATTTATGGATAAAACTTACAGGAATTCTTGTTGAATGTATAAACTATCGAATAAAATTATTTTTGGTTGCTAGAAATTGTAATAAAATACGTAAATTACCCTGTATAGCTGTATAGTGGTATATACTTCAATTTTAGTGACAAAATTACTACTAATTTGAATTCTACACTTTTGTTTTTAGAGAAATTTATATGAAAATGTTTGGAAATATGTATATTTTTATGTTTTATGTGTTTCCATTCGTTACTCATACCAAAATATTAAAATATATAAAAATTAAAAAAAAAAATAATATTTTATCTGTGTGACATTTAGAACAATATTTCTAAAATAGTTTTGTGTGAATTTGAAATAAATACAACGTCAAGTTATTTGAAATATGTAAGAAAACTATTTTTACTTACATTTTACACTAAAAATAAATGAGAATTTGAAAAATAACACATTTATGACCCAGCCGCCATAATGGGCCTTCCAGATTTTGAAGCACTTTTGGCAATTTACTTTTCACTTTTTATACCACAAATTATATATATATGTGTTCACTATATTACAAGGAATATAAAAAAGTATAATACTTTCGTTTTTAGTCCAGACACAAATATAAAATTCTATAAAAAAGACGGAGCACCTTCATCAAAACGACACGTGGAACGCCGAAAGAGTGATTTCTTTTTTTTTTCTAAGAAACATTGCCAGGTTATGGTTTAAAATAAAAGAGCATATCTTTGTCTTTGATACTATTATCTATTGCATAGTGTCTTTGGTTTTGTTTAAAACGAAAAAATAGTTTTTTCATAGGTACACACGTTTACATAATTCTGATCAAAATAGATCACTGCTTGGCGGACATAAGGTAGGTATTGTACGATCAAAAGTGCGCATGGCTTGGCTTACAGGTTAAGAGGTGAGAGACGTCAACAAGCCAGGGAGATGGGCAGCAGCATTTTTCTGATAACAACAAAGTCATAATAAAAAAAAGGCCATGCTTACCAACCCACTCACCAAGCGTGGTAACTATGGCAATATACTTCCTCACGAGAAAGGTTCAAAGAAATGACTCCGGTAGCCCCTCTATCCCCGGATACGGTGACGACCGTGGCAACAACGGTGAAAGGAGTGCTAAGAATATTCGGTGAAGGGTTGATTTCCACCGGAAACAACTCGACTTGGTAACAATTAACACACGCTCCCTAAGAGCTGATGAGGAAATCCTGGAGCTGGAAGATGAAATAGACAAGTTTGGCTGAGATATTTTAGTATTATCCGAGTCCAAAGAGACAAAACATGGTAATTCTCAAATCCGGCAAATTGTTCTATCATCAGGATGGCAACCAATTGTCCCAAGTAGGTGTCGGATTTATTGTCTACATTACTCGCTCAACAATGTAAAGACTGGAAGCATACTTTATACTCAAAATCACCAAACAGTATTCGTTGAAGTTATACTGGTTTACAAAATAAACTTAGCACACCTTGGTGAGGAGATGGGGTCCAAATGGCAGGCAATTCCCAGGAATGCATGACTTTCTTCAAAACCCATTATATGGTTTGAGTGGTATACTTCAACAGAAAACTGGGTACAAGAAAGGATAGTGATGTGAAAGGAGAGAAATTTGGAATAAGGCAATGGATCCCAAGTGGTCAACAGTTCGCCGACTTTATGGAGAAAGACTTTATGATGAACTCTTTCTTCCAGAAGCAGCTCCACTAGAAGTAGACCTGGTCTGGCCCCGACAATTCGCCAAAAAATGAGATTGACTTCATTATGACTACCAGGTGGTAACTGTTTAGTGATGCCTCTGTGATCGCCAGGATGTAAACTGGCACTGGCAGCGATCTTCGAATGGCGACAGGAACCCTCAACCTTCACCTTAAGTTGCAGAGGAGTAATGAATTTTCAATACTCTGTCCTCGTCATGTTCTAATTCAAAGCCCCAAAAACAATTGGCTCGAATGACAAAATTGTTTACAGTGCCTGAGATTGCAATACAATAGGACGATTTAAATGCCGGAGCTAAGTATTGTAATTCAAGATCCATAAGAAAGTCTCATCCGACTCTACCGAATGTCAGTCTAAGCAAGATTTGAATGGCTCTCCAGCAACTTTAAAAAGACCTTGCCCAAGTTAAGATGGAATTACAGCTGAGTTTTTGAATGCAGGTGGAAAACCAGTATGTGAAGTCCTTCAGGATAGAGCTTTCAAGTATGTCTACTTAAGATACTAGTGCCAAAAAACCAGGGCTCGAGATACTTTCAAGTATTTCTTTCTGCATCGAAAATTGATCCGTAAGATTATATGTATAAGGATCGCAATCGCATATGCTAAAATTATAAACTTTCAAGTCTTGTTGGAAGAAAAATATTTGCATAGAACATTGTTCCGTAAATGGATATACAAATAAAGAGCAGAATCCCGTTTACAAAAAAAAAATACTTCCAAACCTTTAAAGTTCCAACTTTCAAGTCTTGTTGGAAGAAAAATACTTGCCTGAAAAATTGATCCTTAACCGTATACAAATAAAGAGCACAATCGCGTTTACACAAAAATACTTCCAAACTTTTAAAGGTTCCAATTTTCAAGCCTTGTTGGAAGAAAAATACTTGCATAGAACATTGATCCGTAACTGTATACAAATAAAGAGCACAATCGCGTTTACAAAAAAATACTTCCAATCCTTTAAAGTAAACATACCTTGATAGAACATTGATGAAGTAATATATATGAAGGAGAGAATCGCGTCGAGTGTCGACAGTGTGAGAATATTTAAATACTTTGAAGTCTTGCGAATATTTTCGGTCGGCGTACTTGCGAGTATATATATAATACGCGACCAGGTTTTTATATAGTATGTATACTATATCTGGTATAAAAACCTGGTCGCGTAAATACGCACCTTCCCTACTTCAGAAGCTCTTCAATTCTGTCATCCATGGTGGCACGTTGAGCATGTGGAGCAGAAGTGCGTTAGTCTTGTTCCTCCAGAAAAGCGACAACGTTCTATTGTGGGCCTACAGACCGATTTCACTTCTGAGTTTTCGAGGTCATTATAAATCGTCTTACTTGACGACTTCTAGCCTCCCGAACAAGCCGGTTTTAGCTTTAGTACCATAGGACACATACACAGCCTTCGGCAAATTGTATAGAAGACAGAAGTCTGCCACTTTGTTTTACGTATGTGGACTATTGGGAATAAAAATTTGGGTGGTGTCACAGTCCTTTCAACGGTCGTGTGTTGGTATATTGAAGTGCTGAAGTGTTAGTACCGCAAGGCTAATCTGAAACCTATCCAACTATAGAGAGGTGAACGACAGGGTGACACATCCGTTCACCGCAGCAGCGGTGCACAGACGTGTCGCCATCGGACGGATGTAGCGGAGGTTCGGGGTATATGTATACCCTTAAATTCCACTGCATGAGAAGACGTTTTCAAGCTAATGTCTAGAAAGAATAAAGTATTAACATCAAAGGCGAGTACATCATTCGGTTTGTCGACGACATACTCATTATGGCAGAACTGGGTTGCATGCAATAATTATCAAGATAATTATGAATGATAATAACATTTATCCTGTGGGTAATATTGTGCGTCAATTTCTTAGCGTCAAGTCGATAGTGTGTATCTGAACACAAGAAATGTCAATGGGTGGAAATTCTCTTTATCTTCAATGTTTAATTTTGTTATGTTTTGTTATGTTGGTTTCTGAATAATACATATGACTGTATTATTCAGAAACCAACATGCCACGAAATCTGGTTCTATGGTTAAATTTGCCTGCATAAAAACAAAAAATAGCAGTGTATATATATACATACATATATATATATTGATATATTATATAATAAATTTAACCTTATTTTATTTCATACACGCAAATGTGTATCATCTATGATTCTCCTCTATACTGGGTGTCCCAAAAATATCACGTCAGAGTGACATGGAAGATAGGTTAGCCTTAGGTCTTGCAGATAAAGAAAAATGACCTTAGTAAAAGTATTTTAGTTTTCGAGATATCGTCAATTGTTTTATTTTCTCAAAAATCTCTACTTTAAGTTAGTGTTTCTACCGTTGTCGTTAGAAATACCTTGGAAATTGTTGGTTTTTATATTTTTGTATTTTTCGAACAGTTGTTCCATGCGTTGAAAGTAAATTTCTCCCAAAATCTAGTGTATTTTTTAATAAAATAAAATGATTTGTGTTACTTTTTAACCTTTGACAAAATTGAACTCCAACTTTGATGACCTACCCTGAAAAAAAAATGTACTGACGTAAACTGGCAAATAATTTGAAAAACTGCTCCAATTACTGCAAATTCAGAAAAGGTATAACACTTATATCAACTATTTAAAAAAATGTCAAAATTACTATTTTTATTATTAAGGGTAGCGCTCTCAGCAGGAAGCTGTAATTTGTTATTGAATAAGAATTCTGTTTTCAAAAGCAATGAAAAGGAATGTTGTTTAGTTATTGTGTTTAGCATCCCATCAACGAGTTCTCCGGTCATAAACTGAGCGAGATAGCTGTGAATAGAGGGAGAACAGTGCTATCTCAGTCTCGCACAGGTAGCTTCGGACTTCGGTGGTTGATTTTGTTTTTAGTACGTTATTTTCAGTTTTTTGTGATACTCGTGCGATTTTGTGCTCCTTTCGTTATTTTTAATATTTTTGACTACTCGGCGTTTATTAATTGGACTTTGATTTGCTTACTACTCGGATTGTTGTTGGACTGATTGATTTTGTTGTGAAAGTTCTAATAATGGAAAATCCACGAAGAGGCGCTGTTAGTCGCTTTACACATCGTGAGTACGCTGACATGTACTTGATTTACGGCGAAACCAGGAAAGTTTCTACTTGAGGCATAGTCTCATTAAACGCAAGGTTGGCTGCAAGATTGTACGCGGAACGGTATCCAGACCGTAGACATCCGACGTATGAGGGGATTGAACGATTGGATTCTGCCTATAGGGAGGGCAGAATACCTGGAACTCGAGGTTCTCAATCTGGGAGACCGCGAACAATCGAGGATGACGTCGTGCTACAGGATTGCGAAGAGGATCCCTCGACTTCGGTTCGTATGATACAAAGCCGCACTGGAATACCGAAATCATCGGTTCATCGTATTTTAAAAAAAAGGTATCAATTTCACCCATACCACATTCAAAGAGTGCAAACTCTCCTTGAGGGTGATTATGTAAAACGAGTTCTGTTTTGCCGACGAATGCTGGAACTAAATAGGCAAGATCCCGACTTTTTTTCATAAAGTTTTGTGGACTGATGAGTCTCAGTGCAGAAGGGACGGATATCTTAACCTGCACAATATTCATAGTTGGCAGTTAGAGAACCCGCATGAAACCAGAGAAGACCGTTCGCAATACATGTTTAAAATCAATTTATGGACAGGAATCTTCAATGGTTCAATATTAGGACCAGTAGAGCTACCTCCTACATTAAATGGAGAAAACTATTTGGCATTTCTTCAACACCGATTGCCAACGCTCCTAGAGGATGTGCCACTACAAACACGGGCAACGATGTGGTACCAAAACGACGGTTGCCCAGCACATTACGCTCGAGACGTTCGAGCCTATCTTGACAACAGGTTCCCAAGAAGGTGGATTGGGCGATTGGGGCCAATCTTATGGCCCCCGAGATCCCCTGACTTAAATCCTCTGGATTTTTTTTATTGGGGTTGTCTCAAGGATAAAGTGTACCTAAAGCCAATTCACAACGAAAGGGAACTCCGTAACCGGATAAACATAGCGGCTCAAGAGATATCGCAAATAGGTTTAAGAAGATTAAAAAATAATTTTATCAGAAGATGTAGATTATGTATTAGAACTAGAGGGAAACAATTCGAGCATCTGCTTTAATATTTACGTTAATTAAAAATTTCATTTTTTTTGGCAATATCCCATAGCTAAGCCAATAAGTTCGGCTTTAGCGCTACCCTTAATGATAAAAATGGTAATTCCAACATTTTTTAAACAATTGATATAAGTGTTGTACCTTTCCTGAATCTGCAGTAATTGGAGCAGTTTTGCAAATTATTTGCCAGTTTACGTCAGTAAAATTTTTTTCACGGTGTGTCATCAAAGTTGGAGTTCAATTTTTTCAAAGGTAAAAAAGTAATACAAATCATTTTTTTATTAAAAAATACATTAGATTTTGGGACTAATTTATTTTCACTGCATGGAACAACTGTTCGAAAAATAAAAAAAATATAAAAACCAACAACTTTCAAGGTATTTCTAACAACAACGGTAGGAACACTAACTTAAAGTAGAGATTTTTGAGAAAATAAAACAATTGACGATATCTCGAAAACTAAAATACTTTTACTAAGGTCATTTTTCTTTATCTGCAAGACCTAAAGCTAACCTATCTTCCATGTCACTCTGACGTGATATTTTTGGGACATCCTGTATAAACAAATGAAACTCTCAAATGCATACTAAGTATATGTTATTTCCTGCTGATATACAAGGCTTAGGTCTGTACTTTTAATGAACTTATAGATTTTACATCATGTTTTTATATATGTTATTTAGATCCCCGACTACCGTAATTCGGTAATAGTGGCGCGCAATCCAGGCTCAGCCAAGAAAGCCACCTCTTATGCAGAACGTTTACGTCTTGGAATAGCTGTAATACATGGAGAACAGAAAGAAGCAGAGAGTGATGAAGTAGACGGCCGCTACTCTCCACCATGCAATCCAAGGTATCTCCATATTTTTTATTAAAATATTTCTAAATAAAGTTAGGTGGGTCTACGCTAGAGGAACCGAGCACGAGCAAGAGTCAAGTGTGGACGTACAACATTGCGCTATTATGTACTACGTACTAGAGGCGACACTGCATTCGGCTACTCTGTTCCACTCAACTGCGGTGCATACACCACACTTTAATCAGTCACTCGCTAGGTGCTTATAGAGTTGTCACATGTTGTGTTGATTTAAAAAAAATCTCTTGATAAAAATATGCCGTCGTGTGTACTTAGATATTGCACAAATAACTCAAGAAATGTCAGTAAAAACCAAGGAATTACTTTTCATCGGTTAATAAGATACTTTATCAATAAAAACGTATTATGTATTAATAATAAAACAAATTACTCCTAAGACGCCATCTCGTGTCATGGAATATAGATTATGAAATTAATATGTTCAGATGCGACATTTCTGTGGGTACTTAAGTATAGGACGAGTATATTGTTATACACATTTTTTTTGTAGAAACATATATATGTTATTATAATTTGGCAAAATTTTTCATGTTTAAATCTGCTTATTATTGTTTTATTTTATTCTTCGGTTTTCACTTCAAAGTCAAAGTGGAATAAATTCGTCCATTTTTAACTCGCGTGCCCAGTATTTATGAACGACTTTTATTCTGATTTAAATAAATATATTTGTAATCTAAATGTTATGTTAATAAGTTTTGTTAAACATAGATTTAGTGTGTTTTTTATATTTGACATAGATACTTTTTAAAATTTTCAGATAAAAATATTAAAATGTAATTGTGATATAATATTATGTAATGCTCTTCTAGTACGTAAGTACATATTACTTCAATGACGTACAATGAGCCTACAACAATTGCACTGCGAGCGTGATTCAAATCCCCGTGTTCGTCAAAAAACCGACACTAGGCGGAGCACAGTCGAGCACGAACCAAACGCTCGAAGCGCGCTCGTTCAAGGCTTGAAAGTCAGTCCACACTACACGAATTTCTTCTCTGCTCATGCTCCGCTCATGCTCGGCTCCTATAGCGAGACCCACCTTTAGAACAACAAAATATTTGATAATATATTGTTTAGTTTGTGTGCATTAAATACCTCGAACGTTACGGAGACCCATTTTACTGGAAACGAGGTATTACATCTTAGTCCTCACGGGTAACAACGCATTCACTTACTATCAGGTAGACTGTGTGCTCGTTTGTCACCCATATCTCATAAAAAATAAAATACAGAAGAGAAAAACAAAATTCCGTGTTGATTCTCAATTATATGTGTGCAAAAGTTCTACCGGTTTCTCCAATCCTAATAAATTGAAAATATTGTGCGTTCTTTTAATTAATATAGGTAAACATAGAAAGTACCTAACTGGATGATATTTTAGTGTCGACAGGTCTCGCACAATGGATGTTTCGGTGGGCGTTCCAGTGCATCCGGCTAAAGAGAAGCCGCCTATAAATGTTGTTGGCGATGTTGGAGGAAGGATAGCAATTATGGTGGTAAGTATCACTTTTTTGTCTCCGTCGGTATTCTTTACAGTTTTTTGGTACTTATCTAAGTATACATACTTTCTTTTCATTGTGAAAATGAACATCAATATGGAACGCATCATATCGTCTCTATTAAGACTCATCAATATTAAGTTCTCTGAAGAGATATTTTAAAACGAGTGTACTTGCTCGACGCGTAAAGCCCCCTACACGCAGAGGCGTACATTTTTTCGGGTTATTCCGTTTATCCACCCTAAATAATCCACTCTAGAGTGGATATTCGGAAACGCGTGTCCATCTATCCACCCCAGACGGGGTGGATAGTTGGAATTCACTTTTTTTGTTCTTCCGACTTTTCACTCTAAGTACAGTTCAATATATATACTTTAGTTATTAATTAATTTTTAATAATCACAAACCTTATCAAAAAACTTAATACGTGTTGTTGTTATCGTTACAGCGATAGAATACTATAATACACAATAGAATGGCTGTCAACCTTATTTTGTTCGACAATAAGCGTCGCCGGGAGCACACATACAAGCAATTACGTCGTATTATCAGTTAATCACTACTACAAACCTGATTCGCTGTTGACAGATGGATTTTAATACATATTTATTTGTAAATAGCGTGCAATTTGGCATTTTCTAAATAATTTGCATGCGAAATTTGGAAACGATTCTAACGTCAAAACACATCTCGTGTTGATATTTATACGTGTGAATTGACGTGTTAGTGACATTTTTATGGCTACGCGGGCACCACCCACTCCCCCGTTCTATTATGTATGTATTAAAGTATTCTATAGTTTACAGCCAATTAAAGTCCACGCATTACGTATTGCATTTAAATCAAATTAAACTTCCTCGTTTTAAATAATATATTATTGCGTAATTTATAAATTCTGCAATGTGTCCAGGCAATTACCAACTCTAATTTCATTATTGAGTAGACGTAATTTGATATCATGGATAAATTTGCCGCTTTTAATGTACATTTGCAATCGTTCTTTAAATTTCTTTGCTCACGGATGTATTAGTGAAGAATTGTGCTTTTTTTGCAAGCATTTCAAATACGTTACGATTGGAAGGTTTGTCTTAGACTTTATTTTAGTTTTTTTTTACAAGAATTGCAATGAAGCTGTAATCCTGTGAGGTATTCCTTTTATTTTATCATTGATCTTTAAAGTAATAAGTATGTATACAACGTGCCGCTACAATGGTGACATTATTTTAACACACATATACGTTTTCACATTTTCGTTACATTAAGAAATTATATTTCCATTAAACGTTATTATTTACGGATTTATTTGAAATTTTAGAAAATAGCATCTTAGAGCAACCTGCACTTTGAGAACTGTCGCACTACGGTCATTTGCCGGGGTCACGGATTATAACATCGCATCACATGAGTAAAGGTACCGACTAAGGACATCGCATCATTGAAGGAAACAAACTGTCGGCAAGCGGGCGGCGCAGGTGACGTGTGCCCCTCACCCCGCCGCACCGAAATCGGATTATTTTCTTGCTTTTTTAGTGGTCGCTGGTCGCCGAACCCGTGTCCTTGACACACCTTCACATTAATATGGGCACTACGCCCATTATTAATTAAATTACGTCGACTAATATGTTTGTGAATTACTCCGCGAAAAAGACGCTTACCTATTGTTTTATTTATTAATTTTTGATAGTAATTAGGTAATGGTACTGCGATAAAGACGCTTTGTTTTGTTTTCGTTTTCTAAACCTACTACGTTTACATCCCTTGCGATACCGACGCTTTTATTTGTGTTATTACTGCTTATTTAAAGTTGTGATCGTAACGGCAAATACACATCCGAACTACACAGCAGCTGAATATGCGGACATTTAAAGCGCAAAAAGTGGTACCCATTCAAGATTAGAAAAGTACATACGCGTAATAAATTAATAAAAGTGAATTATTGTCAGTGGTTACTGAGTAAAATTGAAGAGGACAGTCACTTACTTTCCCAAATTTGTTGGACTGACGAAAGCACGTTCACCAGAAACGGCATGTGGAACCAGCACAATCTGCACCATTGGGCACCCAAACTCCAAAATCTGCGCGTTTGGCAGGAGTCAACCCATCAGTAGATACAGACCATTACGTGTAGGCAACAGATGCGTTGTGCGGTTGCCAGCTGCCAAAACGATGAATGAATTTTTGCAAGGGTGATCCCAATTTAAGTTACTTTTTTATTATTTAGTTTGTTAGAATATTTTTTTCAATTTACGAATTATTTTAACCTATCAAAATTAATATGATTAATGGGCACTAGCCCTTCCCTTGTGTAAAATTAATGCCACCATTGAAGTGCCACATTGTATATTTTTATAGGTAATGTCTACTAAGTATCTTGAGCCAGTTTTTATCATGTTTCTATAAATGACTACACAGCCGAGGTTTAAAGTCGGAAGAAAATAATATATACGAATTCCACTTATCCACCCCATCTGGCGTGGATAGGCAGACACGCGTTTCCGAGTATATCATCCTAGAGTGAATAAACGGAATACCCCATTTTTCGGCCAATATTTTCTGCAAGGTAGCGAATGGATACGAAAACTTGAATTTCAGGTTTCTGAAGTTATATTTATTGCATATTGCGGTATATCGCGTTTTTACATCTCGTCGGGTTAACCAATTTGGCTGGGGTAAGAAAAAGGGAAATCTCCTGCCGAGCAAGTTGTTCGGTCTTGGGAGCGGCTAACGCTCCGTGTGATAGTTCATGCATATACCGTAGTGCTTCGGGACTTTAATAGAGTGATTTAGACTTCGGTGCGTTTCGCTTGTAGCGCGACGACAGCGCCGTCCCAATTTATCTGTGTAGCGCAGGTCCGTCAGCGGGAACACGCGCCGGGTAGCCGTCCCTTGAACCCGTTGTATGCACCTCGTATAGCGTGCAGCCCACACGACTTAGCGCTGCTGTTGAATTTTTAAGAACCTGACACGCGCGCTTCCCGCGTAACGCAGCGGACGCCCTTACAAGACGTGTCAAGGCGTCAAACATCTTGCGATTGCTAACTGTAGGCCACGTTTTCAATACCTGTAAGAAAACTTCTGAAAGAAGTGGCCAACAGTCTATCACACAATAGCTTGCAGATGTAAACTATGTACCAAATGCACTCGCGACAGTTGGTCAAGCGTTTCCTGCGAGTAGTTGCGAGGGCAATAGATTGAAAGTTTACATCAACTCGCAACGGATCTCACTGCTTATCGATCTAGTTTCGTATACAGGATGTCCTAGAAGTCGACGTCAATCCGGAATCGAATGATAAGGTCAAGACATAGTAGTTAACAGAAAAATATATAAAAAAGATATTTGCTTTGTATTTTAAAAAATACAGGCATTTATAAAAAAAATCGAGAAAATCTACACCCTATGACGGTCTTTTAACTCCTGTTGTTACAAATTTTAACTTTTTTAAATTTGTTTTTATTATGTAATCCTGAATAATGCTTCTGAAAATTGTTGCTTAAAATTTAAAGCAAACAGATCCAGTTCAGAAAAAAATATATATTTTTTCCAACCAAGTATTTAAAATTAATGCTTTGCCCAGTTTTAAATGACTGTACCGAAAAGAATTGTACTACACGAGTTTGGCAAGTAACTTTAAAAGTTGGCAGTAATGAAATAAGGATTCCAAAAGCAAGATTATTTGTTAAATTATTAAAAAAAAATTGTTTTAAAGAAACTAGTTGTTGTAAATTAATTTTCCTTACTTGTCTAAAATGATTTATGTGTACCATAAGTCTTTCCACAAGCCTGTTACTTAAAGTGTCAATTTTGGTAATTCAATCGGCAGTTTTTAATTGTCACGAAACCCAAGCTCGTAACAATATTTATTTCAGAAAAAATTGTAAGAATTCATACGATATGTAGGCAGTATTGCAATACTTCTAGAAGTGTCCTTGCAGGTGGAACACGGCCTAGATTCACAATTCTTGTTAACGATGATAATGATTGCTTCTTTGGTCTAATAGTTGTAATCGCGACTGCTAACCATAAGATCCCGTGCTCGAAACTCTAATCCGGGACAACAAAAAGCAGTTACTGAGCTTTCCTGCCAAGTAATTCTCAGATGGTCGTAAAGCCGTCGGTTCTGCGCCTTATCTCTCTGCTATTATGTCGCTTCGCCGTTCCATCGGACTATGATAGTGAGGTAATTGAGGGTGCACCTGTGCTTGCGTATAAGGCTAGTCTCCGCTGAGACTGGACGCCGTGACCGAAATTCAGTCTGGATGACACATAATTATGATAAAGGCAAATTAACATGAGTTACTGAAGATTTAATTATTTATTTATTATTTTATTTTTTATTATTAGTAGTGTAGTTGTAACACAAATAGATCGGCTCGACCGGGGAAGGACCACGCTCTCACAGAATACCAGCGTAAAATAGTAGCTTAACGTTGCTGTGTTTCGTATGGTGAGTGTAGAAAACTGGAGACCCCGTTTTACTGGAATGTTAGTCCACATGGGTGACAACGCATCTGCATTTTGATTCGTAATCATGGATAGAGATGTAGGTGTCCATGGGCCACAGCAACCACTTACCATCAGGTGTACTGTGTATTCGTTTGTCACCCTATCCTATTAAAATAAAACCTTTAATGAGAAAATCACAAGCTTTCAAACTAACATTTCGTGCACTGAAATTATAAAATATTATCTATTTTAGGACGATATGATCGACGATGTCCAGTCATTTGTTGCAGCAGCAGAAGTTTTAAAGGAATGTGGTGCATACAAAATATATGTACTGGCAACACATGGGTTATTGTCATCAGATGCGCCTCGGCTTATCGAAGATTCACCCATAGATGAAGTAGTTGTAACCAATACTGTACCACACGAACTTCAGAAAATGCAATGTAATAAAATTAAAACAATTGACATTTCGGTATTGTTAAGCGAAGCAATAAGACGCATTCATAACAAAGAATCTATGTCTTATCTATTCAAAAATGTGACACTTGAAGACTAGGCCTGAAACATTTCATGTAAGATAAATTTATCAAAAAGTAATTCATTTAAATTCTTTTATATACCTAGTATTATATGGAGAATGTAATATACATACAAACATTATTTAAATAATATTTTTATAGTATAAGTGCAGAGAATCGATTCCTAAGTAATATCAGTCTTCTGAATAAAATCTTTACAAAATAATTGCCTAAATACTCTACTTAATTTCAAGACGCCGTTAAGTCGCATGTTCTCTCTATCACTTGAAGTCAAGATGACTGCGACACTACGACCCTTAACGTCATTTTAAAATTGAGTAGCGTTTGAGTATTTAGCTAAATGTCTCTTAAATTAACATACACATCATGTTAGTTCTTATTTGTCTACTTCTGTAAGTATTATATTTTACCATAGTTTATAATAAGATTTGACAATTGAATTTGAAAATATTTTCTTTTGTGAGATATGTTCAACTGATAATATAATATAATAGTAACATCTAAAGCATTGCCGTTACCAAATAGTTGAAGTGCCTATTATTTATATAAATGTGTATGTATTATATTATATACAGAAAGCATACAAGCTCTTTATAGCATTATAACGATTTGGCAACAAGTCAAAATAAATGTTTTTTTTTGTCTAGAAGAAAGCTCTGTTCTTTATCTCTTGAGCTTATGGTCCGGACGCTCGTATTCCCTATATTTACGATTGATTTTTCTGTAAACATTTGCTTTGGTATAAAATTGTCATAATCTTATAAGTAATTACAGCCCAGTGATTAATTTCAACATACATATTTCTTTTACTATAATTGTGGGAATCAAACTGCTTTTTGTAAGTTATCGAATTTTTCCAAAGTTTTTACGAATATTGTGTGTGTACTATACCATAAAATAAAAAGGTTAATTGTATTGAAAATATAAATAAATATCTTAAATATCATCTTGTTTTATTAATGACTTCATTTTATTTTAAATGCTAATTGTACGTTCAAAATTCTTAGAGCTGGATACAAAATTGTCATGGATTTCCTTCTTTAACCTTTTGAGCGCCAAAGTCACCTATACTTGACCAGCACCTGCGAGCTCTGAGCGCCAACGACGCCATATAGTTGACAAAAAACCCGGCCCACAAGATTATGAAATATAGATATTGGAAAATTATTACTGGTATTTGAATTCTACACTCCTCAAAAAAGAATAACCCAGCAACATGTGAGTATAAAAAACAAGTCTCCTAAAGGCCACAAGTACTAAGAAACATTGAACTAAAAATAATGGATTTTTATCTAAGCAAATACTGTGTCCAACACGCCAAAGTCGTCTATGTTTGACCGCTAGTGTTGTAATGCGTTAGACATAGATTTATTGAAAACTATTCAAAATTAAACGCAAACGTGTTATTATTGATATTTGAATAAAACAAAAGGTGAGAAACATAAAACTATCATCAGCTACATAAATAAAAGAAAATTTCATCAAATCAAATTCGCATAATAAATCTAATATCTCAACTCTGGCGCATCCTTAGCGCGTCATCGATTATCAGTTCCTTGGGCGCCGTGGTCAAGGATAGACGACACCCTGATGACGTCATAAACGAATAGCGGAAAAAGTAGTGTAGTGCAACATGAACGATTCCTCAGAGCTCATTCGCATTTTGGAAAGCGTCGATGACGATGGATTTTTTTATTTTAATAATATAAAATGACAAATAATAAATGTTTATTTTTTTCTTAAGGTATGAAGAGCAATTTTACATTTTGAGTTGTGCGATTTTCTTTATATTTGCTGATGACATTTCCATTTTTATTCCGCATACAAAAGACCAGATACAAATTTAAATAATAAATTTAATCAAGTATTGAACCACGTTACAAATTGGCTGACACATCACAACCTAGAAATTCATTTTAATAAAACCAAAATTATGCAATTCCGACCGGTTCAAAAATTACCATTAAATATCGCTTTTACTTATAATAATATACATATAGGAACTGTTGATAACTTAAACTTGTTAGGCCTGGAAATCGACTGCCATATAAACTGAAAAGCCCATATAAATAAAGTAAAAAATAGGCTATCAAAATTCACTTATGTATTAAGAGAAATAAAGAAAACCACAGATGTCCCCAGCGCTCTGTCAGCATATTACCCATACACATCTTCGTGGCTGTCATACGGTGTCCTGTTGTGGGGAAATAGTAAAGATGCACAGCAATTATTTATAATGCAAAAAAAGTATAAGAATCTTGGCAAACATAAAAGTTCCAGAAAGTTGTAAGCCCCACTTCAAAAAGTTTAAAATGTTGACTTTGACGTCTATTTATATTTGGGAAACATGCAAATTTGTAAAAAACTTTATATATATGAATATTTTGATACAAATACTATTTAATTTATGTGGACAACTTCGGCCTGTGACTATCTAATTTAATTTAATGTTTTTATTTAAATATTATATTTTACTAAATTTTATTTTTATTTATAATAATAATTATTATTTTTACTTGACATTGTGATTATTAATTAAATTAAATTTACAGAATTTTAAAATAATATAATCTAATAATGTAATTTATTAATGAAATCTAATATTGTAGTTTAAAAATAATATTTAATATTTTTATAATTGCTACGCCCAAACTGGGTTCAAATGCGGACTATTTTCTTAAAAACATCACATTTATTGTTACCATTTGATTGCAATAAAGATTATGATCATGATAATCTCAAAATCATCTGGTAGCATCAGCATCACACAATTACTGTTAGCACAGCATCTAACCCCCATTGTGATAAGAGCGTAAGACTTTTCTTCTGTGTTTCACTTGGCCTACGCCTCCCCGATCCACGACACAAAAAATATTTTGAGTCGATCTCTTTATATTTTAGTTAGATCGATTTCGAAATCGATACACAACGTGCGACATGGCTACATCTCTAAGAAAGTTTCAAAAAGGAAAGTCAGCTACGCCGTTGTCACGGTAATATTATCTATACAGTATTGTAACTCGGCCGTATCTTTCAAATAAATGCCTACAGCCGTGCGGCACGTAAACATGTGATAGGGTTACCTGCCTCCAGCATTTTTACATTTGCCTATTTTGTGTTTCCATTTAGTTTTATGATTGTAAATATACTTTTTATATAAACAAATAAAATAGGTACTTTGTGAATTGAATAGGAAGTGTTCAATAAAAATGCGTGTCGTTTTTTGATTGGTAGATACAAGACGCACCAATAGATGTTTCACATCAGAATCACATACAACATATAAAAATCAAAATGGCGTGTCATTAATTATATTATATTACATTCATTTTATAGAATATGGATAGCAAACGAGCAAACATTCCACCTGATGTTAAGTGGATGCTGTGGCCCATAGATAACTACATATTTTTTTTTCAATTAATTAAAAAATCATGTTTATGTTTGAATAACAAATCGGTTAAATAAATTTGCGACCGAAAAATATTTGCACCTCGGCTGAGACTTACGAAATGATTTATTATTAGATTTTTAAATACAAAAAATCCGCTTTCCAATATAAAGCTAAAAATAATATAAATTAAAAATTGTTTTGGGAAACATGGACAACGTGGAGAAAAGGAATATCTTTTAATTGGTTATAGATACCTGCAACTACTTTACAATTTATATGTTTGTTTTTAAATGAAGTTCAGATTTATTATTTCTTTATTTCTATTCTATTATTTATTTCCTCCATTTTTTTATATATTTCACAAAATCATGACTGCGGCACAGTCTCGACTGTCTGCATGCCGAGCGCATGCCGAGATCGAGGCGCGTAGGCATAGCTCTCGCTTCGTCCGTTTGTATGAAGTTGGAATACTGTATAGATAATATTACCGTGCCGTTGTCGTCCAGTCGTGACAGTGACGTCATCACGATGGAGAGTAGTGTTGTCGTTTACTACTATTTTATTGTTATTGTTTGTTTTTATTTATGAACAAAGTACATATATAAAAAGAGTGGAAGACAGCGCAAGATTAAATAAAACATACCAGATTATAAAGAGTTGTTTATTGCATAAAAAACCAACAAAATCAAGTTATTTTGTGTTATCGATATATCAACTCTTGGCAACACTATTTTTTTCGTAGATATTTTTGTTTACTTTTCGCTTTGGCGTACAGGACACGGTAATGCGTTTTCGGCGTGGCGCTCAAAAGGTTAATGAATGATCAATGTCGTAGATATAAATTCTGAGGAAGAGAGTAAAGTGTGGGTGCTAGTAGCGTAGTAGATCGTGAATTTTGAGATGATAGAGGTCGCATAAGTTACACGATGCCCAGTTCAGGTTTAGAGGTGGATTATCCACTGAGAGTGCTGCTATGCCGAGCTTGAAGCATACTGTCAACTATTATACGAAGAGAAGGACGCCAGTATACGCCTCGGCCTGTCAAAAGCCTTTGATCGTGTAAATCAGAGTTCCCCAAACTTTTTTGTGTCGTAAACCTTGCCATGTTTTTGTTTGGACCCCCTACTTATCCCTTACCTGATATTGATTTCCTGTAAATTTCTAACTGTAATGATGTTTAGTGTTAAAAACTTAAGGTAAAAACACATGTTAATTTATACATTTATTATTTGAATTTAAATTAAAACTACTCAAAATAAAATTTTGTATCTGTTATGTAAAATATACGTAGCATTAAATAAACATTAAATAAACTATAAATAAAATAACATAAGCAATAAGTCAATATTTTAGTGAGAAGGATGAACCTGATGCTTTAATAATAAATTATCAACATTTGGCGTCAATTTTCTAAGGGTTAATCTTAAATCTCCTGGGCTAATGATGTCCAGACTGTTTGTATTTTTCGTTAGGAGATTGGTAACAGCGCTGAACCCTCTTTCCACTAGGTATGACGATGGAAAGGAAATTAAAAATTTCCTCGCTATATTCCATAATACAGGATAAGTAATGGGTATGTTGTTTTGCAGCCAGAATTGCTGATATCCGTTTTTAAACAGAACCTTAAGTTCTTCGTTTGTACTTAGTTCAGTCAGTTCCTCTTGTATTATGACATTCGTTTCTTCTATGTCACCATATGGATTAATTATCCACGGTGGTATTCTCTCTCTCTAGTCGGTCCCTCATGACTGAGGATCGTGATCACCATCACGGAGAGTAAATTTATTGTTTATAATCTCTCTCCACCGGGTCCTATCGCTGGCCATACGGAGAGCGTCGTAGAAATTTCGCGCACCGACTTCTTTGACTTGGTCGGACCACCGGGTTGGAAATCTACCTCTGGGCCTTCTTCCCTCTACGTTTCCAACAACTATCAATTTTTCGATACTTTCGTCCCCGCGGCGAGAGATATGACCAAAATAGCTGAGGATGCGCTGAAGACATGTGGTGGAAAGACGCGTCTTGATCTTGAGTTGCGATAGGATTGACACGTTTGTGCGCTTCGCAGTCCACGGTATTCGCAGCATTCGCCGCCAGCACCACATTTCGAACGCATCAATTCTCTCCCTTTCTCTGACGCGTATAGTCCATGTTTCCACTCCATAGAGAAAAATTGGGAATATAAGAGTATATACTAGGCGTAATTTAGTATTATTTGTTATGCTTCTGTTTCTCCAGATGTTTGTCAGCCTGGTCATCGCATCCTCAGCTATTGCTATTCTACGCTTAATTTCGGGAACGCAAGTACCCTCATTTGAGATCAGAGATCCCAGGTATATATAACTCTCCACAACGTCGATCCCTTGAATGCTGCAAGTGTTGGAAAGTTTGCTAGCCCGGTCTATAACCATGAGTTTCGTTTTATTCCTGTTGATTGACAGACCTAGCTCTTCGCTTTCTAATTCTAGCTTATGCAGCAGCTCCTCCATGTCCTCATAAGACGTTGCAAAAAGCACAGTGTCGTCCGCATATCGCAAGTTAGCCACCCTTTTTACCCCCAATATGAAACCCTTTATCCCATCCTTCCATGGTTTTCCGCATGATGTACTCCCCATATATATTAAAGAGCAACGGAGACAGTATACAACCTTGTCTCACGCCTTTCGTAGTCATAAACTCTTTGGAAAGACTGCCATCGAGTCTCACATAAGATCGGTTGTTATCATACAGGTTGGCAATTAGGCTGACTAGGTGTGTTGGTACTCCCATTTTGACCAATATTGACCATAGTTTATCCCAACGGACGCAGTCAAATGCCTTACTGTAATCGATGAAGAACAGTAACACTGGATTGGCAAACTCGCGACTCTTTTCAATAATCTGCCTGATATTTAAAATTTGTTCTCTTGTGCCCTTGCCCTTTACGAAGCCAGCTTGCTCGTTGGGAATCTGCCTGTTTAGGAAATTCTTAAGACGTTGATTTATTATATACAGCATGACTTTGCTGGCGTGCGAAATTAAGGAGATTGTCCTGTAGTTTGTACAATTACTTTTGGAACCTTTCTTATGCAAGGGCACAAAAACAGATTCAGTCCATTCTCTAGGCCATACGCCTGTATTCCAAATCGAGTTGCAGATGTTTACTATAATTTTCCGGCCTATTGGACCTATGGCTTTTAAAAGTTCTGCTGGAATGCTATCTTTACCAGGTGATTTGTTCGTTTTTAATGCCTTTATTGCTTGTTCTACTTCGGCGTCTAAAATACTAGGTTCTGGGTCATTCATAGTATTCCAATTATTGTTAACACGAGCAGGTGTGTCCTGTGTACAGTAAAGTTCGGCACAGTATTGTCTCCAGCGTTCCAACACTGTACCTAAGTCGCTAAGTAGGTTTCCGTTTTTGTCTTCTATGGCCCATGTTTGAACGATCTTGCTCTTGCTTAGTTCGCGCACCCTTTTAAAAAGTTCGTGGGTTTCCTTCTTTTCGGCGTGCCGTTCGAGTTCGCAGCAGATATTGTTGATGTAATCATTGGTGTCTTTTCGGCACCGCCTCTGTATCTCCTGACTCAATTCTGCGTAGCGTTTATGATCTTCTGAAACGAAACCCTTTTCCTTAAGCATGCGCCTTTCCAATATTATTTTAGATGTCTCCATCCTAAAATGACCTTTCATGGTTGCTGCTGCGTGAATTTTATTTTTATTCGCTTGCTCTATAATTGCATCTCTTAACTCTTCCCACGATACTTTGCAGTCGTCTTTGTTGGTACTCTGTGCTGTCATCGCCGTAAGTGAGTTCTCCAACCCAGATCTAAAGTCGCTAATGTGAACCGTTTTAAAATTCTGCATAGACTTCTGTTTGTTAAGTTTCTTTAGTCTAAGTTTAAATGTACACATGAGAAGCTGGTGGTCGCTTCCGCAGTCTGCTCCTGGGTAGGTCTTGGAGTTAAGTATAGAGGATCTCCATCGTGACTGAATCATAATGTAGTCTATCTGGTTTCGAAAACGATCGCCGGGAGATATCCAGGTGTATAGTCGTCTAATATGCTGGCGAAAGCAGGTGTTCATCAGAGTGAGGTTTTCTTCGCTACAGAACTGTAACAATCTATCCCCTCTTTCGTTACGTTCTCCTATTCCAAATAGACCAACGTGCCGTCTTAAATGGTTATCATCTAATGTGACACCGACCTTTGCGTTGAGGTCACCTACAATCATAGTAATTTCTCGTTTTGGTATTGCTTTTATAGTTGCGGACAGATGACCATAGAAAGCCTCCATATCTTCTTCAGTACTTTGAGCTGTAGGGGCATAAACTTGGATGATGTTTAGTTTGCATGGTTTGGCGTTTAGCTTAAGAGTGAGTATTCTCTCGTTAATAGCTTTATATCCGAGAACGCATTTGTTAATTAGTGGTGGAACGATGAATGCGACTCCTCGGTTGCTTTCATTTTCAGGTCCAGAGAAGTATACTGTATTACCCAAGTCAGATGTAAAATAGCCAGAGCCTCTCCGGTGAGTTTCACTCAAACCAAGTATGTCAATTTTCTTTCTTTGCATTTCTGTTTCTATAATGCTTAGTTTCCCGTCTTGAATGAGGCCGCGAACGTTCCAAGTCCCGATGGAGTATATTTGCTTAGCTATGGGTGTTGAAGCTGTAGATGCACCAGAATAGTGAATTCCTTGCGGCGTCGCCTGGTGAGTCGCGATGGCAAGGCCGGTAGCACATTTCACACCACCTTGCCCGGAGAGGTGGCGCCGGGTGTTGGCCGGGTCGCATGACAAAACTTTACTCTTTTTCTGTGTGTCCATAGGTGATTTTCTTGGGAGATTAGTGCAGTGGTTTCCCATTGCCTTCTGCACCAGTCTTTTAGGGGGTATTTGGTCCCCAAGGCCTCTGAAGCCTCTTCCAGTTAGTTGCCAAACTGGGCGTATGGATATCCCGCCATTGTTCGGTCGCCATAGCCTCGTCAGTTTTCTAGCAGGGGGCACCACGACGTTTGGTCGTCGTCAGCTATTCGTATGAATCACTGGCGCGTGCAGGTGAGGTTGGCATTTGGGTCGGTTAAGATGTTGAACACCGTTCTCCCCTTACCCCCCACCCCCCACGATTCACCTTTAGTGTCGGTTATAAAAGTTCTTACGAAGAGCAATTCTTCGTAGATTTCTTGATTCATAATAAAACAAACATATGCCAATAATAATGCTGTATTATCAGGTAAAGTTGACTCGTCCAGTTGTATAGAGAAATGGGTCGTTTGCAAATAATTACATAAGAAGCTTACAATATCAGAACTCATTTCATCAATACGTCTTTCAACAGTATTGTTGCTTAAGGGAATTCTTTTAATGATATCAGATGCAGGTTTGTGTAAAACAGTTTTTAAAACCTCTTCAACGGCTGGCAAAATTAACTTCTCTCCGATAGTATACGGTTTTCCGGATTTTGCTATAAGTATTGTAAGACGCCCGCAAACTATCATCATGTCTTTGTGACGTCGAAGCGAACATTCTGTCCAGTGTAGGTTTCTTCTGAAGTTTATCTTTGAGTGTTTGAAAGTATTTCAAATCTTTCTCTGTTTTATCAGGGTGGCATCTTCTCAGATGATCTTGCAGTTTAGATGGTTTCATAGCGTCATTGCCCAAAACTTTGTTGCATAAAAGGCACATAGGCAATTGTTTATCCGGCAATGATGGAATGAAGCCAAATTTCAAATAATCGACACTGTACTGTCTACATTTCTTTTTAGATTCGGTAATGGCATCAGTCATCTGTGGGCAAAATTAAATTATTTAAATAAGACAGAAAATCCAGCAGCTGTATATTAAAAATATTTTTTGATTTTTCCGAAAACATTCCATAATTCGAACATCTTCTTGCAACAATTAGCTCGAATTACGGAGATTGCACTGTAATTATAATACCGATTGCTAAAACTTTCAAAAAGAAACTATTGAGGAGTACTCGTGTAATTTTGCATGATTGAATATTAAACTACTAATAACTAAAGTCATGATTGGCGTAATTTATCTATCTTTGCTAACTACGAGTACAAAACTAAAATTTAATAAAAAATAATGTACTTGCTTTTCTCCAGCACTCTCAAACAAAATAACACTGACTCACCATAATTTGTGTGATATACTATCTGTTTATATTTTTTTAAATATTTTCTTAGCACTTTCCTTTTCAAGATTCAGGAAACGAATAAACGTATTTGTCCCACATTCGTATTTATAGAGTGATGAATTGAACAAGTCAGTGCAAGGTAGTGAAGCTCTGAGACTGCGACTCTCAGGTTTTTACAAGTTCAAAATGTTTTGCGACCACAAAGCAAATACCAACATCCTACAACTTACACAATTTTATAAACATATATAATAAATTTTTTACTTCATAGGTACTTTTATAAATAATGTATATGTTTTGATATTATAAGATAGTATGATGTAAGTAAATAGGTACTATCAGTGTATGTGTTGAGATCCATTATCGTGGACCCCCATTTTCGTTTCATGGACCCCCAAATTTTTTTCGCTGACGTAGACCCCTTACAGATTATCATAGACCCCTAGGGGTCGATATAGACCACTTTGGGAATCACTGGTGTAAATTATGGCTACTTACGGGACAAGTTAGGGTGTGCGGTTGTCCGATGGAATGCATCTCCCTTCTCAAATTCTTGTATGCAAACCAGAAAAATCAAGTAAGATGGGCCGTTACACTATCGGATAAGTAAAGATTGCAATGTGGCGTAAGACGGGGGGGGGGGGGAGGTTAATCTAGTTGACGATAATTGCTTCAATAATGTAAGACATGGTGCTGCTGAGTCCCTCAATAAATACACTGAGGACGATATTGTCCAATATATGAGACATGTGCGAAGACACATGGGCTAAAATATAACGCTATTAAAAGTCAACTTCTTATATTCAAAGCAGGCAAACAGCTCTCCCATACAGCCTCCAGTGGCCCTCGATGGGGTGCCCCTAAAGCTGGTGGATAGTTTTAAATATTTGGAACACATTGTGACAGGAGACCTACGGGATGATAAGGACATAGAAAGGGAGCGCAAGGCGTTGACAGTGGCAGCTAATATGCTCACAGGCAGGTTCACTAGATGTACAGATAAGATAGGTACGGTTAAAGTAACGCTTTTCAAAGCGTTTTGTCAATTATTTTACTCTATAGTTAATAAAAGATGCGACAGCTGTCGGTAAAAGCACGCCTATGAAGTCCTGAATTTCTTAGTAGTACAGACAGTACCTGTCTATGTCATACTTTTTGGGCATGCCGACCTAATTAGTGCATGCCCACAAAGTATGACATTGACAGGTACTTTCTGTACGTAGACAGAGAAACCTATAGACAATTTGACGCCTTCTTTTGTATTTGCACACGATAAAGATAGATTTATGCATACGTCTTGCATAGAAATGAGACAGAGCGGTGTGATTGTTTGTCCCTTTTTACGTGCCGGTTTTTTTTTGTTTAGCAAACTACACTTTGCTAAACAACTTTGACAGTTCGTAGAAATCTAAGAAGTTTACAAGTTGGTTTAAATGAGAAAAAAGTGTTTTGTGAGCTTAAGATTGGTGAATATTGTTCAGTTCAGTTATTAGAACAATTAAAATTTTGACTTCATAGGCGTGATTTTTACTGAGAGCTGTCGCAGAGATCAAGCTATCTTTTATGAACTATAGTGGATTGCGTTCTGCGCAGTATATGCGCGTCAAACTTACAATGCTCTGCGCGTACAGTATAATAACGCTTTCATGATGTTACGGCTGCCATGGCATGCATGCACATGTATACAGATGCATAGCATTGCAATGCATCCGGCATGTTTGCGCAAGCGCGTACTAATACTTTCCAAGCGATCGTTCGGAATAAAACAGCCTAACCAAGCCTAACTCTTGCAACGCTTACGAAACAATACAGCATTCTTATAGCGATATCTGTAAGATATGACTGTCCCATACAGTCACTGGGTCAGCACAGTCAAGATTAAAATAACGTGCTTTTACTTGCAATACTAACATAGTTTTAAGTCAATATTGTAACTAACAATATATAGACTCATAGTCTGTAATAAAAATTTTATAAGGGATATCTATATAGTTTTCTCATCTGGTTGAACTGTATAAATATGTGGCGGCGCTGTCGTCTTCCGAATCAATATATATATATATATATATATATATATATATATATATATATATATATATATATATATATATATAAGAATAATTCGGGAACTATCACACTGAGTATTGGCCGCCCTCTGGGCAGAACACCTTGCCCGGCGGGAGATCTCCCCTTTTCCTTCCACCGCTAAACCGATGAAAACCACCGTGATTTGAACACGCAACAATGCAACATTCAGAAACTTCAAGCTTCGTCATCGTCATTAAGTACCCCCTCCATTCGCTCCCGAGCAGGTATCGTCTGCAATATATACTTTTGGCCTAACAAGTGGATAATAACATTTTCAGTAAAATTCAGTAGAGGTATTCTCTCCGATCTGTTCAATCCAGATTGACTATTATGTATTCTTGCAGCATTATGTATAAACATTTGAAAAATGTGAATAGCGAACTTTTTGTACCAGTATTTGGTTTTTTCATGCTCTCATAATATGAAATCATTTGGTCAGAGTGGTCTACTCCTCCAATTCCGTTATTGTAATCAACAACAATATTAGGTTTTAGTTTAAGTTGATTCCTGCGATTTCTGATAGTTATTTCAGGATTGTGCATATTTGAAATGGTTAGAACATCGCGTTTGTCTTTCCATTTGCAAACAGCTACTTCCCCCTTTCTTCTTCAAATCATCTCACCTTTCTTCAGCTTTGCCGATGTCACAACTTTTGAATTACCCTTACGGGTTGATTGCAAAGTTCCGCCAGCCGAAACTAGTTGCACTGTTAGTTCGTATCTAGCTCCCGAACACGAAGCAACCTGTCGTGTTGCTTCCTGTTTTCCCGCCAAATTACGAAAGAATACCATTTTCTTTGCCGACTACGAGTATAGCCCTATACGAATATACTCGTAGTCGGCATAGTCGAATGGATTTATATTCTACTATGCCAAGTACGATTTATCTCGTAGCTGTTTATATGTATGACGGCATACGGCATAAACATACCAAAATATTCTGGCGCTGAAAGGGTTAATATTTGGTGCCAAAGTATCAAATTTGTGTTTTACGTCATTTAAATTTAAGTTGCAGTTATTTATAAAAAGTTCGCATTTGCTAAAGTTAAGCTCCAAACCAATGGCTTCAAATTTATTTTTGATTGAAAAAAAAGGTCAGAAAATACAGTTTCCATATCACCTCCTAAGGTTCCGTCATCCAGATACCAAATATTGAATTTAGAATTTAAACTTTTGATTATCGGATTTATAGCCAAACTAAAAATTGCTAGTCCAAGGGGATCACCTTGTTGACAACCTACTTCCGAGGATAATTCATTAGACCAATATAACAATTTTGTTGGGTCAGCGTAACTGAGAAGAAGATAATTGTATATTTCCGGTATATGTTGATTTATTTCAGTCAGCAGGGTCCCCCTATTTACCGAATTGAAAGCATTTTTGACATCAATTTTGAGCAACACGTCAGGATGTCCATATGTTAGGAAAGAACGTAGGGCATGGACGGCTGCCTCACACCCTCCTTTTACACCGAAGCCTAACTGTACGGGTTCAAATTCCGAATTTAATTTCTGTAAAATATGTCGAACAGCAATTTTGGAGGCCAGGCGTCGTAGTGTTGATCCAACAGCAATTGGTCTCACCCCTCCGTTCTTTTTGCTGAGAGCAATGAGGTTCGCGCCGAAAAGAATTGGAACAATTTCTGGATTGACATTACCGGAATACATAAAATTGATTAATTTAGTGATCGAATTTACAAGTTGCTCACCTGCATCACCCACAGAATGCGATGTTAAGTCTTTCAAATGTTGTGGTGAGATTCCATCCAAACCTGCAGCCGAACCTGGTTTAAAAAGATAAAATGGCATCCGTAACATCTTTGTTTTGAATTTGAAGGCATGCTTGCCCCACTGTTGGTCGGTCGAGAAAATATGGGTTTACTGGAGCTGGAGGATGTTTTGTCCGTAAGGCCTGAAGGGTGTCAGGGGTATCTGGTGAAAGCACCTCGTTGGAGAACAAAAGGCGAGCGGCACCTTTGAGATCTCCGTCACAGAATTTGTTTTCGATTAGTTTGTTGCGATTACGAGGGGCATCATGTTTGATTAGAGGTGCGGGAGAAGGTGAGGAGCTGACAGCACAGTTATTTTTAATCTTTTGTGTCAAGGATAAATTTGGTTTATCAGTTTTTGTTATATGTAGTGTGCTGTATGAAAATAAAAATAGCTTCTGCCAGTCTTGAGTACAATTGCTTATGTAACATTTCTGGATTAATTGTGACAAATGTGTAGCAACGGTTATTAGAGCTCCTCGAGGGATTCTTTTAACTGTCGGTATACTATTTTTCAAATGGCTAAGATATGTGTGAAAAGGAGTTGGAAAGTTGGCTGCAAAAGTAGGCGTACTTGGAATAATGGGGTGTATGTGTCTAAAGGTGAACTGTTTTGGCTAATACATTTCCTGTGTGTTTTTGTAGTGTGTATGTTGAGGCCTTTTAAAGATTTAAATGACTTGTTGCACTGTGTACATATAAGTGTTGCGTTTGCCGTGTCATCACTAGATTGGGTTACGGACTGCATTCACAACAGTTAAATACAATAACAAAAAAGAATAACTTAAAACAAATTCAAAAAACACAATAAAGTAACTTAAAAATTACACTGAAGATATAAAAAAGTCAAAGTCAAAATATGACGGCTGCTTGTTTTGGTAACAAAACGCATGCGTCGTTACGTAGGTGCGTCACAGGACGGTTCTGCAATTGGAAGCTGTAGTGTAAGAGATCCACGGAAGTATGGCGTCGCTAGAACAAACGATGGCGGTCTTAGCAACCGTGTCTTGAAGTTATCATACGCGGACTAGAACTTTTCAAATACTGAACAGGCACTGTAGTGGGAACAACAACAAAATCCCCATGCGCAAATATGAAAAATATCCCGACAAACTCTTATATGGCTTTGCGATACGATAGCTCTTCATCAGTCAATCAAATATATAATATTTCAGAAATCCTTTGTTGCGAATTGTTTTGTTACATTTGGCATATTATGTCACAATCTTGAAAAATTTTTATGTCTCGTAGTTAATTTCAGATATTATATAAACCACTATTATACTATTTAAATCTACGACAACAATAAAAGTTTCCTTTGTGCACTAAAATTTTACAATTAAAATGTAAAGTTATTTTTATTAAAATATTTAGACAAAATAAACATAGTTGACACCTGTCAAATTATTTTTTTTTTGCCATTCAAGGCCTGCCATTTTTTCACGATTCCAACTATCAGGAGTTTTAATATTATTTATAGTTGCCATTTGATAAGCAAGGCTTCGAACGTCTTTAGTGGATACCTAACCCATAAAATTTTAACGCACATTCTTTGATATATTCTGTCAGTGATTTTTCTTGTTCATGACATTTTGTTGACATCATAATTGGGTGTCAATCGCTGCTTGTGTAAATCCGCAGTACTAACATTTACATTTTTTTAATGTAATGTTGCAGTGTTGGATAGCATACATTATACTCTTTAGCTGTTTTTCTGATACTCCATCCTAGCCTATAATGTCTGATAGCCTGAAGCATGTTATCAGCAGTGTGGTTACCTTTCTTTCTTTTATTAACTTTAGTGCGCGCCATCTAAAACAAAAAGTAAAAATTACAATGCATCAGTAAATATTTAACTAAAAGAAAACGTAAAACAAAAGAAAAAATGTTAGTAGGTTATTTGTGTAGATATAATAAAAAACACAAACACTAGCAATGGGCCACATGGCAAACAATGGAACACGGTTCGTACACAATGAAACATGGCTCATTGTGTACAACGGGGTTTCGTTTCATTGTGTACTATATGTGACATATTTCTAAAACATTGAAATAAAAATGTAAAATAGAGTCAGAAGAACGAAAGAACATATAGCTGACGTGAAGCACCGACGCTCCGGGAAGTCTGCAGTCTGCGAACATGTTCAAGATCGTCCCCACCATTACATTCGTTTTGATAAACCACAAATTCTCGCAAAAGAACACCGATTCCTACCAAGGATGATACGCGAGGCTATTGAAATTAAAAAACATCCAAATTTCAATAGAGAAGATGGATGGGTGCTGCCACCTGCTTGGGATCCTATAATTAACAAAATTAAAACCAAACCTAAGCATACCACTGCAAGACTTCATGATACTACGAGATAAGCTCGTTTTGCGTAAATCGGACCAAAAATTAATATTCAAAAACTGAAGGTAGCCGGACTAACTGTGACATTGGGACGTCAAACATCTCAGTCCCCCCTAAATTTAGTTTTATACAATCAAGTATGTTTTGTACGTAACTGAAATCTGTAATATACGTACAATGTCAAGCAATATTAAGAAAAAAAAAAACTTTAACACATAATAATGAAAAATCGACAAATATTATTAAAAAATCTTACTTTTTTGCGTAAAATCCGTATAATGACCGCCACGTGTCTGCTTCGCACACGCCGCAGTCGCGAACTGGGGCGGTGGGAGGGGACTTGGGGCCGCGTCTTTATGTACTGTGCACTATCTGGCAACTACGCATTTTTGAAATATAGCAATGTTTCATTGTGTACTACTGGCTCAATGTTGGACAGGTGAATATATATATATATATATATATATATATATATATATATATATATATTCCTATGTTTACCGTCAAGCGGTAGTTCATCCATCATTGTTCAATATGAAGTGTAAAATAATTAATTTGAAGAAGGAAGTAAACAAACCTTTTGGCAGATCTATCTTTTACAAAAGTGAAAAAAAAGGGATGTCTTTTGTGAAAATTGAAACCTATAAAGCGGCACCAGTGTATCGACATTCGACACCTGTACACACAGGGTACATTATATATACCTGGAATAGAGTTGCTAGTCGATTCCGTGGTACAGAGACATCTATAGTGGAGTTGTCGAACTAAACGGACGATATATCTATCTATAAATATATTCTATATGTAGTACAGCCCCATCCCTGGTGTACTGATTATTTTTAATTAATTTTACACATTAGATCACCTAATTCTGCAACACTAGTTTTGTGCATATAGGCACAAAACTAGTTAGTTGCAGAATTATGTAATCAAAGGTAAATCATAAAAAAGAAAACTCAATTTAAAAATAATAATCATCTTTATTCAGGTAATTTACACCCATAACCAGTAAAAAAAAAATTAAGAATTAAGCAATCTACACAATTTCAGAAATAAATAAATAAATGTCGATCAATCAATATATTTCATCAAAGTAACAATTTTAAATTAATAAATCCAACAGTAATTATAAGTAGGTAGTAATGACAGTATACAATGTAAATTAATCGAAATAAAATAACATAAAATTTAGTTTATTTACCTAAGGTCTTGGTATTTAAAATAATAAAGCAACTTATCTACTACACAAAAGTTATAAGAAAAATAAAATAAGATGCACAAATTACAAAAAAATAGTACAATAGACAAAAAGTTGAAATATCCAATATCTTGAAAACGGTTAGGTTTGATGTATGGTGTTTCATAGTCGTAATAGTCGGTAATGATGCAAATTACAACCCCCTAAAGGATCTAAGTCGACTTAACCAATATAATTTATATTGAAATATATATACAGGGTTACCCTGTATATATATTTCAATATTTATCTACTATGTTCCACTTGGCACTAACGTTTGATGTTCCCTGGTCACATACAGTAGCAAGGATTTTTAAAGCCAGACCCCTTCAATTTTCTTATATTTCTTTTAATCATTAAGGTTTATTCAGCTTTTTTTGTACTGCAAGCACAAAATGAATATGATATCGGCTGTTTATAGTTTTTAGAATACCTCTATTTTAAGTTCAGTCCTCACTACATCACCATTGTCAACTAAACCAGTAATTGAAATAATACTAGTCTTTACCGATTTTATCGCATATATTTAACTATAAATACCCGACGTTTCGAGCGCTTTACAGCACCGGAACGTTGGGTATTTATAGTTAAATATACGCGATAAAATCCGTAAAAACTAGTATTATATCAATGTGTAGTGTTCGCGTAAATATAAGAAATCATTATGTAAACCAGTAATCCTGTCATTTTTCCTGTCATAACGAATATGTGGTGTTAAGGCCATTTCATCAAAAACCAGTGTACACAATTTATCATTGGCTTTCATATTAGATAGATGCTTGCTTCTTAAGCTGGTAAAATATGTTTTCATTTATACCAGGCTTAATATTGGCCTTAGATACCATCCTGCTTAAGGCGAAAGGTGATGGCAGAACAAATATCTTTTGCAGCATCCTGTAGGCTCTTGGCTCATGTTAAAAAAATGTAATGCCATCACTTTTTCATCAGGTGTGAATTGTCTGTCCCTTTATGTTTACCACATTCTCGAAATTGTAGCATCGTAAAAACTGTTGCCATTGAGGTAAAACTTTTAAATGCTTAATGATTTCTTAAATTTACGCGAACACTACACACTGAATAAAACTAAATTTACGGATTCTATCGCCTTTATTTAACTGATTTTACTTATTTGTAATTCCCGACGTTTCAGTTCACGACGTTACAGTCCACCCCGTGACCATGGGTGCTGTAAAGCACCCGAAACGTCGGGAATTAAAAATAAGTAAAATCAGTTAAATAAACGCGATAGAATCTGTAAATTTAGTTTTATTCAACTTTTAAATGCTTTCAAGAAAGTAGTATTTTCTAATAGATTCATTTTCTTCTTCAGTCTTTTTGTTCTTTCTTCATACTTTCTTATTTCTCATTTGCTATATTCAAGCTTTTAAGTTTCTTTTTTAACATTGTAACTCTTGTACTAATTTGAGTCCTTTTGGGCTTAGCCACCTTCAAGCCTGAAATTAAAATGACAAAACATTATATTTATATAGACCAAGAAAATTTGTACTATAGTTTAGTAAAAATAAATTTAATTGTAGCAAGTTGATTGCATTTTGAATCATAATTTGGAACATAGTAGATAAATATTGAAATATACAATATGATAGGGTTACAGGTTAAGTCGACTTAGATCATTTAGGGGGTTGTAGTTTGCATCATTACCGACTTTTTCGACTATGAAACACCATACAAACTTAACCATTTTCAAGATATTGTATATTTTAGTAATGCAATAGTGGAGTACTTGTGCAGGCGAAACATGAAATATAATGGCAAAAGTGATAAAATATGTTTACTTATTAAAGTAATTATTAAAGTTAATATTTTGGTGTTTTCTTTGGTACAAGAGCGAGCAAAGGAAGCTCGGGACTTGGGGCACACCAACTCAGATAGGTTTGGCTAGAAAGATTTGTGGTTAATTTTTCATAATCCACCCAAAATAATGGGGGCTCCATCAACTAAACTTTGGTATTGCTTCGGTGAAGTGG
Source organism: Parnassius apollo (assembly GCA_907164705.1). Lineage (NCBI taxonomy): Eukaryota > Metazoa > Arthropoda > Insecta > Lepidoptera > Papilionidae > Parnassius > Parnassius apollo. Next base: position 7,573,100 of record CAJQZP010001218.1, on the reverse strand, counting down.
GGTCACGCCCCCTCCCTGACTACCTATTAAGGTGATTTTTCTTATAAATTATTTTATAAAATTTTGATCTTTAACATTTAATATAAAAATACCATGCATCTCATGGTGGGGGGACAGGTGGGGGGCGAAGAACACCTGTGAAAAATATGTATACTATAATGTAAATTATGGATCTTACAGCAATGTCGAATTTTACAGACTGAGGCAAATCAAGTAACTTCTCTTGTGATTAATTAAGTTTGGTAATAAGGCCAAATGAAATACTAACTTTTTTGTTCTTAAGCAAATGAATACTGCACAAATTTGGGCATCTAAACTTTAATTATTTATTTATTTATTTGTCACACCAACAAGATATAAACTACAAGCTTTCTAAGAGTAGACAGTAAATAGTTTAATGCTCAGTGATACCTCTTTTATAGGTGTAAACTACATGAATATTGAGCGTCATACTCATATTGCTTTTTGCTTTATAAATAGTTTTCTTAAAGGGAACATTACAATAAAAACAGTACAATCAGATTTACAATTACACAGTTTTTAACACATTACGTTTTGCTTACGAAAATATAAAACGATAAATTTCAATGTCAAAGAATTAAAATGTTATTATATAAGGGAAAAAAATGTTTATGAATAAATAAAGGAATGAAAACAATGTCAATGATAATATCAATTTGAATTACTAATTAAAAAAATTAAAATACAATTATTAAAATACAATTATTAAGATTAAAATTATTTTATACAGTAATAAAAAAAGAAACATTAAAAATTAACAATAAATATTTTAAAAATTGTTTATCAGTTGTGTGACTACCCTTTTAAAGTGACGTAAGGGGTCTGAGAAAATATCCAAAGTTTGTGTCTTTCGAAGTTTCTTCGAAATACATGGAACATCTTTGAATATAATTTGTTCACTCCCGGTATTACCAATATCTTTGTTATGTATCTCGTTGTAACTCCTCACTAATCTGTTTAGAGGAGCATAAATAGCCTAGATGTGACAGATAGGTATTAAATATAGATCAGTTTGAAAGAAACTAAGGCGTTCTTTATTAAGGCCGATTTACATTATCTTAATGTTTAGGAGAGTATTTTAGTACAACTTGAAAGGCAAGTTCTTTAGTGCTTTAGTGCGTTGCGAGTGAACGTTTACATTTCTTCCAGTAGAGTATCATTACAGCGCCACAATGAACGCGCAACGACGTCGGCAAATACGCTCTATTCTACGCAAAATACTAACTGTAGTTATGAAACAAATAGAAGACGAGATTTTATTCGAAATAAATAAACCGAAACGAATGTGGGAGCGTCAATGGATTAGTCGCAGATCCATGCTTGGAGGAAGTTCTTTGTTGCTAAAAGAACTGGCTATTGAAGATCTTAAAGAATATCGCGATTCGATGAGAATGACACAAGAATCCTTCAATTGGTTACTAAACAAAGTAAGGCATGCTATTGGAAAAGTGATACAGAACTCTTGGGCTACCTGCGTCTGCGCTAGGTATCACATTGTTTCCCAAGGTGACTTATATATAAAATAGAAAGAAGAAATAATATATTGACTGGTAGAACCTGTAAATAATTAGATTTACTCACAGCTATTAGTACATCCTGAAACACAGAAAATTTTATCCGCGGCCATCACTAAACTATACGAACTATATCCGGGAGAGAGTTCAAGAATAGCCAAGTCGTAAGAAAATATAGGAAAAATATCAAAAATCCAAAACAGTCAAAGCACAATCGTTACGTCAGAAAAACAAAACGCCAATTTCAAATTTAAAAACAAACAAAATGGTGGTAGAGGGTGGGCATGTTTAGAAATTAAAACACCAATATTTCATCTTCGAAATAAATGAATAAACTAGACTTAAAGCAGCTAAATCTTAATAAAATTAGTTGTTTAACTCATTTTCTGGTGAAAATATCTAAATTCACATTATTAACACGTCGATTTAGTCAATGTGATACGATCATCTAAAACAACGCACTTCCGAACGTAAAAGTACTCCAGCGCCGTCCTTTGGAGATTTGTGGAACTAAATATGTAATGCCAGTTTCAATAGAACAGAAAAATGCAATAAAATCAAACCGCAAACGTAATGTTTGCGTGTATAGTGATGCTAGTCAATTTTGCATTTGTAGTAAGTATTGTAGTCGAGTACCTGAGTAGTATCGATACTTTTAGTTCGATACCTGGTATTTCTGTACTCGATAATAGAGTATTTTACTAAGTATCGATACTTTCTTAGTTACTCGATACTTTTGTCCTTCACTGAACTGTCAGATAAAAGTCCATAGACAGTTCTTCCTTTTCCGATTTATGGCGTCGTCCCTCTCGATTCTCGATGAATTGAGGATTTCGGGGGAAAACCCCGAAATATATAATATATATAGTTCATAAAAGATAGCTTGATCTCTGCGACAGCTGTCAGTAAAAATCACGCCTATGAAGTCCTGAATTTCTTAGTAGTACAGACAGTACCTGTCTATGTCATACTTTTTGGGCATGCCGACCTAATTAGTGCATGCCCACAAAGTATGACATTGACAGGTACTTTCTGTACGTAGACAGAGAAACCTATAGACAATTTGACGCCTTCTTTTGTATTTGCACACGATAAAGATAGATTTATGCATACGTCTTGCATAGAAATGAGACAGAGCGGTGTGATTGTTCGTCCCTTTTTTACGTGCCGGATTTTTTTGTTTAGCAAACTACACTTTGCTAAACAACTTTGACAGTTCGTAGCGATCTAAGGAGTTTACAAGTTGGTTTAAGTGAGAAAAAAGTGTTTTGTGAGCTTAAGATTGGTGAATATTGTTCAGTTCAGTTCTTAGAACAATTAAAAATTTTATCTGAATGTGTTTAAAAGTCATAAAGTTTATTGTATAACCTAAAACTACGTTATCGTCCTTTCTCGCTCGAAGCCACGCTAATCATTAGTCTATTGGTTTCTCTGTCTACGTGTCTGTACTATTAAGAAATTCAGGGCTTCATAGGCGTGATTTTTACTGACAGCTGTCGCAGAGATCAAGCTATCTTTTATGAACTATAGTTTAAATAATACAAGTGTGACCAGGTAGATACATTTTATACTTTTAGTAGCCATCTCATAATTTTGATGAATGAATATAATAGAATAGGAACGAAAAATATTTGGATTTAAATGTGTTTCATTTGTCATAAATAATTACGAGTAAAAGACAATTTTTTAAGAAATTTATCAATATTTGTTATTATTTAATGATAATAATAAATAATAATTAATATTGACTGATTAGTGTTAATGCTTATTAATAATGTTATGTTAATGGTGTTAAGATTAAGCCTTAAATTCGTCGTCGAAACGAAATCTATCTAATGACCTAGCTACCTACAGTATTAGTGATTACAAACATGTCGGTACATAGCATACGACGCGCGGGGAAGTGGGGGCGAAATTAGAATTTGAGCTGAGTTACTATATCCCCTTAACCTATCTTGGGTATTTCCCAACTTATAATGAGAACCTCACACAAAATTTACACACAATATTGTTTCAGTGAGTGCTGAATACTATTGCTTGTATTTAGTTAGTTGCTAGTCTTGGTTCGCAAAATTAAAAAGTAAAAAGTAGGTCAAATTACGATGTTATATATGATTAATATAGTTTTAGTATTAAAATCATTCGATTTCTAAAGTTTTTGTGAAGTATCTATTATTTATTTTCTAGTTTTACAACTACTGAGAAACGCGGATGCTCGTGGAATTTTTACTGCCTTGGTGCCTGTTTACATGGTTTTCTAACAAAAACTTTATTGGAATTGGGGTGGATAGTGCCTTTATCTCTATGACTGGAACCAATAACGGCGTAGGTACCTAATTTAAAGCTAGTTAAATGTGTTTACCACTTGTTGCAATTAACTGTTCGTCACATACGTCAGAGCAAACGTCACCACGAAATATAGATTTCCTCAAAAGAGAAACTAATAATTGGTTCGTACATTCACCCGAAGAAACTGTGTTTTTTTATAGCATGCAGCTCACCTGATGCTAAGTGACTACCGCCGCCCGTGAACAACTGCAAACCCAAGGAAATTGCAGGTGCGTTTCCGAGTATAAAGATATTATGAGATATTGAGAATTGTGGCGAGAATACTTTAAAAACCTTGTACTCTTGTGATAATCGTTGTCTGTCTGTTAAAGAAACTGTGACCAGAATACTGTTGAGATTTTATATGTTACTAGCTGTTACCCGCGGCTTCGCTCGCGTGATCACTGGGAAATGAACTATCCATTGCTTTTTGAATTGAAAGAATCTGAGTTTTATAGATTTGTCAGAGATGCAGCCATTAAAAGGAAACTGAGCAAAATTGATTCGTCAGCCTATTTAAATGTTTTCAAACGCAGCGTATAGGAAAGCATGAAAATAGCCTGTTTATTCCAAATGGAAATGGGATATTTTTTTAATTATAGGAAACTGAGCATAATTATCCGTCAGGGATGCAGATTTTTGAAAAGAAACTGAGCTAAATCGATTCGTCAGAGATGCAGTTTTCTGAATTGAAAGGAAACTGAGACAAATAAAAGATCCGTCAGAGATGCAGACTTTTGAGTTGAAAGGAACCTGAGCTTAATAGGTCCGTCAGAGGTGCAGCATTTATAATTGAAAAGAAACTGAGCTAAATAGGAAATTTTGAATGGAGAAGATAACCATTTTTTTGTTTTATATGCCAAAAAATTCTACAAAAAACTATGAGAATAACTGTGTTTTTAATTTTTTTTTATCTTCAAAACTGACCGAGATATAAAGGCGCAAACATTTTCGATCTAAGCCGCGGGCCGAGCGCGACATCGTTGATGACGTCACAAGTTCCATCTTCGTACGAGAAACCCGACGCGCACTTAGAAAATCAAAACATTTCCTCGAATGTGCCCGACGCATGCGGATCTATCTATCTATTTTTAACAAGAAACATTATAGTAGAACATGACACCATCTAATAAATATTATGTTGTACCTCAATGTAAAAATACGGCCACAAAAACACCTGAAAAGTTGTTTTTTAATGTGCCTAGAAACCCTACCATCAGAAAAAAATGGACAAATGTTATGAGAAGAGCACATCCTTTAGGACCGAACACGGTAGTATTTTGTTGTGAGGATCATTTCGATGTAAGTATTCAAATAATAATAACCTTCACATGATAGGTCTTGGTTATGGCTAGTAAATGCTTTCTATTAGGCATGTAGGTATCTACTCGAGTCGCAGTGTTTAAGTAACTAACGATTAATTGAACCTTTCCGCGCTTAATGATCATTATAATTTCAAGAAGAAACAATACATAATACCTACATATTTAACTAAAACTACTTCAGTGTAAATAAACATCCAAACTTGGGTAAAGTACCTATGTAATGTAGATAAGTCAATGACCTGTCGCGAGTTCGTAAGTTTAGATACCTACCTATGTTTGCAGTAAATTTTAAAATGTTTATAATGCATATATAGGTTATAATATGAAATATGTTAACAAACGTTTTTATATTTTTACGATATTTCGAGCAAAAACTAAACACACACGCAGAGCAAAACTTGCGACATTACGGTGGTCATTCCTAGGACTGAGTCAAATTCAATTACAAAATTTTATTGAAAATTGCCAACAAGCCTCGAAAAGTAGATAAATAATTAAAGATAACATGCCGCTCCATTGTATTTTCCATGATATCCGATATAATAACTTGTAATTCACAATTTTAAAAGCAAAATTATCACACGTTTATTCAACGAAATCAACGGAACTTCAATGACAATGACAAGATTCTTTTTATTTTTTCTATAGACGTTACTAGTAGTAACGTATATCATACAGCCAAGTTCATAATGAACATAGTCACGGTCTTATTCCACGGAGAAAGATAAAGAAATAAACGAATTTAGCCGCGAAATGCGACCGTGTTTTACTGGCGTGTTTAAATAAATTTAATTTTAATTTTTTACTGGCTGAAATCAGCCACCTCACAGACGAGACCTATTATTAATGTAATAATTGGTACCTAGGTTATAAAAATATAATCTTATTCTTATACCTACCTTTTCATTTTGTCTCCGCGTATTTCAGCCGCGATAAAATCTTTGTTTCTTAGAAAATATTCCGCCACCATCATGTCACGGACTATTGGAAGGTTGTCAGATTGACCCTTTTGAAACCCTTCTTCCATCATTAAATACTTAAAAACACCAGAGCGAACGAGGGCAAACAAGTCACCCGCGAAATATTACTACAAACGTATGATCGGCGCGTTGGAACGGTATGGCGGCGCGGCGGCATGGAACGAATGACGTCACGCGCTACTCGCGGGCACGGGCGAGATTTTAGAAATGTACGTAAATTTTCCACGCTTATAACTTCGGTAATAGTGCACCGATCGATGTGAAATAAAAACTAGAATTATGTGTTTGGTCTAGACTTTTTACCTACGTACTTAAAAGTCTAATATTGTAACCTTGTTATCTTCTCCATTGAAAGGGAAGATCTGTGGGAATTCCGATTAATTGATTGTGGGAATTTTGGAAAAAACTGACTGAACACTATTTTAAGACGCTACTGTACACAATGTTATATGTTTTTCCATTTGGGAAAAGAATGTGGAGATTCTGGGCATTTGACACACGCGAACATGCTACATACAGCTGACCATGAGAGAAGCACGGTTTTTCTAAGTTGACCCCCGCTACCTGTAACGTTTGCCCTTGCGCTTTATTAATTTTCATTGCAAAACTGAGCTTAATAGGGAACTGCAACCTTTTGAATTGAAAAGGAAGATCTGTGGGAATTATGGGGATCCGTGGTATAATAACATTTTCACCTTTTCCTACGCCTGTCAAAATTGTAGCACCGATTATGTTCCGTCCAAGATGTGTCACACGCAGCCTTGTCCCGTTACATAACCGAAGAGCATCTAAATTTCGCATTAGCATGACTGGGACGCCTAATTTTAATTGAAGCTTATGTGAGGGCACCTGACAACTCTAGAGAATTTAGAAACTCTACGGGATATGAAGGGCTCTGTTCTGTGTCAATAACTATGTCTACTGACAAATACTCTGTTATTTCTCCTGCTACTTCGCTTAATATATCTGAATTTATTTTGTTAACGCTCTCATTTTTTGGTGCAAAAATCGTCCTTTCACATAACCATTTGTCTTCATGCATGTTGTTCGTTAAATCTGAATAAACGCTCGCAATTAATTCGGAATGAGTCTGTACTGAATTACAAAAATCTCTCGTCAATTTAACGCAGCCCTCAGCATCCGTTTCCAACCGCCCATCGCGTTTTTTTAATAGTGTGTCAGCATATTTTCCAGCATTGATATCATTATACAAATGCACTCTCATATTTGTAGTTAAACTGAATTTTGTCACCTTGTTCCATAAAATAGACGACTTGAGGCATGCCTTAATTTCATCTGCAGGTGTGGCCTTTTGAATGACAGGTAAAGTTGGGCGAAAGTCACCAGCCAGTATAACCACCATTCCTCCCATTACATCGGTATTGCTGTGCAAATCCTGGAGCGTTCGATTTAGTGCTTCCACAGCTTTTTTTGTGCACAACATTGTACTTTCGTCCCACACTAAAAGTTTGCATTGTCGTAGCATTATACCTCGTGCACTACTTTCGCTAAAGTTGCAGATCAGCGATTCTTCCTGGGCTGGATTTAGAGGGAGTTTTAAAACAGAATGTGCAGTGCGGCCCCCGCTTAGCAGCGTGGCGGCTATACCGTAGGAAGCTACGACCACAGCAATGTTTTTACCGTACTTGCGCTAATAATAAATTTAACAAAAATGTCTTCCCAGTTTCTCTAGGGGCAAGCGGGTACAAATTCGGCTACTTGCTGCTGCAAAGCTGGTATATCGTAGTTTGTTTCACGTATAATTTCATCACTTAGTTCATTTTCGGTTGTTCGCTGAGGGCTTATCATTCCAAAGTCGCTTAATTTTTTTCCTACCATTGCCATTACTTTATCTTCAATTTTTCCAAGTGCTTCGTTATAAATGTGTTCATTGTATGTCATGTTCGCGTGTGTCTGCTGTAACCTTCGCAAAATATCTTCCGCCATGTACTCTTTATATTTGTCCCACAATTCATGTGCATTAGATGCAAGATGATATGCGAGTTGCATAAAGATCCTTTTTTTCTAATTTTGTCTGGTGACTGGCACTGCACAGCTTCCTCCATGGTTTCATCCCAGTGATTATCGTTTTCTAAAAGATGCAGAGCTTCACATGCTTCTCTATAAGTTGCGCATTCCTGACCGTTGACAGTTTTAAGGTCTTTATATCCTGTAGGACCCCGAACATGGTGCAGCAGCAAACGTAAACAGAAACATTCAAATTAGTAACATGGACGGTATACACACGACCAAGGGCATCTGATGACTTTACACCGAGCCCATTTGCAACAGGCGCGCCTTGAATACGGCGTTTCCACGATGTGTTCCAAGTATAATAGCGGGGGACTTCAGAATATAACAACGTTTTTGCAAAGGGGTCGGTTTGACAAAGTTGAAAGAAGGCTGTTAGTGTAGTTTTTGGCGGTGATGCAATTCTTTCTTGGAAATTTCTTTCGGTGAAATATACACGATCTCCATTTTCTAAGTGCACAGCAAGGTGAGTAACTGTTGGGTGTCTTTCTTGTAAAGAAGCCAAGGAGACACCACGCTGCCTCGTTACTGCTGACATAACGCCCTGCTTGAAAGGTATGTACTTCATTAACGGGATTTGCCTCACCTTCACTCCTGAGATTAAATATTGCTTGGTCGCTTCCTTTATTTATGTACTTACAGATATACTTGATTGCGCGGACAGAACTACATGCTTCTACATTAATGTGGGCATTAAACATTTTACATAGAATGGGCGAATACGGGATAATCCAGCTGTTATCTAAGGTTTCGAACGCTCCAGAGCGAGATTTGATTGTAACTTTCCTGCCACCATCTTCGGGAGCTCTGCGTCTGTATAAAGGGTAGCCATTGTAATTGTGCAATGTTTCTTTTAATTTTTTTTATTTTATTTATTTATTTCATTTCATCTTACAAGCTAACAGATGTTACATCCAAAACGCTTATAAGATTAACAATTCGGTATTACACATCCTCGTCATTATATAGGTAATAGCAAAATTATTTTACAATATCCTAATTAACAATACATCAATAATATCATAGAGGAAAAAATCATAAAAAATACAATCTGAGTCCCTAAATAACATTAATATTAAAATAAAATAGTAATAATATAGCAAAATAGCAATTATAATAATTAATTATGAAAACAATATATGTAAGTTTGATGGCTAGAATTTATTTAAAATTATTTGAATTTCTTTATACAAATGTCCTAATCCATCGGCAAATAAGTCTAGCTCGTGGTGCTGTGCAAGTATGTCCCCAATAATGCGGAGTACGCGGTTGGTGGGCGCTTGACGAGCGCGCTCGGTATGTGCGCGGGGGGGCTCCAGCAGTCGCGGGCGGCGCCTAGGCGCCACCTGTCCCTGCGAGTTTGCTGACACGTTCCCAGGGACCAAGATGCGGACACGCTCTAGTATTTGGGGACTATCAATCATATTGTGAATTATGGACAGATATTGCATGACTTGAGATATTGCCCTTCTAAATTTCAAAGTTTCAATGTCCACCATACCAGACACGAATAAGGAAGGGTATAAGTAGGGATAGTATCCGTACTGTTTCTAATATATCCATCGAGCAAATTTACGTTGTATTTTTTCAATCATTAGAACGTATTTCTCTTAGTAAGAATTCCAGATAACAGCACCGTACTCGAGTTTACTGCGCACATAAGCATTATATAATACTTTTGCGACCCGTGTCAAACTGTGACGCAGTCCTTATGACAAACCCTAACATTTTGTGCGCTGACTTACAAATTTTGTTGATGTGCGTGTGAAAATCTAATTTGCAATCTAATAGTAATCCTAAGTCCCTAATCTCTTTAACTCTTTCCAAAGGAACGTCAGTCAACTTATAATTAACAATAACGGGCTGTGATTTTCGCGTGAAAGTTATTATTTTACATTTGAGATTATTGAACGGAAGGTGGTTTTCTTGACTCCATAGAGACACAGCATCAATATCTCTCTGTAATGTCACGGCATTAGCCTCAGTTTCAATACCCAGAGTTAGTTTCAGGTCATCCGCAGATAAGAGACATTCTGAAGTCAAAACAACATCTGGCAAATCGTTGATAAATATCACGAATAGCAAAGGTCCTAACGTACTACCTTGACACACTGCTGACCTAGTAAAGTAGTCTCCAGAGTTATATCCACTGAGCCTCACATATTGACGTCGATTATTAAGGTAACAAGAAAAAAAATTGAGGAGCTTTGGTACGAATCCAACAATCGTCAACTTTTTCAATAGTATATCGTTATCCACTAGGTCGAAGGCTTTCTGGAAGTCAAAGTAAGCCGCATCAACATGCCTTCGCTTATCCATTTGTAAGCAGATATAGTCTACATGCGCGGCCAAGTTGGTGATGATGGAGCGAGCTGTACGAAACTCATGTTGACCATTATGCAGCTAGTGACCGATTTGGCATTTATTTATTTTATTTAATAGCTGTTTAGGGAATTCGTTGTACATTTTCCTTCTTTCATACATGGCGATATTGAATTTCGTGGTCCACATGGACCGTGAATTTATATTCCGGACGATGACACAGGACATATTTCGGACGATGGTGTCATACAATTCTTTATCTTGCTCAGGATCCGGAATCTCGGCGCTTATTATGTCATCTATTTGGCTGGGCCGCAACTTCTCTTTAAGCCATATTAGAATGTGGGCATGCGGTAATCCTCTTTTTTGCATTTCAGTGTTTCATTCAGTGCTTCGTGTATTCAATTGAATACATGAAGCACTGCACCTCTCCGAAAATTTTCCCCTTGTTAATTACATTATACATTAATTTTTGTACTTTTAATCTAAATACTTTAGCAACTAAATCGTGTCTGTCAGTACTTTTTTGGCCCGGCATTAGCTCCTCGGTTATTTCTTACCATGTGGGATTGCAAGTAACGGTACAAAAAGATCAGGTCTTCCGTAAGTTCGTACATAGGCGAATGCGTCTTGTGTGTACTCATGTAGGTAGTAGGGACTGTTAACGAATGATGAGGGCAGAATTACCATTTTACCTAAATCTCTGGGGTTTACATTGGCGTCACTAGAAACTGCATCTTGTAAATGTATATAATTCTCAACGCGCAGCTTTTTTTGATTTAAAGATATATAACGGAGACGTTCACTTTCTACCTTCACATACATATCTACCAAATATTGATGAAATAATTGTCTACACCGGGCTAAGAGGTTAAAATCATTTTCTCGCAACATCATATGATACGCATAAAAATCCATACATGATACTTTTTTGTTGGGAGTAAGCTCCTTTGTGACGGGGTAATGAGTGGAATTTGAAAATAATAACCCTCTGGTCCTTTGCAATAAATTAATGGGTATTGCAGAGCGTCATAAAACTTGTGTGTTGTGTGTGTGTATCGGCTACCCGTTGCAACGTATCATTACGTGCTCGCAAGACAATGTCTCGTGAAGAAAATTGATCACCACTAATTACGGCTGCTATTTCGTTTATCAAAGGTGCATTGTAGCACCTTTCATGCTCTCCTGGTAGGTTTTCTAAAGCAGTTTTAAATGTTTTGACTAAAATGTTACGTTCATGTAAGAATCTTTGAATTTTGAACACTGTGTCTCTCTCAACCTCCTGGATAAATTGGCAGCGACGATCTACCTCAATTTCTTCGTCACCCATAAAATATACTAGTAAAAATTTATGCTGTTCGTTTTCAGCTGGAAAAAGTGAACCTATTCTATGATAAATTTGCCCTTGCACCGTAAATGTAGGCGAAAATCCCGGCATTATTATTTCCCGGTCAACTCCGAAGGACGTTATTTGAAAGCATGAGTTATTTTTACGGATCCTGTTTAAAAAACGCCGTGACTCAATAGCATCATATAAAAAGAGAGTTTTCAAAGGTTCTTCTGGCTCCCCAAGTAACGGAAGAGACACTTTGCCATTGGAACAGCACATGCCTGCGGTCTCATCTTTCCATTTTAAAGCGCTGCAAAATCGACACGCCTTGTCCATCAGTCCGATAACAACTAACCTGTGATTTTTATAATCAATCAACGGATCATAATTGAATGCTGCGTCATTAATAACCAACCAATTGTTTCTTTGAAAATTTTGTCGACGTTCAGCTTGGAGCTGTGCATGTGCATCTCTTAGCGCCTGTGTCTGTTCTGGTGTTTCAGATGCCCTTATAGTATATTGACGTTCAGCTTGCTCAATGAGTCTGTGTTGAGTTTCATCAGGTGTTTCCGCGGCTCTTAAGGCGGCCTGACGTTCCGCTTGTTCGAATAGCCTTTGTTGACTTTGAGCAGGTGTTTCAGTAGCTCTTAAAGTAGCTTGACGCTCTGCCTGTTCAAGACGCCTTTGCTGACTTTGATCAGGTGTTTCGGAAGCTCTTAAAGCAGCCTGACGCTTTGCTTGTTCTTGCCTTCTCAGTTCAGCATCTTCTAAAGAGTCTAGCGATCGAGCTAATCTTTTCGCTTGTCTTTGAGAAGATACTCTTGAAAGGCTGGATTTACGTTTGCGAGGCATTATGAAGTAACAAAAAACCTATTTATAAAAAATCGTTATAATACCTAAAAGGAATAAATTTCCTTTTAAATGTTTTTTTTAAAAGCAAATCCAAAATATCTAAAAGGAATAATGTTCCTTTTAAATATTTTTTAAAATCAAAACAACAAAACTAATTCAAGACACAACACGAATCCGAAAACGATAGCCAAAAAAAATCGAATCAACTTAAACTAAATCACAAAACAAATAGCAGAAAACCGAAATCGAAAGCAGTAGTCAATATAAACATAACCAACGAAAAAAGGAGTAAGTTTATAGGTACCGTATACACTATCTATACTATTAATATTCCCTTGAAATATTGTTAAACAATCTAAAACAACGAAAACCAATTCACGATTCTAAATAAACAAAATCCAAAATCAAAGCCAGAGTCTAAATATGTATAAAGGAATACCAACCAAATCAACAAAACCGATCCAAGAAAATACACAAATCGGAAATGAAAGCCAATATAAATCCATTCAGCCTTAACCAAATCACAAAGCAAATAACAAACAACCGAAATCGAAACCAGGTAATCGAATAAGCTATGAAATAGAAACAATTTAAGCGTATAGGTACCGTATGCACTATAAGTTGACGCGCGGCTCAACGGCGGGAGTTAAGTCCATGTCAGGAAACGTTTTGTTACCGCGTTTTAAAAACCTATTAACGACATCTAGCGGAATCAATTTAAACTATGTATACGTTAGTTAATAAGAACTCTCAAATAATATTTTTCTTATAATTTTGCACAATTTTTCTTATTGTAATACCGATTCATTCATAACCACATATAAGAACTGTATTCATTTCCGTTCAATAAATATTACTATGGCTTATTAATAAGGCTTACTAAGAACTGTTTCTACCACAGTTAAGTAATAGTTAAGGGTGAAAGCGTGACAGGTGGTGATAGTATTTCTGATCCATACTTATAATCACGCCTGTAACCCTTGTGTGGTAGGCAGAGCATCAACGGATTACTTAATATCGTCTGCGAGGTTGTCGCCTATTCTGTGAATTACAATGCACCACAACGTTTGAAGAAAATCAGCTGGTGAATTTTATATTTTTATCGCTCTCTTCCTGGTCCTGCGTGGAAAAATACAGATCCATACATTTTCTATTTTAATTTTGGTAAAAAGACATAATAATCCAGATATTCTGACCTTCTGTGTTCGTCCATCGTACCGTCGTCCGTCTTGTAGAATCAAGGTGGCGCCACCTAGCTGAATTTAATTTTGCAACATATTTGATTTTCCCACGGGAATGATACGTTTTTCCGCTGAAAAAAGTAGCCTATTTCACTATACAGCTACCGAACTATACCCATACAAAAAATCATGCCATGCCGACGCTCTGTTGCGACGTGAAAGAGGGACAAACTTGTGCAACATATTCGATTTTACCACGGGAATGAGATGTTTTTCCGCGGAAAAAAGTAGCCTATTTCACTCTACAGCCACCGAACTATCCCCATACAAAAAATCATGCCATGCCGACGCTCTGTTGCGACGTGAAAGAAGGAAAAACAAACAAACACACTTTCGCATTTATATTAGTATGGAAGTATGGATGTTTATTATTATTACTTTCACATTTAACCTGTAAGCTCCGGGAGGTCCCGACATGTTATACTCACGTTCGCTCGGGACCTTAATGGCGGGAAAATTTGCAAGTTAGCAAAAAATTTGCTAACTTGCAAATTTTGCTATATTTTCACTTTGAGACAATATTTATGGATAAAACTTACAGGAATTCTTGTTGAATGTGTAAACTATCGAATAAAATTATTTTTGATTGCTAGAAATTGTAATAAAATTCATAAATTACCCTTTATAGCATAGTAGTAGTATATACTTCACTTTTAGTGCCAAAATTACTACTAATTTGAATTCTACACTTTGTTTTTGGAGAAATTGATATGAAAATGTTTGGAAATATGTATATTTTTATGTATTATGTGTTTCTATTCGTCAATCATACCTAAATATTAAAAAATAAACAAAAATAAAAAATAATAATAATATTTATCTGTATGACATTTCGAACAATATTACAAAAATATTTTTGTGTGAATTTCAAATAAATACAACGTCAAGTTATTTGAAAAATGTTAGAAAACAATTTTTACTTACATTTTGCACTAAAAATAAATGAGAAGTGGAAAAATAACAAATATCCTAAAATCTGGGGAAATTTCAGATCATAACTAGTGATAATTTTTTTGCAAGGTAGCAGCACTTCAAATTATTAGGTACCAGTGTTACAAACGTACACAATTTTGAGTTTTGAATTGTGCATGATTATGTTGTTTTCTATAGCCCATAGCTATGCAGCTTGATTAGATAATACATAGTAAATTATTTTATTGATATCTGTAATGGTGACTTAAGTAGACGCTTAATAATTCCATCACCTATTATTTCCCCCATTGTCCTTTTTGTGGGCAAAAAACACATATTATACAAGTCCGCGCTGAAAAAACCTCTAAGTAATTTCAATCTCGAGAACATTTCTTCCCCATCGGTTATCGGTTCTTCGAGCTACATGGCCGGCCCATTGCCACTTCAGCTTACTTATCCGTTGGGCTATGTCGGTCACTCTGGTTTTACTGCGGATGTTTTTCTGAGTCTATCACGCAGAGAAACTCCGAGCATAGCCCTCTCCATAGCTCGCTGAGCGACCTTGAACGTCCTCATACGGCCAGCAGTGAAGGACCACGTCTCTGATCCGTAAGTCATCACTGGCAACACGCACTGGTTGTACACTTAAAAATGAAAACTTACTACTTATAAATGATTACTAACTCTAAATAATCGATATCGATTTTTTAAGAATCGAACATTGTACGTTCCCATTTTTTGGTCGTTGGTTGGCATGCTTGGTGCAATAAGTCTGACAGCTGTCAAAATGATTTGGTTGACTTCCTATTGTAATTTGAATACCTAATCAATATAATCAAATACCTATTGAAAAAATAGATTATACAATTTGTATAACATATTTTTAAAATATATTTATTTATTCTTGTACTTAACCATAAAGGATTCGAAGTAATTAAGAAAATCGATTAAAGTTATTTTTATTTCCTAACCTGCCAGGATATTGCTGTTCACGAAGGATTTTACTACTCCTGTTCACTCATCTTGCGAGAAAATGGTATTTTTGAAGGGTCTCTGCTGTATACCTAATAAACATTGGTTTCATTCATGTAAACGTTTATATAGTAATAGAAACATATTAAAACTGAGTGAACGAGGAATGTATCAAGATATGTTCCCAAACACAGCGGCGTAAGCAAGTAATTTAATTTTATTATTGACTGGTGCTCTCCATCTATTGAAAACTTTAATTTACTAATGTTTCAGATCTGATATATTGAATTTATTAAACAAATGTCCACAGTGCGTTTACGCTGGTTTCGATCCCACTGCCAATAGCTTACATGTTGGAAACCTCCTTGTAATCATAAATTTATTACACTGGCAGAGAGGTGGACATAATGTAATTGCACTGGTAATTCAGCTTTTAATTTGTTTTCAATTTCATACCTACACTTAAATAAAATTATCAACATGATATATAATTATTACTTTTTCGTAATTTTACTAGCTTGGTGGAGCTACAGGACATATTGGGGATCCAAGTGGAAGAAATACAGATCGTGTAGCATTATCAAATGATGTTATACAAGAAAATATTCAGTGTATAAAAAGGAACCTTGAAACTGTTTTTGAAAATCATAAAAAATACATTTGGCCTGAAAAAGGAGATAAACTGAAACCTGTTAGGTAATTATATTGTGGTATGTAGAGAATTATAGCTTATAGCAGTTTATTAGCAGCAACTAGTTAAATGCTCTGTAATTTGTATAGTGTTAGAGCAACCTGGGTTCCATCCCCACCAGCACCAATGGAATTGTTAATTGCAATTTAGGTGCTAATTTATCAATTTTTGGTGGTGAAGGAAAACATTGTGAGGAAACCTGCATGTCTGAGAAATTGAAAAAAGTATTTTGAAGATAGGTGAAGTCTGCCAACACACAATGCAGGAGCATGGTAGACATTTTCTTGCCCTTGGACCGTCTGTGGGACAACTGCAGGCTGTAATTTTACTTTACTTTTACATAAATAATCAGTATTTATTAATAACCATGACCATAGTAGGGACCACAAAAAACAGTGGTAGAGCCACGCGGCAGCTTTGCTGTCGCACGTATGGGCCGGCTCAAACCGGGGTGGTACCACGACCTCACAGAATACCGGCGTGAAGTGGAAGCTCTGCTTCCGCGTTTCGTCTGGTGAGTGCAGGTGGCCGGAGGCCCAAATCCCCCCCATCAACATGGTAGCGGAATTCAATGATAGACTACCCCAGGAGGGTACCAGCACCCCTGGAGAATCCCTCGCTGAGCATCCACGACCATGTTTTTCCACTTCTGAGCGTGGGTGCTCAGGCTGCCCCGCGTATTCTGGGGGGGGGGGGCAAAATTCCGCTCAAGACTAAAACTGCTCGGGGCAAACGGAGCAACAAGACCAAGGCGACCCCTGCCACGCTGTCCGTGAATTTCTGCAATATCAGGGGACTTCACTCCAACCTAAACGCCGTCCACTACCATCTCGAGACGGCGAGGCCGGCTCTGCTCTTTCTGACCGAGACGCAGGTGTCCTCTCCGGCTGATGTCTCGTATCTCTCCTACCCGGGGTACAAACTGGAACACTCCTTTGTGCCTTGGGCTGGAGTTTGCGTTTACTTCAGAGAGGACATCTGTTCTCGACGCCTCGGCAGACTTGAAGGTTCAAACCTATCCATCCTTTGGCTACGCGTAGACAGCGACGACCATCCGCGCATCTACGGGTGCCTCTATAGGTCCCACAGCGGTAATGCCGAAACAGACCGACTCTTCGACCACGTCCAAATGGCTGCAGATTCGTTGCTACAGCAGATCCCCTCCGCAGAGATCGTGATCCTCGGCGACTTTAACGCCCATCACGCCGAATGGCTCGGTTCACGTTTAACCGATCATGCGGGGAGATCTGTTCATGATTTTGCCTTGTCATATGGTCTGACACAACTGGTTACTTCGCCTACGCGGACTCCAGATGTGGAGGATCATGCACCTTCCCTGTTGGACCTTCTGCTGACCTCTCACCCGGACGGATATCAGATTTCCGTCGACGCCCCTTTAGGCTCCTCGGACCATTGTCTTGTCCGGAGTGTGGTGCCACTCACGCTGAAATCGCGGTTGCATTCTGCAGGCTGCCGCCGTGTTTGGCACTATAGGTCAGCCGATTGGGATGGGATGCGGTCTTTCTTTGCATCCTACCCTTGGGGGCGGGTTTGCTTCTCGCCGGACGATCCCAACGTTGTTGCGGATTCTGTCGCTGATGTGGTACTTCAGGGTATGGAACTTTTTATTCCTTCCTCTGTGGTGCCCATTGGAGGCAAATCTCAGCCATGGTTTGGTCGCTCCTGTAAAATAGCATCATGCTATAAGCAGGAGTGCTACCAGGCCTGGGCTGACGCATCAGCGTCCAGGGATGTAAACACCAGCGCTCTAAAAAAGAAGTATAATTCCGCCTCTAGGTCCTTCAAAAGAGTCATTGCCAAGGCAAAGTCAGAGCACATAGGCAGAATTGGCGAGAAACTAGTTCGTCTTCCTTCTGGAACCCGTACATTCTGGTCTCTCGCCAAGGCTGTCCAGGGGAATTTCTGTCAGCCATCTCTTCCATCTCTGCACAGGGAGGACGACTCACTGGCCCACACCGCAAAGGAGAAAGCCGATCTTCTAGGCTCTTTCTTTGCGTCTAACTCGACTCTCGATGACGGGGGGAGTACGCCGCCGACCATCCCGCGGTGTGAGTGCTCCATGCCGGAAGTGCAGTTCACTCAGCGCTCGGTTCGCAAAGCACTCCTCTCCCTGGACATCCACAAGTCGAGTGGGCCTGACGGAATCCCCCCAATTGTGCTGAGGACGTGTGCTCCAGAGTTGGCACCGGTTTTAACGCGTTTTTTCCGGTACTCCTACTCCCTAGGCGTAGTCCCAAAATCATGGAAGACGGCTTTCGTCCACCCGATCCCTAAAAAAGGCGACCGCTCAGACCCGTCCAACTACCGGCCTATCGCCATCACCTCCTTGTTCTCCAAAACAATGGAGTCCATTGTAAACTGCCAGCTCATGAGGTACCTTGAGGATCACCAGCTGATTAGTGACCGCCAATACGGTTTTCGCCGTGGTAGGTCAGCTGGTGATCTTCTGGTCTACCTAACTCACAGATGGGCGGAGGCAGTAGAGTCCAAGGGGGAGGCATTGGCCGTTAGTTTGGACATTGCGAAGGCCTTCGATCGGGTTTGGCACAAAGCGCTTCTTTCGAAGCTCCCTTCCTATGGGCTTCCCGAGAAATTGTGCGATTGGATCACCAGTTTTCTTGCAGATCGGAGCATCAAGGTCGTTGTAGACGGTGCAAGCTCCGATTGCAAGCCTATTAATGCTGGTGTTCCACAGGGCTGCGTGCTATCGCCAACGCTGTTTCTTCTGCATATCAATGATATGTTGCAGACCCGTAACATTCATTGCTATGCAGATGACAGCACTGGTGATGCTCTTTACACCGGCCGAGCCAATATTTCTCGGGAAAACGTCTCCGAGTGCCGGGACAAACTTGTGTCTGAAGTCGAGTCTCTGCTGGACAGAGTCTCGGATTGGGGGCGACTAAATCTAGTCCAGTTTAACCCCCAGAAGACACAAGTTTGCGCGTTAACCGCTAAAAAGTACCCCTTTGTCGTATCGCCTCAGTTTCAAGGCACTCCCCTTGTTGCCTCAGCCAGTATCGGAATCCTCGGCGTCGACATATCGAGTGACGTGCAGTTTCGTGGTCACTTGGAAGGGAAGGCCAAATTGGCCTCTAAAAAGCTTGGCGTGCTCAGCAGAGCGGGACAGTATTTCATGCCGGCACACCGCCTGCAACTATACAAGGCGCAGGTTCGGCCGCACATGGAATACTGTTCCCATCTCTGGGCTGGGGCTCCCCAGTACCAGCTCCTTCCACTTGACCACATCCAGCGCAGAGCGGCTCGAATCGTCGACGACCGAGTGCTTTCCGATCGGCTCGATTCTCTGGCACTGCGAAGAGATGTTGCATCCCTTTGCATTTTCTTTCGCATATACCATGGAGAGTGCTCTGAGGAATTGTTCGGATTAATCCCAGCCGCCAAATTTCGTGAACGCACTACGCGGCAAACGTCCCGATACCATCCACACCATCTGGATGCTTGGCGGTCCACCACTGTACGTTTCAAAAGGAGTTTTCTTCCGCGTACAACCTCTCTGTGGAATAATTTACCACCAGCGATTTTTCCGGACCGATACGACCTGGGGACCTTCAAGAAAAGAGCTTACTCCTTTCTAAAGGGCCGGCAACGCGTCTGCAATTCCCCTGGTGTTGCAGTTGATCATGGGCGGCGGTAGTCACTTAACATCAGGTGAGCCACATGCTCGTTTGCCCCCTCTTCTATAAAAAAAAAAAAAAAAAAAAATGTCGTATCTTGGCAACAATCTCAAAACTTGTCAGACCAGTTGTAAAGAAGACCTTTATTACTACCTTTACTACTAAATTGATAAGCTAACAGTCCGCCTGATGGTACTGGGCTACTGCAACTATTTAAACAAAGTAGGCTACAGATGAATGTCCCCACTGAGAACTATATTAGAATGCCCCGCAGCCTGTAATATTGGCTTGTTATACTTGATAGAAATAGTAAAGTAAAAATGTAAACTTACAACCTACATAAGTCCAACTGCTGGGCACAGGCGTCCCCTCATTTCTGAGAGGGTTTTAGGTCAAGGAAGTGTCCACCGCGCTGCCCCAATGTGTGTTGGCGAACTTCACATGTCTTCGAAATATTTGTTTTTCTTATTCCTCATACATGCAGGTTTCCTCATGATGTTTTCTTTCACCGCCGAGCATGTGGTAAATCAGCACTAAAAATTGCAATTAACAATTTCATTGGTGCCAGCGGGGATCGAACTCAGATTACTCGCATTCTGTTGTATTTACAGCGAGCGTTAACCATCTGAGCTACCATGGCTCATTACTGGTTAGCACTCTGGACTCTGATAGAAATAGGTAAAGGATTTTTCAACCCAGATGCACTTATGGCATATGCATGAAACATGATAAATTATCATAAACTTTTGACAGTCATAAGTCACCATTACACAATACAGCACTGCTAGTGTACTAAATTGTGTAAATATGCATATGATATGCTATGCCAAATATGATGGTTTATATTGTAATTTTGATTTTCATCAGCTGATTATATGCAACGCAGTTTACAAACAATATCAGTAGCATTTGGAATATATTGAACTATAAATTGTGCAACTTTGTTAAGATATGCTGTGCATTAGTTACAATTATTATGGAAGTATGCATAATATTGTGGTGTTGTTTTTAGGATTGTCAACAATGAAAGTTGGTATAAAGAAATTAATTCAATACAGTTTGTGAGTGACATTGGACGTAATTTTCGAATGGGAACAATGTTATTGAAGCAAAGTGTCCAAAGTCGGATAAATTCTGAAGTAGGCATGAGCTTTACAGAATTTGCTTATCAGATATTCCAATCATATGATTGGTTACACTTACTGAAAGAATATGATTGTAAGTTCCAGGTAATAATTATTATCAGTAAAGGTAAAATGTTACAATCATCGATTAGTAGATTAGGTTAGGAATCATCGCTTAGTGGATTACGTTAGGCCATTCAGTTTGCTAGCTGATATTTTTTTAACAAGTATGTTGCGTAAAATGTTTTTTGCAGCAACTATATTCTTTTAAAACACTTATATTTCCTTTTAACTGCCTGCAAGTGTACAAATGAAAGATATTTATCCATAATTGCTTAGGACTTTATTCCACAACCTCTTTGAATACAGTCTGCACCTTCATGGTTTATAAAGCAAATACTTTGCACTTCCCTAACTACCTTGTTGGTCTATGGGTCATAAACACAAATGCTGATCATGAGGTACCGAGAGATAGGTCAAAAATCAGTTATTGGGTTTTTCTGCCAAGAAATTCTCAGCAGCAGTTTGAATCAGAAAGTTAGCGGTGTTTCACCTCTGTGTCTGGGAGAGCACGGAACGCCTTCGATCCTGCACCTGATCTCTCTCCGGTCGGTTCGGTTTACTGTCCCATCAGAATATGAGAGTAAAGGAATAGAGTGCATCTGTACTTGTGCGTACATATGGGCACTATAGTCCTGTACTGCGCAGATGGCTAATCTCCGTTGAGACTGGCTGTTGTGACCGATTTCTGTCTGGAGGTCATTAGCTCACACTTATCTACATTTTACCATACCTTATATATAGAAATTTCATAATGTACTATTAAACACTTGTTAATACACAAGTCTATCCAATTATGGAAGCAAATTGAAATAGCTATTTTTATTCTTATATCAAAGTAAGGAAAGGTAATTTCAAACAAAATAATTATTATATTGTTTTAAATTTTCAACACCATGCATAAATTGTCTTACCTTTAGGGCATCATAAAACGCCCATCAATGTTATAACATATTTTTGTTAACTATGACCACATCACAAGTTTGTAATAAACCATAACTAGAGGTTACGAATATTGTAAAAAGCCTATTTAGACAAACAATTATTGTTTGTATTAAAAGCCAAGCCAGCTCCACAATTATGAAATCTATTTTACTATTTACTATCATTTATTTCGAGATTTTTTTGACAATGATAAAGGTTTATTTTGACTATGTTTATAAAATGTCATATCAAAGAAAATAAATTCATGATATATATAGTTTTAGCATGTTGTTGCACAGTGTCGTGTTTTGGCTTTTTGTAACAATTGTTACATAAAGGATGCAATATTACAATTGTTATTTATTCAATCTGTAAATTATAGATATTTAATATGTTTTTTCTTTAAGATTGGTGGAAGTGATCAAATGGGCAATATTTCTGCTGGACATGAACTGATAAGCAGAACAGTAAATAAGAAAGTTTACGGTAATAAAGACAATTTTAAATAATTGTTATTGTATTTATTATTTTAATTTTATTAAATTTTGGATTAGTTAGTTGTTGGTATGCAATACATAACCATATCTTGAATTTTCGCGTTTAGGTTTAACTCTTCCATTAGTCACCACGGAAGAAGGTGACAAATTTGGTAAATCAGCAGGAAATGCTCTTTGGTTGGATGCTAAGAAAACTAGTCCATACAGCTTATACCAGTATTTTGTAAGAACAAAGGATTCAGATGTAGAAAGATTGTTGAAGCTCTTCACTTTCTACAGTTTGGGTGAAATTAAAGATATAATGTTCAAACACAAAGAGCATCCAGACCAAAGATATCCACAGATGTGCTTAGCTGATCAGTTAACAACTTTAGTTCATGGAGGTAAATAATAAAATATTTATTATTAAATTGCTTACCGAATTACCTATGGTTCTTAATTTACATCATCATAGTTTTTTAATATTACTTGCTTATCAATGCTTAAAATGAAAGTTGCTTATAAATATTTAAATTAACTATTAATGATAAGAAAAAATGCATGAAGGTGACTCTTTACGGCCACACTTTCATCTTCCCATTTGGTAACTATTAACACTAAACTGGTTTAAATGTAAACCTATTCAGTGTAATAAGAATTTATTATCATTATTCTAAAGATTTATTATTTATATTTTAGGTAAATCCAATTTTTATGTCAAAAATTAAAAAAATACTCAGTAAGAATTACTTGTAATCTAAATTGAACAAAAATTATTCAATGTAGTCCAATGTCCTAATTATTCAATGTAACTCCACATTTCTAACCTATGAGAGTTTTGCCTTTATTAACCGAGGAACTTATTATTTTTTCATACTTGTTTTACGAAATGTGCAGTAAAAGAACTTGAGCCCATTGTCTAGGATCTTTGAAATAAAATTTCTTTTGTTTAAATTAGTAAAGGAGCTAAGAACCTAAAAATAAGTAACAGTGGAGTGAAAATAATTATGGCTTAGCCTTATATAATAAAACTATTACTAGTATGTGACTGTAAAACAAAATTTGTATGTGTAAACACATTGCCTTTACAGAAAATGGTCTTGCACAAGCGCGACAAGCGACACAGGCAATATACAGCAAAGATGTAAAATCACTTGTTGCGCTAAATTCATCAGACTTAGAACAAGTGTTTGAAGGAGCACCTGTAGTGAATTTACTTCTATCACCTGGCATCTCTGTACTGAAGCTAGGAATGATGGCAAAGTGCTTCCCAACGGAAAGTTAGTTACCATGATTTATTTTGTATTCAATACAAAACACATTTTCTTAAAATTAACATTAGTTGATCATGATTAGACATACATAGACTTTTTGGCGTATGTTTAATGTTCAGTCAGTTTTTTACAACTGTATTTTAACGGCTTTTGTAAATCATTTCTTAATGGCACTAAACTTTTTTTCATGTATATTTTCAGGTGATGCAATGAGAATCATTCAAGCCGGAGGGTTTTATATAAATCACCAAAGAATAAAAAATATAAATGAAGTTATAACAGAGTCTGCCCACATTCTACCCAATCTAATATCACTATTACGAGTTGGTAAAAGAAACTACTACATTGTCAAGTGGCAAACATGATAGTGTTAATGTTTAAATATTTTGCTTTAAGAGGAAATAAAAAGCATTCATCAGAATATAATTATTATTATTACTTACAACAGAAGCTTGTATACTTGCAGTATATAATGAATAAAATGCGTATCACATAAACATTGTAAATACTACATAACATAGTTTAGCTTAGAGTAATATTCACTGAAATAGCGTGGCTAAAATACAACTAATTAATGCACTGTCAAATCGTAAATATCGTAAAAATATGGCTACTCATAATACAACTCGTTACGTTTTTGTGCATTGTCCCGGCGCGGCGGACTTATGTCAATCTCTCTAATATCACAAAGATTTATCCGTAACATTATATTGTACAAAAACTCATACACAAAGCACAACATATTGTTATAGCAAACATTGTTTGTAGCAAGTGATATGTCTTTTTCGCAATTATATCTTGCAATTACAATCAATAAATACATCTCGTTATTACTGAAGATACATATTCTATGAAAAATTACACCTTTAATAAATATGGAATAAAAAAATAATTGACCAATGCAAAAAATATATGATGCATTAAGGTTTCTATTTGCACTAATACTTGAAAATCAGCCGATTCCTATATTTTATTTGTAAATAGAGGGCATCAGTCTGCGATTTTTAAAATCGTTTGCTTACACGTAAAATGCTACTGTCAACATTTTTAATTTGTTATCAACATTATTGCGCTCTCTTACGTATAAACTAGTCATGCGCATTCACTTAGTATTAAAGCTAACTTAGACTTGTAATATAAATAGTTTAGGAGAATCGCAGTTAAACTTGCATTGTCTACAGAAGCTTTGATTGTTAATAATAAAATCAAAGATGAAAAAATTGACCCGATCAGGGAAGTTTTTCGGGAATACTAGTTAACCCTTTCGTTTAGTGAGTGACTTGAAGCGGAGATCCCAATAAACAATGACTAGTGTAGACAAATGCTAAAAATCCGGTTAATGTGTACATTCAACGCCGTCCTCATATGAAAAATGAATGAATATATTTTTGCTTCCCAGACTTGAATGTAACCCCGTGTTATTACTGGCCATTGAAAGTTTACACACTATGGGATCTTTTCTTCGCCGCCAAGATTGCATTCTTTTCCTACACTATTTACGCCACAAATGCTTTCCTAAGCATGATCACGACTTTTTATAAAAATACAGGACGGGCAGGACTAGAGGTCGGTACTCTCGTGTTGCGGGGGCGGTACTGGTGGCGGTGGCGCCGGTACCATCGGCCGGGGGGGTCGCGCTCGTGGCGATACAGGCGCCTCCGTTATACTGCCTTCCGATTGCGACAACTGACGACTGGCACTGCTCAAACTCTTGGGCTCCTCTAACTCCGCGTCCTTCCCACCAGAACTGTGAGTACGTTGTACTGTAGTCCTAGGTGTATCTTCCGTATCCGTGTTTCCGCCTACTTGGATGACAGTTGGATGCTGTTTATCGACCGTGTATATGTGCGTGCGTTCTAGTACCGTCGGTGCGAGGTCCGTGTTGTCGGCGGAGGTGCGCGCGCGGAAGCTTTGAGGGCGCAACGTCGCCGGACGTTCCGGGACGGCCGGCTTGTGTCGTAATTGTACTTCGCCGGATTCGTTTTCAGCCGGTACTCCAGATGACGTTGTCGACGGTACAATGGTTCTCGGCGCTGCAACAGGCCGTGGTGGCGGCTGTCCGGTTGGTTTTGTTGTTATCTGTACCTTCGTTGGTGCTAGCTTAATATCCGCTCCAAGTGAAGCGGGACCGCTCGATATATCACCGATTACTTTCATTCTGCCGACTATACCTGTTGTCGCCGTGACGTTTTTCACGATCAACGTTGATTCCTTATCCCCTTTACTATCGATAGCTTTCAAACAGTCGAATTTATCTTTCTCAAACTCTAAACTTTGTCGGCGTATATCGGTTAAGTTTTCGCGGCTGGCACTTTTCGCTGCTTCTTCTTTTAGCGCTTTGCTTTGGCGATACGTAGAACGGTTGATCGTTTGCACTCCCGTAATGACTTTGCCCGTGTCCGAAATAACAGGACGCGGTGGTTTAGCTGGTTTCTCGTTCTCGACCTTGGTGGGAACTTGTTGCTCTTTTGTAGCGTCGGTTACTTGCGTTTGAGCCTCCACTTTCTGTTTATTTTTATCGGGAGTGAAGTTGGGTGGCACTGGCGCTTTGTTTTTCCGCCTCGTTATAGGTTTTGGACTTCCGTGCGGTGGACTAGATTGATCGGATAGGGAACTGTTTGATTGAGCCTTCTTTATATCACTATCTAATAATATTAAACTAGTGTCATGACTGTTGCTTCTGGAGTGACGGCCCGGTCCGTCTGCGTTGCTTTTCTGCTGCGTAGACTGATGGTTATAATCGAACATGGACTTGCTCATTGAGTTGTATTCTCCATTGGACTGTTCCTGGCTCAGTGCAGCTGTTTGATTATAGCCATGAACGAAGTTTGGAGTGAAACCGTATTCGCATTGATCTGGTAGTAAGTCCTCTTTGGTGAATGTGTTGAAGAAGTTTATTTCGTCTTTGAAGAACCAGTCGGCGTGCTTGATGAGTAACTCTACGACGCAGTTGACTGCGCTCGTGATGTACATATCTAGAGTAGTTTCGTCAGCCGCCCACAGGAGATTGGGAGCAATAACTATAGCTAAATTTGATGGTGTCATTTTGTTTGTGCCTTGATTTTGCGTCAAAGCAGACAAAAATTTAATGAGATACCTAAGGTTTTGGTAATTAGCAGACGGAAGTAGGTGTATAGCGTCCCAGACGGAGTTCAAGCGTGTTTGTTCAGAGGGTTGGCGCGATGCGTTGATAAAATTTTCGTAAAGACGGTATGTTAGAAGCGGCTCGGGTAGTTCACGAAGGTATGACTTGAGCACTGAAGCGACTACGTGCACGTCTCTGTAATCGCGAGGGAGAGGAACGGTGAATAAACCCGCATCCAAAGAAAGCTTCATTCTTCTTACTTTAGACAGACCTGTAAATTGTAAAAAAAATACAGATTTTTTTTTTCAATAAAGATTTCATTTGTCATTGTTTAGTTCCCGGTGCTAAAATTAATATTCATGTCAAATATCCCTTATTCAGCATTTACCTAGAGGGTGATCGATCTTTTTTGTATTTCATACAAAATAACTTAAGAATTCCGTACCTGAACAGACTTTCATGCACTATTGTCTATTATATAATCATGTCTTCCATGAAAACTCTTTGTGGTTATTAGAAGTTAGAACAACAAATAAATATAAGCTAAAACTAAAAATACACTTGATAATTTCTCTAGTTATTTTCACTAAGTACTTTCCATATACCATTACCGTTACAGCCTATCAAAGCTGTACCTGCTGAAAATAGGCCTTGTAATAAATTGTCTCATATGGGGGATATTTGCCACAGTTGCCACGCTTTCAGGCAGGTAAGCAACCGCTGTGTTTATTTGTTATTAGGAAAAAGCTGCTACCATCTCCTAGTCTGCTTCCACTCTCGCCTCTTACGACTATTACAGGATGATACGGAATAGTCTATATTCTCACATACTAATAATAATAATAATGTCTTCCAGACCGAATTTCGGCCACGGCGGCCTGCCTCAACGGAGACTAGCCATCGGCACAGGACAGGATTATAGTGCCCAAGTGTATGCGCAAGCACAGGTGCACTCTCTATTCCCTCACTCTCATAATCCGATGGGACGGTAAACCGACACGACCGGAGAGAGATCAGGCGCAGGACCAACGGCTTTACGTGCTTTCCGAGGCACGGGGGTGAGACATCGCCAATTTCCTGACTCCGGGCAACTACTGAGAAATTTCTTGACGGCAAAACCTCAATTTTTGGCCCGACCCGGGATTCGAACCCAGGACCTCATGATCAGCAGTTGCACTACTACAACCACTAGATCCTCACATACATACATACATAAATTTTCAAGTGAGCCGATGTTCGTTTGCCTCCTCTTCCATTCCTAAACATCAAGTGCGTGATGTCCACGACTAACGCCAAAAATCCGTGTATTGCAGTCAACAGGCGGCTGACCACGTACTGAGGAGCAAGAGGTGCTTCTCTCCAAAGCAAATAATGGACGTTATAGTGGGTAAAAGAACTTCGGCTAAACAACCTGAAATGGAGGAGGCGATGGCGACTAACTAACTCGATGGCTTGTCACTATCATCTTCTATAGACAAACATCAACCACTGTGGCGCACATGATTCGTTTCTGCAGATCATGGCACAGTTGTTGATCGAGGTAGCGGTGATCGTTGAGTTGACACCGATGGCTAGCGGGCATCGTATCGTCGTGAGCTGTCGGCGTCCCACCCAACTCACACTATAGTTGCAAGGGGTAAGGGATATGCGACGAACCTCGCCTGGAGCACCTCTTAACGCACTTCTATGCCAAATACCCCTTGAGTTTTAAGTAGACACGGAGGCGAATTTGTATAGGATCAACGCTTAAGACGATTTGAGGTTACAACCATTATATATATATTGAGATTTGAGAAGCGACTGTAGCCTAATGGCAGGGCGTGGACCGCGAACTCAAAAAGGTCGTGGGTTCGAATCCACCATTCGACTACTGCCGTGAACCATTCGTAACACAAGCAATTTAAGCTTACCACGAGTGGTTAAGGGGAATATTAGTAATGTTAATAGTTATAGCATTGTTAATATTCTTTTTTTAAAAATAAAAAATTCAAAGATGAAACTTAATGACCTCAAAACTAGTATGAGAATATCCTGGGGTGTAACAACAGGGTCCGGACCCTGTAGTGTGTCATACAGGTATTGTGGGTAATGAATAAGGCGATAAGCTCGCATAGAAGGGATCAAAGAGTACACAATTTGGACCCGAGCTGCGATTGAGGCACGAAACTCTATCACAAAAAAAACACTTAAAATATATTCTGATATATCAGGCTTAAAACATTCCATACCTTAATGAGGACATATGATTGTAAATTCGCTTCAGAAGCCCTGGGATTAATAAGATTTTTTTTTAAATAATAAAATCTTTATTCTCAGAAAAATGTGTAACAAAATTTTCCATATTAAGTACGATTACAGGCATCAATATACTAGTAACATACTAAGTCAGAACATTGCTTATTCAGGAGTCCTGACATTGGCATTGCTGTTTAAGAAAAGCACATATCTTGGCAACTCAAGGATCTGCAGATTCTGATCTGTAAGGGAAGAAACACCTCTGCATATCCTAACAAATTACGGACCCTTAATGCGCAAACGTAGCAATTCATTGAATTCATTAAAGATATAGCTTAGCAGTGAACTATAGCCATAGCAGTATATAATATCTTAGTGGTGGCAGTTATACTGGTTTAATTAGACCATAGAAGATGCATAGTTGCTTAAATATGCAGGAGGTGAGGGATATAAGACAATTCAGTGGAGAGAAATAATTCTCGTCGAGGTGTACTTCTCACTAAACACATCCCTCGATGAATTCAGGGTGTTCTTGGGCCATCTGAGGACTCTTATTTTGCGAAATTTTAACGCTAAATCTACAGTCGGGGGTTCTCCTGTAACTGACGCGTGTGGTGAGGCACTGGAAGACTGGGTTACTATGACGGGCCTGACAGTTCTGAATCAGGGATCGGTTTTCAAATGCAAGCAGAAGACAGAGAGAGTATATTGCAGGTGTCTTATTTGCATCTCCTGTCGTAGCAAGCTGCGTTCGTGGCTGGAGAATTTTGAAGAATGTGGAAACGTTTTCTGAACATCTTTATACACAGTTAGATATTTCAACTTCTCCAGAGACTCCAGGCGCCAGTGATCTGGTCAGGAGGCACAAACCATCATCAGCCTCGAGATAGGTATTGAAAGGTATGAACAGAGATGGTGTGATTGAAGCCTAGTATCGTCCACGCCTGTTTGACTCCTCCGACTGGCCTTGTGGAGGTTGAGAAAAAACAAGGTTTTCTCCTAACTCAATAAAAATTCGGATACATAATATAGGTAAGGACATAATATACTCACCACCGGCAATTCTGAATAGGCCTTCTTCGTTGAGTGCGAGTTCATGTAAGGTGCATATGCAAAGCTCTAGTGGAAATGCTATGGTCCGTCCTGTTACGCGCAGATGTTCCTCCAGCGGATATCCGAAAACTGGCTTAGTGGAGCTATCATCTGTAAGGAGTATCAACTTGATTAAAATAGAAAATAGAGGAAAGCTAAAAGGAACCCTAATAATAATGCTTACTGAAAAAACTAACTTAAAAAACTAATTTACACGTTCTATAGAAAACTTCGACCACAACTGTAAAAAAAAGTAGTTAGAAAGTGGCCGATGGTATCCTATACCTTTAAACGAGTAATTCTTGTATATATATACAACATGTCACAAAAACCCTGTGGTTCCCGTTAAGTGTGTTATCAGAATCAGTATCCAAGTGCATAGAAATAATTATTTTTCAAAAAACACATTTAAAAAAATTAGTTTTAATGAAAAAAAAAATTTGCAAATTTTATGTGGTTTTATTTCCTCTAACTCACACGAGTATCTGTAACGCCGTCTTTGACAATCCTCTTACTCCGCGGCCAATGCCGAGATAATAAAACCACATACAATTTGCAAATTCATTTTTTTTTTCATTAAAATTAATTTTTTAAAATGTTTTATGGAAAAAATCTAAAAATGATAACGCAGTTAACGGGAACCACAGGGTTTTTGTTACATGTTGTATAATCGGAATGTCGGAAACGGCTCCAACGATTTTCATAAAATTTAGTTTCCAGGTTTTCGGGGGCAATAAATCGATCTAGCTAGGATTCATTTTTAGAAAATGTCGTTTTGTCCGTGTTTTCAGGCAATGAAAACTGTTACAATATAAGAAGGTAAATTTTGACACTGTGTTAATGATCGTAATAGCTGGATATCGAGCGGTCGCGAAATTGTAATGCCTTGGTTCGCGTCCTGTCTTCGATCCGATTTTTTTCCTTTTTATTTTCAAATTTCCTTCTTTTGTGAGAAAAACTATTATTTCGAGCCCTTTTTTTTTAGTATTTTTTAAAAATACGAAAATTTTAATTAAATAATTGCACTCATGATTTTTTATTCAAATAACTAGTTCAGTTTTTTTCTATTATGTCATAAGATCAAAAAATATTATTGATGTTTCATCAGTATGTAATTTGTATCTAAATGTAATTTCAAAAAAAATATTCGGTCATCCAGGTACTTTTTATAAACTAAAAATTGTTATGTAAAAAATTGTCGGGAGCACAATAAACAGCATCGAAAAAAATGTTTCTCACATGATAGTAATCAAAAAGACGCGATTCGGTAAGTGGCGCTATTGTCGAGATTCAGAAATCACCCGTGCAAAGCCGAAGCGGAGCATTAGTATTCTATTAAAAGTACCTAAATATATCTTTATAATAAATTCGTTATTTTTGTATTATATATTGAAGACCGATACTGGTCTACTAGAGGATAGGAGGGAGTAAGCCAGGCTTAGATTGTTTACGGCATCAAGTAGTCTTAGTTTCAGCTCAAAAATCTAAGAGCATCATGGAGGAAGCTATGCGAGGAAGTTGAGTCTTTGTCTCGCAGTGCAAGACTACACATAATGCTATCGAAAGCTAAACCAAATCAAGTCGGGCTCCTCAAAAAGCCTGATGATAACTTCACCACTAGTGAAACAGAAACATTGGAGTTACTATCGTCAACCCACTTCCCAGGGGCACATAAGACATTTGCCTTGAACTATTTCAGAGCCCTACGAACGCCTTGTAGTGAGAACTGGTGTAGGTAGGGCTGCAAAGATAATAAGTCCAAACCTAGTGCAGTGAGAGACTGTGTTGACTCCTTCAAAGCATATAATACAAGCGGGGAGGATGGTATAATTTCCATCCAACTACAGAGGGGTATCAATATCCTTCTTCCTTATCTGTGGAAAATCTTCAGAGCAAGTTTTGCATAAGGATATATTCCAGAACGATAGACAATTGTCAAAATTCTATTTATACCTA
This sequence comes from Parnassius apollo, assembly GCA_907164705.1. Taxonomy (NCBI): domain Eukaryota; kingdom Metazoa; phylum Arthropoda; class Insecta; order Lepidoptera; family Papilionidae; genus Parnassius; species Parnassius apollo. The sequence continues at coordinate 7,540,696 of CAJQZP010001218.1, read as the reverse complement.
AGGCTGGTAGAAAGGATTACCCTTTACAAATGTCCTTCCGACCTATAAGCCTATTTTCCTTTCTCCTTAAGAAACTGGAAAAGGTTATATATAGACATCTAAGATAGACACATATATGTAGCTCTAGCTACAAGACCCATACTTTACAACCAGCATGCTTACTGCAGAGACAAATTTACAGAAACAGACCTGATCAGTGTTATTGACAGGGTCGAGAAAGCACTGAGGGATAAAGAAAAAACTTTTTGTGCCTTTCTAGATATTGAAAGTAGCCTCACATCACTGCTGATTGGGGGCCTGACATATAAAAATGTTGACCTCACAATCATCAGGTGGGTGAAGTCAATGCTCTCAAACAGAAAGGCAAAAATAGCGCTGTTTCAAACTTCTATTGAGGTTGCAACTACAAGAGTCTGTCCACAAGGAGGTGTTTTGTCATCCCTTCTTTGGACTCTTGCGGTTGACCAAATATTGTACAAGATGGCAGACCTTCGCATTGACACACTAGGTTATGCTGATAACCTTGTGATCATTGCGAGGGATTTTTGCCAAAGTAATTTATCATTAATCATACAAAGAGCTCTAAACACCACAATTAACTGGTGTAGGGATAACAGTTTATCTATTAATGTTGATAAAACTGTCATAATACCCTTACCAAAAACAGACGGTTCGACATATTAGTCACACCAAAACTCAATAGTAAAGAAGTACCATTCTCCACTGAAGTTAAGTTGGACAATCGACCAGAAATTAATGTGGAACTCTCACCTTAGCAACGTTGCCACAAGGCAACTTTGCTAAGGTGAGAGTTCTACTTTACTTGCTTTAGGTACGTGCAGTCGTTTGGTCGGGAACTAGGGCTTGCGTCCCAGTATGATCCTATGGCTATACAAACAACAGCATAGTGAGGCCTATTCTCACATACGCCAACCAAAAGACGACTGCGGGCAGACTAAATAGTCCACAAAGGACTGCCTGGTTAATGGCAACTGGAGCGATGCGATCAACGCCTGGAGCGACTCTTAATGTACTTCTATGCCTAACGGTCCTTGATCTTTATTTAGACAAGGAGGCGAGGGCTAGTTTGTATAGGATTAACACCCAGGGCGGTTTGAGCTTGCTTTCCTACAGATTGAGATCCGTGCTCGACTCAATTAAGGATACATGCATGATCTCAGACATCATGCGTCCACTATACACTTGTAATAAAACGTATATAGTGGAACTACCCTCCAGAGTAGACTTCCTGAATGGACAGGTCATCTGTGAGGTTGGTAGCTTCATATGGTATACCGATGGGTCAAAAATGGGCCTCGACGTAGGCTTTGGAATTTATGGGGAAGGCCCCAAATTCAAACTTAGTATGAATTTGGGTAGATTCACCTCTATCTTCCAGGCAGGAATATTTGCCATACTTCAGTGTGCGGAAATCAATCTGCAAAAGCACTACGTCAACCATATAATCTACTTACATAAACTCTGATAGTCAAGCAGCACTGCCAGCACTGAAGTCAAACTTAGTGAACTCGAAGCTAGTTGGAGACTGCGTGAACCGTGTAAACGCCCTGGGATGTAACAACAGGGTCATCTTAATATGGGTTCCAGGTCACGCGGGTATTGTAAGAAATGAATTTGCCGACAAACTTGCACGGGAAGGCTCATTTTGGACCTGAGCCTTTTGTGGAATCTCAAAAAGCCTAGCCCGATTGACCCATAAAACACACAAGGCTTAAATATTCTAAAACCTTAATCCGGGTTTTTGATCGTAACGCTTCAGAAGCCCCGGGATTAAGTAAAAATAAATTGCGCATTCTGACAAGAGCCCTAACTGGACTTGGTTGGGTGTCTTACAAAGCACATGTCCATCCTGGGACTAAGCAACTCAAGGATATGCAGGTGCTGTTCCATAACGGAAGAAACGCATCTGCACATCCTAACTGATTGCGAACCCTTAATGTGCAAACGTAAAATTCATCTGGGAAATTATGTACTCCGCCAAGAAGAAATGAAATTGCTCACAGCTAAGCAACTCCTTCTATTCACTGAAGACATGCAGCTAGCTAGCTTAACAGTGAACTATAGCCATAGGAGCAATCACAATAGATCTTTTAGGTCGCAGATACTGATATCTTTCCCTAGACCTGCATAGCTGCTCGCACATTTAAAAATACTACTTAAAGCTTAACATGTGGATTGTTAACACCTTTGCTACTCTAATATTATAAGAAAAAACTTTTTTATTTCCGACTGGTAACAGTTTCACATGACTCATTAAGTATCTGCAACTAGTATTACATTATAAAGTACATGTGCAACAAGTGCTGCTTTATTGAAAGCTATAAAATATTTAATTACACTATTATTGGCTAAGGCCTCAATAACTGAACACGCATTAATTGTTTATGTTATTATATCACGCCAGAATTGACTCGTTATCGGTAGTATCTAGTTTACTGGTACAGTTTTACCATTTAAAATACTTTATTGCACATTATGGTATCATGGCGGTACAAGAATATCCATTACCCCATATCGCCCCATGTAAGTGCCGGAAGAGGCGACAAAAGTACAAACGAGGAGATGGGTAGTAGCAACTTTTTTTTAATAGGATAGGGTGACAAACGAGCACACAGTCCACTTGATGGTGAGTGGTTGCTGTGGCCCATAGACATCTACATCTATTCTCGATTACAAATCAAAATGCAGATGCGTTGTCGCCCTGAGGACTAAGATGGAATGCCTCGATTCCAGCAGAAAGGGTCTCCGGTTCTCTACATTCACCATATGAAACACGGCAGCATTAAGCTATTATTTTACGCTGATATTCTGTGAGAGCGTGGTCCTTCTCCGGTCGAGCCGACCCATTCGTGCTACAACTATACTGCTAATACAACTGCAGCATGGCTCCACCACGTATAAAACTAAACAAAACTGATAACAGCTAAAAAAACAACAGTAGCCAACCCGCTTGCTCCACGTGACCAATATGCCAAATATCCCACCTAAGGGGGAGTCCTAGGTTCAACAGTGGACTTTTGAAAGGCTGTAACATGTTTGTTGTTGTTGAACGATAACAATTAACTGTATCAAACGCATATTTTACGTTAAGTCTAGACTGTCATTTGATACAAGATTATAAATATGAATGTAAAGTAAGCTATCAAAGTAAAATGAACTAAGAATACTAGAAATACAAAAATAATAGTTATTGTCATGATGAAATCTATCGCGATTTTCAAATTGTGCTGTAGTCTTCACCAACAAAAAATGGATTAAAGTAAATAAAAAATATTAACAACATTCTGTAAACGCATAAATTAATATGCTGTCGAGCAAGTTCCACTAATAGAAGTGGTGGAAACATTGTTAGTTCTATTAAAATGGCCCATTAATTGCTTGTTTGCTTCGAACAGTGTGGGCATGTCTCAGAATAAATGAACTTAATTGAATGTGTGCCTTAAGTTGTTTATTGCTCCATCGCAATAATTTTAAGAACAATGCAATAAAATATTGTATTAATGTGAAGTGAATAAAAACTTTACTATCTAATTTACACATTATCTAATTATATTTAATTTCTAATTAGACAAGCACAGTTAAAGAAAAGCTGTTGAAAAGAAAAAGTTATTTATTTTAGTGTAATTACTGTATCAACAATATCAACAATGGATGTGATGAATAAAACGTAAAAATTGGAAAATATTTAGTCATATAAGAAATCATGATGAATTCTAATAAAGCAATTTTTTTACATTTTATATATAGAACTATTTAAAGTATTGGTCTTTAATTTTCGATTTTTTTTTGACAAAGTTTCTACGTCTTATTTTTTATATGATGTGGAATATTGCAAGCACAACGCTGCTGGTATTACGCTGTCACTCCCATATGTTTCTGCTAGCAAGGCAATTCATCATAGTCCTCAGGGATAAACAATGCATCTTCATTTTAATTTTAAATTGAGGACAGATGTAGGCGTCTATAGGCTTAAGCCACTTTAGTACAGAATTGTTATATTATTATTAATTGGGGTATCTATATAGTTATTCATCTGGTTGGTTCTATAAATATATAATTATAAATTAAAATAAATATACATAAATATCAATAAAATAAAATAAATACAAAAAATACATAAATAAATAAAGATTCAACCAGATGGAATATATTATTATAATAAAATAATCTAATATTATATATTATTATAATATTAGATTAGACAATAAATCGGTAGCCCAGTGGCTAAGCTTTTGTCCAGCTGCACGGAAAAATACTTGTATAACCTACAGATAACTATTCCGCGTCTGTAAATTTATCTATGTACAAATTATTTTCGCCTCCACATAAAAAATTCCTAGTGTTATATGCATATGTACGATTGTAGTACCAGACATCTTGCACCTTAGACACTGCCTATTTCCGTTCTTGGTATTTCAGGTTTGGCATAAAACAAGTTAATTATATCGACATCTATATAACTATCACGTGGCATTGTCGACTTTTGCGACACCCGCGGGAACAGTGTGGACTGGCTTACGTCACCTTTTCCCTACTAGTTAAAAGACAAATAGGCTTTATATCTGTTGTCCTCTGCAATTAATGACTAAATAATAATAATAAAGAAAACTTTGAATAAAACTATTATTTACGGATTTCATCGCCTTTATTTACTACTTCAATTTATTTTTATTATCCCGACGTTCTGGGTGCTTTACAGCATCCATGGTCACGGGGGGGGGGGGGCAGATGTTTGACGTCCCAATGTCAGTTAGTCTGGCTACCTTCAGTTTTTGAATATTAATTTTTGGTCCGATTTATAATTTGGATCGGATAGGAATCGGATAATCGGAAAATATAATAATACCAATGTAATAAATAAAACATAGGATTCATTTCGTTTATATTACTTATACTGAGATTTATTACTCGTACACTTCATCAGAGCAAAGCGAGTTTCACACTGTCAACAACAATGTGTAAGACTACATGGCAAAAACTCAAAAATCTCAGTGTTTCCTCATAACTATGGTTTCCATTTGTAAAATTGTATGAAATGAATTTATAAATAGATGTATGTTCAACTTACTAATGAACCTTTCCAGTTCTGGCACAGTGTCTTGCAATGAATGCAAAGCAGACTCGTGGTATGCTCTCTGTAGTTTCACATATTGCAGCAGGGTGTGAGCAAGTTGGGCTTCTTTGGCGACAAGGGCAAACATATCTGCGGCTAGGGCATCGCGAGCAGCTTCTACTCGCGTTCCCGCCTCTTCCAGTTCCTCGCGAGCTGCACTTAATTTGGCAGGATTTTCCTCTTTTTGCCGCTCTAGATTCTATGAATAAATAAGAATATATTCAATATAGACTTGGAGAAATTATTTCATCAATTGGAATTTTAATTGAATTAAAATAGCTTTTCCTTTTGGAGTACAGCCATGAGAGCAACCATAGACAAGAAAAGGCCAAAACACTTCAAGTTGAAATTACTTTTATTGCGTACTTTGGGCTTTGCCTCCATCGGCCGTTGCTTATCCTCTGGTAAATAGTCCTATTACGATAATGACTCCAAAGAATAAGTAATTCATTCATGGGACAAAAACTATTAATATAAGAATAAATATTGGTAGATAAAAATACATGTAAATGTTAGATTTCGCTATTCTGTTTCGGCAAACGATCTGCAGAAATGATAGTAGAATTTAAAATCAAGAAAATCATCAGGAGCTGACAACATTGCGATTTCTCATATTAAAATTATAGGGTACATTTCCCTAACAATTTCTGCCTGAATTAATTTTAGCATTTGAGTTAAGGATGTGTCATACCTGTGCACAAAAGCGGAAGATGTGAGGACAGCAAAAAAATATGCAATTTTTACGGAAAAATCTATTAAACACTAATAAATTTGTATCAGTTTGGCTTACAATCAGCCGGGCTAGCATGAGCCGGAGAGAATATATCCCCGGAGAGAGGATATAATTTTTATCCCTTGCTTAGTTTTATCCACCCTACGAGCATGGGCAAGAGACAAAAATTATATCCCCCCGATTATATCCACTGACAAGAGGTAAAATTATCTCTATAGTATATCCCCGTTTGACATAACGAGTGGACATATATCTCCCCGTCCGTAGCATGGGGCCAAGGGAAAGAGAAAAAATTATCCCTTTTTGACATTTGAAAGGGACAATTTTATCCTCTTTCGCGGACGTGGGTTTATCTTCATACCATTTTAATACAAAAAAGATGTCTCGAGCCTAGTTAGTTAGTTAGTTAGTTTGCAACGGGCTGTTTTCCGCAACTCCACGTCTCTGCGCGTATTTTGCGTGTGGGCAGGAATAATGTGATTATTCGAGCCATGAGATCTCCCCGAAGAAGCTCAACAGTCCCTTGATGTTGCATGCAACTTCGGGGAGTGATCCCGGCGTGCCGAGATGTTTAGCCCTGTACGTAGCGACCTCCGGACATTTCAGTAGCACGTGGGCCGCCGTTTCGTCCTCCCCCATACATGCCCTGCACAGGGGACTATCTGTAACACCTATAGTAAATAAATGTTTGTTAAAGGTGCCATGTCCTGTGATAGCACTAGTTACTATCCTGATCTGCGGCTTGTTCAGTCTCATTAGAACTTTGGTTAAGCGACTGTTTATTACAGGTAGGGCCTCCCTAGCTTGTCTACAGTCTATTAGATTTTTCCAAAGCTGAGCGTGTTGATTAGTGAAGTGTCTACGTACCATTGAACGAACGTTACCAAAGGGGATTGGTATGATTGGTTCCGGCCCTATAGTGGCCAGAGCCGATCCTCTTCTGGCCAGTTCGTCCGCTGCATCGTTGCCTCTGGATCCACTGTGTCCCTTTATCCATTGTAGAGTCACATTGTATGTTTTTACATACCTCATTTAATCGTTGATGGCATTCATATATTAGTCCCGAGTTCACCCCATTGCAACTCAGAGCTTGTAGTACCGCCCTACTGTCGGTCAGTATTCTGATGGGGAAGTCATTAACCTTCCTAGCATCTATTGCTATGGCCGCTTGAATGATACCCATACATTCCGCCTGAAAGACCGTGTTATAGGTACCCAGCGGTGTGCATATGTGAATATTGAGGTCTTCAGAGAAAGCTCCAGAACCTACACCTTCCTTTGTTTTAGAACCATCGGTGAAAATTCTAAGCTCTTTTGGGCTTAATCCTTCCGGCTGGCTGTTTTCATTTAATTGTATCTTGTATTTCTTATCGAAAACAAATTGTTTAGGAATCCTATCGTATTTGGCTTGTAGGATAGGAATTTCTGAGTAAATTCTATCAATTATGCCTGTATGAGGGACACTATTCTTACTCCAAAGATTTAGGGTCTTGAGTCTGATGGCAGCTAAAGTCGCTTCTTGTTGTATATGTAGATGAAGCGGAGTTAGCTCCAGCATCGCTTCCAAGGCTGCTGTTGGCGTAGTTCTTATGCAGCCTGTGGCAGCCATACATGCCAGTCTCTGGTAGCGCTGAAGCTTCTTAATTGTGGTGGCTTCATTGGTCTTGGTCCACCATACCAGAGCGCCGTATGTGATCATGGGCCGGATTACAGTTTTGTAAAGCCACAGTATGATTTTTGGCGTCAGTCCCCATCTTTTGCCAATCATGTTTCTGCATTGCCAGAAAGTTATACTAGCTTTGTTGATTTTGTTTTCTATGTTTTTATTCCAGTTAAGTTTGCTGTCCAAGGTAAGACCTAAATATTTTACCTCAGAGGATAGCTGGAGTTTTGTGCTGAAAAGACTTGGAAGATGATAGTTATTCAGCATCCGTTTTTGTGTGAACATTACTAAAACCGTTTTATTTGGGTTGACGGTTAAGTCGTATTCCCTGCACCATCTCTCCACTATACGGAGAGCCGCTTGGGTCAGGTCGCACACTATGCTAGCTGTCTTTCCCGAGACCAGTATAGTCAGGTCATCAGCATAACCTACTGTATAAAAGTGATTAGTATTTAATTTGCTGATGAGTTCATTAATGACCATATTCCACATGAGAGGTGAGAGGACCCCACCCTGCGGGCAACCTTTCTTAATTAGGATTGGTTGAGATTCACCAGCAATCTTTATTATTCGTGTACTGAGCATGCAAACTATCCAGTCGATCAGTGCCGGTTCAACTTTATGTCTACTGAGTGCACCTTTTATGCTGGAGAAGTTTGTTCTGTCAAAAGCACCTTCTATATCTATGAAGGAACCTAGACATATTTCTTTGTTTTGGATGGCCCCTTCAATCTTAGTAATTACCTGATGAAGTGCCGATTCTGTTGATTTGCCTAGACTGTAGGCGTGTTGCTTGTCGTGTAGTGGTAAGTTCATTAGCGCCGACCTCCTTAATTCCCTTTCACACATCCTCTCCATCGTCTTTAGGAGAAAGGATGTGAGGCTAATGGGCCTGTAGGATTTAGGGTCAGTGTAATCGCTCTTACCTGGTTTGGGTATAAATGTGATTTTCACTTCCCTCCATCCCCTAGGAACATATTTTAGAGCCAGACAGGCTCTCATTATGGCAACAAGTCTGACTATTAGGGCTTTACCCCCCCACTGTAGAAGTGCCGGGAATATGCCGTCAGGTCCTGCCGCCTTATAGGGGAGGAAACTGTGAATGGCCCAATGGATTTTGTCCATCGTTACCACTCTCTGTGCTAAATTCCAGTCTTCTACTGTTGGTGTCAGTATGTCTCGAGCCTATTGCAACTACATTTTCGTGTCAGAAATTGAAAAACAAGAAGGAGAATTACATCAGCGATCGATACGTGATCAGAATACTTAATATATTGGAATTCTCCGACAACGAATTTCTACGCCGGTTTCGGATGCTTAAAGATTGTTTTGTATTTGTGTAAAGAACTCTATGAGGCTTTAAAGCCTATTAATTCTGTGGATGGACTACCAGTGCATATTGAAGTAAGCATCTATTACAACCACCTTATCCAGAAAAGTCTCATTAGCTCAATCATCATCATCATCATCATCATCTACAGCCCTTCACAAGTCCACTGCTGCACATAGGCCTCCCCAAGTAATACCACAAAGCACGGTCCTGAGCCACCTGCATCCATCGACTTCCTGCATGTCTTACCAGGTCATCACTCTATCTAGTGGGGGGTCGTCCTACACTACGCCTACCGGTACTACCGGTAATAGCTCAATGCCATGATTTAATTACATAGATTGTATCAACAATACCCAAAGCGAGTCCATGGTCAAGTCAAATTTAATGATAATAGAATCGGTCTATACTATATTTCAGGTAAGTATTATAACGTTTTAAAATAAAGTTATCAAACTTAGTAAAGATACAATTCAAAGGTTTAAATTAAGAAATATGTTAATTCTTTAGCAAAGTTTGCTAAATATACTATACTCATGATTATAAAATTATTTATTCCTTGTTTTGTTTGAAATCATTACATTTTTATTCTTCATGCTTCATCATTTTCAATTAAAATTAAATCTTTGTGACTTAGAGTAGACAGTAATTTTCTTATAATGGCAGTAATTGCGGGGATATATTTTTTTTAATTTCTTCAAGAGGTTACACCACCTCCAAAGGGTCTGTATTGTCCAGTTTCACAATTGGCTTAATACTAAACACATATTTTTTAATAAATGCTATCACAAGCGAAGTAATACCTGCGATTTGATACAAGCAATGTATATTTAACTTAAATATTATACAAAAGAAAATAAAGAAAGAATTAGAATAATAGAAAAAATAAAAACAAGGCAGAAATACGCTTAAAATAAATATAACAAATATTATAAATGACATATTGTTTAACAAAAATTATGAACAGTTTAGCAATATAATAAACAAAAGGTAAAAGAAAATATAAGTTAATGTAAATCTACTTAATCTTAAAACTAGTTTATAGCTAGTATAGTTTATAGCTTTATAGTATGGTATATTATCTATGCGCGGGGATAAGTTTAACTACTGTCGATATTATATCCACCATAGGCCCATGCTCGCAGGGTGGATAAAGCTTTGACATAGGGATAAGACAATTTTATCCCTTGTCAGTGGATATAATCGGTGGATAAAATTTTTATCCTCTGCTCATGCTAGCCCGGCAGGCAAGAGTACGGCGTCAACAGCATCGGCAGCAACAGTTGCTACAAGCACTTAGGGAGCACGGCACTAGGAACTGGTAGCATGTGATGTGGTAACTGCATTATCACATCACATGCTACCAGTTTGTGCATGACGTTTGCCTTGTAATTAGCGATAAATACACAAATATCCATATGTCAACCATTACTAATCATAAAACTAGTTGCACACAATCACAACTACATACTAACAATGTTGCCGCATGTTGCTGCCCAGTAATGAGGGCTAATAATCTTCCACACATCAGATGTCGTTACTTGGGACTGAGGTCTGGCCTCAGTCACTCATGCTTATGTTATTACGTACAAACTACCAAACCCGGGTCGTGTACGCAGTCGGGGCTAGCGCGTTGTAGGTGATTGAATGTTAAAGTCTTTTAACATTGTTTACGTAAATAGTTATGTTGTAAATATTTATTGAAATATTTTTTGTTTAGTTTAGGTAGGTTAAAATAGTTGAATTTTTTATGTAATTTAAAAAATATATATATTATTTATATTGCCTATGTGATATATAATAAGCGCAATAAGTCGTTCCTACTATAATTGTTACGTGGTTGGACGCCAAATGACCAAGAAACATTTCAGATATATCATTCTTTAAGTTACCGAAGAATTTTAGTAGGAAATTATGAAAAGTGAATTTATTTCATATTATGTTTTTTATTAGATAGGAAATTATAGTAAAAAAGAATTAAGTAATAATTTAACTACAGTAGTAATAGCTAAGTACTTTATTACAAAACTTAATTGAAATTTACTTCACTATCCAAGTATTTGAAACAGAAACAGAAACTTTTTTATTCAATGTAGATTATAACAATACTTATTGAAAGTCACTTTTTTCATTTACCACTGGTTCGCAAAAAAAAACTCTGTCCTGGGAAGAACCAGCAAGAAACCCAGCGGGACTATTTTTTTTCCAATAATAGCTTACAATCATGTTTACAATCAACAACACAAGACAAATTAGAAATAGCTTGGTAGCGATCACCCTTCCCAGGGGTTATTATCATCCATAAATTCCTTAATATTATAATAACCCTTTTTATACAAACTTAGTTTAATAACATTTTTGAACTTTGTGTACGACAAATTTTGTATATTTTCTGGGATTTTGTTGTATTATCTACTTACATCAGTATAGGTATACTTGCATTTTGTAATTAAAATATTTTAAGTTATAATAACACAAAACACTGTAATTAAAACTTTATTTACTAACAAGATTTTTAATTAAGTAGAATACAATCACATTTCTGTTCGGAATTGTATTTCAGGTTTAATTGTTGTTTACACTATCTACCTATTTCTTCCGAGCCAAGCATCGCGATTCCCGACGAATGGCCTTGCAAGATGCATGCGTTGGGCATCACAGAACTTACATAGGTGCAAAAATATGATCAGTTAATCATAATCAGCAGAGGTATTTCACTTAAATAACTTAATTACCATTTCGAAATGTATCTTTTTACTCTTTATTGACAGCCCTTAGTAACCACGGAAAGTTCGTCGTGACGTAAGAAGGGGAAATGATGCAAAGTAATACAGACACTCTAGCGCAGCGATAAAGTTTTATTTATATTGCGTGCACGATTTATCTAATTAATAATAATTATGTAGGCTATTAAACGTTGGCAGGCAGTCAAAGGAGTGAAACTTCTGTACGTAGTACTATTATTTACTCTGTACTGAGGTGAAGTTTTTTGTGGTGCATTGCCATTTCATTGAGAACTAAGTTTTAAATAAAGTTTCTAGAGTATTATATTAATACATAAAGCAATGCTTCAGTGGTTTGCTTTTCAATTATTTGCATATTTTAACTCCTTTTTTTTTTCATTTTTCTACTTTTCGTAGTTTGGTTGATTTATTTCTAATCTAATTACTATAAAACATTACTAACAGTACAGAAAGAAACCTTAACCTCCACATTTTACTAACAAATTAACTTCCCTGCTATGAAATCTGTTAAATATTTCACGTCATTTGAAGGTGGCACTGGCCTAATGGGATATATTCGTGGATGGCCCTATATAAGTATCTCAATATATAGTTGTAACACAAACATGGTGCAATTTTTTTAATTGGAGTTATCACATTGAACATGTCTCTAATAAACAGTTTTAAATAGAAATCACTACCCTCAAATGCAGCCTAAGTAGCTACGGATAAATGTACAAATCATATCTTGATGAGATATATAATTTATTAATTTACTTAAAAATTAAAATCATAGTTCCAAAAAATAAAAACAGATTCCAGGCCAATGCCAGTAGTCTATTCCAACACTGCCAAACTTCTTTCCTGTTGGGAGGACTAAACTCAAAGTTATTGAAGAGTATGTTTACCTGGGAAAAATAGTTTGAATAGGTAAGTCCAACTTCAAACGAGAAGCAAATCGACAGATTGAAATCGGCTGGGCAACGTTCCAGAAATTACGACATATCTTCTCGTCAGTATACCTCAAAATTTGTAAATGAGATTGAATAACCAGTGTGTGTTGCCAGAGATGACTTACGGATCTGAGACATGGTCTTTCATTCCCGAGTAGCAGCCTCATACCAGTAGGCGAAGTGTAGGACGACCCCTACTAGATAGAGTGACGATCTGGTAAGACATGCAGTAAGTCGATGAATGCAGGTGAACTCAGAACCGTGCGTTATGGTGTTCCTAGAGGAAGGCCTATGTTCAGAAGTGGATTTGTTAAGGGCTGTAATAATGATGATGAAACCTTCCTAAGTGGATAGTCATTCAGAGAATATGGCATATGCATAAATGACTGACTTACTGACTGAACTTATTATAATGTCTTTCTTTTGATGATTTCTTACGTTTATTTAATGAGTTGGGCAAGCAAACAAATAGCTCTGTAATACCTCGGATTACCAAATACTTGGCACTGCAACTAATGTATAAAGTCATGCAGAAAATTATTAAATGTAAGGAAAAACAATTACTTTCACTATTTTTTTAATGATTCCTTATGTTTATTTTTTCTTTAATATATTTTTTCTCTTCTTGTTCGAAATTAGTGAAAAAGATGGTTCCTCGTTGTAACCACCTACTCATTATTTGTTAATTTTAAGTCTATCTATATGTTATATCTTTATAAAATAACTAGCTTGCCAGGCAGATGTTGTTCTGCCCTTTTCGACTACCCTCATGACTACTGACGACTACTGTCATGTCTTATTAAAAATCCTTAAATTCGCAAAAAAAATATCCTATCTCTCAAGTTGGACCAAACTGCACACGGTGTGCAAATTTGATTAAAATCGGTTAAGTACTTTAGGAGTCCATCGCGGACAAATAACGTGACACGTAATTTATATACAACATGTCCCAAAATACAACGATAAGCGAACACCGGAGGATAGACCTGCCCCGGACTAATCGGGAAAAAAAGAAAAAAAAATATATCCCAATTATATTTTAAGTTATATAAAAAAAAATTAAATTCTTCAGAAATTGTGACCGTTTATGATATTTTTCACTACCGTGACCACAATTTTTTTAATAAGTATTTGTTTCTTTTTTTTTATAGGCAACCTGAATAGCACTGCTATCTACCATAATTCTTAAAAAATCCAGAATAACTCTTGTTTTACAGTCAACTTGGCACCGCTGAAGGGACTGCAGCACCGCCCAAATTTCGACGGAATCAAAGGCTTTCTCATAGTCCACATACGCCAGGCAAAGTGGCAAATTGTACTCTTCAGTCTTCTGTACAATCTGCCGCAGGGTATGTATGTGGTCTATGGTACTGAAGCCTTTTCGGAAACCGGCTTGTTCGGGAGGCTGGAAGTCGTCGAGTCTGCGTGCGAGACGATTCGTAATGAGTCTCGAAAACAGCACGTAGACGCGGCTCAGAAGGGAAATCGGTCTGTAGTTCTTCAAGAGAGCGTTGTCGCCTTTCTTAAAGAACAAGACCACCGCACTTCTGCTCCACGCCTCTGGAGTAGTGCCACCATGGAGGACGGAATTGAAGAGCTTCTGAAGGACTTCAAGTACCGGTGTTCCACCCGCTTTCAGAAGCTCCGCTGTAATTCCATCCTCGCCTGGGGCCCTGCCGTTTTTAAGGTGCTGGAGAGCCATTCTAATCTCGCTTAGACTGACGTCCGGGATATCATCGGAATAGTGTCGGATAAGACTTGCTCTTGGATCGTTACTCACACTTGCGTGTGGCTCTAACGATGATGTGTACAGCTGCCCATAGAACCTCTCAATCTCACTCAAAATCTCAGGTGTCCCGGAAACGATGCTGCCACACTCAGTCTTCAGCCTTGACAGTTGGGAGTATTATACCATTATGGAATGTTGGTTAGTTGCGTCAATTTTTAAAAAAACTTACCATACTAGTGTTCATACTTTTTTTTTACACCATGATAAGTTAAAGTTGATTAAAAGTAAGTCTTCAAAAAATTTAGGGAATAAAATAAGTTTCACTAATTTTCATGATAAAACAAGAGTTATTCTGGATTTTTTAAGAATTGTGGTAGATAGCAGTGCTATTCAGGTTGCTCTTAAAAAAAAAGAAAACAAATATTAAAAAATTGTGGTCATGGTAGTGAAAAATATCATAAACGGTCTCAATTTCTGAAGAATTTCATTTTTTGTAAATAACTTAAAATATAATTGGGATATATTTTTTTCTTTTTTCCCCGATTAGTCCGGGGCAGGTCAATCCTCCGGTGTTGGCTTATTGTTGAATTTTGGGACCTGTTGTATATAGGATAAACTCTCAAAGCTGGAGTATTAAGTACTTTGCTTATAATATGTACATACATCATGTTTTGTTTTGTCAGTCATGCTTTGTTTCAAAATTTATTTTATCCATTATCAGAGGACACACATTATTGAAGTCATATAATTGCATTTATATATAATTGATATGCTATAATATTTTACCAGAACAGCAAAATGTAATAAAATGATAATGGGATGTTTTTATCTATCATATTTTGGATATAGTTTATGTTGAGATAAACCCAACAGATAAGCCAGCATTCACTGCTTGGCTATTGTTTGAATGTACTCAATTGGTATCAATAGATTAGTTTTTAAGATAAAAGTGTATACTGACATGATATTTACTAGTAGCAGATTCTTTCTCACTAATCAGTCGGCTGAGCTGCTTTTTGGCCTTCATAATAGCTGGGAGATCCTGTTCACTGATTGCAGATAATGGTGCACAAACAAGCTGCTCCACTTTCAATTCATGCTCTGCTATTTCGTTGGCCAGAAATTTTTCCGTTTTGCCTGCAACAGATGTTTCAATATAATAATAGCACAAATAATATTTAAACATACATTTTAGACATGTATCATTCATTTGTTTCTAGTGACCTGATTATTTAAATATTGATTTGTCTTGCAAACCGGGTAAAACAGGTCCATCATTCAAAGAGATCTTTTTGAGGTTCAGTACTCTGTGATCCTTGAAACCTGTTCAGTAATGATGGTCATCGAACATTACTATAATCTTTTGTTGTAGGTCCTATCAAATGTTTGATCCGGAACATACAAAAATGTTATTACAAATATCAATACTTCAATGTGACCAGGGTCAAATGAATGAATCATTCACTACTGACAAATTATGTCTAGTACATTTAAAACATAAATGGCAAAAAAGAAATGCATTACATTACTTTTACACATTATTATAATTCTTTTATTCAACCATTTTAATTACTTTTAAATACATACATAGTTATTTTTCAGATCATTCACAAAGGTATTACAATGTGTACTTACCACATTCATACAGAATATACTTTAAGATGCTATCATCATCATCAAAATTACTTGCTTCACACATAGAAAGACCAAGCATATATTCAGGAAGTTTCTTAAGCCTTTTCTCACGTGCTGCAGGGTCTTGGCCCTGTGTGTTACCTGCACATGTTGCCAATCTTTTGCTTATTAAATGTAGTGCATTTCGAAGGTGTTCTACTTTTCTATCTGCTGTTTGGAGTTCATCAGTTAAAGCCTCACCTTTGCCAGACCTAATATAAATATTACATTAATTACACTGAACAATTATTAGTTGTCTATTATATTATTAAATGTAAGTTTATGATTAACACACAGATATTGATTATATAAAAAGTGCTTAAAAAGTAATGCATGTAAATTTAACTTCAAATTACTACATGTAGATGACTAGTAATCTTATCTGATGCTTGATACAAAAATGGTACCTCGAAAATGTTTGATCTGCAAGTTGCTTTACTCTGTAGAATTGTTTCTTCATTTTGAGTTCTTTCTAAAGTATTAGTGAAGCCACAAGGTCATTGGACTTGGTCAATAATAAAACGATCAAGAATCGCCGAAAAGAACGTCGCTAATGTCAGCACGTCAATGAGATCATCCTCATTTACTAATGTTAATACAAGCACTGAAAAACGTCCGACACAAAAACTATCCACTAGAGCACTACATTTCCATATTTCACTATGGCATGCAAACAAACTACACTGATTTTCTCTCCAAATTTTTTGTACAAGCTCCTAATGAACACAAAAATACGATGATCTAAGAAAATAAAATCTACACCACAGATCTATGTAAATCACAGATTATATAAATAAAAAAATCACTATGTTCACAGATAAGTAAGTATTATGTTCTTTCTTCTCTATGTATTATAGTCAAAGGTATTATGTCTATGAAAACATAGTGTTGCCTGGTATTTGAGTCCAGTGTCGGCGATTTTAACTGCTTTAATAGCCTCAAGGTAAATACATTGGCTAAAGCTAAAAAACAATACGAAAAAAGTTATAATTTGATCCAAAAATGGTCTAAATAAAAACAATTTAAAATAGTCAAAGAATTTAAACATCAAAGTGCACACAGTTATTTTGGCTCACTTTTATTAAATATGGTACAGTGGTTTATTTCTCCTGTATCATCACAATTTTTATTTATTTATGTATTTAACTTGCTCTTCCACCATTTAAAAAAACAAAACTAAACTTTCAATTGCTACAAGACTGCATGCCCGAAAGACATAGAAAGTAGAAAGACTAAACTTCAATGAACGGTTTGTTTGCTTGTTGTTGAATTATGGTTGTTATTCAAAAATGTCACATATAATTGAGAGTTTTAGAGTATCTTTAAATTAGTTACATATAACTACATAGACTACTTAAGAATTAACCAAGCTTCTTTTTTGGCTTCATTTACGCCTACACCTAAAAGAATTTCCGGGTAGCCAATGATCATCGTTAAAATGCTTAACATACATAAATGATGACCACTTTATAAGTTTTAGAAGATTATTTTCAAATTGTATAAACTTAAAATAGCTATTTTTATACAAAAAATATACACTTTCAACAAGAGTATGATGTTAAGAGGTTTGAAATCACATTTAGGGGAAAAGTTTCAAACTTGGCAACACTGGTATGAGCTGTCAAAAGATGTGATGTGTCACTGTCAGACCAAGACAATGTCAAATGTCAATTTTCATATTTATTTACATTACACTCTAACAATTATGTGTTGTAATTTTTATTTGTTTTGAATGTTATAGTCGTAAACGTAAACTATAAGTGAGTGGCGAATTCATTGTGGTGGTGGCAGCTTACTTGCAATAATCATTAAACAACGTACGCGTAAGAAAGAAAACTGAACTGTAAATGGAGTAGAAACTAGAAAATTTTACGGGCACTTGTGGAGGGAGATTATACACTTGAAGAATGGAAACGGAATATATTATTTAACAATATTACAAAAGCCAGTTACGCCTGAAAGGCTTTGGGTGACTGTAGTCTTTGCGAGTTCTGAGTGTCGCGTGTCATATTTTCAATTTTAATATTGTTGTTTTGATATATTGCGATAATTTTGAAAATGGAGCGAAGATTTTTTAATGTTATTTTATTGGGGTTTGGATTCATGTTCGTATTTACTGCGTTTCAGACCATGGGAAATATAGAGGTAAGTTTGTTTTTATAAAAATTGTAAATTTCTTGTAATTTTTATGTAATATTATGTTTACTTATTCCTTTATAAACAGAAAACTGCATGGTAAGTAAGTAGTTTCATATGATACTGAATATTATATAAAGTTAATAAGAACTTTCACAGCTCAACCTTCACATTATCTTGTAATGGTTAATTCCCTATTATAGATACATTTGTTGCTTTTATCTTCTATTTATTCTTAGGATTTTCTTAGCTGGTCCGTAGTTTTATAATTTTTAATAAATAATTATGTCATGATGGTGTGTGTGGTGTAAGATATTCACTATATTTTATGGTCCCATGGGTGCTGTTAGAAGTCACAGAAGGTTGCTGAACCAGAACTTGGGCAGCATCATCTTTCTGATAACAGCTTAATAAAAATAAAAAACTGCAGTTGCCAACCTGCTTGCCAGGTGTGGCAGCTGTATCAAATATCTCTCCTAGTCAGTCTACAAGGAGGCCTGCGTTCAGCCGTAGATTTTTGATTGTTAGATGAGCATATTTTAATTTAATATGTTGTCTTTGTATTTATCATTTATTTATTTACCAAAATCAAAATAAGTTTCCCTTATTATTGAAAAACTTGCTTGTGCTGATCTATTAAATTATATAGCAGGATATAGCACATGCATCTCATGCTCATAATATTGTTTATATAATTTGCAATAAAAAAGTGTGCCACCGACTTGTAAATTAAATTGTTGAATTGTTTGTGGATATTATTTATTTATAATTGCAAAAAGACATTACTGACATGCCTTGGTTTGTACATGCACTGTTATGAGTAAATGCAAAGCACCTTATGTAATATCAAATGAGAGTTTGAGATGATTGTCTCACATTCAAAAGGTTGCAGCATGTGCTTGTGTAATAATATTTTTATTACAGTGCTTTTAAAAGTACTCTGTTGATCTTTATACTAAATAGAAAAATATTTTTAGAAGAATACTTTCCCTTAGTTATTTTACTTGTATTTTAGTGTATGTTGCTTTACTAGTATCTCCAATAATACATAATACAGCAATATGCACATTGGAATATAAACTTTTGTGTTTTTCATATGGTTGAAGTTTGGTATAAATTGTGTAATTTTTATGCAAGAATTAAAATAGCCATATCTGCAACAGGAAACTTTAAGGTGTCTGGCCAATTATGTATATTAGGAGCAAATCCAACCCACCATGGGAGATCTGCTATTTGCAATACTTAGTAGTTTTTTGTTCTTTAAAACTCAAATACTTATAGAATTAGTGTTTGTTTGTCTGTTTCCCCAGACATTTTTCTTTTGACTTTTTCATACCTTTTTACAGCCAATTGAAAGCCAAGAAATTTGAAAAACGTAATTTTAGATTTTAGTGGGTAGTTTTGGTAGGTGAAAATGGGATGTTTTTTTTTAAATTTCGCTTTGGGTTTCATCTATAGGTAGTGTCCAACAGAAGGTCAACTTTAGTAGAACCCAAATGTTTAATTGTAACAATAAGAATTTAATGACTGAAAATTGATTTACCTTTATTTGCATTTTAATCACCTAGACGGGAAAGTATGTTTAGATTGTAGTAAAAAAAAATTCCACATCAATATCAACATGCATTATGAACACTAGGTATTTACAATAAATGTGAAATAAGTATAGCAAATGTGTTATATGAGTAATAGAACACAACAAAAAGTAGGACTTTAGGTAGACAAATTTAATTTTTATAATTTTAATTTGATAGCTGGTGCTTCTCATGTAGTCTCATATAAATTTGATCAGGATCTGATCAGTAGTTTTTATGTTATCCTTAATAATGTGTATTTAATTAAAATCATACTAAATTGATTTTATTTATATGGTAGTCGGTTGTACAAAATTTTTAATTTTACCATTTCTGTACTGCTAAATTGAATCTTAATTAGTGGTGGTGACGTAAAAAAAATCTATCACGCCATTTTGTCTCACGGGAAGCTTAAAAAAGGCTGGAAAAATTTAATGGTTCTATAAAATGGCAGTTATACCATATCTTATATACCCCAACAGACATCGGTTAGGCGTATCAGTGTGATCAGGTGTTACATATCTGGTATTACAATTGCCGAACCGCCTGCGAAATATGGTGATTATGGAAAATCTTTTTTTTTTGCAATGAATAGAAACATGCCAGCAGAGAAATGGAATATTAATGACACCAGTATTAAAAAAATACTTTTTAAATGTAATAATCATATTTGGATACATGATAATCGAATAGTTTACAACATAAGACAGTCGCAAGGAAAAAAAGCCGTGTAGTTGCGGTGTAAGAACATCCACTACCCTATATCGTCCTGTGCGTGTCGTAAGAGGCTGCAGAGGGAAATTGAAACAGGAGATGGGCAGCAGCATCTTCCTGATAACAACCCGAAATAATAAAGAACTGCGGTTGACAACCCGCTCACCACACGTGTCAACTATGGCAAAATCCCCTCTATGAGGCAGTCTATGGGGGAGGCCTACGTAGATGAACTTTTATACTGTAATTGAAGAAATGGGGTTAAAATATTAAAGTGTAAAGGTTTTTGGCCTTAATTATTGTGAGAATTATATCCACTACCTCATAACGTTCCGTGGATGCCATAAGAGGCGACAAAGGGAAGGAAATTATGAGATGGGCAGCAGGGTTGCCCTAATAACAAATAGATAATTAAAAACTGCGGTTACCAACCTGCGTGCCAATCATGGCAACTTTGACAGATATCTCCTCTATGAGGCAATCTATTGAGAGTTCTATGTTCGGCAGTGGACTTTGATGGGCTGTAATGATGATGATGACACGAGAAAACCGAGTTCAGCCACCGCAGCGCCGGCTCTACTGAAATTGATTATCGATGATTTAATCGGTTGCTCGAAACGTCGAAAGTGAACATTGCGAGGATGAACTTACATGTCTATGAAGTTAACAGTGATTCTAGGACGTGTGAAGTCAATACAATAGGCATTGGCCCAATGAGGGTTTTTGAGCAGGGTAGATTTGGTAAAAAACCCTCTTAGTAATAACTACTTGTCTTTATTTTACTTTGACACTAGTCGTGCACGGGCATGTCTTGCAGTGTCTTTTTTGTCAGAAACTCGCGGGCGCACGTATAACAACTCACCAAAGTTTTATTGTTATCTGATGAATTGTAACGCATATAAAAAGACCAAAAAAAAAACTTTTTTGTCAGAAACTTTCGCGGGTGCACACGCAACTATTACTTATTTTATAGGATAGGGTGGTGACAAACGAGCACACAGTCTATCTGATGGTATGTGGTTGCTGTGGCCCATAGACATCTATTCCCGATTACGAATCAAAATGCAGATGCGTTGTCCCCCGTGAGGACTAAGACGGAATGCCTCGTTTCCAGTAAAAAGGGTCTCCGGTTCCCTGCACTCACCATACGAAACACAACAGCATTAAGCTACTATTTTACGCTGGTATTCTATTAGAGCGTGGTCCTTCCCCGGTCTAGTTGACCCATTCGTGCTACAAATATACTACTAATATGACTGCAGCATGGCTCTACCACGTATATATTAAATTTTAATGTATATTCTAAACTTTAATCATAATTGGATTAATGGTAAATCAATACGCAGGACAAACCAAGACACGTTCATTTTCAGAGTACTTTTGTACTTTGTAGTATTCAAGAGTACTTTCAGCTACAATCTATAAAAACGACCTTATCAACAGTAAATCCCGGTAATCTCATTTAATTTTCTTTAATTAGAATTGTTTATATTGTTTTTTTATTGCACAATAAACAAAAGAAGGAAATGGTTGATTTAAAAAAAATTCACCTTCGGCTCAAAAAATCAAAAATCAATATTCAAATAAAGTTCTCTTTAGCGAATTTTGTTCATGAGGAAAACCATTGGAAGTTATGAACATCCCACACAGGAAATTTTATTGTAACAAACGAATTCGCAAAACCAGTAAGGTGTACTAATTCATCCAATACGATCATTGTAAATTTCTCGCGTTAAACTAATTTTTTTTAAACAAACCAATTTTTTTTAAAAACCAAATTTTTTTGTACTTGAAAAATGACTATAGCGCCATCAAAATAGATCATCAATTAATAGATCTGTAATCCATATGGAGAACTTTTTGAACTAGACGCACGCTTTTGATATGAGAAAGAGATTATGATATGTATAACTATTTAATAGCGATATTTGTCGCAAAATTTGTATTCCAAAATTGTCATCTAAAATAATGTAACAATGGTATTCTTTTTTTAATTAGAACTCTTGAATTTCGAGTTATTAACCGATCTCGATTTGTAGTAAGTCTATGTCTGCAGTGTACAAGACAGGAATCGCGATTTTATGTAAAATATTAGACGTGTTTAGTAATAATGTTATATCAGTTTTATTAACCTTGATCTGAACTTTGTTTGACCCCTTACTGCATATCTGTGCATGCCACTCCCAGTCTGAATAATCCGAAGGTTAGGTAAGCGTGAAAATCTAAAAATTCTAAAAGAAAGTGTGAATCTATATAAAAAAAACATATTGGCTCACATAATACCAGCTTAAAATAGTAGCTTAATGCTGCTGTGTTTCGTATGGTGAGTGTAGAGAACCGTAGTTAGTCTTCATGGGTGACAACGCATCTGCATTTTGATTCGTAATCGAGGATACATGTCTATGGGCCACAGCAACCACTTACCATCAGGTGGACTGTGTGCTCGTTTGTCACCCTATCCTATAAAGAAAAACAATTGGACAGTACTTGGGATAATCGGTTCAAATTATTTTTACAAATGTTTGTGATTTTTATAAAACACAAAAGTTAATACATCGTAGTGCTTAGTGGCCGGAAAGACTGTGACAACCAGACGGTCTTACGTCTACAAAATATCACACATCAAATGTATATAACATTTGTCTAGTCTGTACTTATGTATGTTTGTCCAAAGGAATATTATTAACCTATATGAATTTTAATAAAGCTTAAATGGAACTTGTTCAGATATAACCGAAACTAAATATATAGTTATTTATTTAATTTTTAAAATTTATTGTGTTAATTTAATTTAAAACTTTCCCAAAGCGCTTAATAGTTTATACGCTTGTTCGCTACTACAACACAACCTCGACATCTTCGCAATGTGAATTCATCAACATAGACCTTCGTAAATGTCGCTTGACATTTCACTCTTTGCATTTGCAAGCATTTTTTTTACATGTCTCACGCACACCGTTTTATTAATAGGAAATTCTTTAAAAGTTTAAACATTAAACAGAGTTTGTTTCAAATATAACTTTTAAAATTTATTTTCTGTCCTACTTTGCATATTTTTAAGGTATTAAAATTTATTTTTATACTTGAATATTTTTGATTATGTATTAATATTTAACATCATCTGTCGTCTGGTGGCGTCGTAAGAAAATCCATCGTCCCATTTCGTCCCGTGGGAGACGGAAAACTTAAGAGGCGACATGAAGATCTTTCGGATAGATGGTGGTGTCATCATTTCGTCTACATTATGGACAAAGTACCTAAACCGATGATGGCGGGCAGCGACTAAGGCTCAATTTACACTGCTGCGGAAATTGT
Organism: Parnassius apollo; assembly: GCA_907164705.1. Classification (NCBI taxonomy): domain Eukaryota; kingdom Metazoa; phylum Arthropoda; class Insecta; order Lepidoptera; family Papilionidae; genus Parnassius; species Parnassius apollo. Next base: position 7,517,018 of record CAJQZP010001218.1, on the reverse strand, counting down.
ACATAGTAAAATGAGTCTTATGTTAATTGTGTAACGCGCAAACTAGATATGAGCCAAAAAAGAAGTTGCGCGTCTTCCAAGGAATTCTCGAGGATTCTTGTAGCTACTGTCGGCAAAGTCTGTAGAATTAGCGGGAAGTGGAGCGAAGGGCGTGGAATCTAGACTAACTTTTATACAACCCCAAGGCGAGTGACGTACAGGCGGTAGGCGAAGTCGCGGGAATGCTCGAGCATTCCCGAGTCTTCGCGCGCCGTCCATCCCGTCGCGTCGTAATTGACTCTTCCGTTCCATTCTATTCTGCCGCAATGTAAATTGAGCCGAACGAAACGATACTGCTGTTGCTAATCTCGCTGCGATGGGTGGCGATTCAAGCAAAATCTCCCTACAGCGGGATTGGCTTATGTTCGGCACTAGACTTAGAAGCTGCTGAGAGGAGCGGCATAGTTATTTCATCATTATTATCATTGTCACTGAAGCTGTCACTAGCTTACGTTTAGACCGTTTTTATAAAATTGATCAGACAAGCAAGCTTACAGTCCACCCCATTGTAAGTGGCTGTCGCAACCCTTGCACATCTGCAACCATATTGCTAAAAACGATGTTATTTATTTGCAACCCTTGGGGAGAAATTTTTTCTACAAATTTATATGGGACCATCGGTAAAGTAATTATCATTAAAATCGGTTCTTTATCTGTGAAGATATCATATGAAATTCCTGAAACATTAGTCCAATATGAAACTTTTCCCTCTATTTTCCACCCTTGGGGGCGTAATTATTTCTCCAAAATTTAGTGGGACTACCCCGAGCCTATTTAATAAAAAAGTATTATTAAAATCGGTTCTAAATTTGCGAAGATATCGCGTAATGACGTCTTGTGGCGTGGCGTAGTGGCTTAGCCATGAGTGGCTGCTCTCGGGTTCGAATCCTGCACGGAACAAGTATTTGTATGGCCTACAAGTAATTGTTCCGGGTCTGGATATTTCTCCTTGTGAAATTTAGTAAACTGCCCCCACGATACAGGAGAAAATCCTAGTGTGGAGGTAACGTTTTAAAAAAAATTACATACAAAAAATAACATACACTCGTATTGATAACCTCCTACTTATTGAAGTCGGTTGAAAAGAAACTAACTTAGAACAAAAACACTACAGATAATTATGTTGTCACCTTTAAATATTATGAAGGAATGTCTCACAGGAAGTAATAATACCGGCACCCACATGGTAAAAAAACCTTCCTCATAGACTGACACAAGGCGCTGAATATTTATCGAATCCTTTGCATTCATCATTGTGGCGGGGAGCTCCTGATTAGGGTTGCCACCCGTACTATATAGTATCGTATTCGTACTGTATTTCAGTAAATTTTACTATATATTATAAAAAATAATGTAGTACGAAAAATACTATATTTTTATCCCAAACTCAACTGTCGCGCTTTTGTATAATAAGTAATAACTGATTGAAAGTCTGGAACAAGTGTTTTACGGAAAGAATTTTTTCCGTCATGAATGTAAAATTGAAAGAAGAAAGAAAAAGAGCATGTATTATTTTAATTAAAATTTAGTTGTTAATTTATTTTAAAAATGAATCTAAATTGCTCAGACTCCTACAATTATTTTAAGAGTAAGGTAAGGTGGTTAGATCATTGATAGCCATAATATAGCTTCAGTGAGGCTCTTTGTAAAATCTTTTATGAAATTTACAAAGGAACGAGTTTTTATTGATGATGAGTTATTAACTTTGTTGTAAAGTGCATATAATTTATGCATAAAACATAGTAATTACCTAATAGGAAATAAGACTTTTGTGTTAGAAAGTAAAAATTTCTTAAAGTCTGTTTTAAATTTGAAATAGTCTGTGGAACTATTTCTTTCTACGCTTATATTATTAAAAGCTTTACATTTAAGTTTTTTCTGTATTGTGGATACGTTGTACCCACATAAACTGCACAAAGATAAATAAGCCCTGAAAAATTATTTGTAGGCTTTAAAAATACTTGTTTTAGTTTATGAACTATTCACGGATGGCTCATGAATGCTCACATTATTATAGAGTAACCACAGACCATAACATTTAAGATTTAACAAAGAATAACATTGTTTGTTAAATCTTAAATGTTGTGGCACTTTTGATTTTATTACATAGCATTTAAACATTTTCTAATCTCATAATTGGAAGATAGTATTTACATAACATTGCATTGGCATTTTAGTTCTTAATCGAGAATAAATGTAGATTTCTATGGACTACAGCATCCACTTACAATTAGGTGGACTGTGTGCTATTTTTTCACCCAAATGCCATTAAAAAAATCCGTAAAAGCTTCTCTTGATAACAACATTTTATTAAAAGTTTTAATTAATTTCAGATAAGTAAGTAAAGAGTCATGTCATTAGTATTTCAGTAAATCTTATAATTATGTGCTTTCATTGATCGACCTCTAAATAAATTTTGCCATCGTGAAATGTAACTGAAATATAAAAATAAATATTAATAATATAATATAGAAAAGCTAACCAGTAGTTGCAAGTCAAAATAAAACCTTACAAAGGTGACTAAAATATTCACGTATTCATACTTACTATTCATTCAATTATTTAGTTCAAAATACGCAAATCAAGTAATAGTAAAAATTTTTACGAAATTCGTCGATAACAATAAGAATAGGTATACCATATGATTTGGCAAACTTATTCTAGACGTTAACGTATTGTGAAATTGTATAGTAATACTTCAAATAACTTCACTAATTCACTTGTAGTATAAGTCACTGTCGTCGACGTCACAAATTACACAATAGTTTAATTTATAATATCGTGATTGTGCTATTATTGCTGATTATTTTTTGTTACTTCGTATTAATAGTGAATAGCATAAAACATATACTTGTTTGTTTATAGTATGAGTGATAACAATAAAACAACAAAACAAAAATCGTCAATGCGGCCAAGCAAAGACCTATAGCAAATATATATATATATATATATATATATATATATATATATATATATATATATATATATATATATATGGAAAAAGTCATAAAGATTAAAAATAAATGTATACTTTTTTTCTACTTAATTGCTCAAGTGAATTACTATATTTTTGCATCTTTTCTGGAAATAATACTGTAATATGTTCAAAAAAAAAGGTGACAACCCTACTTCTAATATAGGATACACCATAATCAGTTTAAGCAGGTAACCAAAATACTATAGTTGAATTGTGTTTTCATTAGTATTTAATATGGAATTGGTTAGAGTAGGTACATAAAAAAAGAAGACAAAGATGATTAGCGGGTGTCTGAGTCTGAATATCAGGTTCTGCGTTATGGATTTTAACGCATTTAATGTACGGTTATAAGTTAACTGAAGAAGGCTTGGAGGCGGATTATTGTTTAATGATGTCCGCCGACAATGGGCGGTTATATAGCGCAAAGAACCGACAACCGATGGGGAAGTTTTATTTTATTTTATAGGATGGCGTTACAAACAAGCACACAGTCCACCTGATGGTAAGTGGTTGCTGTGGCCCATAGACATCTACATCTATCCTCGATTACGATTCAAAATGCAGATGCGTTGTCACCCGTGAGGACTAAGATGGAATGCCTCGTTTCCAGTAAAAAGGGTCTCCGGTTCCCTGCACTCACCATACGAAACACAGCAGCATTAAGCTACTATTTGGCGCTGGTATTCTGTGAGAGCTTGGTCCTTTCCCGGTCGAGCCGACCCATTCCTGCTACAACTATACTATTAATATAACTGTGGCTCTACCGCGTATAAAAGTAAGGTTCTCGAAAGCAAACCTCGTACCGGTAAGCAAAGTGTAAGGCGGCCTTTACCACTTACTCCTTTACGATTTATACGTGGTAGAGGCTTTCTGCATCTACAATATGTAACGTAATTAACACACACCCTAAGACACCCCAATTAGTATATTATGTTATAATCATAATACATACTCCGAATTTTTAGTTAAAAATTTTTATGCACTGATTATTTATAAATTAGTTATATTAATTCCGGAAGAATTTTGTGGTCACAGTACAAATCCACGAATGAAATAAAGTTCATTTTTCTTTATTTTTATTGAAAGACAGAATTAGTAATAATACAAATAAAACTGCATTTTAAAAGTCTTATTGCCTTAAGTTACGTTCCATTTCAGTTTGTGATGACTGTACAGATTTAGTGTGACCATAATTTACGTAGTTTTAATTATTTTTGGGATAAAAAAATTACCTAAATTAAAAATGATAGGAATCGATTCTGTAAACGATTCTGAACAAACTACTTTCTCAAAGTGCGTTAATTGTGTTACATGTTGTATATTATGGTTGTAGCATGAATGGGTCAGCTCGACCGGGGAGAAACCACGCTCTCACGGAATACCAGCGTAAAATAGCAGCTTAATGCTGCTGTGTTTCGTATGGTGAGTGTAGAGAACCGGAGACCCGTTTTACTTGAATCGAGGCATTTCCATCTTAGTCCTCACGGGTGATTTTGCATCTACATTTTAATTCTTAATCGAGGTAAAATTACGTAGTACTATTATTTATTCTGCGGTTAAATGTAGATGTTTATGGGCCACAGCATCCATTTACCATCAGGTGGACTGTGTGCTCGTTTGTCACCCTTATTCTATTTTTTTTTAAACTGGAGGAAAGTGGAGTGACGATCTGGTAAGACATGTATGAAGTCGATGGATACAGGTGGCCCAGGGCCGTGCTTTGTAGCATTCTTTGGGGGATTTATGTTAAGCTGTGGACTTGTAAAGGGCTGTTATGATGATGACGATGATTTCCGCCTACAGTAAATATATGTATGACCATTGTTAACAACAACTATATACCAAAATACCTAATATTGATGATTCAAGGAATTAAATAAATTTTGCAGTAATATGTGCACTACATGATTTAAATTATTTTCGCCGACCTTGATGTTATTCAAAACACTTCTAGATTATATCTTTGTTTGTCTACAGTTGATAAACTCAAGGATTTGTCGGTACACATCCAATTTAGGTCAAGCAGATTTACTAGGGGAGATATTTACTTTTCAAGGGTCTTTTTCAATAACATGTCAAGTAAAGGTAATAATCGTAAGCTTTTGTACGTAATTTTGCGAGTTTTTTTCTTAAGTTTATTATCGATTTTGAATATTGGCAATGAACGTCCGACATGCAAGTCAAAGGACAATGTCATTTGAGAGCTCATTTTTAATCGTATCACTTTGTTGTTTTTTTTTTCGTTTTATATCTGTACCAATTGCACTATTTAATTATAATATACTGGCTGGTACCCGACGCGTTGCTGCCACAGAAGAAATAATTGTAAAATAACGTTTTAAATTTGGAAGAGTTATGTTGTTTATTTAGGAATCATAATACATTCATTAAAATTGAATAATATAGGTATGTATATCCCTTAAATAAATTTGTCTATAGTCCATACGATATGCGTACCACCTACCGTAGGTTAATTGTACTATGCCTATAACCTTCGCGGAAGTGCAAGCAATAAGTTGACAAAAGTGTCCTCCACACACGGTCAGTACAACTGAGCATTCCAACTGATCAGTTCAAACTAGGACTGTTGATATTTTTTAAAATATCGGATTTTCGATATATCGATAAATCAACTTATATCGATTATCGATAACTCAACTTATATAAAACTTCGATATTGATATATTTATAATTATCGATATACAGCACAACAATCCCAGTTTGAACTGTTCAGTTGAACTGACCATGTGTGTCATCCAAAAATTTTACCGCAATCTGATTAACGGTATTTCCATACCGTTAGCGCATAAAATATGAACAAACAAAAATTATTAAATGTGTATTAGATACGTGTATTTAATTTGTTATAATATCTCATGTTATTGTCATATACTTAATTAAATATTTACAATAAGATCTGCGCAAGACAAAGGGGTTCCTGGTGATACACAGGCAAAAGCGCAAGCACAGTTATATCCCATATTCTTTCACTCTCATAGCGCATAGTTATATGCTACGGCCTTTGAGTTATGTGTATATAAATCAATGGCTACGGCACGGCAATCTGACATGAACCGGGACTTACATCAGGCGCAGGACCGACGCGACGTTGTCGAATCCGGACCATACGATCAGCAGTCCCGCTTTCTAGACCTAGCTTAGTTCGGAACTTTTTTTATTTACTATTTTATTTTTCGTATTTTGATTATTTACTATTTATAGTAAATATTATTCGTGTTATCACATAACTGCAAAAGAGGTATATCAATAGAACGGCTTGACAACCGTTATTTTGTACGAGATTCGGCGTCGCCGACGGAGCACACATAAAAGCAATTACGTCGTATTGTCACTACTACAAACCCGATTCACGGTGTTGACAGACAGATTTTAATACATATTTATTTGTAAATAGTTGGCAATTTTCTAAATAATTTGCATGCGAAATTTGGATAGGTGTGAATCGACGTATTTGTGACATTTTAGTGGCTACACGGGCACCGCCCACTACCCCGTTCTATTATGTATATAATTATAGTATTCTCTGGGTATATCGTAGTTGAACTAAATTTAACTTACTATCAATTATAACATAAGTGCATTACGTTCTCATTGTTAGATAACGACTGTCATGCCCTTAAATTAAAAGATCACTTCAAAACCACTTATTATGATTCGGTCATTCACTTCTGTTTATCGTTTATATGGGTAGATAGAGTGGAGAATTTAGCAGAATGCTGGTCGGGTAAACCTGTTACAACTCGTAATATGGTGTGATTTAGTGCCGTGCTTTGAACTATCGACATTCAAGGAAACGTGTCTTTGTATTAAAATTGAATTGCTTGATATCTTGATTGCCATGAAATTGATCTATTGTGTTATAAAAAGCAAATTAAAACGTTATCCTATTTCCTATTACAGTTATTACGCTTGAGAACTTCTTTCTTGAATGCTCCTCATATGCTGTTTGAAATATCTGTATTTGTTTCGTAATTATCAATCAGTAACAGAGTGGTGCCCTGAAAATGCCGTTCACGCCGAACCCATCTAGTGTTATGTTGCAGCATATCGTTTACCGTCAACAGAACAAATTAGACGTGGATTAATCTTGTTTTTCCTGTCTTGAAAATGAATCGTAGTTTTGAGGGCGTGGCTTATTCCTTTGTCGGTGAAGCTAACGGACGACTGAGGGAGTGTCAAATGAAAGTGATGTAATGAATTCATAAAGCCCGGTTTACATTTTGAGAAGTGACAAGTGCGAGCGGCAATGACAAGTGACAAATAGCAAGTTGGTGTTCACACATGTGGCAATTGGATGTCATTATTATGTGAAATCTTCGAGTGTGAAGTTGGGTAGGTAATTGTCAAAGAGGCGCTAGCGTAGCTTTAAACTTTAAAACTTTAATCAAAAAAGATAAAATTGTATGATGAGATACCAAAGATGTGTGAAGTGCCTTATTGCAAAGATATTGGTGCACACCAATTTCCTAGAAACGCTTAAGTGAGAAAAATGTGTCTTAAAGATATTACAAGGAAAAAATTTAAGCCTGAAAATAATATGGCTCCAGCCCCTGACCTACAGAAGTCTTTAATTTTCTTCTTTTCTTGGTAATATGTAGACTTAATGCTTCTTAACTTCACATATACCTACTTTTTTTTTCGCCGAAACCGGCCATTCCCATTGCAGGAGATATTGAGGGCATAGCAGTGTCTCGCATCATTTTATTTTTTTAAATTCAGCGATTTAATATTGTATAAACATTCGTGTTTAAATAATTCCATGACAAATTTAATGTTATTGCTATCTGACCACTTCGTAATAAAACAAAATTATTATAAATACGAGTATGTATACAATATATATAACAAAAATATTTTATTTTATAACTATTATAACCAACACGTGTATGTTCTGACGTTCGCCGCTAGAACTGGGGCGGCGGTGGGTGACTGAGGGGAAAGCAAGGTTAGCGCGGGGCAGAGATACTTGTCAGAGAATAGAGCAGGCCGCTATTCACTTGTTACTTTTCATTTCACACTTGTCACTTGTCACTCGCACTTGTCACTGCCTGTTCACACGCACTAAGCACTTGTCATTTGTCACTTGTCATTGTCACTCGCACTTGTCACTTCTCAAAATGTAAACCGGGCTTTACACGCAAATTATGAGATGGCTATACCGAGCACACGCTCGGAAAAAACTAAGTAAGCGCCAAACAACATTTTTTTTTAGCTATTGCGTAGCTTCTATCGCGGGCCTTGAGCGCGGGGACCGAATCCAGAAATTCCGTAACGAAAAAAAACCTCACGCTCCCCACTCCGACGGGCACGGAGGTGTGGCTTGTAACAAGTTGAAGGCCGTGCATTATCTAACGTCGTTTCTTTTCGGCAGTCTTCGACACGGTGTTGATAAATATTCCTGAATAACCAACAGCTACTGTAAGATAATAAAACCCACATGTATTGTAAAATAATAAAAATATTTTAAACAATATTAACTTTTTATTTATTTAATAAAAGAAAAAAATTTGTTTTCTTATCGGTCACCACGCTCAAAAAGTGTAACTTGAATTAATATCAAAGAAAAAGAAATACTGCATAAATAAAATAAATAAATAATTATAATTGCATAAGTTGATACAAAATGCTATGCAATAGCTTTACCGCGGCAGTCCCCGAGTGCCACACGTCTTTTTTTTAACAAAGCTACGTTATGGATTTAAAAAATGGTTTATGAGAACATAGATATGATCATTTACTATGTCTTAAAATTAATTCTATGAACTTATTCGTAAAAATATTGTGGTGTCATGGAGAAATGTAACCAAATAGAGCCTACTTTGCAATATTTTTCTATCGAGAAAATTCGATATCGTGTTTTTCTTTTATGCAATTCTAGGTCATATAGTCATCAATTATATATCAAAACTTTGGTTTGTAATCTATAAAACTTAAAAAAATATGTGAAATAGAAAAACCACCAAATTTTCGAGCATATAATTCCATTCAGGCATCAACACCATCTAAGCACGTCTCGGGCCCGGAGCTGTGTCAAATAGGTTAGCAATAACCGTGTTCTGTATGCTGGTAGTGGTAGGTAATTGGTGTGCTACTTTATTTAATTAAAAATAATAGATGGGGTATGTTTCTAGTTGAACTTAACGAAATACTGAAAATATAAATTGTAATGTTTTATAAATGACAATAGCTGGTTGAATTTTAAACAAGGTTCTTGACATATTTAAACTATTTTTAATATCTTGCTTAGATTTGCCTTAATCACCTACTATAGACGATACCTTACTACAATTTTTAACTGTCATCGTAAATTATTACGACCAAACAAAACTGCTTTCATCATAAAGTAACAGAAAGCTTTTATGCTGTCAATTTTAGCTACGTAGGTATATATGGAAAAGGTAATTGGGTAACAAATCAGTTTATCGCCTTATTGTCGAGATTGCCGTGATTTCAAAACGAAAAAAACCATAAACAATGTTACGACACTGTGTCGGTGTTAAATTGTTGCATCACACGTGTTATTGTTTCGTAGGTATCGCGCTTTTTTTTCATTACCAAAATCGGTTCTCGGTGCATCCCACACGATTGTACCTTATCGAATGCTTACGATGACATCAAAGCCTTATTGGTTACAACAAGGTTACATTTAAAATTTTGCTCAAAATATCATAAACTCTTGGGTTATATTATTGCACTTGAGTACCTTGTTCTGAATTTTCGCAAGGTATACCGCTCATTTATACGTATAAAGGATACGAACATTATTAATAACCAAGCAGGCTTAGTGATTTTGAGTTTTTGAATTGTATCGTATTTCAACTATAAAATTATATACTTAATAGACTTTTGCCTTCTTTAATCAATGTTCTGCCATTGATAAAAGAATTTTCAAAAAGTTTAAGTTTTATATATATATATATATATATATATATATATATATATATATATATATATATATATATATATATATATATTTGAAGATAGGTAATAGATAAAATGTTTTCATATGACTTACCAAAGACAAAAAATAAGAGATATGAGATATGTACGGTGTATCAAGTAAATTGATTTATAAAGTAATAATTATACAGAATTTTTTGTTAATGTGACGTATGAGCTTATTTGGAGTCACAAACTCCTAATATTGTGAACAATTTGAGACAGTTTTAAATTGATTCTGGCTTAGAAATTAACTTAATAGTTTCTACATTTTTAGTAAAGTCACATTACGCGAGCAACCCGGGTTCGACCCAGTCGGCACTAATGAAATTGTTAGTTGCAATTTTAAGTACGGATTTACCACGTGCTCGGAGGTGAAGGAAAACATCGTGATGGAACCTGCATGTCTGAGAAATAAAAATAAAATTCGACGACATGGTTCGCCAACACGTATTGGGGCAGCGCGGCGGTCACTTCCTTGCCCTTAAACCCTCTCAGAAATAAGAGGAGGCCTGAGCCCAGCATTGGGACGTTTATAGGCTGTAACTTAGCTCCAACTTGAGATATAGGATAGTTTTTCTCCCGATAAATGACTCGCAATATTTTTATTGAGTATTTAAGGATTTTTATAGGACAAAGGGTCGTCGAAAAGGGCAGCACAACGTCTGCCTGGCCAGCTTTATTATATAATTACGCGTCTTGTATTTAGTTACTACTTAATATAATTATTTTCATTTTATACACAACGCTGTGCCTTAACTATAGTGACCTATATTATCTATAATTTCAACACTGAAAGGGGATAGGGATGTCCGCAATTCTCACGACACCCATGTAACATCTCAAAGATGAAGGAGTGCCTGAAAACCGTTTACAAATTATACGTGGTAGGGCCACACTGCAGCTATATTATGGTTGTACCACGAATGAGTCGGCTCGACCGGGGAAGAACCACGCTCTCACAGAATATCAGCGTAAAATGGCAGCTTAATGGTGCTGTGTTTCGTATGGTGAGTGTAGAGAACCGTAGGGATTATCTGAGTCTTCAGGGGTGACAACGCATCTGCGTTTTGATTCTTAATCGAGCATAAATGTAGATTTCTATGGGCCACAGCATCCACATAACGTCAGGTGGACTGTGTGCTCGTTTGTCAACTTACTCTATATTTTAAAAAAAACAGCGCGTCATCGAATCGATCGTTTCTTTCTTCCTTTGTTCTCTTCTTAGCGGGGCCTCCTTTACCTGATTTATTATATTATGTCCGTGAGCTCAGATGATTAACGCTCGTTGCGGTTTTCTGTTTCACAATGAATTTATTGCCGAAAACATCGTAAAGAAACCAGCATGTCTGAGGAATAAGAAAAAAATATTTCGAAGACATGTGAAGTTCGCCAACACGCATTGGGGCAGCGCGGCAGACAATTCCTTGTCCTAAAACCCTCACAGAAATGAGGGGAAGCCTGTGCCCAGCTGTGGGACGTATATAGGCTGTAACTTTTAGTCCTTACTTAATATGTAAATTTGTTTTTCCCATGCGAAAATAAAGTTTTTACTTACAAAACATTATCTTTGTCGGCAGAAAACCATACTGGACAGTATAACTCAAGACGACCCTTCATTTACTGGTGATGGCTACACTTCGCTGGCCATCATCTACGCGACGCTGGCGGTGTGTAACTGGTTGGCGCCTTCAGTTATCACCATCACTGGACCGAGGGGCGCCATGTTGATTGGTGGCTTCACTTACTTGTAAGTTGTTCTTTGGTAATATAAAGAGATTGCAACTGCGATCGAGTAATCATTATACAAGTTAGTGAAGGCAATACGATAGTGTTTTATGTGTTCCTAACCTATTTAAACTAAACATGCAGTTATCATGTTCATAAATATACAAAGAACCGTATAAAGCTCCCAAGGGTCCTAGACAAAGATAAATCGGATTCCTTTTATAAGTATTGCAATATTGAGCTTGTCACCCCAGGTTCTGTATGTTAATACTGTCAAAATATTTTAAGTAAAAAAGAGTTCTCATAACCATACATTTGGTAGAGCACGCTGCAGTTATATTATGGTTGTAGATCGAATGGGTCGGCTCGACCGGGGAAGGACCACGCTCTCACAGAATACCAGCGCCAAATAGTAGCTTAATGCTGCTGTGTTTCGTATGGTGAGTGTAGAGAACCGGAGACCTCTTTTTACTGGAAACGAGGCGTTCTAGCTTTGTCCTCAGGGGTGATTCTCAGTAGGTTCTTAATCATTTCTTTGATTCTGCGATTATCAGATGGACTATGTGCTCGTTTGTCACCCTTATACTATTTTTTATAGAATGGATGTGACAAACGAGCACACAGTTCATCTGATGGTAAGTGGATGCTGTGGCATGAGCCACGTCTATGAATGTCTATGCCATGTTTATGAAGACATCTACATTTATCTTGGATTAAAAATCGAAACTCAGATGCGTTGTCACCCTGAGGACTACGATGAATGCCTAAAGAAAGGGTCTCCGGTTCTCTACACTCACCATACGAAACACAGCAGCATTAAGCTGTTATTAGACGCTGGTATTCTGTGAGAAGGTGGTCCTGCCCCGGTTGAGCCGACCCAATTGTGCTACAACCATATTATAGCTATAGCGTGGTTCAGCTCTACTACATAAAATACTATAAAAATCTATTCATATAAGCTATTAGATATAATGAAGAGTCTTATCTTTATACATAATTTTGATATAAATTTTAATATATTATATTTATTAATATATGTATATTGAATACAAAACGACATGTTATTTAATAATATATAGTAAGTACATAACAACGTTGTATGTTGTCGTATAGTAAAATTTAAATGGACATCATTGCCACGATAATTTTATCTATATAGATAAATAATAAAAAATAATATATATAGATAAAATTTCCGTGTCATTGCTAATATCTTGTTAGATATTAGACTTATTTAATATTAAATTTTCATAAGAAATTAAATCAATGTAAACACTAACTGTCCATAAATCGTTAATTTAATAATGTAGTTAAGAAATAACTTCTTCAGGATGTTGAATATTTAAACTTCATTGCTGTTTTCCTATTTCCTCTATTGCTTAGCTTATAGTCCTAGGTTTTCTGTTACAAGAGATCTTTTGTACAAGTTTGCAACTATCGCTGCTTTACGTTACGCAGTTGTGTTACGACTTACGACATTGTTTTTGCAATTTAATTTACAAACAGGGCATAACCAGTTCCTTGCGGCCTATTGACATTACGAGTATATCATATTCTTTAAATAAAATAATGTTTTCGTAAAGAAGTTACGTTTGTCTAATTGGTTTTATTTGTTTTCTTATGTCAAGTACTTATATACATGTATATTAAGGTATTTGATATAATAAAATATATGATTATAGTTTGTATCTTTTTCATTCCCCTTTTTTTTTTGGGGGGGGGTGTGGTTCTCCCTCTTGTTCCTGACTGGCGTGGAGTGGCGCGTAACAAGGAAAATAATGTGTGAAAGATGGTGGGGTACAACAAATCAAATATCTAAAGTAAAGGATTATAAACTTATTACAAAGAACTTACATATATTATGTGTATACTTATATGTCCATACGAGTACGCGATAAGTGTCAGTGATATTTTAAAGTAAATGTGAACAAAAACAATAACAACAAGAAGAAATACGACGATAGCAGCATATTTCTTTTTTTTTATTTTTTATTTTTGTCTGTACGTGTATCGTGTATCATATTTAATCGTTCATTCACATTAGTTTGTGAAATGTTTGTGATGAACATACCGCGTTCAGTGCAGCTGGCATTTGACTTTATGCCTGAGCTAAGTGTTGCATTAGATACTATCTATGCGAATATTTTACAACGTTGCTTAACCAGTTCTTAACCAAAAGTATTTCCGAAAATATATGAAAATTATCAAAGCGGAACCATATCTATGCCCTTTAATTAAAATATATCTAAAAGTATAAAATAGAAAATAACATTTAGGTGTGGATTATTTTTCGCGAAGGGACTGTACTTTTCCGGTGTGCTACCGAACAAATTCATTAAAGGTATCGATCGATACGTTAAAATTAGCTAAATGCTTTTTCTATCACCAATATTCACTGGTTCACTCATCAAAAATTAAATCACTTCGTTCATTTAGAAACTTGCTTTAAAGTTTTTTGCTGAAAATTAACGATATTTCACCAAAAGTATAATGGTGAAAAGGGGGAAATTTCGGTACATTCGGTGTTTTCGACTTCGCCGATAAGAGTTGAGATCTGAAAAGGTGCCAACCTCCTCTTTTTTCTCTTTTTTTAAACCGTTACCCCCCGCACTAGCATCTCCTGAATTCGTGGAGGCAGTTTATATACATAAATTGCACAAGGATAAACATTGAGACTAGGAACAATTACTCGTAGGCCATATAAATACTTGTTCCTTGTGGGATTCGAACCCGCGGCCCTCAGCGCAATAACTCATTGCTTTAATCTACTGCTCCACGGGGCCGTCAAAACCACCATAGGATTTCCAAGAATGTTGTACATTCCTTTAGTTGTGATGTAAGGAATTGCTATTGAGCATTTTAAGAACTTTATTAAAAATGAAAGTTAGATATTAATTAAATTAATAAAAAGTTACATAATTTGAACCATGGTTGCTGAAGGGCTAAACGTTCATCATTTTCATTGTGTTCATCATTTTTAATGTTGTCATATTATATTCAATTTCTATTTTATAATACAATTTTTTTTTTTTTATTTATATATATATATATATATATATTTGTATGGCTTTGTTAAACAGTATACATAAATGAATTATTCATTATCGCTCTTTAGCTCTACATGATAGGGCACTTACTTTGTTAAGTACCTAATAAAAACTAATCTAAAAACACAACTGTTTAAGTACAATCTAATGTCACTGTTCGTACTGAATATTATTTGATGCGGCCGTGGTGCAGTGGTTTAGAATTGAGTTGCGGCGCCGACTTCAATCCCGCACGAGACAAGTATACCACAGTAATTGGCCTACAAATGATTGCTCGTGGGTTGGATGTCTCATGGAGAAATCATATAGTTGGGGTAACGTTTAAAAAAATACCAACGTATTACAGCCATTTAGTAGATACGCAATACGTACAGTAATTTCACCATCGCTGCTATGCAAGGTGACTGGTCGCGTATCTTACGATCTATGCGGGTGATATTAAGCGGAGCATTGAATGACACACCAACACGAACACGCACTAAATAGAATAACGCGCTTTTAAAGGTATATATCCAATATCACAACGACTGTCTTTTTTTTTGATGTAGAATTACGAGACTTTATGGAAATAAAAGGAATTTCGATTTAAACAATCATTGTAGTCTTAGTTTTCAAAGTCATTACAGCTCTACATAAAAATACATTAATTACTTAGTTGTATTTCGTCATTCATGAGTTAATATGATTGAGAAACGTTGATATAAATTGTTCTAGTTAAACGTAGTTTATGTTTCTTAAATTTTACTTCAAATTACTTAAGTTAATGTAAGAAATAAAATTTGACGTTTAACGTCTTTTGAGCTACCACGGCTCTGAGAATAGAAGTTTTACCTGACCGAAATTATTAATTTTCAAAGCGAAAAGTTAAAAGTATTCAATAATGGAGTTTGAAAGCAAATGTCAAATTTCGCAAAGACTGTGTCACCGTGGGTAATAGTGAATGTGTGCCAGACTTCTTTTTCCCCGATTAGCAATTAACCACGTTTTGTAATAAGACTGTAGTTGTTTCTTTTCGTTCCAAACGTTAGTTAAACCGTAACGCGCCGAAAAAACTAACTTAACATGCAAGCAGCGATTCCAATATAACGGAGACCCGGCACACGTATTCCGGGGCCCAAGTGCCTTCGAGAGCAACGACACTCAGTTCGATTTCCAATTCCGTTCGATTTAAGAATAATCTATATAATGTCGGCAGATAACATCACTGCCTGCGTGGTCTAGTGGGCGTAAGTACGATACTTTACTTAGGAATTTAGAGTTTTTTACCCTGTTTTGTTTAGATGTCACCATCACAGTAGGATTTTCTTCTTTCCTCGGAGGGTTCCCTTTTTCGCTCCGCGTCTGCCATGCTACTGCGTCTATTGTTTGGTGTTGTGAGGCTCTTTACGTAGGTACATAAATTATAAAATAAGAAACATCTAACCTCGGAATAATAATTCGTGGGCCATACAAATATTAACATTACATTAATTATGAAACTTAATTGAGTCCTAGCTCTATAAAATTTTATTTCGAATCTCAACCACAATGGATAATGCTGTCATAATATAAAGTATATTTGAGGACCCATACGAAGTACCAGGTCGTATATCTTCTATAGATGCATGACGATGATGCATACGTGGTAGAGCCACGCCGCAGCTATATTATGGTTGTAGCACGAATGGGTCGGCTCGACCCATAATACCAGCGAAAATAGCAGCTTAATACGGCTGTGTTTCGGTGAGTGTAGAGATCCGGAGACCCTTTTTACTGGAAACGAGACATTCCATCTTAGTCCTCAGATGTGACAACGCATCTGCGTTTTGATTCTTAATCGAGAATAGATGTAGATGCCTATGGGCCACATCATTTACTTACCATCAGGTGAACTGTGTGCTTCACTGTATGTCACCCTTATTCTTTTACAAAAAATCTTAGAAATATTTCAAAATAAGTTAATTCATACAGTATTTTTAAAACGGTTGCATATTTTCCACTAATTTTGCATTAGCATTTATAAGTTTTAATGGCAGGAATCTAATAATGCAACTCTTAGTTAAATAATTGGCCATACCATAAGTACTCAAATACATGTATTATAAGTTAATGAAACATCATAAATACTGTACTAATAAAATGATTATGAGTTGATAATAATTATCCATAGTTGTGAATACAGTACAAAATTTAAAGATTCCGCCAACGGCGTATGTCCGTTTCAAAGTAATCGCATTCGCCTTAGATGTGGATATCCGTATTTTTTTTTTTATAGAATAGGGTGACAAACGAGCACACAGTCCGCCTGATGGTAAGACGTTGCTGCGGCCCATAGACATCTACATCTATCCTCAATTACAAATCAAAATGCAGATGCGTTGTCACCCGTGAGGACTGAGATGGAATGCCTCGTTTCCAGTAAAAAGGGTCTCCGGTTCTCTACACTCACCATACGAAATACAGCAGCATTAAGCTACTATTTCACGCTGGTATTCTGTGAGAGCGTGGTCCTTCCCCGGTCGAGCCGACCCATTCGTGCTACAACTATACTACTAATGTAACTGCAGCATGGCTCTACCACGTAAAAATTTTCTAGTATATAAATAAAAGTCTTCCAATGTAGTGGTGAAGAGTTTCGGGGATATAATGTCACCATGTATTTCACCTCTCTGCATTAGGACAGGTTTCGTACTCTGTTTTCTCACTTTAACTTTGATATACCAACAGTCAATCTGGCACCGCTAATAGCAATATAGCAACGATCAAATTTCGACGGAACCAAAGGCTTCTTATAGTCCACAGACGCAAGACAAAATATAGCATATTATGCTTCATTAAAATGTATGGCCAGCGACATTATATAATAAAGTTTAAGATAATATTTATAGGGTTATATCGAGCTCTACATTGATTGAATGATTATTTAAGCTGGTCTAGTTTCCGCAACTTCACGTCTAAAAGCGTGTATATTGCCTATAGACCGTAATTAAATTAGGTTATTGTTTGAAGTTGGCTGCAGATGTCGATGGGTTGCACTGCAGTACCGCTAACCACCAGTGAACAGTAAGCAGTGTTACGAATTCGAATTTTTCCTAAGTCGTAAATTGGTATAAAAGTTTTCGTAGAGTCCCGTTTCAAAATATCCGTAGATTTGCAGAATTCTTAAGCGAATCGAAAATTTTTCGTTTTTATCTTTTGTTGAGAAATTCTTGTAAATTCAATTGTAGTATAGCATCGAATCAAGCTGCACATATAGGAATAAATTACTATAAAAAATAATTAAATATTAATTGTTTTATTTTAATTAAATTATTTATAGTAAAAAACAAATAACATAATTAACATTTGAATATTTGTGAATGTTGTTAAAATTTTCGGTTATCAGTTGTCGGCTAACTTCACACTCATGATAAAAAATGATTTTTTTGTTTAGTTTTTAAAAATATAATTATTCTGAAAGGACTGTGAAGTACAATAAAGATTAATTAACACGGAAATCATATTCCGTTGATTTCAATTCGTACTCCGTAGTTCCGTAGACGATAAAAAAATTTCGTAGATCGACGGAAAAATCCTGTAGAGTTGGCAACATTGATTATAAGTTCGTTTGTCACGTCAGTTTTATAAAAAAAAGATTGTAGCAAAATGGTAATAACATAATTCAAACCAGCCGAAGTCCCTGAAGAATCTTAGTAAGTCGGCGGTGACCTTGGTAATCCGGGGCATTAGCTCTGTACCTGGTAATCGCTGGACAATCAAGTGAATATGTGGTGGTTCTCGTGCTCCAATCAAATCTGCTCTGCACTAATGGTGTCTGGTAAAGTCTGAATAGTGCCTAAAGCAAAGTTATGTTTATTAAAAGAGCCTTGTATTGTCATGACACTGGTGACCAATCTTATTTGAAGGTTTTAAAGCTTGCGCAACCTTCATGTTATGTAATTGTTTCTGTTTTCGGATAAGTGGACGTTAATATTTGTTTTCGTAACAATATTTTCTCCAACTGTCCGACCACATCGATATTTATTGTACGTATTTTATCGAATTTCCCGAAATTACGAACATCAACATTTCTGGAAATTATGACACATCTTCTCGTCAGGTATATCTCAATCTCTGAAAACTAGATTGTACAACCAGTGCGTGTTGCCAGTGATGACTTACGAATCTGAGACGTGGTCCTTCACTGCTGGCCGTATGAGGACGCTCAAGGTCGCTCAGCGAGCTATGGAGAGGGCTATGCTCGGAGTTTCTCGGCGTAATAGACTCAGAAATGAGGATATCCGCTGTAAAACCAGAGTGACCGACGTAGCCCAACGGATTAGTAAGCTGAAGTGGCAATGGGCCGGCCATATAGCTCGAAGAACCGATAACCGATGGGGAAGAAAGGTTCTCGAGTGGCAGCCTCGTAACGGTAGGCGTAGTGTAGGGCGACCCCCCACTAGATGGAGTGACGACCTGGTAAGACATGCAGGAAGTCGATGGATGCAGGTGGCTCAGGACCGTGCTTTATGGCATTTCTTGGTGGAGGCCTATGTTCAGCAGTGGACTTGTGAAGGGCTGTAATGATGATGATGATGATGATTTTATCGAATAGTGCTGTAAAGTATACTATATTTATCACTGTTTTTATTCTGTGGTAGGCCACGGCTGAATATTGTCGTCTATCATAAGTTAGTCAAGTGGATACCATGCAATTGTAAAACAAGCAAAAATAAATAGTAATAATAAGCAATCATCCGCGTAAAAATATAAAATATATTGACAGGTCTTAAACAGTGATTTACATTTTCTTTGTTTTGTGGGGGAGACAAATGTCTTTCTTGCTTTTTAATATTGTAATATATTGTCATTGAACGTGAAGGCTTCGAAGAAAGATGTTACGTGTCATCTATGTTAAATGCAATTCACGTCCTTTATCTTTATCGCATATATCAATTCGAATGTCTAAGATCCTTTGTTGGCTATGATACGAGCAAATACTAAAACTTAAGGTTTACCCTAATGCTCTATACGCACGGTCAGTTAAACTCATGTACATGCAAAAACTGACCGTGAGTGTGAAATGTTAAGTTAAAATTTTTAATTGACGGTTTTTCCGGGCTCACGGTCAGTTAAAGTGATCAGTTGAAATGCCGTACATCCAAACAACGACCGTGAGTTTGAATTCTTAAGTTGAAATTTGAAGCCAGTGAGCATAGATATGCGGTGTAGTAGCGGTAAAGAATATTCACTACCTCATATCTTACTTTGGGTGTCGTAAAAGGCGATAGAGGGAAACAGACAGGAGATGGGCAGCAGCATCTTCCTGATAGCAGCAACTGTAAAAAAACTGTGGTTGCCAACTCGCTCGCCAAGCGTGGCAACTATGGCAATGTACCCACCATGAGAAACGACGCAAATAGACGGCCCCCAGTATCCGGCGGGCCCGCTATCCCTGGCTACGGTAGCGACCTAGGTAACGGCGGGGTAGAGGGTGCTAAAAATCTCCGGTGGAGGTTCGGTTGCCACCTACGTACGACTCGACCTGGCAACAATAATGCACGCACCCTGAGGACTGACGAGAAGGTCCTGGAGCTGGAAGAAGAGATAGACAAGTTGCGCTGGAATATTATAGGATTATCCGAGGTCCGAAGAGAGGGGGAGAACACGGTGATTCTCGAATCCGGCAAATTGTTCTATCACCGGAGGGCGACCATCTGTCCCAAGGAGGTGTTGGATTTATCGTCCACAAGTCTCTGGTCTGAACTGCCAGTCTACTTTGGCCGACAACGCTCCGTTTTGTTCTACAGTGGCATACTGGTGCGCTGGATTGTAACGCCGCAGAATCGCCTGTAATGACGACACTCGCTCAGGGAGTCCAACAATGGCCGCTACGCAAGAAAACTTTTAAAAAAATCGAAGAAATTTTTAAAGTAGAACGACGTGTGAATCCGTTATTTAGCTAAGATTTCTAAAGCTTTCGTTTTGGAGAATTCAGTTTAAACTCATACATTAAGGGCCCCTTTTCCCGAAAGTTTAGGCATTTTACGCTCTGAGACGGCTCGCGCCCGCGTTGCACAGGAGCCGGCGCGATATGAACTTGGGTGACCTATGGAGGCGGGCGAGCACGCCACAGTATAAATAAATCAGTAGTTCGATTTTGTTAGCTATCCTAGGAATGTTGTTGATAAATAAATTAACTACTTATCCTATACTATTAAACGAGCAATATTTGTATATTTATATTTATATATATATATATATATATATATATATATTTTAAACGTTACACTAGGATTTTCTCCTGTATCGTGGGGGCAGTTTACAAACATAAATTGCACAAGTACAAACATCCAGACCCGGAACAATTATTTGTAGGCCATACAAATACTTGTTCCGTGCGGGATTCGAACCCGCGACCCCCAGTGCAGCCACTCATTGCTAAGCCACTACGCCACGGAGTCGTCAATATATAAATATATATATATATATATATATATATATATATATATATATATATATTTAGATGAGTTCTCGAAAACGGCTCTAACGATTTCATGAAAGTTTCAATTTAGGCGTTTACGGGGACGAAAAATCGATCTAGCTAGGTCTCATGTATGGGAAAAATCGTTTTCGCCCGTTTTCACCCTATTTTCACGCATAAAGATTTACCCGCGCAGTATGTTTCGTAATTTCGCCGCTATTGTTACGTAGCCAAGCGGTTATAGTGTCGGCCTATGAAGTCTACGCTGAAGAAAGGTTCGGGTTCGAATCCCCATGCAGACTTTTTGTTTTCGTTTGATCAATTTTTATTTAGTTTTTTTATTTGTACATTTTTTTTTGTTGTTTATTGTACTTATAATTTTTTTGTATTTTATTTTTGTATAGAAACGAAATTCACAGAATACATCTACCTACTAAGTTTCAAATATGTAGTCCGAATAGTTTCGGAATAAAAGGCTGTGACACACGGATGGACGGACGGACAGACATACATTATGAATCTATAAGGGTTCCGGTTTTTTCCATTCGGCTACGAAATCCTAAAAAAGCTTGAAAAGGCTTCTTTATAATCATTTACAAAAAATATCCCATTTAGATTGCCAAGGGCCTTGGAGATCGAACCTGGTGATCCGAGGAATTTGGGCCGTGGTATGGGCATAAGAAATCTGACAATTGAAGAATACAAATATTAATAATAGGTAAAACTGGAATGGAATAAATAAATTTACAAAATTTCAAAAAGCAAAAAAAAAATTAATTACTAGAGTTAGTAGGTATGCAAAAATATAGGTGAATATTACTATAGGATTTAAAATTCTTGTCATACTGACTTCGCTAGTCTATGTAGCTTAGATAGATTACAGTAAATTATATTGTGACGAATCCACCCACTAAATAGTGGAACATTAGAATACGAAAATAAAAATTGTCATACTGATTTAGCTAATCTATGTCCCTGTTAAAGTAGATATCTAATTATTCCAATATGTATTTTTTTTATTGTAAATGACCTGTTGATGTTACGCTAGGGCTAGGTTATAGGAACTTACGAGTATAACCTAGCCCTAGCGTAAGTACTTACGCAATACACTTTCGGATCTTCTTCACTTTCACGACAACGTAGTCGCGAGCAAAAATAGCACAAGTCCTCCCTCGATGACGTCCGGCTGGACACTGGCGGCACTGGCGTGGTGCGCGCGAGTCGCTTTTTACGTATTTTATTTTATATGGAAAAAAATAAGTGCCAAATTATAAATCTATCTAATAATATCCCTGTCAAACCTGATTAGTAAATGAAATATAAAATTTTCATAAATATAGCGTTCCCCTAATTCTCATAAAACTGAAAATGCTTTCAAAATCGATGTTACTTCTGATTTTTTTTTTATCGAGTTAAATGTTTAATATTGTGTTTTTATCCAAAAAAGTCAATAGATCAAACGTTTATCTGTACTATATATTTTTTTAGGATTTTAAATATGATGATTTCTTTGAAAACAACACGATTTAGAAACATAAATTTGGGAAAAGGGGCCCTTAAAATTCAAAAAGGTGGCCGCGCGCTGGGTTCCTTGAATGTTAACAGACGCCCAAAAGTAACCAAGAGTTGACATTATAAAGCTAAATTTAGCAATAATTGAATATTATCCAGATTCTTTTGGCGCTCGTTTCGTAACCGTAAATGAAACATGGGTACACCATTTTGACACGGAGACGAAGATAATGGGTATGTTCCAAAACGTTTCCAGTATACTGCCGAATACAAATGACGTCATTAATTGACGCCATATTGTACTGACCTGCCGCCGCCATATTTGGTCGGATATCCGACCATATTAAAACAATTTTTAATTGTGTGTACGCTGAATGAAGCACGCCAGAATTTGTTTTTATTTATTCAAATACAAAAAATTATAGAATAATTGCTGGTATCTCCATTAGGAGGATATAACGACGTTTGGAGCACAAAATGACAAAATAATCGCAAACACTTTTCCAATATGACGCAAATATATGATGCAGTACACTGGTTATATTTTGGAACATACCCAATATAAGGAAGGCATAATAATGGTCGACTATTTAAGTACAGGAGAGGCAATAACCGGAGATTATTACGCATCATTAATTTAAAAAAAAAACTTCGTGTGCAAAGAACTAAAGAATAAACGTCGAGAAAAATTGTGTGCTGGAGCGCTTTTTCATCATGATAGGTAATTTCTTCTGCCCATCGACCTGATGTTGCAGGCGCTGCCATCCGAACTGCTGGGTTTCAGTTAACGCAGCACCCACCATTTTCTCCGGTCCGAGTGATTTTCACCATTTTACTTTTTTATAGGATAGGGTGACGAACGTGTACACAGTCCACATGATGGTAAGTGGTTGCTGTGGCCCATAAACATCTACATCTACAAGTATATCGATTACGAATCAAAATGCAGATGCGTGAGATGGAATGCCTCGTTTCTAGTAAAAGGGGTATCCAGTTCTCTACACTCACCATACGAAACACAGCAGCATTAAGCTACTATATTACGGTGGTATTCTGTGAGAGCGTTGTCCTTCTCCGGTCGAGCCGACCCATTTGTGCTACAGCTATACCACTAATATAGCTGCAGAATGGCTCTACCACGTTTGAAAAACTTTACTCACATGAAAAAGCATAGAAACCTTTTTCGAGTCCCAGAATCAAGCCTTTTTTCTCTGAAGGATTTAATCAACTTGCAAAACGCTATTTAAGGTGTATTAGCTTAAAAGGCGATTACGTTGAAAAATAAATACAATTTACATACTATACTTATCCTAGTTTCATTGCGTTTCCAAAAACTTATTAATCAACCAGAAGACTATTATAATTTCCTATAAGATAGAAGAACCTTTGAGATTAGTTTATAACTGTGTGAACTGTATCAACAGCTTTTAAATTGATCTCTACACTAGGTTCAATCGATATACTTATACTATATACATAGCGTCCTTCATTTCACTTGCTCGTGATCGAGGCCGACTTGTTTTTGACACATAAGTGTTTGGTATATTTAACATTTAAATTTCCTGTTTTATCAGTGATAAACCTTAACATCATTCAAAGATATTTAAGATATTTTTTAATCAGTTATATTTCTTTATATGGACATTTTTAAGAGAAGCGAATTTAATAAAATTTTGATTCGTTCTTAGTCATACAAATATATTTTATTTATATGACCCTTTTAACTTGTAACGAGGCGTTCTGTCTTGGATCTCAGAGGTGATAACGCATCTGTATTTTTATTCTTAATCGAGGCTATCCTACATCTATATGTAGAAGGTATATTCGATTGTCACCCTTATTCAATAAAAACTCATACTTGCATCACAATAGTTATCACTAACATTCCTTTTTACATGGTAGAGCCATACTGCAGCCATATTATTAAAAGTAAAGTAAAGTTACACCCTATATACGTCCCACTGCTGGGCTCAGGCCTCCCCTCATTTCTGACAGGGTTTAGGGCAAGGAAGTGTCCGCCGCGCTGCCCAAATGCGTGTTGACGAACTTCACATGTCTTCGAAATATTTTTTTTTCTTATTCCTCAGACATGCAGGTTTCCTCACGATGTTTTCCTTCGCCGCCGAGCACGTGGTAAATCAGCACTTAAAATTGCAATTAACAATTTCATTGGTGCCGGCGGGGATCGAACCCGGGTTACTCGCGTTCTGTTATATTTACAGCGAGCGTTAACCACTGAGCTACCACGGCTCTTTGGCTTCGGCCATATTATTGTTGTAGCACAAATGGGTCGGTTCGACCGGTGAAGGACCACGCTCTCATAGGGTACCAGCGTAAAATAGCAGCTTTTACGTAGTAGTACCAGTTTTTCTGCCTTGCAGGTGCCTGGTAGGTAACGCGAGGAGTTTAGCTCCGAATTCACTCGGAACTTTTTACGGTGTATATATAATGTCGCCTCTACACGTTGGCCAACGCAGTGGCGAATGGAATGGCGAATATATTGGCCGAGAGTTGATGACGGCGTCCACACGTTGGAAGGTCGTTCAGTTTACTTCGGTTCGGGCCAATGTGCGGACGAATTTATAAGCACCGTGGCGCAGTGCCTCAGCAATGAGTGGCTGCACCGGGCGCCGCGGGTTTGATCCCGCACGGAACAAGTATTTGTATGTCCTACAAATAATTGTTTCGGGTCTGGATCTGTGTCCTTGTGCAATTTATGTTTGTAAACTGCCTGCGCGATACGGGAGAAAATCCTAGAGCGGGGTTAACGTTTTTATAAAAGAATTAAAAAATAATAGTGGATATAAATGTAAATAGATATACTATATACGATTAGCTTTATTTATTCTTTACATGCATCATAAACTGGAATAAATACCATTAATAAGAACTTAACTTATTTTAAAGTTAAAGGAGTTATAAGTGATTAGTCTATGTTTTAAAATTGGGCTTTGATTTTAAAATTTAGCAAAATATGTACGTGCATTTCTATCAGAGATTTGATGTACATAAAAACACCTTATAATTTATTTGGTAATTTAATTATTTTTTGAGAAAGACAAAAACAATAGCAATAAAAATTTATTAAAACTGACTTAATAATAGGTACTAATTATAACTTAGAACATAAATGAAAAACTCATGACGAGCAAAATGGCTCAGGACCATGCTTTGCGGCAGTCTGTGGAGGAAGATGTTCAGTAGTGGACTTGTGAAGAGCTGTAATGATGATGATGATTCGAAAACTTGCACGATTAAATTATAAGAAATCGACGCTTTTTATATAGGATAGAGTGACAAACGAGCACACAGTTCACCAGATGGTAAGTGGTTGCTGTGGCCCATAGACATCTACATCTATCCTCGATTACGAATCAAAATGCAGATGCATTGTCACCCGTGAGGACTAAGATGAAATGCCTCGTTTCCTTTAAAAAGTGTCTCTGGTTCTCTACACTCACTATACGAAACACAGCATCATTAAGCTACTATTTTACATTGATATTCTGTGAGAGCGTGATCCTTCCCCGGTCGAACCGACCCATTCGTGCTACAACTATACTTCTAATATAACTGCATGGTTCTACCACGTATAAACGACGTGCTTCATTTTTTTTTTCATTTAAAAATTGTTCTCGTAATAATCTGATTGCAAATAAATGTTCATTATTTGTTTTATAAATAGCTTATCGATTAAAACAAATATTTAAAAATAATTAAATCGCGCTAACTATAGTAGTAGGAATGTTTAAAGTGGAAATTGGCACTAAAAGGCTGTTAATTGGGTCATCCACCCTACAAAGCGTGAATATAAAATTTTAATCAGATGCGTGTAATCACTCTGGGAGCTTGTAGCAAACTAAACTCGCGGCCAACGTGTGGACGCGGCGACCAAACTCTGCCAACAATCCTTTGATCTTTTGTAAAAAACCGACACCACACGGATCTCACGCCAACTTGCGGGCCATCGTTCCAATACATACCAATGAAGCCCAAACACCCCGTCTACACGTTGGCCAATGCTATTGGCCACTACATTCGCCACTGTGTTGGCCAACGTGTAGAGGCGCCGTTAAATGTTTAAATAAGCGCTCCTATCGGATCCAGATTAATCAACATAATATACCTATTGTGAATATGAGTCATTACCGACCTAGAGAAATAGTCAATTTGTTAATAACTTAGAGCGCCGCCCGGATCCCAATATAATATGAAATTCCGATCCAAACCATTGTTACGATAAATTAAAACAATTTAGTTTGTCACTTACAAAATAAGTTAAATATGCACAATAATTAAAGAACTCATGTTATATAATATTACGAGGGTGGATTGAAAAGTACTCGGCCTAACACAGATCCATTCAATTCTAAAAATCAAATCTACCCACATTATTTAGTTCAGTACAGACTAGTTCATTGTGTGAAGTTCGAAACGTGTGCGATAATTAGTTGTGATTTTATAAATTTATTAACAAAGTAATCGGACATAATTTCCGCGAATGGAGCAAATCGAGCAGCGTGCCGTCATTAAGTACCTCCATAAGAAGGGGCTATCATCAAAAGCCATCCATGATGACATGGTCAGTACATTAGGCGATTGTGCTCTGTCATATTCATCCTTTAAAAAAATGGATAGCAGAATTTAAGCGTGGTAGAGAGAGTGTGAAAGATGAACCCCGCTCTGGAAGGCCTTCGACGTCAACTACTGACGAAAATATTAAAAAAGTACTTGATTTAATAATGGGAGACCGCAGGTTAAAAATTAGAGAGATAGCCGAGATTATAGGCATCTCTTATGAATGAACTCAAAACATCATTGTCAACGAGTTGGGTTTCCACAAGGTGTCTGCGAGGTGGGTTCCGCGACTGCTTTCAGTTGAACAAAAAAGGACGCGATTGACTATTTCACGCGACTGTTTGGAGTTATTTGAAGCCGATGCAGATGATTTTTTGAATCGTTTTGTTACTATGGACGAAACATGGGTTCATTACTGTACACCGGAAACAAAACAACAATCAAAACAGTGGAGAAGACCTGGTTCACCACCCCCTAAAAAAGGCTAAGTCGATTTTGTCGGCAAATAAGGTGATGGCTTCAGTATTCTGGGACTCGAAAGGTGTGATTATGATTGATTATCTTGAAAGGGGTCAGACTATAAACTCTGATTACTACTGCACCTTACTACGTCGTTTACTAGAGGAAATAAAAGAAAAACTTCGAGGAATGCTCAGAAGAAAAGTCCTGTTTATTTATTTATTTTATTCTTTATTGCACCAAAGATTTTGTACAAAAGGCGAGCTTAATGCTATATGGCATTCTCTACCAGCTAACCTTGGGTAGAACAGAGAGTGAGTTATGGGCAGTAAAGATGTCATGATCTCATTCAATTCAAAATGTACATGCTACACATACATAATACTGTTTCATCAAGATAACGCCCGTCTTCACACGTCAGTACAGTCAATGGCTGAAATTCACAACTGTGGCTTTGAACTGTTACCGCATCCGCCGTATTCGCCTGATCTGGCACCATCAGACTTCTTTCTGTTCCCTAACCTAAAAAAGCACTTGGAAGGTCAAAGATTTTCGACAAACGACGAGGTCAAAGCAGCTGTAGACGCATATTTTGACTCTAAGGAAGAATAATTTTTTTTCAACGGTCTAAATGCTTGGAAGGGGAGGTGGCAAAAGTGTATTGAACTTGATGGTAATTATGTAGAAAAATAAAAATATTACTGATTTAGTATGTGTTTATTTTCTTGGTTAGGCCGAGTACTTTTCAATCCACCCTCGTATTATCCAGCTTTTTATTTTATTTTTAAGTATTCTTTTATAGACTAATCTTTATATATATAAATTACGTGTCACGTTGTTTGTCCGCGATGGATTCCTACTACTTAACCGATTTTTATCAAATTTGCACACCGTGTGCAGTTTGGCCCAACTTGAGAGATAGGATAGTTTTTTGCCCATGAGTGGCCCACAATTTTTTTTGCGAATTTAAGTATTTTTAATAGGACATGACAAAGGGTCGTCGAAAAGGGCAGAACAACGTCTGTCTGGCAAGCTAGTAGACCAATAAATACTTAAAGTATATTATATGAATATGACTTCCAATCGGTCAAATTGTTCACAACTTTACACGACTATTAACCGACGCACCAACAACAACAATAATTTAAATAAAGAAAATATTATTTATATTATATTGTATCATAGTTAGGTCACATAATAATTGATATTAAAGCATCGGGATGGCGTGTTTATTATCTGTGTAATGAAATTTCTCGCATATTGACCCATTTCTTAACAAAATAAATAATTCTGTCGCCTGGCTTATCTCGATTGTGTCATAAGGGTTGAAGTGTAATCAGGTTTAGATAAGTAAGCTGCGTATGTATACGGATATTTATCAATTCATCGGCATATATAAATAAAATAGTCCTTATGTATTTATTTATTTTATCAAATTTGATTTTTAAAATGTGTCTGTTTGAATGGAATATAACTGAGTGTATCCCAGATGATTCTGCATTTCCTCTATTGCGAACGTTTGCAAATTCAGATACAAGTACTATTTTCACTCATCAAATGGTATTGCCAGCCTTAGACCATTCAACCCTGTGTTTTATTATATATTGTGTTGAATAGTCTGAGTTACAGCGCAACAATGACCAACATTTTAAGGTTTAGGAAATTTTGTGCTTATTTAATTTATATATAACATGAGACTGTCTTAACAATATTTCCCGTTTAATTTAGTGGTAGTTTTCATTTTTGAAGGTACTAGAGGCGCACTAATTATTTTGCTTTTATTATATTATTTTTTACCGTGTTTGTTAAATAAATGTCTTTCTATTCAAAGAATAAAATAGTATTCTATTTTATATGGAAATGATATGACGTGATGAAAGTATTGATTGTATATCGAACATGCCACCCTGTTGTTGTTGTTATATTCTTGTTGTGGTTGTTGCCTCTTATAATGGATGGCATCTTTCGTTAATATTGCTATGTTCGATTGAGTCCCAGAATTTAAATATTTGGGACACAAAACACTTAATTCGACAAGTTAGGTTACCTGCTGCTTAGTTTCAGTTTTACTGAACTTAACAAAATTTAGTCAAGCTAAAACTAAAAATTTGGTGGATTGGTCGAAGACAGACAGGCACAACTATACAGACACATAGACAGACAGAAATATAAATAAATGTAATTATAATTAGATGATCTGTATGATCGATTATTTGCTGATTGAAAACTTGACACAATTACTTTATTATCGAATTTAATCACGCGTATGTTTCGAGGTCGGCGTTGAAGGAAAATATTACGAAAACTAAAGGAATTTAGGAAAATGACTGTGGAGGATGTTGCGAATTTATTGGGATCCTAAGCCTAGAAATGTTTGGGATTTATTTATTCGTTTAGGGTTTTATATAATATTGGGTAAACAGTATTTTACAATCTATACCAGAAAGCAATAGTCATAATCTTCGATCAACAATACCAACTAGATGGATGTAAATAAGAGCGCACATGAGACGTAGCTCTTGCACGTGAGAGTGTAGCTCGCAAGGCAATAACGGGGAAAAGAACTTTATTTTTTATAACTTAAGGTTGATTTCACACTAAATGTTATTTAATTTATGTCTTTCATAGTTTATATTCATGCGGACAGTATTTAGCTATGATTTTGTACGTGACCCGTTATCTAGTTGGAAATGTTGATCGAAGGTGATAATATTTTGGTTTAATAATTGTTTTTATGATAGAGCAAGGTAGGGGGTATGTAAATCGGATTTTTTTATCATTTTATATAAAACAAGTCGTGAGTTTCTGATATTTAAATTTAACCGTAATGGAATATTTGTTTTGTCTACAATTTAACTAATCAAGCAAAGGTGAAATCGAATAGTCTATTCACATGACGCTGTACGTGATAATAATCACTGTGCGCTCTTTATATTTACAGTAATGAAGATGCTCGTAGATCTCCACCTAATTCAATGGTTTCTATATCTCACAACCATAAAGGCTTTTACTTGTTCTAATCTATTCATTATTAATATAATGCTTACGCCAAAATGCTGATACTAAGTTTAAATTCGTCATCGTAGATGTTGAGACGGTCAAATTCCATGAAAAATACTTGTTTCGAAGTCTGATTGAACTCAGAAGTAGCATTTAAGTGATCACTGTCTGTCTTTATTGCTTGCCGTTAGATAGATCGCTTTTCCTTTGAATTTTAGTATTGGAACTGAACGTCGTACTGTTCGAGCTTGCTGTAAGTAGGTTTGCCAGATCATTAGACCAAAATATCTCGACAAATTTTGAAAAGTCGGGATTTTGGGGTTGTTGTCGGGAAAAATGAATATTAAAAATAAAAAGTTTATTATTTTAATTAAGAGGCTACAAAAAGTACTTTCAACGAAACTAATTTAAGTACACTTAATATTTAGATTGCCACATGTATTTGGCATTAAACTTTACTAAACTCCACCAATTTGGATCCTATAGTAGTATTCAGAAAATAATATATATATATTTCAAAGTTCAGTCTAATTACTAACTTATTATTAATGGATAATTAACTTTCCGAGGAGCCATTTGTTGAGATTTTGACTTTTGTCGGGAATCTGAAGAGAGAGAGAAATGTCGGGAGAATCCAGACGAATCTCGACCATCTGGCAACCCTAGCCTGTAAGACAAAGTGCTCGGCGTGTATGACACTGTTGTTTTACAGTTCCACACTGAAAGCTTTCAACTGATCAGCTGGGCGAGATGTTTGGCGGAAACATCACGCGTTCGTTTAAGTGTCCTGAGTGGTGGCACCTTAAAATATATGACGAACTCGTTGCGGTGCCACGCGCCTCGCTGCACGTCAAATGCAAACGCTGTCTACACAGCCCTTACTGTAAGCTCGGCAAGGTCACGTAATTTGACACTCCTGTTCGCTCGCGACCTTAAAATGGCGGAAATTGCAAAATTTTTGGTAACTTGCAAATTTTGCTATATTTTCACTTTGAGACATTATTTGTGGATAAAACTTAAAGGAATACTTCTTGAATGTATAAACTATCGAATAAAATAATTTTTAGATGTTGGAAATTGTAATAAAATTCATAAATTACCCTTTCAAAGCATAGTAGTAGTAGATACTTCACTTTTTTAGTCACGAAAATACTAATAAAATAATTTTTACTTTACTTTACCTTTCTGCTTTACCTAACTGTGATTGATAATGATGTTGTAAGTCAAGAGAACGGGTATAAGATGATAGCCAGGATGCATCTTAATGTCATGGTTATTTGGATGGTAGTGACGCTTCAGCTTTAATATAATATCTGTATATATTTAAGCTTCGTGGTTCACATGCTATTTCATTTGCAGGTTCTTCATTGTTACGTTCCTATTGCCTCGCACGTGGTTACTTTACGTGGCGAGCGTACTGATCGGTGCCGGCGCTGCTGCCATCTGGACTGGCCAGGGCAACTACCTGACCTTGAACAGCGACGCCGACACCATCTCGCGGAACTCCGGGATCTTCTGGGCTATGCTGCAGTGCAGGTGATTTGCACTTTATTCCTAATAAGTTTCCTTGCGTGATAGCACCGAGTAAATTAAACATAGAATATATATGCGAATATTTGTGTTGTGTTTTTTAAAACTGTTTTAAGCTAGGGTTGCCAGGTCTTAAAACCGAAAAGCCCTACAGATCGGCGAACTTAGCCGAACATTTTGGTAAAAAGGCCGGACACCCTTAATTTTTTAGTCTTGTAAAACGACAGTTTTTTTTAAAGTAAAACAATGCTTTTTATAATTTGAAATAACAACAATTGAATGAATCAGTATTCTTTATTAATTATTCAATATTCATCACAATATTGTAATTGCAATGTTATGTATGTAACATTGCAATTACAATATTGGCCTAACAAAAGCGGACACCGTCTAATGTGGTCGGACAGCCAACCAAAAAGCCTGACTGTGTCCGGCTTTATACGGACACCTGGCAACACTATCTTAAGCTAAATGGTAATATAATTGATAGAATCAGGCGTTACTTTGCGGAAATCCATTATAATAAATAATTTATTACTTTGCAACCTTCCGCTAACCAATTACGCTAAGACTTAGCGGTCAGTCGCCGTAGAGTCTACATTACCTGAAGATGCCTCGTGTAGAGGCGAAACACGTGTCGTATTGTCGTCGATGGTGTGTCTTACCTGGAATAGTGGTGTTGGAAGTAGTGGTGACGGAGTTAGTGCATGCAATTGAGGGAGGGCGGGAGGTGCTCTTCAATCCAGGTAAGACATATCATTGTAATTGGTTAGCGGAAGGTTGCAAAGTAATAAATTATTTATTAAATGGTAATATCTTATTGGTGGGTCTAGGTTATTGTTCTTTGCAATTAAATTGGACTTAACAGATAATAAATTAATACAAGTTTATGTATTATCCTAATAGACATATTAAGATAATTGACATACTTGATTACTTCATAGAAGTATTACTTAACGAATAATTATTTGGAATTAGGAAAAGGGTCACAGCAGGACTGCAAAAACTACCGTGGTATCAGCTTGCTTAGTATTGTGGGTAAACTGTATGCTAAGGTGTTAATTGAAAGAGTTATGAAAGAAACTGATGGAAAAATTTGGGATTTGCAAGCGGGTTTTAGAAAGGGGAATGAGGTGTACAGATCAAGTCTTTTCCATGCGCATGATTGCGGAGAAGTTTTTGGCCAAAAACCAGAAAGTTTTTTGTGCGTTCATGGACTTGGAAAAGGCTTATGACAGAGTGGACAGGAATGTGTTATGGCAAACACTGAACTCATATGGGTTGAGCGCTGGTTTGATACAGGCATTAAGGTCTCTTTATAGGGACTCTAGTGCTTGTGTCAGGATCAATGGGGTCTACTCGGACTGGTTTGGCATCCAAAAAGGTGTCAGACAGGGCTGTGTAGCTTCCCCTTGGCTGTTCAACCTATTTATGGACAGGTGTTTGCAAACTTTGAAAGATGAAGAATGTGGGTTAAGAATGGGCGAGTTAACCTTCAAATGTCTTTTGTATGCCGATGATCAAGTCATATTTGCGTCATCGGCGGCTGAGTTGCAAATGATGGTTACATTAATGAACTGGGAATTAAAAGAAAGGGGAATGAAAGTGAACGCAAGTAAGACGAAAGTGATGGTTTTTGAAAGAGAAGAAAGCAAAACGGTATGTGAAATAAGAATAGAAGGAGAGTTAATTGAGCAAGTGGATGAGTTTGTGTATTTGGGATGTGTATTTAGCAGGGATGTTAGATATGATAGGGATATAGAACGACGAGTAAATGCAGGGAATAGATTGAATGGGGCACTACACTCTATTATGAAGAACCAGAATGTGTCAAAAAAGGCACGTATGGTAATTCATAATGCTGTGTTAGTCCCTACTTTAATGTATGGTAGTGAAAGCTGGGTGTGGCAGAAGAAGCACGAAAGTAGAATAAATGCTGTAGAAATGCGGTCTTTAAGGAGTATGCTAGGGTTGAATCTGAATGACAGGGTGAGAAATTGCATGATAAGAGATAAATGTGGTATGCAAGATGATGTTGTGACCAGGATTAAAAAAGGAATGCTTCGGTGCTTTGGTCATGTAGAAAGAATGAATGAGGAAAGAGTGACAAATCAAATTTATATGGCAGATGTGAACGGCCGAGTCGGGAAGGGACGCCCTAGAAAAAAGTTTATCGACCAAATTGGCGATATTTTGAAAAGGGGCCACCTTAGAAGTACCCTTAACCGACGAGCATGTATGCGTAGATATATGGATGTAAAGGAGGCGAAAGAGGTATGTCAGGATCGTGCCAAATGGAAGTCCGTAGTCTCTGCCTACCCCTCTGGGTGACAGGCGTGAGTGTTTATGTATTATGTATTTATTATATATAATAATTTGTTAAAATTAAAAACGCATTAACTTAATATGATAATGTGTGATTAAACGTTTATACATGTGTACGTATTGTATAATACGTTAAGTATGAAAGCTGCGGGTCATTGCTGGATCTCATCAACGGCGCCTTTTTGGGTTAATTTGACCTACTCAAATATACCCGAAAAAAAAATCTATCTCGTTCGAACCGTTTTCGAGTTTTACCGACTAACGGATATCAATTGATTTTTATATATAAGATCAGTGTGGTTTACAATCTTACAGTTCACTTGATGGTGAGTCATGAGTGGCTGCTGTAGCCTAAGCAGCTTGCAGCCAACTTCAAAGAAAAAAGGCCGATGATGCGCTGTCAGCTGAAGTCCAAATTGAAATACCTGTAACTATACTGGCTCTGATACCCTGGTGCAGGGGTTTGGTTTAAAGACACAGTACCATCAGTTCTCCCGGGAGAACATACTAATTCTCAATAAAATTAATTGTATCGCCATCAAATTCAAGGATATTAAAAATTATACTGCATAGTTTCAAATGTTGCATTCGAATCTTTGTTAGTTTTGAATGTCTATAAATGAATGATTTCAATTGCCTTGTTAATAAATTGTGTAATATTTGGCTACGTCTCCTCTACACTTCGTTATCAGACGATTGGTTAACGGAAGTAACATTACGTTATTACGACTTTATTATCGCAAAGCGAATAATTATGGATATGAAAAATTTATATTTTATATATATTAATTTATATCAGTTAGAATGATCGGTTGAACTGACCGTGAGTCTCGATATTTTTTAAAATATCGGATTTTCCATATATCGACAAATAATCTTATATATAAAACTACGATATTGATATATTTATAATTATCGATATATCGAAAATCCGATATTTTTAAAAATATCAACAGTCCTAGTTTGAACTGATCAGTTGAACTGACCGTGTGGTGGTCACACTATTAGGATTTTCATATTTAAATTCGTTGTACTAACACATTTGAAAGAAATAATCATGCTGTACTCGGTAAACATTTGATTGGTTTGTTACAGCTTATTCTTCGGAAATCTGTTCGTGTTCATCAAATTCCAAGGCAAGACCCACATAGACTTGGAGACCAGAAACGTAGTGTTCGGAGTTTTGACCGCAGTCTGTGCGCTCGGCATAGTATTCCTCATTCTTTTGAGGCCGATAAGACGGGCGCCGGTTCTCGATGATGTAAAGGTGAAATTTCAAGAGGTACCACGCCGTTATTGCACTTTTAAAGCAAATCTCTCGCACAACCCATTCTACATATTCTCTATATTCGTATGCCTTGGTATGACCGCAAAAGTCCAGGTATAAATAATTATATAATATCTTTTTATGCGCTAGTTTGCAGGCTGAATTACGGGGCGTTTTTGTTGTCATACCATGCTTTAAAGTTTTATTTATTACCATTTTGAAATATAAGCCCCGCACGTTGATATACGATGTAAACTTGTCACATCTGCGTGACGTCATCCAGCGCAAAAAAGTACAGACAATAAAAAAGTTAATCTTATTTACGTGTGAGGTGTTGCCACCTGTGGTAGAAATGTTAATAACCTAGGATTATAGGTGTTTATATTATATTATATACATATATTTGTAGGTATTTCATTATAAATATTTCCTATAAAATTGCCTAATTAATGATGCAACAGAACTCTGTTTCTGTTTCCGCAACTGCGGAAGTTCTGAATGATTTTTAACATCCGTTTCTGCTTCTGTTTCCGCAAGTTTTATAACGGAACTTTGAACGGAACTCAGCGACGCAGTCACATAAGTAGATGAAATTCCGTTTTTCTACTCATGTGAAGCAGCGGCAACGTACGCATGCATCGTTTGATAGTTGAGCACGTGTAAAGGGGGGGGGGGGGGCATTTCAGCCAACCACAAGGGAGCTAGGCATGTGCTTTCGGCACTTGTCCCAACGGGTTTGTTTACATACTTTTTCAACTTTATTATACGCCGTGACGCGAGTGTAAGATTTAAAGATTTTCTGTTATTGTTTTCATAGTTGATTAGTAATTTGAGTCGTGTGTGTAATTTCAGTGCAATCATGAAGCCAAAAATGAGTCCTGTTTGGAACTATTATGTTGAGATCGATGATTTAGTAGCCAGATGTAAATTATGTGACGAAATAAACTTGAGAAAAGGCCGCCAACTACCGCTTTAAAGAACTATCTTAAAGCGATACACGCCGAAGATTTTGCAGAGTTTGAAAAGTTAGCTGAAACTAAAACTTTCATCGCAAACTAAAAAACAAGTGGTCAGTCAAGGAAATGTAAACGTATTTATTTATAAAATGTATTCCTATGTTATAGTTAAAACCCGTTTTAGTTAAAACTTAAAACGTGTTTTCTCCAGTTAAAACGAGTTTTTACTAAATGCCTTTGTTACAACTTGATTTGTAAAATTAATTAGGCAGCAGTTATGTTTACGTGGAGTTTATATTAATTATTTTTACGTGAAGTTTATATTAATTATTTTTCACGTGAGTTTATATTATTTATTTTTTACTTGAAGTTTATATTAATTAATAATAAAAGTTTTATTTGTAATTTTTTAATAAGTATTATTTCCGTTTCCGCATCCGTTTCTGTTTCCGTTTCTGCAAAAAAATATTTTTAACATCTGTTTTCGTTTCTGCTTTCGATATGACACTTCTGTTGCATCACTACTACTAATATAATAAACGTGAAAGTAGTCTTGTCTGTTTGATACGTTTTCATTAAACCTCTAAACCAATTTTAATGAACTACTTATAAATAACAACAAGTATAAAAAATCTATGTTTATGAATACAATTTAATAATTCTAGACTAATAATTGTCCACTTTAATAATCATTTCACGAGCACGGCTGTTAATTACTTTCTTACTCATTGTAACAGAATAAGTACGATAAAAATAACAAACAAAATAAAAAAGCTATAAAAACACGTGGTTGAGGTACTCTATACGTGTAAGCCAATACTATAATACACAATAGAATGGCTGTCAACCTTATTTTATACTAGGATAGGACACGTACAAGCAATTACGTCGTATTATCAGTTAATCACTACTACAAACCCGATTCGCTGTGTTGACAGACGGATTTTAATACATATTTATTTGTAAATAGCGTGCAATTTGGCATTTTTTAAATAATTTGCATGCGAAATTTGGAAACGATTGTAACGTCAAAACACGTCTCGTGTTGACGTTTATACGTGTGAATTG
This sequence comes from Parnassius apollo, assembly GCA_907164705.1. Lineage (NCBI taxonomy): Eukaryota > Metazoa > Arthropoda > Insecta > Lepidoptera > Papilionidae > Parnassius > Parnassius apollo. Next base: position 7,479,130 of record CAJQZP010001218.1, on the reverse strand, counting down.
ACGTGTTAGTGGCTACACGGGTATTCTATGGCGTAAGCGCTGGCTGACCTTTCGAACGGTACTGACAGTTCGATTACGTTACTAAGATGGCCGCCAGTCGCAATATCAACTTGCGGGGCTTATGCATCATTATAAAATCGCTACTAGCTCCTTGTCGCTGGTCTATGTATTTACATCTGATGTCAGCGGGATAGTTACATCGTCATACATAGAAAGCCATGAGAATTTTCAGTATTTTCCATAGTAGCCTCTTATAAAACCTATTGGAATCAACAGTCTGTTTCTAGACGTGCTTTTTTCAGTGATTGTATGAATAAACGTTAATCGGCATCGAAAGTAGATTGGCCAATATTTACTACAAATATTTCACTTTCTGGTTGTGTTCATGGTTCCGTTTAATTAGTCTGGGTGCTTACCATCTATCAGAGCCTAGATATTATTGATTCCATAGGAGTCACCCGTCCCAGGGATCACAGGCCTTACTTTATTTTAAGTCCATCCATCCATGCTTATAAAAGTTCACTGCTGAACACAGGCCTCCCACATAGATTGCCTCATAGAGGGGATTGCCCATAGCTGTCACGCCTGGCGAGTGGGTTGTCAACCGCATTTTTTTAATATTTTGAGTAGTAGTGAGCCCATCATCTGTTTCAATTTCCCTCTATTGCCTTTTACGATAGCCACGAGACGATGTGGATTAGTGGATATTCTTACACCGCCACTACATGGCGCACACACACACACACATACGCACGCTCGCGCGCGCGCGCACGTACACACACACACACACACACACACACGTTATTTTAAGTACTGCTGAACAATGTTGAAATTTCTTTTCGTGTGTAAGTTGGAGACACTAAATTTTATGGGGTTTAAATTTGCCTGCTTCTATGGGGGTTGTTTGGAGATGGTTTTTCAGTCCCCACTTCCTCAACTTTTACATGACATCTTTGTGTATTAATAAATATCAATAAAATAAAAGTCCACGAAGACACGCTTAAATAGGACGTTTGTTTCTACTGTGTCGGCCTCATTTCATACAAACACAATGTGATTTTGATTCTAGAGTGACGTAGTGAACCACGACAACGACGGCCCGTTGGAAGCATTCAAAGGCGCTTTGAAGTTGTTCTGCACACGTGATATGATCTTCCTTAGCTGCACATTCATCTACACCGGTGAGACATTTGCTACTTTTATAGACTCTACAACGTGTTTTTCTTTTTTGAAGTGAAAACTTCTTTAGCGGCGTTGTACACTTTTTTTGTAATGGGTAAAAAATGTTAAACTCGCGTCAGGACACGTGGCCCTGATCGAAAATTCGTAAGACAGATGGAGAGAGAGAGACAGCCGGCGCGGCGTAGGAGAGGAAGTATCCCCCTTACTTTCTACGGCGCGGCAAAAATGTATGCCTGCGACTGCTGTTTCGTTTAGGCGGCGCAGCGCGCCTTCGTGAATGTTCGTGTGTGATAATTAAAGCAATTCGTGCAAAATTATTTCCTAATCATCCCAAAATATCAAAAATGCACAACGTTAATATTCAAGTTTTCACTTCTGCCGGCACTCCCTGAGTGCAACCCGTCGTTTTTTTTTAAATTTATTACCTTTTCAACCGACTTCAAAAAAAAGGAGGAGGTTCTCAATTCGACTGTATTTTTATTAATATGTTACCTCAGAACTTTTTTCTACGTTAACCGAGTTTGATGATTTTTTTTTTCATTTGAAAGTTGGTGCTTCTCATTTGGTCCCATATAAATTTGTACAAGATCTGATTGTATTTTAAATACGCATTATTAGAAAAAACAAGATTTGTTGATCTTGTTTTTTCTAATAATGCGTATTTGATTGACTTCAAGTACATTGATGATGTTCTTTATTTTATTAATATTTAAATCGGATGTACAAAATTTTTAATTTTACCACTTGTTATTATAAGTGAAAGATAAAAATAAACTTTAAACTATAACTGTAACATACTAAAAACTGAATTTTTTGGCTTTCTTTACCTAAGTATACAAAGAATTAATTTAGAACACAACTGGAATCTATGAAGTTGTATTTAACATCACTAGTAAACTACGCTTCTTTAAATAATGACGGAAAAGTTTGGTTTTGTAACTACCGCCATTTGAAGTTTTCAAATAGAAAGCACAGTTTGCCGCATAATAAAATTTAGTATGATTTCTTTAACAACACAATATTAATATTATAAATATTCTGTTACGGATTAATATGTATACATTTACGTCCTATCTACGTTATGTAATGACTTTTACAATCTTTTAAGATTCTTTAAATCATATCGTTTCATTTTTCTAAAATTTGTAATTATTTAAATAACATATCTAAATGTAAGATTGCATTAACCTACCCTAACAAATATCTTGGTACATACGACTTTTGAAAAGAGAAAAATAATAACACAACTTCGAAAAATTATTAAAAGTACTTCCCAAAAAATATCAGTGTTGTTTGCCCCGTACCGGTTTCTAAATGGATAGCCGATTAATATCGTATGTATCACAGTCTAAACTTAGGATTTCTCCGTATATTGCCTCATAGTGACGATATTTCCGTAGTTACCATGCTTGGGTACCATACCGGGTTGACAACCGCAGATTTTTTATTATTTTGAGTTGTAACGAGGACGACGCTGCTGTACGTCTGTTTCATTCTCCTCGGACCCGGCCACACGACACGGAGATAACTTCTCATCTGTTAACTATGCAGTTTCATTCCCGTAATGACGAAAGGTGTTAAGGTTTTGTTAAAATACATTTAAAAAATGCGGTTTCAAGCAATTTTTGACTAACACTATTTGGTAAACGAGCGTAAAGTCATAATATTAATAAAATGATTATAATAATATGTTTGACTATGGAGAGATATCTGTAGACCAGTTTAAAAATCAAGTTATAACATAATGATTTCTTATATTTACGCGAACACTATACATTGATTAAAACTACTTTTACGGATTTTATCGCGTTTTATTTATATTAATTTTAATACCCGACGTTTCGGGTGCTTTCCAGCACCCATGGTCACGGGGGACTGAGGTGACTGACGTCCCAATGTCAGCTCAAATTCAGCTTTTTAATTATTGTCTTTGGTCACCAAAAACAATAATTAAAAAGCTGAAGGTACTCCGGGTTGACTTTGACATTGGGACGTCAGTCACCTCAGTCCCCCGTGACCATGGGTGCTGGAAAGCACCCGAAACGTCGGGAATTAAAATTAATATAAATAAAACGCGATAAAATCCGTAAAAGTAGTTTTAATCAAGTTATAACATTCTGAATTTAATTACAATCGCGACAAGAATATTCCATTAAAATAGTAATAAAACGGATGTAATAAAATGATAGATGCATTGGTACGCGATTACCCGATACATCAAGCCGTATTTCATAGATTTTCCGTAATCCGTATATCAAATTTCCTCCCATAGCTTGTAAAAAGTGAAGTTACAGCCCATATACGTCCCACTACTGGGCACAGGCCTCCCCTCATTTCTGAGAGGATTTTAGGGCAAGGAAGTGTCCGCCATGCAGCCCCAATGCGTGTTGGCGAACTTCACATGTCTTCGAAATATATCTTTTTTCTTATTCCTCAGACATGCAGGTTTCCTCACGATGTTTTCCTTCACCGCCGAGCACGTAGTAAATGAGCACTTAAAATTGCAATTAACAATATCATTGGTGCCGGCGGGGATCGAACCCGGGTTACTCGCGTTCTGTTATGTTTACAGCGAGCGTTAACCATCTAAGTTACCACGGCTCTCCCCTCACGTACTCCCATAGCTTGCACATAGGAGAATATTTGTCAAAGTTGTCACACTAGGTGCTGCTGCCCATCTATACCTGTCTCTACCTGACGGCTCTGGGATACCAACGGGATTGTATGGGATAGTAACATTCTCTTACGCCGCCAATACACGACTCAATTCATAAACAAAATTAGATAGATACATAGTCATTAAAAAAAGCTATTTATAAATCGATGAACCGAAATAAGTACTAGCTATACTACTGCTGAATACATTTACTAAATAATAAATAAGATGTTTTACAATAGGCGTAGGAACTGGTTTATTTCATGTTTATCTGCCAGAGTTTATTTATCTGGTAGATTGAGCAGCTGATAAATGCTTTGAAATGTTTAGGCAAGTTAATTTACATAATGTTATACACGGGTTATGTGTACATTTTCCTATGAAATACGGTCAGCGACGAGCGTTTCCGTGTTTGAATCCCAGTTAAGATCTGTAAAAGTAACAGTCTAAATAGGAACTAATGCTGGTGTCTCGTTTCTGAGCGTTCTGGAGCAATTGGTCCAACGGGTTACACCAGTGGCTGTTGGCGGGATTCATACAAGAAATATTTAATACCTCAAACGTGCATATTTTCTTACGATATTTACCTTTACGCCGAGCACATTGTAAATCAGCACTTTAATTGCAAATAAGCGGACTATAAAATTTAATTAGTTAAAGGATTGAATTACCACGCCTCAGTTACACCTGTACAAATTGAGTAAAATTAAAATAATCTATCAACCAAAATTGTATGGAAACATTTTATACGAGGATTTTTAGGTAAAAGTTAAGTGCAAACGCTAAATAAATTAAATACTTATACTTAGTCGGGTCATCAGTTCTGCCAAAACCTTATTATTTAAAAAATTTGAATACTGACTAGATGAATCAATTTTAAAAATATAACCTTTGCGCTTGCCGAAAATAAAAAAGACATTAATTTTCAAATATAAAGTGGTCGAAGAAGGAAGATAGAGTAGCGGTTATCGCGTTGCACCGCTGTGGTTACGCGCCAAAAAAGATTTTCAATATTCTACAAAAATTGAAAATAACCCTACGATTTGTTTATCGCACTATCAAACAATTCACTGAAGATTCAAGCTTCGAAGATCGTAAGAGGATCGGCCGACCTCGTACAGTTAGGACACCCGCGATCATCAAAGCAGTGAAGGCGCGAAGCCAACGAAATCCTGTTCGTAAACAAAAAATCTTAGCTCTTCAGATCGGCCTAAGCAGAACCACGGTGAACAACACAAAAAAGTGGTCAATGAAGACCTAGACCTACGAGCTTAGCGTAAGAACACCGGACATTTTTTGAACGAGCGTTTGAAAAAAAATTAGCTTTGTTACGGCGATACGCGGGAAAAAATACCGCGAAATTTTGTTTTCGGATGAAAAATTTTTTTACATCGAAGAAAGTTATAATAAACAAAATGATAAGGTGTAAGCCCACAGTGAAGAAGCTAGCACGCGTATTCCGAGGGTTCAACGAGCACATTATCCTTCGTCACTCATGGTTTGGCTTGGAGTCTCATATTCAGGTTTAACTGAGGTGTTTTTCTGTGAAAAAGGTGTAAAAACCAGTGCCGGGGTGTACCAAAATACCGTCCTAACAAACATAGTGGAACCTGTTTCTCAAACAATGTTCTAAAACAGACATTGGATATTCAAACATGACTCTGCACCAGCTCATAGGGCACGTAGCACGCAACACTGGTTGAACGCCCATGGAATTGACTTTATCGGACATGAAGACTGGAGACTCTTCTAGTCCAAATTTAAGCCCACTGGATTATAAGATATGGCAACATTTCGAGGAGAAAGTCTGCGCTAAACCTCATCAGAATTTGAAATCTCTCGGAGCATCTTTGCCTAAAGCAGCGGCAGAAATAGATATGAGTGTGATGCGTGCTGCGATTGATGATTGTCCGCGTCGATTAAGCTCCCCTAAAATAGGGGAGGGCATTTTGAATAATTTAAATAAAATTGTATTCTAAATTAAATTACCTTTCATTTCATATATAATTTCTATATAATTATCAAAAAGTGTATCATTAATTTTATAAAAAGTTTTTGACAGAACTTATGACCTGACTAAGTAATATCGTTGATTTTTTTTTAAAGTCGACTTTGATTATTATCGGATCTACTTGATATACATATGATATTCATTCACATTACTGGAAATAAACCTAGAATAGGTACTTTGTTTGGAATTCCGAAATTCTAGCGAAGGTAGGCAAAAATCAGCTTCATTGGTGAACTTTAAAGGAACCTCAGAGCAAAGAAATGAAACTACGTTTACCTCATAGTTACTTGCTAACTATAACTTGATAAAAACTTGGTAAATTTTTGCAGTAATTGGTTGGAGTAAATCTGGGGAAAAAGGTTGATACACAAAGTACAATACAGTTTAAAGTTTTATAAAAAAATAAATTTAAAAATGTTAAATTACAGCTTATATCATATTATGTACTTTCGTCTTCTGGACACAAGCCTCATTTTATTTTATTCTTCAGACAAGCAGGTTCCCTTATACACAGCATATTATTTCACCGGAAACAGTCGTAAATCAGCACTTAAAAGTGCAAATAACAATTTCATTTTCTTCCTTTTTTTAAAAAAATTTGTGCCGGTGGATATTAAACATTGCTCGTGTACTGTAAAATTTACAGCGAGCGCTTAATTCTTGAGCTACCAAATCTATAAACACATTATAATTTATAATATAATTTTTTGAGTTCAATAATTAATAATAATAATTTAATAAATGTTTGCTGTAGGCGTGGAGTTGTCTTTCTTCAGCGGAGTGTACAGCCCCAGTATCGGGTTCACACTGTCGATGGGCGAGAATGCCAAGCAACTCGTTGGCCTGTCCGGAGTGTTCATCGGCATGGGAGAAGTATTGGGTAAGTACAGATAAATAGAATTCAATCTTCGCCATACACAAAAATAGCCAAGTATGAAATCCCATTGTTTTTCAATTTTATTTTTTTTATACATATTCCTACTACTTTCTAAATAAATATTATGGCTTCTGGGATTTGTTTGTATAGAATAAAGGCGGCAAATGTACACATAGTCCCCTTGATGATAAATGGATGCTGTGGCTCGTAGGCACGTAGACACGAACACATTTATATACGATTAAGAATCAAAATGTAGATGCGCCGTCACACCTTAGGACTCTAATAGCATGCTTCGTTCTCAGTAAAAAGAATTTTCAGTACTTGACACTCAGAAACAAAGCAGCTTAGTGCTCCTATTTTACGCAGGTATTCTGTGGTTAGTATTCATCAGATCTATAACTATCGAAATAACGACAATGGAATAAATCAGTCTTCTTTATTATTAATCATTCAATATTCATTACAATATTAATTTCAATAATTGCTGTAGTGTGTATTATATAAGCACCTATATGAAAAATGCAAAGAAATGTTCAAATTTAAAAATCCTAATAAAAGGCGGACACCGTCTAATTTGGCCGGACATGCAACCAAAAGGCCTACTGTGTCCGGCTTTATCCGGACCCCTGGCAACGCTAATTGTATGGGTGATTACTTTGATTGATAGAAATATAAGAAATATAAAAATCAATGACGTTCAATTATTTCATAAAAAACGGCAATTTCTTAGGTAAATATCAAATACAAAAGTAAACGAAACTTCACATTTTCTAATATTTAATTCCTTGTATTGTGGAATTAATCTTATCGAAAAGAATTTCGCCTTGTATGTGGCCGATAATTTTGAACAACATTATCTAACAAACACGTAACAACATGTTTGCAGGCTCTCGTGTAATAAGTGTTTACAGGGATAGAAAATATAAATAAAATAATTATACAAAACTATTATACGAGTACAGCACATCAAAAGTGTAAGAATATCCAATACCCCATATCACCCGTATAGTGTTGCCAGGAGTCCGGATAAAGCCGGACACAGTCAGGCTTTTTGGTTGCGTGTCCGGCCAAATTAGACGGCGTCCGGCCTGTCCGGCCTTTTATATTTGTACCATTTTGTTTACATTTTCATGTACTTATATACTTACATACTATAACAATTATTTAAATAGTATTGTAATGAATATTGAATGATTAATAATAACGAAGACTGATTCATTTATTTTATTGTAATTTCATTAGAATTTAAGAAGATTTTATGGTAAATGATAAAAGTATTGTTTTACTTTAAAAAAATTATCGTGTGTCGTGTTATATCCGGCTAAACTGGCTGGTCTGTCCGGCTTTTCGGTTTTAAGACCTGGCTACCCTAATCCCATAGATGTTGTAAGAGGCGACAGAGGTAAACAAATGAGAATAGCAGCAGCGTCTTCCTAATAACGACTAAAAAAACTGCGGTGGCTAAACCGCCGAGCGTGGCAACTATGGAAAACATCCCGCCTGTGAGGCAATCTGGGGGAGGCCTGTGTGCAGCTGTGGACTTTAACAGGCTGAACGGTAACGGCAAGGTCCATTGGTGAACATAGACCTCTCTTATAGATCGCCTGATTGGATCTTCTGGAGAAATGATTAGCACTTGTTTAGTAGTGGAACTTTTACGAATTGTTACGAGCTTAGTCTTCGTGATAGTAAAAACTGCCGATTGAATTACCAAAATTGACACTTTAATTGCCGAACACCAATTAAAACTTAAAACTCACTAATAATTAAGCACACTGATCACTTTAGTTTACTTTATTTCGCTCCGAAGCTTCGCTTGTATCGCCAATTAAATACTGCCCCGATCGAGGCTTGCAGCGGCTTTAAATACACCTTTTGCACCGAAACATCCAGAACAACGCCAGTAAATACCGGTCCCGGCCGACTAAGTGTGGAAAGTTCGAGCGTGGACTTTTCTAGAAAGCTTAGTTCTTCTATTCGATACTAGATGGCGCTGTTGGTCGGGATTAACTTAGGCGCGCAACAGAACTATAATAACGCAAATATGGACAAAATTTGTCTGAATTATATTAGTACGTCTACTAAATAATGCGTTATATAATATTTTAGGAGTACTAAAACCATAGTTAGGGAGCAGTTTAAAATATTTGGATGAGTCGCTTAGTTTAAAATATTTTGATGAGATTTTTTTCTCTAGAAATAACATGAAAAAAGAAATGTGGTCATAGTTTCTTATGTCCGCTTGATGTTGTGTACTATTGCCTGTATACACCTAATTACGTACCATAGTCAACACAGAATAGTAGGATCCTTCCGTGCCGCGCGAGACTTAAATGCCTCTACTGTTGCAGGGTTGTCACTGCATTTTTGCTTAACAGCTAAGTCTCATTTAGTTTTATAAGTAGTTATAATATATACGGATACGTACCCATGCATCATATTTGTTAATCATTTCTTTAGTTTCCTCTCGAAGAATGTTTGTCAAAAAAAATCCAGCTTTACATTACAACAAATGCCAAATAACTAAAATACGAGTAAATTAACACTGAGCATATTATGGTGTCAGCTCAGATTTAATGTTTAAAATTAATTTGATCTGATGTGATATGATAATTAATGTACTTATGAGGTATGTATCTATGTGTAGATATACAGTATACAGTATGTAGTAATATAACCTATTAACAAAAAGCTAATTTAATTAAACAAACGCATATATTAATTTGTTTTAAAAAAAGAGAATATAAAAAGAAAAAAGACTGCTAGTAAAATTTTATTAAAAGTCAACAAAGTCTCTAATAAAGGTGATTGCGGAGCGCGACGGTGGCCGTCCCCGACTCGGCCCGATCTTTCTGACTTAGCAAGTGTCGTGTGCGTGCTGTGGCTCATGCGTGCGAGTCCGTACTGTCACGTGCCAGGCCCGCTCACATGTTAGCGGCATTCGGTACATATCTTAGAAGATAAGATAAGATAGCCTACTATTCTGTTTTTACTATGTACTTACTTACATATTTATCCTCGGTCAAAATCCACGATGTGGATTGCTAATGATGCTAATCATGTGGACTAAGATGGAATACCTCGTTATCAGTAAAACTAATTGGTCATTATACGAAAGACAAAAACATTATGTCTTCGTGGTCCCGGGTTCAAATCCCGGGTCGCACGTTACTGGATTTTTGTGTCAAGAAATTCTCTGTAGAAGCTTTGAATCAAGAAGTTGGTGGTGTTTCACTCCAGTGCCTTGGAAAGCAAGTAAAGTAAAGAGTTGGTTTTTCGAGGAAATGAAAATCACCCCGCACTGCTGTCATATCGGACTAGGAGAGAGGAAATAAAGAGTGCACACACGTGCACCATAATCCTCTTCCTTGCGCAAATGGCAAATTTTCGTTGCGAATGGCCGCCGAGACTGAAATTTGGTGTGAACGACATTATTATAACAATTTTAAAATTTTATTCCAGGTGGAGCTCTTTTCGGTATCTTGGGTTCAAAAACGACCCGATGGGGCCGAGACCCCATTGTAATCATGGGCTACATCATACATGTCACCAGTTTCTTCCTCATCTTCATCAACTTACCAAATGTGGCGCCTTTCGGAGACACAACAGAGATTTCGTTCATTAACCCCTCTCCATACCTCGCCATGTTTTGCAGTTTCTTACTTGGCTTCGGCGATGCCTGCTTCAACACTCAGATATACTCTATATTGGGTGGTAACTATTCGGATAATAGTACGTCAGCTTTCGCCCTCTTCAAGTTCACTCAGGTTTGTTATTTTGTAATATTTTTGTTAATTTTTATTAGTTGTGACTATTTAAAGGTATATATTGTAAAAAATGAAAAATAATATGTAAGTATTTTTTTAATTGCAATCAAAGAAAAATCCCTTAATACGGCTAAGTGTTCGAATTTCAATCAAAGCAAGAATTTTGTTTTCTATAATAATGATGGTGAGATTATAAGATATTACAAACGTTGCGTATTGAATGCGGGTATGTTAGAAACGAGTGAGGTACTATATACCCTTCCTCAGTTGAAAACTTTCAACAATCTTCTTTTTTATTAACTTGTGAAAATCTATTTCTGGGCACAGACACTCCCGTTGCCATAATCGCCACGCTTTGCAGGCTGAATTTCAGCCATTCTACCTGACGTTTTGCACCGTTTATATAGCGTAAACCTGCAGGTCATACCGCCATCCAACGGAAAAAATCTGTCTGCGATGTTCCGTAGTTGACTCTTACGACACCCACTATTTTTTTTTCTTTCGACGGCCGACCGCGCGTCCACACCGAAAAGTGGTCAGTATTTTCGTGTTTTTTTTTTATTGGATATAGATGACAAACGAGCACACAGTCCACCGTGGTTGCTGTGGCCCGTAGACATCTACATCTATCCTCGAGTACATTCGTGCTACAACTATACTACTAATATAGTTCTACCACGTCGAAAAATATATTTGTACCACCCTGTGCCTCGGAAAGCGTGAAAAGTCATTGATCCTGTGTCTGATCTCTCTCTGGTCGCGTGGGATTTCGTTCTATCAAACTATAAAAGTGAGGGAATAGAGATTGTACCTGGGCTTGCATACACACTCGTGCACTATAATCCAGTCCTGCAAAGATGGCTATTTTCCGCTGAGACTTACCAACGTGACTGAAATCCGGTCTGGAGTACATTACAATTAGTTAGTAGATTTCAATTGACTAAAAGTCTTATAAAATCAACGTTAACTTTATGAAATGCTTAAAGATGCTTCGTCCCTTTTCACTTAATGCCTTTAGAAAGAGACGGGTATAGAGAGAGATAATTACAGTTTAATGCTTAATTTAAGTAAGTGCTAATCAGAGACTATGTTCAAGGCAGTAAAGTATCAAATACCTAATTTCAGCTAGGAATGAGTGTTAATATAATCTTCCGCTGATCAGATGTCGCTGTGTGGAATTGAAGAGAAGTTATTTGTCATACAATGCCATTATAATTGAGAAGTTAAATTTTAAAGCATAGAATACTATATACACAATAAAATGGCTGTCAACCTTATTTTGTACGAGATTCGGCGTCGCTGGGAGCACACATACAAGCAATTACGTCGTATTATCAGTTAATCACTATTACAAACCCGATTCGCTGTGTCGACAAACGGATTTTAATACATATTTATTTGTAAATAGTGTGCAATTTGACATTTACTAAATAATTTGCATGCGAAATTTGGAAACAATTGTAACGTCAAAACACATCTCGTGTTGACAATTATGCGTGTGAATCGTCGTGTGTTAGTGTGTAAATACACAAAACAAAGTCTCAGTGCTCTGTTATTTAACTTTGTTTGCCTTTTATAATTTTAGGAAAATCCGTAGTTTGGTTTATCCATTTCTAATCTAATTAATGTGAAATATAGACAACTAATATTCGACAAAGAAACAAACTTTAGATTTCCCAACAAATTCTCCCGCCATGAAGTCTATCAAATATTTCACCTCATTCTTGAGCTGGCGCTGTTCCTGGTGGTAGACAAATGGTGGGCAGAAATCTGTTAGTGGTTGTAATGAGAGACATGGACGCGTGTGTTGCAGTCGCTGGCGGCGGCCGCGTGCTTCTTCTATTCGTCGCGCGCGCTGCTGTCGGTGCAGCTGGGCGTACTGGCGGCGCTGGCGTCGCTCGGCACGGCCGCCTTCTGCCGCGTCGAGTGGGCGGCCCGCGCACGCGCACGCGCTGCAGCGCTTGAAGCCATCGACGACAAGCTCGCGCCCGCGCCCGCCTCACACCTCGCCGAAAACGCCCTGCACTACGACTGACCGATCGAGCTATTCAATCGCTAACTGTGCACGTTTGCTTTATGTTCGACCTGAGGTTCCATCGAGTTCTCGTGAGTTATGTTGGAACTAATTATAAACGAAAACATACACATATAAACATTGTAAATTGTAATTATTAAATTAAATTTGGTATAAATAGATTTTTATAACCGTAATAGACAGATGTAAATAATAAAAATGCGAACTCTAACAATTAAACCAACTCCTCAATTTTGGATTAATCGCTTCACCTGTAAAACAATATACATATTAAAATGTTAGCTAGTATTATTACCAGTCTAAAAGTTTTTAAGTCTGGAATTATTTCAGTTTGTTAAATAATACAAATTAATTTTAGACTCAATTAATATTATTTGAAATGATTTTCGTTTATAGTTTTTCATGAATCTGCTTTATAATTAAAAACTATGCTATCTATTACATAGGATTTTTAAGTTAATTTATATATGTATAAGGAAAATTGCTTATGACATTTGATATTGTTGATTTTTTATATAATTAAATTCTAATATGTTAATAAGAGTATTACATATATACATATTAATTCAATTCCAGAGTATGCATATATATTTACTCTTTAATAATACTTAAGTAATAAACACTCCAATAATACTTTGACTTCAATCAAATAATTCCCTAGATGCATTGTCTTCCTGAAGACAAATGAAATGCTTCTAAGTCTATTATTATACTTGGCTCTCTTAACCTTCAAACTGGAACAAAAGAGTGATTGCATTGTTACTTCGCGGCAGAAATAGGTAATATGATACTACCAACCTCAATGTACTCGTCTCGGCTCTAGCGCTGTTCATTCAATAACTGTCTTTTACATTCCATTATTAGGTTTTACCTTTTTAGTACATATTAAATTATTATGGTAACACTACCTAGCTCAGAAAACTTTGTTCTACGCTTATCCAGTAGATGGCGATGACTTTTTAGTGGTGTAAATAAATAAAAAAAATATTAATAACTCGACCACAGCAGCGCAACAGCGCTATCTATCAAGTTCAGATTCAATTATTTTATTTTTTGGTAAAAATTTAAAAAATATTAAAGCATCCCAAAAGATCAAACGGGGTTTAGATTTTTTTACATTGTTTGAATTATTATATGCATGTCGCGGCTCAGTAACAGTAGCCTAAAGACTTGTACATTTATAATGCTATATAATATAAACGTACGCGTCTTCAAGGTGGCCCAAAAGCCATTTCAGCCGCACCTTAAACTACTGCATCTGATATTACAGGGTAAGAGCAATGTTGTATCAGACGCATCGGCTGAATATCATTCAGGCCGCTAGTTGAACGGCGTCGTTTAGTTTTACTAAGGCTAGACTATCAACTGAAGGGCTAATTAAGCTAATTGGCTGCAACATGGAAATGTATAATTGATCACGAATAAGTTTTTGATAATGTAAGTCACACTGATCCGTACAGACCATTCCTTAATTCTGAGAGGATTATATTCAAATATATATAAAAAAACTAGCTTGCCAGGCAGACGTTGTTCTGCCCTTTTCGACGACCATTTGTCGTGTCCTATTAAAAGTTCTTAAATTCGCAAAAAAATTGTGGGTCACTCATGGGCAAAAAAAAACTATCCTATCTCTCAAGTTGGGCCAAACTGAATACGGTGTGCAACTTTAATTTAAATCGGTTAAGTAGTTTAGGAATCCATCGCGGATAAAGTGACACGTAATTTATATATATTAAGATAATATTTGTTTGTTCGTATTTTATGCGCCGCCAAACCATTCATCAGATTGCGGTAAAACTTTATCAACTTATTGTTTGCATTTCCGCGAAGGTTATAGGCATAGTTGGAGCCGGTAGGTGGCGCTGTTGTGGAATCCAGATAACACCCGTGCGAAGCCGGGGCAGATCGCTAGTAAATAACATTGAATCATTGGGCAAATGTAACTGACATACTTTTTATAATTTCAACTAACTTCTGTCGGTAGGTATTCTAACTTTAAGATTTTATTCATTTTGGATCTTAAAATCCATAAAAATAATAATTAATCGAATTATTAATATATTATGTAAAAGTAAACGTGAATTTATTTATATTTAAAACCTTTTTTAAATCTCTCAATTATGATAAAGTTATATATATTTAAAAAAAATTGTATTTCAAGAAAATGCACAAAGTATAAATATTTTCTTCTCGGGAATTATACCCATAAATTCATTGTGACCTATGAATGATATAAACATTAATTAAAAACAGTGAAATTGGAATACCATGTCACTATTTATTTACATTAATTGACTTTAGTTTTTCCTTTATAAAAAGTTTTATTTGTGTAATTTTCTATGAAATCAGGTCATTAGTGTATTAGATTTGTAAAAATGAATAGGAATTGTAAATTATTAAATGTTACTTATGTAATATAAAGGAATAGAAATTTCGAATTTATGTAAATAACTGGTCGAAATGATATTAAGTGTAAGATATTATGCAAATTATGTTGTTTAAATCGATGTGAATAAATGTAAAAAAAGAATGGAACCTGCCACTCACTTCACTTTGTTGAGTAAAGACAGTAATCTTTTATAAGTAACATTGTCAATAGCACAAAAATAGCATTTTGTCCTATACAATTAGGTTTCACATTATAAAAAACAAATGAATATTATTGTATGATATTACTCTGTACAAATAATAAAGTTACCGTCCTATACTCTAGGTTTATACAAAAAAAGTAATATATTATTTATATTTATTTTGTAATATTTAACTTTTTGTCAACATAGGCAATCATACTAGAGTGAAATTTAGATAGTTATGACATAACATATCAGCCGATTAGTCCCTTAGTAACTTTAACTGAACACTAGATACTGGATAGTAGATACAGGACAGGAACTATATGTTATATTTGAAATCTTACGAGTTCCAAAAATTTTAATGAAATTAACACATTTTGTATATAACATTTTATGGAATTGTAATATTATTATAGGTAAATATTAATACACTATATGGTCTATACATAGACATAGAGAGAAGGGCTTGAGCATTAGCCTCACAAAAGTGATCATTGTCTAGAAAGAGAAAGCGAATGTGCGGCAAATACCTGTCTCTATGACATGATTGTTCTTACACTCAGTGTTACGAACTCGAATTTTTTCAAATCCGTAAATTGGTATAAAAATTTCCTTAGGATTCCGTAGATGCTATTTCAAAATATCCGTAGATCTGTAGATTTCTTAAGTGGATCGAAAGTTTTTGTTTTTGTCATAGAATAGATCAATTTTTTTCGGAAACTTTCTGTCATGTGAAATTCTTAATTATATGTTCAATTGTAGTATAGCATCGAATCAAGCTGCACATATAAGAAAAAGGTACCACAAAAAATTAATTGTTGTCTTTTAATTAAATTATGTTTAGTAACAAAAAATAAAAATAATTACCGCTTAAAGATTTGTGGATAGTTATACTAAAAAAATTACTTCGGTTGTTAAAATTTTCGATTGTCGGTTGTCGGCTAAGTTCACACTCATGATAGAAAATGTTTTTTGTTAAGTTTTTCAAAATCTAATTATTCTGAAAGGACATTGGAGTACAAAAAAAATTAACATTGAAATCAAATTCCGTAGATCTACGGAATAATCCGTTGAGTTGGCAATGCTGCTTACAGTTCCAGGTGCACGTTCAGCGCAAACGATACACCTGAGCGCCAGTGACATGGACCAATCAGAATTTTAGAAAGAGACAGCTACTGGCCACACATTCGCTTTGTCTCTTTCGCACTTTTCGGTCAGTATTCAATGCACAACTAAATATGGAATGAACAGTCCATTCTGTCCATGTCTATAGGTCTATGTAATATAGTATACAATTATTTTTTTACGATTTATACTAGTTACATTCCAAAAACAGTTTGGCAATTCTGTCTAGTCAACATTTACTTCGGTATGAATCAAAGAATTCTTGTAAAAAAAAATTTTAAATATTTGCTGCTTTTTTAAGAAAATTTGTAAGTAAGAATTACATTCATATGTACTATTAAAAAAAGCTTAAAGTAATATACATCTATAAGTAATGTTGTTTGAAAATAAATAATATTTTTAACAATTTGTGCATTTTTATTCTGAACATACTTAAAAAACTAAACAATTACCCTGAAATTACCAATTTAAAGTAAATAATTCTCATACCTTACTTTATCTGCAGCAAATAATATCACTCAATAAAGGTAATAAAGGTTTAAAAAGATCTATATTATATAGGCATATACAGACTGCAACTCATTTTATTAGAAAAACTATTTATCAATTTTACAAAATATGGTCACAGAAAACTTAAGTTTAATTTAGACTGCACGACTGAGCGCTCATATATATATATATATATATATATATATATATATATATATATATATATATATATATATATATCCTCGGATTAAGTATCAAAATGCACATGCGTATGCCACCTCTGAGTACTAAGACAAAAAGATCTAAGATAGAATGCCTCGTTTCCATTATACTGGGTCTCCAGTTCTCTACACTCACCATACGAAACACAGCAGTATTGTGCTATTACACGCTGGTATTCTGTAAGAGCGTGGTCCTTCACTGGTCGAGCCGACCCATTCGTGCTACAACCATATGTATAGCTGCAGCATGGCTCCACCACATATAAATATGTTTCGAGGAGGGTGATGGCTGTCAGATGCATTATAATTGTAAACTCGTGCTACTTGTGGGGACTGATCTGCTTAGGTTTGCTATGCACATATGAGCTTCAAATATTAACATCCTTTTCTTTATTAGTATGTCATAGAACATGATTGAGTTACCAATAAGTCTTATTTTTCTTTTTCATAAAATTTGCTCAGTATTTAAAACATAAAAACGAAAAAAATGGGGATACCTGTGGAATTTCTTTCTTTTTCGTATATTTTTTATATTTAAATTTTATATGTGGAGAAAAATAATGTGTGAAACGAAATTTTAATTTCGTATGCCGAAAAAATATACTCAATTTATTTAAATGTGTTTTGGTATGAGCCTGCTTAAATAAATAATAGAATTTTTTATTTTATAGATTTGCTCCATAAAATAAAGTCACAAAATATAAACAAACAAAAACTGTTCCTTAATCTTTATTTATCTACAAACTAATTTAACTAAGACAATCACATTTTTTTTACATTTTCAGAACCATCCTCTAAATTGCCAAGTTTGAAATCTATTGGTTTATCGTAACCCATAATTTTGGCGTAATGCGACGGGTCGTGAAAATGCCTGGCCTCAATGAATAATGGGGTACCTTTAGCTAGCATTGTTGTGAACATACCAGGGATATCAGGAACCACTACATCTTCGGTTTTAAACTCCAACTGCAATAAAAATATACAGTTTTTAGCCTGTTGAATAAGAATCTCATTCACTGTGTGCACATAGTAATCTTTCGGAGAGAATAGTGTTCTACTTGAAGGCTAACTTAATTTTCAATTATGAAAAACTAAGTATTGAGTAGAACCACAATTCAAAAATAATAATTTAATGAAATTCAATTCTACATTGATTTTCATTAAATTATCCCGTATTATCTCATGTAGTGGCGGGCAAGAATACCGACTACCACATATCTTCCCGTGTGTCGTAAGAGGCGACAGAGGGAAACTGAGGCAGAAGATGGGTGGCAGCATCATTCTGATAACAGCAAAATAACAATAAAAAACTGCGTGCCAACCCCCTCGCCAAGCGTGGCAACTATGGCGATATGGGGTATATTTATTCTAAGAGAAAGAGGGACTCTTTATGATAAACACTTTCTTCCAGAAGCGGCTTCAAGGAAAGTGCAATGGGTCGAGCCCCAACGGTTCGACAAAAATGATACTGACTTCATTATGACAAGTAGACGGCAACTGTTCAGTGATGTCTCAGTGATCGCGAGAGTGAAAACTGGCAGCAATCACCGAATGGTGAGAGGTACACTGAACCTAAATGTTTAGTTGGAGAGGTCACATCTAATAAAGTCTTCCTCGTGATTTAATCCAGAGTCCCGAAAACTTGAGTAATAAAATAGTTTTCAGTGCCTGGAATAGTGCAGTGGACGATATGAATGACAAGCTCGTGGAAAATGTCCATGCCGTCGGAGCTACGTTCTGCAAGACCCGCCACTGGAGAACACAAAAGCTCTCTAATCACACTCTTGATATCATGGTTGTTAGACGGGAGATGGAGCTGTAGTCTTCAGCAGATTTGACAGCGCACAGGCAACTGAACAAACAGATCTCTTCAATACAGCTCAATACAGACAACTTCAATACAGCTCGTATTGAAGAAGCGATCAAGCGGAACCAGGGCTCCAAAGTCTGCCAGAGATCTGTCTGCCAGAAAGAGCCAGCTGTCGAAACTGAATACCGAATGTGTAACTAACGATCCGAAAGCAAGTCTTGTCCGACACTATTCAGATGATATTTTGGACGTCAGTCTGAGCAAGATTAGAATGGCTGGAGAGCCATTCTAAGCACCTTAAAAACGGTAAGTCTCCGGGCAAGGATGAAATTGCAGCAGAGCTTCTGAAAGCAGGTGGAAAACCGGTGCTTAAAATCCTTCAGAAGCTCTTTAATTTCGTTCCCCATGGTGGCACTACTCCGGAGGCGTGAAGCAGAAGTGCGGTGATCTTGTTCTTCAAGAAAGGCGATAAGCGACAACGCTTGAGGAACTACAGATCGATTTCCTTTCTAAGCCTACGAGTAGTTTTTTAGAGTCATTACGAATCATCTCTCACGCAGAGTCGACTACATCCAGCCTGCCGAAAAGGCTTTAGTACCATAGACCACATACATAACCTTCGACAAATTGTACAGAAGACTGAAGAGTACAATCTGCCACCGTATTGCATATGTGGACTATGAGAAAGCCTATGTTTCCATCAAAATTTGAGCAGTGCTGCAGTCCCTTCAGCATTGTCAAGTTGACTGTTGATATATCGAAGTGCTCCTTGATGACTGTATTCTATAATAAATCACAATAATAAAGGACAATATTTCACCTGTAACAAATACCCTCATTTTGTTTTAACCATGGAACATTTCATGCATCACTGCCTGCTTATTTTTTAAGTGAACCACACAAGTGATATCAACCAATAATGCCTGTTACATATAGCTCCAGTGTGATTTTACAAAGCTACACTTGCAAAAGGTATAAAATATTAAGATGCAGGGACCAGCTAGAAGAGTGTTGGGTAAAATTGAATCTTTAATTTTACTTTTTTGATATTATTTATAATGCACTCATAAAAATAATGTTAAACCTTAATTTTAAGAAAGTCATTGAAGTTATTAATAATATTCCAATAACTCTGAGTGTGAGAAATTAATTAACTTCTTACTTTTTGACAATGTACCCTGCAGTGACTCAGTGATATTTTTAAACATAGGTAGTGATTTTTTTATCATGTGTAAATATAATTTTTTGTAAAATGATATATTTGTGCCATGATGCCAATGAGTTGAGCACTGAGCTCTCAAGTTAAGAATCAATATCACAGCATTATTAAACAGGTGTGAATGTATATAGGCATGGTAACAATAAGCATCACATAAAATGATATATTGTGCCATGATGCCAATGAGTTGAGCACTCAGCTCTCAAGTTAAGAATCAATATCACAGCATTATTAAACAGGTATGAATGTATATAGGCATGGTAACAATAAGCATCACATAAAATGATATATTGTGCCATGATGCCAATGAGTTGAGCACTGAGCTCTCAAGTTAAGAATCAATATCACAGCATTATTATACAGGTGTAAATGTATATAGACATGCTAACAATAAGCATCACATAAAATGATATCTTTGTGCCATGATGCCAATGAGTTGAGTACTGAGCTCTCAAGTTAAGAATCAATATCACAGCATTATTAAACAAGTGTAAATGTATATAGGCATGGTAACAATAAGCATCACATAAAATGATATCTTTTTGCCATGATGCCAATGAGTTGAGTACTGAGCTCTCAAGTTAAGAATCAATATCACAGCATTATTAAACAAGTGTAAATGTATATAGGCATGGTAACAATAAGCATCACATAAAATGATATCTTTGTGCCATGATGCCAATGAGTTGAGTACGGAGCTCTCAAGTTAAGAATCAATATCACAGCATTATTAAACAGTTGCAAATGTATATAGGCATGCAGTGGCGAAGCTTCCATTAAAGCCGAAAAGCTGGGCTTGCCTTATTAAACCTGAATAAATCAATAATATCAACTAATAAAATAACTCGTAAAATGTTTCAAGCTATTTCAAATTTCCAGCGCACTCCACTGTTTGACACAAGTCGACCGATGACCTCGTATTGCCTTAGCGATACTGCTGCTGTCATAAAAAAATGAGTTTTAATAGAGCTAATAGTTGTCTCCCTCGCTCGCGTGGGCTTTTTACGGGGCTTTCTAGAAGACGATCGCTCTCTTTCTAACCTATGGCAAAATATTCTATAATGAAATATAACTACCATTGTATATATAGCAATTAGTATAGAGATTTAAAGCCAGGCTTTTGGGGATAAATTTATTAAAAGCGGAGGCGCGCGGGCATTACGTTTGCAAGTTCATTTCACGTTTCAATGTTTATTTACTCTGTGTTATCTTAAGTAATTTAATATTACGAGTTCAAAATTTATGCTTTTTTTTAAGATTTTTAATGAAAATGGAGGATAATAGTGTTCCTTGTGATGAATTGAATTGTGTTAAAGTGATAATCGGAGAGAAAATCTTTAAACTTTGTTGAGATAATACACAAGCTTAAGAGTGTATTTCAGACTTATCAATTATCGCAATTAAAAACAGTTATTGGTACAATTAAAACGTTCACCAACATTTTACGTGGATGTAATTAAATCTTTCCATAAAGAAGCGAGACGATTCCACTTATCTTATCTTATCTCTTATCCATTAGAATGTAAACAATTTTTTTTTAATTTTGTACATAGTTTGTTTGTACTTTGTTCGTGTTTTACTTTTGTTCATGTATTGTATTGTATGTAAATATATTTTTTTTTTCGCTTAAACAAACCCTGAATATGAAACTGAAGCGTGGAGACAGATCAAGATTGGTGTATTTTTATAAAACTGCTAAAAACAGCAATCTATATTTTATCAATTTATATCTTGGGCTTGCCTTAGCTTGGAGCTCTAGCTTCACCACTGTAGGCATGGTAACAATAAGCATCACATAAAATGATATCTTT
This sequence comes from Parnassius apollo, assembly GCA_907164705.1. Taxonomy (NCBI): domain Eukaryota; kingdom Metazoa; phylum Arthropoda; class Insecta; order Lepidoptera; family Papilionidae; genus Parnassius; species Parnassius apollo. Next base: position 7,457,351 of record CAJQZP010001218.1, on the reverse strand, counting down.
GTGCCATGATGCCAATGAGTTGAGCACTGAGCTCCCAAGTTAAGAATCAATATCACAGCATTATTGAACAGATGTAAATGTATATAGGCATGGTAACAATAAGCATCACATAAAATGATATATTTGTGCCATGATGCCAATGAGTTGAGCACTGAGCTTTCAAGTTAAGTATCAATATCACAGCATTATTAAACAGGTGTATATGTATATAGGCATGGTGACAATAAGCATCGCATAAAATGTTGTGATCACTGACCTCTATATATACAAGTACTTGTATATATAAAGGTCAGTTGTTGTGATATATCATGCTTGATATTACAGTAACAAAAAAATAACTTCAGGATGTTAGTTATTAAATATAAAATCAAAGTATCAATAGATAATAGGATAATGAACCTTATACAGAGTGGTACTATGAAAAAAATGGAGTGGCAATATGTCAACTTCTAAATATTGCTTTTGAGTGGAATATACATTATCTACTAATTCAATGTTTTTGTGGACTTAAAATACTAAAGGATTATTTAATAATATAATGATAGTTACCTTTTTTGGAGCAAGGAAAAAGTTTATTGTGATTGCCTTATAAGTTGAAGTCTCCGAATCATAGTACATTTCTGTCACATACTTTTTTGTTATGATATGCAATAACAGTGGAGTTACAAATGTAAAGAAACCAACCACCGAGCAAATTGCTACTAAAAGCGATGTACTTCCTATACTTGATGCTTCTTTTAAAATTATAGGTTGCGCAAGTAAACCCGCTGCACTAGAAGAGAGTGAAAACACCTTAACTGCCTTTATTTGTGGCGTCAATGGACCGTAGTATATTCGTTCTAGCTTGGTTTCATCATTTGATTTATTCGCGTAGTGCCTGTCTATTATTTTTTGAATTCTACTAGTGCATTTTATGCCCGGTAAGATATCTTTAAATGTTGATAAATTGAGGCATTGTACTGATATATTTCTATGACATAAACGCAGCATTATTACCTACAGTATAAATCAGATAAACTAACTTTTAAATACGATTCAATTAAAATGAAAAGTCTTTTCTTTTCCGCAATTTTAGTGTTTATTTTTATTTTGCAGGTTAGTTAACAACTTTATAATTTGTGAGTTAAGTTAACTGTCATCACAGATAGCTGTCATATTTTAGTTTCTTTTTTGTGTTTGGACAAAAGTCTTAAACCGTACAACCTAGTCTAAGCTTTAAGGTAGTCGTGTACCAGATGAGCTGTTAACTGAATGTCGTTCATGAATTAGGATGTTTCGTTAAAATACTAGAGTATGTTACGGCAGGCTAAGAAAACAGCAAAAATTTCTTGGTTACACTGCTGATTTCTGTCAGCTTATTGCATAACTATATTTAGAATAGCACGTATTATTGTAATTTGTTAATTGATCTACAATAATGTATTAAATAAAAACCTTTATTAACTTCTTATAGTAACGCGAGTTCAAACATGGAAAAAAATAATTTTACGATAAAATCCGTAAAATTAGTTTTATTCCAGTTTTTTCCAAATTATATAAATTTGCTCTTCTTAAAACAATATAAAAACACCATATTATAATTGTAAGCGTATTTCTTATGTTAATTTTTGATCTTTAAATAATATTTCATAAACATGTGTTTTATTTGTAAAACTATAATGATTAATAGGTCTTACCATACTGATACTAATGAGACTAATGAGACTGAAACTAATAAGAGTATTAATGTATATATGGTCAAGCATGGTATAAGTCATTTTAATGTCTAGGAACAGGTAAATGAAATTGTATACTTGGGGAGTGCTTTCAGCCGGGATGGAAGATGTGATTTAGATGTGGACAGGCGTGTCGCTGCCGGGAACAAAGTCAATGGTGCCCTGAATGCGTTAGTCAAAAGGCAAGGCGTAGTGAAGAGTGCACGCCTTGCAATACATAACGCAGTGTTGGTACCGACTTTGTTATATGGCAGCGAAACCTGGGTATGCCAGAAGAAGCATAAAAGCAAGTTGAATGCAGTGGAGATGCGATCTCTTCGTAAAATGTGCGGCGTTACCATAGCCGACCGAAAGCGAAACGAAGAGATTCGCAATATGGCTGGATTGAAAGATGACCTTATCACAAAAATTGATAGGGGCGTACTCCGATGGTTTGGGCACGTTGAGCGAATGAGTGAAAACCGAATGGTGAAGAAAATATATAGCGCGAAAGTAAATATTAAAAGGTGTCGAGGTAGGCCGAGACTAACTTTCGAAGACCATGTGAGCAAATTACTCGAAGAGGAGAGGGTCAAGAGTACTCGGATACCTAGACGTGCATGTATGAAGAAGATAATGAACCTGAACGGAGGGAAAGAGGTATGTAAGGATCGTGACACTTGGCGATCTGTTCTCTCTGGCTACCCCGTTAGGGATTGTGCGTGAAGATAAGTATAAGTAAGTATGGTATAAGTGCTAGCCTTAGAGTATACATAAGCAACTTATAGAGCGCGCGTGTCGCTCATTGCTCATTATGCCAAGCGTATGGATATACTGAGACATAGATGAAGTGGTTGAATAGTAATGCGACATCGACATGATTGATACCTATGCATTAAAATCCTTAAGTTATAAGTTAATAAGGTAAATATTTAATAAACATTAATTAGGTAGGTATTTACAATGTATGTTTCTGAAGATCAATAAAACACAGTTACAAAATTTATAAAACTGTGTTTATTAATCAAACACTAAAATCTAATAAACTTACTGCCCCTTAAAAAGCGTTTACTTATTATATAATTGTCGTTTTGTTTGTATGATCGCCGTCCTTTCATTCTAATATCAATATCTTTTTGTATAACATCATATTTGTTTAAAAAGTCGCGGACATAGATACGTAATTAAGTGAAGATAAGTGTAATCTTACTTCAAATTTAAGTTCTGGTATGGTATTGCACTTTTGACTAGCTTGCGCAGTCCACCCTTGGCTTAAAAAGTGGATGAAGCAGTATAATAGAAGGAACAAGAAACTCTCGAACTTGGGCTCCCAGTAGGGCCATTTTATTGCTAGCACCCATTTATTTGCCAATTCACGACTTTTCTATAATCTGAAATTAGGTATGCCCGTATTTAACTTTATAATTTTAAACACTAATTTATATGAGTTAGTAATAAAAAGAATGTTAATTTCTAATACTATGATTGTTACGAAAGAAATCATGTTATAACATAACAAAATGTGTACAAGGTACGTGTACACGGTAGTACAGCACTAGCTCTAATTTGTGGAATCTAATTATGAAGTGTCAACCTGGCCGCTCACCTCCCGCGACACCCTTTGACAAACTGATTAATTTTGTTAAAATCATTATTTTCTTTTCAAAACATTGCTTTCCGATAAAATAAAATATTATTGTCCTTCTAAAACGCATTTTTTAATCAAATTTGCAATTTCAAGACTGTTCATACGCCTGCGTATTGTTCTAAGTTTGAAGAGTTTTAGCAGGAGAGTTTTGTGCAAGTACCACAGGTGCGGCGGCTTGCTGCTCCTGTTGAATCGCTTAAACAATGGTTTGAAGTGTACTTCCATTTATGAAATTAAATTGGAGTAATCTTGTGTAGTTTACGAATGTGAACTATTAGTTGAAGCGATGTAACAAATGCTTTGATTTTGATATAAACCTCAAGTATTTTTTATTCGGAAAACGTCTTAAAATACTATCGTTATTAATTGTCTACTAGATTAAATGTCCCAAAATTCTTGTATTAGCATAACGTGAAGAAATGAGATGTTCCAGCCTGGGCCAGGTCCTTGTACACTATACGCAAAAATAGGGACATATTTAAACGATTCTCAACAGTCCAATTATCTTATAATGGCTTGATTTGCTGGTAAAGCACAGGAAATTACACTTGAGATTGCAACACACAACAAAAACCCGTCATGGCGGTAAGCTGTCATTTTCATTGATTTGTGACTATGGAGTGTAGAAGTAAGGAGTACAGACTGTGTATTAAAAAGTGTCCATAGAAAACCGCTAAATAAGGGCCCCACTATAGCTACGGGCTAAATTTTAAAGAACGTGCCGAAAAATATTAGTGGGATAGAGGACTGTTTCGAGGTTATATTTACTAAATAAAATTATTTTAGATTTTAGAGCTACTGAGCAGTTTAGCAGCACACTTCAAACCGTCGACAACTGCTAAGTTCATTTCATCCCAGTAGCTACTCTAGCGCTGTTGTGGAGAGTTTTTGAACTGTTATTTACTGCTTACAGATGGTCACTTTTTCAACTATTCTACTATGGGAGTTGGTACTCCTTACTTCTACACTCCATATTTGTGACGTTTGAAATGTTTATTTCACGTATTTTTGACACTCTTATGACAACTGACGGTTCTCATTCTATGATTCAATGGTCGGTATAAATTTTACTGTCATTGTCTATAAGCACATACTAACTAAATCGGTGAGACGCCATGTTGAAAGTTGATAAAAATAATTGATAAACATCAATTGTTTATAACGACAGGATACATTTAAAAGAAATAATCTGTATTTTTCTCAAATTGTACAGATTTTTCTCTTTTTTTGAGGCAGTGTATATAGACCTGGACCATTTTGAAACATCTGCTTTGATATCAGAAGTAAACATAAGACTAGGCCGTATATAGATCCCTTTACTTTGAATAAAAAATAAAAGGCACAAGTGTTTTGGCGGGAAATTAAAATAAACGCCAAAGTGCCAGTGAATTACTGGGTAAGTTTTAAATTCTAACTCACGCGGATAGAACTAGATTATAACATAAAAATTTGAGAGCTAAGGCGATACCTTCACGATCGCATGAATAGCACGGGGCAATGAACAGTTACCTATGTATATATTTGTTTCTCATTTTGAGATCAATATACTAAGAGCCACCTCAAACTGATAATGATTCGCATAACTTTTTCTATTATTACCTATATTCCAAGGAATTAAAAATAAATGTCTTTTATTGTTTTACCGTTAGTATAATGCAATGAAGAAAAGTAGGTATATTTCAGAGGTGGTTGAAGGTGAATAAATTTTCACTTTGGGCTGAAAGTTCTTAAAATACGGTGGCCCTGGTAGATTTTGACAGTTTGGATTGCCCAAGGATTACAAAACTATTTTTAGATTGACACTTACTAATTACTATGTGGTACGCATAGAAATATATTCTTATATCTATGGTGTTGGACTCCTTATCGGCATAGAAGTCCGACTGGGTATGTTACATACTAAGAAGAGAACTCTTCCCTAGTTCTGTAGGCAAGCAGCTGTGTATGCAATGCTGTATTTCAGTCTGAAGGGTATTGAGAAAGATCCTGTATAACGAGGTGGAGCCACGCTGCAGCCATATTGTGGTTGTACCTCGAATGGGTCGGCTCAACCGGGGTAGGACCACGCTCTCACAGAATACCAGCGTAATGCTGCTGTGTTTCGTATAGATCTAGAGACCCTTCTCACTGGAAATGAGTCATTCCATCTCAAAACTCAGGGGTGACAACGCATCTGTAAATGTAGATGTCTATGGGCCACATCCTCCACTTGCACTAGGTGGACTGCGTTCGTTAGTCATGATTATTATATAATTCTATTAATAAAAAAATTTAGATTCTTCTTATCTTCACGCACAATCCCGAACGGGGTAGCCAGAGAGAACAGATCGCCAAGTGTCACGATCCTTACATACCTCTTTCGCTTCTTTCAGGTTCATTAACTTCTTCATACATGCACGTCTAGGTATCCGAGTACTCTTGACCCTCCCCTCTTCGAGCAATTTGCTCACATGGTCTTCGAAAGTTAGTCTCGGTCTACCTCGACACCTTTTAATATTTACTTTCGCTCTATATATTTTCTTCACCATTCGGTCTTCACTCATTCGTTCAACGTGCCCAAACCATTGGAGTACGCCCCTATCAATTTTTGTGATAAGGTCATCTTTCAATCCTGCCATATTGCGAATCTCTTCGTTTCGCTTTCGGTCAGCTATGGTAACGCCACACATTTTACGAAGAGATCGCATCTCCACTGCATTCAACTTGCTTTTATGCTTCTTCTGGCATACCCAGGTTTCGCTGCCATATAGCAAAGTCGGTACCAACACTGCGTTATGTATTGCAAGGCGTGCACTCTTCACCACGCCTTGCCATTTTACTAATGCATTCAGGGCACCATTGACTTTGTTTCCGGCAGCGACACGCCTATCCACATCTAAATCACATCTTCCATCCCGGCTGATTAAGCACCTGTAGAATTCTTTATGTGAAGTTGGTTACCCACGGACAACAGTAGCCACCTGTCATCAGTACACAATATATAGTACACTGAGTACAGTGACTGTAATTTCATTTGTTGCTTCAGTATTATAAAAAAAAACTTCCACCTTTTTTAAGAAATCCTTTATCTCTCTATATCTAATAAGCAAATTGCGTGCTGGTGATCATGATAAAGCCCCTGCTCATCGATCTGATGTTGCAGGCGCTGCCATCCGAACTGCTGGGTTTCAGTTGATGCAGCACCCACCATATCCTCCGGACCTAGCTTTGAGTGATTTTTACATTTTTACTCACCCGAAAAAGCACTTGCGTGTTAAAAAATTCCACGGCGACGATGAGATGATGTGTGCTGCAGAGGCCTCTTTCGAGTTCCAGGATCAAACCTTTTTTCCAAAGGAATTAACCAACATGCAAATGCTATTCAAGGTGTATTAGTTTAAAAAGGCGATCGCGTTGAATAATAAATACAAATGACATACTTATCCCAGTGTTTCATTGCGTTTCCAAAAACTTATTTATCAAAATTGTAATTTATACATTAAAAATAAATATAATAAAATAGTATACATCAAATAAAATAAAATAAACCGTCTTTTATAAAACATGTAACATATTATTTTATGTACTTTTAACTATAATAACAACATGCTTTTCAAATCGATACTGATACAGAACAGAGATATGCATTCATACTATGTACTACACTGAAAAGAGGGATCTTTCCCGCAATTTATAAAACGTGAATGTTAACTTGTACGATATAGGAGATTCTAGTGTGGGGAGTAAACTTACTTAATAAAAAAATGTGATGGAATCATTACTCAAACAGCCTTTATTTATACACTTGATTCTTACAAATAAACAAGCAATACCTATCTATGTCACTTTTGTAATGTCACAATTATTGTCAAATTATTCAAAATGTCTTGTAGGACAGTTGTCGATATCATAGCAGTAGCCGGAGTACGTATCCAGCACCATAGGCTCTGGACAGTCGCAGCGAGCAAATCCACAGGATACATCAATCAATGCCGGCTCGGGTCGTTCACAAGTTTGTTGCGCTATCCAGTATGCCTGCTTGCAATCGCTTTTCTTCATCACCATCCATTCAGGACACTCATCGACACCTAAAATTGTTAACAAATTATATATTTTTTGTGAACATAAGACAGTATGATTCGTTTAATAAGCCTGAGCTGACATCGTTAGTCAATGAGGACTAATACGTGGTATAGTTACGCTACAGTTACATGAATGGTTCGGCTCGACCGGGGAAGAATCCTGTTCTCATAGTATACCAGTGTCGAATAGCAGCTCAATACTGCTCTGTTTTGATGGTGAGTGTAGAGAACCGGAGATCCTTATTACTGGGAGTGAGGCATTTCATCTTAGTCCTAAAGGGTGACAATAGTGCATTTTGAACCGCTATCTTACATTATATTTTTTAAAAAATCAGTGTGTAATGTATGCTTATATATACACAAAACAGTACCTTAGTGTTTGTACTTTAATTTTTTGCATATTTTAACTCTCTTTTTAATTATTTCGCAAAGAAAATTCGTAGTTGGATTTAGCCGTTTTTTATATGGATATACTAATATTTCAGAAATAAATAGTAGCCCGTAAGTATATTTTACTAACTATTTAACTTCCCCGCCATGAAGTTTGTCAAATATTTAACCTCATTTTTAAATGACGCCGCCCTCGTGGCAGAAGTCATGGAAGTTGCTCTCATTTACCAGAAATCAACTAACTGCGACTAATTAAATATATAAATTACATGCATCAAAATCTGTCCGATTATGGATGCATTATTAGAATCTTAAGTATTGTTAAATTGGATGTGCAGGAATGACAGCCCAAAAAAGACAAACGAGAAAAAGTTTTCAGTTCACTGTTGGAACCATAGAATACTAGGTATAATACACAATAGAACGGCTATCAACCTTATTTTGTACGACGATAGGCGTCGCTGGGAGCATACATACTTACAAGCAATTACGTCGTATTATCATCAGTTAATCACTACTGCAAACTCGATTCGCTGTGTTGACAGATGGATTTTAATATATATTTACTTGTAAATAGCGTGCAATTTGGCATTTTCTAAATAATTTGCATGCGAAATTTGGAAACGATTGTAACGTCAAAACACATCTCATGTTGACATTTATACGTGTGAATTGACCGTGCTAGTGGCATTTTAGTGGCTACACGGGCTCCGCCCACACCCTCGTTCTATTATGTATGTATTATAGTATGTATTGTATGGTTGGAACACTAACCTATGAACCTCTAATTACATAACTGGCGGGGACACCGATCAAGAATAAACTGAGCAAGTTATATTACTAAGAAAAAAAAAACGGTTGACCCTACGGGCTATCTCTGGAATTTCCTGCTAATTTCAAATGCAAAGCCAAGTGCGTGTCACGCCACGCACAATGTAGAAGTAGGGTTCCGTAGTTGTCCCTCACAATACGTGGGATTTGTGATAATAATGAGCTTATTGGTTCCCGAGTTGACCGCTATAATGACTAAAAATGGACCTAAATACGACGATGGTAACTGAAGGACTTATTTTCCAATCAGACAAATAGGGAGTGGCATTCAAAAAAAATTGAAAATACTTTTCAAATATTTCAAAAATAATACACCATACCAAGATGGTCATAGTTGGACTATCTATCTATAATATATTCCCGGCAGTGCAACCCTAAGATATATATGACCGTAACGAAGCTTCCCGTAAACTATCACTACCCTAAATTATCCTAAGGACGCTCGCCTAAACCAAGAGTACCACGAATTAAATTGTATGAGGCTATACGATTATATGAATACTTTGAATGGGGTCTACAATAACTACTAATTAACAAATAAGTGACAGTTATGCGTATAAGTCGCTTTAGTAGTAATGCATATAAGTCGTTTTCTTCATAAAAAGTTTGTTTCTTACTGCTTACAAAAACATTACAGTTATAATGCAGCTAGTTTGAGGTAATTTTATATGGGATTGTAACGAAATTTTTACTAATCCATGTGCATTTTATAAGTTGGTCGACTATTTTTCGTTAACTTGTTAATTCTACTTACCTGTGACAGTTTTCCTTTTAACTTCATTATAATATATACTACTATCGTTTATACTTTTCAAATTTCCAAGCATAGTGGTTTAGGTGGTAGAGGGGTAGGGGGGAAGCATGATTCTAATGAAAAATACCACTTTAAAGCTAAATATTACGCAAACGAACTCCATAAATGAAAAGATGTTCTTCCACACCCTCAGTGTTTTTGAAAGACCTGTCCAACGATACGCCACACGATAGAAATAGAAAAAATAAATCATCCTCCATTTATCTGTATGGAAGGTACGCAAAATAAAAAAAATTAAAGATTTTATTTCACATTTTTGTAGGCATGATTATTATCTATACCTGTGCGAAATTACAGATTTGTAGCACTTAGGTTCTCTGAATAAAACTACGGACGGACGGACGGACGGACATGATGAAACTATAAGGGTTTCTTGTTATTAAACTACGGAACCCTAAAAACTATTCAAGAAAACTTTTTGAAGTTATTTGAACAAATACTTTATTCGAAATTTCTCTTCAACGCATCAACTGATTTTGATGCGGTTTGCAGCAATCGACGGTGTTTTATTTTAGGAGCTGATTAGATTTGTTTGGAATTGATCTATTTGAAAGTTATTTCAAAAACATTTTTTAATTGTATTTTTGAGATTTCTCAAAATCTATTGGTTCGAATCGGTTTAAATGATATAGAAAATCTAAGTTTGGCAAAGCGCTTTCGAACGCCACCGAATTAGTTTAAATCGGTTAAGCTATTCAAAAGTTATGAGATATATAAACTTAAATTATATAAATTTTAAGTTTATAAAATAGTAAAAAAAATAAAATAAAAAAGAATCTCTAAAATATTAGGTAACTAGAGATAGTATAGTAGTATTTATTTACTTAAAAGGAGTCCTTATTCACAACACTGCTATGTAAAAACTCTGATACTGAATAAATTATTTGATTTGATTTTTGATTTGAAACAAAAAAAAATTAAAATTCGTTTTCAAGATACTATAAATTAAGTTTTAAGACTACTGAAAAATTGTACGTCCACAATTTAGATTTATGAAATTGTTATTTTGCAAAAAAACATCCCTAAAATACCAAGTTTTATACAGACACTATTTTCAATAAAGTTTCTTCAATATATATTTATTGGAAATTAAACTTACATGTGTTATTATGCCACAAACAATTTGTAATCAGATGATTTTTGTAAGATAAAACAACACTCAGCCATAAAAATTGTATCACCCATTGTAACATTGTAACTGCAAACGAACTACCAAGCGGAAGTCGCAAGTGTCTCCGATAGTATTATTTAAATTGTTTTGATTAGGAAGAGATGTTTAGAATAATGTTTATTTTTAATCACACAACATAATAACGTATAGGATTACCATCATTTCCCTGCGAAAAGGCGGATACGTTTCCCTATGTTTACGCATTTGCAATAATACAATTCTTTCAAACTTCCGATTCAATGATAATGCAATTGTTAATTGTAACAATGATAAACCTTTTTTAAGTTAGGATTATCTCCTGCATTGTGGAGGCAGTTTAAATACATTAATTTTACAAGGAAAACATTATGTTGATTCGAACATTATTATGCGGATTCGAACCCGTCGCACTCACTTATCTCAATCATATAACTTATAAATATTGTATTTGTCGAAACTTATAATTATTGTATTTTAGTGCAAGAACATCGTATATATCTTTATCTATACATAAGGAAAATTAGACGAACGCAAAAAAATTAAACAATATATATCATGGATATTTGTGACAATTAAGTTTATTAATTTGGATTTTGTTTATTATTCGTTAACGTAAAGTTAACGTAAAAGTAAGCGTCGAAAAAACAAAGGATCAAATGACAAAATTAACCAAATTATGAAATAAAGAAAAATTTTACAGGAAAGAAACATTTTTGTACTTAATATTTTATGATTTTTTTTTTCATAAATGTTTAGGAATGGCTATAACGAGGGCTATAATCAGTACTTAGTGTTGCCACCTTTTCCACTTCGAACTGCTTCCACTCCACCTTGACGTACTTCTAATTAAGTTATCAATAAAATTTTGAGAGATTTCATTCTATTTTTCCTGTAATGCGTTTTTAAGATCTTTCATAATAGCGGGATCAGGATTTCTTTTCTTAATTTGTCTTCCAAGCTTACCCCATATATACTCTATGGGGTTTAAGTAGCATTGATTTGAACGTGTTGAAGGTATTTGACAACTACAGCCGCAGTGCACGTCGCATTTATCACGTTTTAAATCTATATCTACCTCGGGCAAATGGCACTACAATTATATCCAAAATATCAGTTACATATTGTGCCGCTGTTGATTCTCAATGATGCGTAGTTCTAAACGTGTCCCCATAGACCCCATAGACCCACAGATTATCCCCTAATTCAACAATAAATTAGGGGGTAATCTGTGCAAATACCTCACCATACATAACTAACCCCCCCTTCTTTTCCAATGATGTTGCATAGAGCGTATCTCATCCCGGGCTTCTCCACATTTTAATCCTTCGATCATCTGGCTTCAGGCAAAATCTGGACTAATCTGTGAAGAGCCAAGCCAAGTTTTGTCATTCCAATTTTCATGATTGCGAGATAAATTAACTCGAGTTACTCGATAGCATGTGGTAAGAAGGGGGCCTCTGGTAGGCAAGTGTGAATCAATTCCGGCTGATTCCAGTCTTTTTCTCACAGAGTCTGTTATTACTTTGTTCTTACCTTAGAAAAAGATTTCGAAGCACGCTGGTAACGATGAAAATCCGAGAGAACGTTTTGGCTTACATCCGTTTGAACTTTGTACTGATCAGTTTAATTGACCTTGTGTGTCGGCCTCAAGTAAAAACATTGAGTCTTCTAATTGAAAGAATATTGGTAAGAGTTTCCAACTTTTAAATGGAGCCCCTATTTTTGTTTAAAAATCAGACAATAGGTCATTCGGTCTGTAATGATATGATGCAACTGAAAATGTATTATGCTTGTGTGACGATTATGTGGCTGTGTTTGAATTTTATCTGGAGTCAACATTTGTGCAAATACATGAATATTGGCTTTAGGAACTGGTCATATTGTGCTTAACCTCGTCACTTTGACATTGAATTTTCGCCATCCTGCGATCTTAGTGCCTCCACCTTCCACGTTACATCGAGCTTAATGCTTGCCAAACCTACACAAATACACGTGCGTATACTTTAATAAACTTTCGTAGTTCCTTCCTAAACAAATAAACAAAGACATTTGATTATAAGTAGTTTTACAATCTTTAATTGCTATATTTGTAGGTAACGGTACTCATCATGCCGGGCGGACGATTTGCTGATCGCAAAGCCATTAATCGCACATTAGTTAAGTACACGCAGGTATACTTGAGACACTTTAATATTTCCTGGGCAGTTGTTAGCTTCCGTTTATCCGAAAGTTATCATTACCATGGCTAGGAATTCATTGTACCAATCCCAACACTAGGCTGCACTAAAAGTATCGGGAATGGAATATTTCCACTGTTCCTGTCATATTAAAATCTTTTTAATTGAAAACTCCTTGGTTTTAAAAATCGAATACCATTTTTATTTATTTAAAGTAAGATTCTCGGTCTTGTCACAAGGTTTTGTCAAACTTGTTTAGTCGTTGAGAAAATGGGATTGACTCGAGAAAATTCAAGAGCGATGATTTATTATGACTTTCGAAGTGGTTTTAACACAAAAACAGTGTGTTGACCGGATGATTTCTGCATTTGGTGATGAAGCCCCATCCAAAACCACAATTTATCGCTGGTTTGCTGAATTTCAACGTGGACGTGTCAAGCTCAGTGATGATCCCCGTCAAGGTCGTCCAAAAACTGCAGTCACCCAAGAAAACGTTGATGCTGTGCGTAAGCTGATTGAGGAAGATCGACATGTGAGATACCGCGAAATTCAGGCAACTTTAGACATTGGTATGAGTCAAATACAAATAATCTTGCATGAACAATTAGGTGTAAAAAAGTTGTTTTCCCGATGGATACCGCATTCGCTCTGTGAAGAGCAAAAAGCGGCTCGCGTTACTAGGTGCGTCAGAACTCTCGAAAGATTCCACGCAGGATCCTCAAATGATGTATACAACATCGTATCAGGTGACGAATCCTGGATATACGCGTACGAACCCGAAACAAAAAACCAGTCACGAGTTTGGGTGTTCGAAAATGAGTTAAAGCCAACAAAAATTGTTCGTTCACGGAGTGAAAACCGGCCATGTTACGACTATTCCTATTGAGGGACAAAGAACGGTTAATGCAGAATGGTATGCTAGCATTTGTTTGCTACAGGTCGTTTCTGAACTCCGTAAAGAGAACTGCAACCGCCGCTTCATCCTCCATCACGACAATGCGAGTTCTCACACCGCACACAGAACAGTAGAGTTTTGAGAGCAAGAAAACATAGAATTATTAGTCCATCCGCCGTACAGCCCCGACCTAAGCCCTAATGATTTCTATACTTTCCCTAAAATAAAGAATAAATTGCGTGGACAGAGATTTTCATCACCTGAAGAAGCTGTGGACGCTTACAAAACGGCCATTTTGGAGACCCCAACTTCCGAATGGAATGGTTGCTTCAATGATTGGTTCCATCGTATGCAAAAATGTGTCAAATTTCGCGCAGAATACTTCGAAAAGCAATAAATACATTTTTAAATAGTAATGATGTGTCACTTCCTTGATTCCCGAAATTTTCAGTGCCGCCCTCGTAGCATAATATAGAGTAAAACAAAACGGAGTAGAATTAGCGTGTTTGAAAAATTGAAAAGAACAATACTGTTAATAATAACAAACTAAGACAAGGCTGTCTGAAAGATTACTTCTTTTTTATATAAGTAAGATCGACAAGCAACCATACATTTCTTATGGTAAGTGGATACTGTGGCCCAATATCATCTACATTTATCCTGGAATTAAATCAACATGCGGAAACGTTGTTATCCCTACGTTTTAAATGAATTATAAAACACAGCAGTTTTATGCTGCTATTTTACGTCCGTATTCTGTGAAAGCGGGGCCCTTTTCCACGTGAGCCAACAGAATCGTGGTTTCGTACCTCGTAACAAAATTCGTATTACAAATATATGTATATTATGATGAATAAATATTTTTGCCGTTCGAAACAAGATATGGTAATTTTAAAAATATACATATTTTCTCGCCAAGGTAAGCAACGCTAGGTGTGTACAAAGACATTTTTTGTCCAGTTTGCCGATTATAGAGCCATGCTGCAGCTATATTTGTATGGTTGTAGTACGAATGGGTCAGCTCGCCCGAGGAAGGATCACGCTCTGACAGAATACTGGCGTAAAATACCGGTTAAATAATGCTGTGTTTCGCATGGTGAATGTAGGAACCGGAGAAACTTTTTTACTGAAAACGAGGCATTCCATCTTAGTCCTCAGGGGTGGCAACGCATCTGCATTTTAATTCTTAATCGAGGATAGATATACATGTTTGTGGGCCATAGCATCTTTCCAACAGGTGGACTGTGTGCTCGTTGGTCACTCATATTATTTAAATTACATATATAAAATTCAAATGTTATGTCAGACTTATACCGACTAAAACTCAATGGCGTTCGTCTTTTCGCACTTTGCTGGGGCAACGGGAACTCGTGGGAACGTTATGCGAAGGCTTATCCCGCTGAGAAATTAAAGTTGGAGCTCGCCCTCTTTCTACATAAAGAGGCACATTTTCGAGAACAAGCGAGCCTTTTACCTAGCGCGCGATCTCGAGACTAACCTGTGCCCACTGTCTATACTTCAATTATGGGGGGTGTAGAAGTACCTTATATACTACCTATTTCGGCGCTTGACTCTACGGCTGCGGATTGTTGTTTCTGCCCTTTTCTATTTCTTTTCCTTAGCTTCTATTTACGAATTACTTGTTAGCAGAAAGCAACACCGGCGCTCCATGACCTCTCAATTTTCATCATAGTCTTGGACAAGGCTGAGTGAAAGACTGTCCCCTACTACTGCAAAAAGGATTCGAGGTAGTTCAGCCCAAATTGGATACTTCTCTAATGTATGCTGCGTAGTGTCATAGTTGCAGCCACAGGTTACTTGCTGAATATCCATGGGCTAACAGCACCAGCATCGGCCGGTGGTCAGTGACCCGTGCTGTTTGTTCATTCCGACTGACTAATCGCCACTTCCAGGGATAATAAAGGGCATTTGCCATTGTCTCTTCTCCAAGTGCCAATTTCATCAGCACTCGTTGCACTTTGATGATTGACGGCGAGTCTCCAGCGATCTGGTGGTTGAAATTCTAATTAAAAAACCCTGAATGTCACTAGTGAGAATGTATTGGGTCTGTGCTTATCAACCCGCCTGTCTCGCGTGAGTACAGGCAAATGGCCAAGTGATGCATGGCAGCTGACACATCCTTAGCGTATACAGTGAATTTACAATACTGTTGAAGGAATGTTTGATGTGAGCGAGTAGCGTCGTCTAAAACTTTTAATAGATAGTTACTATTACTTTTATTTACTATTTGTGCCGGCTTCGCCTGGGTATTATCTATTCATCATCACAGTCGTCAGCCTGCAGCAGTCCACTGCTAGACATAGGCCTCTCCCAAATCACGCCACTTAGCTCAATCTTCAGCTGCACGCATTCAGTTGCCGCCAGCCGCCTTGCACAGATCGTCTAAATGCTCTTTCCACTCTATGACACGCCTAATTCAACAGATATCACTTCTGCGATAGGTGTAACCAGCCCATTGCCACTTCCGCCTGCAAATACGGAAGGCTACCTCGGTGGCCTTGGTTCTCCGGCGGATTTCTTCGTTACGTATCTTATCCACCAGAGGAACTCCGAGCATAGCTCCCTCTCGTCCGTTGGGCGATTTTGAGTTTTTGGAGTAGTCGTACCGTCAGTCTTCACGTTTCATTACCATATGTTAGCACAGACAAGACGCACTGGTCGAAAACTTTGTGGTATGGGCGACGAAAAAACCTGACGAAGCTTCTAGAATGCTGCCCAGCCTAACCTAATCCGCCTATCGGCTTCTCTAAGTTATTTTTATATACCCTTGAACAACTTCAAGAATCTCACCATCGACGGTTAACGATGTGGTATAACACACCGTTATACCATATCGTATTTATTAACATGACTTTCCTCTCATTTAAAATCATACGCAATCCAACTCATTGGGAGCACTCATTTAGAATGCTCAGCATGTCTTGTAGTTCCTGCAGCGATTTTGCTATGGTGACGATATCATCAGCAAAGCGTATTCTAAGAGTGTGAAATGTTCGCCATTATCGTCGATGTCGCATTCATTCTAGTTTAGCGTCATCGGGGATATTGTGTCCCCCTGTATCAATCCACGATGCAACTGAATGAGTTTTGTAAGACCAACCTGTACTTGGAGATTATGGTGTTAAGATGTACCTATCGCCAGTTAACCAACGCTGCAAGGAATCCATAATAGCTCAAATTTCGATGGAGTAAAAGGCTTTCACATAATCCACGAAGGCAGGCCACAGAGGCTATATATTATATGAATTCATCTCCTGTATAATTTGCCTTACTGTGTGGATGTGGTTCATGGTGCCATAGCCTCCTCGAAACCCAGTATTCGCCTGAATCGATTCGTGATTATCCTCGAAAACAACTCATAGACGTGGCTCAGAAGCAAGATGGGCTGATAATATTTTAACATTGTCTTGTCACCTTAATTGTAAAACAAGACTGTGGTGCTCCTGCTCCATGCCTTGGAGTTTTTCGGATTGTCCGCGAGGGTCAACTCGATCTCCTCTAGATAGATCCATCTAGTAGCTCGTCGGTAATATGGCAGGTTAGTGTGACTCTGGGATCGTCGTATTTAGGGCCAGGTTTCTAACTTTGGAGGCATGTAATTTGGCTCCTCCAAAGATACCCAGCAAAGACTTTGGGATCCTTGTTTTATTCTATTGTCTCTTGAATACAGGTTTCACTGGAGCGTCCGCAGGTCTCGTCGTACAGCATTCCTTACGAGTCTGGTGAGCGTCAACTGTTCTGATGGTGCAACTGTTGCCGTCTCTTTTGCATAAGCTGAAGTGACATCTGAGAGCTTCCGGCATACATTTTACCTACTAAATTACCTATTGCCCTGATCCCTTGAGACCTTTACCACACTTGTGAGATCCTTGTCAATATGAAATCGTAATTGATAGAATCAGGCGTTACTTTGCGGAAAACCATTATAATATAAATATTACTTAATTTGCAACCTTTCGCTAACTAAATACAATGGTGTGTCTTACCTGGATTGAAGAGCACCTCCCGCCCTCCCTCAATTGCATGCACTAACTCCGTCACCACTAGTCCCAGCACCACTACTCCCGGCACCACTACTTCCAACACCACTATTCCAAGTAAGACACACCATCGTCGGTAATACGACACATTTTTCGCCTCTACACGAGGCATCCTCAGGTGATGTAGAACTCTACGGCGGCTCACCGCTAAGTTAGCAGGTCGAAAAAACCGGTTATAGGATTCTTCTGTCATGAAAGTCTCAGTAGCAGCCGGAGTCAAGAAATTTGTAGTGTGAATTAACCCTCGTGCCGCGGAAAGCACGTAAAACCTTTGGTCCTGCACTTGATCTCTCTCCGCTCGTATCGGAATATTGTTCCATTGCACTGTAAGCACAAAATAGATAATAAGTAGTACAAGTAAATAGAGAATGAGTCACTAGAGAATGCACCCTTCTTTCCATACACACTCGAGTTGTAGGTAAAAATAAAATAAAATTAAACATTTCACCTTAATGAAATGAAATGAATGATTGAAATGAATGATTTTTATTTAATAAAGAATATTGCTTAATACTTATTGAAAGTTATTTTTTCATTTACCACTGGTTCGGAAAAAAAACCTCTGTCCTGGGAAGAACCAGCAAGAAACCCAGCGGGTCTTTTTTTAACACACTTTACAATGATTTATTTTGTACAATTTTTGAATTAACTTTTATAGAACCAGCATGGTGGCGATAACTTCATTCCATTTTCATTTATGTAGTCTTTGATATTAAAATAATCCTTTTATAAACATTTAAGCTTGTTTAATGACGAATTTTGGACATTTTCTGAGATTTTGGTGTAAAAGCGTATACATTGCCCCATACATGAATTCCTAATTCTGTGGAGTCTAGTAGCTGAAATTTCAAACTTTGTTTGTTTCTAGTGTTTAAAGTATGATTACTAAACGATGTAGATCCTTAAAATTAAATTGTATATTTTGGTTATGAGGAATTTTAATAAATAATTTACTAAAGTTATTTGTGTATGCATGCGAAGTAAAGAAATAAGAAATTTCTCCTTACATCTTAAAAGTTAAGTATGTGACAGGTAGGTAGCGAAAAATGCCTGAATAATCCCTGGTGCAAAGTAAAGCAAAACGAGCTTTATTAGATATTTTAATATATAAAACAAAAATTCAAGTATCGAAACGTTTTCACACTATAAAAATTTTAGTATTAAAAATTATTAAGAATAATTTTTAACTTTTGCAACTGGTAGAGAATATTAGAAAACTATTTTGACAACACTTTTTGTACTGCTTGAAAGTTACACGGAACAATGAGTAACGTGCGACACCGCCACATAAAAGTAATTAAACAACATTTTAAATTTTTTTTCTGTTCCGGTCAAATAATATTACGAGTCAAGTTGCGACGAAAGGAGATAAGGAGCCGAATCAGGGCCTGAGCAAGCACGAGTCAACGGCGACAAAGCGGCTATCTACCAGGCAAGCAAACACAAGCTATTGATTTAGTTTATCTATCTAAACATGACCGCGCGCATAATCATATTATGATAAATATTAAATAGTAAGTTAAATTCCTTTTGTTCGTTGCTTGTTGTTTTCGAACGAAGGAATAAATTATGAAAGTAATTGATTAGCAGTCTCCTAACTGCTGTATCAAATTTGGAAATAATATTAAATATAAATTAATAAAGTAAGTACTTATATAAATTACTTTAAAACGAAATTAACCGGTATTGCAAAAACAAAGAACGTTTTAAAACTGTGCAATAAACCATTAGACAGCAAAAACACGAACATCATTCACAGATAATTACTAATATTAGGTATGAAACGATACCCAAAAGCTCATAAGTTCATCTATTACGTCTTTAGTTAGTTGGAATGGGAAATAATATCTTTTACAACCTTAGGGATATGCTAAGTCACGTAGGTAAAAAATAGGGATGAGTAATTATTACTTTGGGCACAGAATAAATAATTTGGGTCGATAGATAATTCAGTGATTCGATATTTTGGCCGAACGCAAAATATTTTCATAGTTTTTTTACAAATTTAATTCCCAGTATAAGTATGATGCAAATTGTAATATTTTGCAATTGATGATAATGTTGGTAATAAACGATTAAAACTTGTTATTAAATAATTAAAATGTAAGTCTGCCTACCCCTTTGGGTGACAGGCGTGAGTTTTTAGGCTATGTTGTATTATGTTAAAATGAATTAATTGTCTTATTAGAATTCATCTCACCAGTTTACACCTTTATAAACTGTACGAAAAATAAAATAAATCAGCTTTCATACTACTTTTATCTTCTTAGAATGACACTTGTTAGGAAAGTAGAAAAAAATAAGTTTAAACGACCTATTTCGTACACAAAACCTCTAGCGTAAACCGAAAGAAACCTTTCCCGCCTTTTCAATAAGCTTTTGTGGAGCTTTTTGTTAATTGTATTCTAATTTATGCCCTTCTACAAAACTGTAAAGTTCATTATTGCATGGAATACTAAAGAGAAGGTGTAAGCGAAACAAAATAGTCTGTTCACAATAGCTTTACTTGTCTCTCTTACTCGTACGGAGTTTTATGTGATCGTTTACAAGCAAGGCAAACTCAGTCTCTTTCCGAATCCGAATAATATGTCAGTCAGTATGATTTTAAAGTTGATGTAGGGTTGTCGTTAACGTTACTTTGAAGCGCGATTTGTTTATTTAGTGTCAAATCACAGTTTTGTAATCGAAAATATGGAGCTTAGGTAAAACAATATTTTGAATATGGTGATATGATTGCATTAGGACAGTTGAATTGTGTATATGACTGTTTAATTTGATTTATTCAAAATGCGTACGGAGACTGTAGTGTACTTTTGGCCAGTAGTTTTGGGTCTGATATACGTTGCGGAGGCGGGGATGATTGGTGATCAGTGCGACTGGACTGGCAGGTACGTGCAACTGTCCCATTGTTTTATTTACTCAATAGCGACTGTACCTACCTCTGTTTCACTTAACAAATATTACTGTGTTACTTACCGTTACTATATAACGTTAATCTTGTTAAATATACATTGTAAATAAGAGTTCAACTTATAAATCAATTAGTTTACTTATTTCTTATTGATGGAAATTTAAATGATATAACTCAAATTTACAATTTCCGTTAAAATGAAATATTTTTTTATTTAAAAAAAAAAACGAATATTAGCAATGCTATAAACATTACTAATATTCCCCTTAACCACTCGTGGTAAAGCTTAAATTGGTTGTGTTACGAGTGGTTCACGCCAGTAGTTGAACCTACGACCTTTTTGAGTTCGCGGTCCGCGCCTTGCCATTAGGCTGTTATTGCTTCTAAATATATAAAAAAATCACTACACTAAAATATCCCGTGGGTGTTGTAAGAGGCGATAGAGAAAAACTGAAATGGGAGGTGGGCAACAGCATCTTTCTGATAACACAATAATAATACTCGTATGGGTTAGTGAGCTCGTGACCATCTTCATTCTTGTAGTGATACCGGGGGTACAAAAGTTACCTTCACAGTAGTAATAATAAACAATAGTAATAATAAACAATAGTAATAATAAACAATAGTAATAATAAACAATAGTAATAATAAACAATAGTAATTTACGTGGTAGAGCCATGCTGCAACATATTTATATAGCTGTAGCACGAATGGGTCGACTCAATCGGAGAAGGACCACGCTCTCACAGAACACCTGCGTAAAATAGCAGCCTAACGCTGCTGTGTTTCGTATGATGAGTCTACACTCATACTCTACTCTACAGAACCGGAGACTCTTTTTACTGGAAACGAGACAGTCTATCTTAGTCCTCACGGGTGACAACGCATCTGCATTTTGATTTACAATCGAGAATAAATGTAGATGTCTATGGGCCACAACAACCATTTAACATCAGATGGACTGTGTGCTCGTTTGTCACCCATATCCTATTAAAAAAAACAATTAAAAAAACTGCGGTATCCAATCCACGTGCCAAAATGGGCAACTATGGCAGATGTTTGGCAAGAGACATGGGATATAATGATAATGATGATGAATTCACATCTTCTGTATGCGATGCAACTAACTCTTTTACTTCAGACATAAACTACCTAGGCAGGAGACGAGTATCGTCTGCGAAACATAAACATAAAGTTTACGATAAATTCTTCCTACAGCGAGAGATAGGCTTGTCCAGCGATGAACATTTACGAGGCGTTAAAAAAGAATTGTTCTGAGGGGTCTACAAAGGTGACATTTGATTTTCCGAACGGATGTCTTGGTGTTTGAGAGGTTAAGGAAGAAAAGAATAGTTACTTATAATTTTGATGCCATCTTTGATATTCGACAAATAATTGGAACCTTTATCATTAAACCTTGAGACTTGGTCATCGACTGATTTAAATCTCTTTGCTAATCTACAGCACAAAATAACTCGACCCTATTACTCGTTCTGGAATAATTCTAAGCCACAATTTAAATCCATCAATAAAAAACTAATTGTACCCCGAGGCGCAGTCCGTCGAAGAATCGAGGAATTTGCTAATATTTTATTTTGCGGTTGCGTGTGCAAAATTAGCATCGAATTGGTGTTGTTTTTTTGTCTATTGTCTTATTAACAATCTCGACAATGTGTAAATGGCACTTAAAGAATGATAAATAACATCGTGACTCAATGTTAATGCAGCTGCGTGATTTAAAAGCCTTTAAAAGCATTGCTTATGACTTCGAATTTAAAATTTACATATTGTTTTATTGTGTTCATTTTACTAATTACAGCGATATATGATAAATTATTATTTATTTGAATGCTAATTTAAAGAACGTAATAAAATTACCATTTTTGTATTGTGCCTTGGTTAGAGTAGTACCACTAAAATAACATATCTAACAGTTAAAACAGTTTTTAATGACACGACTGCGTAACTACTTAAAATAGTTTACTGAAAACTGAAACAATTTATACCCTCTGTCACTTCAACGATGAATATGGTAAACTTTAAAATCTGCGTACCAAGGATTTAGGCATACATACATTAACTTTTCTTTTTATGTTTCGGTACACAGTGCAAAAATTATTAATGATACCCCTATATTACGAATGTCAAAGATTACTCTGATATCATATATAATATGATGGTACGAGTATATCACGGATTTGTGTCTTCTACTGTGCGCTACGGTGTAATTTTTGAGGTAATGTTACAAAGCTAGGTACTACAAAAATCGAAACAAGCGGTAAAATTAAAAATTTTGTGCCACCGACTTCAATATAATTAAAATGAGAACGACAAACAACTAAATACGCATTAGTAAGGATAACTCAAAAACTACTAGTCAGATCTTGATCAATTTGTATGGGACCACACGGAAAGTACCAGCTTTCAGACAAAAAAGAATCATCGGAATCGGTTCACCCAGAGAAAAGTTCTGAGGTACATAAAAAACCAAACAGTCGAATTGAATACCTCCCCCTTTTTGAAGTCGGTAAAAAGTGTGTGCGCGCTATCGCAAAAATACCGAGTACAGAAAGCTGTAAACCGCAATTAAAAAAATTAAAATAATTGACATTTCCCGCGCCGTTAAATTTATAAAGTTGTGACATTTATAAAAACTATTCCTGAAATATTTAATAATAAACAATCGACGTAAAAATAAAATACATACAATTTCATCAAAGATTGTTTTACTTAGATTAAGCATTTTTGGTATATTATTTAAAATAATAAAGTAGTTTAAAACAAACAGTACAGGTATATTTTTAGCAAAACTTTTATTGTTTTCCATTTTATTTTGCTTCTGATAAGTTGATTGATGATAGATAATTTTCTATAAGTTCGTGCGGTCAAACTTAAGTTTAGACTGCTTAGCATGAAGAAAGTCTATGCTCAAAACTAAGAATATGTTTAGCCCGCGTGTCCGTATTTCTTAATTCGCTTTAAAAATAAAATCGTAGAAAAGAAGAAGTAGAAAAATTAATCTGAGTAATGATAGATATTTAATTATATCAAAAAAATAAAATTGCGTTCTTCTGCACACAGTATAAACTTTATGTTGTTTTTTAAGTAATTTAGAAATTATACAGCATGATATAATGGTTATATTTTTTATTATAATATTTATTATAACCCGAATGAATATACATATTCTAGAAACAGAGGTAAACTAATTTGGACTGTGGAGCTAAACATTGTTGATAACCGTTCAAAATAATAATTAGAACCTGCGATTGCTAACCAAGCCTAGCGTGGCAACCACAGAAATCTTAAAAATATTGTAACCATGGTAAATATTCTTCCTTTCAAGTAACTTAGGGGGAGGCCTATGTTCAGAAGAGGATATTTATTTTTTATGGAGCTGTAATGTAAACATATTTAGTATTTATAAAGAATAACACTAGTAGTGTTGTTAATATTAATTACTCTAACGAGCTATAAATGCGGTATTTTTTTAGAGTTTCTTGTAATATTAATTTAAACTATAGATATAATGTAAGAGGTTGATCATACTCATTACCTGGAGTATATAATTAAAAATAAAACAGATCGATAGAGAATAAGATATGTTGATCTCAGTTGGGATCAATTTTCAATCATTGCTGCGCTAAAGTTATATACATAGTTATTTTTTACTTTTCTTAGAATCAGTGAAAATAAGGTTTTCTTTAACTTATTCTTATACTGTAATAAAAATAGTGTGATTTAACACAGTCGAAATGTTTTATAAACATAGGAACTGAAGGGTAAAGTGTAATTGTTATTGGCGCACTTTCCGGAAACGATAGAAGAGGGTCGATTACTACACAAAACCAACAAGTGGGGTTTCCCATTGACCGTGGGGTGGCGGCGTGGGAAAGCCACGTGGAAACTGTTCTCGTCATCCCTTGATGTTTGCAGACATGCGACCCTTCCGCCCACTTCCGACTGTATTGTACATTACGTTTCAACTCGTCCAAGATTGATTTAATGAAGAACGTCATTAATTTACGAGGGTATGTTTTGTGTAGCATAATTTAATTTTATTAGACATGTTGTCAACTTTTATTTTATATTATAATATAACATAATTATCGATATTTGTTATGTTTAACGAATGTGGGACACACACACACACACACATACACACACACACACACACACACACACACACACACACACACACACACAGCGCGCGCGCGCACGCACGCACGCACGCACGCACACGCAAAGGTTGCCATTTGTAGACACTGGCATATTTAAATCATACTTAATGGCTTTTATAGAAAACGTAACATAAACCTGTGCCTACATGAGCGAGTTATCTGGTGGCAGCATTTACTTCACGCTTTATTAACAACACCAGTGTATAATGGGACCATAATGCTAGTCGCAAGTAGCGTAACGCATCATGAAAGTAAAAACAAAGATTGCGCGAAGGAGATACCAGCGAGACTGGCAAAAAAGCAAATTGAGTGTCAATGTACCAGCATCGACTGTCGAGTATTGTGGGGCATTCAAGTTCATACATTAATATTTATTAGGGAGGGCGGAGTACACGAGGGGACCGGGATCTGTTTATTATAATATCCTTCTATTATAATGTGTTCGCACGATATGCGCTCGACAGATTGATTGTATTCGAGTTAAGTATATCCAATTTTCAAAGTTTCCATATCTCCTATTAGAAATTGGAATGGAAGATAAAATAAATAACACACGTAGAAATAACGTTAGTTCCGATTGTGTTGTGTCTAGTTATTGTTGATAACTTGCAACAAGCTCTGTTAATCTGCTATAAGCGTTGTAAAATTTAATCAAAACTATTTTAGTAGTAAATTAAACTATCAGTAAAATGTAAAAGCAGACTTCAACGAACTATAAAGAATAAAACGATTTTTACAAAATAGTTTCCAAAACACTACGACAAAGTGTATAGATAAATTAACTTCCTGACTTCTAAAGCGGAGATAAATAAATTTTTTTTTAGTTGTTTAATTTTTAAGCCCCATACTTTTTTATAAATTACTTTTTATCAAAAAAATTATACCCTTTTGAGTGAAGGAAGGAATATCACAAGCTTAATGTAAACTAGAATGTTGTCTAAATAGTTATTTAAAAACTTCCCTATTTTTAATGAATATAATGTAAATATAATAAGGAACCAATAAAAAAAAGAAGATAAAAAGGAATCATGAAAATCGGTTCACCGTTGACGAAGATTTTACGTAATATACACAAAAGAGATCACATAGTCGAATTGAGAACTTAGTTATCGTATATAATGTACTCGTATATACATTTATGTAGAAACTTACGTCTGACGGATGTACATGCTCGTCGCTCGTCAGTTTATTTTGGCCCATCTTCGATATATTGCCAACATGGTCGATAGATTTCCATCTAGGGAGTCCCTTGACGTCTCTGCATAAATTTCATCACACTTTCCTCATATACATTCTTTCTACGTGTCCATCGAAAAAAACCATCGGAGCATTCCTTTCTGGTCATAAAATCGTCTTGCAAACCACTCTTTTCTCTTATCACTATTTCTCAACCTACCATTCTTCATAATGACCGTATTTCTACAGCATTAATTATACTCTCACGCTTCTGCTGCCATATCACTTTCAACTCAACATTTTGAATTTTCTATATGTGCTTTTTTAACACATCTGACTTCTCACTATAGAGTGAAGATTCATATAGTTCCGTGAAATACGTACAAAAATAAATAAAGTCAACAAAAATTAAGTTATAGAAACAAATGAAAATATGTATGAAAACAAACATGACAAATTTTAAAACTATATTATACATTTTTTTATATGGGAGGGGGCAAACGAGCCTGCGGACTACCTGATGATAAGTGACTATCGCCACCCATGAATAACTGTAACACATGCAGCACATATTTATAGAACAAAATATATGATTACAATCAATAATTTCTATTTTTTTTCTTTACTATCAAGTGTCTAAGAGATATAGAGTATAGTATTTTCGTATTACCTTTACCTTTTGAACGCTTAGTATTTCATACCAGTTTCTTTAAAAAACGTATTACAGATTATGTAGTATTCCGTAATTTTCTTTAAAAAAATTGTAACCTAAATTAAGGCTAATGCTGGACCCAGGCTTCTTCTCTTTTGGTACTAATCTTTACGCGGTTTATTTTCGTAATAAATTCACACTTTACAGTATATTTTAATATACTCTTCTCCTCTACCTAATCATGGGACAATTGTTAAATAAAATAAAAATATAAGATTAATATTTCTATAATTCCCAAGTGCAATGACGTCATTTTGATAACATTAATTGACTAATTAAATTGCCCTACGCAAAGGCATTGTAGCTGCTTAAGAACGGATGTGCGTAATGACATTGTCAACTCTCCGGACGAAAAAAAATCGACGATGTACAAGATCCTGCGTTTAAAATTTCTTTTCAATATGGTGTCATATTTAATTTCAAAAATTAAACAGCAGACACGAGTTATAATTTTCAATCAAACGCCATACTCCAACACGTACATAATTTTAATAGTTTTTCGTTATTATAAAATAATTATAATTGGTGTAATCTCTGTAAATTAGTTCTGTTATGTATTTTGGTGGGTGTAAAAGTATCCATTACCACTTCTATTACCCACTGTCATTCCTTGGGTTTCGTAAGAGGTGAGAGACGGAAACAAAGCAACACATGGGCAGAGGTGTCTATCTATTAACCCTTCATCATCATCATCATTACAGCCCTTCACAAGTCCACTGCTGAACATAGGCCAGCAAGTAATGCCACAAAGCACGGTCCTGAGCCACCTGCACCCATCGACTTCCTGCATGTCTTACCAGGTCGTCACTCCATCTAGTGGGGGGTCGCCCTACACTACGCCTACCGGTACGAGGCTGCCACTCGAGAACATTGCGTCATATAAGGGTCTATTAACCCTTATATGACGCAATTTATTAGGGAGTCCTGTGTTCGGTAGTGAACTACTGCTGTACCGTAATGAATGCATGAAATTTTATACTAGGAAAATTATATTACGCACTTTGCATATCACCACAATTAAAGATTTCATGATCTATTTTGCCCGAAAAGGTAATTCTACGACACGTAGGACTATCGCACTATTAAAATAATACTCATCATTTTTTTTATTTTGCCATTGTGTATATTTATGTCGGTATTAAGAGTAACTAAAATAATAATTTATTTTTTTAAATTTACATAAGTGTTATATACCAATTGTAGAGTTATTTACTAAGGATTTAAATGATAAAATTATCCATTGTGGGCGGTAATAACTATTCATGGGAAAATACTTTGCGGCTTTTATTTCCTGACTGTGACCTATATATTTAGTGTTGCCACAAACACGGATGCTCCTATCTCTACATGGGTAACGATTTACGATATCGCATCAGTTGGCCGATCGCCCGGCCTCATCGGAATACGCCGTCCATATGGTGGCCCACCTCCTTACTAAATCAAGCGTGTGTGTACGTTTTTTACGTCTCCGGAAGATGCTTTTCCTTGTACCATATTTATTGCGTTAAAAAACTGGGATAATGATCTCTATCAAACCCTATGGTAATGATAATGAACTACGAGTAAATACCCGTGAGTACAATGAAAGCTTGAAATTTTTTTATCATATGGATAATAAATACGATATTGCTTAATAGGTATATTATATTGTAGTATTTGAGGTACAACATATACATTTTGTTATAATCAATATTATATATTAATGAAAAATAAAAACTCAAATTAAGAATTACCTACTTTCTGATAGATAATATATGCATACTTACCTACTAATAAAATTAAAGTGTCCTATTGTATTATCGAAATACCTGTGTTTTATTGAGTACAGGGAATTATTTGCATGCCATTGTGACATGACTCATGTAACAATTTAAAAAAAAATTTAAAAAAAAAATAGAATAAGAGTGACAAACAAGCACAAAGTCCAGCTGATGGTAAGTGGATGCATACATCTATCCTTGATTACGAATCAAAACGCAGATGCGTTGTCACCTCTGAGGACTAAGATGGAATGCCTCGTTTCCAGTAAAAAGGGTCTCCGGTTCTCTACACTCACCATACGAAACACAGCAGCATTAAGCTACTGTTTTACGCTGGTATTCTGTGAGAGCGTGGTCTTTCCCCGGTCGAGCCGACCCATTCGTACTACAACCATAATATAGCAGCGTGGCTCTACCACGTATTAAATTGTTTGTTAGTCAGTCGGTTTGTGCGGGTTAATAATAATCCTCGAAATTGCTGAACCGATTGTAATGAAACTTTACAAACAGGGCTATATTTTATCCCAAATCTTTAAAAAAAATATTATGAATGCCTGGATAGGCCTTTTTGCCGATACGATACCGATACAAACTCCGAGTATCGCCGATATATCGGCATCGAAATCGGTATCGGATTCATCTCTAAAATTTATTAAGACCGTTTGTCTTTGCTGTTATCGTAAATCTAAATAACGCCACACTAATAGATCCCGCCTAGGCGGAGCTGGACCGGGTGGCTAATGAATAGTAAATTGCACAACATTTAAAACATCCTGTTTTTCCCTTTTAAAAAATCACGTATCTGTACTAGTTCAGGAATTGACAAAATACTGACAGTGACAATGCAACGCTAGGCTGGGTGTTGGTGAACGCTTAGCTAAAACTCTTTCACTGTTGATTCTGCTCAGTATCCTTAATCTGTAGGATTTTAGACTACAAACTCAAATGATTACTGGGTGTTTAAATTCTTTAACTACAGAAAATTCAAAATCGTGAAACAGTACACATAAGACAAATAAAACTATTTAAATCCGAAGCAGTACTTCTTCATTAACATCATTAGAGATTCAGTGACGCGTTTCGGGGCCTGGGACCGCTCCACCAGGACATTTCACATGGACCGAAGCTGTGAGAACTCCACGCTCGGCTCCACTGAAAGCAAACATCCATCACATGTTGGATGAAATCACGGCTATTTTTAAGCGACGATTGTTTTTATTTGCTCGCCAATTGGGGGCAATCAGCGACACGTGTTGCGGCCGAGACGTTCGCCTCGAGCGTGCCCGTTCAGATTGTTACCTAAACGTGTAATTTGTACTAAACTGTTCTAGGCACAGACAAGATCGCTGTGATATAGTCGTTTGCATCACTTGAAATAAAATTTTATTTCAAACACTGGCGAAAGAAATATACAATTATCTATCTGTGAAAACGTTATCAAAACTAAAGTTTTACCTCGAGCCCAAATAGTTCTTTTGATTATTAGTAATTGTGTTCTCATATTGTGATATGAATTAAATTATTTATTAAAATTTTTAGTAAAGTGATACCAGTTCTCATGACATTTGAACGCCAATGCCGTAAAGCTTCATATGTGTACGTAGAGTACATATGAAAATATTTTTATTACGTCCTCTTCAGCTCAATCACGCCAGATAACGTATGTTCGTCAAGCGGTAATTTTATGCTTTAGCCATATGTCCACTTAACTCGACATCGAGCCCGGCCCTTACTGCCGTGTACAGCAAGTTAATAACAATAACTCGACGAAACCTTCAATTACCATGCCGTTGATTAATAATAATGATTATGACCTAGTTCTTGATGAATCTAGCAGCAAGTGCTGTCATGTTTTAATTTCATAAATTGATACGTACTTACTCGTATTAGATGTGTGTTTTTTTATTTATTTTTTATTGATTACCTGTTGTTTTAGATAATATGCTGATGGTTTGAGACTCATTTAAACTTTAAAAACAAATAAATAATTACCTGCTATCAAATTAATGATTTTTTTAAGAATATTAAAGTACCAAATGGGCTTAGAGGTATTGTAATACTTAAAGGTATTGCAAGATAAATTAGTTCATAGACTCATCTAATCAACTTAAACGAGGGACACAAAGCTTGAGAACTAAGATGAAAATGCCTCTTTTAAGTCAATGGCCGGAACACAACTGCAATTGCATTTCACCTACTGCCGTTTGCGGTAGAAATAGGTAAGAGAATATTACTAATAGATAAAAAAGGAGCACTCTCACCCAATATAACATATATTACATATTAAACGTTATATATATTATAGATCTATGTTTTATATATCTCGATTTAAGAACCAATATATTATATAATTAATAATCAAACGAAAATATAACGATATACATCATTCGAGGATTACACGAACCCACCCTAACCCAATATGAATTCATAGATAGGATTCCTCTAAAAATGCGAAATAAATACCTGATTATCTCTAAACTAAATGACAACAACAAATTAGAGTGCAGAGTAGGAACGTTGGATGCGTTCCGTTTTTGTTTTTGTTTTTTCTTTAGTTGTGAAATTCGTGGCAATGCAATGGTGAAGCTTGAAATGAAATCCGAAGAACATCGATCACTAGTAAAAAATTTATTACTAATAAAAAACTTAGTACTTTATTAGTGATCGATACCGAAGAACGATGAATTAAACACAATACTAGCTGTGCCCGTGACTTCGTTCGCGTGGAATTACTACTTTTGTTATGATATGTGATGAACGCCCACTCTAAAGAGTAGGGAACGTGGCAGCGCGGCGGCGCGGTGTTGAACGGTTCGCTTATTGCATTTTTATACTCGTGATAACTTCGAAATTAAATGTCCGATTCGATTAAATTAAAAAGTACTGTACTGCTACATAAATATCCTTGATGTTAAAAAACATATTTTAATAAGAATTAAAGCTACGATACGAATGTAACCAACTTTTGTTTCTACCGGAGATCTAATAAAATTTTAGAACACAAAAGCTACTATTGTGACTTAACTATGATAGTAAGACATATACTCTCGCGAAATTTTTGTAGGTAATAATGAACACTTAAATTATGTAGTACATACTTTTTATGTATCATCAATACTTTTCTCAGCGCATGCCAAATAATGAATTTTGTAGGAAAGTTTTTGCTACTATGGGTTACATTATTAGAATTTTCATAAGGACCTCAAAATTTTTAGAAAATAAATTATAACCTACGTTACCTCCTGATAATTTAACTGTATTGGTGAAAATATGGTTAAAATCGGTCCAGTAGTTTTGGAGCTTATTCGATTGATTGATTCGAAACAACCCAAAAAAAACCTGTCCTCTTTATGATATTAGTACAGATATTCACTAATATCAGACCGATGTCATTTTTAATTTTAAATATTTACTATCTAAAACTAACATAATTATTATGTCTCAATTAGATTTGAAAATTAAAAAAATAAAATAAACCTAATACGTTATTTAATCCTTAAATTTTTTAATTTTTATTAAATTAAAAAAATAAAATACAATACAAATTTTATTTTAGTTAAGCAATGCAAGCTATTCGAAACGATAAACGTCTACCACAGTTTCTGAAGGCTACATAAAGGCTACATTCTTTACAATTGTATAGAAATTATACTAATTGAAAATTATAATAAAAATAAAATTCAATAAATCCATCATATTACGTGCAAATTAAAGTCTTGCATGCTATGTATTGCTCAATCTTCTTTTGAATAGTGGTGATGTGAAGTAATTCACAGTTGAAATCAAATTGTTACAATTTCATTGAACACGGGTTTCTGTGAATGAAACAGTGCTAATTAACAGCGTATGTGGGTCGACGTTGTATGGGTCAGATGAAGGAGTTCTTTTGTTTGAATTGTTTGTACTTTCAATTCTTTCACAAAACGCTATGACTGACGGAGCCCTGTTCATGTCGTTAATTACGACGCCGGGATAAATTGTAAAGCAAGCAATCGAGCTTACCCGTCATTAATATTTCTATCTTTTATGTACAAAAATAGTAAATTGCTTGGTTTTGATTGTGGTAATCAATAAAAGCATAAACTTTGATTTTATGGTCGTTACTTAAACATTTAATTTGTATCGAAGCTTAAGATTGTTTTTAGATCAAAAGTTATTTTGATTCAAATGGAAATCGATATTCATATATCAGTCCCGCCCGTGACCATGAGTACTGTAAAGCGTTCGAAACGTCGGGTATTTTAAAAAGTTAAATATACGCGATAAATTCCGTAAAAACTAGTATTATTTCAATGGAAATCGATATTACTCTAGATATCATTCATATACAATATGTAACGTAATTAACGCACACCCTCAGACACCCCAATTAGTATATTATGTTATAATCATAATACATACACTGAATTTTTAGTTAAACATTTTTATGCACTGATTTTTTATCAAATTAGTTATACTTATTCCGGAAGAATGTTGTGGTCACAGTACAAATCCACGAACGCAAAGACTAACGTGCTTGAAATAAAGTTCATTTTTCTTTATTTTTATTGAATGACAGAATTAGTAATAATACAAATAAAACTGCACTCTTAAAGTCTTATTGCCTTAAGTTACGGTCCATTTCAGTTTGTTTTGATTGTACAGATTTAGTGTGACTGTAATTTACGTAGTTTTAATTATTTTTGGGATAAAAAATTACCTATTTTAAAAATTATAGGAATCGATTCAGCTAAAGATTCTGAAAAAACTAGTAATTCTCAAAGTGAAACGTTAATTACTTAGTTACATGTTGTATATCACCAAATTAAATACGTCGTCAAACAAAATATTAAAATGAATTTTTCTAAAATCGTATCTGACTTATTAAACTGTAAAATAAATTAATATCTAAGCAATATTGTTGCTAATTTATGCAGTATGAGTATATTTTTATGAGTTCCAATTAAACGTTAGAGGTTGTGTTATAAATTTAAGCGTTTTTTGTTTTATTGGAAGCGAGACATTTTGCCGAAAATTTCGGAGTTTGTGATCAGTGGGACGTCGTGAATAATACATGAGACGCGTCTGGAGCGTTATTATAAAGGATGCGCGGGCACGGGTGTCCGCCGCACGAGCTGCATATTGATGTGACCAAATCTCCACACATTCATGTCAAATTACAGTATCCGTTGTAATAGAATATTCAAAACATTCAAACACAATACTTATATCATATCTCAGCAGTTATTTCCGAAGTCGTGTGTGGAATAACCGATGATGATGTTTAGGATACCAGTAGCTATTGTATTATTCTGGTATTTCCAAGCGATGGATCTTAAATTAGTAATAATATTAGTTTGATATATTATGTATATCTAATATTTTTATATATTTATGTAACGCATTCAAACTGCTCGCTTAGTTTGCCTTAAAATATTAAAAAGACGATATTTAAACGTGATATTATAATGAAACATTAAAAGATAATTTAGTTTAGTTCTATAATAATTCTTTAAAATATAATATTTTGCAGATAGAGTTGAAATCGAAGTCAATAATAATTGACCACAGACGATTTTATACATTTATTATAAATAACGTATTAGGTTATTACTGCCAATAAAAGAATTTGCATATTACATATTTGTATAGGATTCCGTGACATTGCATTGCTAATGAGGCGTGCCGGCCGGCGTAACTTGATGCGTGTCAGTCCGGTCCTGCCGCCCGAGTCAACGCATGCTCATCCATCATACAGATCCTATTATGTTTCCTTGTACATATATAGTTTATTCCGAGGTACATTCTAGACTTATTTTTATTTATATCTGTCTACAAATAGTTATTTTTGTTAATATTGTGGAACTATTTTGAAATATTTTAATATAAACTTAAGGGAGAATATAACCTCAAATGGCTTAGCAAGATCCTCCGTTATACCGAAACGAACAATAAACCGCTGTTATTCATAAAATACTTTAAATAAGATCATGAAACTTTGCATACTAACTGAACTAACTATAAAGCAGGGCTTATGTTTTTTTTTTAAATTACCATTACTTTCACTGTAAAAAGAAATTACCTAAACTATCGGCGTCCTGAAGTCCTTTCCTGCCGTTCGGTTCCAAGCTTCAGGACGTTGATAGTTTAGGTAATTTCTTTTTACAGTGAAAATAATGGTAATTTAAAAAAAAACATAAGCCCTGCTTTATAGTTCGTTCAGTTAGTATACAAAGTTTCATGATCTTATTTAAAGTATTTTATGAATAACAGAGGTTTATTGTTCAGTTTGGAGGTAACTTTGGATTTGTTTTTCTATCGAGAAAATTTTACGGAATAATGTTTTCGTTTAACATAGTACTTAACATTAATCCGCAATTTTACCATATTATATCAAAATTAATGCTGCAATATTTTTTATTGCAACATAACGGAGGATCTTGCTAAGCCATTTGAGGTTATATTTCCCCTTAAAATATCGAATCTTTAGCAATCTTTTCGATACTCATTTTTTCTCGTCGTTTATTTCGAAGCTATAAAAAGCGACGGGTACTATCCATTAAAGTGTAAAAAGCGTTTCGCCGTCGTTCCATAGCCGATTGCAAATGGCAGTCGCCTGCGGCGGATCGCTCCGTTTATAGCCTTTGCAATCCGGACTGTTAAAAAATGAGCAACCGACGATTTCTTCACTGATTCGCTACCTATCGATCGTTGGTCTGGTTATTTTAATCAGAGAATGGAGACGCGCGGCGCATTTAACGTCGCAAACTATTCAAAGAACTAAATGCGCGTCTTAAGCCTTCTCAAAATGCCGTCGCGTAACACGCGCCTTGTATTTGGCATTAGAGGTATCCTTTTGAACTTAACTTTATTTTACCGATCGCTGCAAATCGCTTTAGAAGACCAAATTTCAACCATTTTGGCAATCCCAAAGTTTATGTTTTTATCTCTGTCTTTTAACTTTTTTATTCATCTTTATCAATCCACTTCTTTAGAAATCAACCGCTTGTCACAAGTCTTTTACAAACGTCTGTATACATGGTAGAACCATACTGCAGTTATATTAGTTGTATAGTTGTAGCACGAATGGGTCGGCTCGACCGGGGAAGGACCACGCTCTCACTGAATACTAGCGTGTCAAATAGGAGTATAATGCTGCTGTGTTTTGTAGTTGAGTGTAGAGAACCGAAGACTCTTTTTACTGGAAACGAGGCATTCCATTTTAGTCCTCACGGGTGACAACGCATCTACATTTTGATTCGTAATCGAGGATAGATGTAGATATCATTGACAAAAACATTGTATGAAAGATTTGCCAAAATAACTGTGCTTGAGAGGCGGATTAGCAAATGTGGTACCAGATGTCTCGCTCTTCTGGTAAATAGTATACCGTCATCTATTGAAAATCATTAGATCCAGTATAGTAAACTTATTATTGATTTTATTTTTTTGACATGAAGAATCATACTGATTTAGTTTTTAAAACCTTAGACTGAGAGGAGAAAGTCATTGAACTGATTTCAGAGCAGCTATATCTATTATAGTCTTCAACTAGTTGAATTAACACAAAGATACGGCGGAACAACAATGGCCGCCACGCAAGCCCAAGGTTTGTTGGAGTTAGATTTTGCTCGATAAAGAGTAAATTGGCTAGGTGACAGTCGCGAATACAGGAAATTATAAATGTTAGCTTCTCTCCCTTAAATCAACTCTTTTTTTTTGATAGTCTTTTTAATTAAACATTTTCTAAAAGTCGTTAAAATCGATATATTTTAGTTCCAAATTTTAAATATATTTATTGACATGATGCGTTTGCCTTTCTTTTTTTTTGTTACATTTATAACGAAACAACCGCAGTTAATATCTTAATCATAACAATTTTGCGTTATCTAATATAAGTGTAATAGAATGTCTCGTTAAATTGCTTTATATCGCTCGAATGCGTTCCACGCAGACCCTGTAGGTGTAACTTAATATGGCGACACGCGAAGCGATATTTGATATGTTATGGACTTGAACGGAGCAATCACGTCCCTGACACTTCCACCATGCGACAAGGCGATTTTGTTTAAATTTAGAACGTGATTTTAATAATCAATAACTGGTCTGATGATCACGCTGTTAGGTCCTTATTTTAACAATTGGTAACATAAAGTAGTTTGTCCAAAAGAGCCAACATAAAATATTAGGTTATGACTTATGAAGTACGAAATAGTTATTAAATACCAGCGTAAAATAGCAGCTTAATACAGCTGTGTATGGTGAGTGTAGAGATCCGGAGACCCTTTTTTTCTGGAAACGAGGCATTCCATCTTAGTATTCACGGGTAACGGGTAACAACGCATCTGTATTTTGATTCGTAATCGAGGAAAGATGTAGATATCTATGTGCCGCAGCAACCACTTACCATCAGGTGGACTGTGTGCTCGTTTGTCACCCATATTTTATAAAAAAGTAACATTGACACTGACGATCTAGCCAATAGTTCACCTGAATGTTATTGGCTATTGCAGCTCTATAAAAGTACAATCAACTTCAAAAAAGCCTGTAATTTTACTGATGCAATATTATTAATACTTGTTTCGGATTTCATTATCATATCAATTAACAAGAGTCATGATTGTATAATTTCTTTGGTATCTAAATTAAAATTATTTGACAAATTAACTTTCACGATCAAAGGGATCTTAATTGCATACTGAAGGCTTAGAATGTCACTACCCAAACCCAATCATACATTACTATTTTAATATTAAATTTTAGCTTTAAAAATTTTGCAATTATACCTGTATAATATTAATAACTCTACCATAAATATATAATATTTGTAACTCGTTTAGAAACATAAATATTGATCGATAGAGATTACTAATTAAAAATATACAAGTACTTACTTTTTCGATAAGTAAAGTAGCTATATATTGTAAGTATCATCCGTATAGTGTAGTTTAACTCTTTAGAACTTCGATCAATTATATACTATATTATTGATCGAAGCTTTAGAATGGAAATGTAGCAATGTTATAAGTCGATTGGAGCCGAATATTAGTGGCACTTTGGCTCGGTTGCTCCGTCTGTTAATTAGCCACGAGCCGCCGAAGATATCAGCAATGCAAAGATGTTTTATGATAACATTTATGTCAATTATAAGAAGTGATTTTTTAATCTGCATCAACTATGTGTTTGAATACAATATATGTGTATTATAAAAGTGATTGTTATTGAAGCAAGCTTGTGTTTTATTTTTAAAGAGATTAAGAATTTTTTAAAATAGGAAATAATGGCATACTACCTCCAGTGTGTTTGCTACTAAATGAACTTGTTATTATATATTTGGACGTTACAATTTATTTGTTGCTCGATTTTATACAATAATATGTTATTAATTGCCATTACAATATGAGCCATGGTAACTGAGGGTAGCCCGCTCGCCGTTAATTTCACAGTACGCGAGCAGCCCGGGTTCGATCCCTGCCGGCACCGATGAAATTGTTAATTGCCATTATAAGTGCTGTAGGTACTACCAATTGCCCATCGGTGAAGAAAAACATCACGAGGATACCTTCACGTCTGAGAAATAAAAATAAATAAATTCGAAGACATGTGAAGTCCAACTCGCATTAAGGAAGTGTGGAGGTCACTTCCGTTTACCTTGCTATATATATAGTCGACGGACTAAAGCACATACGAGTAAGTCAAAAAATTGCTTTACTTTTTCTTTGTACCAAAATTATTAATTTAAATCAATACATCGCCAGACTTGGGCTTTTCATACGTGTTAGTGCCATGCTGCAGTTATATTAGTAGTATAGTTATAGCTCGAATGGATCGGCTCTACCGGGGAAGGACCACACTCTCACAGATTCGTATAGTGAGTGTAGAGAACCGGAGACCCTTTTTACTGGAAACGAGGCATTCCATCTTAGTCCTCACGGGTGACAACGCATCTGCGTTTTGATTCGTAATCGAGGATAGATGTAGATGTCTATGGGCCACAGCAACCACTTACCATCAGGTGGACTGTGTGCTCGATTGTCACTTTATCCTACAAAAAGTAAAGCACATAAGTCAGTTCACTTGGTAGGACTTGAATCTCAAGTGGCGTCCTTTTTCAACCTCTTGATTCCTAAAAAACATAAGTTACGTTGGTGAGTTATGACGACGTTCTCGGACTTCATGGATAATAAGGAAAGTGACTTATGTATATTAGAAACTTTAAAAGCGTCGCGTTATGTCGATGTTTAACTATGGGGCTAGGTATCCAAAACATTATTTATTGCTTAGAAAAAAATAAGGTGTTAAGATTTGGGAACAGTTGTGATGTATGACATTTTAGCTAAAAATATTCCCAATCGCTATGGATTGTCAGCAAGGCAATAAATTAATCAAGAAAAGTGTGCTATAATAAAAAAGCTCTTCTGTAGCTTTCTTTAACGCCAGTTGTGGACGTTCAACCTGACTGTTCATGACAACAAAACTGTGAGAGCTGTATGTTACATTTGGTATGAAACCATAGCTACTAGAGGAACTAATCAAATTGCTTCATGTGTTTTCAAACGTCTGATACTTGAGGCGGTCACAACCGAAATTCTCATGTCAGTTCAATGTCGACCTGGGCTTTTCAAAAATTAAACATATATGTTATAGACCACAAGTTCATTGTTCCGGGTCATATTCACTTGGAAGTTGACACGGATCATAGCATCATAGTAAAAAAGAGAAAGAAAACGGATTTACAAATTTATCACTCGCATGATTGGATACAACT
Source organism: Parnassius apollo (assembly GCA_907164705.1). NCBI lineage: Eukaryota > Metazoa > Arthropoda > Insecta > Lepidoptera > Papilionidae > Parnassius > Parnassius apollo. The sequence continues at coordinate 7,418,143 of CAJQZP010001218.1, read as the reverse complement.
TATCAGATCGAACAGTAAAGAAGTTCGAAAGCGTCCGACTTTTTGGATTTTTCTGCGTTGTTAAAGGGTCTTTTGGTATTAAGAAACAAAGATGTAGAAGTAAGACAGTTCAAATGGCTCTATAAAATGTGGCTGCGCTATAGTTCTGAATTTGGCATCATCTCCTTCAAAAACCGTACACGGAATGTCAATTTTTCAAATTAAACTTGAAACGTCGCTTTTTGCCATACCTGACACTGCTCCTGTTTTAGGAGTACAGTCCTTACCGATATCGAAAGAAAAAAAATGATCTGATTTCTTTACTCTCCTTGATAGGTACCCGACGTTTATCATAGATTTTATTTAGATTTGTCTATTATAAACAATATACGTAGTACTGTGATAGAAAACGAAGATAGAACAGTAGATAGTGTAGAAGATAAATAAATGGTGTATGAATGATGCATGGTAAATTAATTTTAAGTTCATAGAAGTAGCTTGTATTTGTCAATAAAAATTTAGTTTATAATGAAATGTACTGTTCTCATGCACCTAAGTCATAAGTACTTACTAGTACATAGTGTTCTTTCTAACATAAGTCACTAAAATCATGTTTACGCGCGTATTAGTATTAATTTAAAACACCGTAATTTTCCAATAAATTTGAGTTTATTAGTATATTTAGTTTAACGGTATTTATTATTTATTTATTTATTTATTTTTACAAATTATAGTTATTAAATAACATCCGACAGTGCAAATAAACTTACAAAAGTTTTTCCATGTACCGCCGATTCGTAACTTCGACCATGTTCAATCGGTTCGCGTAGCGACAACTTACATAATGATTTACATACATGGTGTGACAATATAGCATTTTTTAACTAGTACCCGGATGACCGAGCTTTGCTACCGGTTTTTTAACGTTACATTTATATACAAATTACATGAATAATAGTTTTTGATCTTATTGACATAATAGAAAAAACTGAACTGGTTATTTGAAATAAGAAATCATGAGTGCAATTAGTTTAATTAAAATTTTCGTATTTTTAAAAAATACTAAAAAAAGGGCTCGACATAATTGATTTTCTCACAAAAGAAGGGAACTTGAAAAAAAGTATCGATTTATTGCCCCCGAAACTCCCTGGACACTAAACTTTATGAAAATCGTTGGAGCCGTTTCCGAGATCCCGATTATATATATATACAAGACTTGCTCATTTAAAGGAATAGGATACTCGTATGTGTACCACAGCAAAGGACAGTTAGTGATTATGATAAATAATATTAGTAATTGAGATAATGTTACGATTGTGTGTATCTATGTATATATTTATTAGAAGATTTGTATTTATGTATATTATGGGTATAAATTATTAGTAGGTGTCGTTATCAATTTGTCTACAAAATACTATTTAAGCTTATATTTAATATTTTTTATAGTTAGTTCATTTTTATTGCTTTTAGAATTTGGTTCAAAAGAGCGGGAACTTGATATTGTAATCTAAATTTTCCATACATATTTTTATATTTTAGTATAGTCATACCGAATGGATTAAGGGCTTATCGTGTAAGCTTTGTATAGATACGGCTAATTTTTAATTCTTCCTTGCTATAATTTTCAAGCAGTAGTTGGTATTTCATCTTGTCGTGTACTGGTAGTATATTGCAATGATGAAAAAGACCATATGATTTTTTTTTAATTTTACTTTGATTTTGAGAGGGGCGATACATTTAAGAATGCGCAATTGTAGCTCGTATATTTTTTCAAGGTGGGTTTTATACGTGCGTCCATAACTGCTCAATCCATACGAAACTATTGATTCACCGAGTGCTTTATATAGTAACACAAGCTTGCCAGGCAGACGTTGTTCTGCCCTTTTTGACGAACCTGTCATGTCCTATTAAAAATCCTTAAATTCGAAAAAAAAATGTGGGTCACTCTTGGGCAAGAAAACCTATCCTATTTCTCAAGTTAGACCAAACTGCACAAGGTGTGCAACTTTCATTGAATTCGGTTAAGTAGTTTAGGAGTCCATCGCGGACAAACAACGTGACACGTAAATTATATATATTAAGATTAGCATGTGGAGTACTTTACTCTTATTATATTTAGTACCCGGTTGACCGAGCTTTGTTCGGTATTTTTCGCTCGGTTTTTTTTTAATTCGTGTGTTTTGGAAATTATATTTAGATACAAATTACATACTGATGAAATACGAATAATATTTTTTGATCTTAGCGACATAATAGAAAAAACTATTATAATAAACAAAGAATTTTCTGGTTATTTTTAATAATGTGTTAATAAGAAATCATGAGTGCAATTAGTTTAATTTAAATTGTCGTGTTTTTAAAAAAAATACTAAAAAAAGGGACTCCAAATAATAGATATTCTCAAAAAAAGAAAGGAACTTGAAAAAAAAAATTAAAAAAAAGTCGGTCGGTATGGACTCGAACCACGGTATTACGATTTTGTGACCGCCCATTATACCAATTAAGCCATTTATAATCATTAGCAAACTGTCAAAATTTATCTTCTTATTCTAACGATATTGTAGCAGTTTTTCATTGCCTAAAAACACGGACAAAAAGATATTTTCTAAAAATAAATCCTAGCTAGATCGAATTATTGCCCCCCGAAACTCCCTGGACACAAAATTTTATGAAAATCGTTGGAGCCGATTCCGATTATAATATGTAACATAATTAACGCACACCCTCAGACACCCCAATTAGTACATTATGTTACAATCATAATACATACACTGAATTTTAGTTAAACATTTTTATGCACTGATTATTAATGAAATTAGTTATACTAATTCCGGGTAATTTGGTCACAGTACAAATCCACGAACGTAAATATTTTAACATGCTTGAAATAAAGTTCATTTTTCTTAATTTTTATTGAATGACAGAATTAGTAATAATACAAATATATAGATAAAACTGCACTCTTAAAATTCTTTGCCTTAAGTTAGGTCCATTTCAGTTTTTGTGTTTTTGGATATTCCTATCGATTCCGTAAATGATTCTGAACAAACTACTTTCTCAAAGTGCGTTAATTATGTTACATGTTGTACACACTATATATATATATATATATATATATATATATATATATATATATATGTGTGTGTGTGTGTGTGTGTGTACAAGAATTGCTCGTTTAAAGGTATAGGATTTAGTTTTTCCTTCCTTCTTCTTCCTGAGAAGTGTGACTTTTTGGCTTATGGTTTTTAGTTTGCCAGCCTTAGATATATATACAAATATTATGAATAATGTAATAAAAAAGTAGTTTGGCAAAAGTGTAGTAAAAAGAGAAATGAAAAGCTTTATTATAGATAGAATTAAAGTTATTTGAGTATATTGTGACGATAATAATTATATTTATTTATTACAATACCATAAATCGTTAATGAAATATTCATACTATCCATTTCTTTTTACTACCGGGCAGTGATTGTAAGGCTTCACGGACTGGTTCGGCAAGGGGCTTATCTACCATAACTAGGAATACCAGATCGGAAGACCAAAATATCTGGACCAAATTTGAAAAAGTCGGGATTTGGGGAATTCGTCGGCGGAAATAATTATTAAAAAAAAAAAGTAAAATAAAAGGTTTATTTGTTAAATTAGTAGGGTACAGAAAGACTTAACATTGTTTGCCACATGTATTTGGCATTGGACTTTAATGAGTCCACCAATTTGGACCCTTTAGTAGTATTCAGAAATTATTTAAAATTCAAACAATTTACTTCAAAGTTCAACCTATTTACTAATTCAGCTTTTAATAAATCGAAGGCAGCTGTGATGTGAAGAGAAGCTGTTTGTCTGGAGATTTTGAGTTTTGTCGGGAGTCTGGAGATCATTTAAAATGTCGAGAGAATCCAGACGTAGCACGAATATCTGGTAACCCTACCCACAACACGAGAACCATGAATAGTCTTTTCACACCTTCATATTTGAGACCCGTTTTAGCGTTCACGCCTTGTGTGTAACTTACCCCTAAAGTTCGCGCCTTGCCTTTACATATCACATGTTCGGTATGTAAGTGTTATTTCTTGTGTAAATTTGAATTGGTGGTCAGACTCACTTCTCGAACTAACCTGTTCGTTGAGATGCTTACTTGAATTTTCTTTTTTTTCTAAAAACAAACTAAAGGTAAAGGTACATGTCAATAACGCGTGTAGTGGTAAGAATATACACTACCTACTACCTACCGTGGGAGTGGTAAGATGAGACAGAGGGAAACAAAACTGGAGATGGGCCGCAGCGTCTTCCTAAGAATAACTTAAAACAAAAAAAAACTGCGGTTGCCGACACTCTTGCCAAGCGAGGTAACTTTGGAAAATATGGTGGGGGGGATATTTACCATATGAGGCAATACGAGGCCTATGTTCTGCATGGGACTTCTGACTTAGGTACTTTACTCTATGCTTCTGACTGTAACGGTAACATTTAATAAATTCGTGTCTAGTAGACATTTTATGTGAATTATATAGTTCCAATGCTAGAAGCAGTGTTATGGACGTCTCCGTATTAGAAAATTAACAACTTCTTTTCAAGGCACATACCCCGTCTTAATTTTGAGCGGGTAATGAAGCATAGAACATTTTTCTACGACGCTTAAGTGCAGTTTGACGTACTATAAATGTCTTCGTAATTTTATTTTTATTACTAGCATATTGTACAACGTGCCCTTAAGATGTTGTATAGTAAGGAACGTGGCAAATCAGCACATAAAACAATTATTAAATAATTTCATCGAAGCCAATACTTGACATTGAAATCAAGTTGCATGCGTACTATAAAAATAGACTGTTAAATCATTGACGCTTCCATATTGCTTTTAAGACGAGGTGAAAATTGTGTGGTAGATTTATTATTTTTTTGAATCAATAATTTATACGTGGTAGAGCCACGCTTCATATTATGGTTGTAGCACGAACGGGTCGGCTCGACCGGGGAAGAACCACGCTCTCACAGAATACCAACGTTAAATAGCAGCTTAATACTGCTATGTCTCGTATGATAAGTGTAGAGATCCGGAGGATACTGGAAACGAGGCATTCCATCTTAGTCCTCAGGTGACAACGCATCTGGGTTTTGATTCTTAATCGAAAATAAATGTAGATGGGCCACACAGTATTCACTTACCATCAGGTGGACTGTGTGCTCGTTTGTCACACTTATTCTATAAAAAAAAAACTTTTCTTCTCCTTCGTATTTACCTCGCACGATAATAAAACTAACGAAATCGATATCATTCACAAAAGTTTAAATATATTACTTAAGACCTTACAAGAGCTTTTAACCACTAACTAATCAATCAGACGCTATGGCCAATTTATTTCTTGTCGGTACATTGCGTTAGTAAATACTAACAACATCTAAATGTGTACTTTGACCTCACAACTATTGTTCAAGTGAAAGTATGATATGTTACGAGCGCTTTGCGTGTCGCGGGCGTCTTATTAACTCCGGTACGCACTCACAAACTGTTGTGATTTTCACGATTACAACGTGATAGTTGTAGTGAGGTGGGTTTTGAAATCTTTTATAATTTGTCACTGTTCATTATTCGATTGTTAGAAGTAAAGTATGTATATATCGTTATATAAGTATATTTTACCTATTTATTGACATTATTCTGAGTCTGATATATTTATTATTACAAAATTATTATTTTTCATTTCGCTTCCTTGAAAATATATCAGGGCTTTTTCTCTGTCATTACACAAGATAAAATATATAGAGAATGATGAAAATAGTTAAGTACGTGAGTGTTTAATTAATTATCCGATTAAAAGCAAAAGTTGTCTCATTTTTAACCGACTTCAAATAGGAAGAGGTACTCAATTCGATTGTTTGTACTGTAATCGATTTTGATGATTTATATTTGAAAGCTGGTGCTTCTCGTGTGGCCCCATATAAATTTGATCAAGATCTGACCAGTAGTTTTTGAGTTATGCTTAGTAATGCGTATTTAATTGACTTCGACTACATTGATAATGCTCTCATTTTATTTATAGTGAAGTCTGTTGTACAAAATTTTTAATTTTACCACTTGTTCCTCGTTAATGCAGTTTTGCGTTATAATTCCGAATCATTTATAATAAAACGAACTTAAGGATACTTGCACTAAGTTTTTAATACCAGAATAATATGATTGATATTTTCGCAACTTGTATGCGCCTTTTGTTTTTTTTTAAATATAATTTGGTAAAATAACTATCAACAATAAGTTGTGATAGTAAGCTTACTAAACGAGTAAAATTGTATTTATCAATTTACATATAGAAATGTCACATTGCATAATAGGAATATTAATATTACTTAACTATCCTTCTCCCTTTATTATTCCAAAACATTCAAATACGGTATCGAATGTTTTGTATTAATGATATTGTATTATTTTTATGCTCAGATAAAAACACAGAACGATGAAATAATGTCTCCATTATATGCGGAGTTGATTACAAGCGGCCCTTCGACAGAGAGTTAATCAAAATTGCATTACCCGTATGTTACGTTTGGTCACGGAGTCTCTGTTACTCGGTGAAAAAAGTGCATTGGCTCGACCTAAAACATGTCCTTACATTAAGCACGCCGCGAAGATTGATGATATATGTTATATAACATAAGACTTAATATTGGTAAAAAAAATCAAGTCTAAAATAAATACCTACAAGTAGTGCAGCTGCGTGATGGGACAATGGAAAGTTATTAAGTGTTTACTGTTAGCGTTTCGCTGGTGTCCAATGGTGAAGTTCCGTGTAGGCGTTTCGAACGCCGCTGCGGCGTCTAACTTGTTGTGTAAACATCAGCAGCCACTGCCGATACGTGAGCGCGGCGAACGGACGACCCAAAGTATACATACCCACCGGCTAGAGGAGTCGACGTACGTACAACACTGAATAGTGAGGTGTCATGTCTTCAATATTTGACTAAAACATTGTATCTCTCACGTGTACAACGTTGTGCTGCTGACTGTGCGCCAACATGCCATGCCTGTCTAAAATAAATAACACACTCCTGCACCTGCATCATGATGCTTTTTTCGTCATAAAGTCGTACATAGCATAGTACTATAATAAAATAAAACAACCATAAAATACGTTAAATCAGTGACACGTACACGAAACCATTTCAATAAAATTGGACTCATTCTTTGTACAGTAAAAATGATACGAAAGTCAAATAAGAATGTTGTTTATATAGGATCCGCAACGTGGGCGCACCGTCAACATATTTTATTTTTCGAGTGCCTCCAGGACAAAAGCCTGTTTGTGATCCACCATTGTGTTCGACTTTAGTAGTTTCTAAATAAGTTCACGTACGTGATGCTAAAAGATAACGCCTTAGCCCATTAGCCCATCATGATATGAATATACACGTGTTAAAAAGTTTTTTAAGTAGATATTTTTTATTGATTTAATAAATTACAATCATCATCATGTTAAACGTTTTGTTTTGTATTTTTGGGTGAGCATAAGTGGTTTTGTAAAAAATATTAAAATAAACTGGTTTCACAAACTGTCATCGCCGCAGTTCATAATATTTGCAATACATAACTTAGTAGTATGTTGTAGCACGATGGGTCGGCTCGACCGGGGAAGTCATTGGCTCTCACAAAATACTGATTAATAGTATAGCTTGATGCTGCTGTTGTTCCTCGGTTTTGTTCGTTCGAATGTATTCGTGCGCTCGTTTGTTATTATTTTAATTGTTTTGCAAATACTTACTTATATCTTTTTTAATTGTATTAATATGTGCATACACAATTTTGAGCAATTTAAATAAAAATGTACCTATTAAAAAGTATCGGCGATTATTTTTAAAGTTTTTATTCAGATGTGCTTTTTCCAAATTCATGATTAGTGATTAATATGCACAAAATTGCTAGAACTCGTTCCTAAAATAAAAGGACGCATAAATAATAAAAATATAGCGTTGGCAACAACTTTGAAAACAAGAGTCTACAACCAGTATGTGTTGCTAGTGATGACATTTGTATCTGAGACGTGGTTCATTCCTGCTGGCCGTATAAGGAAGCTCAAGGTCGCACAGCGAACTATGAAGAGCGATACTATGTTTGAGTTTCTCTGCGTGATAGACTTCGTAATAAGGATATCCGCAGTAGAACCAGGGATACCAGTGGTAAATTGCTGATATAATCGACAACCGATGGGGAATAAACGTTCTCGAGTGGCAGCCTCACATCGGTAAGCGAAGTGTTGAGCCCCCCCCCCCCCACCACCACTAGACGACCTGGTAAGAAATGCAGGAGGTCGATGGATGCAGGTGGCCTAGGACCGTGCTTTATGGCATTTCTTGGGGAAGTGATATGTTCAGTAGTATGCTTGTGATGGGCTGAAATGATAATGATGCCGACAAAAGAATTTGGTTTCTTTATAATATAATGTAGAAATGTAGATAAAACAAACAAAAATCTTTCAAATATTTTTGACTTCATTATACAACACACTAATGAGATATAATTTAAAATGTATTCGAATCTCCTTTGTTAGCTTTCTATCAAAAAATCAACTCAAGAATTCCGGCTATTTTAATTGAACCTAGGCTTCTGTTCACATTTTAATAAAACGATCGTCTGATAACATCCCGTTGATTTGTGAATAAAGAACCCCTTTGTTCAAACTTGTTTCAACTATAAGATAGCGAGACACAAAAATACACGGAACACGTAATTTTAGTACAATCTCAGCATTTTTATGACATTTTTTTCTGAAAATGTTAATGTGTAGCATAAATTGTAATTAAGATCCAGAATTAAACGTTCAAGTTCTTTTTTTTTTTGTTAAGTTAGTATCGTTAATATTCTGTTCTCCAGTTGCAGACATTTTTTTAATATTATTCACAAATATAATATTATAATATGCTTAAATTATAATATGTATATTTAATGAAATATGTACATATATTTTAATATATGTACACTTTATATAAGTGATATGTTTAGCACTTGCCAACAATTGTCTTTGGCACCCAAGGTTGACTGGCAGAGAATGCCACACGGCAATAAGTCCATCCTATACTTTAAGCTGTTACATTAAGTTTTGAAATAAATAAACAAATAAAAATAATAAATATTATTATAATATGAAATTTGGCAAAGAAATAGAGCGTGGTGGTGAAATGTTGGTTGTGTTGCTAATTACAAGTAACTACTACGGAAGGGTAACTACCAAAATAGCAAGATGGAAATCTAATGTAATCATTTTTTTTTAAACGCGCTTTATGCAATTTCTGTCAAACGCTTATTTTGCAATTATAGCGCTTTTTATAATTAATTAGTTAGTGAAAAATATTAACGTGTTAAGAGGATTGTGAAGTGCCGATTCGCGACGAGAGAAGGTATTTTCAAAATGCTATCTGTTTTATATCGCTCGCTCCGTATCGCCGTCGTGCGATACAGAGAGTTTCTTTTTAAAATATTGTTTCGAGCGATAAACTTTTACCCCCCCCCCCCCCCAAAAGCTTTACGAAATGAAACAATTTCGGTTTTATTAGATTTAGTATACCTTAATTTAGGACTGTACTGTACTGTCTTTTTTAGTAATTCAGTTTAGTTTAATTAAACAAAAATAAAAACACTCGATTAAGTCAAAACTATTTAGATGCTAATAACTTATATCGTACGCAATATTTCATTAAAATAAAAAAGTACAGATCTAGTTTTCATTATATCCACATTTCCAAAAGTTACGAAAACCTTATCGCTTTTTGTATGAAAATTTACAGCTTCACAATCCTCTTAAAATAATATTATTGCGATGGTTGTCGGAGATGTGATCTAATCTACCAATACATATTGTATATCCATAAATCTAATGCAATAGCACGACAACGGCGCGTGCCGCCGGGCCGGTCGACTGTAGGAGTCAGATGTCCAGTGTTGCTCTCGCTTCCACCTTCGAGAATCACGGTACTCTATATGGAGTGTCTGGTATACGTACCTTAACAGATATTCGACTCGTTCCGAGCGTATTCGTCATTACTCATAGCTAACCAATGGCATAGTAAAAATAGTTAATGGATTAGATTTTGCAATATATCTACCTCTTTTGAGAACTACCAATACTCTTGTACCACATCGTATTTCTATTATCAAAATTTTCCTTTTTCGGACGTATTGTCTACAGTTATCATTAATGGTCCAGTATTATCTATAGTTACGAGACGAAGCGATACGTTTAAATACTTTGTTCATCAGTAGTATTTCAAACTATACAAAAAAGAATTATTAAGTAGTAACTTGTAGTTGTTTTTAGTAGTTATTTTTCAAAATTTTATATTATAATAATGTCTCTCATAATTTATAAAAAGTTGACAGCATTAATCAAGGTTATACTATAGCAACGGTATGACACACGTGCTGCTCAGTAAGGCATTGCATTCGACACTGGCCACCGCTATATCCTTATTCAAATGAACTGCTGCGAAAAACGTAGCATTGCCTAATATAGAAAATTGTGAACGCATTTGAATGTTGACTTTGGTAAGATTAAATCTGATACCTCATTTGGTTAATGGAGCAAAAACGTATTGCCAACTTTCAGCATAGCGGTTAACTTTAACATAATTAAAATAATAACGTGGTTTTTAAGCAGTTTCTTTTTCGAATTTTACAAAATTGTTAAAAAGCCTCTTACAAGTAATATACAGCTGGTAACATTAATCGAAATTATTTTATACGGGAAGTGTAAGAACGTGATCGGGAAGGCATTGCGTTCGATACCACCGTCCACTGCTATATTCTTATTTAAATAGATTGACGCAAAAGACGTAGCATTGCTAAATAAAGGAAATAGTGAACGCATTTGAATGTTGAATTTGTTAACATACTTAAATTCTCGTATCTCATTTAGCTAATGTATTGACCATAAAGGTATTGTCAAATTTTAGCATAGCGATTAGTTGTAACTACGAAATAATTTTTTTTAATTCTTTGTACCACTTAACTGGTGAATGAGAATATCGAGTTGCACATGCAACTATTTGAAACTATACTCTGCATGATATATAATATAGCCATTTTTGCAATACATAATACATATACATATAGGTGTAGTTTCGATGGCCGACGGCGTCCACTGCTCAACCGTTAAATAATAACAAACGGGTACCAGGTCGACGGCTCTGCCGAGCTATAAACTGTACGCGGCCGCTGGGCACGCGGCACGCAATGCGGAAAATGATATAGAGACTAGTCTAAGTTAAGCAGGTTACCAGCCGCCTACAGCAGCTTGGAGAACAAGATTCTCTGATTGTTTCACTAAGCGCACCTTGGGACTTGAATTATTAATGGAAACATCAAGGTACAAGAAATACGTAGGACGCTCAATAGGTTTTGAGATATACAAAAAGTATTCTAGATACTATTAATGTTTCAAAATATTCTTCATCATGCTCTATACAAATTTCCATTCGCCTTAACCAACTCCGAAAACACTTTTGCCCATCTTGATCTGACAGGTCGGAAATCGCTTCTTCGTAGGCAGCCACGGATTCTTCGGCGCTTGAAAAATACTTGCTTAAAAAACTTTTATTTTTTCTTTAACTCTTGGGAACTAAAAGAAATCACAAGCAGCTAAGTCAGGACTATAGGATGGGTGGCTTAAAGTTTCAACACTAGATTCCTCAATAAGTGCTTTTGTTCTAAGGGAGGTATGTGAAGAGGCATTATCGTGATGCAGCATGATTCTCCGAAGCCCGGTTTTTGGTCTTCTCTCCCGTACAGCTTGAAAAGCTTTGGGTAATGCAACTGTAGTATACCATTCCAGCCAGCCCAGCAACAGGACATACACATCATACTGCTGGGCGAAACAAAACTAAATCCTAAGACGCACATAAAGCTGCCAAACTTCCATATTTACAGAAGGGACGAGGTCACTTCTCAAGGGGCCGCCTACAGAGGGACGGCGGTTCTAGTGAGGAGGGACATCGTCCATCAAGAACTGGAGCTACCATCTTACCAGTCTATGCGTTCTATCGGTATAAGAATGGAGGCGGCGGGCGAGGAACTAAGGATATATGCAGCATACCGCCCGCCAGGGACTCCATTCTGCTCCTCAGACATCCGGACGGTGATGGAAGGTGAAACACCCATAATCATCGCCGGGGACCTGAACGCTAAACACCCGGCGTGGGGGTCCAGAGTGATCACCCCGCCGGGTCTTGAACTATATGAAGATGCGGAGAAGAACCTGTACGACGTTCTAGGTCCCGAGGAACCAACACACGTTCCTACCGATTCACGGAGGCACCCGGATGTATTAGACATCGTGCTCACTAGGAACGTCAACTATCCGATAGTGGTAGAAGTGCTGTACGACCTCCCTTCACAGTACCTCCCGTTACTGATAACCCTTGGCTTAAAGGCAGTGACTACGCCGCCTAGAGCGTTCAAAACTCGTGTCGACTGGAGGCTCTATTGTCAACATCTTCAGCAGAGACCTCCAGCACATCAGCGAATAAGCACAGCGGACGACGTAGACGCCGCTGCTACTAGAATTACCCAGAACATCAAGGAGGCCCTCCACGCGGCCTCTACGATCGTCCCGATTACAGCAAGGCGAGACGATCTGCCGCGTGAGATAAGCGTGCAGATCAAGCGCAAAAGAGCGCTGAGAAAGCTCTGGGCGCGTACTCGCTGTCCCAGATTAAAGACACAGTTGAACACCTTATCGGAGGAACTGTCGGTTGCAGTCCAGGCCTTCAGAGGGGAGGCCTGGGATCGGCGCATCCAGAAGGCGGACGAGTACGATGCGTCGCTCTACAAACTGAACCGGCAGTTGACCAAAACCAAACCTCCCGTTTGCCCGCTGACCACCAACGCGGGCAAACGCTGCTATGATGCCAAGGGCAGAGCGGATATCCTAGTCGAGCACTTCGAGAAGCAATTTATGCCGAATCCAGCAAGTGCGAAGTTCATGGAGCTTCATGCCCGGAAGGAAAGTCGCGTACAGGAGTTCCTGTCGTCGCCCGCGCCGCCTCTTGCAGGAGAGTGGTTCATCTCCCCCCGCTGAATTACGGAGGACAGTAACCCGCCTGCAACTGAGGAAGGCGCCGGGGAACGATGGGATTACCAACGCTGCACTCCGACAGCTGCCCAATAGAGTCCTAGTAGAGCTTGGTCGACTCTACAATGGAATACTGCGGACATCCCACTTCCCGGAGGACTGGAAGAAAGGCAAAGTGATCGTCTTGCCGAAACCCGGGAAGGACAGGCGTAGAGCTGCCAGCTACAGGCCGATCACGCTATTACCGCATATAGCTAAACTGTTTGAAAGATTGCCGCTGAGACGTCTCCGTCCGTGCATCCAACTTTGGGCGGAGCAGCACGGATTCAGGAGGGGTCACTCTACAGTCACACAACTGACTAGAGTGCTGCACCTGCTTGCGGCTGAGTACAATCGTGGCCGCATATCGTTGGGCGTCTTTCTCGACATCGAGAAGGCGTTCGACCGCGTGTGGCACATAGGACTATTATACAAGCTGGAAGAACAGACCAGTGTCCTTCCTGCTATATTGCGGCTAATGGCGTCTTTCCTGGAAGACAGGAAGTTCTACGTCTGCGTAGAGGACGCCGAGTCCGCAACAAGAACCATCAGAGCCGGCGTCCCACAGGGCAGCTGTTTGTCTCCAGTCCTGTACGCGGCTTATACCAATGACATACCTACTCTGGCAGGCAGGCTTCAAGAATGGGAGGACGACGTTGAGCTGGCGCTATATGCGGACGATAGCGCCTACTTCACCTCGTCCAGAAGAGCCCACATAGCCGCTGCCAAGATGCAGCGTCTGCTGGACCTGCTGCCACCATGGTTGGAAGAGTGGAGGATGGTCGTCAACGTTGGTAAGACGACCGCTCTGCTCACTCGCCGTCTCAGGAAATTTCCACCTCCGCTGACCCTCAACGGCCAGAAGATTGCGTACCAGAAGGCCGTAACTTACCTTGGGTGCAGGATCGACAGGACGCTGCGCATGACCGCGCACGTCGACTTTGTCGTCCGCAGGGCCCGATGTGCGCGGGCGACGCTCTTGCCGGTCCTGGCATCCAAGCTGCCTATAAGAACTAAGCTCCGGATATACAAGATGTATATCGGGACTATCATCACCTACGCTGCTCCGGCCTGGTACGCACTTCTGAGCGACCCTCTGAGGCGGCGACTACAGGCCCAGCAGAACCTGACATTAAGGACGATCGTCGGAGCAGGTCGTTACGTCCGGAATGACGTGATAGCGGCCGACTTGAAGATCGAGAACATCACCGACTTCGTGGCCCGGCTAGCGCGCGGCATGTTCGACCGTGCCGATAACGGGCCACACGAACACCTCAACGGCTTTACGCCGTTGTACACTCGGCCACCGGACGGGCGACCTCTTCCAAGAGAACTCCTCTCTATATGTGATTAGAGAGTTGAGTAACAACCCACAATGCCGCAGAAAGGCCAACCTAGACTTTATCAGATAACCTCCTTTTTCCGTAGTCGGATAACTACGGAAAAATATTCTAACATTACGGAATAAATCCGCTTAACTTTAACTAGCCTGAAAGGCTACAAGGACTGTCCCATTGTAATGGGACATGAGGAACACCCGGGCAATGGGGGCTACCCCGAGGCCCGATACCTGCATGGTACCTCGGTACATGTAGACGACAGTCAACGGTATACCATTCAATGTTGATAGACCTACAATTTTCCAGCATTGACGTCGACAAATGTCCGCTCCGCGAAAAAAAAGCTAGCCACCATTTATTGCCGACGTTGCGAGGTCTTTGCTTCTGCCGTTACTGCTGTTTGTGGGGCCTCGGTTCTTTGGTCATCTTTAAGGTTAATTTTATCCCTTTTGAATTCAGCAAACCACCTAAAAATTGTTCCGCGTGATGGAGCTGACTACCCATGCTGATTGTAACCGTTGTAAACTTAATTGTTCGGTTAAACCAAATTTAAAATCATAATAGATCATAAGCGCGCAAATGTTCACGGTGAAGATTCATCGTTTTAAATGAAAAGCGCGGGAAGCGTTGCAGGAAATTTAATAGAACTATTTAATAGAACTTTGTTTTTTTTTTTTTTTGAATATTGAGCAATTGGCTTATGGAGTTCTATTTTTAAATGAATTTGCTTTTAGAAACATATAACACGGGTACGTTCTATTTTTAAATTTCGAGTATCTCAAAACTTATTGAGTGACCTACGTACACTATGTCGATGACAGATTTATAAAAAGGGAATGTGATTACTTTCATTTAAAATATATTTTAAATGAAAGTTATCACATTCTTTTAATTGAAAATGCAATGAAAAAAAATTCATTCATTAAAATGTATATTACATAATGAAACGTAGTCGGGTTTTGGGTACTGCTATAAATTAATATAGTTGTATAAAAAGCAACATTAAGGCACAGTCTATGTTATTAATCTTAATTGCTTAAAACGAAAGAGTATGGTTTAGACAATCACAACTGTTTTTATTAACGTTATGTTTACGATTTTGGTAAATCAAATTAGAAGCCAAAGAAATTCCAACAAGTTTGCCTTCACGGCGACCGATCCGCGGCACATTCCAAGCTATTGTCACAACTTGGGCCTTGCTCACGGCAGATTAAACCGCATTATTGATTTCGTAATACTTCTAAGGGACACTTTTTGTAACACTTTAGACAGGAGATTATAGTGGCTTCCGTAATATTGTAGAGCTTCTAAAAGCTGTGTAAAAACTCTTTGAAACAACTTATTTTGTTTTTATTACCTATATTATTTTTGAAACTGATTCATTATTTCAGACTACGTTTTTTTTTAAAACAAAATAACAGATGATTGGTGTTTTTAATAAGAAAAGCTAAAAGATTTGATTGTGATTTTCGTTGAAATCTTTTGTATAAGTAAATTTAGTATGGTCAAAATAAACGAATTGCTGGTTCTATAGTATTATAACGAAACTTTGAGAGCATTATGAGTATAATTTGATTTCATAGAATGATTTAAATAGAATTATACATTAATTCCCCTAATACGACGGCAGATACATACATCTGATACATACATTACATCTTTTTGCTAGCTCTACCAAAGTAGAGATCCAAGATCCCTGTCATCCAAATCATTTTAGTATCGCCTTTTTTTCTATATTATGTAATTGTAAATGTACAAAAGGTTTTGGATTTTCTTAATATAATTAACCCTTTCCCTTTACCTAAATAATGCAAAAATACGAATTATTAAGGCGTGACCATACACAAACAATATTTTGTTCATGAGACATCTCAAAGTGTTGAAAAATTATTTCACATCTAAAAACTTTTACTCACAATAAAAAGTCGTATAAGCAATAAACGAAATAAATAGGGCAAAGAAAACGCAAGTGAGGACGTTAGTATTCGTATAGTAAAACCGCATAAATTTTTCTCACGGCTTGCGTATTCTGTGCGCGTCCGTGCGTGAGAACAACACTTCATACATTATATGCGGGCCTTATGGCCCAAATAAAATGGGATATAAGATATACATGTCTAAGATGATTTACGTGTTCACGTGTTTGTCAAAGTTAATCCACATCATCATCATTACAGACCTTCACAAGTCTTCACTTCAACGTCAACAACTTCGATTGGTTCTCTAGAATTACTTCGGCTTGATTATAAAGCTCCTTTCTGCTTTAGAAGCTCATGTTGGTCAAACCTAAGTAGCAATGCATCAGTAAATTTAAGCTATGTGGGAGGGGGGGGGGGCTATTTAAGTTCTCTCAGGGGTGACAACGAGTTTGCAGTTGTCTATAGACTAATGACTACTTACTATCAGGTTGTAAGTAAATTTTCAAACTATTCTACCGTCTTATACAATATTTTTCACTTTAGTCTTCGTCATATGCCGAACGAAGAGATTGTTATAAATTGTTCTAAAAAGGCTTTTTAAATGCACTCCTAAGTAATAAAACCAAAACAAAATAATGATACGGTGCGGTAAGTATAGAATAAAATTAAACAAATAAATAAAACATGGATGTAATCAAATCTGCACTCATTTCTGCAAACATACATTCACGGTACTAAAGTTAGTTATAAAATATTAGCGGTTCACCGATACAAGAAACTGACTACTGCATTGTAAGATATTTTGTGGATAAAGTGTGTTTTCTAGATATTCCACCCATAAATTTTTGAATATTTTCGTAGAATTTACATAGAGGAGAGACATTTTTCATTTAATTCCAGTAGTAGTTATTTAAGAGCATCTAGTCATAGAATACCAGTTATACCACTTTGCAAATTTCAAGACATCTAGAGGCGAGCGCGCGTTCATGACCGAAATGGAAGCTGTTTCAATATAAGGTCAATTTATATAGTGACGTATGTTATGATTTCAATTTCTTTATTAATAAAGTTTAAAGTGATAAAAAACTTTAATTTTCTATCTTAAAAGTCGATGTTTCGTAAATATTGAAAGCCAAGATTAAGACTACCAATGACGCCATGTTGACCGACCAAACTGAGTGTCAAGTGTCACCTGTCAGTTAAAACGTGTGAACCTTGCGTGAACAAATCCTTATCAGTCATATCTCTTACAGGCAATCAGACGGTGATCGGGATTATCTAAGAGAGATTCGTATTATTTAGAAACACCACAGAAGAAAGTTTGCACGCACGTAATTTGATATTTAAATTTTCGACTAGAAGTGGAGAGGTGAAAGAATTTTGTCCAATATAAAACGGATCCAAAATAATTCATGCTATTTTATTACCTTTATTGTATCCCATTCGAAATGCTTTTCTTGGCTCTCTGATTTAAAAATTCAGTACAATATCTTTGGCAAATTAGATTTTATCTATGTCTATGGATATTAAAGAAAATCATCGGTATCTACATACTATACGAGCGTTAAAATGAAATCATTATTTCATTCACTTGATTTACGAAGTGGTGACACTTGCATTGCATTTAAGAGTAAGTATTGAATTTGAGTTGTACGTTATCAAAGTTTTATAGGTGTTTGAACGCAAAAGTATGTATCAATCCTTTATCAATTCCCACGGCTTAGGTTATGTGAAAGTTTACGTTCGTATTAATAAATTCTTCTTATCCTCTTATCAATGTGTTTTTCCCATGCGATTCATTCGTCACGTTCTCTTTCCATTAAAGGTTATTTGCATGGAAAATATTTGCTTGCTTGATAGGCATTAGCGTCTAAAAATATGCCTATTTTTGTTTAGGCCAGTGCCTGTGGGAATTTGTTAAATTTAAGGAATTAATTTGTTGAAAAATAAGCAATTATTTTCTACAGGAATTAATGTAATAGTTATATTAGTCATTGTGTAATAGGTACTTAAACTGGCTACCTCGTATCCGACAAGTTTTATACGTTACATATTTTTATATGGACAAGTAGTACATATATCGCATTTTTGTAGGAAGTCTGAAACAATTCTTTGGTGTAAAGAAATAATCCTATCCTAAATAAATTTTAATTTTAGAAACCTTAAGAGCTTAGGAAGGAAACATGTTTTACATACTACATACTACATTTTGAAAATGTCGCACGTTGGTATGAAACAAGAGTAACGTTAAAGTGCGGCCCCTCCCCTAATTACTCGCAGGCCTTTAAATTAATACGTAATTGAAGCAATGTTCTACATAGGCTCACCTTTGTGGCGTTGCGTTAGAATTCATTCCAAAATTTTACATAAATGCAGCGAATTAAATTTGCCTCTTTTTATTTAAATATCTTTACTAAAACAATTTTTTTCTTAAAGAAAACTAATTAAAATATTTTCACCATTTTGAAATAGCATAAAATTACGCGTAATAAAACTATTTATCGTATGTACCTACTTCAGTTTGATCCATCGATCACTAAGTTTGATCACTAGTAGAAATTATTTGCGGGCTCTGATGTTACTCATGAAAATCAGTGCTATATGATATGCGGTATTCTCTCTGTAAATATATTCATTCTATTAACGACGTAATGAAATAAAATTAATAAATAAAAACTAACCAAAAGCGTGTTGGTGGACCAGAAAAGTGATTTGTTGCTGCGCGGATACCTGCGCGATTATTTTCATCAAAACTATTCAAAAAAACTAACTTCACGGATTTTATTACGTATAATTTGACTTATTTTAATTCCCGACGTTTAAGATGCATAAGGTGGTCATTGGAGGACTGAGGTGTTTGACGTTCTGATGTCATAAATAACCCGGGTTACTTTTTATTCAATGTGTAGTATTCGTTTAAATATAGGAAATCATTGTCAAACTTTCAAAATCATTAAGAATCAAACTTTCCCTGTTTGCTTGTAAAGGATAACATAAAATATATTGGCGTATTGTGTTAATATATATAATATTGTCAAAAGGATATGCCTCTAAGTTTTTATCTTATTTGTTTAAAAATGATAAAGTGGCATATAAGTACAGATGGAAAGATCAAAATTGTAAAAGTCCATATAATATGACAGCGGAATCTTAAAAATGTTCCTTGTATGACAGTGGAATCTTAAAATTACACTCCTTGCCACATTTAATTGTTATCGAGAACGCGTTTTATTTAAAGTAAAACAGGCAAAGGTCAACCGTAGGTATGTTTGTATTAATATTATTTACGTCGGATCCCATGTGCTGGCGCCGACGCAGACGCCGCATATGTGCACTCAGCACTCCAGCCAAATTTCATGTCCCATTCGGACACGTTATTTGTTAGAGAGAAAAAAAATTTATGTTTCATGGCGCTTGCGTCATGTGATGTCATTTTTATGTTTGTAGTATCCTTTACTTACTGTCGAGTAAATACTGTGCATATTGATTGAACATATTTATTATGTATTTTTGTACATTTATTTTTTACATTTATTTTTTCATTTGTATAACAGTTTTCTTTTTTCTTTTATAATACAATGCGTTAGTATTATTCCTCCTAATGGTAAGGAGCTATGCATCAATAGATGGTAAAGCGCGCTTTATTTAACCAAAGCCTTAGAGACTAGCTTGGAAATAACGAAGTTTCTATCATAAGTTAACGTAATTAATATATTAACTTTTTTTACGTGATATAGCCATGCCGCAGCTATATTAGAAGTATAATTGTAGCACGAATGGGTCGACTCGACCGAGGAAGGACCACGCTCTCACAGAATACCAGCGTGAAATAGCAGCTTAACGCTGCTGTGTTACGTATGGTGAGTGTAGTGAAACGGAGACCCATTTTACTAGAAACGAGGCATTCCATCTTAGTCCTTACGGGTGACAACGCATCAGCATTTTGATTCGTAATCAAAGATAGGTGTAGATGTCTATGGGCCACTGCAACCACTTACCATCAGAGGGACCATGTGCTCGTATGTAACTCTTACCTTATAATTTTTTTTAAATAATACATAACTGGGGTACTTAGATACTCTTTCATTAGGTTTATTATAGAATTTTTTTCTTTTACTAAGTGTTGTTTACCCTAGCACCAATATTACAGAAATAAATAAAAAAATGAGCGCGTAATTCGTACAATGTATTAAACGCAAGAGATCATATTGATATTCATTGAATTTACTTTAATATTTGTAATATGCAATAAATATAAAAAAAGAAATGAATTCACAAATTGTCGCTGACAATTCATCTGATTATTTCTCTAATGAAATGATACATCGGTTAGCGGAATGAAAATAACTTGGGTTGCAAGTTTTTTTTTGAGACAAATGCTTGATAACGCAAAAAAACGTGATTTACGTTCTTTATATATTTTAATGTTTGAAGTTTTGAACCTACGTATTTTGTAAGGCGGTGACAGAGGGTCGCCCACGCGCCGCGCGCCGCCCGCCGTCCTGCACGAGAGGTCCCCATTATACAATCAGTACGAATCAGCACCACGATACTATGCTATTATTGTGGCGTACCGCTATCAGCGTCTATTGCTATCGCAATCAATTCAAGACCACTTTAATACGAGACTAAGGATCCTGTTTACTACGCTCCAACCTCCAACGCAAATAAGACTGTATTCCTTGTTTTATAAGGCTTCTATTTACAAATTCATTTTATTTATTATTATATCTTCAATAACTTTTCGTTACATAACGTAAAGCTTTGTTTTAGTGAGATTTTAATTTAATATAATATAGGTAAAGGTAACGTACGTGAGGGTAATATGGAGAACTGCTTTGTCTTTGCTTTGACTTTGCCGCCCTATAAAACCAAAACTGAGAAGAGGACAGAGACAAAAACACAAAGTCGTCTATTATAACTAATATATTAATAAGAAAACAGTAGCAAACAAGTTTTGGCAATAATTAGGAACACTTCGAAAAATTAACTTAAAAAAATTAACTACACTACACAATACTAAAATCGACTAAATATTTACTATAATGTCAACTGTCAAAATGGCGTCGATAAATCAGCGCCTTTTTGACCCTTTAACATTCGATTGATTGATGAAGAGCTATCGTGTCACAAAGCCATCCGTGTAAACAAGGCTGTAGTTTTAGAATTTTTTTATAAGAAAGTGGTCATATAAACCGGATGACCACAATACCCTCACGTACCTCACGTATATAAGATGTACTTTTTTTGATATGGGTATAGTATTTAATTAATTGATGGCTCCATAGTACAATTGCTAAGCGTTTGATCTCGTCGTTGGCGGGCCGCAGGTCAAATACCGCACAGAACAACTGATTGCATGTAAAGTAAAGTAAAGTTACAGCCTATATACGTCCCACTGCTGGGCACAGGCCTCCCCTCATTTCTGAGAGGGTTTCTGATTGCATGGCCTACACATAATTATTTCAGATGTAGATGTGCGGCCTTGTGCAATTTATATGTATGTAACCGCTATGCCTGGCAAGTGAGTTAGCGACCGCAGTTTTCTGTTATTTTGAGATGTTATCAGGAATATTCCGCGGCCCATCTCCAGTTTCACTTGCTCACTCGCCACTTACGGAACCTACGGGATGATAGATGTAGTAGTGGATTCCCTTGCTACTATATACTGCTCTATATACATATTGCTCTTAACTTGTTCGCTCGCAATCCGTTTCGGAACAAAGTTGATTTAGCCAGACACAGGTTTGGATAAATGAATACAATGGGCACGTGCCGCCGCCGCGCTGCTCGCCCGCGGCGCACCGACCATTGTCCAAGACTTCAGGTATAATATATTATATCGCTTATTGTTTCGCTCCATTGTTCCAAGGAAAACATACCCTATACATGGTTCGGCTTTTACTATAAATTGGACATTCTTGTATAGCTTTAAGTTCTTATATTCTGCATTGTTTATATAAGCGAAACCTTATTAATTACAATTAACTTTTAAAGTATAATTTCTTTAAGCGACTTATCATTGGGTATCACAGATTTTTTTTTCGGAGGGAAATACCTACCTCACATCGTTTTTAGAATTCTGTGGTAATGTTCGGTATATAATATATCTAAAATCTACATGTCTACAATAGTCCGCTTCGCATTTATAAAGGCAGAACTGAATATTGGTAGTATTTTGCGAGTTTTCATTTTAAAGGATTTGTAATCATTTACATAGTAATTAAATTTACTTTGATGCTTTTTTACTAGTTCTATAGCTACTAATAATAAATACTTTATTAAGATTAATAAATAAATAATAACAATAAATTTAAATACATAACAGAAATTAATATAAATTTTTATACATATTCATATTTATTTTATATTAGTAGGTATTCAAATTAATAAGTTTAACTATACTGGGTAATTACTAAATGCACTCATTGTTTTTAATTTAAACCGTTTATTATTTTAAAAATAATGTTTTATAGGTTTAAATTTTTACAAATAATATTGTAGTACATATAATTTAAAAATGAATTTATTTCTTGTACTGAATTAGAAGAAAAATTGATTCTATAGTAATTTTATTACATTTATCTGTACAAATTCTGATCCGATCCAATACTACTGTAGCAAACGAGTACCTACTGCATTATCACAGCAAATTTATAGGTACAATGCTTGGTTTCCTGTTCGTTATAAACTAGTATAAAAGTAGATCACAGAACTCTCGGCTCGCCGTTCGAATGATCTGGCAATTATTGTGCTTGGACTGGCGCTGACCTAGAAACAAAAAACTTAGCGAACGCCGCGTGAGTGGTGGATTTTCTGTGTTGGCTTGAAAGCTTTCAAAACATTGTAAGTAGTATAAACTCAAGCGAGTGTCCGCGACAGAATCACATTTATATATCCAAAAACTTTCCTTTTTAGATATATCGTATCTGTAAATGATTGACCAATTACGTTGACAACATCTTGTCCTATTCATTAATTTTACGTTATCATTTATGCCTGATTCCTTATTAAAGAAACTTAAATATAGTACGTGAGGATAATTTCTTATAACTCAAAAACTACAGCCTTGTTTGCATAGATGGCTTTGTGATACGATAGCTCTTCATCGTTCAATCAAATAATAAAGGGTCAAAAGGGACCTGCTTTATCGACGCCATTTAGACAGTCGAAATTATAATAGGTAAATATTTTAATCGATTTTAGTATGTTGCAGTGCAGTTAGTTTTTTTAAGTTTTCTTTAAAAAAAAGTAACTGCACTGCAACATACTTGAAGACTTTTCGAAGTGTTCATAATTATTGCTAAAGCTTATTCGCCAAGTCGAGCAAAAAAGCGGCGCGACCGTACCATACTTTTCTCGAAGCAATTCAGGCCATTTTCGACCCCTTATAACTTCATAGTGGATAAAACTAGGAGCCTAAATTTTCGGTAACCTAGTAGACATTGTATAAACATGGTATATTTCAAATTTCATTCAATTTGAACCCGTAGTTTAAGAATTATAACTAGTCAAAGTTTTTAATTTTGTCACTCACTGACTGACCGATCATCAAAACTCTGAGGCACTTTTAGCAGACATAGAAGCTTCAAACTTAGAAAAAAATTAGTGTTTAGCGTAAAAATCAAGGAAAAACTAAAATATTTTTTAATTTCGACCCAGTTTTCCAGATACACCATCTGCATAAATAACTTTGTAATCCCATATAAATATATAGAATTACAAAGTTACATTTGCAGTGAATGAATCAGTGTACTTGTATATGTATAATAGGTGTTGATAGGTACGTTGTTGGTATTCAAGAAGTAGAAGGTACCGGAAAAGGAAAAAAGTGGGACTATCTTATCTGCAAAAAGAAATGAGATGCCATCAAAAATATCTTGTAAAAGAAACCAAGTCTCGCAACTCAGTTCTTTTACCGTAAAAACTCAGATGTAATAAAAAAAAGGTAGATATCGCACTTAGAACAAGAAATTGTAACCAATTTTATAACTTTGTGTGAGTCAGAGAAGTGTTGCCACTTTTTTTTTAAAAGTCCTTTTTTACTTCATCTGAGCGTAAAAAGATGTGAGATCCATGTAATACCAAGTCGGTTAATTTATTCAGTCTCTACTTAAGGGTCCTTCTGTTTTAAGTTATTACGTAATTAGCTAACCTAATAACATTTTATAGTGACCATATCATTGTTAAAAATCTTTTATGTTTTAAATATATAGATTGACTTGGTAATCGCACTAAGCAATCTAATTTAATATAACATCTATTACTTGTGAGATACATTGTGTTTTCATGCGATAGCCAAGTCAATCTATTTATTTGAAACATAAAAGATTTTTAACATTGATATGGTCCCTGTAAAATGTTGTTAGGTTAGCTAATTACGTAATAACATATAACAGAAGGACCCTTAAGTAGGGACTGAATAAATTAATCGACTTGGTATTACATGGATCTCACAACTTTTTACGGTAGAAGAACTGAGTTGCGAGACTTGTTTTTTTTTACAAGTTATGTTTTTGATGGCATTTCTTTTTTCTTAATATATAAGTTATATTTGTATTTCATTTTAAATAAGTATTAAATTAATGATATCTTTTAGCATATTATATTGAATTCGAATATGCAAGTTACTATATTATTATAACGAGAAAAATATCTATTGTTTGAGTGCTTTGTACGGTTACTGCCCTTAATAAAGTTATTTATCAGTAAACAAAGATTTGGAAGCTTATATGAGTAAATTTTGATGTCTGGCAATAGGCGCGGTGTACTTTAAATCCGTTACAATGGCCAGAAATCCGCGATCATATCGACTATGGTGATACTGCCGGTTGTGGCGCGTGGGCAGGTTGCGCGGGCGACGCGCGCGTGTCGAGCGTTAGGGCTGAATATTTCGCGCCTTTAACATTTTGTATTTGAGCAGCTTGTGGAGTTTAATATAAGGCAGTATTATTATCATTTATCAATAAATATTTAAAATTTTTAAGTGCTGCATTGTATTTGTTTCTAAATTATGAAACTAAATAATAATAAATATAATGTCGTGTATCTAATAGTATCTAATAACGCTTAAAAATGGGTTTTGTACGACTGACTGACTTTACGGATTGACTGGTTTTCTGAAAATGGGAATACCCTATTACAGAATGCTATTGACTAGATATTAGATAAATATACAAAAAAAGTGAAACTTATAGTCTAATTATCAATGTTTAAATTTAAAGACTAGTTCAACGAAGACGAAGACATATTCGTACTTATAAAAGTTTTTGATGCAATATTATTCCTCACACAGGTCCGGTGCTCCGTCAACCCCATCCGTCAACCATGAATAAAGGTTGAACGTACGCATCATTGTTATCTCGGCCCAAGTTTGGGCGAGAATAAATAAAAGTCTTCGTAGAAAAGAGTCACATTTATTTTATTATTGTGGCGCGACTGTTGTAAAGTTGAGATAAACCTTTATGACGTTAGTCGTGCGCTAACGAACTTTCCTTTTATAAATGTCAATTTATAATATTTTACTGAACGTCTACATTTGTGACATTCCTTGGAGGAGGAGAAGTTCAGCCGCGGACTTGGGCTGTAATAATGATGATGACTCATCTACATATCGTGTGATCTAATAGAGTTATATTTAACTAGCGTCCACCCCTGATTCACCCGGATAGAGGATCTATTTACGTCGTGTTATTTAGATTTAAAATAGTAAAAGACCATTTATTTTATCAATTTTTCTTTTTTTTTTAATCTTCAAGTTTTTCGGATAAAACACAGGCTAGATCCATCCTGGCAATGTTCTCTTTCATTACAATTGGTTCAAACTTCACAAGACTATCCCGGAGCCCGTACAGATAGACATTAGAGAGATTGACAGACGTGCAGAGACACAGATATTTTTCAAATAATTATTTATGTCTTAATATTAAAGTTTATCCTTCAATGTGATTTAGCCCTTGGTCGTCGGTTGATGGTTGTAGCTTGCAACTTACATAATCATGATTGATGAATTTCAGACTTATATTTGTGAAAGCAACAAATAATCTAACTACTTTCACTGTTTTATGTATATGTACGTATACAATAAATAAATAATAATATCTTCGTTTATTTTAGGCATTTTAGGTGTTCATATCGAAAATGAGGCAAACATCTTTGAGATTATCGATGTCGCTGTTGTTAGCTCTTGTCTGGTTTTTGTTTATCACTTTATCATTTAAAGTGTGTACAGTGCTGACATTTGCACGAAAATGGTGAAGATTATCATACCGTTATTTCGCTAAATTATTTGTGTTTGAAACTAAACAAAAGATATGTAAGAATTTCTTGATTAACATAACTGGTGGGACGCCATCGAGATTTCTGAATGCCTTTAAACGACTTGTGTTTTCTTCGAATCAATCTCGACTTAACACTGCTATGCTAAAAGTTTTATTTCATACGATTGTTATGATGTTGAATCCTGGTTGTAAAATAACAAGCAAGCTTTGTTGTTCGAGGTTATTTTAAATGAGCAGTCATAAAAACACGTTTTATAGCAAGCTTGAAAATATAGAATGTACGATGTGTTTATTATTTAATTAACTGTAGATATCTTTAAATGTAGTATCAGTCGGTAGAAACTGTTAATTGCAAAAAAGTCCTCTCCATAAGAGCATTTACAAAAGAAAATATAATCAAATTAAAAATGTATACATACATATTAGACGTATACGAGATAAATTACACAAGCAACAGCTGTGATAAATATAACATAATCGTTGGGCAACAATTCCCTTGGCGTAATAGTAGTCTTCAATATAAAGGAATAAAATTGAAGAAAATTTGTATCCTAGAATTTCAGATTGCAGGTGATGTTTCAAGACCTTTATAATAAACGAAGATAATTGCTTCGGATATCTTTATTCATTATTCTTAATCTTAAGTTCTTAACACTTTTTAAAAGGTAATTTTGTACTCGTATATTAAGATAACACAATGCATTTAAACAACGTTTGCGACGTATTGTTTTTATGATAGCATCTGTCGATCCATCGGATAAAAAAAATATGGCTATAATTAAAATATTGTAGAAAGGAATCATCACTTTTATTCATCGATTATACTTGAAATACTTAATTCATCTGATTCTTGCAATTGAAAAAAGAAGGTTGTTCTTAAATCGACTGTAATAATATGTTTTTTTTTGTGTGTATGACTCGCGATATCTTTGTCAATGATAAACCGATTTCGACGACTCTTTTTTTTATAAAATAAATTATAATTCAGGGGTTGATATAAATTTGGAGAAAAAATTAATAGGAGAATAAAATAGGACTTTAAATCGAATAATAACATAACATTTAGTTGTTACTTTGAGCTTGTTGTTCCTAAATCCATTCAAAAAGTCAAAAAGTAAACTTTTCATTAAAAGTTAAAAAGAATTAAATAATTTCACATTCTGAAGTGGAAGGATTTACTTTAGCTACTTCAAAATTATTAAATTATTTTTAGTTCTTTGAAGTCAGGTTTAGCTTTTTATGGTATGGTATTTAAATTTTTATGTGGTAGATTTTGAGCATAAAGCAAATATAATGTAATAACTGAAATAATTTGAACTAAAGAACAATTATTTTTTTAAGATGTTCAAAAATTTAAGGCAACAAATATTCGAACATGTTCTATAGGTTTTTGCAGTCATTTTGTACAAAATGGATTTCGTTAATGACGAACGTGATCTCATTTATCCGCTGCAGTCCGACACGGGTGGCAGCGAAGTGGCCTGCACCCTGCATTAGTAGCTTTTAGTCCGGCATCGGCGCCTCTGTCATTTGCTTGTAATGGCGCGAGATTGCCGCGCATTCGTATTTTTTGTCCATTTTAACTTTTTGTAAAGGAATTGCTTAACTACGATAATTTTGAATATTTTATTGAATGAAAATAATATGAAACTGTAAGTTGAAAATACTTGTAGGTATTTAACATACCTACAAGTATTTACAAGGTCTTGTTTTCGGTTTTTATACGTTAAAATAAAGATGAATAAATATATCAATTTACGATGTATGATATTACTAGCTTTCTTATACAAATCTATTTATAAGATTTTCATAGACAGTCAGTTTTATAAAAATAATTAAAAAATAAATAATGGAGGATTGAATATCAATTTAGATTTGGTCCAAAACGCACACTTTGTGATAAAAATGAAGAATAAAAAACAGAAATTATAAAATTCAGAATCATTGTAATTCACAATATATCGTGCAACGTCATGAAAAATATTTCACAAGGCGAAATTCAAGTAAAGCTAACACTGACTTATATGTACATAGAAGTTATTTTAAGAAAAATGGCTAAACACAAATATACTACACAACTCTATAGATAAAATTATAAAATTTAAAAGCAGGTTAAAATGAATAAACAAGGACGCGGAACAAACTGCAGTTAACACCCCGCCACGCATTTTTTGTGACGTATCCATGTTTGAAAACAGAAAGTTAGTGGTTTTTATATATATATTAAATTGTTTTTGTGTGTGTGTGTGCTGTTTTAGCTCGAGCCGATAACGTAAAAGCGGGTAAAAATCAGGGTTGCTCCACGTCAATGTTCCAAACATTCTATTATATTTATTTTTAAAATATTAAAATAAAAAAACATATATGTAGCAATCATCATATTCTAGGATTTCCATATTTTCAGTACCATCGGTCAACATTCTTGTTAACCCAACGCAGATTACATAACCTGTTAAGTAAGACCAGTCGTTAGTTCATAATAGTATTCGTACATTTCTTACAGGAGTGTATGGCCATATTAAAAACTAGCCTTACTAGTCGCGTAGGATCTTCGCACCAAACATGTATGCAGACAGAACCTAATGAACATAATCCCGGCTCGTGTAACCCGTAATGACGTTGCACTCGTTTAGGTTGTTCACCCCTGCGTAGGGGTAAGAAAGCCCACGTGTGCCTCGACGATCCCGCCAGAAACCGACCCACATGAACCACACACTTGTATAGCACTGATTTATAATTTACAAGACGCATATTTCAACGTTCGCCCATTAGGGTGGATTAAGGAAGCCCCTCGGTCCTCGGTGACGTGAAGGTATTAAGGATGTGACTTGTCAAAGGCCATTATTAATTTACATTAATGCATAAAATAAACCTAATTGATGAACCTGACCCTGCTCCCCTAATTCCTTGTATTATTTTTTTTTATTTTTATATCGGTATAATACGTTATTTATGTTTTGTATTATACTATATATATTATATATATACTATGGATTAGATTTCGGTTCGGTTTCGATCTCCACCGATGAAATTGTTAATTGTAATTTTAAGTGCTGATTTACCACGTGTTTGGCGCTGAAGGAAAACATAATGAGGAAACCTTCACGTATGAGAAATAAGAAAAAAATTATTCGAAGATATGTGAAGTTCGCCAACACGTATTGGGGCAGCAACATCGCGGACATTTCCTTACCCTAAAACTCTCTCAGAAATTAGAGGAGGCTTGTGCCCAGCAGTGGGACGTATATAGGCTGTAAATTTTACAGATTAGATAACATTTATAAAAATAAAAATTAAATGAGTTCAAATTTCTTAATTTTGATTATCACTAATTTAATGTTTATTATAAAAAATGTGAATAAAAAAAAGTATGTCAACTTTCGACAAAATAACGTACATCAGCGTACCACAAGAACTCATGATGCGTACTTTAGACTATAGTCTGTACATTGAAAATTTTGAAATTTATTATTATAATATTATGTATTGGTTATAACTTTTGTGTTGAATTTTGTACATCTCGAACGCAAAGCGGACAGATTGGTCTAAATATCTATAGTCTAATCAATCTCATTATAAAAGTGACCTTCGCTTTGTAAACTTTACACAGAACAGACTTAGCGGGATTCTTTAGCGTGTGTATGAGATAAAACCTATCACATTACTTAGATTATGAGATGAAAGATGAAAGAAACGAGGACCAGAGCGGTAGAGCCGTTTAGAACAACTGCTTCACAATTGGGTACATACAAGAGCTTTGTCTTGTTTTATTGCTCTCGCATGAACGTCAAGCTGTGGAGTCTTATTCGGCGTGTTTATTGCGTGCCTTTAGTCGTATATCAACGTTTTATGTTTTACGTATGCGACTAACCGTCGTGGGACGAGGCGTGACCGACTCGTGGGTTGGGCGTGGGCGCTTCTCCAGAATTGCAGCCTAAGAGTGGATCCAAGATATTGCTACTTGCTCCCTCGTAGCTTTTTTTATAAAATTTAAGGGACAAATGAGCTTACAGTCCTCCAGATGGTAAGTAGCTACCGCAGCTCAAGGTCACCTGCCGCCAACTTAACATAAAGAGGGCTAAAGATGCATTGTCTCATCCGAAGACTAAGATGCAATGGAACCTCATGGACTGTAATTATACTAGGTTTCCATACCCTTCTGCCCGGAATGCAGCAGTACACCCACTCTTATTTAGCGGCAGAAATATTAGTTTCTGCATATTTTATGCGGGCTAAAGCTATGCTGCAGCTATACTAGCTGTATACCTGTGGCACGAATCAGTCGGCTCAACCGGGGAGGACCACGCTCTCACATAATACAAGTGCAGCTTAACGTTGCTGTGTTTCATATGGTGAGTGTAGAGAACCGGAGACACTTTTTGCTGGAAACGAAGCATTCCATCTTAATCCTCACGGGTGGACAACGTATCTGCATTTTGATTCGCATTTGAGGACAGATGTGGACGATTATGGACCACAGCAACCACTTACCATCAGGTGGACTGTGCGCTCTTTTGTCACCTTGTTCCTATGAAAAATATACAATACTACTTAAAGGTAGGGGGAGGTGTATTTTTCATAACAGTAAAAAAAGGTTTTTAAAAATAACAGATAGGAACTGTTGTATCTAAACCTAAATAACCGTTCCTATCCTACAAGTGAAGTACTCGTAATGGCTGTAGTAGTTTAGAACAACCTTTTCTTTGTCCACGCTTGGGAAGCTTACCTACGTGCTTACACAATTTGTTAAAGAAACAGCGATCCAAATATTTTATTCATCCATGCAGGTTTCCTCACGCTGTTTTCCTTCACCACCGAGACCGTGGTAAATCAGCAACAAAAATTGCAAAATATTATTTTATTTTTTTATTGTTGCCGGCGGGAATCTAACCTGGTGCTCCTAAATTATGAAATTTACGTTGATTGCACATTTCTTGTAAAGGTCAATAAGCTAATTGTCGGTTGAAGCTCACTATACGTTTAGCAACAGCCATCAAGCAAATCGTACAGGAAAAGTAGAATCGTGTGTAAACGTTAAACGTTAACAATTATCTGTAATCAAATAACGCAAACATTTCGAAGACTAAATGAGCTTAGTTTTTACTAATTAATGTCACCGTCATCCAATCAAGCAGCCCAAATATGATGTTAACAACCTTCCGTCACTGCCTGTAGTAAGTCAGTCCGATGTACGAAATTGACGGCCTGCATTCCAATATCATTAAGCCTTTTACAAGCACGTCCTAGATGTTTTATAAGGTTTTGCATGGTATGGATACAAGTTGAATAAATTGACTGATATATTCAGCGTCGAATGATGAGAGAACGTGACATGCGTTCGGTACTGGATGAATGTTCAATAAGAAATTTAAATAGTTTTTGTGAGAGTACGCGTCCGCCGCGATTAAGGTGAACTGCTCAAAACCAACAAAACGTAAGAAGTCAATTATTTTTAAAATATTACGTTACAAAAGTAATATATAGAAAATAATTGGCTAACTATATTAATCGTGGTATTCAAATGAAGATGCTAGCAGAAATGTACGGTTGGACCATACATTACATTGGTTTAGTGGTTGTAGTAGTGCGACTACTGATCATGAGGTCCTGGGTTCGAATCCCGGGTCGGGCCAAAAAATCAATTATTGAGTTTTTCCTTCAAGAAATACTCAGTAGTTGCCCGGAGTCAGGAAGTTGGCGGTGTCTCACCCCGTTAGAGCTCCGGTAATTTTGTTGGTCCTGCGCCTGATCTGTCTCCGGTCGTTTCGGTTTACCGTCCGATCGGATTATGAAAGTGATTGAATAGAGAGTGCACCTGTGCTTGCGCATACACTTGGGCACTGTAATCCTGTCCTGTGCCGATGGCTAGCCTCCGTTGAGGCAGGCCGCAATGGCCGAAATTCGGTCTGGAGGACATTATTTGATACTTTATTGTATAAACATTATGCATGTTTATACAAAAAGGTAAATAAAACTATCATATCATAACTTCTTTAATGGAATGTTTTCAAAACTTAAGTGCTGAAATATTCGTTGCTATTTATATTCTATCGTATTACTAGATGTTTCCACGACATGGAATACATAACGTGGCGTGGAACATTGAGTTATACAAAAAGTGTAATATATAAATCAATGGCGTGGAATATTTATAACGACTAGATTACATGGGTTTTAATTTATTTTTGGCGCGAAACCCTAATTATTTTATGATTATTAACGAGTAACTTAGCCCAAGTTAGTCCTTATAACGTCAGTTATCTGCCGGTGGAAGTCTTGACAAAATCGGTCCAACCGTTTCGGAGATTAGCCGAAACAAGTAAACAGACAAACGGAAACACAGACTAAACGTTTTCAAATGGATTTTTGTTATACGTACCGTATATACTTTCGTATGCATTTAGTAAAACGCTGTTATTTTGACTTTACAAACAGACATTTCAATTTAATTTTTGTAAATGTATAGATAGACGAGTGTGATTTTAACTAAAATGTTTATGACGTAAAATCGATTATATAGTGGTTTAGTGTACCACTAACCATAACAACTTTATTTAAATTAATTATTGTTGTTAACAGTAAAACAGTTTTTATTAATTATATTTTCTGCCTCTACATCCTACGATCAGTTGACTCGATAGTTTACTAGTTGTACTTAAAAAAAATTAAAACCTTTGATATAAAATTAGTTGTTGGCATGAATGAGATATATTATCAGAAATTGTCTAAAATGAAAATAGAAAGAGCACACACATCAGGCAGCGTACGAGTATGTACAACTGCTGGATAGAGTCGTGCTCAAACGCACGTAGAAAAAGTTAAAAGTATACTGTGTAACATATTAAATCAATACGCTTAAAACACAGTGTTAACTTACTTACATAGTCTTAAATTACTTAATTGAAATTTATTTCATCAAATTGAATAACGATGTCGAATGCCACCGGTTATAAACATATTCGTTTTATCGATAGTGGTCTTACGTCGTCCGAGGAGCGCGGCGTGACGCCGGTGTACCTGCGGTGCCGCGAGGGTACCGTGTCGTGGCTGTACCCTCGAGGCGCACTGCGGCTGCTGCTGCGACCTCCCCTGCCTGCCGCCGAGCGGGACTTCAACGTTTGCCTGCGGGTCATCCGACGCCCGGACCCGCCCGAGTTCTTCCACGACCTGCACTTTAACTATACAGGTGAGCAATCTTTTGCTGAGTATGTTATGTTGCACGCACGTTGCAATGTAGTTTAGGAGTAAAAGAAAAAAAAAACGTCTACTAACCATTTTTTGTTATTAAAATTTGCGACACGTTAATTAATAAACGTAAGAAATATATAATGATTTCTTATATTTACAGTAACACTACACATTGATTAAAACTACTTTTACGGATTTTTACATCAGATTTGATAGACCACAAATCTTCGCTAAAGAACATCGATTCCTACCAAGGATGATACGTGAGGCTATTGAAATTAAAAAACATCATTTCAACATAATTTCAATAGAGAAGGAGGCTGGGTACTACCACCTGCTTAGGATCCTATAATCAATAAAATTAAAACTAAACCCAAGCATACCACTGCAAGACCTCAGGACATAATCAGTTCATTTTGCATATATCGGACAATAAACAATAATTAAAAAAGGACATAATCAGTTCATTTTGCATAGATCGGACCATAAACAATAATTAAAAAAGCTGAAGGTACTCCGGGTTTAACAATGACATCGGGACGTCAGTCACCTCAGTTCCCCGTGACCATGGGTGCTGGAAAGCACCCGGAACGTCGGGAATTAAAAATAAAAATAATTAAAAGTAAAATTAAACGCGAAAAAAACCCGTAAAAGTAGTTTTAATCAATGTAAAAAATATAAGTTTTTTATTATAAGCCCGGAACGTTTTTTTTAGAAGAATATATCCCGCCGTATAATATATCGCCGGAGTAAAAGATGTGCTTTGCTACTTACAGACATAAAATCTTATTTAGTCACTGAATCCGCATTGTTTTTATAGTTACCTTCTTTCGTTTTTCTTTAGATACACTACCATTGTCACTACATGTATACTTAGATAGAATAAAATGATTATTTGGAAGTAAAAAATAATACATGTTGCATCGTTTTCCAGAAAAGGCAGAAAGATTTCCTGCTCGCATCTTTGTAGAAGGTGCGCGCAAGCTCGTTCCTTTGTACGCACCAGACGACGGCGACCCTCGTGAACTTCGCTGTTTCCGAAGCAAGCGCGGTAGAGCTGCACTATATGTGGAAGCTGAGCCCGAAGATGGCCCTAAGAGGAGAGTGGCAACTTTTAAATATGAAGCACGACCATTAATAACGAGGCACTACGACCCCGCAACTGCCGACTGCCGGCCTTGCTCTGATTCGGAGCTCGAGTTGGCATTTTGCACAAGCGATCTCGGTAAGTCAATTTTTTTAATACTTTTGTCTAACAACTTGTTACAGCTGTCTCAATACTAATTTTAAATCTAGATCACTGGATATAAAATAAAGATTGGTTTATGTGTTTAAATTTAAAAACAAAATTACCATTATAAATTTATTATTGTTTTTTATTTTTGAAATACAAGAATGCGGTACTGGTATATAATAATTTCACCACCCTGCATTTACTAAGTGTAATACCTAGTTGTAATTACAACGCTGTACTGTGAACACAAAACGAGAAAACAGAAGCAAATGCACGTAAATGTTAATAAGCAAGGCGATGGCGACTGCACAGCAATTTGTCGCCATATTCGAAATTCCGCGCGTCACAAATTTAATTATACTTTCTTATATAAAAGCAAGATTCTTCACTGCAAAGCAGTCTTAAGGTATTTAAAAAACCGCGTTAATTTGCGCGCACTGTTCAAAAAATTTCTTAAATTCAGGCATAATTATTATAAAGTGTAATTGTTAAAATTTACCAATTTACACTGGCTCACAAGCGTAACAGCTGCACGATGTGGCATTCTTTAATGATCAAAGAAAATTAGAATTTAGTATTTAAAGTAAAAAATATTAAAAACATTTTTTATTTTATTTTTGTTTTTTTTTTGGTTCAAAAGAACGAACAAAATGTTTGAGTTGACTTTAGAACATAGATTTTGAAAGTAGTGAAATCTATACACGGTATAGAGGTTATAATGTAGAGTGCATGATGTACAGTGTGCTTTGAGTATTCTTACTCAAAGACAGTGTGATACCTGTACGCATTGGACGCTGCTAGATCAAAGAACAACACTCTGGCAACCAACAGAAGCGGGTAAATCTTACCAAAACTACCGATACAATTTTTACAGGGTAGTGATGGGAGGCTACATTTACTATTCAAGTGTATCCTCCGGTCACGAACCCACCTAAACAACGTGGTGTGCGTAGGTAAAATTTTCACTAAATTCAAATAAACTTTTTCTGTTTTTTTTTTTTTGTTTTTGGAAAAAGTCTATCTCAAACAATAAACTTGAAAAGGATGCTAAAATTATAAAGGTGGACGGCGTAAAATAATTCACAAACATATTTTCTCCCGAGGGCGTTATATCATAACTAAAGGGATGGCAGAAAAATCTGCTGTTGGTATACAATTTCGTTTATACCAAAAGTAAAATAATTTGACCTATGCACGTTTGGTAACGAAATCGTCAATTCGCATGCCAAGTTAAGACAAACCCTCCATATAGGAAAGACTTTTAGGAGCTGGTCAAGAAAAAACAAAGACTTACAGAAAAAACCCACTAAGAACATTAACATTGCCTTCCTTAGCAAATTATTGCAAATTATTGTAAATTAGTCTGAAGTGAAGAGCCGTGGTGGCTCAGATGGTTAACGCTCGCTGTAAATATAACAGAACGCGAGTAGCCCGGATTTGATCCCCGGCGGTACCAATGAAATTGTTAATTGCGATTTTAAGCGCTGATTTACCACGTGCTCGGCGGTGAAGGAAAACATCGTGAGGAAATCTGCATGTCTGAGGAATAAGAACAAAAAATATTTCGAAGACATGTGAAGTTCGCCAACACGCATTGGGGCAGCGCGGCGGACACTTCCTTCCCCTAAAGCCCTCTCAGAGATGAGAGGAGGCCTGTGCCCAGCAGACCAGCAGTGGAACGTATATAGGCTGTAACTTTAAAATTTTTAACTTTAGTCTGAAGTGATTCTAAATAAAATTGAAGTGTCTGTTTCTAATATCGAAATGACTGCCTTTTATTGCTGGTCATTTGCATTAACACATAGAGTAGGTAACCTTTTTTTTAATATATCTGTACGAAATCTTCAAAATTGCTAAACTCATTGTGGTGAAACTTCGAGCACGATAGCAGTAGTACTAGGATGATCTTCTAAACTATATATTGATCAGAAAAACATATTAGAAAATAAATATATATTTTATTTAAAATATGAAGTTAATATTTATTTATTTATATTAGTCCAGTATCAATCAATTATTATGTTTATAATGTATTATCGAAGTTTGAATGCAACGTAGGTAATAGCGGGTAAAATGGTCGCTCACCGCACCGCCCCGCGGGGCGCGTTTCCTTTATGTTCTATGACATAACTCGCGTCCATTATAATTTATCAAACGAGTACAAAAACTATTTTACATCCACTCCCCGCTGCGACGCGTGCCTATGTACTATTTTATCCAGAACTTGTTTACTTATTATGGACGTTAATAGAATCTAAGTACAGATCGTCACATCCTATTGCATAAGTAAGTGCTTCCGTGAATCAAGGCGGGTTCTTATAGTACATAGCTTAGGTAGTATAATATTCCACGTTAAAGAATGTCGCATTGTTTTATGTTTTTAATATTTTTTACTTTAAATACTAAATTCTAATTTTCTTTGATCATTAAAGAATGCCACATCGTGCAGCTGTTACGCTTGTGAGCCAGTGTAAATTGGTAAATTTTAACAATTACACTTTATAATAATTATGCCTGAATTTAAGAAATTTTTTGAACAGTGCGCGCAAATTAACGCGGTTTTTTAAATACTTTAAGACTGCTTTGCAGTGAAGAATCTTGCTTTTATATAAGAAAGTATAATTAAATTTGTGACGCGCGGAATTTCGAATATGGCGACAAATTGGTATTATTAATATTTCTAACAACTAAAATGAGAAAATTAAACTGAAAGCTAAAACCATATATCAGAGGCTCGATACTGAATTGATGAAATAGTAGCAGACAACTGTTATTTTGCTGTATTTATAATAAAACATTTAAATTGAAATTTTGAGCCAGAATAGACTTTCATTTTTCAATGTACACTCAACGACGCATATTATTTCTCATAATTATTATCTGTCAATTCGGAGCATTTTCATATATTGTGTATCAGACAGACTTATTAATTTAAAAATTTAGTCTTATCTTAGAGCCTCTTTAACGTATAACCAATTAATAGACCTTTGATTTATAAATAGACTTATAAAGTCGGGTATAACAGCTCGTTAGTTAAAACCTATGTAATAACTGGGTGTCTGGAAAAGTAATGTGTCTTTAGGTTTTTTTTTTTTTTTTGCGCCCGAAGCAAATATGTGCAACCCTCCGGAAAGCGGGGGAGGGAGGTTGAGAATCTCATAGCATGTTTGGACTAGAGATCTCTAAGCATAGAACGACCCTCCTTGGCAGAAAGGAGGGCAGTCTTTAGGTTGACGACCGAACAGCAAAGGCCCGCAACTATTCACTTAACTCTCAAACAAAAGGAACGGTATAAAAACGCTGTTGCTTTTACGCTTACTCACGGTCACAGTGAAAAAAATCTATTGCACAGACAATGGGGACAGCGTGATTAATACTTATAACAAATCGAAATCGTTATCTGCCTTACAGATTACTGAATACGACGTTTTAATTTTTTCCATGACAGTAATGTCTTCTGGCGATGTCATCATCGCCTTAAAGTTTGTCTTGCTTTTATTTATTCTGTGGTCTCGCGTAGTGCGTAACAGGTAGGTACATAAAATACTAAAATTGCAATCGACTAATGGACCGTTCAGGTTCGCCGTTTTCATTATTACGTAGGCTTACTTATTTCTTCTTTTAAATAATGGTATCGGACGAGCTTTTTGCAGATTTCTGCAATTTTTCTGTTATTTCATTTAGGCCGAAACTTATTATAATTTATTAAATTCGTCATTTACAATTTGCAACTTTTTTATTTCTAATAAAGTACGTATTTTCGACGCCCGTTACTATTAGGTAGTTCTTGTAATTCACGAGTGCGGTTTAACTTTAGATTTAGTTTCTACATGTGCATGACACTGTGCATGTAGTGTGCGTTCTGGTTCTGGTTGGTGGAGTGACTAGTAGGTATTTTAAGGTTATGTTTAGGTACAGAGTAGATCTTGTTTTGTAATGTGGTTCAGTTAATCTTCTGCATGTGGTGGTGACATACCTGATCATCTTACAATGCATTGGTGGCGTAAGTTTTAGCTATCTTGTTTTACACCCGATGTTAAAATAGCCACTATCCATACTGGTGACGACCAAGAGTAGGTATTAAATAGCCACTATCCATACTGGTGACGACCAAGAGTAGGTATTAAAAGTGCTCAATGTGGCACTACGACTGTGGAGTATATTGTTTTATGACTGCAACAGTCAATCTACCTGCCAAGCGTTTGGGGATTGGGCGATTGGGGAAATCCATGTTTAGCAATGATCTGTTTATGGACCGATTCGGAAGAGTGATAAGGTAACGATAAATACAAAAAACGTTAGAATAGAATAGTATAATTGGTGGGGCCATAGGTCCCTGGGTTCGAATCCGGGAATAATAAACCCAAAATTGTTGGGTGCAAGAATAACGAAAGGCATTCTGGGTTAAAACAAACGGTAGACTGTATATGCGTAGTTCCTTATATTTCGTGGCACGTGGCGGGTTTTGGACAAATATACTTGCTACAATTTAATTCACTACATTAGCCGGCACGACGGAAAACATAAACTGCCAAGGAAAAGAACAACAAATAAAAAACGGCTCAAGTTTTTATGGAACAGACACTTAGGTAAGTACCGGGAGTGGTTCAGCGAGCGGCTTCTTACTAAGGCCTCGAGCTGGTGGAACTACGTCGCAACTGAGCGAGCGGTGAGTGACGATAAATGCACTTGTGCACGACAAAATTGCACTGTGCAAGCGGTCACCACGAAAGCTTGTACTGCTCTGTGGTTTGACTCCCAAAGGTCGCACGACACGCGACGTTAACTGCCATTTTATTCAATATACACCACATGTAATTCTTATTGAAAGTCATATTTTTCTTTACCACGTTAATTATTCTTCCTCAGTGTCACGAGTGCTAATCGTGGGCAGCGATCAGCGCGAGGATCTCGACAGCACGCAACTTACGCTGCGGCTCACTAAAATACTGCGCGCCCCTGTGCTGGACGTCAACACTGATGACCTCCCGCATGACAACAATTATTATAAGTAAGTTTTTAGTGTACTCACCCACGTATTTTGCAGTGTTCAATTTTTAGTGTGACGCACAACGAATTCCTATAATTTAGGAATTTCGTCCTTCTATTCTTATATGTAACAGTATCATAACTTTCAGAGATTTTGACAGAAATATTTTTTTATATATTTGTTTAAAAGTGAAATATTACATACATAAATATAATTATATTTATTTACCGTGGACCTACAAATATGAGTTTTTTTTTATTTATAATATTGAGTAGGTATAGTTTTATTAGATAGTCCCAATAAAATAATCATAAGGTTTCATAACCCATTATTAGCAAGTAAGCTTAATTTTGGAAATATCGAACTTATTTTGTTATATCTAAATATTAAACATTTGAATAAATTAATAAAAATTCAAAGTAGTCGCTCCTGTACAATATATTAGAGCTATCTTCTATTCTGCCTTAAAGTGGGTCTACGCTAGACGAGCCGAGCGCGAGCGGAGAATGAGCCGAGCACAAATTCGTGTAGTGTGGACAGAATTAAAAAAATAATGATTCATGCTGTAAATAGCTCTTTCAACTAATTTTAAGGCAGTTATTTTTTTATGTATATAGCTACATAAGTGGTGGGCGAAATGTAGGGCGGTACTTCACTTGATTGAGTGATGACCTAGTAAGACACGCAGAAGGTTGATAGATGCAGGTGGCTCAGGACTGTGCTTTGTGGTATTCCTTGCTTTTTTATTAGTGGATTTGTGAAAGGCTGTAGTGATGATGATTTTTTATAGCATTGGGGGACAAACGAGCACACAGTCCACCTGATGGTTAGTGGATGCTGTGGCCCATAGACATCCACTTTTATCCTCAATTAAGAATTAAAATTCAAATATATTGTCACCCCTGAGGACTAAGATGGAATGCTT
Source organism: Parnassius apollo (assembly GCA_907164705.1). Classification (NCBI taxonomy): domain Eukaryota; kingdom Metazoa; phylum Arthropoda; class Insecta; order Lepidoptera; family Papilionidae; genus Parnassius; species Parnassius apollo. Next base: position 7,377,194 of record CAJQZP010001218.1, on the reverse strand, counting down.
GGATTCCAGTAAAAAGAGTCTCAGGTTCTCTACATTCATCATACGAAACAGCATTATTTAAGATTACGCTGCTATTTTACGCTAGTGTTCTGATCGTGGTCCTACCACGGTCGAGCCGATACATTCGTGAATCGCTACAACTACAATATAACTGCAGCGTGGCTCCACCACGTATAAAATGCTATGATGATAGATGTTTATCGGTGAGTTTGTGAAGGGCTGTAATGATGATGATAGATGTACATATTGTGTAATGGCGGCCACATTATCGCCGTCAATTCACGCCATCATTTCACGGCACAAGTCGTGCTCTCCACATTCACGGGATGCTCACAATCGTTCGTGAAACCCGCCGCGAAACGGACGTAGAAGCTGCTGCTGCAATAACTTTATTTGCTGTGGCAACATATCACTATTTAGACGTCCAAAACAAGAAATTCATTAGAAAGCGTTGGAAGAAAAGAAGATGGTGTATGACTAAAATACGTCGTCCATACGCCTTTGTGGTCCGAAAAGAACTGGCACGGGGCCGTGAATGTGGATGTGCACGCGTGAACGCCGCACGAAGGGGGCGCGAACCCTTTGTCGCGGGACAAAATACCGACTCTGATCGGGGAACAGGCGTGAACGCGCGGGAACCCCGCGAAAACCATCCACGTTCACGTTCACGCCTGTTCACGAAGCTTAACGGTGATAATGTGGAGCCGCGGTAAGGTTTTGGTGTCAGTAGAAATGTACGGAGCGCTCCGTATTTTTCTTTTTTGGTGTGAGTAGGAGCAAGTGAGTGACGTCACGGTTCGTTCCAGATACGTAGTGGACAACGAGGTGGGTGTGGCTGGCGGAGGCGGGGATGGTGGCGCACTGGCACACGTGCAGGTGTGGCGCGAGTGCGGCGCGGGTGCAGGCGCGGGCGAATTCGTGGTAATGGCGCGACGCCGGCTGGGCCGCCTGGCGCTCGTGTGTGCGCCGCGCCTCGCGCACTGGCGCGCGCTGGCACAGCGCCGCGCGCCCCAAGACACGCACTGCGCGCTGCGACACTGACGCTGACTCGCACTCGCCTACGCGCCTCGAGGGCGTCCGCTGAGTCAAATGGAACATGCGCGCGTGTCGCGCAACTGACGCACTATCAAACTCAAATGATTTATTGACCACATTGTTATTAAGTCACTTTCTTGTTTGTCTGTCGTCCCGGGTGGAAGTTAGTAATTCATTTTAAACTAACTTCACGATGTGCTGGAAACTTTAAATTTTGAATACAGCTCAAACTCAAATGAGAATGCTAAAATATGATTAAACACTAAGTATTTTTTTATTAAAAAATCACTTGTTACATAGCACATAACAAATTTAAAATCATGACATAATACCAACACTAAAAAGCGTATTGCATAAAGCTACGCCGGATGCGGCTTACACTGTTTGGTGCGCCACTAACGCACAATGTTTCCACTTTGAGAGCGTCCACTAAGTTACGCTGAAAGCACAAGTATCTGTTTGTTAAAATTCAAGTTACGCGATGCGGGATAGGTACTACTCGCTACACACGGTGCCTGCCGCAGCTACCCGGCGCACTATGAGACCAAACGCTGCGTTACATCTAAAAAAAACTAAGTATATCAATTTAGTAAAAAATAACAAAAAAAAAATTAAAAATTTTAATATAAAAATTAAAATAAAAACACATTTAACATAAAAAGTAAAGAACATTTTTTTATACACTTTACTTACATTAGGTTAAATTAAAATTATTAATAACTACATTACATCGTATTCAACTACAAATTAACATATTAATAATAAAAAGAAACATTAATCTACTCATCACTTATCAATACTAAAAGCTGTTGAGATTCGTTAAGTATTACATCTTTGGTATTATCTTTTGATATTACAATACTGGATCTATTTAAGCTAGATATATAGGGATCAGAAGTATACACAATATGTATAGAACGTCTTCCATAGTAATTGACTTAGAACGCTTCCAAAGGTAATGTAACCTATATTTCTTAGTCTTTATTACAAGCTTCTTGAGCATTTTCAGATAATTGGCCTATTGGCAAAACAGCAAAATGCTCGATTATTTTGGCGTCATATGTAAGAACTTTTAAAACTGAAGAAGGCATATAATACTAATTATATTTACTCACATATAACTGAGCATTCCCCAGCTTATGTTCACCAAACTTTACTGCATTTATACAATATCCCGATGACATGATTTGCAGAATTATGTATAACTCTTGATCAACTCTTCATCGCCACCCGTGATTTCTGCAGAACATTTATAGTTTTGGAAGAATTTCCTTGCCGTATTTCTGTCATTGCTGTTTCTGGAACCGTGACGAGGTTTATCAATGTGTAAACCAAGCAATTCCATTGTCTTGTGACCCGATAATTCAAATATTGATTCGTCTTACGTACCGGGTTATTCGGGCCGATTATTCAAATGGATCGTTTGGGAGTTTCAGTACTCGGTGGTCTAAGGACCCGCTCGATAATGTGACCAACATCGGACGTACTTTTTGGTCGTAGTTAATAAAGTCATCAATGTTCTCTTTGAACTTTCGCCCATTATGGGTTACTCGATATTAAAAATTTCTTTGTATACTTTGCACAACCGGAATTACATATGTTTTTGATAAATGGAAATTGTCCATCAAATATTTTTCGATATCTGAAGTACTTTCCCGCTTTTTATTTGAGCTCAATTCACTCATTTTGAACGGTCTTTCGAATTCACTGTTATTGAGGGAAGATATGCGGACCATTTTACGAATATGTTTAAAACCCGAGTGTGAGTAGGACCCTAGTCTCAGTAACTTGTGTGCAAAAGCGATAGTAAAATTGATTAAAATAGTTCTCACAGGAATTCTGTAACTGTTGGAATAGTCGGCATTAAGAAAACTTCGACTTAAAACGGTAAATTTCCTTATGACATTTAAAAATTAAATAAAAATATTTCTCATAAAAACATAACGTTCTTGTAAACTAGATATCCCGAGTAACCCAAAAATGTATAGTAGGTAGGTACTTATAAATTTCCTTGAAGAACTTAGAAAATATCTTAAGTTAAACTATTATAATAAGTAATCCATATAATATTAAATTATCAAAGTGCAAAGTTTGGGTGTAATTTTAACCTAAATCTCAGAATATAAAATGATCAAAACGGTTTAAGTAACACGACTTTAGTTACAATTTTTGAGATGGAACGCACCGTTTGGTCCCATTGTGCGCCGCCCCGTGTAACTGACGCACTAGCTATCTAACGCCACCTCATCATACAATAGAGTAATATTTCATCGCACTTGAAGTCCTACCGCCGTGTAACTAACGTACCTGGTATCTTATGCCACCCCTCATGGCGTTTATACGTGGTAGAGCCATGCTGCAGTTATATTAGTAGTATAGTTGTAGTACGAATGGGTCGGCTCGACCGGGGAAGGACCACGCTCTCACAGAATACCAGCGTGAAATAGTAGCTTAATGCTGCTGTATTTCGTATGGTGAGTGTAGAGAACCAGAGACCCTTTTTACTGGAAACGAGGCATTCCATCTCAGTCCTCACGGGTGACAACGCATCTGCATTTTGATTTTTAATGGAGGATGGATGTAGATGTCTATGGGCCGCAGCAACCACTTACCATCAGGTGGACTGTGTGCTTGTTTGTCACCCTATTCTATAAAAAAAAATTGCGTCCGGTTGCTTTGTATCTGACACACCTGGTATCTTATACAATCTTACCATCGATTAAACTAATAAATTGTCTCACATAAAGTAGAGAAATAATATTTCTTTCGATGCAGTTTCTATGAGGTTATATATTATATAATTTTATTGTATATGATAATTATCAAATTAAGTATATCATTTTATCATCTCATAACAACTGCGTCCGACCGTCGTGAAACATACCTACGTACCTGCTATCTTACACATCTCAGCATAGAATAAGAGTAATATGTCGTCTCTCTCGATCACTGCTACCTCCGACCGACTTGACACTGACGCCGCTATCTTAACCGTCTCTTTAACAGCTGAACGCATGTGATGACTTGCTAGCTAAATGCAGCCAGTAGTGTTGTTGCAATGATGCTAGTTACACTAGTTGCGATAAGTGCACCATGTCGGCTCAGTCATACACTGTGCTGTGTGACAGTAGCACGTGTCGCACTGACATGATAGTAATTTATATGGAGATGGACACCCACCAACGCGGTCATATACGTAACGAACTAGCGTTACGTGTTACGTGATTCGCGTGTGACATGTGACTATGATGCATGTGATAGTAGTGCGTTTCGCCTTGCATCGACGTATTTCTATGTCAAATAATATGTTATGTTATGGTTATGCTAGTCGACGGTTCAATTTACATATTAATTTAGAAAACATGTTGATGTTAAGAAAGGCCTTTATAAATGCTGATTTAAAAATAATTTTGTAAATTTTTAAATCTTATAAATACTGATGATACCTTTTAGGCCGTTCACATATATTCGGAATTCTGTTTCGAGATTTCGAACGCAGCAAATTCATATAAAATCAAAGACCTATCACACATGTACATTCCGAAACGGAATTCCGAGTGTAGGTAGCCGGCCTTAAACACCTTATAAATATGTCTTCGTTTCTGTTAATAAAACAGTTTTAGTATAGACAATACTTTTACAACTTTTAAAGATATACTTAACTATTTTCTCGAATTTTAGCAATAAAGCTTGTCTTCTAATTCAAATTACATTCTAATTTAAATCAGACTTTAATAGTATTTTGAAGTATTGTCAAGTGAAAGTAAAAAAAAATATGTACATGCGTAAATATTTGAATGTAATTTGAGTGTAAATAATTATTCTATTTGATTCTGCAATCTGTAAAGTAACTGTGATTAAAATATTAAAGTTTATTACTGGTTTTCAGATCAAGAAATCCGATTTTATAAACGTTATGTTAATAATAATATTATGTACTTTATACTTGCCATATCTTGTGTATAAATACTACTGTATTAAAATAAGAGATAAAAATTATGTAGGTAGAAAACTGCTCATATATATATGAGTAAGACAATGTGGTCCAGCGTGCCAAATTCTGTAAGATCTTATATTTAGACATAAGGTTGATCTCAACATTGTAAATATTATATTAATGTCAAAATGTTTATAGCCATATAAAAAAGTATTTTGTAGCCATACCAGATAATTTATAATTCTTAATATCATTCTTGTTTATATATTTTTTTATCAATCATGTTACTGTAATAGACCACAGCATCACATCTATAGCTACGTTATTCTTTTTCTCTTAAGGAAATTAATACAAAAATGTAACATATTTACTATGAGACAATTGATTAAAATTAAAAAAAAACCTGTTAGCGTCGCAAAGCTTTCATATGAGTGCTTCCAATATTATATCTTGACAAAATATTTTATTTATGAATAAGCAACACAAAAATAAAGTGTTAAAGATAAAATTTCTATTAAATTTATAAATATTAAAGCTTTATTCTGAGCATATATATTGTATTAATATATATCTGTACAAATGTTTATTATAGATATTGATTTGTGATATAGAATACAACGAGTATAATTTATAATCAAGTGCCTATTGTACATAACATTCAGAAATTATAGATCGAAGAACATATTATATTGTTTTATAAAATAAGTGCAAAGCAGTTAAATAAAATTGTTTTACAATAAACATTGTTTTTTTTTATGCCAAATAAAAATATTTAAGCAAACCGAAACTAACATAAATAAGTAGGTATAGATGTAATACATAAACGTTGACATTCTTAAGATAAACATTTGTTTTCTATGTAACATCTATAAATGGTAAAGTAATACAAATAATATTATAATGACGAACACCAGCGTTGTTATCCAGAATAAAAACCAACCAAGTGCGTGTCAGGCTTCACACAACGTAGGGTTCCGTAGTTGCCCGTATACGTTGCCCATAATACGTGAACTTAGAAGGGGAAGGGGACCCTTCTTGATACTGTGAGCTTATTAACCCCGGATTGAACGCTATAACGACTGAAATTTTCCCAAACAGGACGATGGTAACTGTACTTTTTCCAAGCAAACTTACAGAGAGTGGTATTCAAAAAAGATTTTAAAAACTTTGATTTTGATAATAATGCAACGTATATCAAATCATTCACATGCCAGGCTCGTACAAAAATTGTCCTAGTTCCTAATCCATCTATTAGTTCCCGGCAGCCTCTACAACGACCGCCTTAAACTATACTAAAAGTCGCCCGAGTAAACTTAGAGTACTACCACGAGTGAAACTGTAGGCTGGTAGGTAGTAACTACTAACTAAAAAATAAGCTTTTTTTTTTGCGCCCGAAGCAATTAAAGGGCTACCCTATACGTAGGGAGGCGGAAAATGCATTACGCATACCACGATAGCCGGTCTATCGTGGTTATGAGGGGCTCACTGTCCTACCGGGGACCCTAAGTGATACCTTCTAAAAACCGCCTTTGGAGACAGGCAGCCGGCTGATCAAGCTGTATTGTGCCTTATCATGAGCGACCCTCTTTTGGAAAAGGGGCGCAGGCGGCTAAGTGCCGCTGAGGGAGTGCCTACGAAGGCAAATTAATGTTAGTTATTACAATAATTTAATTTAATTAGAGTTGGCCTGAGCCGCCAGGAGACAGTTCAGGTCGTTTGACAGTTTATTAGGCGGGTCCGAGAGAGAGTTTCTCGGCCTGCGGACACGATAGCGAGAGGGGGGTGGGGCTGCATAAGAGGCTGCCTCACGAATTAAATGGTTTGGGTGCGACTCTGAGGCTTTGAAGAAGTTCTCAGAGAGTTTTTTAAAAAAATTGTTGAATTGTTGGGAGCTCTAAGTCCCGATGAAGGTCGGCATTACGGACGTACCAAGGTGCGTTCGCAGCTCAACGACAGAAGAGGTTCTGAACTATTTGGAGTTCATTTAAAATTTTAGGGTTTGCGTGGGCAAAGACGGGGCCCGCGTAGGACATGACTGGTCGTATACAGACCTTGTAAAGGGTACGCTTGTTTCGAAGGGACATTTTACTGTGTCGGCCCAACATACTGTTGAGCCTACTCAGATAAAATCGTGCGTGACGGGTTACTCTTTTGACGTGGGGCTTGAAAGTGAGCCCTGTGTCTAGAGTGACACCTAAATATTTGGCGGACGTATGCCAGGGGACAGGGGTCCCTAGCATACGTATTGGTGGAGTGTTTTTGAGACGGCGTCGTTTATAATCGAAGTGAACTGCGGAGCTCTTCTCCGGGTTCACATCGATGCGCCATTTTTTGAACCAAGCTCCTAGGTCATCAACTGACTTTTGGATCTTGTTCCGTATGAAGGGTAGTGAGACACCTTTCCAGTAGATGGCAGTGTCGTCTGCGAAGAGGGAGAGTTGAACACCTTTCGACGGGATGGGAATGTCGTTGGTGAACAGGATGTACAGCAGAGGAGCAAGTACTGAGCCCTGAGGGACACCAGCCTTGATAGTTCGCTGTGAAGAAAGCGTGCCTTCGTGTCTAAAACGAAAGGTACGATGTTTTAAATAGGAGGCCACGAGACGAACTAGACGATCGGGGAGACCTATTTTGTAGAGCTTGTAGATGAGGCCTGTGTGCCAGACTCTATCGAAAGCTTTAGCTATATCGAAAAAGACCGCGATGGTCTTATGACGACGAGGATAGAAACCGCTGAGGATATATTCCACAATGCGGTGAACTTGTTGGGGACATGAGTGTTTGGCTCGGAAACCGAATTGATGGGGAATGATAAGAGGGTCGCCGTCTGTGGGAAACAGATAGCGCCTCATACGCGTTTGGATGACTCTTTCGAAGAGCTTGCCTATTACCTTGAGGAGGCTAATGGGGCGATGGCTGGAGGGGGAGGTTGAGAGGCTTGCCTGGCTTGGGAATTCCAATCACAGTAGCCTCTTTCCACGTAGTGGGGAAATAACTGAGGTTGAAGCAGGCGTTGAAGATAATAGATAAAAAGGTTAACACCTGCTCAGGAAAGTGTTTTAGGGCTTGGTTGGAGATGCCATCCGCGCCCGGAGCCTTTTTGGGCTTAAGTCCTTTGATGAGGGATGAAATCTCATCATTGGACACAGAGATAGGTTCGGAGGCCGTAGGGGGTGAGTTCCGGCGGTGGACCTCATCCTCCACTGCCTGGACGTGAGAGGGGTCGACGGGTTGAGAACTAGGAGAGCATTGAGCGGCAATGCTATCTGCAAAGCACTCAGCCTTTTCCTCGTCCTCGAAGGCAACCGTGCCGTCGGGACGGGAGAGAGTGAGTGTGGGTGCGGGAGTGTGGGTGATAGCGTCTATGCGGAGGGCTCTAGCCATCTGATAGTACGCTGTGTAAGATGGAGAGATATTCTCCATGAGCTTACTCTTTTCGAGGTCTCGAAATTCAGAGAGGCGGAAGCGGAGTTCTCGTTGAAGACGATTGGCCGCGCGCCTATATTCGGGGGTGGGATATTTTGCTGCTCTCCGGAAAGCAGCTTTTTTTGGCTTTTAATAATAGATAGGTTGCTAATATGTAGGGGAAGCCCACTATTGTTAGCAACCGGGACGACCCTTTCGTTCTCCTTAAGGGAGGATTTAATAAGGGTGGAGAGTGAATCGACCGCGGTGTCGATTTTTTCGGGACTATCTAAGTCCTACGGTAGGGAGAGTCCTGTGAGTCCAAAGCTTTAGCTAGGGACTCCTTGAATCCCTTCCAGTTAGTGAAGGTTTTCGTGTGTGTTGGGGGAGGTGGCTGATGGCCAAGAATGAGGGAGACCGGTCGGTGATCTGATCCTAGATCGTCTAGTGTCTCGATTGCTCTGAGGTTGAGAGAAACTCCTTGGAGTAACGCAAAATCTAACACATCGGGGGCGTGATCGGTGTTATCCGGAAAGTGAGTAACACCGAGAGGACTATGGACGGTAATATCAAGAGACTGCGTGATATCGAGCAGTATCTTGCCACTTGGGGACGTAGTGCGGCATGTCCATTCAGTATGCTTGGAGTTAAAATCTCCAAACATAATGACTGAATTGCCTAAAGATAAAATGGCCTCAAAATCTTTTTTGAGGGGATAGGTTCCTGAAGGGATGTAACAGGAGGCTATGAGGATGGACTGATGTCCAGTCATAGCTAGCCTGCATACCGTGGCTTTCATGTTGGTAAGCTGCGGAGTAGAAATGGGCGAGCAATGAAGTGTCTTCTTGTAATAGATGGCCGTTCCGCCGCCTCGGCGATCGGGTCTGTCGTTACGAAGAAGAGAGAAGTTTTTAATAGAAAGGCCTCTAGTGTCCTTAGCTTTGAGATTAGTTTCCTGTAGGAGGAGGAAATCGACTTCACGATTCCGAAGAAAGAGCTTAAGCTCTGGGAGGTTATTTCGCAAGCCGCGAATATTAAATGTTACAAGCGATAAACCCTTAGGTTTGATACGACCGTGAGATTTAGGTAAAGCGATTTGCTCAGTCATTGAAGTTAAGTTAATTAAGTTAACTTAACTTACAACGCTAGCAGAAGGTTATTGTGTTCTGCAAGAACGAGAAGGCGTTCTTGGGGGGACTTCGCCGCGCGCAGTTTGCGTGCTACTACGGTTATTTCCCTAACATCGATATTCCCAATAGCGGAATATAGCGTGTTGTAGTCGTCGGGTGTGGGCTCTGCTTCATGTGCGTACGAGGTTGTCCGCGGTGGGTCTGCCTTTTTGGGCCCCCAGGGAAAGACTGGAGGCTGCATTGGCTTGGAGAAGCCCGGAGGGGGCCGAATTATGCCCTGAGGGGGCCTAGGGGGACCCTGAGAGGGTCGAGAGAAGCCCTGGATGGGCTGAGAAAGGCCCTGACGGGGCCGTTGTTGGAGGGCCGGGAATGAGCGGTCATTCAACGGCGGTGGAGCTTGCCTACTGGGGCGAGGTTGAGGTGCGTGTGGGCAACCCCTGTAGTTAGCCGGGTGTCCTGTCTGGTTGCACAGGACACAGGCGGGCGGGGATTCGGCGTCTTTGGGCCGGGGACACTCTTTCGTGTTATGTGGTTCGAGGCACAAAAAATAAGCGCGTTCTTATGCAATATATAGAGAGGATCAGTCTCTTGGCGATCGATCCCCTCTGTCTATTGCATAAGAACGTAAAGCTATAGTTAGAGGCGATCGATCGACAGCTTTTTATAGGCATTGCTAGAGCCAGCTTCCGGAACTATCATCAGAGCAGCTATTTGGTACCATATTATTTATTGCATTGTCATCATCATTACAATTACAACCATTTACCAAGTCCATTGCTAAAGATAAGCCAAGGAACGCCATAAAACACGGGCGTAAGCTACCTGCATCTCTAACCAGGTCGTCACTTAATTTAGTGGGAGGCCGCCCTTGCCAGTTTGAGGTTGCCATTAGAGAATCTTTCCACTTCATAGGTTATCGGTTCTTCGAGCTTTATTGTCGGTATTTTGCCACTTCAGTGTACTAATTCATTGGGCAATATCGGTTATTCAGGTTTGACTACGGATTCAACCACGCAAAGAAACCTCATTCAATAGCTCGCTGGCGAGCAAGTTACGACATATCACGTTTTAAATCTTAAACACATCTCAACTTCAAAAGTTGAGATGTGTTGTAATCTTCCGAACGCTGCCCAGTACTTAGATCCATCGATTGACCTCTCGGTCGAACCTGGACTTACGTAGTCGAACAATAACGCTAACATTTTTTTTATAGGAGACGCAAACAAGCATACGGCTCACCTGATGGTAAGTGATTACCGCCGCCCATAAAAAACTGTAACACATGATGAATTGCAGATGTGATGCCGGTCTTTTAAAAAGCAGTAGGCTCCATTCTTGAAGGTCTCTAAATAGTATCAGTCCGGAAAGATCTCTGGTGGTAGTCAATTCCACAAGGAAGTTGTGCGAGGAAGAAAACTTCTTTTAAATCGCTTAGTGGAGGACCGCCAGTCATCCAGATGGCATGGATGGTATCGCGAGTTTTGTCGCGATGTGCGATGGTGAAATTGTGCGGCTGGAATTAGTCCGAATAAATTCCTCAGAGCACTCCCCGTGGTAGATGCGATTATGTTGACACTTAGGTGAAGTTTTTAGTTACACGGTGCCATTTAATTAAAAAAGTTAGTTTTAAATAAAAGTTTACCATTTTCTACACAAAATAATGCGTTAGTGGTTAGTTCTTAAATTTTTTGCCCATTTTTAAATCTTTTTATTTTTCTACCTTTATGAATATCTGTGGTTTGTTTATTTAATTTTTATTTATCTTATTATCATTACAGCCCTTCACAAGTACACTGCTGAACATAGGCCTCCCCTTCCGTCTTACCAGATCGTCACTCCATCTAGTGGGGGATCGTCCTACACTTCGCCCTGTACGCGCCTACCACTCGAGAACCTTTTTTCTACATCGGTTGTCGGTTCTTCGAGCTTATATGGCCGGCCCATTGCCACTTCAGCTTACTAATCCGTTGGACTATGTCGATCATTCTGATTCTACTGCGGATATCCTCATTTTCTAAGTTTATCACGCAGAGAAACCCCGAGCATAGCCCTTTCTATAGTTCGCTGAGCAACCTTGAGCATTCTCACACGGCTAGCAGAGAAGGACCACGTCTCAGATCCATAAGTCATCACTGGCAACACACACTGGTTGTACAATCTCGTTTTCAGATTTTGAGGTATACGTGACGTGAAGATGTGTCGTAATTTCGCGAATGGAGAAGATAACCATTTTTTGATTTATATGCCAAAAAATTCTACAAAAAATTACGAGAATAACTGTGTTTTTAATTTTTTTCTATCTTCAAAACTGACCGAGATATAAAGGCGCAAAGTTAACATTTTCGGTCTAAGCCGCGGGCCGAGCGCGACATCGTTGATGACGTCACGATTTCCATCTTCGTGCGAGCGACCCGACGCGTACTTAGAAAATCAAAAGATTTACACCAATTTACTCGAATTTGCCCGTCGCGCTCGGATGTACTTGCTATCTATTTTTAACAAGACACATTTACAACATCTATAAATATTGTGCTGTGCCTCAATGAAAAAATACGGCCACAAAAACACCTGAAAAGTTGTTTTTTAATGTGCCTTGAAACCCTACCATCAGAAATAAATGAACAAATGCTATGAGAAGAGCACATCCTTTAGGACCAAACACGGTAGCATATTTTGTGAGGCTCATTTTGATGTAAGTATTCAAATAATAATAACCTTCACATGATAGCTCTTGGTTATTGCTAGTATATGCTTTCTATTAGGCATGGTAGGTACCTACTCGAGTCGCAGTGATTAAGTAACTAACGATTCATTGAACCTTTCCACGCTTAATGATCATTATAATTTCAAGAAGAAACAATACCTAATACCCAGATATTTAACTAAAACTACTTCAGTGTAAATAAACATCCAAACTTGGGTAAAGTACCTATGTAATGTAGATAAGTCAATGACCTGTCGTGAGTTCGTAAGTTTAGATACCTACCCGTTTGCAGCAAATTTTAAAATGTTTATAATGCATATAAAGGTTAAAATATGGAATATGTTAACAACCTTTTTTATATTTTTACGATATTTCGAGCAAAAACTAAACACATCGCAGAGCTGTTCAACCTTCATACTTTGCGGGCCGCAAATAATGGAAGAAGTTTGATTATGAAGTGGAGCACTTAAAAATTTTTTTCGTGTTGTCCTATTTTTATATATTACATAGTTGGTATATTTTAAATATTGATGGAATCCAAATTACGAGGTTCCTTATTTTTTTTATAGAATTTAAATAAGTTTGTATTTTGTTCTAGGTCGAAAACGATATGGAAAACTACGTGAAGTACAAACTAGTTGGTGGTCCCCTCAAACTTAAAAAAGATGTTTTGCCTCACAAGTTTGCTTGTCAAAATCGGTGTACAGAAAAACCACAAAGATCTTTACTATCAAAACTAAATGCCAAATCTAGGTCAGAAACAGTTGCGACATGCGATTACCACTACTTCACAAGAAATTGAGCATATACAATATGTAACGTAATTAACGCACACCCTCAGACACCCCAATTAGTATATTATGTTATAATCATAATATATGCACTGAATTTTTAGTTAAACATTTTTATGCACTGATTATTTATCAAATTAGTTATACTAATTCCGGAAGAATGTTGTGGTCACAGTACAAATCCACGAACGCAAAGACTTGCTTGAAATAAAGTTCATTTTTCTTTATTTTTATTGAATGACAGAATTACTAATAATACAAATAAAACTGCATTGTTAAAAGTCTTATTGCCTTAAGTTACGGTCCATTTCAGTTTGTTTTGACTGTACAGATTTAGTGTGACTGTAATTTACGTAGTTTTAATTATTTTTGGGATAAAAAATTACCTATATTAAAAATGATAGGAATCGATTCAGTAAACGATTCTGAACAAACTACTTTCTCAAAGTGCGTTAATTATGTTACATGTAACGGGTGGGCCAGAAAGGAGTACGATTTTAAAAACACTCTTGCGTTTGAAGCTTTAGAGAGGGGACTGCGCGGGTGGTGGGGTTAAGTAGCTCGGTTCTCGGAAATTTAGTCGCGATGGATCACTTCACGGGAGCGCAACGTGCTTTCTGCGTTAAACATTATTATAAAAATCACGATTCGTGCGCTATTGTTCGGCGTTTATTTCGACGTGAGTTTGGATTACATGACCTAAATCAGTGTCCGAAGGAAAGCGTGATTCGATCCTGGGTCAGAAAGTTCGAAGCTACTGGTTCAACTCTCAAACAGAAGCCTGCGGGACGCCCAAGGTCAACAAAAACGAAAGACACAATTGAACAAGTTAGAGCTTCAGTTCAACGTAATCCTGTTCTATCGACTCGAAAGCGTTCAGCCGAACTTGTGGTGTCCAGAATATCTTTGCGTCGCATTTTGTTGAAAGATCTGAAATTGCATCCGTATAAAATTCAACTTGTGCAGAAATTACAGCCAAATGATCAAATTTTAAGGAGAGCTTTTGTTGAAACGATGCTGGAACGCTTTCAGAGTTTCAACAATATTCTGTTCTCCGACGAAGCCCATTTTCACATAAATGGGCAGGTGAATAAACAGAATTGCCGTTACTGGGCTGCAGAGAACCCACGTGCAAAACATCAAAAGCCTCTACATTCGCCGAAAGTAACCGTTTGGGCGGCCATGTCAGCGCACGGAATTATCGGACCCCACTTCTTCGAAAATCGACAAGGCCAATCTGTCACTGTAAATTCTGACCGATACATAGCCATGTTAAGGGATTTTTTCTTTCCACAACTGCAACAATTTGAAGCCTATAATCGTGCGACATGGTTTCAACAAGATGGCGCGACATGCCACACAGCTAATGCCTCTTTGACGGTCGTAAACGAGATGTTTGGTGAGAAACTGATATCGCGCCGAGGTGACATTGAATGGCCTCCTAGAAGTCCGGATCTTACACCACAGGACTTTTTTTTGTGGGGATACCTAAAAAGTAGAGTCTACTCCAATAACCTAGCCACAATTGACCAGTTGAAGACCAATATCGGGAAAGAAATGGCAGATATTACCCGTGCAATGTACCAGCGAGTTTTTACCAATTTGAGGTTCAGATTCGAAGAATGTTTGCAGCGCGATGGTGCACATCTGGATGATGTTATTTTTAAGAAATGAATTTCCCAGATGTAAATTTTTGTAGAAATAAAAATTTGTATGTGAATTGTACTTAGTTTTTTTTTTAATGATTTTTTCAAATTCGCAATTCTTTCTGGCCCACCCTGTATATGTTGTCGATCCTGTTACTACTCTAGATGATAATATTGACATTGATCACTTGCCAGAAGAATATATAATTAACAACGCTGATACTCCCGCTACACAAAACAAAAAAATTCAAGTAAACCTAAAAAACAAAGTTTCACATAAAAGTACAGAAACCAAAGATAAATATGTTCGCCCAGTACAAGAGAATAAGAAACTTCTTCAATTTGATGTAGTAAGTTCTTCGAGCTATGAAGAAAAATCTTCACTTTCTAGATAAACTTGCAAACTTGCCGCTAGTGCCGGCCGGCCGCATGGAATCGATGACGTCACGCGCTACTCGCGGGCACGGGCGAAATTTTAAAAATGTACGTAAACTTTCCACGCTTATAACTTCGGTAATAGTGCACCGATCGATGTGAAATAAAAACTAGAATTATGTGTTTGGTTTAGACTTTTTACCTACGTACTCAAAAGTCTACTATTGTTACCTTCTCCATTGAACGCATAGACAGTTTTCACGATCTTATCTTTCGTATAGTTCACTGCATTGCAGTCTTCTAGGCATTGAAAACTGTTTATAACTCGAGCTGAAAAATGTCGGAACTTTGGTTTAGAGCACGAGGGGACTGACCGTTGACTTCATTAGACGAGACCTCTCCAACTTGATGTTTAGGTTCAGTGTGCCTCTAACCATTCTATGATCGCTACCAGTTTTCAAAGTTTTTTGAGACATCACTGAACAGTTATAGCCTGGTCGTCATAATAAAGTCAATCTCATTTTTGTCTCTCTTTTTTATAGGATAGGGTGACAAACGAGCACACAGTCCACCTGATGGTAAGTGGTTGCTGTGGCCCATAGACATCTACATTTATCTTCGATTACGAATCAAAATGCAGATGCGTTGTCACTAGTGAGGACTAAGATGGAATACCTCATTTCCAGTAAAAAGGTGCGGCGTTACCATAGCCGACCGAAAGCGAAACGAAGAGATTCGCAATATGGCAGGATTGAAAGATGACCTTATCACAAAAATTGATAGGGGCGTACTCCGATGGTTTGGGCACGTTGAGCGAATGAGTGAAGACCGAATGGTGAAGAACATATATAGCGCGAAAGTAAATATTAAAAGGTGTCGAGGTAGAACTTTCGAAGACCATGTGAGCAAATTACTCGAAGAGGGGAAGGTCAAGAGTACTCGGATACCTAGACGTGCATTTATGAAGAAGTAAATGAACATGAAAGAAGCGAAAGAGGTATGTAAGGCTCGTGACACTTGGCGATCTGTTCTCTCTGGCTACCCCGTTAGGGATTGTGCGTGAAGATAAGTAAGTAACAGTAAAAAGGGTCTTCGGTTCTCTACACTCACCATACGAAACACAGCAGCATCAAGCTATCATTTTACGCTGGTATTCTCTGTGAGAGCGTGTTCCTTCCCCGGTCGAGCCGACCCATTTGTGCTATAACTATACTACTAATATAACTGCAGCATGGCTCTACCACGTATAACTGACAGACTGAGGACCGTCTCTTCATAAGTCTCATCATGGAGAGATGTTTGCCATAGTTGTCACGCTTGGCGAGCGGGTTGGCAACCACAGTATTTTTGTTGTACAATTGCTGCTATCAGGAAGATGCTGCTGCCCATCTCCTGCCTGTCTCCCTCTACCGCCTCTTACGACACCCGCGGGAAGATACGGGGTAGTGGAGATTTTTAACCGACACTACATAGCAAAAATATTTCCACTTAATATAAAATTTAACTAATAGTACAGAAAGAAAAATTAACCTTTACATTTTTCGAACAAATTAATTTCTCCGCTATGAAATGTCATATATGAGGATGCCCTCATTTGTCTTGGGCAAACATATTCTTCAACAACTTCGAGCACAGTATCCGCAACAACTGTCGGCATAGTGTGTGGCGGCGCTGTCGTCGCGCTACAATCGATAGGTACGAACCGAAGCCTAAATCACGTTAACGAAGTTTCCCAAGTACTCAGATATCCATACAATACTATATGTAATTACATACATAATAGAACGGGGAAGTGGGCGGACCCCATGTAGCCACTAAAATGTCACTAATACGTCAATTCACACGTATCCAAATTTCGCATGCAAATTATTTAGAAAATGCCAAATTGCACGCTATTTACAAATAAATATGTATTAAAATCTGTCTGTCAACACAGTGAATCGGGTTTGTAGTGGTGATAATACGACGTAATTGCTTGTATGTGTGCTCCCGGCGACGCCGAATCTCGTACAAAATAACGTTGACAAAAATTCTATTGTGTATTCTATGCAGATATCCATAAAATAGCAACCTTTGAGTCTCAAAGATAGCTACGTACCAACAAATGGAGCGTTGCCCTCCCTGTGCTGAACACTGACCGGTAGGAGATCTCACACATTAAATGAACGTTAAATAAAACATGAAATAAAACACAAAGAAAATAATATAGCATTTATTTATTGAAAAATCACAACTGATACCACATAGAAAATCTACTCGGCACGGTTTTTAACTCTTAACTATGTATTTAATAATATCACATAAACACTTATAATTTGATAGACTATATACATAGACAATTATAATTTCGTTTTTGGTACCATCTGAATATTGATAACTGTAATCCCAGTTGAATATAAATAAAAACTTAAATGTTTCTTTTGAGTACATAAATAAAATATTTAAACAACAATATTAAAATTGTGAGCAATTAAAACATACAATATATACAAGTAGTAATACTAAAAACATTTAGTCAACCGTAAAAAAATTAAATTAATACTCCATGTTTATACTAGACACATCAGCATCTTGTGTGCTTTTTTAAGAAACACAGACTCCTAAAATATGTTGTTTTGTGTCCCCTTTTTTTCCTATTAATATTAAATTTTAGAAAAGAGTATATTTGGAGAGGAATATTCGAATGTGTTTCGGTTTTTAAGGTATTTAATTTTATCTATCAAGACATTTTCTTTATATTAAAAATATTTTAAATAAATCATTCAATGACTCATTAGTATAAGTGTGATGCAATATCGAACTGAAACGTTTAGTTCTATTTAAAAGTAAATAGATATTTTACGTTATCTATTAGTGGTATTATTACACGAAAATCTTGCATACCAAAATATAAAATTTTTAAACAGGTACAATTAAATGTTTGTGATATGTAAAAGATATATAAGATAATTTAGTTATTAATAAATTTTCATTTCTTAGAAATAAATTTAATTTTGGAAACGCTTAATATATAAAAAAATCAGTACAATGGATTAAACATACTTATTAATTTATTCAAAGAATACCAGCATAAAATGCCATCATAATGCTGCTGTGTTTCATATAGTAAGACGTTCTCGTCTGCGGATCACCAGTGACTATTTTAATTTTTACTGACAGTCTATCTTGATCCTCGTGGGTGGCACGAAACTATTGTTCTAATATTTAATTGAGGGCCACATTATACACTTTCCATTAAATGGACTGTATTCGTTTGGCACCTTTTCTTGTATTAAAAAATGTATTGCATATTTCGCAGTTTTCAACCTTTTTTTTACGGAATACAAATGATCAGTTAACATTAAAAGGAAAATTATCATTAAATGTGGGCAGACGATTGTAATATTAAAGGTGGAGATAACATAAGTACCACGTATACACTTTGAAAAATAATTTGTTATTTTTAATTATTGAGTAAAATACAAAATAGACATTCGGTTTTTACTGCGAATTTACACCAACATACGTGCAATAAAGTTCAAGGAAGCGATTTAGAATCATATAAACTTTTATATCGTTGTAATATCTCTATAAACATACAAAACTATAAAAATAGTACTGAAACCACGGAACAGGAGAACAAAGTACTGCTCGTACCATATTCTAATGACGACGAACTTTTTTATATCAATTGACTGTCAATTAAATGACGCTGGCATAAGGTAATAAAATACATACCTACATGGTTATTTTTCAAAGAATAGCCAAGTTAAAAACTTAAGCAAATATATAAATAATGATATACCGTTATTGCAGTTTTTGAAAATACGAGTATTTACTCGCATATTCAAAAACCCCCTACTGTTATTTGAAATGATCAGATATAAGTAACAACTTTTTTGCCTACCGATCGACCCATAGAATACTATAATACATACATAATAGAACGGGGTAGTGGGCGGAGCCAGTGTAGTCAACACGAGATGTGTTTTGACGTTACAATCGTTTCCAAATTTCGCATGCAAATTATTTAGAAAATGCCAAATTGCACATTATTTACAAAAAAATATCTATTAAAATTTAAACGATTTTTTTGATGATGATCTTGAACATTAATCAAAAGTCTAAAATGTGTAAACTTAGTCTGTCAACACAGCGAATCGGGTTTGTATTAGTGATAATACTACGTAATTGATTGTATGTGTGCTCCCGGAGCCACCGATCCTCGTACAAAATAAGGTTGACAGCCATTCTATTGTGTATTATATAATTCTATGGATAGACCCTTACGATTGTGTACGTGAGCAGTAAAATCAGTTTAAATAATACACATAATCACACATTTTGAATTTAAATGATAAAAAGGACACAATGTTTTAGATTTTTTTAAATTAATTTTTTCTCACCATTTGCCTATATTACTTATTCTGAAACCTCTTTGCAGATTTGGCCGGTTATTATGAAATAACCCTGTATACTAAGGTATATAAGATATATTCAGTAAGCTGAAAACTTCACTTTAACCATCATGTAATGTTGATACATTACATTACATGATGGTTAAAGTGAAGTTGTTGCCTTTGATGTCTCGAAGGCCTTTGACCAGGTTTAGCTAGTCGGCGGGTCTTCACCTCTTTGTTGCTGATATTCAACGCATTTGAACCAAGTGATTTGCTCAGTCTTTCGTACGTATAATAAAATAGTAAAATAATCTTTCCGTTCTATCACAATGTGGGTGTCTTCAAGACAAGAGTGAATAAGCTTTTGTAGCCTTATGTCAGTGAAGAAGCTTTTGTAGCATTTTTATGTAACAGCAATAGATTCGTCGCAATTCTTACGTCACTTAGCCTCATTTAATAATTACATTAAATTATAAAATAAAGGCAAATTTCATTATGCTACAGTAATGTAGAGATATACAAAAGTGTAGTTAAATTCAGCTGTAAACTTGTGTACGTACTGTAAACCATGATAATCCAAAAAAGATGAGAAAGGCTTTCGAATATTTTGAAGATTTAAAAATGTATTGAAATTTAAGATGTTAAATGAGGTAATCGAAAAATTATTTCGTTTAGGAACGAATTAATTTAGCAATTGAGATCTAATTAAACAAAAATATATTTATTACGACAAAACCGATCGATTTAACAGAGTATTTTTCTCTTTGAGTCGCTTACTTTAAATAGCATTAAATATATATTTTTTTTATAGATGATTGGGCAATGATGCATGCGGTTCACCTGATGGTAAGTGACTACCGCCGCCCACGAAAAACTGCAACACCAGGGGAATTTAAGGTGCGTTGCCGACCTTTAAGAAAGGAGTAATCTTATGATTTAGTAATAATATTAATTAAAAATGAGCCTTAGATCAGCCTTCTTATATTTCAAGATTTCTTTCACGTATATTTTGAATTTATTAAAATATTAGGAATGATATTTTGTTCAAGAAACCACTACTTATATAAATAACTGAATTATTTATAATGTAACCGGATTTAAATTATTAGCGGTTTTGACAGAAATTCACATGTAACACAATATGACAGTCTATTGCCCAAATATTCATACGCTACTCAATTTTAAGGCGATACCCCGAACAAAACCTCGCGATAGTGCGTTTTTCAGAAACTATTATCTCATTAGTTATGAGATATAAACTACATCTAAGGGCACATTATTAATGTTCGATATCCTATCATCACATTCCACGTTCTAATTTGTTTTATGTGTTATAAATACATTTAAAATCAACCTTTAAAAATGACTAAAATTATTGATTACATGCATCTGTCGCTAAAGTCAACGCTTAATCATTTGAGGATTACACTAATGGGAAGATAATTTAAAAATCTATATTATTCACGTTTTATTCAATTTCTTAAGTTCGCTTCCATTTTTTAATTGAAATAATTCTATATATATATATATATATATCATAATGGATGTGGACATAAGGGGGTGTTTTTTTTTTTTTATTTCTATATGAATTAAAAATTTGGGCGTATTTCTTACACGATATATTGTAGCGAGAGCGCGTGGATTGTATAGGACCGAGGGCTCAAGGTCGTTCGCTAGGAGTAGCGCCTTAAGTTGCCGTTAAATCTTGTGCTGTCTCTATCACTTTAAGTCAAAATGACTGTGATACCACGATACTTAAGGACATATTAAAATTGAGTATCGTTTGAGTATTTCGCTATATCACTAATAAAATCAGCTAAATCGTTTAAGTTACTTTAGAGATCAGATTACGTTATTGATAAAAGAAAAAAAGTCTTTTATATCGTTGCACACCTCCTTTTTTTGAAGTCGATTAAAAATAATAATTTAATGGCGTAAAATTTTGTGTTCGTTCTAAAAAATATCACTATGCAATTTGCAAAAAATGCTTAAATTAAATATTATTTACAAATGAATGCACTTTTAACAATTACTTTAAGATAGTGAAAAATATTTTAGTCTGTTTAAAACTTTTATTATTAATATCAAATATTTATTTTTAAGTTTTTTGAAATACGATAAGATTTTCTACTAACAGAAATTGGTAAATTGATTAAACTTTAAATTTATAATTTCTAAAAATTTCAACAAAGTTATAAAGTTAAACCCTATTTTTCTCCTAAATTCAGGTTTATGTAAATATTGTATTATTAAAACAGCTTTCCCACGGATTTATTGTCGGAATACTTGTCATTTAGAGGAAGCCTCAGACCAACAAATAAAGATTGAATGACACAAAAACTATGCTCAACTTATTGTCAGAACATGCAATTACGCGTATAGCATCTAAAATCATTTGCAGTGAACAACATGGTTTAGATGCATAGTGTGCGTCGAGCAGTGGAGTCACTTGAAATGAATACAGCTCTACGTCTATCTTTATATGTTGGTCTGAGGAAGAAGCTCGGACATTGAAGATAACATTATATCGAGTCATCGAATGTAGAAAAACTTTCAGTAGCAGTAACATTATTTGCAAATTTTTAAAAGGAGTCTTTAAATATGCGATTTCTACACTATAACATGTATGTAAATAACAACACTGTAGATACTAGCAACTGTATACATTTCATACATTACAGAATTTTAACTAAAATACATGAAGTAGTATTCATAATACTTCCATAAATAAATATACATAGGCCAGTATCCACCTTTTCGTTGTTGCCTTACCATGCATTCTCGCACGCATTCTAGCATAAACGCTTTGCTCCATCGTCTGTCATGCGTACAACGAAGGAGTGGAATAAATGATGACAGCATCTGTCTTTCCATCCGATTACAATGTGGGTGTTTTCAAGGCAAGAGTTAATAGGCTTTTGTTAAGGCGATTCCCCGACCAAAACCTTGCGATAGTGCGTTTTTCAGAGACTATTATCTCATTAGTTATGACAAATAAACCAAATTTCAAAGCACATTACTAATGTTCGATATCCTATCATTGGTTTTTATGTGTTATAAATACATTTAAAATCAACTTTAAAAAATGACTAAAATTATTGATTACATGCATCTGTTGCTTTTAGTTAAAGGCAACGCTCTAATCATTTGAGGATTATAATATTGGATAGATAATTTCAAAATCTATATTATTCACGTTTTATTTAATTTCTTAACTTTGCTTTTCTTTTTTATTGAGTTAATTCCAAAATTGGGGCGTATTTCTTACGCGTTATATTGTAGCGATAGCGCGTGGATTGTATAGGACCTAACGCTCAATGTCGTTCGCTATGGGTAACGCCTTAAGTCAGTGCGCTTTATCATCTTAGGCTATATCACCACCGACCACCAGGTTGGGTTGTAACTTAGCGCTGGCTTTGAATAGTAAAAAAAACATGAAACACTCAATTTATAGCACAAATCTTAAATAAGGTCCTGTTAAATGTAAATACAATTAAATATTAAATTCATAAGTGAAATGGCTTAATTTGAATGGAGGAGGACTAATGTCTTTCACAAAAAATAATACCATTAACCACCATTAATAATCATTAAATACGTAATAAAGGTAACATTCTACAATATTATATTAAAATAAATATTTGTAAATACGTTTTACATCTACAACAGCGAAGGTAATATTTAAATATTTAAAAATAAAACACTATTACAATAACATATATTTTTGTACAATCTCTTTTTGTTTTTGACGCCACGTTATGATAATTGTTACAGCGACAGTCTTTTGTTTATATTTTTATGTGCACAAATTACTTGTCATGAAATTTGAACATAATGAATATAATATACTTTAATTACATACACAGATATTACTTTGTTTTCACTTAAAAATACTGAACACTGAAAAGGTTCTTCATAATGTTAAGTCGTTTTTCCAAGAAAAAAAAAACAGAAGAATTTCAAAAGACTGTCAACTATGTAACATAATATTATTATAACACATCACAAGCGTTTATTTTTTTATTATCTATATTATACATTCTATAATTTTATACTACTCTACCCTCTTAGTTACATTGACAGTACAATTAAATGCGAAGCTCACTGAAGGAATACTAATAATTTTCACTTTATTTAACAGTCAGTGATCTTTAATAGTTCAAGTGATATAAGTGATTTAAGTTTCTTTTTGTGTGTAGTGAATACATTAAAGAAACAAGAATCATTAGCACAATATACCGAAGATGCACAAACAGCGGCGTGAAAACGTCGATTAAAAAAGAGCACAAATGGAATTTGTGCGCCTATTTTAAATAAATGCGGATTCGATGTGCGAATTTTCAAAATGCCGAAGTGCTCTTTGCAAAACTGCAAAAACAATCACGAGTACAACTGTAGATTTTTTGTGATACTAAATACAAGGGGTTGCAATCAATTTCATTTTATTTCTTTCTAAATGTATTAAGCGACTGATGTATTAATAGTTATTTGATTAACATGACTATTTTTGCTTGTAACTATTTTATGGAGTGTAAGATATGTTTGTTATTTTATCTTTTAGTATGTTCAATTTTACCTGCTGCTTTTTTAATGCTTTAAAGAGATATGGCGTTAAAAATGTATGGCATTTAATGTATTATACTCAACCAAATCTAAGAAATACCTTTTGACAACCGTCACACTTATTGGACTAGGCGTGCCAAACAAAATATCGGTACACATACAATATTCGATTCTTAGGAAAAATCGATATCGATTCTAATCATTTACAGTTTTTTTTTTTTAGAATAATACCAGAAAAAATAAGAAACGGATAATTTAGATCACTTGCTTAAAAAGAGTCCAGTATATAACTTGTCAAGGTTTTCTGTATCAAATAGCAGAACGACAAAACAACAACATTGACCACTCCCACAAATGTGTTGATTTTTGTGGAAAAAAACTTGCTAAAGTCAACGAATATGGAAGAATCAGTCCAAAAAGCTATACCCAAGTCACAAAATCACAAAAGTACGCACAGTAAGCTCCCAAAATTGGGGGATATTAAAATTATGTACATCGTGATTCTTTCAGCGTGGCCTTGGGTATAAGTTTATTACCTACACAAATTTAATGAAAAAAATTGAACTTGTTTTATTCATGATTCATATAATTTAAGCAACTTTAAAAATATTCGCTTAACAATGAATTTTAATCACCCAAACACTACGGTAAGCTACATAGCGACCTATCATTGAAACAACGTCAAGCATAAAAGTTGACTCTGGTAAAAATTTTTATATTTTGATTTTTTGAAAGATTCTTACTTGAATTAGTGATAAAGAAATATACATGTTACAATTAAATACATATTACTTCATAATTATTGAGACTTATGTTATTTTTAATCGTGTGAGTACGCTTGTACAAAGTTATTGCGGAATGCTTAATGTGAAACGTCAAAAGGTATATCTTAGATTTGGCTGAGTATAAACATGATATTGGTCCAATAAGATTATATTATTTAGGTACAAATTGTGATGATGATTTCTCCTTGAAAGTTTAAGGACATAGTTCATTTAATGTACTTGCAAGCAAATAGATTTCAGTTCTGTTTTATTCATATCTGATCTAAAGATTGAGCGTTAAGATCGAATGTAAATTTTGTCGCAGGTCGAAGAGTCGAAAGCCGGAAACGATGTTTGTGTTGGACTAATGACACATGATCATCGATCCTCATGCAAAGTTGCACATTAAAAAACTTTTGACCAAGAGCGATGCGCCTAGATCGCGAACATTTATTCAGAGATGTTTGTGTTACCCGTTCATTCAAACTGCACGGGCGTGGGTGTCATGAGGTCGATCGCGATGTCCTCCATGTTGGGCAGTACCAGCACTTTTTCGAACTCCTTTGTGAGCTTTTGCTCGATCCAGTTGGTGATGTGGGCGAAACGAACTGCGCGGGCACCCACAGCCGGCCTAGCTCGGAGCGCCAGTTGTGGGTTCGTGCGGAAACTGTACGAGAACATATCGCTAATAAATAATACATATTTATTTACACCATTATTTTGTTCCTTGGGAAAACGCTTTAAGTATACCTGACCTCGCAAGGGCAAGGACGGATATTGTATTAAGTGCACAGGTAGGTTAGCACTACCTCAAACACCTGTCAATAATAGAAGGTCTGATAAGGTGAATGAGACTATGTAGCAGACTTGCATGTTACAGAATCAGAAGTCAAAGCGAAATTAAACATTCCATCAAACAGACAACTGCTATGCTGGCCGTCTGTAAACTATATAGTCAGTTTTTTTAACAAACGAGTACTGAGTATGTCTCTCGCACGTTTTCGATATTGACAGAGTGAGATGGGTCATTGTTAGGGCTGGGGCCCTTGCCTTTGTTCTTGGTTTTGCAATTGTAAAGGCCAGTTCACATTGAATACGTCTAAAAATTTTTGTAGAAATATATATACAGAATGGGTCCCACATATATGCAATAAATGAAACCACAAGTAATACTAGTCCGTAGAAGTGTAGAAAAATTAAATATTAAATTAAAACCCGTAAAATAAAAAAGTGAAATTTTCAAACAAAATAAATATTAAAATAAATTCAGTAAAAGTGACAACGTACCTTGACCCCTTGGAAGAGTGACAACGTTGCACGCGGGTGGCACGCCGACAAAAGACACCGCTGTCGATATGTCGCAATACCAATAGTTTGCACTGCGTGGCAACGTCGCTTTTTAATGTTCAAGGATTCAAGTTCATTGAATCATTGACTTAGTGACCCAATTCTATAGAGTGTTCAAATTTGCTTAAAATTAAAACTCTACTTTTTGACCTAATTACTGGACCGATTACGTTCATTTTTTGTATATCGTCAGCAAAGGCGATAACAAGTATATGGTTTATTTATGCATATATGTGGGACCCATTCTGTATATGTATATATGTGTGTGTATATATAAATAATTATAAATAAATAACAATAAAATAATATTGGGTATAGTACAAATATATTATGCACAAGAACTTATAAATAAAATAATTATTATAAAATTCTTGTAATATTAACAACTATTTTGACGCCATAAAGCTATATTCGGCCTTTCTACTAAAATACTGTTTCTACCTCTTTTGTTGAAGGGTAAACTATTTTTTTTATTATTTTGTACAATGTCCATCTTGACATGACGGGGAATCAGAATGTTCCTTTATAATGTTCAGGATTTTCTCTAATGTAGGCATTTCATTTTGAAAATAAAATTTGTGCACCACATTTTGAAGAGCGCTTTTCGTAAAATCATCAAATTTGTTTATAAAACTCTGATTTCATGTCAACCTAAAAATGAAACACATATAATAATATCTTTAATATAATATAATTATTTTATAATTCAGTTTGTTTAGTTTCTATTTATAATTTAGTTGGACGTAATTAGTAATTTGTAATTTACTAATGTGTATTTAATTGATTTATCTATTTATAATAAATAATGTATAATATAATATTATTTTCAACAAAGTAAAAATGTTTACCTTGTACACCATAGATGCGGATGTCCTATTGAACTTGATATTTGCTGGGCAATTTCATTATGTTATCATTGCAATCAGAATCTTTAAATGGTTTAAACAAATTGTATATAATTTGTTTGTCTGTAGATTGCAAAGGGCGCTTAGTACGCTTAACTACAGGAAATATGTCCGCCATGACTCACGCACAAACAATATGGTCTGGTTCACTCACTAAAACACATGCGACGCGTAAGTACAGGTAGTCACTGAGTTAACTGAGTGTGCATGTAACTACAACGTTTGTGTGAAACTGACTCTATGTTAATTACGTGAACCAATACCATACCAACGCAGTAAAATTTTTCGGTACTAGTTTGTTAAAACAACAGACTATAGTAGTTCATAAGAGGTTTTCGCGTTAGTGACAGGGCGACCCTAGCAGGTGTCGAAGGCTGCAGGTAGCTTACTTACCGTACTTTGTGAGTCTTTGGTCGGAAGGTCTATGTTTATCACACAGACAAACAAAGAAAGAAACATGGATTACTACTGCTTATTGTAAACGACATAAATGACGTGTGACACTACTGAAAGCGTTTTTTACGTGGTAGAGCCACGCTGCAGCTATATTTGAAGTATAGTTGTAGCACGAATGGGTCGGCTCGACCGGGGGGCAGCACCACGCTCTCACAGAATACCAGCGTAAAATAGTAGCTTAACGCTGCTGTGTTTCGTATGGTGAGTGTAGAGAACCGGAGACTCTTTTTACTGTAAACGAAGCATTCTATCCTAGTCCTCACGGACAAAGCATTTGCATTTTGATTTGTTATCCAGGATAGATGTAGATGTCTATGGGCCAAAGCAACCACTTGCCACCAGGCGGATTGTGTGCTCGTTTGTTACACTTATCCTATAAAAAAACGTAAATATGTAAGATCCTTTTATTTAGGGAGATGGCTACGCCCAGTAGCGGACTTCTTGAATGGAAAAATGGTTATGTGATAAACATATGACAATTCTCCCAATAACTTATATTTAGAAAAAACATCTCCTAAATCTAGCCAATGAAAATTTACCTTACTAAAAATTACATGTTAGATATTAAATATTACTTTAATAAATCTATCAAAGAACACATACACTAGCTCATTTTCTGATACAGTAGTAAAACAATAACCGTAAAGCTGCACGGTGTTTCGGATCGGAATTGTGTTAGATTTTAATAGTAAATTACCTAAAATCAGTTTGTCGAAGGTACTAAAACTAATAGTAAGTTATTGTGTTTTATCTTCTACAAATATAGGTAGTAGTATGTAATAAGTTAAGAAGATATAAAGTTACCCGAGTTTTAGCGGCAACTTGACCGCCGGTGGATTGCCACTTCTGTATTGTTTAAATAATGGTATGAAGTGGATTTTGATAGTGCATATGAACTAATCGTGGAAACGGTGAAACCAGTGCTCCAGTGGTGTTGTGAACCTCAAGATAACATGTGTGCTTAGGTGATTTAAGATATTGCTAGTTACCCGATCCAGAGCCTGTCGTGCGGCGGCGAGGGCAGGTTGAGCGCCAGGCGGCCCTCAAGCCCGTTGACTTCTAGCTGCAGTTTGATATCCGTGTTGGACAGGCCCTCCATAGCGCGCTTCACGTACTTGTAGTCCGTCACCTGACACCACCATACAATCATTTCCCGTCCTCCCACCCCACATAGATCTTATAGAAATCCTCTAATTTCTATTAGTTAGAATTGCAAATTCAATATATTCAATAACCGGTTGTTTTATGATATGAAGTCTGCAGCCATGAATAAAACCTCACCTAAAACCATTGATATGAAAAGTATGCAGTTATATATACAGTATAATATAAAAATTTCTCCTGAAATATATAACCTAGTATACAATAAAAGCTTTGACAACTCTTATGTCATAATACCACAGACTACATAGAGAAATAGAGATACTCATAATACGTTCCGTTCTAACTATTAATACATTCTATATTAACTGGAATAATTAATCCATATCCCTATCTAAAAAGGATGTAATTGAAAATAAACTACAAAAATAAATCAAAAATCTACCGTAAAATCCAGTATTTAAAAAAATTAAACATATAATGGTAGTGTTACTTTAGTGTTATGATTGATGGTGTACCACAGATAAAAACGGAACAAGTTTAGATGAGTTCAAAACCTATAAAAATTAGTAAGGAAATGAGGTTTTTATTACAAAGCTAATTTATTTCACCGGCTTCAATAAAATAAATTGAACCCCGTATTTTGATATGCACATAATTCACTATTTTTGACGTATCAATCATTGGTTGTCGGTTCATATTTTGGTCAGGTCATATTTGACCCATGCTTTTTCTGGATCTCGACAACAGTGCCACCTACCGGATCCAAATGTGAACCTAAACAATCTAGGGAAACATTCAAACACACAAAATATCATCCAAATTGGTCGAGCCGTTTTTGAATTTTAGCGAAACTAATGGACAGCAATTATATTCTTTTTTATTTTTTAAAAACGTAACCTCCACACTAGAATTTTCTCCTGTATCGTGGGGGCAGTTTACAAACATAAATTGCACATCCAGACCCGGAACAATTATTTGTAGGCCATTCAAATAGTTGCTCCGTGCGGGATTCGCGAACTTATCACTAAGCCACTGCGCCACGGAGCCGTCAAATTGATTTTCATATACAGATTAATAATGTACGTTGTAGAATATTCTCAAAAGTCCTTACAATAAATTATGTATAATACGACGTGTGTAGGATAGTACGCTTGGATTTTCTGACAACTTTACTGTGTAAATGTCCAATTCACGACACTGTCATGAGTCATGACATGCTGTTGGTTTGAAATGACTATTTTATATACTTAATTTAAAGCAAATAATAAAATGCGGTCACAAAATAGCAATAATAATAATTCTAATAAATATTTATATCTATGAACAGTATTTGAGTTTGATTTTTTGCAGATCCTACACAATGCAATTAAAGTTAGTCCGCAATGCGAAGCGAAACGCCATACTGTTAACACATGTGAAAGTAATATCATATTCACATGATATTTATTTATATTTAGCAAGCATGCACGAACCCACACGCATATCATAAACAGAGAAAAGTACTATAATTTCGGTCCTTAACTTATTCTTTGTAATACATATTTAATAAGTATATAATATAAAATATAGATACAGATATAGAAGAGCGGAGTCACAAAAAGAGATTCCGGCCACTAATGAATGTAAAACTAATCCTTTTACTGAAATAAACTTAAATATTATTATTATTTATAATCTGTCGATTTAATGTGTTGACAGCATTTTTAGTAACTTTTTGAAATCGGATACTGGCATTTGACTGATGACGGGGTTTATATTTCAATTACAATATTTTGATACTTAGACTTCTTATATTTAAATAATATTCTATAATTATAATTTAATATTACTTTCTTTTTAGGTCTGTCTCGCGTGGACTCCAGGCAAAGAAAGAGGGTCTCTAGATATGGCCGTCCTATAAAAGGGGTTGTAGACGATTTTGACTAATGAGCAATACATCCTAGTTAATGAGTATTACGTTTACGCAGTTCTATTCACGAATTGCGTAATAATCGTAACCAACATTGCTCAAATTGCTGAGAGAGCTAACACATGACATACAATTCCTAGGAGAGGTAGGACAGGAGATATTCACAGAAGACCTGTCTCTATTCATTATACAAGTTGGAAACAGTAGTAGCGGCAGCAGTGACAACTCTGATGTTAGCGCCGTTTCGTTTAGTGATGTTTGACTATGATTCGTAATAAATATATCTTTGATTTTTGTCTTCTTTTTTGTTAGACTATTTGCACTTAAAATCACAATTTTTTCACAATTCCCAGTTCAAATATGGTATATAAAGATACAAAATATAAATAAAAAAATCAGAAAATCTTCAGGTCAAGTATCTAGATTTGTCAGTGGTACTATACACTAATGATAGTGTTGCCAAGTAGGGTTTTTGATAGTCCTTGTTATTTTTCCATGTAAACACATTTAATCGACAGAGTATATATGACTTATCAACAACAAACTGCATGACAAACCTGCTGGAAGTATTTGTTTGTGGCAATCTTGTCAACCATTCGCAAAAATTTCTTCTTAGAAGATCCTCCTCCCTCTGCCGTGTTCGGTCTGATAAAAATATCAAAAGGAAAAATTTAATCACAGGTTTACGACTGACGTCAGCCCACAGTTGGGCTTCCTGAGATTTCTATTACTCTCTGCTGACTTCCACGTAATAAGGGACAGGGATGGATTTACTTACGTCTCAAGTCAAATCTATATATATCTTGTTTATTTATCAGTCTATGTACATATTGTGTCAAACAAACAATTAAAGACTAAGTAAAGAGTATAGAGCTTGTAAAGTTGTAAATATCTTCTGCTGCCCTTTTGGATTTTAATTTTATTTTATACTACTTGCTTTTTGTGTTTATACAAAAAAGACAAACATAATTATTTTACTTCAAATTATTCTTTTTAACATTTAAATATTTTTATCGTGTATTTATTTAATATTTTTTTATCTTTATGTGAAAATGGAATCTTATGATCTGATAGAAAAGTTGTAAAATTAATATTTATGGAATTGGAAGGTAAAAAAACTGTGTCTAGAAATTGGTGTGATAGAAAGTTATGAGGTCTTAAAAGGATGGTGTCGAGATTATAATACACTGTCATAATGTCCGATACTACGTCCATGAAAGTAATAGTAGTCTAAATTATATTTCATCGCTTTATTTTTCAGATATAAATATTCACCAAGTAATCCCTAAACCTACAGGTGACTATGCACGCTTGAAAAGACACTCAACTGACTAAACTGAAGTTGACCGTGATCGACATACCCCTCGGCACAGCCGACTCGGGAAAAAAATTGTGTTAAAAAGTAATAATGAACATACGGCAAATCCGAAGGCGGCAGGTTCTCTCCGCCATCGTCATTCTGCATCGGCGGGCTTTCATCGTCACTGCTGGATTCCGCCGAGTCCTCTACTTCAGAGTCGTAGATAGCTGGTTTACGTTTCTAAAAACAAACGTGAAATTGTTTACTACCAAACTGTTCAACATATCGCAAACTTTATGAAGTAGCTAATTATTGGCCACGGAAATAATTTATAAATTTATCGGAGAAAGAGGGTAGAAAATAAAAAGAAATTACAACCAGAAGTGACGGTAAATCTCGAACGCCCCCACTCCTTCGAACAGTATCGTTTATTCACAATATATTTTTATGTTCAGAGGGCAGTCATTCTATTAGTCTTAATCAATGTCGTGATTCTAGCCGTCGGTCTTTCAGTTGTAAAAAAACACTCGTAGTACTAAATTAGTTTCTAGTCAAGTGCTTAATTGTAGTAGTAGTGAACGTGTAGTGGCGATGTACGAATATCCACTAGCCCTATCGCCCCGATGGTGTCGCAAGAGACGGCGGGGAAAATGAAATAGGAAATAGGCAGCAGCATCTTCCTGATAACAAATCGAAATATTAAACTTTGATTGCCAACCAGTTTTTCAAGCGTTTGGCAAACGTCCCGATACCATCCACACCATCTGGATGCTTGGCGGTCCACCACTGTACGTTTCAAAGGAGTTTTCTTCCACGTACAACCTCTCTGTGGAATAGTTTACCACCGGCGATTTTTCCGGACTGATACGACCTGGGGACCTTCAAGAAAAGATTTGTCAATTCCCCTGGTGTTGAGGTTGATCATGAGCGGCGGTAGTCACTTAACATCAGGTGAGCCGCATGCTCGTTTGCCCCCTCTTCTATAAAAAAAAAAGCGTGGCTACTATGGAAAAATCCCTCCTGTAACAGTCAGCAATTCACTGGTTCACACACCCACACGTACACTCAAGTTTCACAACATGTCCACTCTCGCCCGCGGCGCGGCCAGCGTGATACTGACGCGATGCGCTTTTTTTGTGGCGCCCAAAGCAAATAAGGGTAACCCTCCGGTAACGGGGGAGGCAGGTGGAGAATGCTCATAGCATACCACGCAGCCGGCTGCGTGCTCATGTGGAGGTTATACTTTTACGGGATGCGCTCGAAACAGTGGACATTTATACTTCTGTTTTAACAGGCAATATAAATGATACTACTTTCATCCCGATCTATGAACTTTATTTTATTAAATACATACAAGCATTTTTAAATCACGTACACTACAACCCCCTGTGAGGCAATTACTGGGGGCGGCCTGTGTTGAGCAGAGGACTTTTAAAGGCCGTAATGAAAAATTGTAATGTGTAATTATAAAATCAGTAAAAAAAAATTGTTTAACATTTGAGGACTAGAAAAAAATGTTGCTAAAGCCTTAATTTAAACTAAGGTCAATGGTACAAAATTTATTCTTTCGTGGCACCCGATTTAGCCCCGCGTCTTAGGTAGGTTTAAAATAACACAACTTACTTGAAATTGTTTATCAGCACCGGCTCCCGGAGAAGAAGGAGCATTCACCTCAGTTTCTTCAACGTTTTCATTTGTTGGCATTAAATGGTCCTCTAAGGTTACATCTATTAAAATGAAGTAAAAACAAACATAAAGTATATGAAATTAATGTTTTATAATTAGTCAACGCCATAATATGTGCATCCGTACAACCATCGAAGCTCAGACGGTTAGCGCTCGCAGTAAGTTTCACAGTATGCGAGCAAACCGGGTTCGATCCCCGCCGGCACCAATGAAATTGTTATCTACAATTTTAAGTGCTGATTTACCACGTGCTCGGCGGTGAAGGAAAACATCGTGAGGGAACCTGGATGTCTGAAAAAAAATATTTCGAACACATGTGAAGTTCGCCAACCCGCACTGGGGCAACGCGGCGGACACTTCCTTGTCCTAAAACCCTCTCAGAAATGAGCGGAGGCCTGTACCCAGCAGTGGGACGTATATAGACTGTAACTTTATAATACTAATATCATCATCATCATCATCATTACAGCCCTTCACAAGTCCACTGCTGAACATAGGTCCCGGAGACTGCCCACGCATTAGGGGTTGGTACGAGTTTACTTAACTAAAATAATACTAGATAGTGGAACTTCTCTTCTGCTTAGAAGTCCGTATAGAAAGGTTCCACTCTCTTAGCTATTTCAGCTTCTAAATAGCAGTGCATGTACAGCTGTATGGATTTAATTACAGTATAACTACAGATAGTAAGGTATTTCATCTGACTCCTCGGAGGTGATAACGCGTCTGAAGCTTTCTTTGTTTGAAGTTGGCTGCAGACGTCCGTGTTTCGTACAGCAGCGACAGGCTACTATTTTACGCTGGTATTCTGTAAGAGCGTGGTCCTTCCCCGATCGAGCCGACCCATTCGTGCTACAAATATCCTACTAATATAGTCGCAGCACGGCTCTACCACGTATAATTTCAAGATTTCAATATTTAAAACCCAAGACTACTAATACTGCGTTCGTCGATCTGCATACCCAGCGCAACGATTATGGCAAATGCTCCTTACAACGGGATAGGCCATACGCACAGCACTGGACTTTTAGGCTGCCTGTCCAATAATGCGGAGCGGAGAAACGGAGAAATATTAACCTATTATATATTCTACACGACACCCAAAATTATATAAGAAGCTAGTGCCATCTTTTTCTAACACTAGGCTCTCTTTCTAGCTCTTATCATGCACCATATGTTCTTATTATGTAACACATACTTCTTCTCTCGTATTACGTAGCCCATTAATAAGTAACACATGGCTCGTAAGTTAATTGAATTCTCATATTTCTTTCAAAGAAAAAATTATGTATGTCAATGATCATTTTAAGGAACATTGTTCCTCGCCGTCAACAGTCTCCTCTTGTGCGTTAGTACCATCATTTGGGAGAGTCGCGGGAACTAAAACTATCAATCGAGACGTAGGCTTTCTTAAGGTGCGCTTAAGGTGGGCTTATATGGGCAACTAAAATTGCTCAATTCCAGTCAATACTCGTCAACTATGACGTCACGACTCTTCAAGCAGTTTACGGAAACGGCAACAAGCGTCAATACTGCGCAATACAATATTGAGCGATATGGCGCAACTTCATCAACTAGGCAATACTGTCCTACACGAGCATTTCAGTATTCGCTCGCTATGGACGACATTGTTCGTGCTGCGGCGGCTTGTAGTTTATTTATTTATTTGGCGGCTTTTTTTATTATTAATCAAAAACAAAAAAGAAAGAAAAAGATAAAAAGTGTAAAGGTGCGCTTACACGAGGGCAATAATTGCTCGGCGACACGAATGGACCGATCTGGAGCAATTAATGGAGTAATTTCAAAGCAATGGAGCAAATTGCGGCATTTGGCGATATTGATTCTAATTGCTCCAGATATTTCATATTGCTCAATGTCGCAGATACGAATTGACGAATATCCAATGGGCTTGGAAATTCCTAGCAATTTTTGTATATATCTCATTCGCACTTGTTTGTTTTGCGGCTTGCCGTCTTGCTTCCGCGGGGAGAGCGAGAGGTCGGGTCTGTTCGCGACATTGTACTAAAGTTTTTGAATAATATATCATCTAATTCTTTACACAATGAAAATTGCGGCCTCTTTGCCAAAAACGATCGCACCCAGATACGCCTATTCTTTTTCTTTCTTTTTTGTTTTTGATTAATAATAAAAAAAAGCGCTACAAGCCGCCGCAGCACGAACAATGTCGTCCATAGCGAGCGAATACTGAAATGCTCGTGTAGGACAGTATTGCCTAGTTGATGAAGTTGCGCCATATCGCTCAATATTGTATTGCGTAGTATTGACGCTTGTTGCCGTTGCCGTAAACTGCTTGAAGTAGTCGTGACGTCATAGTTGACGAGTATTGACTGGAATTGAGCAATTTTAGTTGCCCGTATAAGCCCACCTTTAGGATGCCGGTATTCGTAATGACGTCAACAACTCTAGTGTGACTGTGACCTTCCTTCTCAGGCGAATGTCTTATGAATTTTGTTTGGATTGCATTAAATCAGCGAAGCGGAGATTTTATGCAATCCTATTTTTTAATATTTCTCCGTTTCTCCGCATCGCAGCTTGTGTTAGATGGAAGTATTAGACGGTAAATTAATTTTTCGGAGTGGATTGTCTGTCGCAATCCAACGCCTCAACGATACCGCAAAAATAACGTTTATTTTATTTGGAAATTCCTCAAAGATATTAAAATTAATTTGGCAACTTTTACAAAAAATTGAAACTATGTGTTTCCTAGCATGAAGAACACTTACCGCCGTACCTCAATCAAGTGCATTCTCACTGTCATCATTACTCCCAACACTAAATGTTTGGTCTCTGAACAAGGCGTCATGAGGAAAAATAGACTGTGATGGTTGAGCGCTAAGTACTTACTACGTTAGGAACTTACACGTAATGGAGAAAAGGTCTTTTTACGCATATCTTAGCTAATTATTTTAAACATCTTTAATATAAAGGATTTCTTACTCCTGAAATTATTTTCGAATTCGATTAACTTTTTGATTCAGATTTCGGAAGTAACCTTTTAAAATCAGTTTCGAAAAAAGAGTTTTCGTGACTGATATGAAAAGCTTATTCGCGAACCAATTCAAATCGAGGAACACGATCGAGTTACTATCAAGCTTCATCAGCGCCGTTAGGTACATCCGGTTATTTCACCATCCGGAGATTATTTTTAATAAATTAAAAATTTACTTCTTAAATATTTTATTACATACTCGTAAATAAGAAATTTATCAAGAAAAAGCGTACTTATTGCATGTGATTGCGGAACAAGCTATTAGCAGCGGACTGCTTAAGACTGTCATTGTGATAATTCCAATCCTATATGAACCACTATTTGATTCTATTCTATTTCGTGAGTTAATATTCAAAAAAAAGTTGTATTTCATTATAGTCCTCAGAAGTAACAACGCATCTGCACTTTGAATCTTTATCTTTTATCCTGTCTTACTTAGGTAGACATCTTAGACTTTGCCAACCTTAATCTATATAAAAAATGGTTGTCTGCCAAGTCGGTTTACAGACGATAGTTTGACGTGACAACGTCATAACAAAACATTGATGAAATGATTGCATACTTATTCATGCGGCGCAAGCCAAACGCTCAAGCCGATCGTGCTCAGCTCGTCTGGAGCGTAACGGGACAATGAGTCATCTTTTTTCGTGCATGCAGCCGGCGTTCATTGATTTATTAGACGTTGTCACGTCAAAAAAGCTTTGTACTTTTAATATCAAAGACGTCCATGTATAGAATTAGTTCGGCAATTTAGTACAAAAACTGTGCCACAGCGCGGGTGCTGTGCGGTAGCTGGCACGATAAAAATGCCACGTACTTAGTATTTTCATTCGCACCAGTTATTGTTCATAGGCAAACACAAACTAAACTTAAGAGTACATTTTTTATCAGAAATAAACTTCAAATTATGTTGACAAAGTGCGGGTATAAATAATGGTAGCGTTTTCTTAGTCACATTAAAGAAAATCAATGTTAGATTGTCGATAACAAAATGTTCGCGGTTTATATAACAAGGTACTAGTATCCGAGTCTGCTCACAATTGACTTAACTAGTTACGGAGAATTTAGAGTAAGTTAGTGCGCGTAGTAAATGTATTAAGTGCGCAGAGTATGTCTAGTAGTACACATAGAAGTGTTTGATTGTTATTGTAAGTAGAGGGTGTGTCTCACTCTTTTCCTTGAGCTTCATGAGGTTGATCTGTGTGGAGATGGCGATGTAGGCGCCGCCGTCGTAGCGCAGGTCCGCGTCGAGCCAGACGCCGCGGTCGTCGCAGGCGGGCGCCGCCACGCGCCGCACCAGCGGGCACGCGCCCGCCAGCGACAGCTCCGTCACCACGAGCGGGCTCATGAACGACGGCAGCTGGACACACCGTTCACTTACCCATCATTATTCGTTCGTCGTTTTTCCTTAACACATTTAGAGGCGCGCAAAAGAAAGGTTTGATTGCTCCTGTTGTAATTATCGTGGGTACTGGCCACAAACTTTAGTAAATGCTATCAATAAAAAACGAAAATTACTGTGTATCATATGGTGAGTACTGTAAAATTTACAGCGAGCGCTTAGCCCCTGAGCTACCAGGCTGTAAATCTCACAGTACGCGAGCAACGGGTTCGATCCCCGTCGGTACCAATGAAACTGTTGATTACAATTTTAAGCGCCGATTTACCACGTGATCGGCGGTGAAGGAACACATCGTGAGGAAACCTGCATTTCTGAGAAATAAAAAAAAACATTTCGAAGACATATGAAGTTCGCTAACACGCATTGGGCCAGTGTGGCGGATATTTTCTTGCCCTTAATCCCTCTCAGACATGAGAGAAGGAGGCCTATGCCCACCAGTGAGACGTAAATAGGCTGTAACCTTAGTAAACCTTAGTACATTAGTGTAAAGTTAATACACTCGTTTCCCTCGTACGCTCACTGCACACGGTTCAATAATCGGCTACTTAAGTCCCTTCTATCGTACATTATCTTATAAGTACAAGTGACTTAAATCGACTTTTTTAATTGAATTATTTTAATTGAAAATTAATAGTCACTTTTTTAATTGAAAAATTGTAGATTCGGCCATCTTGTATATGTATTTATTTTGTTATTTAGATTTGTCATTCAAATTGTGTCAAAATATAAATAAAAATTTATGCAATAAGTATTGTGTACGATATAGATGTGTACAATATAGCTCAGAAAGTGAATTCAGTGATGATATTAAATGGCAATATTGCATCAAATGATATTGTAGAAAATGCCAAGTGTTATGTTAGTTTTGTTGTCTAGAAAATCTAAAAGGATATACGTGGCACGCTATAATTATTTAATGTTTTGTTTGTAATTTAAAGTATTATAATTTATAATAGAAGTTAATAATTAAAGTTTTATTGTTCTGTATTTATTATTTATGTTTCAATAAATGTTTATTGGTGAGTGTTGGGAACGAGACTCTTTTTAGTTTTTATTGAAAAAGAGGCATTCCATTTCAGTCGTCAACGATGGCAACGCATTTGTATTTTGATTCTTAACAGAATACTTTCACAATTCTTAACACAACATCTACTTAGTATCAAGTAAACTGTGTACTGGTTTGTTACTCTTATATTTTCTTTTAAATTAAAAAAAAACGTATATACGGGCGAGGTTACCTTGAGCGTGTTGAGCTTGCGCTGTATGCGTGCCTGCAGGCGCGCGATGATGGCGGGGTCGCGCATCACGTCGAACATGATGCGCGCCAGCAGCGTGTTCAGCCACGCCACCTCGCCCGGCAGCAGCCTGCACTCGCACTCCGCGTCCGGAGCACCCCCGCCCGCGCCCGCGCTCCCGCCCACGCCCTGCGCGATACCCACGAAATATTGCTCAAATCAATACTACACAATACAAATCCCTCTACTGTACGCCAGGAAACATTACAAACACAAATACAACACGTAACATAATTAACGCACTTTGAGAAAGTAGTTTGTTCAGAATCGTTTACTGAATCGATTCATTTCATTTTTAATATAGGTAATTTTTATCTCAAAAATAGTTAAAACTACGTAAATTACAGTCACACTAAATCTGTACAGTCAAAACAAACTAAAAGGGACCGTAACTTAAGGCAATAAGACTTTTAAGAGTGCAGTTTTATCTGTATTATTACAAATTCTGTCATTCAATAAAAATAAAGAAAAATGAACTTTATTTCAAGCATGTTAAAGTCTTTGCGTTCGTGGATTTGTACTGTGGCCACAACATTCTTCCGGAATTAGTATAACTAATTTGATAAATAATCAGTGCATAAAAATGTTTAACTAAAAATTCGGTGTATGTATTATGATTATAACATAATACACTAATTGGGGTGTCAGAGGGTGTGCGTTAATTACGTTACATATTATATATATAATAAAAAGGGAGAAAAATGAGGTCTTAGAACAATACTCGCATTCCTCGACCTCAACGACCATTCCTGCACGAGACCATCGGAAAATCACATGTATGAATATAATGCGAATTTTTGACGTACATCAAGAAAACATTGTAAATACCTATAAATAAATTGGGGTAAAAATTCTGTCTTACTCGTATTAATAACACACGCAGTAATTGCTTCCAGACAACCCACAATTTTTTTTACAAAAAGGATAAAAAGAATTTAAGAATGTTTTCATCCTTTGTTCATGTGGAACAATAACAAAAAAAAATCTGTCGACTGTGTTACTTCCTAGCGTGTCATAAAAAGCGACTAATGGGATATTGGATTCACCATCGACGACAATACGACACGTGTTTCGCCTCTACACGAGGCATCCTCAGGTGATATAGACTCTACGGCGGCTGACCGATATTGGATTTGTGATAGTGTAGACGATACACTAATAAATTTTTCACAATCTTCTAACTATACCTATACTTTATTTGGCTAAACGTGGTCCGAGTAGCGCGGTACTCTTTGGACTTTACCTATCTCTCAGGGATTACAAACGTGACGTATGTGTATGATTTATTGCACAAATTTATAAGGGGTCATCGCATAAATTTTAAGAAACAAGTGTTCCAATGACTTTGAGACAGCAGTCATCGCTGAAGACAAGCCAACGGGACGACGGCAGGCATTTACCATAGTAGTGAGGATTTCCTATAATATCTACGCTTGGTAGAAGGTATGTTAGGTGGTAAATGAAGGTTCTTCTTAACTTTTTCTGCTATTAAATGCAGTGTTCCTATTGATGTTATTCAATATGAACTTTTAGAAAAAGCTGGTATAATTT
Source organism: Parnassius apollo (assembly GCA_907164705.1). NCBI lineage: Eukaryota > Metazoa > Arthropoda > Insecta > Lepidoptera > Papilionidae > Parnassius > Parnassius apollo. The sequence continues at coordinate 7,336,503 of CAJQZP010001218.1, read as the reverse complement.
CAGACGACGATGAACCTAATTTCCGTCTATAGTAGCGTCTTTAAAAAAAAATATTTTTTAAAAAAAAGAAGAGTCCTTCACAGTAGGAGAAAATTTTAATGTGGGGGACATTAGAATTTTCTTCCGTATCGTGGAGTCAGTTTACATACATACATTGCACAATGACAAACATCGTGACCCGGAACAATTACTTGTAGGCCATATTACTTGTTCCATGCGGAATTGGAACCCGCGGCCCTCAGCGCTATAACTCATTGCTAAGCTACTGCGCCACGGAGCAGTAAAAGAGATACAGCTGTGCAGTAGCTTTTTACCATAAAATGGACTGCAAACCCACTATCGTACTGTTCTAAAATAGAAAATGATTCAGTATGATCACACCTCTTGATATAATTAAAACAATATTATATACAAATGCATACCCTAAAAATGTCTACTAATAACAATCGCTAGTATAAATAATACGCTACAAATATTTATCTATTGGAGTGCATTAAAGTTTCTACAATAGATACAAATAAACTGATATTTATGTTTTCCGGAACAAGTGAAACATTTATTTCTTCTTTTGTAAAAGAGGAAATAAATGTTTCATGTTATTCATGTTATTCCCATTTTTTTTCATTGTTTTTTTCTTTCTGTGAGATTGTGAGAAGATGTATCGCTTGTGGTCAAAATTCGACCAATTATGTGGAAACAATTTTAAGTGCTGGACGTAAGTTTTGTTTCTAAAATTTTCTTTCTCACGTAACGCAAAGGGATCTTAGCTCACACTACAAAGACAAGGCTGCATATTCGTTAAGCATTAATTTAGTTGGTTAAACATTTTGTATGGAATACTCATGTGTGTATGTTAATTTTCTTTTAACTGCCTTAGCAGCAACGCACACATACATGATTTTATTTTTTGTGAACAATTGTAGCAGAGTTGCTTGGAAATGATATAAATTTTATTCCTCCTCTTACAATAAATACTAAAATAGATAATTTAATTTTCCGTGTTTATATAATATAATTATAATGATAACCTCATTTAAACAATATTTTTCGATTTATTCCAATTATTACTACATATAACTAATTAATCAAGTCGAAAAGTAGCAACATATGAAATGTAAGTTTAATAATTACAATGAAATTTTCAATATAATAACTACTTAAATTGTTAAATAACCAACGTCTTCTCCACGTCCTTTCTTCTTCCTCTTGCTCTTAGAGCGGTCGTGAGAGGGTTCTATTTGACACATGGAGCCGACATCCACCTTGCGCCTCTGTTCGCGTTCATGCGACTGTAGCGATGGAACCAAATATTTGTATCTCCCATAAATTTTATTTACCCATAGCGGTTTTGAAATTTTCCACTGCCGAACACAAGTCACGTTAAGTACTTATGGGAGGATTTAACGTAATGAATAATCGAAATGTATATCATACTCTTACACACTTTTAAAGTGCTTTTAATAATTGATATGTGTTTTTTCTTTGGTTGTCCGAAGTCAAAGTTAAAATACTTTTATTCCAAATTGCCCTATACTAAGCATGTATCGAAAGTCAAAAATTGCCATGCCAAACCTGGTGAGAAGCAGCAACTCCCAAGTTTACTATTTTTCTTCCAACAGTTACAGTTCATTTTTATAAAATAAAAACTCTAAATATATTTGGATAAAATAAAAAGAGTTTTTATTTTATCCAAATATATATAGTATTCAAATCTTATGTTTGAGTATAAATACATAAATAATGATATACCGTTACTGCAGTTTTTGAAAATACTAGAATAATTAAACCGAGTATTAAAATAAAAATAAAATTACACTTTTATAATATGTCTTATGTATATGAATGTTTTTATTTTAATACCCGCAGTGTTGAGTGACGAATTTACCTGCATAATTTTGAATAAGTAGGACAAAAAACTTTTTTCGTAGGAATCCGCGTGCGCCAGCAACGGATACATAGTAGGGATGCCAGAGCCCTCCGACACCGAGTCCCTGGTTTTGTTCTGTAAGATAAATTAATCTATAGAATATAACTGTGGAGTGTCAAAGAGGCCCGATTAGTTCATGTCAATACTGACCGAAATAATTACTCTTAAAGTTAGCAAAAAAAACTCATTTACTGTGCCGTATTAGCTAGAACGCAAAGTATTCCTCTGAACTTTAGTTCATTTTTAAGGTAATTAGTGTCGACTGCTGATCATGAGGTCCTGGGTTCGAATCCCGGGTCGGGCCAAAAAATTAATTATTGAGTTTTTCCGTCAAGAAATTCTCAGTAGCTGCCCGGAGTCAGGAAGTTGGGGGTGTCACACCCCCGTGCCTCGGAAAGCCCGTAAAGCCGTTGGTCTTGCGCCTGATCTCTCTCCGGTCATGTCGGTTTACCGTCCCATCGGAATATGAGAGCGAGGGAATAGAGAGTGCACCTGTGCTTGCGCATACACTTGGGCACTATAATCCTGTCCTGCGCTGATGGCTAGCCTCCGTAGAGGCAGGCCGCCGTGGTCGGAATTCGGTCTGGAGGACATTAGATTAAATTGGTGTCGACATTTTTGAATTGATTTTCCAGCCAGTCTAGTCTATCCGTCAGCAGAGCGCACAACGTGTATGTGAATTTAGCACACATACACGTTGTGCGCTCAGCTGATATACAAATAACACCGACCGAGCAGGTAGAGAGCCACTTTAGGAATTGTAAACGACCTTGCGCTTTCCGATATATGACGGTAAAGGCATAATGTATCCAAAAAATAAGGTTAGAACCTATATTAGGAGAAGCGAGATATAGAGATTTTACAGTCTAATACAACATTATTTTGATGAATGAGGATAGATGTAGATGTCTATGAGACACTAATAGGTGGATGTGTGCAGTACCCTATCTATAAAAAATACTTCCCACAGCTGGGCATAGTCCTCAGCTCATTTATGAGATAATTAAGAAACAGTGTGTCCGTCACGCTGCTACATTGCGTGTAAAAATGCCATTTGACAATCATTATTTTATTTTATTTTCTTGTGTTGAAGAAATAACTATAAGTATTTTATTTCATTAATTTCACATTTTTATACGTGGTAGAGCCATGCTGCATTTATATTAGTAGTATAGTTGTAGCACCAATGGGTCGGCTCGACCGGGGGGCAGCACCACGCCCCAACATAATACCAGCGTAAAATAGTAGCTTATCGCTGCTGTATTTCGTATGGTGAGTGTAGAGATACGGAGACCCTTTTTACTGGAAACGAGGCATTCCATCTTAGTCCTCACGGATGACAACGCATCTGCATTTTGACATATAATCAAGGATATATGTAGATGTCTATGGGCCGCAGCAACCACTTACCATAGGTGGCGGTGTGCTCGTTTGTCTCCCTCCTATAAAAGAAATACTCCTCATTGGATTTGTTGTAAATAGGTCCTCCTATTTTGGGAAGTCCATTTTAATATTAGTTTTAAGTGAGTGTTTGATTTCTTTTTTGGGGCGTTTGTTGGATTAGATGAGTGATTGATGTGTATCAATCACTTAAGTGGTAAATAATTGGAAAAATGTTTTTAGGTGGACTGTGTGCTCGTTTGTCACCTTATCCATATAAAAAATGAAAGAGGTCTAACTCCTGCAGGGTACTTTACGACCTGATGGCGAATCCATAAATACGCATGAGGAATATAGCAACTTCATCAAAATTGGTAGTTTGGTTAACTTGGTACATTTGGTGGAGCCTTATATCCAAACAGGTTCTCTGTGAACTGAAACATCAGATAATTCCATTACTCAATTACCTTCACAACAGTGACGGTGTCCTTTTCTGACGATTTGTACACTGCCAGCTCGACACCATCTTTGGTCTCCTGCGATTGTTCGCTCGTCGGCTTGTCATCAAGCGCGGACGAGTCGTTAGATACGTTTGCTTCCGATATAGCTGAATTAAGTCGTCGAAACCTGATAACAAAGATGTCAACTTAGTTAAGACATTTATCTAGAGAATAAACCTGGACTGTTCAGTCTATCTAGTTTAATTTTTTCCATTCTTTCTAAATAACTAGTCGCTTTTTCTTTATATTTAGATTAAGCGATTTTTTTCTTCACCCTTACATTTAGTCGATAAAGAGCTACAATAAAACGCTTAGCCATTGCACTACATACTATGTCAGTCAATCCTCACCTATTGTATAACCTCACGGGGAGGAGCAGCTAAAACTACACTGCTACCACTGGAACGCGCTCAAAGAGCTGTATTAAAAGTTGCAAGTTGCATCTGTTATATAAGTCCTATAATGTCCTCTCAGTGCGCCAGGTATTCGTTATGAGTACGTTACTAAAACAGCACTTAAAATTGCCCTACAAAAAAGAGGTCACTGATAAAAGACGAAAAGATAAAGTAATTGAAACTAACATTAGAATAAGGCATTATTTCATGCATAGATTTTTTACATTCCTCGGCCCTTTTTTGTATAATCAAAACAATGCAATTTTGTACATATATCCATTAAAAATGGCAGACTGTAAAAAGGTAATTCGAACATGGTCACAAAATTTGTCATACGATGATACGGAGAAGTTGCTGATTGTTTTAAGTTAATAATATATTTTACCCCAATAACCCTTATTAGTTAGTACGTTATTCATTTTATAAAAGAAACAGAAAATATTTGTTAATGTATCTTTTAGCACATACACCTGAGATACAGGTTTATCCTAGTTCAGGTGTCTGTTATTGTAGACTATTTTTAAATTAAGACTTATTGGAATAATTTGTACAGTTTATCAAAATAAAATTATACGCATTCTAGCACAACACGCGTAATGCATACACGACAACTCGCACGCCCACACACACACACACATGCAGGCGCACTCGAACACGCACTCACACACACACAGACACAATTCCTGTCAGCTGTTCATGTTTCCTGACAATTGTTTAAATCATACCATTCGTGTTTATCACGGCCAGTGCGGGCGAACAGGAACAAATGCGAGTGCTTATCCTTGGATTGTTTTACTTGCAAACTCCATTCTCCTTCAGCCGCACCCTCTGCGCTGCCGTCCAACTCCTGCAAATATATTTATAAATTTATGTTAATATAATATAACGATAAATACATAATGGTGCTATGGCGATGTGGTGATTACATAATTCCTCATTAACAATAATTTTAATATAATAAAGTGGAAGTTTTTTTTGTTTGTTTAAACACGCATATCTCTGGAACTACCAGACCGATTTGAAAAAAAAATTATATTGTAGCCAGATTCATGAGGAATAGTATAGGCTACCTAAAATTAAGCTAATAGTATAGGCTATCTAAAATTAAGCTACACCACTCGGCTAGCCTTAAATATTGTAAAAATATTTGTGCTAAGCAAGTCGGAAAAAAGGCGCTCATGAACTGCTTTATCCGCATACGCTGGCGTAATGGCTTGTGATACGTAAATACAATATAAATCTTTATTCTATCTAAAAAAAATCCGCAATACCACTTGCCTATTTCTTACACATAAGCCACACTAAGGTATTTTGTGGCAAAAATATTTAAAAATTAAAAGTGAGATAATAATGTTTATTATTACGCATTTCATATTAATTCTTACGAACGAAAGTTACTTCATCATTAAGAAAAATTTATGAAGATAAACTTTGATGCATAGTTCATTTTTAATTATATAAAAATAAATAATTAAAATAATTCAACACTCGGTTCAGCGCTCGATCTACGCATAACCCTAGCCGCCCGCTGAGAACCGAGGTGTCTCTATAATTTATAAGCGAGGTGTCATGTTGCGCGACTCAGACACGTGATACAGACGCTGCACTAAAAGTATCAGGAATGGAATATTTCCACTGTTCCTGTCATATTAAAATCTTTTTTAATGGAAAACTCCTTGGTTTTAAAAATCGAATACCATTTATTTATTTAAAAAAAGATTCTCGGTCTTGTCAAAAGGTTTTGTCAAACTTGTTTAGTCGTTGAGAAAATGTTTTTCAGTCAATAAATTCTCAGTAGTTATCCGGAGTCAGCAAGTTGGCGGTGTCTCACCCCCGTGCCTCGGGAAGCACGTAAAACCGCTGGTCCTGCGCCTAATCTCTCTCCGGTCGTGTCGGTTTACCGTCCCATCGGATTATGAGAGTGAGGGAATAGAGAGTGCACCTGTGCTTGCGCATACACTTGGGCACTATAATCCTGTCCTGCGCCGATGGCTAGTCTCCGTTGAGGCAAGCCGCCGTGGCCGAAATTCGGTCTGGAGAACATTATTATTATTATTATTATTGATTATATAATTCCTAACTTCTTCATAGAAAAGTAGTCTCTATAAATGTTTATGGGTTAAAGTGCTTAAATGTGGGTGGGCGGGACCTGATGAGACCACTAGGGATTTGACGAAACATGGCCGCGGTCTCATGAGACCGCTAGTTGTTGAGTTGAGAGGTTAAAACTATAAAAAAATTCTACCCGCTGTAGGTTGCACAAGCCGTAACATTAATCGACCAAGGGTTGACACGCGTAGTGGCCGTAGCCTTAATGTACCACGTTCTTCAATGCAGTATACTTTGAAACTATATTAGATGACTGGCAGCTACACCCACTAACCAGGTAGCGGAGAAATATTAAGCTGATGTGCGTAAGATGCACATCAGTTCGGAACGACGGCTTAATATTTCTAGAAATTTTATGAAATCGCTACCTTACTGCAGTTGAAATTCGATTACGATGGGATGTTAGCGAGTGTACGATGAAAAGACGCATGGAGAAAGAGAATTAAAAAGCCCCTAGACCAGCACGCATCCCAGAGCTTCTCAGACAGCACCGAGTAGCAAGATTTCATTTTGCCCAAGATACACGCCCACTGGATTCACGAGCAGTAGGATTGCATTACGTGCACCAGACGGTCAAGAACGAGTATGGAGAAAAAGAGGAACGATTTTTACCCACTAACCACTACACAAACAGTGAGTTTTCACGGAGGCTCCATAATGATGTGGGTAGGAATAAGTTCCGATGCTCATATAGAGTTGGTAATCGTCCACAACCTGCTAATTGCAACTCGATCCGTTGAGGAGATCCTACAGGTTCATGTTTTTCCTTATTAGTTGTTCATTGGACGTGATAAGTTTCTTCAAATGCACGACAATGCATGCCCGCTCACACGTAGCGCATTGTATGAATAAATACTTTCAAGAGGTCGGTATTCAAAAATTAAAGTGGTCAGCTCGTAGTCCAGACTTAAATCCAATCGAGCAAATCTGCGAGGGACATGATTAAAAGAAAGATTAAATCATCTCCTAGCCCTACAAACTCTTGGTCATTTCCGAAACGCAGGATTCGACGCTTGGACAACCATACCGCAAGTCGATGTTAAAAACATTATCCAGAGCATGCCAGACCGAATACAGGCAGTTATCAGAGCTAAATAAGGCAACACGCAGTACTACTTTTCTTAGTGTTTTAAAGTTGAGCGTCGAAAATTCTAATTTTCCTTAAGAGTGTGTAGTTTTAAAAAACCGCCGCTACAAACTTAATTGTTGGTGTAGTTATGTTTTAATAATCGTAAAAATATACTGAAGACTTAAGAGATACATTTATTGTGCCCACCTACGCAGTATTAATTGAAGAAAAGTATTTAAAAGCAATGTTGGCCAAGTTCTGCGCCGGCGAGTGTTAAATAGGTTTAAAAATTTTATGTATGTATAAGCATTGATATAAACCACAAGATATGACCGTGCGAACAAAAATTGTTTGCATTTTTGTATATTTTTTTTAAGTTATCAAAGTGGCATATTTTTTAATTAAATATTACATAAAAATTCCTAAAAATACGTACTTGTAATATTTTCCTACCGAAAAATTAAATCGTATGACGAAAAAAAATATACGCCTAAACTTTTATCTAATTCGGTCGAAATATCTAGATATAATATGATGCTGTGTAACATACGTTTAGAAAGGAATAATAATAAGGATATACAGCAAAAGCATAATGCATAAATATGTAGCCTTAAGATCATACAAAAGAGTGGCATATGTATAATCAAAAACATAGTAATAACGCAGACGAATTTCTAAGACGAAAAAAGCCGTTAGTAAAAATTTACTCGATAAATTTCCGGAATCCAGACCCCGCTTATTTCCATGCTACGACTAAAGATTTATTAATCTATATTTATAAAGCAACTTGTCTTCAATAAACATACCGCTTCGTCTAGAAACTCCTTGATCCGCGACAACTCGCTCTCGTCGAGTTCCTCTTCGATGACTTCCTCTTTTGTACTGCTTGCAGATTTGGAGACTAACTCGATTTCATGTTCTGTTGTTGGTGAATCATCTGACTGCGGCGTTTTATCCGTCTGAGCTTGTACATCAAGATCAGCACATGCAGTTATACTGTCTGATCTTTTATCTGTAGGTGGAATATTGTAAATATAATTAAAATAAGTAACTGGCCAATATTTTACTAAAATGTACTAGATACTTAGTGTTAAATGCATGGTGCTAGCTATGTATCTATAATATACATTTACACAAGTGTTGGAAGACACCAGCATATATCATTATTTAAACAAGGCAAACCTTTCTTGCAGACAAAGCATAAAAGTAAGTAAAGTTACAGCCTATATACATCCCACTGCTGGGCACAGGCTTCCTCTTATTTCTGAGAGGGTTTTAAGGGCAAGGAAGTGTTCGTCGCGCTGCCCCAATGCTTGTTGGCGAACTTCACATGTCTGAAATATTTTTTTATCTTATTCCTCTGACATGCAGTTTTCCTCACGATGTTTTCCTTCACCGCCGAGCATGTGGCAAATCAGCACTTGTAATTAACAATTTCATTGGTCATCATTGGCGGGGAAAGAAGCCGGGTTACTCGCGTTCTGTTATATTTACAGCGAGCGTTAACCATCTGAGCTACCACGGCTCAGACAAAGTATATTATAATAAAATACATTTTTAATGGAAATATTTTTTGTTGAAATTTGTGAATTAGTGGATAGACATCCTTACCAATTGATATATTTCGAATAACTTAGTGTACTGATGTTGTTTATATATCATCATCATTATTACAGCCCTTCATATATCCATCGCTGAGGACAGAGGGTTGCCCAAGTAATGCCACAAAGCACGGTCCTAACTATCTGCATCCATTTAAATTTAAATTAGTATTGAATTATCTATTCAAGCAATTATGTTCTTATGCCTACAGTAAAAAAAAACCGGAGGAGTCAGTATTTTAAACATGTTCCACCACATTCTGTATTATGTATATTTGGAACAATATTTAAAATAGCTTTTCTATTATGTACTATTATTTTTTAATTTATTATATTTATACATATTTCCTACATTTATTTCATAACAAAGGACAGACTTTGTAAAATATATAAACTATCTTTATTTAACAGCAATGACACGACGTGTATTGAATAAAAATTAACAAATAAGTGCATTTACCTCGATGCATTTTACGTACAAGCCTATGCCGGAGACCTTCTTTTTCGGGTTCAACTTCACTTTGCGAAATGCTGTTTAACAAACAAAATAATTGATCACAATTATTTGTATAGATGGTTCAGCAATCGAGGTTAAAGTATTATGACAGCAAATTACTGTTGAAAAACACAATTTGAATTAAGGTTAGTTAAATTGAGAACACCCATTTTTATAATACCGTCTTGTAGCTTTCGTACGCACAGAAAGACGGAACCGGGAATACAAGAGTAGAGGGAATACAAGAGTAGACTGACCGAACTAATAACTTTAATGTGATGTAAAAATGTTTTATCCTACACCACATTATTGACGATTACTTTTTTCTAAGAAATAAATCGACATTTCTGATTGAGACATTAAAAATAACGTACAATCGAATATACTTTTATAAATATCTACCGGTGATGGCATTGTAGGAGAATGACCGGAAAGGGACCGCATCTTGAGTGGAGAAAATCATAAGAGTCAACTATAAAAAATGACAATAAGACCCCTGAGCTCATATTGATAGTGGTATAACCACTTGTAACATCATTATCATCATCATCATCACAGCCCTTCACAAGTCCTCTGCTGAACATAGGCCTCCCCCAAGGAATGACACAAAGCAAGGTCCTGGGCCACCTGCATCCATCGACTTCCTGCATGTCTTACCAGGTCGTCACTCCATCTAGTGGGGGGTCGCCCTAAACTGACTACTAAAGGTACGAGGCTGCCACTCGAGAACCTGGCCCTTCACTTGTATACGTTAGATATAAAATATCGGAAACGCACCGTAGACTATACATATGTATGTGCGAGACGTGTGGCACCGCGGTCGCCTGCCATGAGAGACAATTTTATGACACCAAATCTGCCCTATGTTTACAAGAACTGAGTCTTACAGAAGACTGTACCTTTTGGATAATATTTCTGCGTACAATCTGAATCGCATAGATTTTGCCCTATAAAACTAATCGGTAACAACACTATCACACTATTTTAGACAAATTTATCTATAATCAGGGGGTACACATAAAATATAAGAGATAATTTTTATTTTGACTTAGAAGAGCCACGTTGTAGCACGAATGGGTCGATTCGGCAGAGGTAGGACCACAATCTCACAGAATACTAGCGTAAGTTAGCAGCAAATGCTGCGGTGTTTCGCATGGTAAGTGTAGAGAACCGGAGACCCTTTTTACTTTTAATGAGGCATTCCATCTTACTCCTCAGGGGTGACAACGCATCTGCGTTTTGATTCTTAATCGAGAATAGATGTAGATGTCTATGGATTAAAGCATCCACTTACCATCAGGTGGACTATCTGCTCACCCTTATTCTATAAAAATTCTTATTTTTTAAACAGCTTTACGTTTTTAAGTACTTTTGTATTTAACGCATCACGAGATATACACATAATGTAATAACTTACAAAGTTCGATTTACGATGAACTATGACAATTTTCTAACCACACTTTGATGGAGGCCAAAAGGTTGTGCTGTGCTATAATTCTTATTATTCTATTACATATAGACATGCTATTGGTATATACAAATCATAGAAGTTTTGGTAACCGACATCAGTATAAAAAAGATAAAAATTTACTATTACAAAACAAGTTTCAACATATTAAAATTATTGTATTTTAAAAGAATTAAAGAAAACCTGCTCATGGAATATTTTAGGAATACATTAACTTATCAATTTATATCATATGTAAGATAAATAGCTAGCATAAATAGCTGCCTCAGAAAAATATTTTAGTATATAACCTACTGAACAGCAAAACATGAATTGGAAATCGTTAATTTAATTCCAATAATAAATTGGAAGCTTGCAATTTAACAAGGGTCAAAGGCCTTGGGGCCTTGGTGGCTTGGTGAATATGTGAATACAATATAATATTGTATACTACTTGAATTATTGTACTTGATTTGTTGTTTGTTTTTTCTTCTCTTCTTTGACAGACTTTCTTAATCCTCTGCTAGTTATAGGTCATTTTCAAAAGTGCGTAAATTGTTTCGAATAAATTAAAAGATCTGCCCAGACTCACCATGCTGGACAGGCAGCTTGGCGAGTGCAGCACACTAATACGTGTTTGTATGGCACTAATGATTAGAGATGATACAGATATTCGGTAACTATCCGGTATTCGGCCTATCCGGCCTAAAATTACTATCCGGCCGGATACCGGATAAGAAAGATCTATCCGGCCGGATACCGGATTTAAAAACAAAACACAGAATATCACATTTAGTTAAGTACTTCATTTGTGTCACTTAACAAATATAATCAGTAATCACAAAATTTTCATTTTAAAACGCACAAAATTAGTACTCGTACTGTGCTAAGGCATAGAATAAAATATGTGGCGAATAAATACTAATTTCTCTCAATTGAAAGGTAACAAGCGGTTTCGCCTGTCTTCATTAACAAAGTCAGCTTTAGAAAAGTCTTTCGTTGTACACACTGCTGCAGGGTACTGAAAGATAGATTTTGGCAAACTAACAAATTTGGGTATTGTGTAGCAACTATAAGGCAAAAAAAAGTAAAGTTACAGCCTATATACGTCCCAATGCTGGGCACAGGCCTCCCCTCATTTCTGAGAGGGTTTTAGGGCAAGGAAGTGTCCGCCGCGCTGCCCCAATGCGTGTTGGCGAACTTCACATGTCTTCGAAATATTTTTTTTCTTATTCTTCAGACATGCAGGTTTGCTCACGATGTTTTCCTTCATCGCCGAGCACGTGGTATATCAGCACTTAAATTGCAATTAACAATTTCATTGGTGCCGGCGGGGATCGAAACCGGGTTACTCGCGTACCTTGAAACTTACCGCGAGCGCTAAGTTGAGTCTAGTCTGAGCTAACTACCACGGCTATAATATAAGGCAAACCTGCCCACCAAAGGTCACGATCGCGAACAGTTTGCAGTGACTTTTCTTTTCGCTTGCTTGCTTGCTTGCGATGCACGAAACGGCAATGTTCGGCAGAATATCCGACGATCAGACTGGCCGAATATCCGGTATCCGGCCAAACAGCTATCCGTTTCATCTCTACTAACGATGCTGCTCCGCATCACGAGTCTTTGAGGTTTGGGTTCGGCATTGGGAATATTAATATCACCCTTTATGTAGTGTGGTGGTGGTTGCATTTAGACGCGTTAAGTGTGTCTTAAGAGACGACTATGGAAAAGATAGCTTTCAGGGGCTCCCATAGATAGCAGTATACCACCTGGTATGCCTACATAAGTTTATTGCCAGCCATACTTGTCAGTCAGATTGGCTATTTTACGTCTGGCACAATCAAGATGGGGTGCAGTCTTCTATTGGAAGCCATATGATTTTCCGGCATTTTTGTTAGACAACACTTATGACAACCACAGAACGAAATAAGAAGATACCATCATTCTGTCACCACAGTTCTCTCATGCTGTCACCACTCAGCAAATCCGCCAACACATGACATTTTTTCATTTATAATTTACTTATAAACACACTAACAGAAGAATTAGTGGCAAAAACATGGGACAGTAGCATTGACATTGTTTAGTGTTGAAGAAATTGTGCTGGCAAAGACAATTTTATATGTGGTAGAACCATGCTGCAGTTATATTAGTAGTATAGTTGTAGCACGAATGGGTCGGCTCGACCGGGGAAGGACCACGCTCTCACAGAATACCAACGTAAAATAGTAGCTTAATGCTGCTGTGTTTCGTATGGTGAATGTAGAGAATCGGTGACTCTTTTTACTGGAAACAAGGCATTCCATGTTAGTCCTCACGGGTGACAACGTATCTGCATTTTAATTCTTAATTGAGGATAGATGTGGATGTCTATGGGTCACAGCAACCACTTACCATCAGGTGGACTGTGTGCTCGTTTGTCACCCTATCCTATAAAAAAAACATTACTTTGAAGTGCTACAAAAATCGCATCAAGATAAAACACAGCATAACCTCAACGACATTATTACTTTAATTAAAAAGATTCACCATGAAATAATACCAATTTTTATTATTCCCTTTCATTTTTATTCTTGCAAAGTATTTGGAAATGTGTAAAATTGCAAAATTAATATGCAAAATTTGGTCGTGTGAGAAATTGATGTGATTACCACCATGGACTAGAGCTATTACGAAGAACGTCAAAAGTAAAGCGATGATAGCTTTAACTATAAAAAATAAACAAAAGATTTATCTTCATACATTCTACAGATAGACAAGTGTCTCCACCCAAATTTTTATTAATTTTTTAAACATGCATGTTTCGTCATGACATTTTTCTCGGGACATCAAGTTCACAATTTCATTAATACCGGTTTACTGGCATTTTGATTGGCGTACATAATTTTCATGGTGGTAGTTGGCAAGCCTGTTATTATTGTTAATAGAATTTTACAACAAAATGAGATGGTAAATTATTTGTACATCATATAGACATCAGCAAGTTGTAGTAACGTAAGTAGTAGTAACCTATGAAGACTCAGGTAAAATGCTTCACAAATTGTTAAAATATTGGCTCTATTCACTCACGGCTAAGGTAAATTGCTGCTTGCCGGCCAAAATGAGTGGGATGGTCTAGTACCACACGGACTCCTAGACATAAAGGAAGACCTACAACCTATTTAATTTAATTACATAAGTAAACATAGAGTACCTCTTCTCTCGTCTTCTCCATACGAATTTCTTCTTCTTCTCAGGACTGGTATTAGTTTCAGCGCTCTCTGTTTCATGTAGGAGCTGATGTTCTTTAGTTTTCTTCTCTGTTTCAGTTATTTTCTTTTCGGTGGTTGGGTTTTCTTTCTCCAACACTTGAATCTTCTCCTCCTCGTTTAGAATTATACAAATTGGATACTTCTTGCTCCACTGCCTTTGTGCAAAGAAAGATTGAATATATATAGGTCGTACAGTCCAAAAATTAATTGAATGATAAAAAAGAAAAAAGTAACAACTTCCATTTATATTTACAGTATATAAATATTGAATTATATACGAAATTTCAAAATATAGTACATAATGGCAGATAGATGGGACTCGCCGCTGCTTGAGCACTAGATACGGCTTCATGCCAAGGTATAAAACGCCGGTGCCCTCTTAGCGGATATCTCAAAATCTTAATTTATATCTGTGTTTATTGTATTTATTTAAATTAAATTGATTACTAACACTAAAATTCGTAATAGTTATATTTCATTTCACTTCAATTTTACTAACATATTATATGGGCTTTCTGTTGCCTGTAATAAAGATATTTTTATTTTTTTTATTATAGTTAAATTATTCTTAAGGCAGCAATTTAATTGTCACAAGTAAATTAAGAATAAACCTGCAGTTTTGCTTGTTTAAGCTTAACTATGAATTTTACTACAATTTTATACCCGAAACAATTATTTTAGGTCACATAAATACGGATTATGTGCAAAATACATCAATATCCACTATAGAGTAGTAGTAGAGTATCGCTTTTTATAGAATAAGGGCGATATACGAGCACACAGTCTAGTCCAGTCCTCGATTAAGAATCAATACGCAGATGCGTTGTCACCCTTGAGGACTAAGATGTAATGCCCGTTTCCAGTAAAAAAGGTTTCCGGATCTCTACACTCACCACAAGAAAGCCACAGCAGCATTAAGCTGCTATTTTACGCTGGTATTCTGTGAGAGCGTAGTCCTACCCCGGTCGGGCCGACCCATTCGTGCTACAACCATGACATACCTGCAGCGTGGCTCTACCACGTAAAATCATCGCGTGGGTGCCATAAAAGATGGGCAGTTGCATCTTTCTGATAACAAAAATGAAAATAAAAAGTTGCGGTTGGTAACCAGCTTGCCAAGCGTGCCAACTGCCAACTATGACAAAAGAATCTCCCCTTTAAGGAAATCTATAGGGGAAACCTACGTTAAGCAGTAGACTTGATAGCCTGTAATAATAATAATGTATTGATAATTGAGTACGTGCGGATAACTTGATTTGTTTACGTTATTTTGTAAGACAAAGGGATGTTGCAATACTAGTATTATCACCACACATAATTTAATTTAGGTAAGGTATGTACGGTAGAAATAGCACCTATTCTTTTAATTTAGGAAAAACTAGTTGTTCGCCGCGTATTCGTCCGCGTGGACGGAAACTAATTACGGTTGGATGTCATGGACTTTAATTTGTTTGCGCGGAACCCTAATTGTTTCTCTAAAATAAAAGTAACCAGAGTAGCCTTATAACATCAGATTTCTGCCAGTGAAAATTCCGTCAAAATAGGTCTAGCCATGTCGGAGATTATCAGGAACAAATAGACAGACAGAAAGACACAAACATATTAAATGTTGTGTTTTTTTTTGTTATAAGTACTATCGTATATAATTTCATATGCATTTAGTAAAAAGCTGTTATTTTGACATTACAAACAGACACTTTATTTATTGGTATAAATAAAGAAACAAATACGAAGCCAAGAAATAAATCATATTATTACAATATAATTTTTGGTCATTAAACACATTACACCTTTATGACCTACTTCATAAAAAGTAATTGAATACAAAGATACGTGAGGAATTTATTTTCGCGGTTGACATGCTTTTGAGTTCGCAAAAGAATTTTTAATTCTGAATTATTGCCTGTGTTCCGAAATAGAACCCAGTATACTGGCCAATGACGTCATAAATCGACGCCAAACAGGTGTGTCGTGTTAAAACATTGGCAAGTATGTGACATCATACATGCTCTTGACCATTCTTCCTCAGTAACAAAGAATGAGTATGTTTTCTCATTCTCTTCATCGCACAGATTTAACTGTTTAAGCTCTGCTATTTTTTTTGTAAATAAATAAAAACAAATTCTGGCATGCTTCATTCAGCGTACACACAATTAAAACTTGTTTTAATATGGCGGCGGCACGCCAGTACAATATGGCGTCAATTAATGACGTCATTTGCATTCGCCATTATATTGGGTTCTATTTCGGAACATAGGCATTATGTCGTAAACATCTGTAACATAACAGTACTGGAACAACAAGCAAAATTGGAAATATTCAACTCTACTCCACCGTAGAATAGAGTTGAAAATCCAATTCCGCAATCACCTGAAAATAACTGAAAGTAACTGCAATTACTACGCAAACAATTGGCAGACATCGCCATCATTCTTCGCATGCAGTATTATTATTCAAATCTGAGAATACTGTAATAAGTAAACAATCCAGAGGTGTGTAAAACAAATGCATGCTGGGGATCTTATACATACTTTTCATTGGCGGTACCTTTGGCTAATAGCCTTAGCCCTCGATTTTATTTGGTGAAATAACGCTGCAGTTATACCTGCAGCACGAATGGGCTGTTACGACCAAAAACGCCACGCTCTTACAGAGTACCAGTGTTAAACAGCAGCATAACGCCGCTGTATTTCATATGATGAGTATAGAGAAACGCGAGTTTTTTTACTGGTAACGAGGCGTCCAAACTTAGTTCCCTGTGGTGACAAGTGACAATGCATAATTGCATTTTGATTTTTAATGATGATAAAGGTGAATAAAACTAGTTTTTACTGATTTTACGCGATAAAATCCCTAAAAACTAGTTTTATTAAAATGTGTAGTGTTCGATTTTATTTGGTGAAATAACGCTGCAGTTATACCTGCAGCACGAATGGGCTGTTACGACCAAAAACGCCACGCTCTTACAGAGTACCAGTGTTAAACAGCAGCATAACGCCGCTGTATTTCATATGATGAGTATAGAGAAACGGAGTTTTTTTACTGGTAACGAGGCGTCCAAACTTAGTTCCCTGTGGTGACAAGTGACAATGCATAATTTCATTTTGATTTTTAATGATGATAAAGGTGAATAAAACTAGTTTTTACAGATTTTACGCGATAAAATCCCTAAAAACTAGTTTTATTAAAATGTGTAGTGTTCGCGTAAATATAAGAAATCATTATGATAGAGATGTCTATGAGCCACAGCACCTCTATCAAAAACTGTATACAGTATAAAATATTATTGACGTCTGCTCTTGTTTACATCTGATGGTGATTGCTGCGGCCCTACTATACTGTAATAGGCAATTGCGTACTGTATGATATTTCAATGTAGTAAGCTTAACTAATCCTTAAAACGACACGTAGACGTTGACTAACTAAAACTTGACAAAACTAAACATTTCTAAAAAAAGATGTTTGTTTATCTGTCCGTCGCGGTTTTATATTAGAAACGATTGTACTTGCAAATAGAGATGAATGCGATCTAGGCTATGTTATATCCTAATAACTATGGGACTTTTTCGAAAAAATAAAATTCGGTAAATTATTAGGTATTTCTATACGTGGTAGAGCCATGGTGCAGTTATATTAGTAGTATAGTTGCAGCACGAATGTGTCAGCTCGACCGGGGAAGGACCACGCTCTTACAGAATGCTTAATGCTGCTGGGTTTCATATGGTGAGTGTAGAGAACCGGAGACCCTTTTTACTGGAAACGAGGCATTCCATCTTAGTCCTCACGGGTGACAACACATCTGCATTTTGATTCGTAATCGAGGATAGATGTAGATGTCTATGGGCCACAGCAACCACTTACTATCAGGTGGACTGTGTGCTCGTTTGTCACCATATCCTATATAAAAAAATTGATAATATAAATTATCGTTACTTGATTAATAAGACCTCATGGCCTCAGGGGCTATTCGTAAGTATTTAATTTAAGTGGACATAATTTAGAACATTGTTTTATTGAACTGACATGTTAAGAAATATAACTGCCGCTTAACAAAAAAAAATGATAAAATTTATGCTTTTCCACTTAACTTAGGCCGTTATGAAACTACGACCGATATAGGTCGTATGACAACGTGAGAGAATTGGAGCGGAAGGACCAAGGTGAGTGCTTGTTATCGGGATTTAAATTGAGTTATTTCTTGCAAGACGAGATTAAAGATACGTACATTCGATTACATCATATACAAATATAAGCCGCGATTTTTTTCACGAAGTCTAAAATTTATATAAATTAGACATAATGTACCTTACATTAAGTCTACCTTTTGGAATGATCAAAAAACAAAACTAATGAAGAAATTTTTGTATGAACTAGATAATCAGAAAAGACGCAGTTTCAATACATTATCAATAGTTATTCATACCAGCGTAAAATAGTAGCTTAATGCTGCTGTTTCGTATGGTGAGTGTAGAGAACCGGACACCCTTTTTACTGGAAACGAGGCATTCCATCTTAGTCCTCACGGGTGACAACGCATCTGCATTTTGACATATAATCAAGGATATATGTAGATGTCTATGGGCCGCAGCAACCACTTACCATCAGGTGGACTGTGTGCTCGTTTGTCACCTTATCCTATAAAACAAAAAACAGAAATGAACAAATAAATTTTATAGGAATAGAAGTAATTGCTTTGTGAGAAGCATTTCGCTCTGAACACAAATCATTATAACCCGTATATCCATGTATTACAGCGTATAAAAGTAAATATCTGAACATAGATTGACAGGCGGTTTGTCAACCGCAGTTGTTTTATTATTTCGGGTTGTTATCAGGTAGATGCTGCAGCCCATCTCCTGTTTCAATTTCCCTATGTCGCTTGTTGCGACACCTCCGGACTCCGGACGATATGGGTTACTGGATATTCTTACACCGCCACTACACTTACGTGTATTTACTATCTTATTTATTTTGTGGCAAATACAACAAAGAACTGGTCAATAATTTTTGATTAATTTATTTGTCATTTCTTACATATTCTACCGTCTTGATATATAGTCTAACGTGCGCGCACACGAAGCATTGGCGTATTGTGGTGCGAGAACGAGATTCATCTCACCTTGCCAAGTGAGCGTTCATTTCACGCAGTGGAATGGCCGGCATTTAGACGTCACAGATAAAAATTGAAGCATTCATAAATTATTGTAAAGAGGATAGAGTAAGTCAGCTCAAATTCTAATTTCGCCCCCACTTCCCCGTGCGTCGTATGCTATGTACCGACATGTTTGTAATCACTAATACTGTAAGTAGATAGGTCGTTAGATACTTATTTCATTAGGTTTATCATATTTATGCCTGTTTCTTAACGCCAAGCCAGCCGCTTCTTATTTTTATCACGGTTATTTACCATTTTAATTTTACGTCGTCCTGTTGCGTAATGTGTATTCTGATCGTAAGCGACACAACTTCTCCCTTCAAAAGCCTAAGCGATACTAACGGGGCGACAGGAATCAAGCTTAGGTAATTTCTTTTTACAGTGAAAATAATGGTATTTTAAAAAAAGTAAATAACATAAGCACTGCTTTATAGTTAGTTCAGTTAGTATGCAAAGTTTCATGATCTTATTTAAAGTATTTTATGAATAACAGCGGTTTATTGTTTATTTTGGAGGTAACTTTGGATTTTTTTCTATCGAGAAAATTTTATGAAATCGTGTTTTCGTCTAACATAATCATTCTTCAATCACATTAATCCTCAACTTTACCATATATTTATTTCAAAATTAATGCTGCAATATTTTCGGCATAACGAAGGATCTTGCTAAGCCATTTGATATTATATTTCCCCTTAATAATATTGTTGTTCATCATATCGTATTCATATCATAAACACTCACGCCTGTCACCCAGAGGGGTAGGCAGAGACTACGGACTTCCATTTCGCACAATCCTGACATACCTCTTTCGCCTCCTTTACATCAATATATCTACGCATACATGCTCATTGGTTCGGGGTACTTCTAATGCGGTCCATTTTCAAAATATCGTGAATTTGGTGGATAAACTTTCTTCTAGGGCGTCCCTTCCCGACTCTGCCGTTCACATCTGCCATATAAATTTGCTTTGTCACTCTTTCCTATATTCTTGTTATGTAAATGAAAATGTATAGGTTCCACATTTTATGATAAGATAGTATAGCTGGATACATTTTATGTATAAGTATTTCAATACTTCACACGGCTTATAAACTATAAGGCGCAAGTCCGGCCTCTCATGGAATACTCTTCTCATCTCTGGGCCGGCGCAAGCCAGTGCTAGTTCGTTTCGCTTGACCGCGTATAGCGATAAGTTCGAGTCCTTTCTATTCGGCTCGATTCACGGTCACTCACTGACCTTCATATATGGATTGGCTTATACACCGTGAAATAATGAGGCGATTTGATTTTCGCCATTTTGGCGCTGTCCACGGAATTATTGTTTTATTCGCGAAGTTTAAATATTCAATTACTACTAGAAAATATTCAACTAGTATAGTAAATATACAAAATAAAAATAAAAACATAATTTCGCAAAGAATTTATTGACGACCGTTCATTCTAGTATTACTTATAGAAAACTCAGCTTCTAAAATAACGCCTATTCTAATTATTTACAGGTCTGTCTATACTCGTAGATAGAATAAAATATACCTTCTATTATGTAAAAATTAATATTTGTTTGTTCGTATTCTATCCACAGCCGTACAATTTGCGGTAAAACTTTGTATACTTATTGCTTACCTACACTTGCGCGAAGATTATAGGCATAGTACAATTAACTTATAAACGGTGGCGCGCGTATCGTACTGACAATTTATTTGAAAGTTATAGATCATTCAAGTTCAATTATTGAATTATCATTCCTAACTAAACAATATAACTCTTCCAAATGTAAATGCGCCGGGTACCATCTAACAACAGTTTCCTCTCTGTATGGCTATATTTAGCCTTAGAGCGAGAAAATAAGCAGACCTCTTATCACCATATTTTAGGGACCTTCACTGCACATGAACCCCACGGACTGATTGTTTCTACAACAAATGGCACAAATATGTACTCTTCTCTCAGAAACTCATATTTGGGCTACTTATTTAGTTCAGTTGCCTCGTATGCCGCCCCTGCTTTGAACGAAGTACCCCTGAGATAACAAGCTGCCAAAGTGTCTTCGCAAGTAGTATATCACACTAAAGCTTTATCTCTCTCCCAAGCATCCAAAGTCGTACCGTCGGGTCTCCTGCCGTCGTCTCCAAATATTCTACAGAGCTCGAAAACCAAAGGAACAATTATAGAGACACGAGTTCTTCAGATGATATCTTCCAAAGAACCGTGACCGGGACCGAACAACATTAAATTAAAAATACCATATTATTGTTACGAGCCTGAGGTTCGTGACAATAAAAATTGCCGATAGAATTACCTAAATTAATACTTTAATTCATTTTACAGTAATTAAACTTAAAACACTAATAATTAATCACACTGATTTACTTTATTCCGCTCCGAAGCTTCGCTTGTCCCGCCAAATTCAACACTTCCCCGATCGCATCTTGCAGCGCCTATAAATATAAATTAGCACCGAAATATCCAGAATATTCAAGTAAACACGCGCAAGGTATCGAGAGTTCAAGTTTCAACTTCTAGAAGTTTAGTTCTTCGGTTCGAGACTAGATGGCGCTGTCGGTTGAAAGATTAGTGATGTCATTTTCTGGAAAGCTCCCCTCGCTCTCGTCTCTGACACTAGATGGCGCTAGTGCCGTCGACTTAGGCGCGTAACATTATTATTACACGGTTATTTAACCATGTAATAAAAATACGGTATTAAGGGTGAATTCGAATAAATACCATGTTACACCAGAGTAGCTAACCCTCGAATAATTTTACTCTTTGGTCTTACTCCCAGATAAATTCGTTTGCATTTTCCCAAAACAAATGTGGAGTAGCATAAACTGGGTATTGTTACTCCAGGGTTTGTGAATCAATAACAACAATAACATTTGATAATTATCTATTCTCGGCGACTTTGGCTTTTGACTGATATGGGTAAAGAACATCGATAAGTGTTTTATATAAAGAACTTGACAACTCTATTGAATTTTATTTTTTATCAAAACTTAGTAATATAAAGCCAAACATGTTAGTTATTACGATATCAAAATTAGTAACAAATTTTTATGTATCTATATTATGAAATAGTTTAATTTTTTGTAGTGAAAATTTCCTTAGCGGCGTTGTACATTTTTTTGTAATGGGTAAAAATGTTAAACTCGCGTCAGGACACGTGACCCTGATCGAAAATTCGCAAGACGGATGGAGAGAGAGAGACAGCCGGCGCGGCGTAGGAGAGGAAGTATCCCCCTCTCTTTCTACGCCACGGCGAAAATGTATGCCTGAGCCTGCTGTTTCGTTTAGGCGGTGCAGGGCGCTTGCGCGAATGTTCGTGTGTGATAATTAAAGCAATTCATGCAAAATTATTCCCTAATCATTCCAAAATATCAAAAATGCACAACGTTAATATTCAAGTTTTCACTTCTGCCGGCACTCCCGGAGTGCAACCCGTCGTTTTTTTTAAATATTGGCTCTAAATTCACTTACTTGGGGAATGTTACTCCACTTTCCTTTTTGTAACGAGTTTTACAAACTAAACACACTCTATATATAATATTATAACGATAATTATTAATATGTAACTAAAATCAAACATATTCAAACTACACGAAATACTTTCATTTTTTCGTTTAAAAGTAAAAAATACAGAGATACGATTTAAACAACACAACAGACTTTGGTATATTATGTCAATTTCAGTTCCCGGTACGAACTATGGCGGCGCTTCTATTCGGCACAAACATTTTGTAGGGTATTACCATATAAAGTAGTCAGTGCGATTTCTACAAATCTTGTTGCATTCCTTTATGTTATCAATTGCATTTATCACGGGAATTGTTTTTAATCAACTTCAGCAAACATTGCACATTGTAACAAAATTCGCGATATCATTCACACCATCGAGATGCTTGGCGGTCTACCACTGTACGATTTAGCAGGAGTTTTCTTCCTCGCACGACTTCCTTGTGGAATCGGATACAATTTAAGAACTAACCAGCAATACCCGTGGTGTTGCAGTTAGTTTAGATGTTAATATGCGGCGGTAGTTACTTACCATTAGTGAACCGCATGCTCATTATTGCCCCTCTCAGAAAAAGTCAATTTATGTCGAATATACAGATTTTCTTTGCGCTAAGTAAGACCAACCAACCAACCTTTAGAAATAAATATACAAACAGAAAAAACTGGATGCTTAACATTAGAAAATGTCACACTAAAAAGGCGCGTCTCGTTCTTTATCTCACGCCCGCAACAGTGATCAACCAATAACTGGCCCCCTTTCCTATACAACACCTCGTTGGATTCGGGAAACAACGCGGTGAGCGTGACCCTCGAATAAGACGTTTGACTTAGAACCTTAACCGCTCTCTCAAATGAAAGTGGTGACGACTAATTTAATCACAATGCCAAGCTTCTCCACTATATGACTCACTAATTGTAAATAATGTGGTTATTTCAACGCACGACCATTGCGTCCTGCCAGTACTCAATATGGTGCCGAAACGTGGACATTTACGGTACGACTGCTCCACAAACTCAAAGTCACCCAGCGGGCAATGGAAAGAGCTATGCTCGGAGTTTCTCTGGTGGATAAGATTCGTAACGAAGAAATCCGCCGGAGAACCAAGATTACCGACGTAGCCTACCGTATTTGCAGGCTGAAGTGGCAATGAGCTGGTCACATTTGTCGCGGAAGCGATAATCGTTGGAGTAGGCGTGTCATAGAGTGGAGGCTGCGTAAAGCGTAATGCGTAAACGTAGTGTGGGACGCCCCCTGGCTAGATGGAGTAACAATTCCGCAAGGCGGCTTACAGCAACTGGATGCGTGAAGCCGAAGATCGAACTAAGTGGCGCTCCTTGGGAGAGGCCTATGTCCAGCAGTTATTATTAAATTATTATTATTTCAACGCACAAATCGATGCATAACACGACTAGCGAACGTACCGATATTTCTGCCATCTACCGCCAGCTTTGGCATTTTGTTTACATTCTCGACTTCGAATGAATGAGCATTTCAACTCTACCGAATATTCTTTCAAGCGCCATAAAAATTTCATCCGATTCACACAACGTGAACAACAATGATCTTACCGTTTCCTTAGCCTGAGTTTTCCTAAGACGTGCCAAGTTTTGCACACCTGAAAAATGTTCACGCATGTCCTCTAACATCGTCTTGAAATTTATCCATTCACTCGCGTCTCTATCGAAGACCGGAAATCCATGGAGGAAATGAGGCGGGGAAGTCTTGTCTTTAACTGCAAATTTAATTGCACTCACAATCGCATCGTCCAACACTGACACCTCACTCGCGTGTGCTTTCTGTGCATCTCCTAGGTCGCTCTCAACCCCCGCTTCAAGGCGGCGTGATCTCTTGGAAGCTTCCTTTTCTGCCACATCTGACTGCACTACACTAACCGGCGCACTCATTATGGAATACTGAACTCAACTCCTCACGAAAGGTTCCACTTGCGTATTACGCTCTTCATCATCCTCACTCGAGTCGATCTCCTCTTACCGATTGAGGCGTGCTAGCTCCAATTATGAATTTGCCAGCGCTACTTCTGCTCGTTCGAGCTCTGAGCGTTCGAATTCAATCCGCGCTTCCAATTGTGTTCTAAGCCGGGCCTATCGCGATGACCTACTGCCATTTCTTGATCCATTCCGGTTCGGCTGGTCGACCATAATTTTCTTCGATGCCACCACTTCGGTTCCGCTTGACCGTTGCTCTCGGCTATCGCTTCACATCTGGACACTACAGACTTGTGTGACGCTAGACAGCGTACCACTGGCTTCCGTCCTGCTGCTAGTCGCTGCTGCAGACGTTCCCGAATCCCACGTGTTCGTGGATGTCTCGGTGGTAGCCCCACTCGATATCATCATAGCTGTGGTCATCCTAGATGATTCAGTTTCTTTTGCTTTCCTTCACAATTTCTTTTGCTCCTGTACCCTCTCCATTTTGCAAAAGGGGAACTGTTGGACTACAATGTCCCTAAAGCCCTACCTTCCTAACTAACCCTAACACTCCCTATCGGTTCCTATCGTTCTTGAGACGGAGACTACCGCGGTGAATCGCCTAATGATGGAAATTGTGTAGAAGGGGTAAGGTTAAAAGTAAAAAGAATTAATAAAATATTAAACAAAATATCACAATTTTACAAGAAATTTCTTAGTTATAAACTTTAAAATGTCGAATATAAACTTTATAATACAATTCTCATTAATGATTTCACATATACAATACAAGTTTAGTGCAAGAATTAAAACTTTTAAGCAAAATTAAAATCTTTAATTTTATCACATATTTTCCTCATTATTTCGCTATTTTATTTATAAAATTAAATTTTAGTGACATTTTCATTATACAATCTATTCAAAACATTAATAAATCGCTATTACATGCATTTTCATACTTTAATAAGAATATTATTTTAATAAAAATTTGTAATTCCCCCAAGTTACAAACTCAACCCCGATAGGACTTGGTTCCTAAGGCTCTGCTTTGCCCCCCTCCTATATATACTATTCACCAACGACATCCCTATCCCGTCGAGTGGTGTTGAACTAGCCCTCTTCGCAGATGACACAGCCCTTTACTCCAAAGGCAACTCACTGCCACAGATTCGGAACAAGATCCAAAAGTCAGTTAACGACTTAGGAGCTTGGTTCCAAAAATGGCGTATCGACGTAAACCCGGAGAAGAGCTCCGCCGTTTGCTTCGAATATAAACGACGCCGTCTCACCGCCACTCCGCCAATCAGGATGTTAGGAACCCCTGTCCCATGGCAAACAAAAACCAAATATTTAGGCGTCACCCTTGATGCAAGGCTCACTTTCGAGCCCCATATCAAGAAAGTAACTCGTACCGCGCGATTTTACATGGGTAGGCTCAACAGCATGTTGGGCAGACACAGTAAAATGTCCCTCCAAAACAAGCGAACCCTTTATAAGGTCTGTATACGACCTGTTATGACCTACGCGGCCCCCATTTTCGCACATGCTAAACCCAACATAATAAATGAACTTCTTCTGTCTTCTGTGAAACTAACTTCTGTCGTAGGGCCACGAACTCGCCCTATTTATCCGTAATGCCGATCTCCACCGAGACTTAGAACTCCCAACAATCCAGCAGTTCCTTAAATCACTCTCTGAGAGATTGTACAAAGCCTCAGAGTCCCACCCAAATCATCTCATTCGTGAGACAGCTGCCTATGCAGCCCCTCTCCACACTCACTATAGTGTGCGCAGACCGAGAAACTCTCTCGGACCCCCCAACAAGCTTTCGGCTGACCTGAACTGCCTCCTGGCGGCTCAGGCCGAGCCTACTTAACACATCCCTTAATCTGCCTTAGTTAGGCACACTTCTAAGCGGCTTTTCACCGCTTGCGCCCTCCTTTCTTCCAAGGAGGGTCGCGTCAGCTTACGGCTTAAAGATCTCTAGTCAGATCGGTAAGTCAATCCCTTAAGGCAGTGTTTAGTGGGTAAAAGTCTCCACATAACCACGCAGCCGGCTACGTGGTATGCTATGAGCATTCACTGCCTCCCTACCCTGCTTTCCGGAGGGAAAAAAAGGAGAATTTGCCATAATATACCGTATTCCATTTTATTTATCTTCTATTACTGATACGTGTTATCAGTGATTAAAACGTTTATAAATTAAAAATGAAAGAAAATAGTTTAATTCGCGTTACATAACCAATTGCTATGTTAATTTAATAACTTTATTCTCTTTATAATTTTTTTCAGAAATTAGCATTTTATAAGAATAATCATGAATGTAACATTTATCTTATGAAACAATGAATGATTTAATGACAT
The DNA here is from genome assembly GCA_907164705.1 of Parnassius apollo. Lineage (NCBI taxonomy): Eukaryota > Metazoa > Arthropoda > Insecta > Lepidoptera > Papilionidae > Parnassius > Parnassius apollo. The sequence continues at coordinate 7,309,370 of CAJQZP010001218.1, read as the reverse complement.
GTTTATCTCGCGTTGCCAATGCACACATAGGTATGCTACATCACTAAAACGTACATCACTAAAAGGTATGCTATTTAGCACATTTCGCGTTAAAAATAAAAATAATATGTAGATAGATTTACTGCGTTTCGGACTTTGTATCTAAGAAACAATTAAAAATCAATAACGGACCTATAACAAACAAAACAACTGGACGCACCAGTGTATGTCATTAACCCAATTTGTTCGACATCGTGCAATGCGAAGGTCGCTATCCGATTAGATTGTTACTTAAAACCTTAAATGCTTTGCTTAATGCTGTTATCAGGTTACCTGGCTTAAGAAAAACATAATAGGCTACATACCTACTTTAACCTAAGAAGAAAATATCGCGCGTTATTTTATAATTTATGTTTATCCATTTAAAAGCGGTTTCGAAATGAAAAGATAACTAGGCTATTTATGAAAAATTTATATTTTAATAAAATTACTGTTTAGTGTTGTCCTACCAACTTCCGTTGGTGATCGAACCTCGGAGGAATTAAAATTCAGTGTTAATGCAGCTACGGTCTCCTAGTTTAAAATTGGTTTGCAGGTGTTCATGGACCATCTAAATACCATCAAAAGAATCTCGAATCCTGTGGCCAGCAAGCCACGTGACCACTAACTATTACATAATACATTCATAACCAAAAAAAGTAATTTGTTACCTTACCTTCTACTAACAAGACCTTTAGGCAGCAGTATAATGCGAGCTCCTGTCAAATTATAGAGCCTGTGCTGGTAAAATGTTACATTATCTATCTTTTCGTTCCAAAGCGCTTTTTTGGCTACTTTTGTTCTTGTATATGATATCCTTAAATTACATCCTGTTGAAAGATAAAATGATATTGAATAACCTTAGTAACTTTATATATATACAGGGTAGTATTTTTTGAAAGAGTAGCCAAATTTTAAACTTAAGTTCAAATATATAAACAATGATATACCGTTATTACAGTTTTTGAAAATACGAGTAAAGAAGGCATAAACTTTTATTTGAAAATATCTAAAATTGAATGTGATTTATAGGCTACAATGTTTTTGTCTACTAATCTTACGAATGTGATTGTGCGTGCGCAGTTATAATCTCAGTATCAGTATCAGTTAAAATAATGCATTACTACGTAGTCCTTATATGTATTCTCTGCATTATCACGCATTTGGAATTTGAAAGATAAAAAGAACAGAATGTTCGAGATTTTTATTAGTTCATTTTTATTCACTATTTGCCGATATACTGATACACTTATAATAAAAAATAAAAATATAAATTTCTTTGCAACTTTCCGCTAAACATATAAAATGATGTGTCTTACCTGGATTGAAGCGCACCTCCCGCCCTCCCTCAATCGCATACACTAACTCCGTCACCACTAGACCAAGCACCACTACTCTCAACACCACTATTCCAGGCAAGACATTTTATATTTTTATTTTTTATTATAATGGATTTCCGCAAAGTAACGCCTGATTCTATCAATTATGATACACTTATTCTGAACCTGCTCTGCGAATTTGGTCTATTATTGCAAAATAACCCTGTATATATAAATTTAGACAAATAAATACACATAACAAAATAGTTAATTTGTTTTTACTCGGTTACATTTGCCTACTTAAATTAATGTGTACAAAATAGTTGTTTGAACACTTCATTTCCAGGATATTACGTGATTTTGTGAACTCTGGTATCACACTTATATTAAAAATTTCGACAACAGCTAATAAGTGCGAAATATTAAAAAAAATAGCTTTGTTATAAAAAATTTCATAGCATTCGGTCACTAGTGAATATTGTGAGGCAGTTATATTATTGAAGGTAGCGAAATTAAGGTAAGGACCTCCTTTAGTTTCTGAGAGGGTTTGGGGGAAGGAAATGTCCACCGCGCTGCCCCAATGTGTGTTGGTGAACTTCACATTTGTTCGAACAATTTTTTTTATTTCTTAGTCATACAGGTTTTCCTACGATGTTTTCCTTCACTGACGAACACGTGGTAAATCAGCACTTAAAACTGCAATTAACAATTTCATTGATGCCGACTTAAACTTAAAAATTACTTGTTTGTATAATTTACCGATGTTTATTATAGCGAATTTATCAAAAAAAAAAGGGATTTAAAAAAAGAGTTAATGGTCACTAGTGACCATCAGCACTTAGCAGCACGAAATACCGTTGGTGGCGAAAGTGTAGCCACTATCTGTTGCTCATATCTTTTCATGGAAAATAAAGGTTAAGGCTAGCAAATTATTTAACTTTTAGCTCTTCAATTCACGTTTCGGGCACTTTACAACCTTTGGTCACGGGGTTGGGGGGAGGGGGAGCTGAGGTTTCCGACGTCCTGATGTTATGGTGCGTTCCTTAATTATGTAACGTGTTAGGGGGGGGGGGGGTTGAGCCGAATGTCGCCAAGTGGAGGAGAGGGAGGGTTTCATCAAATATCAACAATTTTTTTCATTAATATTTTATGGCTAAATCCTACGCAATAATATTTATAGCAGTTATGTAAACTCCACAAATTATAATACAAAAATAACATACATACAACATAAACACTCACGCCCGTCACCCAGAGGGGTAGGCAGAGACTACGGACTTCCATTTGGCACGATCCTGACATACCTCTTTCGCCTCCTTTACATCCATATATCTACGAATACGTGGTTAAGGGTACTTCTAACGTGGCCCATTTTAAAAATATCGCCAATTTGGTCGATAAACTTTCTTCTGGGGCGTCCCTTCCCGACTCTGCCGTTCACATCTGCCATGTAAATTTGCTTTGTCTCATGACCAAACCACCAAAGCATTCCTATCTTAATCCTGGTCACAACATCATCTTGCATACCACATTTATCTCTTATCACGCAATTTCTTACCCTGTCATTCAGATTCAACTCCTAGCATACTCCTTAAAGACCGCATTTCTACAGCATTTATTCTACTTTCGTGCTTCTTCTGCCACACCCAGCTTTCACTACCATACATTAAAGTTGGGACTAACACAGCATTATGAATTACCATACGTGCCTTTTTTGACACATTCGGATTCTTCATAATAAGAGTGTAGTGCCCCATTCACTCTATTCCCTGCATTTACTCGTAGTCGTTCTATATTCTTATCATATCCCAAATACACAAACTCATCCACTTGCTCAATTAACTCTCCTTCTATTCTTATTTCACATACTGTTTTGCTTTCTTCTCTTTTAAAAAACCATCACTTTCGTCTTACTTGCGTTCACTTTCATTCCCCTTTCTTTTATTTCCCAGTTCATTAATGTAACCATCATTTGCAACTCAGCCGCCGATGACGCAAATATGACTTGATCATCGGCATACAAAAGACATTTGAAGGTTAACTCGCCCATTCTTAACCCACATTCTTCATCTTTCAAAGTTTGCAAACACTGTCCATAAATAGGTTGAACAGCCAAGGGGAAGCTACACAGCCCTGTCTGACACCTTTTTGGATGCCAAACCAGTCCGAGTAGACCCCATTGATCCTGACACAAGCAAGCACTAGAGTCCCTATAAAGAGACCTTAATGCCTGTATCAAACCAGCGCTCAACCCATATGAGTTCAGTGTTGTCAAGTCCATGAAAGCAAAAACTTTCTGGTTTTTGGCCAAAAACTTCTCCGCAATCATGTGCATGGAAAAGACGATCTGTACACCCCATTCCCTTTCTAAAACCTGCATGCACATCCCAAATTTTTCCATGAGTTTCTTTCATAACTCTTTCAATTAACACCTTAACATACAGTTTACCCACAATACTAAGCAAGCTGATACCACGGTAGTTTTTGCAGTCCTGTTGTGACCCTTTTCCTTTATATATTGGTGCTATAACTGCTTTACACCAGTCATCCGGTACCCGTTTTAATTCCCAACATAAATTAAACAAGGTGTACAGCAGGCCTGCCATCACTCCCTCTCCAGCCCTAAGCATCTCGAGTGATACTCTATCATATCCAGCTGTCTTACCTGCTTTCATGCTTTTCATTGCCTTCATTATTTCATCTCCATACCCCTTTCCACTTCTTTCGGAATTTCTAGTTCATTTAACTCAGACGACTCTTCACTCATAAACACACTTTCAAAGTATTCCTTCCATCTGTTTAAATTCGAAACTTCATCATTCAGAATACATCCATTTTCGTCTCTTATAGCATTAATTATAAGGCTGTTTTGTATTTTCCCTGGCAGTTCTTACGAGTTTCCAGAACATTTTTATATTAGCCTGGAAATTATCAGATATCCTTCTATCATTCTTATCCGTTCTTTCTTTCTTTTTCCTTTTAACTACTTCTTTTACTCTCTTATTTAGACGTCTAAATTCTGCCTTTTTTCTTTCAATCTAATCATTCATACCACTAGAATTACCAGCTTTGGTTGCTAGTAAATCCAACCATGCTTTCTTCTTTGATTCAACTTCCACCCGTACCTCATCATCCCACCACAATGTATTACTTTTCCTTTCATTTGTTCTCTTACCTATACCACATACTTCGGTGGCTGCATCCACCAAACCTTTCTTAACATTATCCCACACAGTATTCAAGTCTAAATCATTCATACACAACTCATTCAAACACCTAATATTTTCTCTCAGTCTACATTTATACTTCTCTTTCACATCTTCATCTTGTAACTTCTCTATTCTTATACGCTGTAACGCAGTGGTAGACACAGATGTACGATGTCGCCAACGCTTGAAAATACCATTAATTCGACATAAGACCAAGTAATGATCCGTCCCTACGTTGGACCCCCGGTAAACCCTTGTATCTACGACTGCACTCCTCATTCTTTCATCCACAATTAAGAAATCTATCATGTTTCTATCATCACCTCTTTCCCATGTATACATGTGAATCTTCATATGACGAAAAAAAGTATTCGTCACAAAAAGATTCTTTTCCACACATACGGTGAGGAGGTCTTCCCCATTCTCATTTATACTTTCATCACCAAACGTTCCGCATATCCTTTTATAACCAGACCTCTTCACCCCAACCCTTCCATAAAGTCTCCTAACATAATAATATTTTCATTTTCTTTAGATCTTTTCAACACCAAAACAAAAAGTAACTAAGCAAATTAAGGTTTTTTTTACTATTAACTTTATTTATATTAACGTATTTACAGTACTAATTTATATAATTTACAAAAATAAGAATTTCACGTGAGATTTGGCGGGATTTGTTGAGGTGAGGGGGTCGAGCCATATCTTACAAAATCTCACCAGGGGGAGTGGGATGGTAGAAAAATCGCCAAAATCACCTCACGTAATCAATGGACACCCCCCTATAGTTAACGAAGGCTACCTTCAGCTTCGAGAGATCCGATTGCCCCACGAAATGTTGACCACATACGCGAACAAAAAACAACGCACCATCTTCAATCTGTCAAAAAACACTGGACACGGCTCTGTATAGAAAATAGTCCCATGCTAACCAATATTTAAACAATGATTCTCACCACCATCCTTCACAGTTAGCTACTGTGGGATGATCTTTGTTTCAGAGAGCACATCATCATCATCATCATCATTACAGCCCTTCACAAGTCCATTGCTGAACATAGGCCTCCCCCAAGTAATGCCACAAAGCACGGTCCTGAGCCACCTGCATCCATCGACTTCCTGTATGCCTCATATACCAGGTCGTCACTCCATCTAGTGGGGGGTCGCCCTACATTACGCCTACTGGTACGAGGCTGCCACTCGAGAACCTTTCTTCCCCATCGGTTATCGGTTCTTCGAGCTATATGGCCGGCCTATTGCCACTTCAACTTACTAATCCGTTGGGCTATGTCGGTCACTCTGGTTTTACTGCGGATATCCTCATTTTTGAGTCTATCACGCAGTGAAACTCCGAGCATAGCCCTCTCCATAGCTCGCTGAGCGACCTTGAGCGTCCTCATACGGCCATCAGTGAAGGACCACGTCTCTGATCCGTAAGTCATCACTGGCAACACGCACTGGTTGTACACTTTAGTTTTCAGAGATTGAGGTATACCTGACGAGTTTTGCCAGTTGAATCCGTCGATTGACCTCTCGGTCGAAGTTGGACTTACCTAGTCGGACTATTTGTCCCAGGTAAACGTACTCGTCAACAACTTAGAGCATAGCGCTCCCAACAACAACCGGCATAGGTGTGACATGGACATTAAACGTGATCTTTGTTTTGTCCATGTTCATCTTATGACCTATCCGTTGGGAGACACCATTGAGGTCATTGAGCATAGTGCTAAGGTCCTCCAGCGATTCTGCCATAAGGATTATATCGTCGGCAAATCGAAGGTGAGTGATGTACTCGCCATTGATGTTAATACCGTATCCTTTCCAGTCCAGTAGCTTGAAAACGTCTTCCAACGCAGCGGTGAAGAGTTTCGGCGATTTAACGTCCCCCTGTCTTACACCTCTCTGCAGTTGGATAGGTTTCGAACTCTGGTTCTGTACTCGGATAGCCATCGTACCCTACTGTACAAACACTTCAACACTTCGATATACCGACAGTCAACTTGGCACCGCTGAAGGGACTGTAGCACCGCCCAAATTTCGACGGAATCAAAGGCTTTCTCATAGTCCACATACGCCAGGCAAAGTGGCAGATTGTACTCTTCGGTCTTCTGTACAATCTGCCGCAGGTGCCGTATGTGGTCTATGGTACTGAAGCCTTTTCGGAAACCGGCTTGTTCGGGAGGCTGGAAGTCGTCGAGTCTGCGTGCGAGACGATTCGTAATGACTCTCGAAAACAGCACGTAGTCCCGGCTCAGAAGGGAAATCGGTCTGTAGTTCTTCAAGAGAGCGTTGTCGCCTTTCTTAAAGAACAGGACTACCGCACTTCTGCTCTACGCCTCCGGAGTAGTGCCACCATGGAGGACGGAATTGAAGAGCTTCTGAAGGACTTCAAGTACCGGTGTTCCACCCGCTTTCAGAAGCTCCGCTGTAATTCCATCCTCGCCCGGGGACTTGCCGTTTTTAAGGTGCTGGAGAGCCATTCTAATCTCGCTCAGACTGACGTCCGGGATATCATCGGAATAGTGTCGGGTAAGACTTGCTCTTGGATCGTTACTCACACTTGCGTGTGGCTCCAACGATGATGTGTACAGCTGCCCATAGAACCTCTCAATCTCACTCAAAATCTCAGGTGTCTCGGAAACGATGGTGCCACACTCAGTCTTCAGCTTTGACAGTTGGCTCTTTCTGGCAGACAGATCTCTGGCAAAGACTTTGGAGCCCTGGTTCCGCTCGATCGCTTCTTTAATACGAGCAGTATTAAAGTTGCGTAAGTCTCGCCGCATGCATTTGGAGATCTCTCTGTTCAGTTGCCTGTATGCTGTCAAATCTGTTGATCTTTTAATTGCCAGCGCACTTGTCTACCTCTTCTTCCAGTTCCAGTATCTTCTCGTCAGTCCTCAGGGTGCGTGCGTTATACGTTGCCAGGTCGAGTCGTCGTAGGTGGCAACCGAACCTCCACCGGAGATTCTTAGCACCCCCTGCCCCGCCGTTACCACGTTCGCCACCGTAGCCAGGAATAGCGGGGCCGCCGGGGACTGGGGGCCGTTTATTTGCGTCGTTGCTCACGCTTGGCGAGCGGGTTGGCAACCGCAGTTTTTTATTATGTTATTGTTGTTATTAGGAAGATGCTGCTGTCCATCTCCTTTCTTTGTCCCTCTGTCGCCTCTTACGACACTCACGGGAAGATATGGGGTAGTGGATATTCTCAACCGCCACTACACGGCAAGCAGAGAGCACATGGGATCTGTGAAAGTAAACACCTGGCCACCGAGCACGTCAATCAAGTATTGCACGACTATAAGCTTCGTGTCCTGCGCATAAATCACATTGATCGAGTTAAACCACTCACAGACGAGTGTGTGCCCGCTGTACTACCATGTCAGTCAGGAGTCACAGACAAGATTGGCGACATCTTGAAACGGGCTACCATACGAACATATTACAGAGAAGTCTGCAGTATGTTAAAATGTACAAGATATTCGCAAAAGAACACCGGTCCCTACAAAGGATGATTCGCAACGCTATTGAAATTAATAAACATCCTAATTTCAATAGAGAAAATGGGGGTTACCATCTGCTTTGGATCCCTTGAGCTTAGATTTAATTAATAAAATTTTATTTTTTTAGATTTAATTAATAAAATTAAATCTAAGCCCAAGCATACCACTACAAGACTTGAGTAGTACTGACAAGATATCGTAACCTTGTTCTGCATTGATCGGACCAAAGGTACTATTATTTATTCTGTGCCAAAGGTAAATATTTAAAAGTTGAAGCAGGCCTGTCTCACTCCGCGCTTTAGGCATGAAAATATACCTACGCTGCGCGGCCGCCTACAAAAAGCTAATTTAGTGATAGTGAGGTTGTCGCTCGCGCGCTCTATTTAACGCCCGCCTTACGTTAACAAAAAAGTATTTTTCTCTTATAAGGACTTTTGATATTTATTTTTGAGTTTTTATTTAAGTATGGCCACTAAAAAGCCAAAAGGTTTACTGTTCCTAAGGATACAAAAAGGTTTTTTTTAATTGTTCTAAGCCAGCGCTTAGCTACAATCCCACATGATGGTAAGTGGTGAAGTAGTTAATATGGTGAAGTGCACTGACTTAACAAAAACATATTCATTCTTGCCTTGAAGACACTCACATTGTAATCGGATGGAAAGACAGATGCTGGCAACTTATTCCACTACTTTGTTGTACGCATGATGAATAACGTAGCAAATCGTTTGGTTCGAATGCGTGGTAAGTCAACAACAAAAGGGTTGAGACTGGCCGGACATCTGGTTGTCCGATGGTGGAAAGGAGAGGGAGGAATTAAATTATGCAATTCCTGCGCACACTCTCCGAAACGCATCCTGTAGAAAACCGAAAGGCTGGACACTTTGCGCCTACGTTCGAGACTAGTAAGATTAGTTTTAACCAAATTCGGGTCACCATTAAGCCTCTTAGCACGCCTTTCCATTGAGTCCAAAGCTGCTTGGTGGCATTTTGCAGCACCAGCCCATATATGTCAGCAATATATTTAGTTACTGGCACCATAGTTACAGATTTATTATTTGACTAGCGACCCGACCACAGCTTACAGTTTTCGATTTTTTGCCTATAATGTTAATAACCTTAAATATCGTTCAGTGTAAGTAGACCTCCCAGTAGTAGTTACTGCCTACTAATGCAAGATCAGCATATAATTGTTAATGGATTAAACACTTGGCCGATAAAAGAAAGAGATTGAAAATAGTAGCGCTTCCCATTGCCACTCTTTCATTAATAGTGCCGTCGCGGTCGAACGTTTGTAAATAGCAGGAAAATGTGAAATAGAAAATGGTAAGTAGGTAAATTATTTGAGTTTGAAAGCCGTTCACGTTGTTACAGTCTTAATTTTTCTAGATGTTGCATATAAACCTTCCCCACATTGAACACTAATGTTCTTATTATCAGCAAATTACTGGTACAATACATATATTACATAATACCTCGGTGTATTCTACTACCAACTAGTATCAAAGGATTCAATTTGTTTTCTCACAACACCTAACCCTACAGTAGGAACGGCCTTAACAAAGGCGCGTAACGGTCTAAGTGATACAGTGTCTTTTTTTTTTATAGGATAGGGTGACAAACGAGCACACAGTCCACCTGATGGTAAGTGGTTGCTGTGGCCCACAGACATCTACATCTATCCTCGATTACGAATCAAAATGCAGATGCGTTGTCACCCGTGAGGACTAAGATGGAATGCCTCGTTTCCAGTAAAAAGGGTCTCCGGTTCTCTACACTCACCATACGAAATACAGCAGCATTAAGCTACTATTTCACGCTGGTATTCTGTGAGAGCGTGGTCCTTCCCCGGTCGAGCCGACCCATTCGTGCTACAACTATACTACTAATATAACTGCAGCATGGCTCTACCACGTATAATGTGTCTGTATCACTTAGACCGTTACGCGCCTTACGCACGCGAACTTAAGGTGCATTTTGATTTAATACGCGCGCCGCCTTCATTTTTTTTTTCGACAATTTAATCGGTAGGCTAATTTCACGAAGGTCGCCTCGAAGGCGTGCAAAGTATTATAAACATTAGCAACGTTGTAACTAGGTTTAAATTCGAAATTTACTATCAGAGAGTGATCATTCTGTTCTTGTACTATTATTTATTCTGTGGTTGAAGGTAGCCTTCATGAACTATGACATCAAGATGTCAAACACCTCAGTTCCCCTAACCACGGGTGATGTAATGTGACCGAAACGTCGGGAATGAAAAAGTTAATTTAACATTTTTATTTTTTACTAACATTTAAAGACTTACCTTCTAATTTCATAAAGGCAGTGGTTGTTTTATTAATGTGATAAGTGTAGGGATCATAATCTGGAAATCTATAATGATTTATCCAACCCTGAAACCAAACCTACAGATTAATTCATCTTAAACTTTCGAAATATAAATAATAACTTTATATGTTGCATACCTCATATTTCTTCATAGGCCTATGTTCTTTCACCGAAGGTATCGTATAAGTTATTGGTCCAGCATAGCTACTTTTCATTTGGAAGTAACTACTTTTGCCTGGTTCCCACTCACTGAAGTAATTATCCAAAAACCAGTGTTTACAATAACTTGTGAAACAAAACACCCAGATCCCTAATAGGAAACCAATCCAAATATCCGACTTTGGAAACAGAAAATAATTCACTATAAGGAAAATCGTTAAAAAGTACATGGTGAATGTAAAGGGGGTTGATTTTGGTTTCTCAGATGGCTGGGTGTTGTGTAAGTCATTTTTACTCGGCGGAAAGTTAAAATCTGTTGTTGGTATCGGGGATTCAGTGACTGTAAGCTCAAGAGGCTTTTTGATTGGAGTCTCAGACTCTAATTGTGTAACATCACAAAAAGCATCTAATGTATCTTCCAAAGCTTCTACACCCGATTCAATTTCGATGCTATCATCTCTAGGTACATCTGCTAAGTCATTATTCTCTGCAAAAACATCATATTTTGAAATCAATAATTCTACTAATTATTTTGCGGTTTTTAAATAAATTTTAACATACCTATATTTTTATGTGTATCTTCACTGGAACTTGATTGTATTTTATTTGCAGAAAGGCTTGGCTCATGCTCAGAAGCCTTTGTTGTTAAAGGTTGAGTGGTTTCTGACAGATTTTGTATGCTACTGTCAAGTGAGGAAACCTGGGGAGACATTTTCAGGTTGATGTAATTTACAATAATGTTATATGTCACACACCTATCGACTTTTTGAACCAAATCCAAAAAATTACAAGGTACTCAATTCAACAATTTTTTTAATGTGTTACCTCAGAACTTGTTTTTAAGTGAACCGATTTTGATCATTCTTTTTTTTTTTTTGAAAGCTGGTGCTTTTCATGTGGTCCCATATAAATTAGATCAAGATCTGACCAGAAGTTTTTGAGTTATCCTTTATATTGTGTTAAGTAGACTTCAACTACATCTATGACATTCTCATTTTATTTATATTGAAGTTGGTTGCACAATATTTTTAATTTTACCACTTGTTGTTCTTTGAATACTAATGTATCATACACCAATTTATGTAAAGTTTAAGACTAAATTATGTATATTATATATAACTATGGCATACCTGATTGTCTGTGTCCCCTACACTTTGTTGATCCATATCCTTAATGGCAGAGTTCTCTTCTGAATCTGATGTAGAACTTTCTGGTAGCAACAACTTTTCTTTAGGTTCTATTAAAAAAAAAAACAGTAATATTGAAATCACATGAAAATAATAATATGATCATTTAAATTTTCACCCTAATGTTAGTTTTTAATTTTATATTAGACAAATAATTTCAAAAACTTTCAAAGAAATTATACTTTTGATAAAGAAAAACCAACTAATATAAATGTCACATAAACTAAAAATGAGATATTTACATAGTTTTTTCCGTTTGGTTTGGATAACCATGTGCATCATGTGTGTATTCATCAACCTTTTCTTTCAGCATTCATTCCTTCATTACAGACATGGGTCCGCCATAGACTGCAATAGACGGAGTATATTTGCCACAGTTACCACATTCGACAGGTGAATTAACAGCCTGCCATTTTTACTATGTTAGCTGTTATTTACTTATTTTATTAGGGCTTACATTATTTGTTATGTTACATTATTTCTATTCTAGAATTAAGAACCAAATGTTGTCTTATTATAGGCTACCATGCATGCATTGGTCGGTGAGCTAGTTAATTTTACATACTTATAACAGTCATTTTTGAAATAATTTATAGGATCTGTTGCCCTTGCTGAAATAATTTTCTACATAATAGCATCATAAGTTGGGGACTTAATTCTCTGATACACATGTCTTAGCACCTTCATAATGCTGATATTATTTTGCATAAATTATTTTTAACATTTATATTTTTTACCCCTACCATAATATTTTACCACACCCAGAGTAACCTGGAAGAGAATTCTATAACTGGCCAAGTGCGAGGCGAACTCGCACATGAATTATGATATCCCATTGTAAAACACTTCCACCTTTAATTTTTCACAAACAGACAGACGCATGAATGGACGGACAGTGGAGGATTAGTACTAGGGTCCCATTTATTACCCTTCGGGTACGGAAACCTAAAAAGGTACCCTATTTCTAGTTAAGGTAGTAACAATGAGTGTAATTAAATAAAAAAATATTTGGAATTAAGAACTTGGCTGTTGCTACCAATTTTTAATATTTTTTTTTTTTTTATAGGATAGGGTGACAAACGAGCACACAGTCCACCTGATGGTAAGTGGTTGCTGTGGCCCATAGACATCTACATCTATCCTCGATTACAAATCAAAATGCAGATGTGTTGTCACCCGTGAGGACTAAGATGGAATGCCTCGTTTCCAGTAAAAAGGGTCTCCGGTTCTCTACACTCACCATACGAAATACAGCAGCATTAAGCTACTATTTCACGCTGGTATTCTGTGAGATTATAGAAAAAAAATTTTCAAGTTAACTTAATGAACATAATGAACTTGGGAGGCCTTAAATTCTCATGGGAACTATATGTTAAATAGTAGTAATAGTACTCTGACGCTCTGGGGTACCCTAAGGGACAGCCTAGCTGCTTTGTTGGTCAGATGAATTGAAATTTTCTAAAAAAAAAATTAAACAGAAATATTTTAAAAGAATTTACCATCTACAGAACGTGTCTTCATATCTTCAACAGCTTGAGCTATTTTAAATTTGAAATCATGGAATATCTTCCAAGTTTCATTACTCTCTTTTACCTCTGGTATTACTTCTGATGTACTCTTTTTTCCAAGACCTTTTAAATAATCTTTCACTGGAGATGATGAAGCCTCTTTTGAAGGCACAGGACTACGAGTCTCTTCTTGACGTTTATTCTCCAAAAGTTTAGCATCATCTGGTTTTTCAATAGGTTTTTCCGTACGTATATTTTTAAAATATTTATCTATGATTGATGTTTTGTCTGCACGTTTAGGGCTAGCGGTAATAGGTTCCTTTGCTGGAGGTTCACTCTGTGGAGTAGGAGGATCGTCTTCGCATGGTTGTACTAGTTCCTCTAACTCTTCATTGTTGGCATTGTATCTGAATGACAAAGTTGCATTGGGGGATTTTCCTAAAAAAATAATCTATCAAGTTAACTTCTTAATATAAGTTGAAACATTTAACGCAACTGGATAAGGTATTCATTTCAATCAAAAACTATATTTCATCATGCGCATTTTGTAAAGTTTGTTTACTTCTTTGAAAGTCAAAGAAACAAAATTAACCAATATTTCCATGTAAAGTTAAAAAGACTCTAATACGTAATTATTTTACAATATTAATTCCTTATTGTAAGCTGAAAAGTAACAAAACAAAAAGAAAATATATCATTGACTATTTTAACATACCCGCGCCCGTCACCTCCATAATTCACAACAAAAATAGATTCACATAATCTAATTAATGTCCATAACACAATAGAAATGTTTCGACTTCAACAAATATACAGTCTTTGAAATTATTTTTTTAGACAATATATCAATAACATGGAATAATATATATAAAAAATAAGAAAGAATCACTCACAGAACACTATTTCTTGGAGAATCCTCCCCCTACTTTATCATAGGAGTGCTCAATATCGATATATATCGTTAATCGTTATATCGATACTTTATAAAATATCGAAATATACATTTGATATATTGAACCGGTACGATATTATCGAATGATCTGATACCGATACCAGTAGCGATATATTTCATTCGATGTATCGTATAAAATTAAAAGTATGTACACCCTTTTTGACATTTACTCTGAACATAATTTCGTTATAATATGAAATTGCCGTTCTGCAGTATGTAATGGCCATTTTAAATCAAAATATTTGTTGTTTAGCCAAAAATTCTTATTTCAAATTAATTTCTATTTTAAAAACATGGAATACTTTTTCAAAATTAGTTATTTGTTTATTCATTAGCGTTATGTTTCATCACATTTGAATCTTTATCGTCATCATGGATACGTTTAAAATTAGACTAATTATGAAATATGTGTATCGTCGTGGCAGCAGCGCGGCACAAGCGGCACGCAACACCAACGACGATTACGGAGCGAATACAAGTAAACGCACCATATGTTATTGGTTTGCCCGCTTCCATTCTGGTGGTTTCGACCTGAAAAATTGACCCCGTGGCATACGAAAACTTTTGTCGACAATAACGAATTAACGGAGATTTTTGAAGCTGATGATACTTAAGTTACGGCTGAATTAGTAGCATCTTTCAACGTTAGCATTAAAACAATATTGGTCCATTTTTTTCAGATCGACATGGTAAAATAGCTTCACAAATGGGTGGCCCATGAACTCGATGATCGCCAGCGTGAAGTAGCGCCAGAAATTTTGAACTGCATTGTTACCTGCGACGAAAAATGGATACTGTTTGACTATTGCAAGTGCTTAGCAAGTTGGTTGGATCCTAGTTGTGTATCTAAATAATGCCTTAAACGAAAACTTACCCCTAGAATAGTGATGGTCACTGTTTGGTGTTCTAGCGCCGGTGGCATTCATCTTAAATTCTTACCAACGGGATAAGTATTACGGATGTGTACTGTGTAGAAATGAACGCAATGATGGAGAAGCCTATATGTTTCCAACAAGCTTTAGTCAATCGCTCATCTCATGCACGATAACGCGCAACCTCATACTACAAAACAAACGGTCTCTAAGTTACAAGACCTGGAGTTGGAGGCTCTCTGTCATCTCCCGCTCTCCTGATCAGACCTTCCACCTACAAAATTCTACTTTTTTCAGAATCGGGATAACTATTTGGCGGGAAAAAATTCAATACCTGAGAAACAGTACAAAATGCCTTTGAAGAATTTGTTGCCTCCAGTCCAGCTGATTACTTCAAGAAGGGCATCAGTAAAATGCCTTTGCGTTGGCAAACTTTTATCGATAGTATGGGTGATTAAGTTGATTAATAGAAAAAAATATGTTATCTCATTTCATAAAAAGCGGCAATTTCATTGGTAAGGAGTAAGAACTTAATATCTAGATCAATTTATAGAAAATAAATTTAGTTTTTTAATGACCATAAATAGTACTTTTTAAAGGTTCGTAAAAATACCCTAAACCTAAAGGTTTTCGAAAACAGGCCAATAAATATACAAAAAACGAATTGCCAATCAATCGTTACATTAACTTAATCTTTGGTCGCCGGTGGGTAAAGAGTTGCTGTGCACGTTTACAGCTGTGCTTTGTTTTTAGAAAAGAAGTTTCTTGTGTATATTCTTGTTGGTTTTGCCTACTTACAGAAGAAAATTATAACAAATCTGTGTACCAGAAAAGAAACAGATTGGTAGCCAGCATAAAAGCTACCTTAAGCTTAAGCAACCTTTTTTTATATGTATAGGAGAGGGGCAAACGGGCATACGGCTCACGTGATGGTAACTGATTACCACTGACCATGAACAACAGCAATACTAGGGGAATTGAAAATGCATTGCCGGCCTTTTAAAAAGGAGTAGGCTCTTTTCTTGAAGGTACCTAAGTCGTATCCGGAAAAACCTCTGGTGACAGTCGATTCCACAAGGAAGTTGTGCGGGGAAGAAAACTTCTTTTAAGTCGCACGGTGGTGGACCGCCAGTCATTCAGATGGTATCGCAAATTTTGTCGCGATGTGCGATGGTGAATCTGTGCGGCTGGAATTAGTCCGAACAATTCCTCAGAGCACTCACCATTGTAGATGCGATAAAATACGCAAAGAGATGCAACATCTCTTTGCAGTGCCAGTGAGTCAAGCCGATCGAAAAAAGCTTGGTCGCTGACAATTCAAACTGCTCTGCGCTGGATGCGGTCAAATGGAAGGAGCTGGTACTGGGGAGCTCCAGCCCAGAGCTGGGAACAGTATTCCATGTGCGGACATCCGCATTGAAACTGAGGAGATACGACGAAAGGGCTTTTTTAGCGGTAAACGTACAAACTTGTGTCTTCTGGGGACTAAACTGGACTAGATTTAGTGGCCCCCATTCCGAGACTTTGTTCAACAAAGTTTTGACTTCAGACACAAATTTGTCCCTCCGATTGGGCCTCCGGCCACCTGCAATCTACTTCACGCTGGTCTTTTGTGAGTTTGTGGTACCACCCGGTTTGAGCTGGCTCATGTGTGCAACAGTAAAAGCTGCAGCGTGGCTGTACCATGTTATAACAGTGGTAACTTTAATAAAGTTGATTCATTTCCTACCCTGGCATTTTTTACTTATTTACTCATATTAAACTGTTCCCCTTTCGTTTTATTACATAGAAATAAAAGTTGTAAGCGATATATCGAAAATATAGATATTAGAAAAAAAATCTATACTTTTTGTACATGAACATCCCTAGTCTATCATAGTAGGCTTGTTGAAAAAATATCGATATATTATCGATACATCAATATTTTTTGTACGATATATCGTTAAATTTTTCTGAATTGTATTAAATTTTATAGTATATAATTTTATTGTATCTATATATATGTATATATAATATTAGTTTATTTTTAAGTTTATGTGTAGTTTTTTCATGAAGTACTCTATTGTTCATTTTATTTCGTCACCTATCACATTATTTTCCATACGTCCCGGGTTGACTGGGAGAGAATGACTAAAAGCATTAAGTCCGCCCCTAGTAATCGTTTTTTATTAATGTGCAATAAAGTGTACATAAACAAATATATTGGGCGGTATATTTTATTTGGACATATAAATATAAATAAATATGAAGATATATAGATATTGAAAATGTATCAAAAATTTTGAGTATTCAACCAACCGGAGAAGCCATGCGCGTGAATTCAACGTTGGTAAAAGTGATTTTTAGTATTTTTTCATTTATTTCCTACATCCCTTCATAAGTCTGCTGCTGAACATAGACCACCTCTAGGATTGCCACAAAGCACGGTTCTGATCCATCTGCATCTATCAACTTCCTGCACGTCTTATCAGGTCGTCACTCCATCTATTAGGGGATCGCCCTGTACTTCACACACCGGTTCGAGGCTGTCTCTCTATAACCTTTTTCCTCTTATCGGTTGTCGATTCTTCGAACTATATGACCAGCCCATTGCCACTTCAGCTTACTTATCCGTTATGCTATGTCGTTCTCTCTAGTTCTACTGTGAATATCCTTATTTCTATGTTTATCATGTAGAAAATAGCTCGCTGAGCGACTTTGAGCTTCCTCATACGGCCAGCGTATGTACCATTGTATGTGATGCGACTTACACTATCCCACAAAATATGTAGCTCTTTTTTAAATTTAAAGCCACTATTCCATGTTTCGCATGAACTTGAAAATTGACGGTATTTCATACAAATTTCCAACCCCTATTTAAGCCTTTTGGGGGTAGAATTTTTGAAATATGTGAAACACATACTTCTTTATACAAGTTATCAACCCCTATTTTACCCCTTCTGTGATAGAATTTTCCAAAAGTGTATAATATTTACCTCTTTATTTTTAATCAAGAGCCAAAATACCAAGTTTCATAAATATAACTTGATAAATGAAGGGCTATCATACGAACATTCAACCCCTATTTAAGCCTTTTGGGGGTAGAATTTTTGAAAAATGTGACACACATACTTCTTTATCCAATTTATCAACCCCTATTTTACCGCTTCTGTGATAGAATTTTCCAAAAGTGTATAATATTTACCTCTTTATTTTTAATCAAGAGCCAAAATACCAAGTTTCATAAATATACCTTGATAAATGAAGGGCTTGATAAATGAAGGGAACTTGATAAATGAATTAAATGAAATAGAAATATCATAAGAACATTCAACCCCTATATAACCCTTTTGGGGGTAGAAGTTTCAAAACCTGTGAAATAAGTACTTTTTTCTTTTTAATTTAAAGCCCAAATACAGAGTTTCATGGATATAACTTGGAAAATGACGGACTTTCATACAAACTTTAACCCCTCATTTAACCCCGTTGGGGGTTGAATTTCAAGGAATCCTTCCTTAGTGTTCGCCTAGGTCGTAAAAGAAATCTACCGTCAAAATTTCAAGTTTCTAACTTTGGTAGTTTAGGCTGTGCGTTGATAGATTAGTCAGTCAATCAGAACAAGTTTTTTATAAGTATAGGAATATAGGTAGATAAAAGAGTAAAGGTGTGAAAAACAGGTATAAATGAGAAGTAGACTAAAAGAAAATATAAGTGGTTTGGATGAATTGTGTATGAATAAGTAGTATTAGGAGAATGTGTGGAAATATTATTAAGAAAGGTTTGGTGGATGCAGCGACCGAAGTCTGTGGTGTTAGTAAGAGAACGAATAAAAGGAATAATAATTAATTATGGTGGGATGATCATTTATATAATGAAGTTTAAGCATGGCTAGATTTACTAACAACCAAGGCTAGTAATTCTGGTGGTACGAATGATGATATTTAAAGAAAAAAGGCAGTCTTTAGACGTCTAACTAAGAGAGTAGAAAAAGTAATTGAAATGAAAAAAACAAGAAATAACCGACAAGAATGATAGAAGAATATCGGACAACTTCTAGGCAAATATTAAAATGTTTTGGAAACTCGTAAGAACTACCAGGGGACATTCAAAACAGCTGTATAGTTGAATGCTATACGAGACGAGAATGGCTGTATTCTGAATGATGAAGTTTTTAGTTTAAAGAGATGGAAGAAATATTTTGAAAGCGCATTTATGAGTGTGGAAACGTGTGAATTAAATGAAATAGAAATTCCGAAAGAAGAGGAAAGAGATAGGGAGATAAGTATAGATGAAATAATAAAAGCAATGAAAAGCATGAAATCAGTTAAGGCAGCCGGATATGATAGAGTTTCACTCGAAATGCTAAAGGCTGGAGAGGAAGTGGTGGTAGGCATGATGTACACCTTGTTTAATTTATGCTGGGAACTGAAGCGGGTACCGGGAGACTGGCGCAAAGCCGTGATAATCCCAATATATAAAGGAAAAGGTCGCAGCAGGACTGTGAAAACTACCGTGGTATCAGCCTTCTTAGCATTGTAGGAAAACTGTATGCTAAGGTACTGATGAGTTACGAAAATTTATATTTATTGTATTTGGAAAAGGTAAGAAAATTTATATTTTATGTTTGTTTTTACTCAATAATATAATAATTGTGCATATCATGATAACGTACCATAACGTACATTAGTATAAACGTGTCATCTTTATTGGTTTCTTATGATTTGGTATAATATATGTATCATGTATTGCACACGCTTATGGTGTTTTTATTTTTATTGTTTTGTGTTGATTATTATGATGGTGGCGTAGTGGTGATGGTATTAAGCTAAAGCATAAAAAAATCTGGCTTCGATTCCCGGTCGAGACGAAATCGTCTAGAGGTCTGTACATACTTTTAGTCTTGGTAGGTATACCGTACGTTATCGTCTTTGAAATCTGGTTGTTGGTTTTAATTTTTGTTTAGCATGGATGGTTAATTAAGCTTGTTTATCTTAAGACGGATTACAGCCATCCTTCTTAAGAGGCACAAAGCTTTGTGCGCTTATCTCGAAATCGGACAGCATATCATCTAATGAAGATTTGTCGACGGAGTCTGAAAATTAAATTAGGCAGTTTCGAATTCAATATTAGGCAGACCAAGAATCAGTGCCTTCACTACCACTGTCGATGGAAAATCTTAACCTACTATGCGACGATAAAATACAAATAGTTGATGTCCAAGAAGCGGTCACTATGTCACCATTGCTAGCGTCTGCACTCACTCCATTAGCTGCGCAAAATTTGACACAATATATAGCGACTCCACAGCAAGATCCAGCTTCGGCAGCTCCATAGTTTCCAGCGATTCCTTTAACATAAACACGATCCAGAGTAATTAGACCAGGATTGGCTATAGCATGTCGTCCTCAGCTGGCGAAAGTAAAAGTCCAACTTCTCAATTTTCGATGGACTGGACAGCTATTCAGTCAACGAGCAGAAATAGCCAATAATGATTTTCAAGAAGAGATATGTCTCAAGGATCATTTTTCAATATTTTTCCGGGTTTTTACTGACGACATTTTTAACTATATAAAAGAATAAACAACTTATATTCTACTCAACAAACCAATAGATCGTTCAATTTTACAGTCGAAAACATAAAAGACTTTGTTGTAATAACTTCACAATTCACTTTTATTTACACAATTAACTTCAATCTTAATCCTTATCACAACATCATCTTTCAAACCACACTCTTTTATTATACACAATTTCTAATCAGCCCTAACATACTCCTTAACGACCGCATTTCTACTGCGTTTATTTCTAATCTCGTGCTTCTTCTGCTACACCGAACTTTCAGTATGGTAGTGAAAGTTGAGTGAAGCAGAAGTAACTACCTTAATGTAGGTAATGTAGGTAATAACAGAGCATTGTGATCTGCCATACGTCCCTTTTTTGACACATTCTGACTTTCCACAATAGAGTGGAGAGCCCCATTCACTCTATTTCCTGCGTTCACTTGCCGTTCTATATCCTCATCATATCTCGCAATACTGCTAAATACTCATTCCAAATATACAAACTCATGTACTTGCTCGACCAATTTCCCTTCTATTCTTATTTCACATATCGTTTTACTTTATTCTCTTTCAAAAACCATTTCTGCAATCCACTTTTAGCCCCTCCAGGAGACAGAACGTGACGGGTGGCGAACCTCGTCGCCGGTTTTCCTCCCGGAGATTCTTCGAACCCCTGCCCCATTAAAGGGGCGCCGGGAACTCGGGGCCATTTCTTTTATTTGATATTTAACGCCGCTACCACGGCGAGGAGCCGAGTCTGTGGTATCGGCTTGTCGCTTATTTAGCACCACTCGGGGGACACGTGTAGGGTGGGCCTAGGATTAGGTGGTCAAAGACTTCGGACGCGAGCGACTTATCTCCCTATATATTGATTGATATATTTTTACTACAAAGGTTAGATTAGATCAATTAAAAGATATTAAAAATGTGATAAGAGAAGAGTGTGGTTTGCAAGATGATGTTGTGACCAGGATTAAGAAAGGAATGCTTCGGTGATTTGGTGATGTGGAAAGAATGAATGAGGAAAGAGTGACAAAGACAATTTATGTTGCAGAAGTGAATGGCAAAGTCGGAAAGGGACGCCCTAGACGAAAATTTATCATAAATATTGCTTTTATTATTTCATCTATACTTATCTCCCTATCTCTTTCCTCTTCTTTCGGAATTTCTATTTTATTTAATTCACACGTTTCTACACACATAAACGTGCTTTTAAAATATTCCTTCCATCTCTTAACACATACTCATACAACAACATACTCAAAACTTTATTATTTAGAATGCAGCCATTATCGTCTCACATAGCATTCAATCTAAGCTTGGTTGCTAGTAAATCTAGCCATGCTCTCTTCTTTGCTTAAACTTCCATATGTACCTCATCATCCCACCATAATTAATTATTATTCCTTTTATTCGTTCTCTTACTAATACCACATACTTCGGTGGCTGCATCCACCAAAACTATTTTAATAATATGCTACACATTATCCAACTCTTACTTATTCATACACAAATCATTTAAACCACTTATATTTCTTTCAGTTTACATTTATACTTGTTTTTCACACCTTCACTCTTTTATCTATCCTTATTCCTATACTTATAAAAATACTTTTTCTGATTGACTGACTGACTAATCTATCAACGCACAGACTAAACCACCAAAGTTAGAAACTTGAAATTTTGACAGTAGATTTCTTTTATGACCTAGGCGAACACTAAGGAAGGATTCCTTGAAATTTAACCCCCAACGGGGTTAAATGAGGGGTTAGAGTTTGTATGAAAGTCCGTCATTTTCCAAGTTATATCTATGAAACTCTGTATTTGGGCTTTAAATTAAAAAGAATTAAGTACGTATTTCAAAGTTTTTTAAAATTCTACCCCAAAAAGGGTTATATAGAGGTTGAATGTATGATAGCCCTTCATTTATCAAGTTGTATTTATGAAACTTGGTATTTTGGTTCTTGATTAAAAATAAAGAAGTAAATATTATACACTTTTGGAAAATTCTATCACAGAATGGGTAAAATAGGGGTTGATAACTTGTATGAAAGTCCGTCATTTTTCTATTTATGTATATGAAACTTGGTATTTTGGTTTCCGATAAAAAATAAGTATATATTTAACAGTTTTTAAATTCTATCGGCAAAGGGGTTAAATGGGGGTTGAATATATGTATGAAATTCCGTCATTTTCCAAATTGTAGTAACGAAATTCAGTATTATAGTTGTTGATTTAAAATAAAGAAGTATGTGTGTCACATTTTTCAAAAACTCCAACGTCAAAAGGCTTAAATAGGGGTTGGAAATTTGTATGAAATACCGTCAATTTTCAAGTTCATGTGAAATTTCGAATAGTGGCTTTAAATTTAAAAAAAGCGGTACATATTTTGTGGCATAGTGTAAGTCGCATCACATACAAAGGGTTCTATACCATTATACAACACAAGTCACAAGTATAGATGTAAGCAAAAACGCAAAAACAAAAGGTTATTGTATAAGTCTCCATAATATCTCTTTTATTTTTTATTATTCGTTGTTATTACGGTAGTAGAAATATACATTCTGTAAAAATTTCAAGTATTCTCCTGTTACGTTTCATGAGTACAGCACGCTGATAGACGGACAGACGGATGAACGGACAGAGGACGCTTAGTAATAGGGTCCGTTGGCACCCTTTTTATGTGGAACCATAAAAACGTAGGTGCGGGTTCCACAGTTTTCCAAAGTGTGGTATTTTTAAATTATATATCCATGAAAATTGGTAAGTAATTTATTTTAGGGTTAGAGTACAAGGCGACTCGAAATTACTCCTCCTACATCATCATCATCATCACCAATAGTAGCAGCCGTAGCAGCCGCAGCAGCAACCTGTCATCGTTTTTATACTGACTGCAGCTCTCCTCTCATTTCAATCAAACCTACGAGGTAAATGTATCATAATGTAGGATTTCCCTTTGAGGTGAAGTATGTTTATGTACCACGCACATAGTTATAATTAATTACGTACACCAAATACTAATTTTCACTTAAAACCCTGAGATTATGCAAATACAAGCGGGATTTGCTTTGTTCACGATGATGCCAGGCCGATACCAGCCGATAGCAAGTACGTGAATGGTCTAGCCTGTCTTTCTCGCTCTAATATAGGCAAACACTATACTCTTTCTCTTTTGCATGGGAGAATTGGATCAATCTAATTCTAACGTCAGTTTATACTCAATCTATGCGTAGTATTTAATCACAGATATAGACGACTTTAAATTTACTTTTATAACGCATATTATTCAACCAACGACAGTAGCCAAATGGCAGGGCGCGGATCACGAACTCAAAAAGGTCGTGGGTTCGAATCTCCGCCATTCGACTACTGGCGTGAACCACTCGTAACAAAAGCAGTTTAAGCTTACCACGAGTGGTTAAGGGGAATATTAGTTATGTTTATAGCATTGTTAATATTCTTATTAAAAAAAACCTAAATTAACTACGAATACATATATGTATAATTAATAATAGTATTTACAATTAATACTAATTATACACAATATTAAAGAAAAACCCTATGATATAGAAAAACTAAAACCAAAAATTTAAATTATCATAAAGTCCTTCTCCCCGTGGTATCATGCCAAGAACGCTGGCTGCGTCTCCTCGCTGAATGGCTATACTTAGCCTTTGAGCGAGAAAAGAACCAGCACTCTTATCACCAGCAGCGACGACCAGTCGTGGATACATTTCCTTTAAGAACTTCACTGCACGTGGACCCCACAGACCGATAGTCTCTACAGCAAATGGCACAAATATGTATTTGTGCCATTTGCTGTAGAGACTATCGGTGTATTTCTTAAAGACTCATATTTGCGCTATTTAATTAATTCAGCTGCTTTTGATGCTGCCCCGGCTCTAAAAGAGGTACCTTTAAGATGAGAGGCCGCCAAAATTTAAAAAAAGTGTCTACGCAAGTAGCATCCTACACTAGGGCTTTACCTCTCTCCCAAGGGACCAAAGTCATACCGTCGGGTCTCTTGCCATATTCGCTAAATATCCCGCAAGGCTCTAAAAACCGAGGGAATATTTATGGAGACAAGAGCCTTTCGTATGACTTCGTTTAAAGAACCATGACGGGAAAACCTATAAAAACCGGATTGTACTATATCAACGTATATGTACGTCCATGATATTTTAAGTCTATGGTCCATACTAATTTGGCTCTCTCAACACTGGAAAATTGGAATGTCAAATCACTGACTGGCTGTGGGGATTCTCTGTCTACGGGCTGTGGCAGAACAGGAGAACGATCGCCGTAGAAAATAGTATCCCAGGAATATGTACACCATAAGTGAGGTGCTGCGATCGCTAAAATCGCTCAATAAAAGTCATTTTTAGTCTACTTTTCCGTTCAGATGCTAAACCACTTGCACATCCACGCACAATAAAATATTTCTCTATTTTTTATTGTTTCTTTTTGTCAAAAATGAAAAAATTACGGTGCATGAAAATTTTCTCACCAATGCCGCGAAGAAAATGTGTACATTATTCAACTAACTTCATCTACTTTTGCTCATAAACAGATAACTTCGCAAACACTACTCACCGACGTCAGCGCCGCTATAAATTCTACAATTTTCAAGGACAGGTGAGCTATGCTTTATAGTCAACCAAATCTAAGAAATACCTTTTGACGTTTCACATTAATCATTCCGCAATAACTTTGCATAAGCATACTCAATGTGAGTATTTGTTTTGTATTTAAAATAACATTTTACGCAAATCCGAAGAATTATGAAGTTATCTATATTTCATTACAACGTGTATAGGTTTTTATCACTAATTTAAATTTGAATCTTTCAAACAAAGAAAAATATTAAAAAATAACCAGTATCAATTTATTTTTACTTGACGTCGTTTCAATGATATGTCGCTATGTACCATACCGTAGTGTTTGAATGATTAAAATTCATTGTTATGCGAATAATCGGCAAAAATATTCAAATAATCGGTAAAAATATTTAAATAATCGAATCATTAATTTTAAATGTATTATTTGTTTAGTTTAATTTTTTCTTTTAAAATTCCTTTAATTACATGAATCATGAATAAAACAAGTTTTTTTTTAATTTGTCAACGTAAATTTGTCTAGGCAAAAAAACTCATTTATAGGGCCGTGCTGAAAAAACCACTACGTAATTTCAATATCGGATTTTATCGCGTTTAATTTTAATTTTAATTATTTTTATTTTTAATTCCCGACGTTTCCGGTGCTTTCCATTACCCATGGTCACGGGCATAGATAAATAAATATGTAGCAAGCTAGTCACGGGGGACTGAGGTGACTGACGTCCCGATGTCATTGTTAAACCCGGAGTGCCTTCAGCTTTTTTTTAAATTATTGTTTATGGTCCGTTCTATGCAAAATAAACTGACTATGTCTTGAGGTCTTGCATTAAATACATAACTACATAATAATATTGTATAATGCAATTTTATGTAATTATGTACATTTACATATGCAATTTTATGTATATTTTATAATATACATTAAATTGCATATGCTTGGATTTAGTTTTAATTTTATCGATTATAGGGTCCCAAGCAGGTGGTAGTATCTAGCCTCCTTCTCTATTGAAATTAGGATGTTTTTTAATTTCAATAGCCTCACATATCATCCTTGGTAGGAACCGTTGTTCTTTCGCGAGGATTCGTGGTCTATCAAATCTGATGTAATGGTTGGGACCATCTAGGATAAGATCACAAACTGCAGACTTCCCGGAACGTTGAACGAACGGGAGAACAAATACGTCGTAACTGCTGACATCGAAAGGATGTTTCGCCAAATAATGATTCGTGAACCTGATCAGCATTTACAACGCATTATTTGGGAGAGCGCCTGAAGGAGTACCAGCTCACAACAGTTACGTATGGTACTAAGGCGGCTCCGTACCTTGCAATGCGCACCTTGC
Organism: Parnassius apollo; assembly: GCA_907164705.1. Taxonomy (NCBI): domain Eukaryota; kingdom Metazoa; phylum Arthropoda; class Insecta; order Lepidoptera; family Papilionidae; genus Parnassius; species Parnassius apollo. Next base: position 7,282,822 of record CAJQZP010001218.1, on the reverse strand, counting down.
GACAACTGGCTATGGACGACGTGCACAAGTTCCCCATGGCTGCTGCTGCATTGATGACGTCACTGTACATGGATGACCTTCTTGAAGGTCATGATGACCTCTCTCAGGCAAAACAGCTACAAAGAGAAATAATCGACATATTGAAGGGCGCCGGCATGAACATCCGAAAGTGATCCAGTAATGCAAAGGAACTGATTGAAGACCTGTCAGCTGATCAACTGGACACACCACTCGACTTCAAAGGCCTAGAAAGCAAAAAGACCTTGGGCTTACGCTGGATTCCCTCGTCAGACATCTTTGTATTCAAGAACATATTCGAAGACGAGACCAGTGATGACGAAATAACAAAACGACAGTTACTATCCAACATCTCAAAGGTCTATGATCCAATGGGCTTTCTGTGTCCACTATCCGTCCGAGCAAAGCTTCTGTTCCAACGTACATGGTCACACACGATACGCGCTTAACTGAGAACATAACCCGCGAGTGGAAAAAGTTGAAGTGTGATTATCAGAACATAGATCAGTTCAAGATCCCTAGATATATGGGCGATAAAAACCATTACATAATACATGGTTTTTGTGACGCGTCCGAAAAGGCGTATGCCTGCGCTATTTACGTTGTCACAAAGAGTCCTAAAGGCGAGTTCACATCGACACTTGTGACAGCTAAAACAAAATTAGCACCGTTGAAAAACAAGTTGACGTTGCCTAAGCTTGAGCTATGTGGTGCGTTACTACTATCTCAACTCATGAAAAAGGTCATGGAAACTATGCCAACAAAACCTGCAAATCTACGCTTGGACCGATTCTATGGTGGTTCTTGGTTGGCTGTATGGAGACGTTAATAGATGGAAACAGTTCGTTGCTAACAGAGTTCGTACAATACTCAACTCATTCCATCATCATCTTGGCACCAAGTTCGATCTGAAGATAACCCTGCGGATTGTGCTACAAGAGGACTGTCGACGAAGCAGTTATTAGAACATCAACTGTGGTGGCAGGGCCCGCAGTGGTTGTTGGCATTTGATCCCAACATGATCAAAAATGAAATATACCAACCACCAGAATTAGAAACCAAGAAAACTAGTGTGAATGCAGCCTTATCTCACAAAAATGATTTTATTTTACAATTATTACATGAATGCAGCTCGACGCGGCGCATCGTAACAACAATCGGCTGGCTATCACGTTTCACACAATGGTTGCGAAACAAACAAATACCTCAACTCAAAAAATACCGTCAACTGAAAAGCAACATGCTCTGAATTTAGTTATCAAAACTGTACAATCGATAGAATTTGAAGATGACATTCAACAACTTCAAAAAAAAGAAAAGTTGAGAAGATCCAGTAAGCTGCTGAGCCTCAATCCATACATTGACCCTAGTGATGGATTGCTGAAAGTTGGTGGACGATTGAACAACTCATTGCTTAGTCAATCAGCAAAGCATCCCACAATACTACCAAGTCATGGCAAACTCACTGAGCTCATCATACAGAAGGCTCACTCCACCACACTACACGGTGGACCTAGCTTGAATTTGTCTCACACCCGAGAAAATTACTGGATTCTCAGTGGGCTTCGCACAGTGAAGAGAGAACTTCGCAAATGTGTGACATGTCGACGCTTCAATGAAGAGAAAAGAACAGAGATTATGGCTGATTTACCAGAGCCTCGCGTCACACCTTCGCGCGCATTCACTCATTGTGGCGTTGACTTCACTGGAGCCTTTGACATCAAAGCAAACAAAGGTCGTGGAGTACGAACATATAAGGGCTATGTCGCAGTGTTTGTTTGTCTCTCGACAAAGGCTGCCCATCTTGAGTTGGTGTCCGACCTTAGTACACCTGGATTTCTGGCTGCATTTCGACGTTTCTGCGCCAGAAGATCTACCCCGAAACACATTTACAGCGATCAGGGTAGAAACTTCATAGGAGCATCCAAAGAACTTAAGAAGGAATACAAAGATATCCTCGCAACGATCAATGAAGAGCCAATAAACAAGATCGACGACCTTGACATACAGTGGCATTTCAATGCGCCAGCCTACCCTTCTTCAGGTGGACTATGGGAAGCTGCCGTTAAGAGCTTGAAACACCACCTTCGTCGTGTGATAGGAGAGCAAAACATCACGTACGAAGAGTTCATCACACTGCTTCACCAGATCGAAGCGTGTCTAAAGTCTAGGCCTCTACTAGCCTTGACTGAAAGCCCAGAGGATGAATACCTAACACCGGGACATTTCTTAGTTGGAGGATCACTGATATCAAGACCACAAACAGATCCTAATCACATGAACTTGACAACAAGATGGCAGATGATTCAAGCCATGAACAAACAGTTGTGGAAGACATGGTCATCTGACTACCTACAACAGCTGCAAATTCGTCAACGATATTGTCCTAATCAAGGATGAAAACTTACCCCCTGGCAAATGGTTAATGGGTAGGGTCATTGATGTTCATCCTGGTAAGGATGGATACGTACGGGTGGTGTCAGTCAAAACCAAAAATGGAATATGCGCGATCTTAAAACTATCTGTTCTCCCGGTGAGAGAAGAACTCACGGAACAACATACAAGCAACGACGTTCAATCATCGACATGTGATGACGTCACAACAGCTGACTCGCAAGCAAAACAACAACGACCAAGGCGCACGACGAGAAGGCCTGTCAGAACATTCTTTATGATGGTGGTGATGCTGTTCCTATGTCTGTTCACCCCTAGCCAGTGTTCATACAACATATCAGCATTGGATAACAACCAAAACATTTATTTTGACAAAATGTATGACATAAATCTTATACGAGATGAATGGAAATTAATTGTGTACTATAATATGAGTACATACTGGTCAGCATTAAGTCACGTGAAAAGTTACGTCGGTCACTTGGAAGAGTACCTACACGGCATTACGCTTCCAGTACAATACAAGAGTATCATATATCAGCTGCAACATGAAATATCCGAAATTCAACATTACAACAAGATACTCAAAACGGTGTTCACAGAAGACAAAGAAGAGGACTGATCAATGGTGAGGGATATGTGGCCCATTCTTTATTCGGTGTCCTGGACGAGCGTTTCGCGAAGAAATATGAAAGGGACATAGAAAAAATTTCTATGAACGAAAATCACCTACAACTTCTGCTTCGAAACCAAACAAGTGTCATAGAAGCACAGTACAATATTCTTCAAAGAAACGAAGCCATCATGAACAAGCAGTTGGATTGGATTCAGAAATACCTACAGAATATAACCTTCACTACCAACCGAATAGAGAAAATGAATAACGACGAGCTACATATCCTGTCAGCATCCATGTCAGCCATGATTATTATCACTAATGTTCGGCACTTGCAGGAAAGTGTTATTAACACCCTAACAGACCTTGCAAATGGTCATATGGACGCTCATTTATTGCCTTCAGAACAATTGGAAGAGCAGCTCAATATTATATACAGACTCATACCAAATGACCTGACTTTGCCTGCCGATATGCACGACTTTAGGGAACTATACAAATTGATGAAGATAAGTGGTGACCTGAGCAACTCTTATCTGATTATCGAAATTAAGATTCCTCTGGTCAACAAGGAAACCTTTGAGCTGGATAAGGCTATAAGTCTTCCGCAGCAGAACTACATTGTGGAATTTATAACATCCTATATCGCATTCAATCTGCAAAAATACCTGCTCCTCACGCTATCAGAATCCGACATTCAAAATTGTGTCCATACACAGACAAACAGATTGTTATGCTCTATAGATAAACCGATTTATGAGTTACAAATAAAACAAGCAATTTGTAACTTGAGCATACACGATAAAATAATGTGTCATACAAAGGAGGCGCCGTGTCGCGAGCGATGGATTAAGTTACAATGCGATAACAGGTGGCTATTCTCTTGCTGTGGGAAATACACAGTGCGCATATTTTGCATTGACACTAGAATGATAATGAAGTCACTGACCGGGAATGGCTTACTACAAATAGGTCAAGGTTGTACTATCAAGAGTGACATCTTTTCCATTTTTGGTCACAACAACTACTTGAGCCAAGTTCAAGTTCAAGAGGACATACCGATCCCATCAGACATTTCCATATTGAATTCCATCCTAAATACTACTTCATGATTCGAGCAATTTACATCCGAAGACCATGGAGACGAGTGGCGTCGCATGAAGGCTCAGATTACAAACCTCAAAGAACAAGAAAGCGCACCACTCAGGGTACATGACATACATCAATATTCAGTTATGTACACAATACTGGGATTGATCATACATATGGTATCCATTTACATCATTATACGATGTCGCAGAACCAAGAGAGCACTGAACATGACGGCAAACACTCCCGTAATCTCCATTCCTATGGCGGCAGTCACGAGCGAAGGCCAGGAACCTGCGCCAAGGACGAGACCGCGATCCGTGCGACTGGACATTCCATCACAAGTGTAGTGCAGTGATGAAATATTTAAGGAATTCGTTATATTATTTTTGTTTATATTATTTTACGATTTTATTTTTTACTTTGAATTTTATTTTATTATTTTTTTAATTCTTAGTACTTTTGTTTATAGTTTTCCCTGTATATTTTTGTAATTTTGGAGAAAAGATAATGTAACTTCCTACTTTTGCCTATTTTTTTCTGGTTAAGTCATTGGGTTTGTTTGTACTTTCCCTGCACTGCACTCATTCATCTTATATACTGTATACACCTTACAGCACCCGAAACGTCGGGAATTAAAAATAAAATAATTAAGATTAAAATTAAACGCGATAAAATCCGTAAAAGTAGTTTTAATCAATGTGTAGTGTTCGCGTAAATATAAGAAATCGTTAAGAGACATTAATTTTGATTGCATTGTTGAAAATCAAATAATAATTAATCTAAACAACGACAGCTCAACTAGTTGTACTGAAAGTGATTGAATAAATTTTTCTAATCCAGTTTTAATCTTAAATTTTTATAACTGTGCCTCCAGAAATAAGCAGTAACAACAAATACGTAGAAACTGATAAATCTTGGGTTTTAAATTACCTGTTTTAAATTTATTTTGGTATTATTCAAACCAAACTGTAAATGATCGAACCAACTCTAAAAAATCGATATCGATTTTTTAAGAATCGAATATTGTACTGTTGCATGAATATGTCAACTAGCGCCATCTAGTGTCAGGAACGAAAGCGAGGGGAGCATTGAGAAAATGACATCACAAATCACTCAACCGACAGCGCCTAGTCGAAACTCGAACGCTCGGTACCTTGCGCGTGTTTACTTGAACATTCTGGATATTTCTTTGCTAATTTAAATATATAGGCGCTGCAAGATGCGATGGGAGTAGTGTTGATTTGGCGAAACAAGCGAAGCTTCGGAGCGGAATAAAGTGAATAAGTGTGTTTAATTATTAGTGTTTTTAACTTTAATTTGTGTAGAGTAAATTAAAGTGTTAATTTAAGTAATTTTATCGGCAATTTTTATTGTCACGAATCTCAAGCTCGTAACAATTGGTGTCAGAAGTGGGATAAAATCATGCCGATTTTACCTAAGGAGGAAACCGAGGGTGTCCGTACCCGAAGTCAACGCCAGCAGGAGACGGATCAACGAAGATTTGGTGGTGCAACGCCACAGACGTCGGAGGGCCAGCCACAGGCTGAAGGCCCGTCGGTAGCTCCTACATCTGCAGCACCTGACTTAGGTGCTCTGATGGTGATGCTGCGGGATCAGGCTCGCCGACAGGAGGAACAGGCTCGCCGACAGGAGGAACAGGCTCGCCGACAGGAGGAACAGGCTCGCCGACAGGAGGAACAGGCCCGCCGATTGGAAGAGCAGCTGCGGGGCGGACAAGAGGAGCAGGCCCGCCGACAGGAGGAACAGGCCCGTCGGTCGGAAGAGCAGATGCTCCTCATTAAGGATCTTCATGCTACCTTTGGGAAAGAGATAAAGGAGGTGAAGGATAAGGTTGCTCAACATGACAACCGCCTGTCGGAAGCTGAAACCCAAATCAAGGAAGCTAAAACCCAAATCGACCAAGTGAACAATCGGGTTGATTACGTGGTGGCTGACGTGAAGAAAACGCTGGACGACCTCAAACTGGGTGATGGAACTACAGCTCCCGTAGTAGCTACTACACCTTCGCTACGTGGGTTCAAAGTGCCAACGTTCGACGGGACTTCTTCCTGGTCAGCCTACAAAATCCAGTTAGAGGCTGTTATGAAGGCGAACGGCTGGAATAAAAATCAGGCCATGACTGCTCTCACACTAGGCCTGCGTGACCAGGCCTTAACAGTTCTGGAAGCTCTCGGTGAGGAAGTGACTTATGAGCAACTCCTTGAGGCATTGGAGGCGAGATATGGCGACGCTCACCTGGAACACGTCTTTCGTGCGCAGCTTAAAGATCGTGTGCAGCGCATCAACGAAAACCTGCAGCAGTGGGCTCTAGAAGTGGAGAAGCTGGTGCGAAAAGCATACTGGTCTGTACCTGCGCTCATTGAGGGGAACCTGGTGCAGACATTCATCGACGGCGACGACCTGGAAGTCAGAGCTGCTGTGAGGCTCGGGCACCACGAGACGCTTAAGGACGCCTTGGCCCATGCACTGGAAGTGGAAGCCGTGCGGCAGGATTATCGTTCCCATCGCGTCAGGGAGGTTGCAGCAGCTACAGTTCGCTACCGCAACAATGGATACAGCCCAAGGTGCTATGGCTATGGGGAAAAGGGCCATCTTCGATCCAGCTGCCCTAAGCGAACCCTAGAAAGGGAAGGTGAACGATCTCAGGAGGGTAGTGCGGCCAACAGCACCGCCCAGCAGCAGCAGGGAAACGAGTAAAAGCCAGAACTGCGGGGCGGGTGCTGGCTGATGTTAAAAGAGCCCCAAGGATCTCGATCTCACAAACCCATGATGGGAACAGTCTAATCATCAAGGGCGAGGTCAACGGAATGCCGTGTAAACTGACCATAGACACTGGAGCCTCTCGTACGGTTGTTAGTTCCCAACTTATAAGTCAGTTCCTTGGGGACTCCGCATACAACCGAGAACGCATTAATTTGGTAACAGCCACCGGTCAGCGTATACCCGTCCGTGGAGAGAAGGAGATGGAGTTGAAGCTAGGCAACGTGATCTACCTGCATAATGTCATCGTGGCTGATATAATGGACGACTGCATCCTAGGCCTAGACTTTATGAGGAATAATTGTTGTGAGATCGACGTTAAGCAAGGTGTTTTGAAATGTGGACAGGAGGAACTTTTTATGGAAGGTGCGTTACCAGGGAACGTGTACAGCATTAAGAAGATTGTTCTTCCGCCGAGATCGGAAACGATTGTTCCGGTTAGTCTTCCTCGAAACGCTGGGCAAGCCCACCGTTGTGTACTTGTGGAAAGGGTAAACAATGACCTTCCATGGAAAGTAGCTCGAACCTTGGTCAGGACCACTGACATCTCAGGAGTACGTGTGCTGAACCTTTGCGACCGGGACCAGATTATAGAAAAAGGCACACTGATTGGTACTTGTGAGGAAGTGGATTGGTTACGTCGGTGCCAATATATATCGAGTGGGACCCCCAGCAAGGATGCAGAAACGAGAGTGACCACACTTTTGGAAGACTGTCGGAGTGTTCTCTTCCCGAACGAATTGGTCAAGGCGAAGAAGTTGTTACTCAAGTACGCCGATGTATTCTCATCAAACGATGCTGACATAGGAAAGACTGGCTTAGTTCAACACAAAATAAACACAGGAGAAGAATTGCCTATCCGTCAGCGGCCAAGAAGATTGCCGGTAGCACGTGAAAAAGAAGTGGAAACCATGATTGAAGGAATGGTGAAGGATGGTGTTATTGAACCTTCCTCTAGTCCGTGGTGTTCACCAGTGGTGCTGGTGAAGAAGAAGGATGGCAGCATGCGGTTTTGTGTTGACTACCGCCGTCTGAACGACGTTACGAAGAAGGACAGCTATCCCTTGCCAAGAATTGATGACACACTGGACATGCTTACAGGAGTAAAGTGGTTTAGCACGCTGGATCTAAAAAGTGGCTACTGGCAAGTTGAAATTGACCCGGAGAAAACTGCGTTCTCGACGGGAAAGGGTCTGTGGCAATTTAAAGTAATGCCGTTTGGGTTGTGCAATGCTCCAGCAACGTTTGAAAGGCTGATGGAACTTGTACTTACCGGGCTAATTGGCGATGCCTGTCTGGTCTACTTGGATGACATCATCATCGTAGGCCGTACGTTTGAAGAACACCTTCAAAACCTGGAACGCGTGCTCATGAAGATTCAGAGTGCCAACCTCAAGTTGAGCCCGAAGAAATGTTCACTATTCCAACGGCAAGTTAACTTTTTGGGGTTTGTAGTATCGGAACAAGGTATCCGCACAGATCCAGAAAAAATCGCCGCTGTCAAGGATTGGCCGGTTCCAAAAGACAAGACGCAGGTTAGAGCATTTTTGGGTTTGTGCTCCTATTACCGGCGATTTGTGAAGAACTTTGCAGATATAGCCAAACCTCTGCATAAGCTAACCGAGGAGAAGCGACATTTCTGCTGGGATGAAAGTTGCAATATCGCATTCCAGGAGCTCAAGGACCGTCTGTGCAAAACACCTATTTTGGGATACCCCGATGCAAGCAAAGAATTTATAGTTGACACAGACGCAAGTGATATAGGACTTGGCGGTGTGTTGTCCCAACGGAATGGTGACCAAGAGGTCGTGATAGCGTACTTCAGCAAGTCGTTGTCAAAACCGGAAAGGAACTACTGTGTCACAAGACGCGAATTGCTAGCTGTGGTAAAGTCGTTTCAGCATTTTAGCAAATATCTTCTGGGGCGAAAATTTCACTCACGAACTGACCATGCTGCACTAAAATGGCTATTGCAGTTTAAAAATCCAGAAGGACAAGTTGCGAGGTGGATTGAACTATTGCAGGAATACGACTTTGAGATCGAACATCGCAACGGGAAATCTCATGGCAACGCAGATGCATTGTCAAGAAGACCTTGTCCTGAAGATTGCAAACATTGTACTAGGCAAGAGAGTAAGGAAGTGGTACCCGTGAGGATGCTCAGGGCAGACCACCTCAGCAACGAGTGGAAGGACAGCTTACAACGTGCACAGCAGGAAGATCCGGACATCAAGCCGATCCTGGAATGGATGAAGGCCAGTGCTCCCAAGCCCAAGTGGAGCGACGTCTCAGCGATGAGTTCGACCACTAAAAGCTATTGGGCCCAGTGGGACAGCTTGCTACTTCAGGATGGAGTTCTGTGCCGTAAATGGGAAAATGTTCGGGGAGACAGCTGTCATTTACAAATGGTTGTCCCTAAAGCTAAAGTACCGGATGTTCTACAGCTGTACCATAATTCAGGAGGCCATCTGGGAGTTAAACGAACTCTACTGAAGATCCGAGAACGGTTTTACTGGGTCCACTGTCGAAACGATGTCGAGGACTGGTGTCGCAAATGTACAAGTTGTGCGGCTGTAAAGGGACCTCAGACTCGTAGTAGAGGTGCATTGAAGTTGTACAATGTTGGTGCACCATGGGAGAGAATAGCCATTGACGTGGCGGGGCCGTTTCCGGAGAGTGAAAGCGGTAACAAGTATTTCATGGTTGTGATGGATTACTTCACTAAGTGGCCAGAAGTCTTCGCCATTCCAAATCAAGAAGCTTCAACAGTTGCAGATAAACTAGTTCATGAAGTCTTCTGTCGTTTTGGAGTCTTCTGTCCTTTAGAGATTCACAGCGATCAAGGAAGGAATTTTGAGTCTCAAATATTCCAGGAAACTTGCCGAGTTATGGGTACTCATAAAACAAGAACGACTTCTTATCACCCGCAATCTGATGGAATGGTGGAACGATTTAATCAGACATTGGAGAGGTACCTAGCAAAAGTTGTAGACAATCGGCAACGAGATTGGGACAAACACATACAACCGTTTTTGTTGTCATATCGAAGTTCTGTTCACGAAAGTACAACAGTGACACCAGCTTTCGCAAACTTTGGAAGAGAATTACGGCTGCCTGCAGACCTGATCACCGGGATACCACCTGATGCTCCACGCAGTATAACCGATTATGCAAATGACTTGCGGAAAAAAATGAATGACGATATGAGCACGTCAGACAATCGGGCCAGCAAATGTCTGAAAAGATGAAAACCCGGTATGACCGCAAAATGAACAACAAAGGGTTCGACGATGGTTCACTTGTGTGGTTGCACAATCCAGTCCGCAGCAAAGGGAAATCTCCTAAGCTTCAAGCTAAATGGGACGGCCCGTACTGGATTGTAACCAGGATCAACGATGTGACCTACCGGATACAGAAAGGCGCAAGAGGGACTCCTAAGATCGTCCATGTGGATCGCTTGGCGCGTTATTATGGGACCGATAATGCTAGGGACGAGCATGTCTTAGGAGGGGGCAGTGTTGCATGAATAAGTCAACTAGCGCCATCTAGTGTCAGGAACGAAAGCGAGGGGAGCATTGAGAAAATGACATCACAAATCACTCAACCGACAGCGCCTAGTCGAAACTCGAACGCTCGGTACCTTGCGCGTGTTTACTTGAACATTCTGGATATTTCTTTGCTAATTTAAATATATAGGCGCTGCAAGATGCGATGGGAGTAGTGTTGATTTGGCGAAACAAGCGAAGCTTCGGAGCGGAATAAAGTGAATAAGTGTGTTTAATTATTAGTGTTTTTAACTTTAATTTGTGTAGAGTAAATTAAAGTGTTAATTTAAGTAATTTTATCGGCAATTTTTACTGTCACGAACCTCAAGCTCGTAACAGTACGTTCCCATTTTTTGGTTGGCATGCCTGGTGCAATAAGTCTGACAGCTGTCAAAATGTATTTCTTCGATTTGGTTGACTATACATATTTATTTATCTATGGACTATAGTCGTAGACAGAGAAACCTAGGTTTCTCTTTCTACGACTATAGTACTTGTTCTCCTGTTCTTTAACCTCCATGCTCCTCCATACTGTGGTCATGGAGTTTTTTTTATTTTTATTAACTGGCTTTACGGCCCTGCGTTCTAGCCCATCTGAGCCTATCTATCTCGTCTGAGCCTATATATCTATTTTCGGATATTTATACATTTCAGATTTCTGGTCGGAAGTTTCGGAATCTTCATTTTTATATTTTATCTTCACAATATGCAGATGCGTCACATAGGGAAGCCCTTGGCGATAGCTCAACCCAGCAGACAGTTGATGACGACAACCACTCAAGCTCATAAGGTGCCCAAGCGATCAAAATAACTTGAGGTTTATATCGACATCAAAGCACTTGTTTCGTCGTTTTCTTTAATAGTTCACACGCACGGACACTTAATTCACAAAATCGCATCACTTTTACGATTCAAAATCCACATTAAAACATTATTCAAGCGACAAAACAGGAGCGACAATCCGTCTACGGCCAAGTTCCCGCCAAAACTCCTTCATGGAGTTTAACTTCCTCCTCCATAGGAGAATAGTTGAAAATCTGTAAACAGTAAATTCAAAAACTCTCCAAAACAGCGCTCGAGTAGCTGCAGGGTATGATAAATCACCACAAAATACGTTGAGAGTGATTTTAAAAATAAAAATTTTGAAAGTAATAAAATAATTATTACATAAACACTCGAACCTGTCACCCAGAGGGGTAGGCAGAGACTACGGACTTCCATTTGGCACGATCCTGATATACCTCTTTCGCCTCCTTTACATCCATATATCTACGCATACGGCTAAGGGTACTTCTAACATGGCCCATTTTAAAAATATCGCCAATTTGGTCGATAAACTTTCTTCTAGGGCGTCCCTTCCCGACTCTGCCGTTCACATCTGCCATGTAAATTTGCTTTGTCTCATGACCAAACCACCAAAGCATTCCTTTCTTAATCCTGGTCACAACATCATCTTGCATACCACATTTATCTCTTATCACGCAATTTCTCAACCTGTCATTCAGATTCAACTCCTAGCATACTCCTTAAAGACCGCATTTCTACAGCATTTATTCTACTTTCGTGCTTCTTCTGCCACACCCAGCTTTCACTACCATACATTAAAGTTGGGACTAACACAGCATTATGAATTACCATACGTGCCTTTTTTGACACATTCGGATTCTTCATAATAAGAGTGTAGTGCCCCATTCACTCTATTCCCTGCATTTACTCGTCGTCGTTCTATATCCTTATCATATCTCCCATCCCTGCTAAATACACATCCCAAATACACAAACTCATCCACTTGCTCAATTAACTCTCCTTTTATTCTTATTTCACATACTGTTTTGCTTTCTTCTCTTTTAAAAAACCATCACCTTCGTCTTACTTGCGTTCACTTTCATTCCTCTTTCTTTTATTGCCCAGTTCATTAATACAACCATCATTTGCAACTCAGCCGCCGATGACGCAAATATGACTTGATCATCGGCATACAAAAGACATTTGACGGTTAACTCGCCCATTCTTAACCCACATTCTTCATCTTTCAAAGTTTGCAAACACCTGTCCATAAATAGGTTGAACAGCCAAGGGGAAGCTACACAGCCCTGTCTGACACCTTTTTGGATGCCAAACCAGTCCGAGTAGACCCCATTGATCCTGACACAAGCACTAGAGTCCCTATAAAGAGACCTTAATGCCTGTATCAAACCAGCGCTCAACCCATAGGAGTTCAGTGTTTGCCATAACACATTCCTGTCCACTCTGTCATAAGCCTTTTCCAAGTCCATGAACGCACAAAAAACTTTCTGGTTTTTGGCCAAAAACTTCTCCGCAATCATGCGCATGGAAAAGACCTGAATAATTAAAAAAAAACTAAAATAATTATTGTAAAAAGAATTATGGTGAAAGACTGTGCAATAAAAAAATTATAAAAAGTTTTTAAAATTTAGACTGTAGCTACAGTGGCGCCACCCTTATTTATTTTAACGCTTTCCTACGGACACTTTTTTATACAGTCTGTACTCCTTACCTCTACTGTCCATACTATACACTGGGTGCGTTCGGCAGAAAAAAGCGCTAGCAAGCGCTTGTAAGCAAAATGGCGATCGTAAGCGGTAAGCGCTGTCAAATCGTAAGTAGCTATTTTCCTCCAGGACACGATGTTAGTTTTAACCGGGGAATCTAACCTAATTTAAATATATGTTTGTAAAGTATTCATATTAAAAACTTACCAATCATGAGTTTTTAATAGCATGTATATGTTCATTCATGTCATTATATTACTTAAAACTAATATTGCACAAAACAACTTATAAACTCTACTTCAAAACAAACAAATTAAATAAGCAAAATGGCGGATTGTGTCAGCGCTACTGAATTAGCAATTGTGTCCTGGCCGAAAACTATTTTAGCGCTTATAAGCGCTTGCTAGCGCTTTTTTCTGCCAAACGACATATTTATTTATCTATGCTATACCTCCATTACATAAGTTGTTTGGTGATGGATGAGCAGTTGCACCAGTTGACAAAAGGCATTCGTGATTTGTGTGAAGTGGATGGAATGATATATCAGCATATATGAATGTAGTATTTTGTGAAGTGGATTTTGCATGTGCTGTTTATTATTGTTAGCGAGTTTTTTTATGTTAATTAAATGTGATTATATTTTACTGTGTTAATAAAGTTATAATGGAAATTAAAATAAATGACAGTTAATTGCAAATAAAAATGAAGTTGCTTGTTGTAATCGTAATTGTTATTGTGACAAATAGGCTTGGAGCTGCAGATACAGTAAGAAAGGTGAAGTGCATCGCAGTGTCCTCTTAAAATATTAAGGTGCATCGTAAAATATCAATATTATAACGTGAATAATATTGCTATTTCAGGAGAGTACAGAACTATCGCGTGCTTTAGATGACCGGCCGCTATTGTTTGCTACTTTAGGAGGTGGTATGGTGGCAGTGGAACCCGTTTCAGGAAACATCATTTGGAAACTGAAAGATGGTAATTTTCATACTATTTGTTGGTTTTAAAAATATTTTGATTTCAAAAAACATTTGTAAATATTTATTTATTAGGTTGTAAGACTCCTTTTATGTCTAGTAGTCCACCTGGGTAGATACCACTCTCTTAGAAACAGATTTTTTTTATACAATATAGATTATAAATAATACTTATTGAAAGTCACTCTTGTTTAATTTGCCTCTGGTATGGAAAAAAACCTGTCTTGGGAAGGACTAGCAAGATACTCAGCGGGACTTAAAAAAAACAGATTATAATAATATATTGTGTTAGATTAATAACACAAAACAGTTTAGAAATAGCTTGGTAGCGATCACTTCATTGCTAAGTTTTATTATCGTCTATAAATCCCTTAATGTTATAATAACCCCTTTTATACAAACTTGGTTTCACAAAGTTTTTAACTTTGAAGAGGTTAAATTTGGTATGTTTTCTGTGATTTTGTTTAAAAAGTGTATATATTGCCCCAAGAATAAATTACAGACTTGTTAAGAGTTGTGTAACTGGTACTGTTAGCTTGTGTCTGTTCCTTGTATTAATGAATGAATATCAATAATGTTTATTAAAACTATTTTTATTATTGTGTACTACATAATATATTACATTTTGGTTAATGTATTGAGTGGCCAAAGTTAATCTTCTTAAATTTTGTCTGAGTGACTCTTTAGGTTTGAAATCTTAGATTGCTCTTATAGCTCTCTTTTATACTAATTTCATTGTCAGTTTCATATTAAGTTAAAAAAGTTAAAGTACAGTACAGCCTATATGTAACGTAATTAATGCACATCCTTAGATACCCCAATTAGTATATTATGTTATAATCATAATACATACACTGGATTTTTAGTTAAACATTTTTATGCACTGATTATTTATCAAATTAGTTATACTAATTCCAGAAGAATGTTGTGGCCACAGTACAAATCCACGAACGCAAAGACTTTGACATGCTTGAAATAAATTTCATTTTTCTTTATTTTTATTGAATGACAGAATTAGTAATAATACAAATAAAACTGCACTCTTAAAAGTCTTATTGCCATAAGTTACGGTCCATTTCAGTTTGTTTTGACTGTACAGATTTAGTTTGACCGTAATTTACGTAGTTTTAATTATTTAATTATTTTTGGGATAAATAATTACCTATATTAAAAATGATAGGAATCAATTCAGTAAATGATTCTGGACAAACTACTTTCTCAAAGTGCATTTAATTATGTTACATATGTCCCACTCCTGGGCACAGGCCTCTTCTCATTTCTGAGAGGGTTTTAGGGCAAGGAATAGTCTGCAGCGCTGCCCCAATGCGTGTTGGCGAACTACACATGTCTATGGAATATTTTTTTTCTTATTTCTCAAAAAATGCAGGTTTCCTCACGATGTTTTTCTTCACCGCCAAGCACATGGTAAATCAGCATTTAAAATTGCAACTAACAATTTCATTGGTGCCAGCGGGGATCGAACCCGGTTTGCTCGCATATTGTCAAACTTACAGGGAGCACTAACCATCTGAGCTAACATGGCACTTTAACTCAGTCTCATGTCCCATAACAAAATACCCTACAAAATTATACTATGAAAATAACTAGTAAACTAGTCTAGCTGTTTCAGCACTGGTAAGATTTCTAATCTATTTTACAGCATTAGTTAGTTTATCTTATGATGGGATGTTTCCCGCAAAACCACGTCTAAGCGCGTATTTTGCGTGTAGACAGGAATAATGTAATTGGGCGGATTCACTTTTTTTGACCCCCTCACTTCACTTTTTTAAATTGGTGTGTCCCACTAATTTAATTTTTTTTTCCTAAATATAATCATAGTGTTAAGTAAAACACTGGATTAAAATAGTAACTCAATTTGTAAACTGGTACTTAAAATAATAGCCATGGCTATTCATGCAATTGATTAATTAAAAAGAGTTTTGTTTTACAATGAATGACCACTGATTTACTTGTCCCATGAGTAAAATGGTAACAAAATCTTGAAATTACTTTCCTTTTTTCTATAAAAGCACACGACAGTTATAATTTAAAAATTATGAACAGTGATATCTAAACATATTAAAACACATTAATTTGCAGAAAATTATGTATAGTAATTTAGAAATAATTTTAAATATCGGGTCGTAATTTCGAGTCAACTGACATGTCAAGTATTGTTACACATTTCTGAATATTATTTTAAACTACTACACATTTTTATTTATGGTAATGGCAAAACAAACAGTCACTTATTAAAATGCCATTTTTTAAAAACAGCATTTAGTTGTGATAGTCTAAAAAGAGGAAAGTGTTGTGTTACGCAAGAGTTACTTAAATATTTTTGTCAAGGTAAGTTATCGAATTTTAAATGATTTTTAATATGTATGTTTGTATTATAGTATTTAGAGTCATGCATTATAAACTAAAGATGAAATATAAACTATTACAGTGCTTTTATACTCACCGTTTTCTTTTTTCAAACATTATTATGTATGAGGACCACAAAACGTTACTTCAGTTTGGTTACCGTATTCATGGTAATGTTTAGGCTGACCACGAAAGTAACCAAACTGACAGCTTTACTGTCCCAAAAATATAGGAACATATTTAGTGATGTTTTTGCTTATTTAATTGAGTTTAAATGTAAATAATGCAAGTATTTTAAAGGAAAGACCATAATCTTTTATGATCATAATATTTTTGTTGAATTAAGATGCTGCATTTTATGTCACCTAAAAATTAGTGTTAACTTAGACCCAAGGTAACAAAACCAGTGAGAATTAATGATTTATTTTTAATTTAGAGGCCTAATTTGCGTTAATTATTGCTCTGTTTATTTTCTTTACTTGACAGGATGGCATTTAAAATGAAAATATTAGATTATTTTAAAATGTACTCATTTATTTTTGTTTTTTTAACAAGTAACAAACCTGATTCTAAATACTAATAATGACTCACATTTTGTTATATTTTCTGGCGAAAGACTAGATTTTCTTAGTTTTTGATATAATTTCATTATTTTCAATAAATTTTCTTAACTATGCTTTTTATTTTAAAGGAAAATCTTTATTCTAATAAAATATTTTAATAATTTTAGTATGGGGTACAAAAAATAGAATCCACCCAATTACTTGAGCCATGAAATCTCTCTGAAGAAGTTCTACAGTCCTTTGATGTTGCAAGTAACTTTGGGGAGTGATCCCGGTGTAGGGAGATTTTAAGCCCTGTATGCAGCGACCTCCGGTTATGTCAGCAACACGTGGGCCGCTGTTTCTTCCTCCCTCATGAACAGAACTCTGAGACTCTGAACCTCTGAACAGAGCCCTGAACAGAGGACTATCTGTAATACCGATGGTAAATTAATGTTTGTTATAGGAGCCATGTCTTGTGATAACACTTGTTACTGTCTTGGTCGGTGGCTTGTTCAATCTTATTAGAACCTTGGTTAAGCTACTACTTATTTCAGGTAGGGCCTTCCTAGCTTGTCTACAGTCTACTAGATTTTTTTAAAGTACTACTGTAGTATCGCCATGCTGTCTGTCAGTATTCTAATGGAGGTGTCTTTTACCTTCCTAGCATTAATTTGCTATGGCTGTTTGGGATACCAATACATTCTGCCTGAAAGACTGTGTTGTGGTTACCCAGCCATGTACATACATTTACAGATTTTAAGGTCTTCCGAGAAAGTTCCAAATCCTGTACCATCATTTGTTTTAAAACTATCTGTGAAAATTCTGAATTCTTTTGGGTTTAAACCCTCCTCATCATTTAGTTAGATCATCAGTACGGGCAGAGTACTGAAGGCATCGCATGTGATGATATGCACACAAAACTAGCCATTTCTACTTTTGTAGTTACTACTTTTAGAGTTCTTGGCCAGTCATACACATGTAGTATAAGTTTGTACACCAATCAGTCTCCTCATAGAACCCTTTATCAAAATAATCATGAAGATATTCGGATGGTGTACAAACCGTTTTTTTGTTTCAAATTTCAAAAAAATTCACAGTAAAATCCTGTGGCTTATCCGTTAAAAAAATATTCTTAAATCCAGGTGTCTCCATGACCATGTTGCTGCAGATTTCGCCATCTCACCGTAGTATGAGAATGTTCTCTATGTAATTGCATTCGCTGCGAAGTAGTACCACAAGAACGCCCTGTGGCCAATTTGCCTCGAAATTGTACTACGAGAGTGTCCCCTATTTAGGGTCATTACCTCACTTAGAGGTTCGGGTCCCATTTCGTTTCCCGATACCTCAAAATTTAGTACTAATATCGAGTATCGAGTTGGCTCTAGATAACATTCAGTCCCTTTTAGGGTTCCATAGTTAAACAACAAGGAACGTTTGTTTTGCCTTGTTCGTCTGTCTGTCTGTCCTAGGTGTCTTACAATAAACGTAAATATATAAACTATTCACCCAAACTTATCCAAACGTAAAGGTGTTGTTTACCATTATTATAAGAACGATCCCGACCCGATCTCCTACCTACAACCTAGTGACTAGCTTCTCTTGCGTTCATTGCGAAACAATTTGACTCAGAAAAACTTCTTTTTTGAACAAGTTCTTCCTGTCCGTTCCTATGTTGATTAGTAAATTTAAACTCATAAGTTTACTAATGAACATAGGCCACGCCCCCTAGGTTGGCTTTTTTAAATAATGAGGGTGAGCACATGATGATAATGGTAACTGGTTGCTGTGGTGTGGTTATTATAATATCCTCGATTAGGGATCAAAATATAGACATGTAACACCTCTAAGGTCTTGTTTGAATGTTTTGTTATCAGTAAAGTGTTTCCGGTCCTCTACATACAACATACGAAACACTGCTTTAAGCTGCTGTTTTAGGCTGGTATTCTGTGAAAGCGCGGTCATTCCGTGGTCGAGCTGACCCATAATATTACTGCAGCATGGCTCTACCACTTCATAGGGGAATATTTGCCATTGTAGCTATGCTTGGCAGATCGAATGGCAAAAGCAATTTTTTATTAACTTCCCGCTTTGAAGATTAATAATTTTCAAAAGTAGGAAGTTATAGATTTCGGTGCCCGATTTTAAGAGTGCGAGTTTTCATCAGATCTCCACGTTTTGAGGTACTAGGAAGCCGTTTCGACTATTCCTGGCTGAACATCCGGCCGTGTGAGAACGAAACAACCGATCAAGATGGGCATTCAAAATGTTCACTGACACTTCGAGCTGATTAGATTTTCAAGTAAATCGGCTGAGCCGTTTCAAAAACATTCAAAATATAAAAACCAGAAAAATAAAAATTAAATAGATTTTTCGAGCGTTGTGCTTGAAAATAAGCGGCAAGTTCCAGGGACAAGCGAATTTTTTTAAGTTATTAGGACGACGCGACGGCCACGGGACGACATATGGGGTAGTGGATAATACTACACCCATAGAATACTATAATACACAATAGAATGGCTTTCAACTTTATTTTGTACGAGGATTGGCGTCGCCAAACCCTTCGCTATGTTGACAGACTGAGTAAATTTACACATTTTAGACCTTTAAATAATGTTCAAGATCATCAGTTAAAAATCGTTTAAATTTTTATACATAAGTATTTATTTGTAAATAGGGTGCAATTTGGCATTTTCTAAATAATTTGCATGCGAAATTTGGAAACGATTGTAACGTCAAAACACATCTCTTGTTGACAGTTATAGGTGTGAACTGTGAATTGACGTGTTAGTGACATTTTAGTGGCTACACAGGTTCCGCCCACTCCCCCGTTGTTATTGGGTGCGTTTGGCAGAAAAAAGCGTAGCAAGCGCTTAAGCGTGAAATAGTTTTCGTTGTTTATGGTGGGGGTTGTTTTGCGCAATATTAGTTTTAAGTAATATAATGACATGAATAACATATACATGTTATTAAAAATTCATGATTGGTAAGTTTTTTGTTTGTTGTTCGGGTTTTTTAAGGCTGGCTTTTTTGGAATATGTATGTATTATTGTATTCTATGATTACACCGGCACTACACGGAACGAACTGCAATAATTTGAATTTTTTTGATTCTAATTCCGATTTATAAGAATTAGGAATTCTTGCCTCTGTAAAAGTGCCAAGGTGTTATTGATAATATTGACGGATTTTGTAGATTACGCGTTCTTGACCTATTTTCTTTTTTAAATTTTTTATACACTAAAATGGTAGAATTTTTGTTCGCACCTAATTAGAAAACGCATTATTGCTATCGTGTTTTAACATGGTAGTGACAAAAGCAAACATCCATAAAGAAAGCTACAGGTGCCTTATCACCTGGCTCTACATACCTTAAAATCAGAGCACATTAGTGTGTGCACTGTAACTTGCGGTAAGTAAGAGGTGGTACATACCCAGACAGACTCAAGTTACTCTGCGATTTTAGGTATTAGCCGAGGCTATGAGCGCATAAGCCTCCGCTTACACGCTTACACCCGTCGGACTGGGTGAACTTTGGTTTTAAATGCTTAAGGTGAAGGTTGTTTTGTTTGTACAGAACGAAAGAAAAATACTTTGCTTAATTTTTATAAATATCTGTGGATAATGCTATCGTCCTTTCTAGGCGTATATTGATTATCGTTTAACTACACATTTTTATCGGCGTTTCCAATACCGGCGTAATTTAGAGTCGCACACATGTTTTTCATGGTTTAAAATTACACTACATACGTACTTTGTATACTAATGATTTTTGTTATCACTGACACATGTGGATGGCATGAATAAACACTATGCTTGATAAGTGATTGAATCCCAGAATTGATTCTCGGGTAGAGCCAGATTATACCTAGACTACTGAACGTACTATGTGTGTGAACTGGCTGCAGCGTAAGGATGCATTTTCCTCTGTCGTCCAGTGGGTTTGTCTGATGAATGAATGATTGAAGATTGAACGATGCAATGTCGTGTCATGGCGGAGTAAGAGAATCTCCTACACCATTTCGTCCCGTGGATAACGTAGTATAAGAGACGACTATAGGGCGGTGTAAACCAGATGTAAAATACCCAGACCGGGAGCGACGATACCCCAGCCAATGATGAGTTATGGCAAATTTTCCCTACGATGGGGAAGCCCCGTATTCTTGAGTGGACTTTTTTTTACAGGCCGTTAAAAATGAAAAGATTTTATTACAATGCATGAAATAAATTCTGATGCACAATCCGAGGTAGTTGGCTGCTTTACTGAAATATATTTGTACAAAACCTTTTTCGGTTTTCAGACCACAAATCGATTAGGTGTAACAATCTTCTCCACACACACACACACACACACACACACACACACACACACACACACACACACGCACGCACGCACGCACGCACGCACGCACGCACGCACGCACGCACGCACGCACACACGCAAACGCGCGCGCGCTCTCGCGCGAATTCAAGAATTATTAATAAATTATCATAAAATTTCACAACCATAATATGTAAAATTCCAATATTAGATGAGTGAATGATAGAGGTGAAATCTCAATTCTCACAACATCTCAGGAAGGAAGGAGTGCCTAAAAACCAGCGTTTCATGGGATATTAGTCCCATGTAAGCAAAAGCTAGTCATCTCCCATTGCCTAAATTTAATTAGGATTAAGTACTTAGTTTATTTATGTAAACTTGTTTTTGAATGTGTTTATTTATTTATTGTAAACATCAATTCTTGAAATTCATTAACTTAAGCAGTTGTTGCGTAACTTTCAGGGTCAAGTTCATCGAATTAACCGGTTTCACTTTTACAGTGTGTTATTGGTAATGTTTTGATAATGCTAATGTGACATTGCAATACAGTTGATGTGAATAATATACTGTTACGAAATTGTTTATTACATTAATACTGATAAGAATTTAAAACATTTACTCTGATTTGATTGTTGTTTATGATACATACTGTTTTTTGCTGGGCGTAAATTAAACTTTAGTAATATTTGTTATAAGAAGTATCTAATAAGTCCAAATTCGCGACATAATCGACTTCTGTGCAAAATTTTGTTTGAATCCTTTTAGTTTTTAAGGGTGAGATAAAGTAAACATCTATGCGAATATACTTTTATATTGATAATAATAGAAAGATATATATATATATATATAGGATGATATAATATCCTTAAAAGTATATTATGCTCCGTTATTTTTCACTTGATACGGTTTCTGGTTCTGGCTTAGTGGTGAGTGTAGCCGACTGTAAAGTCATGCTTTATTCATAGTCAAAGCCTCAGTGCAATATTCAAAATTTTATTTTTTGGACTTGTATTAAGCTAGTCCGCGTTTCCGGTATTTTTTATTTCTATTTATTTTTAAATAATCATTAACTAAGATTTAACGCGGGATGGGGATATTTATGGAGAACGGAAGCACTCGTTGATTTTACATACTATAATGTACAATAGTAATCATGATTTTTATCCTGCGCAGTTAACGAGCTCTGATAAGAATTGAAAGTTTTCGTAATGTTTAATATCGGTCAGTGGGACATTATTATTTGGTATATAGATAAGATAAAACATATTCATTGTACACATTTCACTGATTACAATAATTAGGAAATTATTAGATTATTGAGTGGCCCAATGCATTCACACATCTGCCTAAAATAATAGTTTTCTTTTGTAAAACCTAATGGAAGTTTTGTTCGAAAGTAATCATTAAACAATTGGTTGTCTTTACAGACATTGTCGGTTTACGGATTGATAGTTTAACGTGACAATATCATAACAAAACATTGATGAAATGATTGCATACTTTTATGAATAAAATTGAATTATTTTTATTGAATAATCACTATTTTGTATGGATACAAAGACGCTCACGCAGATCGCGCCTTTCGCTTGCTCGTGCAACGTTCTCGCTCCGACCGTAACGTTACTACAATGAGCGTAACGTTACAATGAGTCATCCTTTTTCGTGCGTGCAGCGTTCATCTATTTATTATACGTTGTCACGTCAAAAACTATTTATTTTATCAGTATTTCGACTTCACAAAAGAAACCCTACATGTATGTTATAGCCTCGATAACTCTTGGCACTGTTCTCTATCTGTTTGTGTAGTTTCATCACAACGGGTGTAGCAGTTCCGAAGATTAGAGGACAGACACACACACACACACAAAATCTAAATGGTTATTTATGTCATAAACACATGCAAATAACCCACTGGGATAAATAAAGAGCACTTATATCGATAGACGTACATTTAAAGTTTAAATATAGATACAGACATATATTTTTATTGTATTTACATTTTGCTATACAACATAATGGCTTGTCAGGCAGAAATCGCTTAAAGCGATATGATCGCCGTTTGCAGTCATATATTTTCCGTTATTGTAATAACTTTGTTCAAATGCAATAGACATTATCGTTTCTAAATGTAAGACATTCATTCTTTGTTGGTCTCTATTGTGTATAATGTTGGAGGAAATAAATAAATAAAAATTTGACAAATGAAAAATTTTATACGTCATATAAAAAAAAATTCAATGATATATAATGAAGTCCATCAATCAATCGAGAAATGTGTGTGCTTAAATTTGAAACAATAATACTATTGATATAATGTTTTCTTAAATTTACGCGAACACTACACATTGAATAAAACTATTATTTAAGGATTTTATCGCGTTTAATTACTTTAATTTATTTTTATTATTATCCCGACGTTTCGGGTGCTTTACAGCACCCATGGTCACGGGGGGGGGGGACTTAGATTTTTGACGTCCCAATGTCATAGTTAGTCCGGCTACCTTCAGTTTTTTTTAATATTAATTTTTGGTCCGATTTACGCAAAACGAGCTTGTAGTATCATGAAGTCTTGCAGTGGTATGCTTGGGTTTGGGTTTAATTTTGTTAATTATAGGATCCCAAGCAGATGGTAGCACCCAACCATCTTCTCTATTGAAATTTGGATGTTTTTTAATTTCAATAGCCTCGCGTATCATCCTTGGTAGGAATCGGTGTTCTTTTGCGAGAATTTGTGGTTTATCAAATCTAATGTAATACTATTGATAGGTGAAAAACTCGATTATATCAATGTGATAGTAGGACTAAAATTTTATGTATTTTTGTTTGTTTTGTAGAACCTGTAGTAAAGGTGCCCAATCAACATGCTAACCTCATGCCGCAATTTCTGCCCGACCCTCGCCACGGAACACTTTACATGTACGGACCGAGGGGCGATAAGCAGATGCTGAAAAAGTTGCCGTTTACAATACCGGAACTGGTCGCGAACGCCCCCTGCCGATCCACTGACGGCATATTATATACAGGCAAGAAGAGTGATACGTGGTTCATGCTCGACCCGTTGACTGGCTCGCGGGAGCATATTTCTGGTGAGTGATATATTTTTTATTGTTTTTGTTATTCGCGTTAGAGAACTAATTACAGCATTTCCGACCGTTGGTGACTTAAGCGGCGATTATGGGAGATTTTAGAATGATCTTATCGCTTCCGAAGATTCCATTTACTTTAGATGTAAAATACCATCTTGCAATCATCTTGCATCATCTTGCAAACCACACTCTTGCAAGATGATGCTGTGACCAGGATTAAGAAAGGAATGTTCGGTGGTTTGGTCATGTAGAAAGAATGAATGAGGAAAGAGTGACAAAGCAAATTTATGTTGAAGAAGTGAACAGAAGAGTCGGAAAGTTTATCGACCAAAATGGCGATATATTGAAAATGGGCCAAATGAGGAGCACCCTTAACCGACGAGCATGTATGCTTGGGTATATGAATGTGGAGGAGGCGAGAGAGGTGTGTCAGAATCGTGCCAAATTGAAGTCTGTAGTCTCTGCATACCCCTCTGGGTGACAGGCGTGAGTGTTTATGTATTATGTGTATATACCAGTCAGACACAAAATATCAAGGCTGGCGATGGGGACACTCGGGGTAAATCCTCACAATAATGGGACATGCTCAGGTTCAGCTTATGCATAGTAGTTTAACTTGTCTGTGTACAAATTCTTACTGCGGACACGTTGATGGATAAATAGTTTTGATCTTAATCTTATTTTAAACGTGCCTTAAAGCTAAAACATACCTAAACAAACGTCACATCACATGACGTTTGTTTAGTTGTTTTTAAATTGAAATCTGTTTTAAAATAATTTATTTTCTCCGTTTGTTTGTAATAGGTAAATTGAAAATAAAAAAAACTTAAATTTAAAATGTTCTAGACTTCATAAGTTACATTGTTACCGAGTTGATATGCCTTTTCCACCGAATTTTTTTTTACTGATAACCTCAGTGGCTAAAAGAAGTTTCGGGACGATTTACCTTGCAACGCTCTATTTAAAGTTTTAAAGATAATGTGCTGTGCGTAACAAACCCCGCACTAAATTGTAAATGAGTGAATATAGTTGTAGATAACAATTTCAAGTTGTATAGTTATTAAATTTATACTAACGAATCGATCAACACAAAAATAATGTGAAATTTGTATTCACAGTGACTTTGTGTTGTATTACTAATAAAATATAACTTTTTATATTTATAAAAGAAATGTCTCCTGTATGTTGAAAGTATTATTTGTAAGCTATACATATACAGCAGCGCCGCAGGCAAATGCTTAGCTAAAAGTTACAGCCTGTATACGTCCCACTGCTGGGCACAGACCTCCTCTCATTTCTGAGAGGGTTTTAGGGCAAGGAAGTGTCCGCCGCGCTGCCCCAATGCGTGTTGACGAACTTCACATGTCTTCGAAATATTTTGTTTTCTTATTCCTCAGACTTGCAGGTTTCCTCATGATGTTTTCCTTCATCGCCGAGCACGTGGTAAATCAGCACTTAAAATTGTAATTAGCAATTTCATTGGTGTCGCCGGGGATCGAACCCGGGTTACTCGCGTATTGTAAACTTTACCACGGCTCTTAACTGATGCTCCACCAAAGTTGAAATTTCATATTGGCTGTTCACATCGCTTAAAATTTGATAGCGAAAGTTATTTTCTATAATTTACTTTGTGCATAATAATGCATCGAGAAATTACAAATAAAGTGCAAATTATAACTGCTAATATCACGTCGCGCATGTACAAGCTAGTTCCACATAATAAACGGAGCAATAATGCGATTAGCAAAGAATACTTCTATATACTTTGAACAGTACGCAACCTCGCTATATAGTAAACAAATCGGAAGGGAACAAGTAAATATTCGTTACATTAAGTAATTCCTTGTACTGAGGTTTGTTATGTTGAGGTTAGGTTGGTCTGAAATTTGTTATAAAGTGGTAAAAAATTTTTTATTCACAGCCTCTACTAATAAACTTTATATAAAGGTCTTGGGTTGAAAAAATATGTTATAAAGAGGTTGTTCGCAAGAAATGTATATTTTACATTGTGTCTTATGGATAATTCAAGGGGATTACGAAGAATTTGTGAAATCGAGGAAGTCGTTATATTGGGGTGCGTTATATTAAGGTTGTACTGTATAAACTACTACGGTCTACGGCCTAACATAGGAAGACGCAACTGCAAAATGTTGCGATTATTCATCCATCCATTACAGTCTCGAATTAAATTCTAGACTGCACAGAGAAGTGAATTCTGACTTATAGAGGGAATTCTAATGTAGTAGCCAGCCTTGGCAGGCAGGTTAGTAACTACAGCTTGGGTTGTTATCAAGATAGATGTTACTGCCCAGTGCCCATGTCATGTGTCGGTGTCCCTCAGTAGCCTTTTGCGACACGGCGACCACCCACCTTACGATGTGGGCTAGTGGATACTCTTACAACGCCATTACACGGTTGCGAAATAAAACTGGCTAATTGAATTTATGTAATCACGTATTAACCTTGATTATGATAAAATGTTTAAAGTATTAAGATAAACTTGTGCTTCTTTCGTTAATCCTTTAAACGAAATGACGGCTGAAAATTGCGCTATATTCGCAACAATGTCGAACTCAAATCCCTTTGTATTGGTAATGGGTAGGAAAATCTACAAGAAGATTCACAGCGGGGCCATTGACGGTCGAGTGTTGGCAGAAAATCCATCTCAAAAACACTTAATCCAAATTTCACATACTAGGTAATGTCTCCGCGTTCACCAACCTGTGTAAATCTTGTTGTGTATATTGTTTACACATTCTTTGAAATGCCTGTGTCGAGCTGCGCATTTAAAACCGACTGATGTTTTTTTTTCCATAGAATTACAGTTTGTTTTTAATGCACAATAATCGTGACCATCTAACACAAATGCCAATCGACGACGGTAAGCCGATGCTGTGACTCCTTCGAATTCTGATAATATATCATAATTGATCGTGCGACATAATTATAATTATTTTGTATCCTCATACATTAATCTATTAAAATCCTTTTATGAATGACACTAATTTGACATATCTTATGGCATTTCATCACAAACCCTCTCAGAAATGAGCCGGACGCCTGTGCCCAGTAGTGAGACGTATATAGGCTGTAACTTTACTTTACTCATGGCATTTAACTTAAATTGTTATTTAACTTAATTTAAGTACATTTCAAAATACAGGCAATAAGATTTTTGAAATTTGTTTCATTCAAAGAATTATTTAAATCAAAATAAAAGACGTGATTATAGTTTATTATTAATTTATTATTCATTTTTAGGTTTTGATAAGTCGAAAATTTTTGATAGTGAGGATGAAAACACCTGTGAAACAGATAAAAAGAGGGCCGTGTACGTAGCACGAACTGAATACAACATTCTTATGCACGATTCTAAGAATGAGAATCAGCGGTGGAATGTGACGTTCTTCGATTACACATCGCACGCCATGGGCAAAGAGATGTTGAACGATTATGGTACGTAACATTCATTACTTTATCTACAAATTCATAACTCCGATTTATAAAATAGTAGCTTAACGCTGCTGTGTTTCGTATGGTGAATGTTGAGAACCGGAGACCCATTTTACTGGAAACGAGGCATTCCATCTTAGTCCTCAAGGGTGACAATGCATCTGCATTTTGAATTTTGATTCGTAGTCGAGGATAGATGTAGATGTCTATGGGCCACAGCAACCACTTACCATCAGGTGGACTGTGTGCTCGTTTGTCACCCTTATCCTATAAAAGAAATACTCCTCATTGGATTTGTTGCAATAAATAGGTCCGTCCTATTTTGGGAAGTCCAATTTTTAAAATATCTCCACGTTTTGAAGTGCAGTGTTTGATTCTCTTTTTTAGGGTTCCGTAGTCAACTAGGAACCCTTATAGTTTCGCCATGTCTGTCTGTCCGTCTGTCCGTCCTCGCTTAATCTCTGTGACCGTTAGCACTAGAAAGCTGAAATTTGGTACCAATATGTGTATCAATCACTCTGACAAAGTGTTAAAATAAAAATTGGAAAAAATGTTTTATTAGGGTAGCCCCCCTATATGTAAAGTGGGAAGTGATTTTTTTTTTAATTTCAACCCTAACGTGTGGTATATTGTTTTTTTTTTAAATATTAAAGGTATTTAAAAATGAATAGGGGTTTACTAAAACCATTTTTTGATAATGTCAATAATTTCGGAAATAATCGCTCCAAAAGTAAAAAACAATGTGTTCCCCACTCTCTAACTTTTGAACCATAAGTTTAGAAAATATGAAAAAAATCTGAAAGGTAGAACTTTATAAGGACTTTCTAGGAAAATCATTTTGAACTTGGATGGAAACAACAGTTTTTGTACAAACTCATAAGTGGGAACACTTATTGTGACGGACGGGAAACTACGGAACCCTACACTGAGCGTGGCCCGACACGCTCTTGGCCGGTTTTTTTTAAATTTGTAAAACCATGTCTGAGCGTCTCAAAACCAAATGATGGTATTGAATCAAAACCAAACGTTGTTCTACGGGTAATTACATAATACACATAAAGTTTTGATCTTAATCTTTTCTATAGTTTTTTTTAACTAAAAAACGAACTTACAAAGACACACAATGGGAAATTGATAGTGATGGCAGACTGAATCCCAAACTTAATTTTTAACTGTTATTCGTACCATCATTCACTCAATGGCTTTATTAATCCTTTACCTGGCTCGAAGGTGTAAAGGGGCACAGAGGTAGTAAAGTAAAGTTACAGCCTATATACGTCCCACTGCTGGGCACAGGCCTCCCCTCATTTCTGAGAGGGTTTTAGGACAAGGAAGTGTCCGTCGCGCTGCCCCAATGCGTATTGGCGAACTTCACATGTCTTCGAATTTTTTCTTATTCCTCAGACATGCAGGTTTCCTCACAATGTTTTCCTTCACCGTCGAGCACATGGTAAATCAGGACTTAAAAATTCCAATTAACAATTTCATTGGTGCCGGCGGGGATCGAACCCGGGTTACTCGCGTTCTGTTGTATTTACAGCGAGCGTTAACCATCTTAGCTACCACGGCTCAGAGGTAGTTACTATGAGATAATACTGTATGAATAACGAAACCGTGTACTGACTGACCATGTATACTTTATTCCGTGGGTGTCACAAGTACGAATTGGAAATGTCAGCAAGATGATATAACTCCTAGAGTTGGCGGTATAACCACGCCGTTTACGCCAGATGTAAAATACCCGAGCCACTACGGGGAGCAGCGTCAATGTGTGAGATATCTTTTACTGCAGTCGCCAATGCGTCTGCCAAACGTGCCGCTTATGGCGATTATGGCACAGTGTAATGCAGTGAATTTTTACTCGTTGATCGAGCAATAGAAGAAGAACGATGTTCTTAATTTAAAGGCATCACATCCTATTTAAATGTTTGTATCGATATTTTCAAATTCTTCAAATTATAGGTATAATTCACTTTACCTCAACGTCAAACGGTCGCATTATGTCGTTTGATCGCAAGACTGGAGACCTGGTCTGGTCTCACAACTTGGAGACTCCAGTAGTGGCTGCTTACTTGTTAGACAGACAAGGCCTGATCTCTGTCCCTTTTAATTCTATTGGCGACGACACCCTCGATCATATTTTGGAAGATGCCACTACTCTGAGAAATGGTCAAGGAATTAAGAACTCTAATATTGAATTGTTGTAAGTATGTTTTATGTTTATTGAAATCATCTTCCCATCTAATTCAGTGCCGTGTGTGAGAATTTTTACTACGTAGTAATTACGAATATTAGCGAACGCCAACAGCGATTACAGTATATTCTCTCACTTTGAAAGAGACCTATTACTAGTGGGCTATTTATTAATTATGATGGCTTGTACATTAAAAACAAATAAAACCGCATCTGGTCGAAATTCACCATTTAATAGGTAATAGCGTTTTATATGGAAAAATAATGTGTGTTCATTTTAACTGCCTTAGCGGCAACGTACACATTTTCTGCACATTTATAGCACAATTCCTTACGAATAATAAAAGTTTTATTCCTCTTCTTTTCATTATAAAAAAGGAAGATGATTTTCAGTGTTCACGTGTGTAATATTAAGGTACCTGATGGTAATATGGCCAGCTTAAGCTTTGCCGCCCTATAAAACCAAAACTAGGAGAAGGACAGAGACAAAAACATAAAGTCGTGTATGTACTATAACTATTATATTAAGAAAAAAATAGCAAACAAGCTTTGGCAATAATTGAGAACACTTGGAAAAATCTACTTAAAAAAACTCTATATACTACAACTACACCATACTAAGATATTTACTATAATGTGAACTGTCAAAACGGCGATAAAGCATCGCCCATTTGACTCTATTATTTGATTGACCGATGAAGAGTTATTGGGTGCGTTTGGCAGAAAAAAGCGCTAGCAAGCGCTTGTAAGCAAAATGGCGATCGTAAGCGGTAAGCGCTATCAAATCGTAAGTAGCTATTTTCCTCTAGGACACTAAGTTAGCTTTAACCGGGGAACCTAACCTAATTTAATATGTTTGTGAAGTATTAATATTAACAACTTACCAATCATGAATTTTTAATAAAATGTATATGTCTATTCATGTCATTATATTACTTAAAACTAATATTACACAAAACAACTTATAAACTCTACTTCAAAACAAACAAATTAAATAAGAAAAATGGCGAATTGTGTCAGCGCTACTGAAGTAGCAATCGTGTTCTGGCCGAAAACTATTTTAGCGCTAGTAAGCGCTTGCTAGCGCTTTTTTCTGCCGAACGCACCCATTGTATCACAAAGCCATCTCTGCAAACAAGACTGTAGTTTTTGAGTTACTTACAAGAAAGTGACCGCATGACCATATTACCCCGATGCAATATATTTATAATTATAATACCAATAATTTCAAATACTCAACAAACACAATTCTATTTCAGCCCCACATTATATATAGGAGAACATAATCATGGACTTTACGCTTTGTCGTCACTAGTAGACAAAAACACTGTAACTATATCAACAGGCTTAACCCACCCGCTACTTCTGGAAGGTCCCGTTACAGAAAGTCAAGCGAACGCCGAAGCACCAAAATATGAGCCTTTTACGAATATCCATTACAAACTCAACGACTTGAACCTGCACGTAGCACCACCGTATCTTCTACTAGGGCACTATAAAGTGCCAGAGTTGACCACGTCTTGGATGCCCCAGCTGCCAACAGCCAACTTCTTGAAAATGCCAGAAATGCAGAACAATGCGATAAAGCTTATCAATGGCCAAGTGCACACACAAACAAAGGACGTGGAGAATGAAACGAATCTGAAATCGAATTCCATATCTGTTTCCGTGCAAACTGACGATTTCTTCGAAGGTTTAAACTTCAGGCCTGATCTATGGTATAAGCGGGGCTTCGTCTGGCTTCATCAGCAAGAGAACAAGGCTCTTAAAGTGGCGCTGATTATTCTAGTGGGATTAGTCGTAACCTTGTTTTGGTACCTGAGGTATCAGGTAAGTTATCATACTTTCTTCATTTTTTATGATATATTGATAGACTTTTTCTTTCGTAATGTAGATTCTTTAAGGTAGAGTAAATCAGCACATATATTTATATTCATTTTTATTACAAGTAACTACTACTGTAACCTATTGATCTTTTTTTTGATAGGCTGACAAACGAGCACACAGTCCACCTGATAGTAAGTGGTTACTGTGGCCCATAGACATCTACATCTATCCTCGATTACGAATCAAAATGCAGATGCGTTGTCACCCGTGACGACTAAGATGGAATACCTTGTTTCCAGTGAAAAGGGTCTCCGGTTCTCTACACTCACCATTAGAAACACAGGAGCATTAAGCTACTATTTGACGCTGGTATTCTGTGAAAGCGTGGTCCTTTCCCGGTCGAGCCGACCCATTCGTGCTACAACTGTACTACTAATATAACTGCAGCATGGTTCTACCACGTATAAGAGGTGTATGCAGGTGCATTTGTACCTTATTAAGAATCTTAACTCTAAATAAAGATTCGTTGTCATCCTTCAGGACCAAGATGGAATGCCATGTGTAACCGATAAAAAATTCATAAAAAGTTTTAATGCTATCGTCAAAAGAGATCTGCTTTGTTTGCTATGTCGTCTGTGGAATAGACACCAAGCATGCTTGCTATTTATTATATAATATTTAATAGATAAGGATAAAATAAAAGTAAATAAAGTTAGTTAAAAGTATTTTATCATTATATTTTTTGATTGGTTTGTTTTTATTTTTTTTTATAATCAGGATAATAATATTACGTATTGAGTAATTCTTTTAATATACGACGACACTACACACTCAAGGCTAGACCGTGTATTGTGCATTTGGCGCTCTAATGGATTGCAAAATGAAGTTGCTATTTTGTTAAGTGTTGTCACAGTTTCGACGTTTATGTCAAGATCTAATGATGTTGCGTATTCCAGACACAATGAGAATTAATATGTAAACTTTTTCTTGAAATGTCAGTTCTTCCATCTAATCCATGAGCCCACTATGGCGGACGAGTATATGATTCATCATCATCATCATCAACATTACAGCTCTTCACAAGTCCACTGTTGAACATAGGCCTCCCCCAAGTAATGCCACAAAGCACGGTCCTGAGTGACCTGCATCCATCGACTTCCTGAATGCCTTAACAGGTCGTCACTCTATCTAGTGGGGGGTCGCCCTACACTACGCCTACTGGTACGAGGCTGCCACTCGAGAACCTTTCTTCCCCATCGGTTATCGGTTCTTCGAGCTATATGGCCGGCCCATTGCCACTTTAGCTTACTAATCCGTTGGGCTATGTCGGTCACTCTGGTTTTACTGCGGATATCCTCATTTCTGAGTCTATCACGCAGTGAAACTCCGAGCATAGCCCTCTCCATAGCTCGCTGAGCGACCTTGAGCGTCCTCATACGGCCAGCGGTGAAGGACCACGTCTCAGATCCGTAAGTCATCACTGGCAACACGCACTGGTTATACACTTTAGTTTTCAGAGATTGAGGTATACCTGACGAGAAGATGTGTCGTAATTTCCCGAATGTGAATAACGACGCAAAAAAGTATATGATTACTTTCAAGAAATTCTTTCCTGGATATCCTAAATCCAGTAGTGGATTTTAATAGGCCAAAGAACATTGAAAACACAAAATTAATTTTGGTATAGTAGTCGTAAATCATATCATGGTTGCGATCACTCACGATCGTTACTTTTAACTAGCTGTTATCCTGTATGGTATTTATTACGATTGGATTTCATGTTTTTTGCGCGGAATCGAGAATTTACGTAGCTTAAGTTACTCCTTATAACATCAGCTATCTGCCGGTGAAAGTCCCGTCAAAATCTGACCAGCCATTTCGGAGATTAGCACATTTCGAATATTAGAACAAACACAGAGACAAACAAAAATTTTAAAAGTTGTTTTTTTTGTTACAAGTTTCGTATATCATATGCAATTGCTAAAATAAGCTGTTATATTGACATTACAAACAAACGCTTCAATTTTATTTATTTGTAATAGATATAGATATAAAGGTTTTCAATATGAATTATAAAGGGCAATTTCAAAAATGGCCTATGAATCAACACGCATGAAAAATACAATAATTACTAGTTTTTATTTTAAATAATTTACATTATAATTATTGCAATAGAACGGACACTTCATAATTTCAAAAACATTTTAAAAAGTAATTCACTTCCGTCTTATTCCCCGGCGTTATTATTTTTGGTTTAAATTGTGGTTTTTAATAGGCGAAGGTATTAAAGATCATACAGCCGATGCCGAACAATGTCCTTTATAGAAGTATAGACAATGAAAAATAAATAGGTCTTGGGTCTTGTTCATCTGTTTCACATTGATGAAACGTAGAGGTTTTGAAGCCTTGGTCAATAATTTTTGAAATAGATTGTAGTTTATCATTGATGTCCTCTCGAATATCCGGCTCGGAAAGTTAATAAAGAGCGTAGGTCGTATTATTTATGTGATCGCAATTATACTGTATTGTATTGTGTAAGCACAATAATGTTATTTCGTATCCGAAATTATTATTTTAATTTACTGCTATCATTTTTCTTTGATATTTATTTTTACTGCCAAACAACATTACACTAATTGCGGTTTTCCTGTACGAGGCAAATACACGTAATCAAGCTGTGAGGCATGCATATCTTATTCCTCAAGAATGACAACGATTTCTATATGCATAAGCATTATTTCACTCTTTCGCATTGTTCCTGTCCGTCCCTTTTCCTTGTCCTTTTTTGTTTTATGTGGGTGTAAGATGTCCGTGTTTTGCAGTTATGCAGTAGCAATTGCCATCAGGTTCAGGACTGTTGACTGTTTTGTCAGTGAAATGTTATAAAAATATTTTTCTATTTGAAAGCGCTAAATCTGTGACCTTTGATTTATTCAACAGAGTTATAGAAAATTGGCTCTTGTTGCAAACAGTAATAGGGGAGTTTTAAAATCTATTTATCATTTTCGAAAGCGACTACACTATCACAGAATAAATAATAGTACGCTGTGGTGACTTAACGTAATTTTCTTGAAAAAAAAAAAAACATTGCATTGCTTTACATTGGAGGCTTCTTCCGAATAATCATAAAAAATTATACAATGTGATGAGCGATAAAGTTTGGAAGTTTTTTTAATTGGCAGGCGAAAGGACGAATTAGACTACCATTATCTTAAAGTTAGTAAACTTACAGCCTATATACGTCCCACTGCTGGGCACAGGCCTCCCCTCATTTCTGAGAGGTTTTTAGGGCAAGGAAATGTCCGCCGTGCTGCGTGCTAGTTGGCGAACTTCACATGTCTTCAAAATATTTTTTTCTTATTCCTCAGACATGCAGGTTTCCTCACGATGATTGCAATTAACAATTTCATTGGTGCCGGCGGGGATCGAACCCGGGTTACTTGCGTTCTGTTATATTTACATCAAGCGTTAACCATCTGAGCTACCACGGCTCTACCATTATCTTATTAGCTAATTTTCGAATTTCAAAATTTAAGACATTTTACCGCCATTTATTTAAGTCTTAAACATTTTTGCGATATTTTCCCATCTAATATCGCAGTTCTTGGTAATTATGAGCCATTAAACTTAATTAATTATTCCTTGTAAATGGCTTGTTAAATTGAGTGCAGTTGGTGTAACGGTACGAATTATTTATTCATTTTTGCAAATGAATGCAATATCAATGGCGAACAGCCTTGAACTATATGTTACTAGCACTAAAAGGGAGTCACCTTTCCGCGTCGAAATATCGAGAAAAACTACAATTATAATAAATCTTACGAAGATATTTTATTCTTTATTTTATTTTATTCCATGTTCATATATAAAACAAAAGATTTTGTCTGTCATTTCCTAAATTTTGCAAGTGAACAATATTCCCTTTAGGCTTTAGACAAAAAACCTTTAGAGCGAAATAATTCGAGTTCTTTTCTATTTCTTTCGAGGCAATGCTTAATTAAATTATTTTGATTTGTGTTGTGTATTTTAAGACTATATTAGAAGTTATTATAACTGTAAAGAAACCTTCCCTAGGAAAGCTCGTGACGTATCACGAATATAATAATGACTCTGATAACACAAAAGGCAAGCAGTTAAATATATTTCATTAGTCAACTCCTACGATTCGCCTCCACAAACTATAAGTATTAATTTGGTACGCCGAAAAGATATCTTTATCTACTCATTTTTTTTTATCAGCCAATGCTTGGATACGATCTTACCTGGTGGTAAATCGCATTGTCTTAGCGTAACAAAAGCGTAAAAAAGCTATTTACTCTTGTTTTAAAGACGCCCATATTGTAATCGGACGTAAAGCCAGACGTCGGTAGCTCTGCCGTGCCAATCCAAAAGACTGTAAGTCGACTTACAGTGTTTTTGCTCAACAACGCTCAATCAGTTTCTGTAGGCCTGTTTAGTACCCCTGACCAATATTTTTGTCATTTAAACGTATATTTTGCAGGATAGGGCAAGTTAAAAAACACTGTATAACGTTCAAATTAAGGTTTAACCATGCTGGAAATCTGTAACAAAGCTTACAGTATTTTGCCGTAACAAATTACGCGCACTGCTGGAGATACAGTGTTTTAAACTGACGCGTATACTCGCACGTTGATATTGTCCCGCCAGCGTAATATGATCTATAAACATGAATGCTATCTCGCTCTTTCGCATCGTTATAGAGGCCCCCCGCCTTCTCGGCAAGTTTGAAGACGGTTCAGATTACGTGTGACGCGCAGTGATACCGGTGATTATGTGATTTATTGTGTACCTACCCTGTGATCGCCTGTCGTATTTTATTTAATTACCGTGATTTTGTATTAATTTAACGATGAATAGGAGTCGAAGTAAAATGCTAGTAAGACTGTCAAAACAAAATATTAAACATTATAATAACACAGACTCAGTTACTGTTGTGTCCAATGTGATAAGTAACTGTCTAGAAAAAGAAAATAGAAACCGCAATAATCACAATGAGTATGAAAATTACCTTCAAGATGATTTAGGATCAAGAAACTTTATAAGTCCTATCATTCCATTAAGTGAGTCTCAACTTAATGAATGCATTTCAGAAGAATTAGGAGAAAGAGTTTACGCCCAACTGGTACCTGCATTAATTTGTGATAAGAATTTAGACGTCTCAAATATTTCCATAGAATATTTTCACCAATCCACAAGTTCGTATATTCATGTTAATAGCGTTCAATCTAATTTATATTGTGATCTTACGTCTAAAACAAAAATCCAGTCAATAAAGAACCAAGAACACATTGCTACTGGATCGATAAATAATTTAGATGAAGATGATTTCGATACTTTGAATCTTTTGACTGTGACACAAAACATAATATCTACTGAATTATCGACTGAAATGCAACCAGCACCTTGTTTAGCACATTCTTCACCACCTTCAGTTTCGCCAAAGCCGTCTACTTTCTTAGCTCCTGTAAGTCCTATTGCACATATTGAAACAGAACTGCTGACAAGAAAAAAAAAACGTAGCTTCCTTGAAGAATCCACCGCCAATGATAAACCTGCCGTCGAAGATAACTGTCAAACACCAAAGAAACCTAAGCGCAATAGAGACCCAGCAGCTATATTAGAGACACAAAGATTTAAACATCCATTGTTGCCACCTTGTTCATGTAAAAAAACAGTGCATTCAAAAGATTTCCGAGACTGAAAGGCAGTCTATTTGGACACAATATTGGAACTTGGACCGGCAACGGCGCCGCGACTTTATATCAAGAAGTGTTGATAAGCTATCTACCGCATGCACTAAAACAAAAGGTGATTCTCGAAGGCATAACACACTAAAATGGTCCCTAAATGATGTCAATGTATGCAAGTTTTTTTTTCTTAGGACCTTGGGATATACAAACGATGAAGCTGTGCAATCAGTCTTGAAAAATAACTATCTAGAGAATAAAAATCCGAAGATAAGCGCTACACCCGATCTTCGAGGACGTCGATGTGCACCATCTAACAAGTTTCCACCGGAGTATGAAAAACGATTAGAAGAATTTATTATGAAATACAACCCTGTTCCATCACATTACAACATTAACCATGCGCCGAACCGAAAGTATTTGCCTATAGGTATAAACTTTTCCACTATATATAAGGATTTTAAACGGTATTGCCAAGAAAATAATACGACGATTTGTGGTTGGACTCATTTTCATACTATGATAAAAAAAATTGAATCTCTCAACAGCAGAATTACCTCAAGATATATGCACTAAATGTAAAAATCATAAAATAGCTCATGAGATACTACCACTTCCTTGTAACTGTGAAGAGTGTAAAATGATAGGCCAGCACTTAGAAAATAAACGCAATTCACGAAGAGATTTAAGTTTAGCAGAAGATCGAAGTAATAATTCCGAAGGAAAGGAAGCTGTGTTCACCGTCGACATGCAAAAAGCTATATGCATGCCACTTCTTAGAACAAAAGATTATTATTTTTCAAGAAAACTTGTTCTATTTAACGAGTGATTTGTGCCGCCTGGTAAAAATAAAAATGCTGTATGCATCCTGTGGCATGAAGGCGAAAGCGGCAGGAAAGCTTACAACATAGCAACCACATATGTTCATGTCATAAGAAAATATTGCAGGGACCTACACCATTTAAACTTCTTTTTGGACAATTGCAATGCTCAAAATAAAAACAAAATTCTTTTTTCTGTATTAGTCAGAGTTGTAAACGATAGAAAAACTGATATACAACATTAAAATTAGAATATTTTAACTGTTCATGGCTCCGGATGCAGTTCACGCTGCTATAACAAAAAAATTAAAAACTTCAGGTGATGTTTATGACATTGAAGATTCGTTACAAATATCAAGGAGTCAAAAAAAAACCTTGATGTCGACGTGCTCCAGCACATAGATATGGTACTTTTTACGAATGACTGTAAAATTACGCTTCCAAAAGACTGGAACATCCAAAATTTAAAAATTATTGAGTTTCGAAGAGGTAAACTCTCCATTTTTGTCAAAAATGATTACAATGGGGAATTTAAAGAACTACATATTTTAAAGAAAAAGGTTGAAAGAGATTTAAGAAAGAAAATGGGTGAAGAGCTAGATCTTATAAATATGATAGAAAGAGAAAAAAAGCCAAGAGGTGTGAATGAAGTTAAAAAAAAAGGAATTACTAACACTTGCAAAATCTATGCCTGTATCGCGGCGAACTTTTTATGAAGCCCTTGAGGGGTCAGATGCGCCTGATCTCGATATAATAATTGATTCTGATTTGTAACTCAGTCATATCACAAATCAGAATCAATACTTTTTTTTTTTTCATTAAATGATGGATCTCATAGAAGACTAAATATGGTTGTGTTTATATTGTGTAAGTTCTTAAAAAATATTAGAAGAATATGTTGTTTCGCAAAATTTTTCTATTATGTTAATTTTATAAAAAAATATTGTTATGTTTCGTCAAATATTTATATATATATTAATATATATATTAATAAGTATAATTATGTTCGTAAAAATAGAAGACTGTGTTATGTTTCGCTGGATGTTTTTGACTATTAATGTTTTATTTTATAAAAATATTAGAAGACATTGTATTAATGATTCGTCATTAAAGTTTATGTTATATAATGGCTTTTGTATTTGATTTTATTTACAAAATTTGCCAAATAGCTGCCTAATAAACTATCTACCTACATTAAAACATTTTGTTGGTCTATTTAAAACACTGTATCATTGGATACAGTGTTATGGCATGATTATTTACCTACTTTTAAATAAGACAAAACACTGTAATTAGTTTTACAGTTTTTTTGCATTGCTATAGTTGTACTTAAACTTGGCAACTCTGTCTTGTCAATACAAGTTAATGGCAATATTTTTTTATCTTACAAAATTTATGAAAAAAACACTAGTGGGCTATGTAGTTAGAGATATATACCTACTATTGAATGCATAAAATAATACAATAATGAACAATAATCAATAAAAAAGCAATTTAGTATCAAAAACATAAATCGTCTAAAATCTCACATGTGGTTTTCAAAAGTTACAGTGTATTGGATTGGCAGGGCAGAGCTTATTTTATGCTGTACGCTTTAAGAAAGACGAAACAAACCGTTTGGTTTGAATGCGTGGAATATCGACAACAAAGGCGTGGAGACTCACCGACTGACCTGGTAGTCCGATGGTGGTAAGGGGAAGGGTAAATTAAAGCATTTAAAATGACACACCGAAATAATCGTTTAAAAAGTCTCCAGGCTATCGCCGTACTGATCCGAGTGAATACATCACTTGTATAAAAATTTAAAAAACGCCGTCATAAGGTCTAAAATTGCGTAGTATTTAAAAAAATTGATTTAAGTAATCAAAATAATAAGCAAGTAAATTATGAATATTGATGTTACGAATATATTTGAGCGATTCCCAAGCATATAGATTAATTTCATTGTAAGTTCAACTATAGTGATTTTTTAGAGTTGTTTTCGCAAATAATAATGATCGAGTCAAAATTATACAATCGTGTTTTTGAACACGCAAATTCAAGATAAAGACATGAATTTACCTATATCAAAATTACTGTGTCATTAGTGGTCTCATAATCCTATACTATTCGATGAAAGGAGGTGCATTTTTTCGCGGTGTGGCCTTAATTCCTGCACACACTAATTTTTTTGCACTAGTAATATGCGGCATTCGATCTCGCGGTCCGTAGTGGCTTAGTCACTGCTTCTGAGCCATCTTTAAACTTTGTCTATGCTTTATGTTAATTAATATCCTATACTCTTCATCCGTTGTGGATTACAAACGTTGTGGCTTAGTGGTTGATCCGTCTTTCGGCCTTAGCACTAC
The DNA here is from genome assembly GCA_907164705.1 of Parnassius apollo. Classification (NCBI taxonomy): domain Eukaryota; kingdom Metazoa; phylum Arthropoda; class Insecta; order Lepidoptera; family Papilionidae; genus Parnassius; species Parnassius apollo. The sequence goes on along the minus strand of CAJQZP010001218.1, from coordinate 7,242,220 downwards.
ACACCTACACACAGAGTTTTTAGCAGGAATTTGTACGTGGTAGAGCCATGCTGAAGTTATATTAGTAGTATAGTTGTAGCGCGAATGGGATGGTCGTAAAGTAGTAGCTTAATGCGGCTGTGTTCCGTATGGTGAGTGTAGAGAACCGGAGACCCTTTTTACTGGAAACCAGGCATTCCATCTTAGTCCTCACAGGTGACAACACATCTGCATTTTGATTCGTAATCGAGGATAGATGTAGATGTCTATGGGCCACAGCTATCACTTACAATCGGGTGGACTGTGTGCTCGCTTGTCACCCTACCCTATAAAAAGAAAAACTTGATCGCCGGTGACTTGCTTCCTGTATTATTGTTTCAGTAATGGTTTGAAATAGATTTTGATACGTAAAAGTAATGCAATTTTGTGTATTTGACGTGAAACAAGTGCTCACATGGTACTGTGAACCTCAAGATAACGTTGTCACAGACTTTTTTAACTTGTTCTATTAAAATATTTACAGAGTTTATAAGTATTTTATACATATCTTAATACGTCAGTTTTGAACAATAACTATATTGCATTTGAAGTATTTTTTTAAATTGTCGTTTGGACAAATAAGTAGGTACTCGGGTGAAGAACTGCATTTAGTGATTATGTATCATCATCATCATTATTACAGCCCTTCACTAGTCCACTGCTGGTAAAAGGCCAAGGAGTGCCATAAATCATGGTCCTGAGCCACCTGCATCCATCGACTTCCTGCATAATTATTATCATTATTAATATGCATATATGTTATATTCGAAAGAGAAATATTGTTGCAAATTTTCAAGGTAAATATTTAGGAATTTGTTCAACTATCAGCAGAACCGCTGTCGAATGCTGCAAAACTTTTAGTACTTTATGTAATACCAATAATTCTTTTTCATCTCAAGAAGTTTTTTTTTAATCTGTGTGAGTAAAATAAAAGTATGATGGTGTGTATGAGGACGGTGTGCACAGCGTGCACTTGAAGTTGACGTCCTTAGAAAAAGCATATTCCCTTTTTTCGTGTGTTCAATGGTATTGTCAATTATTACAATTAAAAGATAATTTAAACGTCACTACAGCGTAAATTTTGCAAGGCCTATAATTCTAGCATTTTTTATATATTTTTTTTTCTACGTTTCGCTGCAGCTATACTATAGTTGTAGCATGAATGGGTCGGCTCGACCGGGGTAGAACCACGGTCTCGCAGAATACCAGTGTAAAATAGCAGCTTAATGCTGCCGTGTTTCGTATAGTGAGTGTAGAGATCCGGAGACCCTTTTTACTGGAAACGAGGCATTCCATCTCGTCCTCAGAAGTGACAAAGCATCTGCATTTTGATTCTTACTTGGGGATAAACGTGGACGTCTATTGGCCACAAAATCCACTTACCATAAGGTAAGGCAAGTTGTGTGCTCGTTAGCCACCTTTATTCATCTTCTTGCATCAAAAAAATTGTTTAGATCTGAAACCTAGGATCGCTAACTTTGTACAAAAAAAGATGCTAATGAATCATGCCATAGTATAACCATGCATAACCTTAGTATACTCTTTACTTAAATTATCTTGTAGTTTTTAACAGTCAATGACTTTTCGGCATAATACTCTCTATATGTGCGGTATGTTTGAAATTCATATCATGAGTCATATGTGAATTACACATTAAACTCCTCTTGTTTGCCCGGATATTTCCATGTCAATGACTTGTAAATAGACGTAAAGTTTTCTAACATTTTACAGTCGTGTTACGTAATAGGTTCAATGGTTCTGGCATAGAATATTATAATACACACATAATAGAACGGGGGGAGTGGGCGGAGCCCGTGTAGCCCGTGTAGTGTAGAAAATGCCAAACTGCACTCTATTTACAAATAAATATGTATTAAAATTTAAACGATTTTTTTAATGATGATCTTGAATATTGATCAAAAGTCTATAATGTGTAAATTTACTCAGTCTGTCAACACAGCGAACCGGGTTTGTAGTAGTGATAATAAGACGTAATTGCTTGTATGTGTGCTCCCTGCGACACCGATCCTCGTACAAAATAAGGTTGACAGCTATTCTATTATGTATTATAGTATTCTATGAGTTATGCGGTAATAATGTTACTTCTATCAGTTCGTAAAAGTTCACTATCACAGGTCATGGTCTTTCGCCTTTGTAGGAAGGACGGTAGTACTAGATGTCTTACACCTTTGGCGCTACTCTCCATCGTCGGTCTATGTATGTTACGTCAACATAAAGACCTTGTTATATTACCATTGATTATATAGCCATAAATCTTTCTGGTATACCCATAGCACGAAGTTGCGTGGTGAATTCACTCAACTGTTTTAAGTTCTGGCCATTGATTATATTATTATATACATTGCAGGCACGGGAATTCCAGCAGCTTTCACAAGGTGGATCGCGGGGTTCGAACGTATCCACTACATCGTCTCAGGGTGAAGCAACAGGTCAGCTTGTAGATCTCGGCGAAGGCGAGGTCCGCATTGGCAAAATAACTTTTCACACTGATCAAGTGCTAGGAAAGGGCTGCGAAGGGACTTTTGTGTATAGGTGAGTGCATAAATGTCTGTAATCCTTACGTCTCAGGATTAAATTCTATAGAAAGAGAGATAGAGCGACAGAGAGAGCTAGAGGGAAAGAGAGAGAGGGAGAGTGAGCTAGCGAGAGAGAGCGAGCGATCGAGTGAGAAGGAGATAGAGAAAGGTAGAGAGAGCGAGCAAGTGATTCTAAGAGAGATAGAGCGAGAGAGAGAGAGAGAGAGAGAGATTGCACGTAAATTCTATGTTTTTCTCCATATGCAATTTTTATTTTTTATTTCCTCATGGAAAATACGTGCCGCGAATACGTGCTGTTGATTGTAAAAATTGCGCTACTCCAGAGGAGATATTTTTTTTTTCGCCTACAAGAATATTCCTTTAATAGTTTCATTAATACATATAAACAATTTATAAGTAATCGATTTAGCTTTATAGCTTTATATTTATTCGAATAGCTAAGCTGAATAAAAGTACAACTCCGCCAAATTTTTCTTATGCTTTACATAATATGCAGAGGCGGTCCAACTCACAAAGAACTGCTTTTGAGATATTGACGTTTGATGTTTGGATCGATACCATAATGGCATTCTTGCGTCCAACGTATTCAGCGTAAAATTTTTGACCTACATCTGGCTAATTATTGTCGTTTTTCATAATGCATCGTCATGCGTGACCTCGGTGCGATGTAAGGCAAGATGGACCGTGTGTAAGGCGCTTTAGCGATTACGTCTATTGCTAGATTAATTTTTAATATTATATAAAAGAAAAAGGTTTTATTCGAATATGTAACTCTCTAATTCCGACCTAAGTGTGTATTGGATCGTTTTTGCATAATTACGTCGACACCATGTTATGATACCTACGATAAATGTTTAGTTGGTCGCGTTGGAAACTTACCCGTAAACAAAGTTCAAGGTTGCGTTAGAGCCTTAGTAAAGCCTAGAAAATATTCTTTCTTAAACATTGATACCAACAGTATTAAAAATATTTAAGTAGATGGTAGTTTAGGTTTTCATAATCAGTGTACGCTTGTATCATGGAACTGTTAGAGTACTAATTTACATGAACACAATTAATGCAATACGGGCCTCTAACTGTATTTCGGCTTTGATCTGTGGGCAGATATCTAAAAAATACGTTACTTGATTTTTTAAATTACTAGCTGCCAGGCAGAGGTTGTTTTGCCCTTTCCAACAACCCTTTATCCTTTATCCTATAACAAATCCTAAAATTAGCAACAAAAAATAGTGAGGATACCTTGTTGGGATAAAAACTTTCCTTTTTCTAAAGTTGGAATACACATTTACAAAATTTCATTAAAATCGGTTGAGCGGTTTGGGAGATTAGCGTGAATGAACTTCGTGACTTGAGGTTTTTATAAATTAAGTTTAATACGAATATTAATGTCGATAAATGGCAACCCTTAAATGAGATGACACTTAGATAATATATAAACTTTCCTATTACTTCTAGTATTTACATTGTGTTCGTGGGTCTTGTTGGTTGTCTTAATAAATAAATAAAAAATAAAAGTCGTGGACGATACAGTGAAAGTGTAAGGCGATACAGTATAAGGCGATATGTATCTTTTCAATGTTGTATTGTAAATCAGTGAAGTGTTGCTATTTTTTTTAAATAAATAATAAATAATTTTTATTTCATTCCTAATTACACATGTTTACATACAAGAACAATTATGGTTACAATTAAATAAAGTAACAATAATATTTTAGTAGAAATGACATGCAATAATAAAAAATAAAACTGAGTAGCTTAGTAATGTAGATTCTACAAAATAAAAATTGAAAAGTCAAGTTTATAATATTAGCTTCCTGTCTGAACTAGGTTGATTACCTGTTTCAGGCCATCACTTACACTGGTTTTAATAATGTAGGACACTAGATAATTTAAATAATTAAACTATATTGTATTATTAATAGATAATTTTACGCTGATATTCTATACGAGCGTGGTCTTTTCTTTTCAACAACTAAGTTACGAATAAAAATTAACTATCCTCATACTTTACACATTGTTTAAATTATGGATATAACATTTTGGTTGATTTTTTAAAAATAAAATAAGAATAATACACTAGTACACAGTCCACCTGATGGTAAGTGGATACTATGGTCCATAGATATCTACATCTATCCTCGATTAAGAATCAAACTGCAGTTGCGTTTTGAAATAATACTAGTTTTTACGGAATTTATCGCGTATATTTAACTTTTTAATTACCCGACGTTTCGAGAGCTTTACAGCACCCATGGTCACGGGAAGGACTGAGATGTTCAACGTCCAGCTGTCATAGTTAACCGCGGTTACCATAGATTAAAATTTAACTTTTGCAGTTGCGTTGTAGGGAGTAAGATGAAATGTTTCCTTATTTCCTGTAAAAACGGTCTTTGGTTCTCTATACTCATCATACAAAACACAGTAATAATTTCACGCTGGTATTTTGTGAGAGCGTGGTCCTCCCCCGGCCAAGCCCATTCGTGCTAAAACTATAATGTAGCTGTAGCATGGCTGTATGTAAATTCATTGCAATCAAATAATAATACTTTATTTATATTTTAAATTCGTCGAAAAGTGTCACTGGGGTAAAAAGCATACCCACTTTAACTTATAATCACTATAATATTATGTATTCTTGTTGCAGAGGTATGTTTGACAAGCGCGCTGTAGCGGTGAAACGTCTACTGCCAGAATGTTTTACATTTGCCGACCGCGAGGTGGCTCTACTGAGGGAGTCTGATGCGCATGCCCACGTTGTACGTTACTACTGCACGGAGCGGGATAAGCAGTTTAGGTAATATAGAGCTTGGTGTTTTTTTTTAATAATATTGGGTAACAAAAGAGCACACATTCCACTTGATGGTAAGTGGATGCTGTGGCCCACAGACATTCACATTTATCTTCAATCAAGAATTAAAATGCAAATGCGTTTGAGGAGTAAGATAGAATGCGTCGATTCTAGTAAAAAGGTCTCCGGTTCTCTACACTCACCATACGAAACACAGCAGTATTAAGCTGCTATTTGACGCTGGTATTCTGTGAGAGCATGGTTCTTCCCCGGTCGAGCCGACCCATTCGTGCTACAACCATAATATAGCTGCGGCGTGGCTCCAGCACGTTATTCATTCATTCATTCATTCATTACAGCTTATTAAAAGTCCACTGCTAAACATAAGCCTCCCCATAGATCTTATTCTAGGGGAGATATTTGCTATAGTTGTAACTCTTCGCAGGATTGATTCTAATAAGTAATTTTGAGCTGTTAATGGAAAGATGCTGCCATTACTGCTTTATTTTCCCCTGTCGTCTCTTACTACAGCCACGGGATGATATAAAGTAGTAGATACTTTTCCCCGCCACTGACACGGTCGTACTTAGTCGAAATCGTTTATGTACAAAAATTGCAGGTCTATGAAAATAGACTATGCCGTGGTGGCTAGAATAAAAGAATCGACTATGAGAATTATTGGGATGGATTATACCAGCGGTATAATTCATCTTGTGTAATATACCCAGCGATATAATCCATCTTGTATTTGTACCAATAATTTGTGCTGAATTTTACGCATTCAAAGTCTTGAGTAAAATCTATTTGTACAGTCCACACAGATAAAGAATAGGATTGGAAATTGCAGCTCATCGACCCCTTACCGTCAACATTCACAGTACCAATAGCGAAAACCAGCTAATAACGGTATATCGTTATAAAATATTATTCGGTTAATTGTAAATGTTCTATTAATGGGAAAATATTTGAAAATAATGAAGTTTTAAAATAACATTTGTTATTAACGACCCGATTTGCTTAAATAAATATAGCTTCGCGTGGGTGGAGTCTATTAATATGACGTTATTTAGACTTAAATCATTAAAGACCAATTTTATCTTATCAATATTTCTGTTCTAATAAAATGTTTAAATTTTTCGGATAAAGTATAGTTTAGACCAGGTATTCCCAAACTATTGAGCAAGCGACCCCTTTTCCAAAATGAACTGATACCCCAGTCACCCATAGCCTAGCATCTCATCTCATCTTAAAAATTGCGGTCGATCAAGTGACTAGGTACCTAACCAATTTATGTCGAAACTTGTTACCCCAAAGAGCGCGAGATTGGCACCGGACCCTGCCCTGTTATTGCATCTTCTAGTACTGAGCAAATTGCCAGCACATCCTTATGTTTTGACAATTTTTGGGTGAAAAAAATAAATATTTCGTTGTGTTATTCTTAGTGAAAATTGATAATTACAGTGGACCCCCGGTAATCCGACAAACATTTTTGCATAGCAGTGTCGAACTATCGAATTTGTCGGATTATAGAATACTGCCTAAGACCCCTTTTATAGTCCGGAATTTTTTTACAAAAGATTACTTTGTAATCTGAAAAATTACAGATCCAATAATAAGATTCTATATGTTATATATTATACGTACTCTGAAGTACAAATCGAAGTAAATTAAATAACACAATAGAGACCTCACGTTTTATCATAAAATTAACGTCATTAAAACTATAGAACTTACAAAAAATATGCAATAACTTCACATTAGGAAATAATTGTCTACGAGTACAAACAAATGTACATACTAAAATAATCGAAAATTATGAATATATCAATTTAAGAGCGTTATTAAGAAGCAATTACTCACAGAATCCCAGCGTGAAATAGTAGCTTAATGCTGCTGTGTTTCGTATGCTGAGTATAAAGAACTGGAGACTCTTTTTACTGGAAACGAGGCATTCCATTTTAGTCCTCACGGGTGACAACGCATCTGTATTTTTATTTGTAATCGAGGAGAGATGTAGATATCTATGGGTCACAGCAACCACTTACCATCAGGTGGACTGTCTGCTCGCTTGCCACCCTATCTTATAAAAAAGCAATAACGCTTTTTGAGGAAAATTATGATCTTTCAACCATTTTCAGAATCAAATCTTTCAATCAGAATCAAAACAATACCCTACGCGTCGAGCACAATAGTGGTGGTGCGTACAAGTTATAACCTGTTCAATCATGCATTAGCGAAGATTGTCAAAAAAATATTCAATAATAAATAATAGACCATGTCGGATTACAGGGGGTGCCGGATTAGACAGGGCCCGGATTACGGGGGGTCCACTGTATATGATAAAAATGAGTGGCAGGAGATCTACAATTTGGACTTATTTTAGAGAAACTGACGACTAAAGTAAAGTGAAATGTACTAATGTATGTTTGCTTGATTCCAAAAACATTTCATCAAACTTTCTATTTGCTGTAATTGGAAATAAATCTACAGTGCCTTAAAAACATAACGCTATACAAGTAGATTTAACCCATAAATAAAATATACTCTCAACAGTAAAATTATGAAGGACATGGCATTACTCAATTCGTACATTTCAATACATTGGACAATTTGAGTACAACTTTAACGAATGTTCGGTGATATAGCCGAATATTCGTCCGAATACGAATATTCTGTAAAGCTGCCGAATATCGAATATTAAACGAATATTCGGCCCATCTCTAGTCTAGACTCTATACCACTACTATATTGCTCTCTGTTTGTTCTGAAGTTTTATTACAATCGGATCAGTTATTTAGAAGATTAGCTCGGATAGACAGGTAAACGAAGGTTTTAAGTGGTTACTCACGACTCAATGGCATGTAAATTTATTAATTTTGTACCAAAATATAAACAAATAAAATTAACGATAATTACGAAGAAAACTCTCAGAAAGCGTTGTAGCTCACAAATTAGCGAAACTGCACTGGATTTTTTGTAGTATTATGGCATTTTGTTATCATTGATTCCAATCACCAGTTGGACTGAAGTTATAGAACGTACAAAAAACGCATACATCGCTACGTATTTTTTTTTTGCTGTGTTTACCAGCGGGTGAGTATAGATAGTGACAGTGTGCGAGCGAGAGGTAAATAGAGGCGATGCTATTTTCAATCCCATTCTTTAACCGCACGGATAGTACATAAAATATTTGCCGTTTTTGCTCACATCGTATGAGAATGAGTCTCTACTCGCACTAATTAATACAAATGTGACCCGTTTATACATACACCTTGTTTAGATAATCATAGCAAATGGTACAAAACTATTTAAGAAAATTTTTAGGAACGATTTTAATATATATGTTTCTTGTTATTATTGGAAATTTATTCAGAACACTAATTTTCAACATAATTTGAAGTTTTATCGCAATTGCAGGTACATAGCGTTAGAGCTGTGCTCAGCAACTTTACAAGACTATGTTGAAAAAAAATTAAATTTCGAATGCAAGATTGATGCAGTCGAAGTGTTACGGCAGGCTACGATGGGATTATCACATTTACATTCTATGGATATAGGTTAGTATGCGAAGATTTTTCTAGAAGTTAGAAACTATTTTGATTTATTGATTCAAAAGGCTTCCAAAAGTCCATTAAAAAGTGAAACCTGCTTTAAAATATTGAACATTCTTGTTTGTGTTGATCAACATGATTCACACGTAACACTATGTGAGTCTGAAAACATTTAGATATAACATTAAATATCTTAGAATATTACATTACAACATATTTTATAGCTGTATGATAATGTTGTAAAGCGACTACATAAGTGAACCCATGTCATACCATGGATGTAGTAAGAGGCGACAGAGCGAATTAAAACAGTTGAGCAGCAATATATTCCTGCTAACAGCTAAAAATGATAAAAAAAACTGCAGGTAACTAACCTTTGAGGCAATTTATGGACAACATAAGTCATGTTCAGTATTATATTAGTAGTATAGTCGTAGCACGAATGGGTCGGCTCGACCGACCGGGGAAGGACCACACTCTCACAGAATACCAGCGTAAAATAGCAGCTTAATGCTGCTGTGCTTCGTATGGTGAGTATAGAGAACCGGAGATCCTTTTTACTGTCAGTCCAGTTCCTGTTAGTCCTCACAGTTGACAACGCATCTGCATTTTGATTTGTTATCAAGGATAGCTGTAGATGTCTATAGACCACAGCAACCACTTACCATCAGGTGGACTGTGTGATCGTTTGTCACCCAATTCTATAAAAAAATATAAGTTGGACATGGGTCCTTCTGTTTGTAGGTATGAATTGAATAGAATAAAATAATTTTTATTCAATATAAATTAAGTATTATTACATATAATAATACTAATTGAAAGTCATTTTTTACTTTTACCACTGGTTCAGAAAAAAACCTCTGTCCTGGGAAGAACCAGCGAAAACCCAGCGGGACATATATTGTTAAAAGCACATTCCCAGGGGTCAATCATGTACACCTTAGTAGTATAGTCATAACCCTTACTAAAAAAATAGCTTAATAAATATTTTAAACCTTTTGATAGAAAGTCCCAGAAAATATGCAGACTTACTGCATATTTTTGAGACTTTGTTTTAAAAGCGTATACATCGTACCCCGTGAAGCAATTACTGACTTTTGGAGTCAAGTAACTGGTATAACTAACTTGTGCCTGTCCTAGTATTTACAGAATATACATTACTATTTTTAATAGAACTATTTGTGTTTTTTTCTTTATTTTATTTATATTTATTTCTTTAAATTTTGCTCTAAGAGATTCTTTCGGACCTAGGTATGATTTTCCTTTTCTCGTCACGCTTGACAGGCGGGCTTACAATCGCTCGATGGAGTCATAGATCCTATTACGGCACCATCTTTAATTGTGTATCTTGATCAAAAATTAAGATTACTGTTACCGTTACTGCCTATTAAAGTCCACTGCTGAACATAGACCTGCCTCAAAGATTGCCTTATAGGGGGTATTTTTCCATAGTTGCCATGATTGGCAAGTGAGTTGGCAACCACAGTTTTTTATATTTTTAGTCGTTATTAGGAAGACGCTGCAGCTCATCTTCTTTTATCCGTTCATCTCATTTGTTTCCCTCTGTCGCGACACCCACGGGATGATATGAGATTATTTATAATATATATATATATATATATATATATTTTTTTATATTATTCGGGTTATAAGAATGTAATATTAAGTTGGTTCTAAGGTTTTCATAGAAAATAATTTAAGTGGTATTGAGGAGTTGTTTAGTGAATCACATCAAACTTCTAATCTACCTGACCCCAACCTGGAACGTTCCTTTGACTTGGTTATTGGTAAACCGGCTGTGCGGTCTTACCCGAAAGCAAAGAGTTTCTCAAACAAATTGATTCAAAAACCAAAAAAGACTGAATTGAGGAAATGAATGCACAAATATGATATCAGTGAACCATCATCGAAGTGGGGAACCCTAAGGAATAAATCCAATGATTCCACTTTGTCATTAAAATCAGGCCGGAGTACTGGAAATGTATTTTTATCAAGAAGCAAAAGGTTAAAAGATAATTCGAAAAATAAGTCAAACATTTTAACATCTCTGACCCGAGGAAAGAAGTCTGCAAATATCGCTCAAAATTTAGCATTATTAATTAATTTTCATAGAGCTCCAAAAATTAATATTTTAGCCTTTAAATTTCTATTAAAAATATTTCCAGTGCACAGAGACATTAAACCTCACAACGTCCTGTTATCAATGCCGACTGGGTCCGGTGAAGTCAGAGCTATGATATCAGACTTTGGTCTTTCGAAGAAGCTAAATATAGGACGAGTGAGCTTCTCACGTCGCTCTGGAGTAACTGGAACCGACGGTTGGATCGCGCCCGAAATGATTAACGGTGAACGAACGGTAATTTTGAATTGTACCATGCTATATATTTGATCAGTTTTGTATATACATATTGCTGTTTTTGAGCTAGTAGGTAAACATTGCTAAATACATAATATTATGTTTCGTACATTTCCTAGTTCTTTTATCAAACTCATTTTTCCCTGTAATTGGCTTATATTTATATTATAATTCCTATGTAAAGGTATATAAGAAGCCATTTTGTAAATACGCTGTTTTTATAGACTGGAATTAAAATGATTAGCTCAAACTTGAAGCGAGTTTAAAGAGCCTATGATGGTAGGGTTATTTCCCTACTTTGAAATCCGTTAAATATTTTACAAAATGGTATTTTATAATTGTAATATAAAACGTGAGTTATTTTTCATATCCGTAACTCATTAATCATGCTTCTTTGTTTTGTAGACCACCTCGGTAGACATTTTTTCGTTGGGCTGTGTGTTCTATTACGTGCTATCTTCTGGACATCACCCGTTTGGAGACGTTTTAAGGCGGCAAGCGAACATACTGACTGGTGATTACACTGTAGAACAGCTAGAGTGAGTACATCATATTCAATTTATTAATAAACTTACTTAATTTTTTTATGTTTGGCTGTTCCACGGATCATGTTTCTCGAATCCATTGCTTTTGTTGTTAATGTAGGTTGCATTAAGGGTATTAATTTAAAGGAAAGAAAAACCCTTTTGTTATCATACCATTATAACATGTCAATGATGATGTCATGTTCCTAATTTAGACCCTAATTTGTTTTTCTGACAAATTCTGTTATTGTTTGTATTTGCAGCAAAATTTTACCGGAGGAAGAGTTGCTAGTGACGAAAATTCTGATACGCGCAATGATATCGAATAGGCCGCAGTTACGACCGCCCTGCGAGACAGTACTCAAGTATCCGATGTTTTGGGGAAAGCAGTGTATACTTAACTTTCTTCAGGTACGTGAAGTCATAGTTTGATATTAAGTTTATTTTTTACGTAACAGCCTACTTGTGTATAAATAAATTGTATTTGTAATCGTGTCACAATGTAATAATGGTTTATTAAGGTAAGTCTGAAATTTAATTTTCAATTTGGTATGTATAGAAAACGAGTTGGCTATAGACATCCGGTACTTGATTTTGATAATGTTTTAGTCTAGAAGGCGTGTTAGGGTTAAGCTTGAACCTATTAAACTGTTTTTAGATGTCCGAAATGCGTTTTGAATTAATTATGATAAAAACAAATTTCACTAAAAATTGTGTAATAACGAAAAGCATAAAAAAGTTAATCACTCGAACCCAGACAATCCATTTGTGACTGGAGACTGGACTTATATACAAGAAATTGAGTCGCAGTAGAGAGGAGTCAAGAGGTTTTTTCAAAAAAAAAAATATAACAATTTACATTACATTATTTCATTTACCACTATCATAGCAGAGTTTAGGGCAACCAGACTTTATAGATAAGATTGGTCGAATCGGTTCTAAAACCGAATTAACACACCCCGACTCCACGTAGTCTTGTCTGTCCTACCCCTAGAGTGTTTTTGTAAAGCGGTAGGCACGGAGGGAGAGCAGCCCCCTCCGCTTACCTCCGCAGCTTCGGCTTATTGGTCGCCTTCGGCGACCAGCCTCAGTCGCTACGGCTCACTTAGGTGCCTGCGATTTGCTACACAAGGGCGAAGGGTCTGCACTTCCCGCAGTGCCGAAGCCGTTGCAGAAGTAACTTTGTGTCAATATTCCTGTATAAAAAAAATGAGGTTATAATTTTACAAAAAAATTATTACTCATAAACTATACATTTCCGCAACAGGGGAAGGTTAGGGGGGGCTTCCCATGACCTCCCTCCCCTCCTCCCTCCCCCTACCAACATCGTTCGCAAGTACCGGACGTCTATAGTTAACCCTAGAAAATACTAAAAAACATGTGGTGCAGCTTACACATGGTAGATTTCACTTCTACCGCTTCACTTCAAATTAAATGCAATATAAAATAAAAATATTTCAGGGCAAATGATTTATTTAATACGATCATTTTCAACCACAAGTGCGGCATAAAATATAAGATTAATGTTTAATTTTATAGCAAAGAAATAATACAATCTTTATTTTTAGATTAAAATTGAGTGTAATGAATCAGAAGAATATTTTCTTTCGAGTAAAATTGCTTTGTATTAGCGCTATCTACTTCATTCTATAAGCTTAGGTTATTTTGTAGAACAACAGTTCTTTTATCGAACAAAAATTGATTGACTCTCAAGGTGGTAGGTATGATAAACGCTAGATGGTGTGAAGTTATGAAATCGTGGATTGTTATAAATGGATTTGCTTATTAAGATAATTTTATTCAATATGGATAATTTTTGTTATTTCATGTTCTAAATGATGTCATAAGGTATTTCTAAATATCTAGTGATTTAAACTAGTGATGTGCCGGATAGTTAAAAATGTAGACCCGCGGATACGAATCCGAATACGTTAACTTTCTTACTCAATCGGTATCAGTGCGCGTGACTTTGAAACGATAGTTGATGCCACTTGAAGCTGCTTGAAAGAACATGTTTTGACTTGCATTGTGAGGGTCTTTCTTTTCTTTCGTTTATAGTTTAGTGTGATACAGGGCAGCATAGATAACGTATGTGTTTGGTACATGAGTTAAAAAAATGTCTACAAAAAAGTTTGGTAGTGCAATTTGGAATTATTTTGTGATAATAAATGATGAACGTGCGAAGTGTAAAATTTATGACGGAAAGTATTCCCGTAAGGGTGAAGGCACAACTTCTTTAAAAAGTCATCCACAGAAATCGAAGTAATATGTACTTACGTACTAGAACAGCTATCTCAAACAAAAAATGTGCGCTACTCTGCGTTCGCGCGCTTGGTTTTTTTATCATAGAATAAACATAGGTAGAATGATCACACAACACAACACAACGGCAAAGCAAGAATTAGAAATAATACAAGTTCAACTTAGTCAAAAAGTTTTAAAAGTTTTGCAAGACTCACCGACACGGTGGAATTCCAGCTATTATATGTTGGAAAGACTCGATTGCATCAAGGATTCATTGTCGCTCTATTCTTCTAATAATACAATAGAACAATTTGATGCCGATGACTGGATTTTAATTCAAGAATTAGTAAAAGTGCTGAAATCTCTGGAAGACACATGTATATCTGACGTTATTATTCCCTCTAGTACGAGCATTCAATAAAATCTATGACGAAATCAAGGAAAGTTTCAAGTTGTATCACTTTTTTTGTGTGTCTGTTGTTTGTGTTTTTCTGATTGATAAAAATTTATTGTTTCAAAGCCATTCATTTAGCCTCTTTTTAGACCCATGATACAAAGGTAAATTCTTCAGTCATATTTTCATAAAAGAAATAAAAAAGAAATTGCTTACAGCTTTAGAAACTGAACAAAATCTCACAGCATCTACAATAAGTACTGAAGACAAACTAATTACTGTTATAAAGGAACATTGCCAGAGTATAGAAGAGTCTATAGTTATTATGTTAGAAAGTGATGATGACGATGAGCAATCTGTAAAATCAAATATTTATAATTATTACAGATATATGTCAGAGGCCTTTTTTCGGGTTGTGGACTTACTCTTCTCTAAGCAAGAGATCAAGACCAGCAACAGTATTGGTAGGTTAACAGTAAAAACTTTAGAGGTCTCAGTCACATTGCTCGCACATATTTATTGTCACCTGCAACAAGCAACTTTTAGTGCAGCAGGAATTGTTTATGATCCTCATCGTAACATATTTTGGGGGATAAAGCTGCCAAGTTACTTTTATTGAAGTACAATTTACCATTACTTAATTTCAATTATGACATAATTTTTTTAAGTTCCTCTAATTGTCACTGTGTTTTTAATTTAATGTTAACGTTTTATGTATCAAGCAGTATTAATTTACTTAATCAGAATAATCGTTTAATTAGAATTTAAAATAATGCAAAGATTTAAATTTTGTTTTTGTAATTATACAATTGATCTTATAACATTTTATAATATTTAAATATTTCTATATTTTACAAAGACAAACTCAGTTGATCTCAAATAAAGACATTTTAATTAAAATTTTATAAAAATTTCTTCCTATATTGAATGTTTAAAAATAATCATTATTTTAATAAGCTTAGATCACAAAGATTTGTGATTGACCTCATTATAAAGATAATTGATTTAGTACTTTTGAGTTATGTACTATTGCATATTGTAACTCACTACGATAAATGCTTGTAATATATAGGAGCCAAATATTTGATTTTTTGACCCAATCGTGCTACAACTATACTACTAATATAACTGCAGCATGGCTCTACCACGTATAAAATATATATTCGCGTATACGGATATGAATAAGTCTATCCGGGCACATCACTTGTGAAAACCATATTGTCTTGCTTGTAAGTTAACAAAATGGCAACGTTTTGGTTTTGTTTATAAAAAACAACAATATCTCAAAATTATGATAATATGTATAGGATGTGAGCGACCAAGTGGAGAGTTGCACGTGGGGCGGCGCCGAGCACCCGCTGGAGTGCGGTGCGGCGCGCGTGGGGCGTGGAGACTGGCGCGCGCACGTGAGCGCGGCCGTCGCCGGCGACCTGCGCGCGCGCCGCACGTACCGCGGCGACCGCGTGGCGCACCTGCTGCGCGCCGTGCGCAACAAGGTAACCACACGTGGCGTACACACAGCCGGCGACCTGCGCGCGCGCCGCATGTACCGCGGCGACCGCGTGGCGCGTGACACACCCGGCGCGGCGACCTTTTTCAACTCCTGTATAGAATCCGAATCGTATTGGCGAGCCTAGATTTCATCTACAGTTACAAGTCGGTCACAAATTTTCGTTTAGATTCTTCGATCAACAATACCAGCTAGATAACGGGGCACGTACAAAATCATAGCTAAATACTGTCCGCGTGAATATAAACTTAAACAGCTACATTTGTTTACTAAAGAAATGAGACAAAAAATTAAAATAGTTTTAAGCTCAACCTAATTACAACCATCGCATCTAGTAATAAAGTCACAAATCTTACGATTATTAGTCACAAAAAAGAACAAAGCTATAGAATACTCACTTGGAAATGAAAAGACATAAATTAAATAAACTTTGGTATGAAATCAAACTTAACGTGTAACGAATAAAGTTCTTTTTCCCGTTATTGCCTTGCGACCTACGTCATTTTGTTATGTTTCAGTTTTCTTCTTCGAATTTGGTCCAGGAAGTAATTTTTTTTATTTTAAAAAAAAAAAAAAAAAATTTAATAAAGTTGGGTTTTTGAAATTTGTGGGGGGTTTTTTTTTGTTTGGGGGTTGTCAGTCGCGTTGAACACTAAAATAATTTATAATATGATCATAAGTTTAATTAAATTTATTTTTATGTTTTGGACATTTATGATTGTTGGTATACATACCTTCCACACTAGCCATTAAATATAGTACGTAGTATATTGATTGCATTTAATTAACAAATTCAATATATATCTATTTTAGTTTTTGCATGTATATATGTTAGTAGTATGTATGTATCTATGTATAGTATATATATGAATATGTGTATTCTTTTTTATCACACCAATTTGCCCTACTCCTGTCATCTTCATGTAATCCTGTCCATTTATTGGTTGTCTGGAAGAAATTGCTGTCAGCAATAAGATCGCCCATTGCATACTTTTAAAACGTGGTAGAGCCATGCTGCAATTATATTAGTAGTATAGTTGTAGCACTAATGGGACGGCTCGACCGGGAAAGAAAGCTAGGAAAGCTAAAAAAATCTAAGTATCTATTGGAATTACACAGACAAAGCAATTACCGTTATTTAAAGTTTTGGTAACGAATTATTAAAATTTATTACAATACAAATCTACTTCATGCGTCCATGTTCTGTTTCACAAAAGTTTTGCGCGTTTATTGGTCAACATTGGCAAAACATTTGTAGGAGCGGTTTTTTTGGCATACATGTAATTACCGAAAGTAAGACACTCTGGCCGTTAAATTACTTTTTCGGGCATTATTCTTGCAATTTTTAAATACACATTGCGGCGTTGTGAAACGTGTTTACATTGGCTGTGTTTCAAGTGAACTAAACGAAACAAGAGCTCACGTCTCATGTGCGCTGTTATTTACTTGGATGGATTTCTTGCGCCGACCCGACATCTAGTTGGTATTGTTGATCGAAGTCCAGATTGCTTAGAGTAACTTCCAAAAGTCTTTACTAATCTCGAATTGCCGCTGCTTGTCGAACGGCGTTAGCATTTTTGTTACACCAACGCGCACTGATTTTTCTCTTATTGAAATGCTCGTGCTAATTTCTGAAACCCGTTCTTTGCTAATCTGTAACTCTTCAGCTAACTGTCATAATTTTATTATTCGGTCGGCTAGTACGTATTTTTTGACTTTTCGAACACCTCACTACAGGCACAAATTCCTGAAGATCTGACGGCAAGTATTCGGAAATGTCGTTCGGCGTTTTTCCTTTCTTTACGAAGTACTTTCAAATCCATTTACAAATAGATTGACACATGATGAGGTTTGTCTTCGTTGAAAGAATGTTATATTTATACTACCAAGGAGTGTCGCAATTAGTGCTAACACAAATGAGATGATGAGTCATTGCTAAGTAGTCTTTGTCATAAAAAGGTACTCTGTACCTCCTTCCACGCGCCCCGAACTGCCGCACAAATTTTGTTCGTGGTATATGTTCTACAATTTGTTCTATACATAATTGCATTTAACAATTATTGCGAAGTTGGTTGGGATCTTACTCGGGATAAGTTGTGTTGAGACGATAAATATATTGAATTTTTAGGAGGGATTAACTTAAGTACGAATTGCCAATATCTGGTTGCATAAAATCAATATTGTTCGTTTTACAGAAACATCACTACAGAGAGTTGGATCCAGAAGTTCGTGAGAGTCTGGGCAAACTGCCAGAGGGTTTCGTCACATATTGGCTACGTCGGTTCCCGCTGCTCCTGCCACACGTCTGGCTGCAAATGCAACAATTCAGACAAGAAGATATCTTGCACACATATTACCCTCATTCTTTCACATTTAATAGAGAGGATGTTTTAGAATTAAACGACGATTATGACTATGTAGAAGAAATACCTCTAGAATATTGTGACCCAGAGAAAAACGAATTGTTCCTAAAGAGCAAAGTTTACGTTGAAGAGAAAAAAGAACCTGAAAGATATTACAGGTATAAGAAAGATGGCTCTCCGAGGAAGGTAACCGATTGGAGAAGTGAACAAGCTTCAGAATTAAGGTTACGGCAAGATGACATCAGAATGAGAGACAGGCATTACAAGAAGAGAGAGAAGAAGAAGGAAGAGATTCCTGTATGGTGTTTACCCCCACAGTAGATAGGCACAAATTTGACACAGTTATAATATATTTAATATGTTGTTGTTATTTGGAGTATTCTAACAAAGAATTTAATATTACTAAGTTATTAGTGTTTAGTGAGAGTACACAGAGTATAACTTTTTCACAGAAGTAAACTATATATTAGTACGCAAGTATCTATTGTAAATAAATATTATTAAGTTTAGATTGAATGTGAGATGCATTTGTGCCAAGGTTATGAACAGTGAATGTACAATGTTAACGGTAATCAGTTTTCATAAGTAAGTCTTAATGGGTTTTTAATCCATGTAAATAGTCTTATAGTATGTTCTATAACCATAGCGCTGGTTACTAAAGGTCTGTGAGTGGTATTTTTCGATATCCAATGCAACGAGACAGAATGATGCAACATACTGTCTCGCAAAGGCGGTGGGTGGAGTCAAAAATAATGCAGCAAAAGTATACACGCTGGCATTATACAAAGGGCGTGGCTTACCTCTTCGATGAAGTAGGACGGTACTGAGAAACTAGTATGTTGCCCTGGTACACAAACGGATTCTTTAGTTTTTTTTTTTGAAAGAATTTTGTAAGAATTGCAACATAAGTGTCTCGTTGCACTAAAATACTTTTGCGGGGCTATATTATTACAATGCGTAAATCCTGTTGTTCAAAGAATGCAGCAGGGTCACCTTACTTATTAGAGGAATTAGTCTTATTGTGGTTTTTTTATAAATAATGCCGTAGTTTAACTTATTTATTTATTATTTGAAATGTTTAAGTACATTTTTTTTAATTAAGTCGTAATGCCAGGTTTACATTAGTGAAGCGAATTTGATAAGTAAAGATGGCGAGGACAGCAGTGTTAACCGATCGGACCATGACGAGTCAATTCGGCTGGCAAGAAAAGATTGATTTTATATGTCTAACAGAGGTGATTGATCTTATGTTTTAATTGTTGTCTTTTTTCTCTTTAAAAAAATATAAATTGCACAAAGTTAAACATTCAGACCTGGAAAAAGTATTAGTAGGCCATACAAATACTTGTTCCCGTGCACAGCAATTCATTGCTATTATGTTTTAGATTTTAGGATTCTCAATCGATTTTTTTTTTTTTTTATATATTATATATATATATATATATGTACATATAATTTTGCTCTCACTTCCATGAAAGACATAATATTGGCTAAATTATTTTTAGAGTAGCCAAAAAATAAGCAAATAAACTTTATCCAGCAACCAATTGAATGATTCTTCTATCATTGTCATTAAATTACGATATTATTTACGATCTTCAATTGCAAGTTATTCGAGTATTAAACTGCAACTAGCACTAGCAACTAAGGGGTAGGCCATTTTAGATTTGGAATTTGAATCGGCTATCAAAAAGAACTAATGAATATTTTGTCAGGTATGAGTTTATTAGAAAGATTGAACCTTTCCATTTATCGATGGAAGACAACATTATTTAAATGACTGCCACGGCAAGCCTTACTAAGGTCTAAAATTACGTAGCGCCCACGACGATTAAAACCGCTTAGATATTGACAGAATCTTAAAATATTTAAAAAAAAATGTTGATTTATGTAATCAAAATAATGAGCAAGTAAATTATGAATATTGATGTTATGAATATATTTGAGTGATTCCCAAGCATATAGATTAAGTAATTTCATTGTAATTTCAACTATAGTGATTTTTAGAGGTGTTTTCGCAAATAACTATGATCGAGTCAAAATTATACAATCGTGTTTTTGAACAAGCAAATTAAAGATAAAGACATGAATTTACCTATATCAAAATTCCACTTTCGTTAGTGGTGTCACAGTCCTATACTATTTGATGAAAGCAGGTGCATTTTTTCGCGGTGTCGCCTTAACGAAAAAATGACAAAGCTGGCTGTAGTGTAGTTACTGTCCTGACGCTCGAAACTGGCGACTTATTATTATTATATTTTTAATTGCCTTCATAAAATCGATATCTTAGTCAATTGTGAACCGATTTTAATGACAATTTATTTGTTAAACAAGTTATACTTCAGGAGTTATTGCTTGATACCATGAGCTTGTGATATTCCTTAGGCCACTCAAAAGTGTAAAAAATAAAGTTATAATTAAAGGTAAATGCCGACTTAAAACGACTAAAAAGAAATAATTTCCATATTAAAAGCCCCGCACGTTGATATTGCGATGGAACCTTATCACAATAACGGCAGTGTAACGTCGCCCACCGCAAAAATTTTTTTGGGTGGTTTTTTTAGGGGGGGGGGGGGTTTTTTTTTTGGTTGGGGGTTTTTTTTTTTTTTTTGGGGTGGGGGTGTTTGTTTGTTTTTTTTTTTTTTTTTTTTTTTTTTTTTTTTTTTTTTTTTTTTTTTTTTTTTTTTTTTTTTTTTTTTTTTTTTTGGGGGGGGGGGGGGGGGGGGGGTTTTTTTTTTTTTGTGTGTTTTTTTTTTTTTTTAAATTAAATTTTTTTTTCACCTTTTTTTTTTTTTTTTTGGTTTTTTCCCCTATTTTTTACCGGGTGTATTTCTTTCTAGTTTTTTTTATCAAAAATAGGAGGTAAAGGATTTAAAAAGAATTTTTTTTTTTTTTTTTTCACAGATACTAACAAAAAAGTAAATCTTCTTTTCGTGTGAGCTACATGGCTTTTGAAGTCGGGACCTTTATTCTATTATACACCACCATTGTGCAAATTATTTTTGTTCATTGTGCACTTTAGTTGTTTTACAATTTACATATATTACAAAATGTTTAAAGATATTCCTAATCCTAAGTATAGTTTAAGATAGTTAAGTGATGTAGTTGGAATTTGTAGTTGGGACCAAAATAAACTTAAAATTCATAATTAACATAAGGGCTTATTGTAAATATTTCTTTGTATATACCTGTTATGCAATGTATTTATTGGCTTTGGTTTACTTGCGAATATGTATCCATTTATTTTAATAACCTCTGTCGTGCCAAAATAACATCATTCATTGCAATTTATTTGCTCACTATAAGAGGCTCTCTATTCTTTCACATTTATAGTCCCATAGTACAGCAATTTGACACAACCGGTTAGAGATCAGACGTAGGATTAACGCCTTTAAGTCACGACTTATTTACTAACAAATTATATGTATTGCTTGGTTATCTGAAATAAATTGTTATTTTGTTAGTTTAATTATAATAATTGTTAATTTTGGAATATAAATGTATTTTTTTATCTGGTTGGGTTGCATATATAAAATAAAATGATAAATGTATTAAATATAGTAAAAAAAATAAAAACGCATCAATAAATAAAAACCCAACCAGATGGAAGCCTATGCCAATGAAATATGTCATTTAATCATATATATACATACAGTGTTTTTATGTAATGGGGTTTTTCAGTTGCTAGTTATCATTAATTCTATTCCATGTTTGAAAAACTTGTGTATCTAAAAGCACTAACATTATCAGATACCAGTTGTTGTTGTGTTTTGGCTTCTAAGTTTCCGGGGTCAGTTGTTATCGAAAATATCTTTACATAGCATTGAACTTATATACGGGCAAGTGATGGGTTTTTGTCTTAGAAGGATTTGAATAGAATATTTTCTGCGAAGTGTTCAAAAAACTCAATAAAATAATTTGTTCCCAGATATTCTAAGTATAATCATTATTTTAACAAACATCCAGTAGGACCCCCTCAAGAAGCAGCTGCAGCTACCGTTAAATTTAAATGCTGGATGCTATTGAACGTTAACAATAGCTGCAGTACAATTTGTTTTTCTACATGGAACATTCTACAACAAAAAACAGTTATAATATTAGGTCTTACCTATGAAATCGCCGTCTTTTATGAAAAAGTTAACGTAATTTTTTTCAACATTTTTTATTTCTATTAATCAAAGTAATCACCCTTGAAATCGATGTATCTTTGCTAACGCAGTGGCCGTTTATTGATGCCCTTCTTGAAGAAACCAGCTGGATGGAAGCTAAAAAACTCGGGTATTGAATTTTTTCCCGGTCAAAAGTTATCCAAATTATGGAAAAAGTAGAAGTCTGTAGGCGCAAAATCTGGTGAGTACGGCGGATGACGGAGCTTCCAACCCCAGCTGTTGTAACTCGGAGACTGTGTTGTACAGTGTGAGGTCGCGCGTTGTCGTGCAGGAACATACACAGCTTAAAAATTAAACACTTCATTTCTTCTATTATTACACTCAAAAAGTTAAAGTTCTTCTAAAACTCTTGAACACTATCAGGCACACCGTAGTAATATTTGCCGACGGCATTCCACGGCGCAACGTAGATCAGTTTATTTAGGGTGTGTTCCAAAATAGAACCCAGTATACTGGCGAATGCAAATGACTTCATTAATTGACGCCATATTATACTGGTGTGCCGCCGCCAAATTGTGTCATATTAAAACAATTTTTAACTGTGTGTACGCTGAATGAAGCATGCCAGAATTTGTTTTTATTTATTCAAATACAAAAAATGGCAGAGCTTAAACAGTTAAATCTGTGCGATGAAGAGAATTAGAAATCATATTTATTCGTCATTACTGAGGAAGAGTGGTCAAGAGCTTATATGATGTCATTTATTGGCCAATTTTTTGACACGAATCAACTGTATGACGTCGATTTATGACGTCATTTGCATTGGCCAGTATACTGAGTTCTATTTCGGAACTGATATACTACGAGTCTTTAGAAAGATATCTTTATAAGTCATGTCGACAACTTTTTGGTTGATATGAAAGCAAGTTATCGACAATTGCTTGTTTTTCGGCATTTGTTTATAGGGACCTATTCATAGGGCCTATGTATTCTCCTAGAATATAGTTTTAGAATTCACTTATATATAATATTTCGTTAGAGTACAGTTTCCCCCAAGCACATTATAATTTTAGAATTCTACCTTGATATTTCTATGACTAGCCGGTCATGGAATATCAGGGTTCATAGTAGAATAACTATCAGTAGTTGGCAATTTTTTTTTAACTAAATTCATTAAAAATATTTGAGGAAGATGTACTGTTTAGCAAGGATATATATATTATCAGCTCCTGCATGAGTAAGTTGGTTTTATTTTTAAATATAAGCCAGGTTTTTTAGATTTAAAGTATATTGCTTTTATAACGCTTTAACAAGTTCCTATAGTTAAATAATAACTTGCAACTTCTTTTTGAAAATCAATCATCTAAATTTCATAAAACTTATTTTTAGCTTTAGTATCTAATAATTACCAGGCATGCATTATTAGCTTTTGTACGTAAGCATAGAATGATAAAAATGTACAAAAACCTAGTAAGCACAAGTACTGTGAGGCAATTTGAAGTAAGTAAATTGATTATTTAGTCTTTATTTCTTTGTTATCGTACTAATAACAAATAAGAAGTTTTACGCCTATGCTGAGACAAAGGGAAACGTTATATTTAAAAAATATACGTTATGTTATATAATTTCCTTACTTTCTTCGTGTAGATACCACTTTTTGCTGTAGTGTGTGTCGAATTATGTGTTTGTATTGCTTATGCCTACAATTATTGATAATAGAATACAATTGATTTAGGCTGTGTTCCGAAATGTTCCCAGTATATTGACGTCATTAATTGACGCCCTATTGTACTGGCGTGCCGTTGCCATATTGTGTCGGATATCCCGCCATTTAAAACAATTTTTAATTGTGTGTACGCTGAATGAAGCATGCCAGAATTTGTTTTTATTTATTCAAATACAAAAACTTGTAGAATTATTGCTATTATCTCCATTCTTCACAAATTAATTGCAACAGGATATAATAACTTTAAGAGCACAAAATGTCATATGGCCAATGTTTTCAAACGAATCACCTGTATGGCATCGATGTATGACGTCATTTGCATTGGCCAGTATACTGGGTTCTATTTCGAAACACAGCCTTAGACTGCCCCACTTTCGAGTCAGTTTTATATAAGTTCTCGTTCTGTGCGTTATAATTTTAGGGTAAAAAGTTCAATGATAATTGTTGCAATTATCATTATACTTTTTTTATAATAATGTGACAGTTTCATGTTATTACAATTTGTGACGAAATTTTAGTTTTAATGACTATACGCAATATTTCATGTTTTTTACAATTGGTTTGAATCGTTGTGCACTGCATTATGTATATTGTATATTGTAAGGGTCAATTTTACAATCTTTAGATAAAATTTATTCGTAGGATAAAATTCAACATAAAACAAAATTAAAAATGACAGTTGTGTGAGTAAAATAGTTTAATTATTTCGCTTTTATGTTCAGTCGAATTATAATTTATTTAATGGATAACTTTTATTGACGATTGCAAAATCCGCCCTGAGTCTATAAAAATTAGACGTTTATTTTCAATTGTTAGTAAGAGATTGTTGTTAACTTTAATGTACTTATTAAATATGAATAGTCAAGACAGGATATTGGCTGATTACATGTTATTATGTTAAGTTAAAGAAGTCCATTTAGAAAGTAAATCAGCGGCGGATTTACAGTCTTGGCCACCCTAGGCTGTGTAGTATAAGCCGTGTAGTGTATTTCATAAGTGCTTGCTGTGAATAAACAAGATCCAATACAATTATGTACCGCCACTGTATATATATAAATAGGTTACAAAAAAAACTATGTTTTAATTAAGTTCAGATATATTGCTGATAAATTTTTAAATAATAATATGAGAAGAAAAATATGTCCACGAGCGGGATTCTAACTCGCGACCTGCGAAGTACCGTATCGCTGCTCTTTACCAACTGAGCTGTCGCGGTTTGATCGCAAATAAATAGAATGAGAGGACAAATTTCGAAGCGAGCTGTCTATCGAGCTGTCGTCGCAAACAAGAAAATGATTTTTTTTCCTGAACAGTTACTGGGGGGAGTACACACACCCATACGGAGAGCGATATCCACATTTGGGTAAATGGTTTCAAGACCTTCAGTTCGTATCAACCCCAACAAACTGCCAGCACTCTTCCGATCCTCATTTTTTAAACTACAGTGAGTATGAAACTGGAGACATTCTTCTGGAAAATTTTCTTCTATGTCCGTAGAATAAACCCTTTGTAATGCTTTGGCTTTTTCTTCGACTTCTGAGGTGCTTAGTATCGTCAGGTTAGTAATAAAATAAAATTTATTATAAAGTTCCTTATAAGCGTCCCGTCATTTTTGGAGTTCGTTTGTTAATGTATCAATTATCAGTTATTACCAAAAAAGTAGTAATTCTGAGGCTTTCTCGGCCATTCAATAGTTGCGACACTTCACCTGTATTAGTCTCACCAGGAAGTAGCTTACGGTTTCGATTGCGTCGAAAATCATTTTCATATTCCTGTACAAAGTACAAAGACAGGTTTTGGCCCTATTTTCGAATTCATCAAAATTATTACGTGTTTCGCTAATAAATTGTATTAGAACGTCATACAGTTCTATGACAATGGTAACATCAATTTCCACACTCTGGAGTTTCTTACTTGTGAAGTTCATGAGATATCCAGTAGATACCCTCAAAATACTGTCATGAAGGCCATTTCAAGATGTTCCATTTTCATACGAATACCTCTCGCTTCGCAAATAACGGCTCTTTTCTGTCGTGTGTCATTTTCAATGGAGATCAATTTCAATGGATTTCATTCCACGATTCGCGTAAGCTTTTGCACGCATCTGCACGATCTGACCAACGAGTCGCTGATAGACTTGACGGTAAAATGGGCTTGAAGGAGTTCCCAACGCCGAGATGATCCCGAGAAGAAATTGTATGTAATTGTAAACCCTTGCGGTAGACGAAAGAACGAGCAAGCTTCTTGGCTACTTTCAGCTACACATTCATCTAACAAATTAAGCGAGTGTGCTGAGCAAGGAACATATTCGGCTAGAGGAGAAATTTCTTTTATTTTAGCCTGTAGGCCGTTTTATATGCCTGCCATGTTGGCTGCTTTGTCATAAGATTGCCCTCGGCAGTTTGAAATATCAATTCCTAATTCAGATAAAATTGAGGTAACAGCGTTCCCGGAATGCTTTTTCGCCATTTAGAAGCTGACGTTCGAATAAGTGTTTGGACAAGTGACGTGCTTTATCTTTGTAAATCCGTTCACTCTTGGGAAAATCGTTTTTGATGTTTTGATTGGCTCCGTTCTCGAGATTCGAGATTCGATTTCGAAATCGTCGATTGTTCATTTGGCTTTGGCTGGATCGTCGCTAATTTTGCACAGCCTCTGGTCCGGATTGTGTTGCACTCTAGGTGGGACTTCTTCAGCTTTTTCTTTTGAACCACTTGGCAAAACTACCAAAGTACTTGTTCTTGAATATACTGAAGCACTATCAGTTGACGTAGCACCACTACATATACTTTTCTCTTGATCTTAAGCGTCTATAGGTTTTCCAAAGAAATCGTCTAATTTTCGACATTTTTTTAATCACATCATTTTGCTTATTTTCTTTTCCTTTAGCCCACTTGCGATACTCTGCCCCGCTTAACCTTTTCTTTCGATCCATCATATAACACTTTACGTGAGGTGAATAATATTCACGCTGTGTTACACAGTGACGAGTCCAGGTTGGGTGTGGGAGGCGGCACGCGGAGCGCGGATGGTGTGACAGAACTCACGGAAACGCACGAACGATGCGTGCCCCGTCCGCCGCTACCTTCCGCGCGCGCCCCGCCTGCCCTCCGTCGCCAACTGTATTGCCAGCATACGAGCGTTTTTAACTTAAAATGGTCTATTTTTCACCACACATGACCGCCCCTAATAGCTAGCCTGCCTAAGCCCGGGCCCACTAGGCCTTAAGGTAAATCCGCCACTGAAGTAAATCTAAATGACATTAGAGCACAGTAAGACATTAAAATTTAGGTGGTACGTGCCCCTTTCATTTTTTATAGTACTTACATTGTATGTATATTAAGTACAGTCCCTAAAACAAAATATAATTTGAAATACAGTGATACATATTAGAGATTTTATTACATTTTTTTTAAACCCCTAATGAATAAATTACCTTGACTTAGACACAACAGATAAAGGTTAGATAAGGCAGGTTAAAAAACTTAATAGTATTATTTATGTTAATTAAATTAAAATACAAGATATCCTGGCATTTACAAATTTTTGTATACATTTGTGTATTGCAATGAACAAAAAATCTGATAAATATCCCATAACTCACAGCAGATGAGGGAAGAAAACTTCTGGAATGGCAGTGTTGGCAAGTTTAATGAAGGACCTCATTGGATACAGGTAGCTCATTATCTATTCTCGTTAATCTTCGTTCAGAAGAAGACTTATGGTGATGGATATTACTAATTATGTACTTATTGTTATATTTGTGAAAAAAGGGAAATAAGATTAACTTACAATTTTATGCTGCTTTTAGAATTTTATTGCACATACAAATAAAATATTTGTATTTTATTGCACACCAAATTAAAAAAAAATATTTGTATCTAGGCTGAACTTTTGTTTTAATTATAAAGAATTATTGTAATTTTGTAACCGATATTTTTGAAATGATTATATAATTTTGAATTTACTTGTATGCTGAATGCTTTGCAAGAATAAAACAATTATAGAAAGTTAAATTAAACTAATTTGAGATTTATTTCAAATTAATTTTTTTATAAAACTGAAATGACAAATGAGTTTACAGGCCACCTGTTAGTAAGTGGCTACCACAGTCAATGGACATGTGCAACCTACTTTAAACAAAAGTTGTAGATGTTAATTTTTTTATTTTTAAAAACGTTACCTACTAGGATCTATACTAGGATTTTCTCCCGTATCGTGGGGGCAGTTTATAAACACAAATTTCACAGGGACAAATATCCAGACCCGGAACAATTAATTGTAGGCCATACAAATATTTGTTCCGTGCGGGATACGAACCCGCGGCCCTTAGCGCTGTAACTCATTGCTAAGCCACTGCGCCACGGAGACGTCAAAAAGCCGTGTTGCCATCATGGATCTATGAGGACTAAGATGAAATGTTATAATATTGGCTCTCAAGCTGAGAACAAATTATCGGACGCGTCCGTCAGCCGAGACGCGGCTTAGCGGTGTGCACGGTAGCTGAGACGGCGTCCTCGGACGCCTCGCTTCGGTCATTCCAGAAAGGTTTTGTCAATCGAGAAACATGACAAACGGTGACAGCGAGGACGAATTTATAAAGTTAGCGGCAGCTGCTTTATGTCGTCCTCCAAAAAAAAGGGGACCCAAACACTCCTTGTCCATGATATTAATGTAAAACGACTCGAGTATGGTGAATTTCATACATTGTATCCAGATTTACAAAAAAGATGATAAACGTTACAAAATGTACTTAAGAATAAATACATTTATAGTGCTGCAGTTTGTGGTTATATAGGTACTCGTGGCCACGAACACATTCAATTAATTTTTCTTCATCACACATGTCGCGAGCGCAGTTGGTTCGTTTGTGACACTCGAAACGTCCGCGGACGCGTCCCGTGCCCCGTTCACACCACAGAACACTATTACTCCTATCGGAGGTTCACACTGTCCGCGGACGCATAAACATCCAGCCGGCTAGATTCTGTTCGGACGTCCGAACGCTCAAGAGCAAAGCAAGGTCATGTCCGCGTCTTAAGACCGATAGTTTGCACAGTGTAGTATTAAATGTACTGGCTAGATTTCAATAAGCCGCGTCTGTCAGCCGCGGCTGACGGACGCGTCCGATAGTTTGTTCTCAGCTTAACCCCTTAGAGCCAGCACTGCTATTTTTGCCAGAAACGGGTAAAATAGTGGTAGGTACTTACTCAAACGGACTTGTAGCCGGAAAAGGATTAAATATAATATACTACATATAAAAGTGAATTTTTCAACGTACCTAATATTAATATTTTTAAGTTATTTCAAATATACCATTGAAGTAATATGTACTTACATACTAGAACAGCTATTTCAAACAAAACATGTGCGCTACTCTGTGTTCGCGCGGTTGGTTTTTTATCATAGAATAAACATAGGTAGAATGATCAGTAGGTAATAATAGATTGTATTGTTAAATAGGTAAATTATATCGAGAACAATTTTTAAATTTTGTCATTTATTTTGTATATTATATTTGCTTATTTAATAATATATTACATAATATTATATCACAATTACATTTTAATGATATTTTTATCTGAATATTTTAAAAGGTATCTATGTCAAATATAAAAAACATACTAAGTGTATGTTTAATAAAACTTATTAATATAACATTTAAATTAAAAATTATTTATTTATATTAGAATAAGAGTCGTTCATAAATGCTGGGCACGCGAGTGTTAAAAATGGACGAATTTATTCCACTTTGACTTAATATAAAAGAATAACGAGCAGATTTAAATATAAAAAATTGGCCCAATTATGATAACTCATTATGTTTCTACAAAAAAATTGTGTATAATAATATATTCGTCCTATATTCAAGTACCCACAGAAATGTCGCATCTGAACAAATTAATTCCATAATCTATATTACATGACATAAGATGGCGTCTTAGGAATAACTTGTTTTATTATTAATTTATAATACTTTTTTATTCATTAAGTATCTTATTAACCGATGAAAAGTAATACCTTGGTTATTACTGACATTGCTTCAATTATTTGCGCAATATCTAAGTATACACGACAGCATATTTTTATCAAGATTTTTTTAAATCAACACAACACGTAACAACCCTACAAGCGCCTAGCGAGTGACTGATTAAAGTGCGGTGCATGCACCGCAGTTGAGTGGAACAGAGAGCTGAATGCAGTGTCGCCTCTAGTACGTAGTACATAATAGCTCAATGAAATATACCGACTTTAAATGTTTTTTTAATGAATTATTTTAACAAATTTTAATTAAAGTAAAAAATGTTTAACATATTTTATTCCAGTTGGTGTACCATTTTATCACATATTATACTTGAGTTTCCAATGTTAATTAATCATACAAAATAATACATAAAAAAGTAATTTGAATAAAATAACGAATATCAGTCTTAATAGAGAGATTATGGCACAATAAATATAATATTTGTGCTTACTCATGTTATGAAAAATAGGATTACTACTTTTTATTTTATTGCAAAAATTAAAACACATTTTTATTTATTAGCAACTTATGTATAATTTAAGGTAATGATTAGTTATACATTTTTTTGCTATCCTCCTAATGTTTTAGTCACTATTATGTATAAATGAGTATTGCACAAATGTATAAGTCAATGTAAAAAAGTTATCAAAGGAATCTTAAGATTTATTATTAACATAAAGATAATAATATTTAAGTTATTTCATTTCTCTAAATGTCATTAAATTCGTCATTGTATTCCTAATTTTACAACTATTGTAACTTATAAATGTACCTTTACACTGCTTACAAACCCATGCAGACCAACACTCACATGCAGATCTGCATACAAACACAATTACAATTTACTTGAATATTTTTCTATTAAATCTATTATAGTCAAATGGACTTTCTTTTTAGCTACATCCAAAGCAGATCTCTCTGAAGCATTCAATAATGATATGTCAGGATTATATTTGATCAATTCTTTTGTGGCGCCTATATTGCCTATGTCACTAGCATTATGCAAAGGTGTGCTACCAGCTACATCAATTGCATTTATATTAGCGCCATTATCCAGAAGTAAAGAAATAACCTTAGTCTTATTATATACAGCAGCTAAATGTAATGGAGTTTGGCCTTTCCTATTGGCATAGTTTACATCAGCTTTGTTATGTATTAAAATTTTGCACAACTCTTCTAAACCAAAACGAGCTGCATAGTGTAAAGCTGTGAAACCATTTGTATCTGAGAAATTTATGTCAAAGTCTGAAATATGTGATTGGGACTTTCTCTTACAAAATTGGCACTCGCAAAGAGGATGACATAGTGACTCTTTAACTGTGTTTGTGTTTTCATTAAATGTGTCATAATTAATATTTAAATAAAAACAAGCTAGTTTAACATCGCCATAAGATATAGCTTGCAATATTCTCTCAATTCTTTTTAAATTTTCAATAGTTTTTGAAGGATCATTTGCATAGTCACTATTTTTAACACTTAAATTTTCCAGTTTAAGATATTCCAAATTGTCTGATTTACAATTTAAAGTTTTTATGTCTGAACTTGTTATATGTATATACTCATACAAATTAGGTGTACAAGATTTCAGAACTTGTAAGATCTTAAGATTATGTGCACAATCAAATGCAGTTTTGTTGTGTTTATTTAGCCGAGATGGTTCAGCACCATTCTCAATAAGTAATCTAGCTATTCCTTCATATCCCCATTTGGCAGCTAAATGTAATGGTGTATTCCCACTTTCATTGGTATAATTCACGGTTATTCTTTTTCTACTATGTTCTGCATAGTATATAAGAGCCTTGACGCAATTCAAATGACCATTATTCACAGCTAAGTGCAGAGGAGTATTCTTATCAATATTTGGTTTATTGATATCAGCCCCTGAGTGAAGTAATAATAATAATGCATTTTGATGACCCCGTGAAGCCGCATAATGCAGAGGAATAGATTCATTTAGATCAGCGGTGTCCACATCAGCGCCCATCTCAATTAGTATTTCTACAATGGCTGCTTTTCCATGAATACATGCTACGTGTAATGGAGTGAGGCCATGGCTATCTCGAGATGTAACAGTCGGAGAAGTCTTCAAAAGGTTCTTTGATATTTTACACCAACATTTTTTGCAATTACATAAAGGATGACAAAGTTTTTGATATATTTCAGTTTCACTGCTATCATCATCATCATCATCATCATCATTATTATTATTCAAAGATTCCTCTAATGCAAATTTTAAAATATTTTTTTCATTTTGCTGAATACTCTTTAAATGCTTTTGATTTTTTTCTAATATTGCTTGCACCTGTTCTGTGTGATTTGCCTTTATGAGTTCAAAAACATATTCTAGAGTTTCTTCTCTACTAGTTTCAGATGTTGATATAGATTCTGTCAAACTACTTCTCCTTTGTGTATTGTTTTGTAAATTTTCTTCAGTTAGGTTACTATCATAGTAGTGAGATTCTGGGTCAGGAGGCCCTGCTAAGGCACCTGATTGTATATGTTCAATAACAGCCTCTAGGGTAGTTATTAGAAAAGCACTTTCATCGCTGTCTCCTTTGCCTACACAACTAAAACGAAATTCTTTTATATATGTCAGCTGACTGTACCAGTTTGGTAGACCAGATTTAATAAGCAGAAAGACAAAGACTGGTAATAAATCATCAGCAGTTAATAGAACAACATTGTCACTGTTATCTTTTTTGTTAATAGCATTAAGAGCTTGTTTTAAGCATAATATTTTTTCCAAGACAGAACTGTATGTATCAATTTTTGAAAGTATCTGCTTTGCTTTAGGTACTGCATGATATAATTCCTTTTTTATATCCAAATCCCTTAACTGGATATCTGACATATTCCTTATTTTTTTGTTGAGGTGTGAGTCTTCATAAGCACAACTGGTACATATTGATTTAAATAATGATTCAAATAAAAGATGTTGCATGTAACTTTCCACAGCCAACTTTATATTATCCAATATATGTTTAGATGCTTTTGATTTCTCACGAAATCGTCTATTTTGTAATGTTGTTTGAAGACATAGTGTATATAGTTCACTAATTGCCTCTCTAAGAGTACTTATAGCAATAGGTAAAGGAAAGTGCTTTTTTAAAAATATCTGTACATTTTGTTCTATTTGGTCTAGAACATGACGACCCGCAGCTTGTGTCCAAAGAAGATCAATACAATCATTTATGGATAAAAGACAATCCTTCGTAACTACATTATCACTTGTAGTAGTCGAAGGTTCAAGGGCACTTTCAATGCACCATACTTTGTATTTGATAAAGTCTTCAGTGTAGAATGTTTCTTCAAAAAGTATGTGACTTTGTAGAGGTAAGCCTTTGGTAACTTCTACGGTTATCACTTTATTAGTGACAGTCACTTGTTTTTCTGTTAGTGTGCTGTAATGTGTTTCTGGAAGTTCATCACTAGGAACTAAAATATGTGCACAAAAGTCTTCAACTGTAAACACACGGGTATTTAAGGTACCAACACGAGGTATGCATATTATCCAAGACTGTGTAATGCAGTGTTGAAATAAATTACTATATTCATTTTTAAGGTCTTTAAAGAAAGGATTATCTGATATTATTTCATCATAGGCACCTTCCATAATATCTGAAATTAGTTAAAATAAGGAATTAATATGAAAGAAGTTGAATATAATCATACCAGTTTACGATATATTGCGTATCTTACCACAAAATCTATAAATGAGTTTCCTATGCTAATTGCATTAAAATTGTTCACGATAATAAATATTGATTCAAAAAAAAATGAAAATCAAAAGAACTTTTTCTTATTTTTTTTAACTTACCATAACGTAATTATTTTTTTTAAGTCGAAATACGACGCAGTGTACTGTCTTCAATGCAAATGACGTCATGAATCGGCGCTATACTGGTGATTCGTTCCAAAACATTGGACAGTATATGACGTAATACTTTTGCGCCATTTCGAAAAGTGTTGGTCGATTATTTTGTCATTTTGTGCTCCAAAAATCATTATATCCTCCTAATGGGTATATACCATCAATTATTCTATAATTTTGTTGTATTTGAATAAATAGAAACAAATTCCTGGCATGCTTCATTCGGCAAACACACAATTAAAAATTGTTTTATTATGGCCGGATATCCGACACAATATGGCGGTGGCACGCTAGTACAATAAAGTGTCAAATGATACGTCATTTGCATTGGACAGTACACTGCGTTGTATTTCGGAACATACCCAGTATAAACTCCAGATCTATCCCATCAGCTGTTACTGTCACCATAATGTATATATTATAGACGCCTTATGTAGTACTATTATTTATTCTGTACTTTAGGCTTAATTTAGTTTGCTGCGGAACGAAATGGAAGCGAATTTTTGTAACGAAATTGTACATAGAAAAAATTTCGACTTATTTTACTATGTGTATTTTTTTATACATAGTAAAATGAGAATTATGTGAATTGTGTAACGCGCAAACTAGACATGAGCCAAAAAAGAATCCGCATGTCTTCCGAGGAATTCTCGAGGATTCCTGTAGCTACTGTTGGCGAAGTCTGTGGAATTCGCGGGAAGTGGCGCGAAGGGCATGACGTGGAATCTGGACTAATTTTTCTATAGCCCCAAGGTGACTTTTGAATAGCCCGAAGACAAAGTCGCGGGAATGCTCGAGCATTCGCGCGTCTTTCCGCTCGGTCGCATCGCGACATAATTGACGCTTCCGTTCCATTCCATTCCACCGTTATGTAAATTGAGCCTTAGAGTAATTGCATACTTAATTAGGTACATAAGCATGCACAGAAGGCATAAACTTAGGAAATAGACGAACATAGTGTGCAAGCGAGAAGTAGTTTCCTTATGGCAATATAGCAAAATAGAAAGGGATAGAAAATCTCATGACTTTGAAACTGATTTTGAATGACAGGTCGACACAAGTCGGCACGCAGAAAATAAGCTCCTTGGTATTTTGTAATTTTTAGATTACTATAGTGTTAATTTTTGTAATTCATAATATTCTAAAATGGTTACATGTTCCGTGAGTGACTGTGGTGTTAATAATAGTCCTGATAATTGTACATTTTACAGGTAAATTCTCAAGACGTCGCGTCGTCAATAATAAGAAGCGTCTATTTTGGTTAACATTTATGTTATAAACTGTTTAAAATATTGCTAAGAGACAATATTTATATTAATTAATATAATTATTGCTAGAAGACCCACTTGCTAAGAGAGGGAACTAAGACAAATATTCACCTTAAGGAAAACAAATCTGTGTAGCAGTGAAGTTTTGATAGGGTGTAATTAGTTAATGAAAGATGGATAATATCTTGAGGGACGAAAGGAAAACGGGTCACAATTTCGTAACGGTTGTGCCCCAAGTTAATCAGTGTAACGGTACGTGTACACCAAATCCAATTTTGTCGGCCGATGGCGGACAGAATTACCCGGACGAGTAACGCGGACGTGTATGTGCTTACACTGCAACAGTAACACTTGTGCCGACTAGGGCTTGCAAATATTCGAAATTTTTGTTTTTCGAATATTCTACTTTTTTCGGGTATTATTCGAATTATTCGAATAATTAAAGAAAAAACAAAAGCTGTTATAATAATCATATTTTATTGCCATTCTCTTACTTAGAGTCTAATTTCTCTGAATCAAAACAAAATCATAGTTAAAAATTAAAGAACTGCTTGAAATTTCACTGTTATGTCACTAATGCAGTCCTATAAAAACTATAAAAAGTTGCCACAGCACAATTACACAACAGTATTAGTTATAAATCGAGTTCTGAGTATTGTCATAATATTTACATAATAATAAAATCATTACAAACTTATATATAACTTACTTACAAAACTTAAAAGATTTAAAAGAAAGATTTTCAACTGTGATAGAATACAAATAATAAATCAGAATCATTAGAATTTATGAGATCAGAATCAGATCAATGCCATATTGTACAAAAGTAAAATACATTTTAATCTTATCATTTAACTTTGGCTTATTCTTACACTTACACGTACAACCGTACCTTCAAGGCAAAAGTGAATAGGTATCTTCTAGGCAAGCGCGTTTCAACTTAGACCTCATCACTGCTTTCTTCCAAGCATGATTGTCGTCAACTGCAAGCATATTCTACAATAAAAAAATCTTTAACGTTCTCCTTGTACGTGGGACCTAAGGAAACTTAGCGCGTCTAGGGAATCATCTTTTAAAGCACATCTAAAATGGTTGCAAATTTATTTTGTTGATGAAAACACTCTTTCACACTCTACACTTGTAGGTGGTATACACATGAGGAAGTCATATGCTTGGCTCAAATGAACTTATCTAGGACCTCCTCTGTCAAATAGCGCCATTTGCATTCGCACCGACGTTTCTAACTCTTCTCTATCTGATAAATTTGCTATAGACCTCGAAGGAGTTGCGGAATTAGTGTCATATATCGCTTTTTGTAACTCTTCTAAACTTATTGCAAATGTTACCTGGTGTGACTTGTTTTGTTGCTGATACTGGCGTTGCCGCAGCTGAAGTTGAACTAAGGTTATGTCATCTTCGTCATTATCAGAGTTCTGTATTTTAGAAAAATATCTATCGTTAATTTCAATTATTACTTCTGTATTAATGTTATTGCCTGGTAATCGAAAGATAAAAGAAGGTAGCTCTGCTTAACATTTACTGATATTGTGGAGATATTTTAATGTGCAGATTAAATTTGGTAGGCGTCTCTGAGCAATTCTATTCTTCAGAGTTTCGAGTAGCCTATCACTGATAAATCTGTTCGCCTTTTCAAGTTTCGCAACCATAAATTGAAGGGCTGTTTCCGCAGTAAGCAGATTTGCATTTTCTTGGCATAGCGTCTCTACTGTTGCCTTTACAATATTCGAAGAAGTGGACAATTCCTGCAATAAAACCAGCTCACCTAAACTAAACGTGGTATCTTTAAAATAGGGTCTTTTAATGCCAAAAAACTTGTGATCATATCTGCTAAACTGCTTCTTGCTCATCTTGATTCTTTTTGTATATAGCATGTAGCACTGCACATTGGATACCATGTGCGAAACATAATTGATGATACAAAGGCACTTGTCGACTCATAGCACACATCACTCTTGCAGTCACTACGAATGCTATGTCCTCTTCCAAAGATAGATCTTAGGATGCTAACTTTCTCTTAAAATATTAAGTAATTCCTTTCCTGGATAGTAGATGAATAGACAATTAGGCCGTTGGCATACAAAACTCACTCAAAAAGACTAAAACCTCGATGACAAACAACAAATAATCAGACAAATGCACGAGCAAAGGTGCCAAACTACCAACACTACTGCACCGGAACACCGGCGCAGTGCGCCCTCTAATCGAAATATCGCGCGCGAATTTTAAAAGTAATATTTTGTACACATTAATATTCCGAGTTTGGCTTTCAGAATAAATGGGTTCAATATTCGAATATAGCGGTTTTAATATTCAAATATTTGGACAAGCTATATTATTCGAATTATACAAATATTCGGATGCAAGGCCTAGTGCCGATATTGGACGTTGCCGGTATTCTTTTCTATTTTTCTTTTTTCAATATCCATAGTCGTTTAGATAGATAGTTTAGATAACAACACTGACAGACATAACAGAATAAAGACAAAATGATTAAATTAAACTATAAATACACTCAATTTGCACTGTAGACGCCGGCAGTCGGGCGAGAAATCTCAACAAGTTTGGATTCGACGGTTGATCGGCCGTTTTCGTGCGTTATTGGTTATCAGGCTATGACGGTTGTGTTTGTGTAAGCGCTCTCTTTGTTTTACAAGTGTTTGATTCGATCGTCCGAGTTCGGCCGTTGTCGCCCGAGCAAACTTCGGCCGATGACGGATTTGGTGTATGCGAACTTAGGTTGAGTTGAGAGTTGGGTTGATTGTTGGTTTGAGTGTCCTCCTAACCAAATTTTTGTCACAGCGGCCAGTCTTTATGGAGACTAGCTTATCTGCACAGTATTTAATTATAGAGTCCAAATGTGCAAGCACAGGCGAACTCTCTATTCCCTCACAATCATTAAATCGCAATCCGAAACGATCTGAGAGAGCTTAGGAGCGGGACTAATAATTTTCACATACCAGGCGGTCCCATAATGAACTGGCCTGATATAGTTCAACGCGACATGTCGCTACATGTTGTGTTGCATTAAATAGTACGTTTATCGTGCACTTAATACAAGAAACATGCATCGACATGAAATGCTTAGTCTTAGTTTAACAGGCATTTGAATAACGAGAGTCGCGTATTTTTTCAAAATGTTGAAAACTGAGTATCGAAGTGTCATAAAGTTTCTGTTTAAAGAAGGTTTATCCCCTGCCCAAATAAAAGAACGATTGGATGGCGTGTATAAGGAGTCTGCCCCCTCCTATAGCACAGTGAAAAATTGGGTGAAAGAGTTTCGCCTCGGGAGAGAAACCGTCGAAGACTTTGGCCACGACGGTCGACCTGTGGAAGTGCTCACACCCGAAACGATTGCTCTTATCGAAGAGGAGGTTCTGAGTGACCGCCGTTTGAAGATTAGAGAAATTGCAGCAAGGCTTGGGCTCTCTAAGAGTACCCTTCATCGCGCGATCCATGAACATCTTCACATGAAAAAAGTGAGTGCAAGATGGGTACCGAAATTTCTTTCAGCGGTACAGAGACAGGAAAGAGTGCGCTGCACTTCGGAGTTTTTGGATCTTTGTGACGAAAATCCAAAGACTGTGATCGAGCGGCTAGTGATTGGTGATGAAACTATGATCTTGTATTATGATCCACAAAGCAAGCGCGAGTCAACGGAATGGCGTTATAAGGGTGAAAAGCCCATAGAAAGGCAAAGGTGCAACAATCGACTAAAAAACTGATGTGCACAATATTTTGGGATTTTCAAGGCATTTTGATGGTGGATTTTAAAGAACGTAATACAGTCGATAACGGCGAATATTATGCTTCTTTAATATATAAATTACGACACAAGATAAAGGAAAAACGAAGAGGCAAGCTGTCTAAAGGTGTCCTGTTGCTCCATGACAACGCCCCTGTTCATATCGCTGGTGTTTCGAAGGATGCAGTTCGTCAATGCGGGTTCACAGAAGTTCAACATCCACCTTACAGTCCAGACATGGCCCCGTCCGACTATTATTTATTTCCAAATTTAAAGCGGGACTTAAGAGGAAGAACATTTTCAAGCGATGAAGAGTTGCAGGCAGCCGTCTTCAGTCATTTTGAGGATAAAAAATGTGATTATTTTTATAAAGGTTTAGAGATGTTGATTCACAGATGTCAGAAGTGTGTTAGTATTCATGGTGATTATATTGAAAAATAAAATTGGTTTCGTTTCATTTCCTTCATTGGTTCATAGTTAGGCCAATTCATTATGGGACCGCCTGTACATTATTTAATAACTTCTAATGTCAAAGCCTTAATCCTGCGACACACTTTGTCTTTGTACTGTTTGGACAGCTGAAACCAGGTCATTTTCTATGATATTAGTTTATATAACGTTTTAAAAGTGTTATAAAATACATTTTAAAACAAAGAAAAAAACTTATGAACTTAATAACTTTAATTAAAAATTTTAAAAACTCCCAAAACAAAAAGAAATGATGATCTTCAAACAGCTGAAAAGATTTTCTTGAACCATATCTGACTCTCTGTATCTTTCACCAGGTCGGCACTCCATCTATTGGTGGCCATCCTATACTTAGCTTAAGGCGACACCGTGAAAAAATGCATCTCCTTTCATCGAATAGTATAGGACTATGACACCACTAACGAAAGTGGAATTTTGATATAGGTAAATTCATGTCTTTATCTTGAATTTGATTGTTCAAAAACACGATTGTATAATTTTGACTCGATCATAATTATTTGCGAAAACACCTCTAAAAATCACTATAGTTGAAATTATAACGAAATTACTTAATCTATATGATTGGGAATCACTCAAATACATTCATAACATGAATATTCATAATTTACTTGCTCATTATTTTGATTACTTAAATCAATAATTTTTAAAAAATATATTTTAAGATTCTGACAATTTCTAAGCGCTTTTAATCGTCGCGGGCACTACGCTATTTTAGACCTTATGACGGCGTTTTTTCAAGTTTTTATAGAAATTATGTATTCACTCGGATCAGTACGGCGATAGCCTCTTCGATGTGTCGTCTTAACGGTATGAGGCTGCCACTTGAGAATCTTTCTTCCCCATCGGTTGTCGGTGCCACTGCCAGGATGCAACGTCTCCTGGACCTGCTGCCACCATGGCTAGATGAGTGGAGGATGGTCGTCAACGTTGGTAAGACGACCGCTCTGCTCACTCGCCGCCTCAGGAACCTACCACCTTAACTAACCCTCAATGGCCAGAAGATCGCGTACGAGAAGGCCGTGACCTACCTTGGGTGCCGGATCGACGGGCCGCTGCGCATGACTGCGCACGTCGACCTCGTCGTCCGCAGAGCACGATGTGCGCGGGCGATGCTCCGTCCGGTCCTGGCATCCAAGTTACCTGGCAACACCAAAGTGCGAGTCTACAAAACGTATATAAGATCCATCATCACGTATGCTGCTCCGGCCTGGTACGCGCTTCTGAGCGAGCCTCTGAGGCGGCGACTGCAGGCCCAGAAAATCTGACGTTAAGAACCATCGTCGGTGCGGGTCGCTACGTCCGGAATGACGTCATAGCGGCCAACCTGAAGATTGACACCATCCAGGAGTTTGTGGCCCGGTTGGCGCGCGGATTGTACGACCGTGCAGACAACGGGCCGCACACACATCTTAACCAACTTGCGCCGCTACACTCGCCCTCCGGACGGGCGACCCTATCCAAGAAAACTCCTCTCTATATTGATTAGAGAGTCGAGTAATAACCCTCAATGCCGCTGATAGGCCAACTCTGACTTCACCGGATAACCTCTTTTTTCGTAGTCTAACCGACTACGAAAAATTAACCGATTACGGACAAATCCGTATATGACACTTACAATGCCAATAGAAGGCTCCCAGGACCGGTCCATAGTGGTGGACCGCGAGGATAACGCGGGTAATGGGGGCATACCCCGAGGCCCGAATCCTGCAGGACACACCATAGTCCTAGCGGATGACATCAACGGTTGTCGATTCTTCGACCTATATGGCCGATCGTATGGAGCGATATGTTAGGGCTGATTGACAACCGCAGCAATTTATTTTTCAGATGTTACTAGGAAGATGCTGCTGTAAATTTAATGTTTTAAATTATTAGCAATAGTAAAAATACACGGCGATATATTACAATATTAAAGATGTAAAATAAAATATAAGATTATGTAGAATAGGAACGTGAGTTAAAATATTTTTTATTATGTAACGCGTATTCATGTAATGAATGAAATTTAGTTTGTTAAATTCTCCGCAACTATTGCTCTAAATTTTAAAATAATATTTTTTTTTTGGATGATTTTTTTAGTAGTTTTTTATAGAAGATTGAACCAAACCCATGGGGCAGAATTTTTGACTGAGAACCGTCAAACATTGTATTATATGACTGATCTGAATATGAATATTATATTTGAGTAAGATATTTGAAACAAAAAATCAGGAAAACAGGAAAAATTTTAACTTCGATGCCACAACTGAGATGCTTTAAGTTCATCCATGTAATTCTCAGGATCTCTATAGTACAGGCAATATGCAAAAGTAAATCTATATTCGTGGTCGATTTTTTTATTAATAAGTTATATTATATATTTTCTTAAAGAAATGTTAGTTTATATTTAAAAGGACAACTACATAGAAACGGATCTAATAAATTGCATACGTTTTACTGCAATGCGACTAACAATCGCGACCGTGCTATCCATCAAGCCGCCAAACTGCGGATTAACAGAGGAACTCGACCGTAAACAAATATCAATCTGTCACTGTTCACGATCGATTACGTTTAACGTACATTTACATCTTAACGGTCGCAACGCCTTAACCAACAGGAAACAAAATACTTCTGAAAATACTATATTGATTACATTGATAGGATAGATTACGGAGAATATGCGCAGGAAATACATGATGTTATTCCCCCTTCCCTTTCCACCAACGAACAACTAGTCCGTCTAGTTGTCTCCACCTCTTTCTTGTCAATATTCTACGCATTTGAGCCAAAAGATTTACTTCGTTTTTCGCAATGCGTACAGCAAAGGAGTGGAATATACTGCCGACGTCTGTGTTTCTGTCGGATTACAATCTCGGCGTTTTCAAAGCAAGAGTGAATACTTGTAGGCTTTTGCTACATTAAAATGATGATAATTTAGGATGCGATGTGACTAGGGTTACCAAATGATCGGGATTCGCCTGGATTCGGCTGTTTGTCTGGAAAACACAATTTTTCCAAACAAACAGCTTCTCTTCACATCATTTCACAGCTGCCTTTGATTTAATACAGGCTTTAATAAAAGCTGAGATAGTAATTAGACCGAACTTTGAAGTAAATTGTTTAAATGTTAAATCTTTTCTAAATAATACTAAAGGATCCAAATTGGTGAACTCAGTAAAGTCTAATGCCAAGTACATGTACAACCTAAAAATTGTGTACTTAAATTGGCTATGTGTCAACAATGTTGTTTTTCTGTAGCCTATTTAAAAATAAATTTATTATTTAACATTTTTATTTTTAATAATTATTTTTACCGACAACAACCCCAAAATTGCGACGTTTTAAAACTTTGTCAAGTTTTTTTGGTTTTCCGATCTGGCATTCCTAGATACGATGGCGATAACAGTTGAGGGTTTTATTACATCTTACCACCGGGTGGGATGATAGGCTTCCCCAACAAATGTCACGATGTTGAGCCATTTAAATACATTAATATCCTGCATGTTTTACCTGGTCGTACGAACTCCATTTAAAATGGAGTCACCTCGCGTCACTTACCAGGAGGCTGCCACTCAGGAACCTTTCTACTCCATAGGTTGTCAGTTATTTGAGGTATGGCCGGTCCATTGAGCATTTTTCACATAGATGATGTCGGGAGCCCTGGTTCTGGGATAACTTGATAGATTATATCCCAGCCCTCTCCATAGCTTGCAGAACGACTTTAAGCTTCCAAAGTAAAGGACTATGTCTCGGTTCCAATGGTCATCACCGACAACTGCCACTGGTTGTACACTTGTTTTGAGATTTTGAGGTTTATTAGACTATTTAGTCGTCATTTTTTTTGTTTTTGGGTTTTTGGTTGAAGTTTAACTGTCCTAGTGGGATAATTTCTGTGTATCTCGTAAAAATACACCAAAAACACTCTGTGCGATCTAAATTGTATACGTTATAAGGCTCATATCGAATTCATTAAAAATTTAAATAAAAACATAGTAAATAACTAAGAAAATAATATAAACCCTTTAGTATGGTTTCCCATTTATGAAATTATCAATGTTATTTTGTTAGGTGTATTAAATCTACAAACACAATATTT
Organism: Parnassius apollo; assembly: GCA_907164705.1. Taxonomy (NCBI): domain Eukaryota; kingdom Metazoa; phylum Arthropoda; class Insecta; order Lepidoptera; family Papilionidae; genus Parnassius; species Parnassius apollo. The sequence continues at coordinate 7,198,585 of CAJQZP010001218.1, read as the reverse complement.
TTCTTTAATTTTGCCTTTATTTAGTTTCCTACAACTACTCTATACAACAACTCCCTTATAGTTGCGACATTAAATATGTTTTTCTCATGACAACCTTCGAAAAGCTAACTGTTGGTAAACAGCTAAAACTGAGCATAGTGCTATGTTAAATATCAGCATATTCGGGAGACTAGAAGTTATGAAACTTGCGTGTTAAAATGTTTCGTATTTACTCTTGAAAAATATAATTTATACGCGATAAAGCTACGCTGAAGCTATATTATGGTTTTGGCACGAATGGGTCGGCTCGACCGAGGTAGGACCACGCTCTCACAGAATACCAGCGTAAAATAGCAGCTTAACACTGTAGTGTTTCGTATGGTGAGTGTAGAGATCCGGAGACCCTTTTTACTGGAAACGAGGCATTCCATCTCAGTTCTCAGGTGTGATAACGCATCTGCATTTTGATACTTAATTGTAGATAAATGTAGATGTCTATGGGCCACAGCATCCACTTACCATCAGGTGGACTGTATACTCCTTTGTCACTCTTATTCTATAAAAAATATGTGTAGACAGCAAAACATCGTTCGATTATCCTGACAAAACTGATTCTGATCCGGTCTATATTGACCCTTCAGATTGGTGGCAATCAAGCTTGGTCCGGCAGTAAGCCCTACAAAATTATCCTGATGTTAGAATTATTATTCCCTGCAGCTGTTGGACCAGCACAAGCCCTCGCACGCGCTCCATCATAATCTTAGCTATCTGTAGACAAAAAAATGATTCCTTTTTTAATAGAATCATATCTTTTTTTTCAATTTTCTCTCTTTTATTTTCAAGTAAGCACTTAACATCAAACCCCAATTTTGTCAACCACATAATATTCGTAGTAAACTGCAACACCGATCAACATATTATAACACAAAATGGCCACTTATTATTTTGAATTCGTAGCACGTCAAAGTTAATAGTTTACTTTGGTACATCGCTTCAACATTTCGATTTCAAAATGTAGCCCATGTAAACCATATTTCGCATGAGCTATCAAATTATAACAAGTTAAGTTTTCACTTAATGCAAACTATAACTCACCTAGGAAGCTCCCAACATTTGTTAACATATTTAGTTACGTTCAGAAATAATGAAAGTACTTGCGGGTACTTTTAATATAAATCGAACAAAAGGGTTTAACTTTCGGTTTAAAACTATTCACTTTAAACTTTTACTCTAGACTATAATGATACGTTAATATCGCAAATAGGACAGCGAATTTAATTAAACATTTAGCATAAAAACGACGGCATCAACGCTAAGCGCATTATAGTCTTTCACAAACGTAATAACCAAAAAAAAACCTCACACAACACACCCACATGACCCCTATCGACTTTGGTAACAAAATTGATACTGGTATTTTAAAAATAGCACCGACGTATCATATTAGCACATTACTAAGACGCTAGTAACCAAAAATCTTCGTATCAGTGCGATTGCACTAAGACATGGAGTTGAGTATGTTTGTTCCACTTAAAAGTGCTACCAAACACACTCTCCTTAATCCGAAAGATAGCCGTACCACTGCCGGCACTAAGATCATATGCCGTGGTCATTTCAATCAATATAATGCTTTTACATATTTGGGACCTTCGACATATTTGCTTTGTTTTATAGACCTTATGGTGGCATATGAATTAATTTAGTTATAATTAGTTTTTTTACTAACATATTTTAGTTTACTTATCTAATACATATGGATCATGGTGCAAAATAAATGATTATTATTATTATTATTATAAATAACAAACGCAAATATGTAATTTTCGAGAACGATCAATGGTTTTCTCATTCAGGGAATTCATATCTAATGTGATCCAGCTATCTTCGCAGCAGGTTTCAAAAGAGTAATTTCTGTACAAACATATTGATTTGTCTACTGCCGCATGTAAACCCTGAAAAGAAAAGAGGGGGGCGGAGATCCCTTCCATTTGGTATCTACTGTTGAATAACTCTCATCTAATGTGTGATCATTAAGCCATGTTTCCGTAAGCATAATTACTTGATATTTATTAAAGAGAATACTATTATTAATTTCATCTAGCTTTGTTCTCACTCCTCTAACATTGTGATAGTAAATATTAAGATTATTAAAACAAGTTAAAACATACATATCGAAATTATAAATATACAATATTAATAAAATGTTAAAAATAGGAAAGAAATAAATTACACTTACAAATACATATACATAAAGAAAATATTATATAGCTATATTGTCTTATTCAGATTACCTATATGTGCGATAACAATAGCTGGTGTGTCTATGTCCTTCCTCACAAAAATTCTTCCATTACGGACCCAAATAAACTCATATTTCAACTCTTTAGCCTTGAGTTTGACGGTGGCGTTATGTCTGCAGTTATGTCTTATATGGGACTTCAAGCCATAACTCTGCTATTATAAGGCTTATGCATCTTAGAGACCTTTCATATTATTACTTTTGTATCTTAGACTTTACTCCCTAATATAGGACCATATATTGTGCAACAGTATTTGGTATTCAGGCACCTGACCACCACATATACAACATGTAACAAAAACCCTGTGGTTCCCGTTAAGTGTATTATCAGAATCAGTTTCCAAGCATATAGAAATATTTTTTTCAAAAAACCAATTTAAAAAAATTATTTTTGACGAAAAAAAATTAATTTGCAAATTGTATGTGGTTTTATTTCCTCTCACACGAGTATCGTTACTGCGGGGTCTTTGACAATCCTCTTACTCCTCGGCCAATGCAGAGATAATAAAACCACATACAATTTGCAAATTCATTTTTTTTCATTAAAATTAATTTTTTTTTAAATGTGTATTTTTGAAAAAAAAAATTATTTCTATATGCTTGGATACTGATTCTGATAACGCAATTAACGGGAACCACAGGGTTTTTGTTACATGTTGTATATGTATGAGTTGCAGGTGTGTGCCTCCGGTAATTACCTTATAAAAACAATCATAACATGAACACCCACGAGCCATACAAGAACACGCTGCAGCGTTACAAGAATACGCTGAATAACTTTTTTACTGTTAGACGGCTAGAATTTTTTGACCAATTTCCCAATTATGGTATATATCTTATAAATGCTATTTATTCTTATTGTTGTAATATAAATAACTTGTATTTCTATTATTTAATACTTATATTTAATTATTTTAAGCAGTTTTAATAATTTATTGCATTTTTAAAAACAATATTAAGCTAAGCTTTTACTTTACTATAATACTTGACGTTCGAAACGAATGTATTTTAACTTAATACTTATTAATGCATTTTAATTGTTTCAAATATATATAGAAATTAATTATCATTTATTATTAAGAGGATATAGTAAGTCAGCTCAATTTCTAATTTCACCCCACTTCCCCGCGCGTCGTATGCTATGTACCGACATGTTTGTAATCACTAATACTGTAAGTAGATAGGTCGTTAGACACTTATTTCATTAGGTTTATCATATTTATGCCTGTTTCTTAACGCCAACCCAGTCACTTCTTATTTTTATAACGGTTATTTCCCATTTTAATTTTACGTCGTCGTAAATTACGCAACAGTAATGTGTATTCTGATCGTAAGCGACACAACTTCTCCCTTCAAAGGCCGAAGCGAAACTGACCAGAAACTGACCGGGCGGCAGGAATCAGGGTTGCTGTTCTACAAATTTTAAAGTCCCTAGACTAACAGAAAAAATCCGCCAGAAACAGGATTTTTCTTTTTCTTAAAATCCGCTAGATGTCCCTAGGTATATTTTGTGGTACCATTGGGCTAACTGAAAAATCTTGCCAAATGGTCAATGAATAACGAGAATCTAAATCTATAAATTCGACATCGAATTCGATTCGAGCGGACTCTATTTCATATAAATCAGTTATTTATAGTGTAGGTTAATGATATGACAACCAAAACAAAAATTATTCATGTACAAAATAAAAAAATAAATTGTAAAAAAAATAAATCTTAAATCTTTAAACCACGTTTAAACATTAGTCATCTTATTAAAAATAAAACAATTAGCTCAGTAGGTTATTGTACCTAAATTTCAAAATTAATAGCAAATTATGGATCCAGATCTTCAAAAACAACTTCAGCGGAAGTTGAAGCTTCGCCAGTGCCTCCAGTTCCCATCTTTGGTTTGCCTTTATCGACTTGGTTGACAACATCTTCGGGAATATCATTTGTTTCGCAATTCTTTTTTAAATCACTAACTGATTTCTAATCAGAAGAATAGTAAAGTTTTTTCTGATAGCTTGCTTCGCGGTTTTCTTTTAACTACATTCATAGCACCAAATACGCGTTCAAATTCTGCATTTGAGTGCGGTAGTGATAATATTACTATTGCAAAATTAAATAAATCTTCGAGTATGTTTACTCCTGCTGCATTTTTGTATGTCGAAACGAGACCATGGTCTAAGGTCGAAACAGATGAAAGTGAATGAACGACATTGAATTGGTAGTTTATGTTCGGGAATTCTCGTGAAATTATATTATATAGGTAACACTGTATGTGTTACCAACGGTAGATTACAAAATTGGACATATGATAAATGACTTATTTGAATAAATTACTTAAATGAATTACTTTTTAAAAAAAGTCGCCATCTCAAAAGTCCAAATGTCGCTAGTAGTCGCTAAATAATTATTTATCGCTGAAACGATTTTTTTATCTGCTAAACATTGTTAAAATCCGCTAGCGAGAAAGTCGCTAAAACGGCAACACTGGCAGGAATCAAGCTTCAACAGGGTTGCCAGATGACAATTTTTTTCTCGTACAAGGGTTGCTAAATATCTCGTAATTTCAACAGATAATCTCGTAAAAGCATAAAGGGAGATGCCCATTTTTGGCCATGGAACGCCCAACAATATGCATTTGTTAAAAATATATCTTTATTTATGGTTATTAATCGCGATATTCATTTATCCTAAAAAATGGGAATATTTTTGCACAAAAAGGGTACTGAAATGATAGAAATAAAATTAGGTAAATGCGAAATTCATTAGTTTGTGGATAAAATAAAAATGTTGCCAGTCACCAATCTCATTAAAATCGATTCCCATTTTTTAATCGATTATTTATGGTGTCATTATTACAATACTAATATAACTTTTCGATAATTATTATGACGCTATGATATAGATGTAAAGCAACCGTTGACAACGGATATTTATCCAAAGCAGCCGATACGTTGCCGATACTTTGCTAATGAGGGCGTTAGTTGTGTGATAAAATTATATTATTAAAATAATTATTTGTGATATTAATACTTTCTAAATAAATAAAAATAAATACCTACCTAAGATAATAAAATCCTATTATTATTTTTATAATTTAACATTCGTATTTACACACTTTACCTACTTAGGTTGATTGTTTTAGATATAGGTAATAAATCTAAAATAAGAGAGCTCCCATTAAACGAAAAAATAATTAATAAAATATAACTAAAAGTTGGAAATTTTTGTGCATGATGTTCAAAACGTGTCTCACCTTTTTTCTTTGCAGTCCATCCTCCCTTTTTAGGTACTTTTTTAGGTGGAGTGGGCCACGATTCACTGTCACTGCTGTCACTCATTTCGTAATTAAAAACGTTAAATAACAAAACACGGAAACTTGCGAAACTTCAACAACAAAAGCAGACGGTAAAGTAAAAATCTACTAACTAACCTTCATGTTTCAGTGTCAGGGGAATCCCCGTTCAATATAGCTCTTAGTAAGAGAGACACACAAATATAGCAACACATTAGTGTAATAAGGACAACAACCAAAGAATATTATGAACGGGAATTCCCCACTCAAAGTTGTCAAGTTTCATTTAGTGATGAGGTAGTGCATTTAGTGATGCGTCGAGTCGATCGTTTTGTGTTGGATGGTTAATGATAAGTAAAAGTAAATAAATTAGCATATTTACTACTACTACTAAATAAACTAACTTTTTGGCTGATATAGGTATGCGAAAGAAGTCGTCATTGTTAAAATCTCGTAAAAAAGTGTACGAGATTTTTGTTAATATTGAATCTCGTACAGACTAAATCTCGTAATGGTACGAGATTTCTCGTACGTCTGGCAACCCGGAGCTTCAAGAAGCCGATAGTTTAGGTAATTTCTTTTTACAGTGAAAATAATGGTATTTAAAAAGTAAATAACATAAGCACTGCTTTATAGTTAGTTCAGTTAGTATGCAAAGTTTCATGATCTTATTTAAAGTATTTTATGAATAACAGCGGTTTATTGTTTATTTTGGAGGTAACTTTGGATTTTTTTTCTATCGAGAAAATTTTACGGAATCGTGTTTTCGTCTAACATAGTCCTTAACATTAATCCTCAACTTTACCATATATTTACTTCAAAATTAATGCTGCCATATTTTCGGCATAACGGAGGATCTTGCTAATCCATTTGAGGTTATATTTCCCTTTAATAGTAATAGGTCGTCATATTATAATCACATGAACTGCAAATTCATTTGTCACAAAAAAGTACCTATGAAATCTCCTTTGGCATTAATGTCAGAACAGTGATCTGAATATTCAGTAATTCGATACACGTTGTGTTGTGTTGTGACTGTTGATATTTTTAAAATATCGGATTTTCGATGTATCGATAAATAAACTTATATGTATTCCGATATTGAAAATCCGATATTTTAAAAAATATCAACAGTCCTAGTTTGAACTGATCAGTTGAACAGACCGTGTGTGTCGTCTATTTGATTTTATTTGGATTTCAATTTGCCTTATTTATTACGCTTGGCAGGCGGATTGTCGACTGCAGTACCAGACGTCTCACAGTTTAGACTAGAATTACGGTCGTCGGTGGCCAGCTTACGAGATGGTTACACCGCAACCTATCGGAAACTATTTGCTTTTCTGCCATTTCCCATAGTCACCTCTTACGAGTTCCTTGGAACAAAATGGGGATTCCCTTCCACCGCTACTGTTAGGTCAGTATTAGTAACAAAAGTTATTCGAGTTATAAATATTCAGGTAAGTTAAACACATAATCTTTTATAACTTCAATGTGTATTAAGTAAAATACGATGCGCATATAAAACTACAAATTCTGTGCAACTTGTACATTAATAATTACGAGCTCGAATGAACTGTAAGGGCGTTGAAGATAGTGTTGTCAAATGCTTAATATTAAATTGACTACATATTTTAGCGACTACTATTACATAAGAAAACATTTAATAATTTTCTTATTTATATTTGATTTTAATGGACTTTTGCTCTACTTTGCAGCCTCACGAAATGGGTAGAGTTATGAAAAAGTAATTTTTATTTCACCAACTGTAGATTTTTTTTAACAGAGTGAGGGTGACAAACGAGCACACAGTCCACCTGATGGTAAGTGGTTGATGTGGCCCATAGACATCTACATTCTATCCTCGATTAAGAATCCATATGCAGATGATTTAATCTCCCTTGAAGACTTAGATGGAATGCCTCGTTTCCGGTATAGAATGTTAGTTTTTTGGTTGTACACTACTAGTCTTAAGGTTTTGAGAAATATCGGACAAGAAGAATTGTCGTAGTTTTCCGATATAAGGGCAGATTAAACTCTTCGGTCGGTCATGTGGCCTATGGTTCCACAGATTTTTCGGAAACTGCCTTGCACTATATTATAATATTAAGTAGAGTTCGCGACCCTACTTGAAAAGTACAGCAGCTGGAGTACTCTGGAATCGTACTCAAGTTAACTTACACATTCGTTTCAAACTTAATTTTATAACCAATTAAATATGTGCATGCCATGACCAATTAATGCATATTAATTCAAAATCAAGTCAAAATAATAAATTATACATTTAAGTGTTATTTCAAGGATTTTTCAAATACTAAACAAAGATCCCAATTTTTTCTTAATTTAAATTTATTACTTGTCATTTTATTCCAAAAACTGGGGTTTGTTTTGCTATAGTCCTCAAAACTATAAGCGACAGTAGCTTAAACGGTCTTGACCGTCAGGCTACAATAAATGGTCGTGGGTTTGAATTCGCCATTCGAGTATTATAGTGAACCACTCCTAATTCAAATTCAAAGCTTACCAGGAGTGGTTAAAAGGAATTTTAGTACTGATAATAGCATTATTAGCAATAAAAAATTGGATTAATTAAAATTTCCTTAGTTTCGGGGAGTACAAACTGCAGTTAAAAATACTAATGTTTAACTTTTCGTCGGTCTGTAGTTTTGGTAGTCGAATTTTGTTACTATGCGATATTTCAACCATTTATGCGAAACACAAGAAGTGACCACGGTGACAGACAGACACCGAGGTGAAGTTCTACTTTGTTGAATGAAGATAGGTCTGAAATTGCGGTATTAATAGTTGAGCATGGAAATAATGATTTAATTTGATTATAATATATATGTGTAGTAACCGTGTAAGAGAATCATTCACTCTATAGTACTACTGGTATTGTATAAGACCAATATGAGGAATGTTAGAGAGATCGCGTGGTCCGCGACAAATAGTGGTATAAACAATGACCTGTTAAAAAAAGTATTTGTGGGTTCATGCGCCTGTAATCCATTAAGGGGTAGACGAAGTCCAAAAAGCAGTGAGCTACTCAGAATAGGTTTGGCCAAAAAATTATGAGTAAAGTATGGTATGGGTGATAGAAGTAATAGGTGACTAGCCCACTTACACAATCACAAATACAATAAATTGTTAGGGATCTTTTACGACATGCTAGGCAAGTAAGATAGCTAGCACATTCTTTTTTCTTATAAGTCAAGAGATTATCGATCATCAAAAAAAATGTCCCGACATCCTACCGTGGGATATTGCTACGGGCTGATAATGATAATATGCAAAATGATTCTACAAATACTTTTAAATGAACTAAATAAATATCACATTAGAAAACTTGGTGAGGGTAAAATAATACTATATTTTTTTAAATGCATGCTGTGTTTACTAGTAAGTAGTTACTACACTTAGCTTAAGAAAATTTTCTGTTATTTAAGATTGTTATTGTGTAAGTTGACTGTTAGTAAGCCACATGAATAAAAATAAAATAAAATAAAATAAAAATAAATATATAAAAACCGCCAAAAAATAATTCATTGACGTTTCTAGTGCTTAAAATACTTGATATATTATTAAATAGGAAGTAGGTATTAATTAATTCAATAAATAAAAAATCAAGGAGGCTCAAAATCAAAACACTAACTATATATATATATATTTACAAAGTAAACTAAAGTAATTAATAACATTACTGTCGGTGTGTAGATGCGGCGTAACAGAATCCACTATATCATATCACGTAGGTGTCGTAAGGAGGGAATCTGGAATAGGAGATGGGTAGCAGTATTTTCCTGAAAACAACTTAAACTAATAAAAACTACGCTTGGTAATTCGCCTGCCAAGCGGTGTTACTAATGCAAAATTCGCCCTATGAGGCAATCAATTTTTTTTTATAGAAGGGAGATTAAACGAGCATGCGGCTCACCTGATGGTAAGTGACTACCACCGCCCATGAACAACCGCAACACCAGGGGATTGCAGGGCGTTGCCGGCCTTTTAGAAAGGAGAAAGCTCTTTTTTTGAAAGTCCCTAAGACGTATCGATCCGGAAAAATCGCCGGCGATAAACAGTTCTACAGAGAAGTTGTACGAGGAAGGAACCTCCTAGTAAAACACACAGAGGTGGACAGCCAAGCATACAGATGGTGAGGATGGTATCCTGAATTTTGACGCGATCTGCGTTCGTTAAATTTATCAGCTGTAATTAATACGAACAATTCCTCAGAGCACTCCCCGTGGTAGATGCAATAGAAAATTAAAAGGAATGCAACATCCCTATGCAGGGCCAGTGAATCGAGCCGATCAGAAAGAACTCGATCGTCGATTATATACGCTCAAGTAGAAGGAGCTGGCACTAGGATTCCCGGCCTAGAGATGAGAACTGTATTCCATGGGAGGCCGAACTTGCGCTTTGTAAAGTTGCAAGCGATGTGCCGGCATCAAATACTGTCTTGCTCTGCTGAGCACGTCATGCTTTTTATAGTCCAATTTAACCTTCAATTCCAAGTGAACACTAAACTGTGGAACGACTCTGAAGATTCTGATGCTAGCTGAGGCAGCAAGGAAGGGCCTTGAAGCTGAGGAGATACAACAAAAGACTTGTGTCTTCTGAGGATTGAGTTGAACTAGAACGTTAGTCGCCCCCAATCCGAGACTGTTCAGCAAAGACTCGACTTCAGACACAAGTTTATCCTGGTACTAGGTGACATTTTCCCGAGAAATATTAGCACGGCCGGTGTGTAAAGGATCACCACTGCCGTCGTCTGCATAGCAATAAATGTTACCAGTTTGCCACATATCATAAAACAGCGTTGGTGATAGCATACAGCCTTGTAGAACACCAGAGTTAATAGGCTTGTAATCGAGCATGCACCGTCTACACGACCTTGATGCTCCGATCGGTAAGGAAACTGTTGATATAATTGTTCAATTTCTCGGGAAGCCCATAGGAAGGGAGCTTTGAAAGAAGCGCTTTGTGCTAGACCAGATTGAAGAACTTTGCTACGTCCAAAGCAACGGCCAATGCCAAATGAGCTGGCAGCTTATAATGGACTCCATTATTTTGGAGAACAAGGTGATGCCGATAGGCCCGTAGTTGGATGGCTCTGAGCGGTAGCTTTTTTTTGGGGTCGGTTGGACTAAATCTGTCTTCAATGAATTCGGGACTACGCCTAGGGAGTAGGAGTACCGGAAAAGGCACGTTAAAATCAGTACCAACTCCGGATCCCACGTCTTCAGCACAATGGGAGGAACTCCATTAGGTCCACTCAACTTGCTGACGTCCTGTAATGTGTAAACCGCACATCTGGCATGGAGCATTCACCCTCCGACATCGAGAATCAAGTTGGATGCAAAGGGAGCCTAACAAATCAGCCTTCTCCTTTGTGGCATGGGCCAATGAGTCGTCCTCTCTGTGTAGAGATGGAAGAGATGGCTGACAGAAGGTCCCTCGGACAGCCTTGGCGAGAGACCAGAATGCACGGATTCACGAAGTAAGGTGAACTAGCTTCTCGCCAACTCTGCCGATGTGCTCAGACCTTGCCTTGGCAATCATCATCATTATCATCATTATAGCACTTCACAAGTTCACTGCTGAACCAAGACCTCCCCCAGAGAATGCCACAAAGCACGGTAATGAGCCACCAGCATGCATTGACTTCTTGCTTGTCTTACCGGGTTGTTACTACAGGGTTGTCATACACTACGCCTATCGGTATGAAGCTGCCACTCGAAAACCTATTTTCCCTGTCGCATCGGTTGTTGGTTCATCGAGCTATATGGCCGGCCCATTGCCACTTCAGCTTACTAATTCGTTGGGCTATGTCTGTCACTCGTGTTCTACTGCGGATATCCTCATTTATAAATTTATCACGCAGAGAAACCACAGGCATAGCCCTATCCATATTTTGCTGAGCAACCTTGAGCGTCCTCATACGGCCAGCAGTGAAGGACCACGTCTCAGTTCCTTAAGTCACCACTGGCAACATGCACTGGTTGTACTATCTAGTTTTCAGATTTTAAGGTATACCTGACAAGATGTGTCGTAATTTCCCGAACGCTGTCTAGCCGAGTTGAATCCGTCGATTGACCTCTCGGTCAAAGTTGGAGTTACCTAGTACTCGTAGTACAACGTACTCGTCAACAAATTCGAGTTTAGTGCTCCCAACAACTACCGGCATAGGAGGACGTTACACATGATCTTTGTTTCGTCCATGTACATCTTAAGACCTATCCGTTGGGAGATATTGTTGAGGTCATTGAGCGTAGTGATTAGGTCCTTCAGCGATTCTGCCATAAGAACTATATCGTCGCAAATCGAAGGTGAGTGATGTACTTGATACCGTATCCATTCCAGTTCAGTAGCTTGCAAACTTTTTCCAATGCAGCGGTAAAGAGTTTCGGGGATATAACGTCACCATGTTCTACACCTCTCTGCAGTTGGATAGGTTTCGTACTTTGGTTCTGTACTTGAATAGCCATCGTAGCCCTACTGTACAAACACTTCAGCATTTCTATATACTGACAGTCAACTTGGCATCGTTGTAGGTACTGTAGCACCGCCCAAATTTCGACGGAATCAAAGGCTTTTTATAGTTTGGATCGGTTAAACGTTAACCGAGTCATTCGGCGTGGTGGGCATTAAAACTGCTAAGGATAACGATCCCTGTGGATGGGATCTGCTGTAGTAAGGAATCTGTAACCATTTGGACGTGTTCGATGAGTCGAGTTCCTCTAGAGATACCCGTAGACGCGGGGATGGTTAACAAATGGGGCAGGCCTTTTTCAACAGTGGACTTTTGAATAAAAAAATATGAATTAGTGTACAAAAAAATATACATAAGTTATAAATATTCGATAAACGAAAATATGTGATTTCATATATCCGCAGTACTAACTTTTATATGATAATTTATGTGCATCGCTTAATAACGTCGAGGCGAAGATTCCTCAACGACCCCGAAATTGTAAAACATGAATGATTTGTCCTTACATATATTCTTCGCTTCGATATAAGTAAAATAACGTTTAATTTTTCCTGAAAATATTTTAGGAAACCATTTCGTCCTCTCAGTATAAAAAGTTGACTAAGCTGACTATAAAAAAGAACAATAGAAACGTGACTAAGAAGTCAAGAAGACCAAAACGACCTTGTTGTTTCTCTACAGCGTGCAGCATATTATGTAACGTGCGCTTCTCGTGTGAAACGTGGTTATTCTTGAAACTCATATTAAGTATGTTTGCAGTCGCGAACGTACTTGTAGATGACTTTGACGCAATTATGCGAAGTGGTTTTGGGGGGGGTGCGTGTGGTTTGAGTTTAAGGATGATATAAAAAATAATAGACTCTGCCGTCTTTGGTCGATTCATCGATTTGCATGTTTAAAAACGCGTGAAGCTGATCATGGACACTATTTCTTCATAATTATTACACGCCTCACAACACGGGCGAGTGCTCCAATCTCGACATGACGCTATGTGACGCTTTTGCAATAGAAATTTTTAGTATTTTTCAATTTAGACACTAAATCATTAAAAAATTAAATCTATATATATATATATATATATATATATATATATATATATATAGTTATATATATATATATATATATATATATATATTTATATATATAATATATATATATATATATATATATATATATATATATATATATATATATATATATATATATATATAGTTTTTATGAGTAACAGTTTTAATTAAATTAAAAGATGCTATAGTTTTAACACTTATCTGTATAAAGCTGATGAGGTGAAAGCCTAAAAAATTAAGGGGTTCCTGTTTTACGAGTAGTATAAGTATCTTTTTGTTTATACTAATGATGTCGAATTGAAGAGCCCACTGAGGTATCATTATAATATTTAATCTTAAAAGAAACCGTGCAAAATATAAGTTGAAATAAGACGAATAGGTATCTCAATACGAATAAAAATTAAATATCGAAAAACAGTAAAATTGTGTATGAGTAAGACGTTTGCTGTGTATAGACCATTGAAACAGAGATTGTTCTTGGGAATTAAAAGTTGAAAAAGTCCCGAGTTTTTCTTCGAAATTCAAAATTAGGGTTTCATGTATTATAATCTGTATCCATTTCGTATGAGAACTTTTATAAAAAGTTTTGGAACCGCTGTTTTGCAAACAAATTGGACTTGGCTCAAAGTTAAATTTGATTAGACTAACAATAAGTTGAATTATATTGCGACTTTGTTCACTTATACAAAATGAAACATTATTTGAAATTTGAAAATCAGATATCATAGAAATTTTAATGATGAAAAAAGTGTAGTGTAGTGTTTATTTGTTTTGTGTATGTTCACCGATTTCTCGGGAACGGCGGAACTGAATTAAATGATTCTTTTATATAGAAAAAATACTTATACTACTACTTTAGGGGTTCCATATAAATTTGAAATGAATTTCAAAGAAAAATGGGATAAAGATTTTAATGTACCGTAAATAACAGCTTACATCTAAGATATTATACATGTAAATAATAGCCATTAGTATAGTTATTTATGTTTTAGTCCTTAGGTTATGTGATTGCCTAGTATGTAGTTTGTTGACGTTTATTGTTTCTTAATGTAAGTAGTAAGATTAAGAGCCAGGCGTCGACGCGGCGCTTTGCGCCTCCTCGCCGCCGGCAGAATCGTTACACTCAATAGCTTGTGAGTCCTTGCTCACTAGTCTATTTCGATGAAGCTGTAAAGGCCGCAGGGTCAATACATACACTTTCAGAAAAAAAAACCGCCAACATTACCCGCTCCATATTCGTTCACTTAAGACGTCACGCTGCCCTACACACAACACTCCACAAGCGCAGCTTCTGTTTCTTAAGAATAGTCTTTCATTTATCATCCCGAACTTACCTGTGGTCAAGACGTCTACAAAGTCTTATGTATTGCCCTGCTGATACTGCAATATACCTTCCGATTCCTAATTAAACGACATTCTGGTTGTTGAACTTGACTTAAAAATAAAATTTACACGTATTTCATTGATACATTATATCTTAGCAACGACTTCCGAAGCTTGATACTTGTTGATTTTTTTATTTGTTGAAGTTCGATTTTAATATTTATGAAAAGTTTAAATATTTAATTTATGTATGTGTATGATGATGTGCGAGTAATGGACCGCGAGCATCTATGTCAAGCGTGAACTCACGTAGTGTGTCACATAATGCGATTTCCAATCATAATTAAGCGAACAACTCGTCGGCGTGCATTCGCATGGAAATGGAATACTAAACGTTGCAATTTACGTGCTTGTGAAATATAAATGGTACATAGTTAAAACGTGTCATTAGGTTTTTAGGAAATTATATTCAGACGCAGAATTGCTGAAAGTTATAATTTAAAAAGACAGAAGTCGTTAATCGTTACATATTGCAATACTCACATATGATGTTACCAATCTATACTCTTGGCGTTCTACCCTGGCCGCGTATGAGCCCACTGGGACGCTGTTCTATTTATTTAGAGAAAGATTCTCCTCATCTAAATCTTAGCAAAAGTTATCGCCTATATTTGTTGAGCAATTGGCCGCCGCGCTGCTTTAGTGTTTGTTGGTGTAAAATATTTTGATTTTTTTAATCATGTTTTTAGTATCTCATCTTTTTTTATAGAATAAGGGTGAGAAACGAGCACACAATCCACCTGATGGTAAGTGGATGCTGTGGCTCATTTTATTCTATTCTCGATTAAGAATAAATATGCAGATGCGTTGTCACCTCTGAGGACTAAGATGTAATGCCTCGTTTCTAGTAAAAAAGGGTCTCTGGATATCCGCACTCACCATACGAAACACAGCAGTATCAAGCTGCTATTTTATGCTGGTATTCTGTGAGAGCGTGGTTCTTCTCCGATAGAGCCGATCCATTCGTGCTACAACCGTGATATAGCTGCAGCTTGGATCTACCACGTATAAAATATTTTTATAATATTTTAATTTTATAATATTTTAATTTATCATAACCAGGCGAGAATAGTTTAAAAATACGTGGCCATGTGTAACATAAATGGCCGTATCTTTTCATTTAGAAGTTTGAACTTTTTACACCTCCAAGGTAACATAGACATTAGTCCTGACCTAGAACCAAGCTTGTGCATTCCTGCATCTTGCAGAGAATCTTCTTCCGCGGCTTGAAGTATGTTTTAATGGAAGCACGCTTCAAGATGTAAACAATCTTGTCAGTGACATCTCTAACATATGGCAGTACAGCAGCAGGCCCGGTCAACTCTTTATGGACTGAATGAAATACCTACGGGGGCTGAATTTTATTATTGCCATTTATTTGTTTGCCATTAGTCAGATAAATGTCTTATTCCATAATTAGTAAGATTTTGTTAAAGATAAATTACACTCTGAAATTTTGAATATAGAAATAATAATCCATAGGAAGATAAATATCCCTGTCTCATTTTTCTACGTTATTATATTAGCATATCATTGACAGTAAAAGAAAAATAAATGTTTTCTTAGTAGAAAATTATATTTTTATCTGGTAGCACCAAAACATCTTATATAAGTATTTAATTCTCATAATATCGCTATGCTAACTATGGATACTAGAGGCGCTAGTTATGCATTGCCATTTTATAGGTCGAAGATTGGTCTCTATTTCAGTTTATACAAAGGTACTCTGTGATCGCTATTTGTTAAAGTAAATAGCTTTGGTCCAACTTATAATGAAAGATTGTTTCTATTTAGCTATTTAAAAACAAATTATTGGTTTGTAAACCACCGGGCCTTGTATACCTATTTGTACTTTGATAATATTTGTATTTAATAAGTATATTTTTGTTTTCAGCTGTAAATTGTGGGCGAAATATGATATTCCTTCATAAGAGCAGTATACTACTCACAGAACACATTTACCCTGACGGGATACTACTTAAGCTATCCAGACAAAGGTACATAATGAGCCCAGAATGCTGTGTGAAAAACATTTTCACGATGGTTAATATAATGATGTAACCAAGAAAAAGTTCTTAAGAACTGCAGTTCCATGTGATGTAAGTAAAATGTATAATGTGTAGATGTAGATAGTTTTATTAAAGGATTACTCAGATATTTTACATGGGGATTCCTATATTCAGGAGTGGACTTTGATAGACTGTAATGATGATGATAATGATTATTCAGATGACCATCATCTGGATCTAATATGGATGGACATAACACATACAGTAGTTTGAATCCTGTTAATGCCTTCAACCAATTTATAATAATTGTATAAGACAAGGCATCCAAAGGATTGAAGTTTATAAAGTTAGCACAAGCCCTTATTTACATTAATAAAAGTGCAACACTGCATATTATTTTAAACAATCAAATAATTTTTTAAAAACAACGAAAAACTTTAAGAAAGTTCAGGCATCACATTCTATGAATAATTAGATTTTGTTCCAAACCTATAAAATTTAAAGGCACAACTTGTACAACACAGTAGAAATATACATGCATCAAATGGTTCTCAAATAATAGATAAACACAAGACTTCTTTTTTCTTCACATTGTTATTGTACTTAATATCTTATTTTGTCATATTAGGTGTAACAGTAGGTGTATTCTAGAGCAAGTTGAATGAACAAGATCCATTCATTTATTTTGTATTGGTAGAAGGGTAATGTAGTGCCATGAGTAGGGACTGGTTTACTATGAAAGTAATGTCAATGAATATAATGTTAATTTAATTTTATATAATATGTTTATTATACTATAATTTATTTCAGTTTTTATTTATTTCCAGACTGACAAAGTGTATTCCCATTTTATTTTGTGGAATCACAAGCTGGTCCCTCACAAATTATTGCTCCAAATCACAAACAGGATCTTCAAAAAGAACAACACTAGGAGGTCAACATTATATCCACTGAAGAACAACTACAAACATATCAAAGCATATTAGATAATGTTGAACCTGAAAAAGAAAGTACTCTATATGAAAAATTTTAAAATTACATAAGGAAAATTTTTCTAATCTAATATTTAATATGTTTTATAATTTTGAATTATAATTATTCTATTTGTAAGCTGCATTTAATACCTAATATATGGCATATAATATAGAGACAACATTTTTAGTGTTAATTCAGGCATATAGATAGACAACCAAATATTACTAAAACAAAATTATTATTTGTGGATACTGCACTTTGTACTTGTGTGTAGGAGCTTATTTATTATTTAACTTGTTTTTGATTAAAATATTGATATTTTGGTTATTGTAGACATTCTGTGATTTGTGATTGTGTATATTATCAATTCATTCATGATTGTAAATCTTATATATTATGTTACATAATTAATTGAAATATTGTAATTAATATTGATTTTCTTTTCATTCAAATGTCTTTATAGAAAGAAAGAAGCTGCTAGAGAAATTTTGTCTTAAGTTATGTATGTTTTTTTAATTTTAATTTGTATTTTTATTTTGAATAAATAAAGAATTTTGTAATTTTAGTTCTTTTATTTAGCGCAACCCAAAAATATCTCAAATAAAAAATCCAAAATAAGACCACGTTCAAATTTTCCCACCACGAGACGAGTGCAGGTAGGCTGACGATAGATGGTGCTAGTGGGTATATATATCACATTTCTTATATTTTGTTTGAAATTGTCGTTCTTCTCCAATAGGATTAATAGTGTTCTGTGTACAGCAGGCACACGCTTGACTCTGACCGGCTTCCCTCGTTCACTGTGACGTAGGCGCGAGACCCGAAGCTTGTTGTCATGGAAAACTTGCTTGACGTGTTGGAGCTCGGCAGCCAGGTATTTATAGACACATATCGTGCTCTCAGAAACAAAGATTCACCTACGACAGGTAACTGTGAAGGATGGTAGTGAGAATCACCGTTTAAATATCTATCTGTATAAGTCTTTTTTCTATACCAGTGTCAAAAGCTCAAGATGTTATCAGGATTCAGAATTACTAACACATCTAGAAAAGCTGAAGAGTTATTTGCCTCTAACTCCATTGTGAACTGAATTTTAGAATTTATGGAGTTAAGGCCATTGAGTTATACAAAACTAGAGGAGCAAACCACATTTCGCGCATCGAAAAAAGTGTAACCACTATCCAACCGCGACGACATAGCTTCACAGAATAAATAATAGTACTAGTAGCTTTGAAATTACTAAACATTTTAAATACATAATAAATAACATATACTCGTATCTGTCTCACTTACACAATTTACGAAAACAATACCGTCGCTAAGATTAGATAAATATAGACAAACAAATGTGCAATGGCGGATTGGTGTGGTTTTAATATTTTGGAAATTTGGAAAATTTTACCCAAAATACGCAATAAAAATAATTTTTTTTAAGATGCAGTTAATTGTTTTTATTTTAAAAAGTATATTTTCTTATCAGGTGAATAAAAGTTAGCAAAACTGATGAAATAAAAGATATTTTTATAAGTATTTTTTATTGTACTAATAAATCAAACAATATAAAATAGGTAACAAAATATAATTAATAGATCATTCAATAAACTAAAACAAGAATAATTAATTATTTTGTATGAAAGTTAAAACGTAGTTTTTATTATTATTTCCAAAATATTTAAAACCATAGGTAACAAATTAACTTATTCCATAAATTACAATATAGTCTCCCATTTACGTGGGATAATCACAAAAGCGGAAAAGTGGCAACATCGAACCTAAATTGCAATATTCGATAATTTTAATTAATTTTTGAGGAGGATTTTTTTAATATGAAAACATGAACTAAAACTTATGTGTGAAAAGTGATTCCGCTTCATTTATTATGTTTTTATGGCCTTGAATCGCATTCTTTCAGTACGTATTTACCCATTTTTTTGTCGCGGATCGTTCGGCTCAACTCTGTCGGCGTCACACTGAACACTGAACTGACGTTAGATAGGCATATGGCTGTGGCCATATGTGCAGTGGCAACGCTTTGGTGCATCAAATACTAATCTAGTCTAATATATAAATCAATGGTTAAGGCGGTCTGAAATGCAGTTAATTTATCTAAAGGTAGAATTGTGAAAGTGTCGTCTACGTACCGCTTGTAGAATCTAAGGCTTTCTCCTCAAAGTATTCCATAAATATGTTGGCGACGATAGGAGATACTGGTGAGCCCATCACCACACAATCTGCTTGCATGTAGAACTCGTCCTTCCACAATCCCACTGCTGATCGTCACTCGATCTATTTGGGAGCCACCTCACACCGCTTGTGGTACATGCTTACCACTTGATAAAGTTTCTTCCTTATCGATTATCCGCTCCTCAAGTTATAGGGCCATCAGACCGCAGGGACGGATTAGTAAATTACTTTAGATTACTAAAACTATTTTACGAGTAGTTGACTGAAGTAGTTTATTAATCCAACCCTGCTTGCATATTATTTTTAAATTTGAACTACTTTTACGGATTTTATCGCGTTTATTTTTACTTTTTATTTACTTTTATTTTTAATTCCCGACATTTCGGGCGCTTTCCAGCACCCATGGTCACGGGGGACCATGGGTGCGATAAAATCCGTAAAAGTAGTTTTAATCATGTATAGTGTTCGCATAAATATAAGAAATCATTTTTAAATTTTATCATTTTTTTAAATTAATGAGTATTTATACAGTCAAACTTATAAGACATTCAAGTTAGCGAGAACTACTTGAAAACGTAGACCGTACTATTATTTATTCTGTGACGTAGAATGTAGGCTTTAATCGTTCGTGATAACAGAGCGAGAAGTAATTATGACACCCTTCTCGCAGCCACTACAAAATCGAGACAAGGGGCTCGCTAAAAGCAAATTTTTGGATAGCTGAATAATTCAGACCTCAGAATTGCGTGGTAAAAATCCGGCACTTTTTTTACAATATCCATTGAGTTTACCATTCCAACTATATCCATTTCTGTTAAACGGTTTATGAAAACTGCCAAGTATCACGTTAGAACATTTAAATATTGCAATGTCGGCTCGGTAGCGCGAGACTAACCATGTAGGTGCAAAGTTAAAGTCGCGGGTTTGAATACCACACGGATAAAGTGTTTGTATGGCTACTTTTATTTAGAGATTAAAAAAAATATAAGAATTTTGCGTAAGTTGCAAAAAACTTTAGTCCAACAATGCGGACTTCCCATTTTTAACTACTATAAGCCAGGTACCTGAACCGAAGATGGTAAACCAAAGTGGCTTAGCTTAGAAAAGACTATTAATAATAATAATAATAAGGCGTAGGGAAGTGACGACCCCATCGCCCGCTGACGTAACGGTTATGTGACAAAACCGCTACGTCAGCGCAGTTAGTCAGCACCTTGCCAAGAGGTGTTAGTGCCATGCCTCGGCAAAAATTGAAGGTGCAAAGACCCGCTTGTGCACATGGCATCACTATGAAACGGCGCCGGGTCTGGGCGTCTCCCGCTAAATGACGCCCTCAAAAATGGATGATGGAATTAAATAGAACGCGCAAAGGGCCGCTGCCTGTAGGTCGTTAGGGCGCGTTGGGTGGCGCCGCGCACACGCCGGCCGCGATGCGACACCAGCAGCCCCTCGCACCCATCATTCCCACCAGCTGGCTTGGTGTCGGCAGGGTCTTCGCGGGCCCAGCAATCGGCACCCACCACTAGTGGAGTACGCCGCATGCGTTGAACAACCCAGATTAACAGCAATGCATTGCGGGCGTATTTTAGGGCGAAAGGGGGGAGAAACTGGAGGTTTTGCGTATCGGGCAAGGATGCATCGACTTTTTGCTGAGCTAGATCAATCTGTAACCGTCACCGAGCAAAACCTGGCAGACTGAGTTCGGTATATCTTGCGCTCAAATATATTAGATGACGCCGAACTCGAACGGCTACGACGTGAGACTGTTCCTTTATCGAGTGAAAATGCTGCGGCTGAGGATGCGGCGCCACAACTTGCTGAGCAAACGGCAAACGTGGATGCCGCCGTGAATACCCCAGTTGTGGTTGATTCAAACAATGATGGAACAGTCGCCCAGGAACTGGAACTAGAGCAAATGGGGAGTATATTGGAAGAGGCGATTGTGAAAACGCGCAGTACGCCTCTCGAAAATCGACCGAGACTTCCCCGCATAGCCCTAAGCAAGCGGAATCGGGCTGTCGTGAGGGCTCTGAACCCAATGCTGGTTACCTATTTGGAAGCCAGCCGGGACCTTTGTGAGACGGACTCAATTCTTTTTGGCGCCGCACTGGCAGTCTGCCATATTATAGGCCAGGTCAGGCAATACCAGGCCAAAGATTGTGCGCACCGTTAGGATGGCGTTTGCTGGGACAAATGTTAGTTTATCCCAGCCGGATATAATGCAAAAACTGACGGAGCGCATAGACGGTCTGAAGCAAAGAATCGCTGCTTGGGGAAAGCGGATCCGGCGATATACCGAGAAGTCGACCAGAATCGTCTCTTCCAGAGAGATCAGAAGAGGCTCTATAAATCATTGGAGCGACCAATGGTAAGTGGAACGGATCCAGCACCAAATCAGGCCGACATGGTCGTATTCTGGCGCAGCCTGTGATCAGAGCCCGTAAACCACAACGAGGGCCCTTGGACGGAAGTTGTGGCGAGTCAGTGTGCGGGTATTACGCCCATGGACCCCGTCATCATAATGCCGGATGACGTAGCTGAGGCGGTCCGTAGGGCCCCGAACTGGAAAAGTCCGGGGCTTGACGGGCTGCATCACTCCTGGCTGAAGGGGTTCATGGTGTGTCACGCTGTGCTCGCCCGACAGTTTCAAGAGGCTCTCAACCAGAAGTCGCTCCCAAGCCTCTTCACTACTGGGATCACTCATTTGGTTCCTGAAGTTCAGGGTGCCACAGACCCGAGCAAATACCGCCCCATCACATGTCTACCGACCATATACAAGACACTAACATCCGTTTTGAGCGCGAGAATCACTCGTCACCTGGACTCAAATCAGGTGATGTCACGCGCTCAAAATGGATGTCGGGGCGGCGGTCGTGAAACCAAGGAACCACTCCTCATTGACGCGGTCATTGGCAAAGTGGTGAAACGCAACCGTCGGTACTTCTCCGCCGCCTGGATAGACTACCGAAAGGCATTTGACTCGGTGCCCCATACATGACTAAAGAGGGTCCTCGAGTTGTACAAGATTGACTGTACAGTTCGGGACTTCCTCGAGCAGTGTAATGATATAATGGATGACGGCTGCGGAATGCCGCATAAGGATAAGAAGGGGTATATTCCAGGGCGACTGTCTGAGTCCAATCTGGTTCTGCCTCTCTTTGAACCCTCTCAGTACTTTACTGGAGGGCTCCGGGAGGGGATTTCAGCTTCGGAAAGGAGGTACAAAAGTGAAGCACCTTTTCTATATGGATGACCTAAAATTATTCGCCTCCACTCGCTCCCATCTTATGGAATTGCTAAACATCACTTGTGAATTTAGCAATTCTATTAGAATGGGGAGCTGGGGACGGATAAGTGTGCGGTCCTCTATGTTGAAAGGGGAAGGGTTGCTAACTCTGAGGGCATAGACTTATCTATGCCCGTCAACTTAAGGACCCCTTCCGAGGCTGAAACATACCGATTCCTGGGTATGTCACAGAACATCGGTACCGATGAGGCTGGTATGTAACAGTCAGTTTGCGACGTGTTGAATGCACGCTTGACCAAAGTGCTTAACAGCCTTTTGTCCGGTGTGAATAAGACACATGCATATAAAGGTTGTGTCATGCCTGTCATGTATACCTTTGGCATAGTCAGGTGGAGTCAGACTGAACTTAACGCCCTGAATAGAAAAGTTCGCACTACATTGACGTCCCATAGGATGCATCATCCGAGATCGTCGGTAATGAGGCTGTACTTGCTGCGAAAGCATGGTGAGCGTGGCTTCCTGAACGCGCTCAGCATGCATAATCGCGAAGTGTGCAGTCTCCGTCATTACTTCCTGGCGAGATCGGATGATCCATTCTAGAATGACGTCATTTCTAGTGATAAAGGACACCCCTCTATCCTTAGCCAACGAGCAATGGCAAGACCCGGCAGTACATAGTGTTGCGCGCCTAAGTTGACGTCATGTACCCGGCACTAGCGCCATCTAGTGTCGGGGACGAGAGCGAGGGGAGCTTTCCTGAAAATGACATTAGTCTTATAACCGACAGCGCCATCTAGTATCGAAACGAAGAACTAAGCTTCTAGAAGCCGATACTCGAACTTTCGACGCCTTGTCGATTGGTGCGCGTATTTACTTAAATATTCTGGATGTTTCGGTGCTAATGTGTATTTATAGGCGCTGCAAGATGCGATCGGGGAAGTATTGAATTTGGCGAGACAAGCGAAGCTTCGGAGCGAAATAAAGTGAATCAGTGTGATTAATTACTAGTGTTTTAAGTTTAATTAGTGTAAAGTGGATTAAAGTATTTTGGTATATAAATTTTGGTAATTCTATCGGCAATTTTTATTGTCCCGAACCTCAAGCTCGTAACAATAGCATTTCCGACCGGGAGACCGTATGGAAGAGAAAGAGCTCCACGGGAGGTACTACAGGGCTCTACATGAGCCCCACGTAGATACAGCCGCCTCCCTCAACTGGCTACGTTTCGTTGACCTCTTCGGGGAAACCGAGGGTTTTGTCTGTGCAATACAGGATCAGGTTATTAAGACCAATAACTATCGGAGGAACCTAAAGGACGGCACTGTCGAGCTTGTCGCCATCCCGGGGAGTCACTTAGGCATGTCGTTTCCGGTTGTTCGGCGCTTTCTAACTCGGAGTACTTGCACAGGCACAACCTAGTAGCCAGAATTCTACACCACCAATTCGCTCTGAAATACGGTATCGTGGACCGAAAATTGCCGTATTACAAGTACTTGCCGGCAGCCGTGCTCGAAAATGACCGCGCCAGGCTCTACTGGGACCAGGCCATCATCACAGACAGGACTATTCTTTCGAATAAGCCTGATATTGTGCTGATGGACCGGGCACAGTCAAGGATATTTTTGGTCGACATTACCATTCCGTATGATGTGAACCTCGTGAAAGCCGAAACAGATAAACGAACAAAATATCTGGATCTGGCTCACGAGGTGACCGACATGTCGGGTAGTATGCCAGCCAAAATTGTTCCTGTAGTTGTCTCTGCGAATGGGCTAATCCCAGTCAGCCTCTCGGGTCATCTGAGGCGACTGGGACTCCGTGACGGACCGCTCCGGGCTCAAATGTAGAAGGCGGTGCTCCTCGATATCGCCCGCATCTTCCGCCGGTTTCTTTCCCTTTCTCCCTAACCCTCGGCCATTTGGTCTCCCCTGCCGAGGGTTTCCATCTGGTTGGATCTTATTTATTTATGTATTTTTTGTATTTATTTTATTTTATTGATATTTATGTATATTTATCTTTTCGTTTTAATTTATAATTATATATTTATAGAACCCAACCAGATGAGAAAATTATATAAATACAAATAATAATAATAATAGTAATAACCCCCCCGGGGACCACCTTGACCCCCCCCCAGGGGACCACCTTGACGTGGTGGGGGGGCTTAAGGGGAGGCATGAACCTAACAGCGGTCACTACGAACTTGACCATACCCTGTATTTACCGATACTGGAGGTACATTTTATTAACCACTAACATCTTCGCTAACCCTCCCCAACTAACGGCCCACACCCAAACCTAAATGGAGAATAATTATGGTATTAACAAGAAGTAAAAGGCCCCAAGTGCTCGGCGGACTCAGTAGCAGCAATGGTTATGACGAAAGCCAGCCTGAGACTGGGCCTAGGGGTGCGAAGAATCCCCGAGCGACGAAAGCAACCCGTCGAACGACCCAAGCGACACATACGGACTCCGACATGCTAAGCGATATAATCTCATCAACACCCTCACCTTTTTATTCATTCGAGTCATCTATTTCATGTCCACGTTCATACCAGACTTCAACGAGATCAGACTCTGTATCACCCATGTCTGAGGACATTGTGCAGGAGGCTGTCGCCACTGAACCTGCACCCGCCCTAGACAGAAATCGTGTGCGCAAAAGATGGACAGTAGAAATGAATAAATTCATCTGGCGCACATACCTTATAGAAATTACTATAAAATCACCAAACTTGGAGAAAATAAATCAGCTTACCGTAGACCCCTCCATCAAGCAGTCATAGAAGAACATCTTGAGTTAACAGGTGTAAGTGAACAACAAATATCAGATCAGCTCAGAGTAATATTGAACAATAAAATGATTAATGACCAAACACTTCAAAAGATACAGATGTGACAATATATCAAGCAACCTGAATTCCCGACGAGACAATATGGAAAATAATTCATCACTTATCACATCACAACACACGATCCTTACACCCGAAACGGAAAACTCACAAGAAGTCGACATTCATCCATTCATTATAGAAAGTAACACTCCCGTGCATACACTTAGCTTAATCTTACAATCTCAACCTGACGAATCAGTGATATCCATTCAAGCCTCTGAACCTCAAAAAAAAAAAACCAAGCAATAGAAAATAACGACGCGAAAAAATCCAGGAACTGTTCAGAATATCAATAGACAAATTTCGAAATACCAACCCAACTAAACGACCTTATATACCAAAACAAAAAACTTCTAAAAGACTAGCACAAATTGTAGATTTTATAAACACTAAAATATTACCAAATCACATATCGAGGGAGCAGGATTTTGAGACCACTCAGACCATAATTTACTGCGTGGCGTACACAGTAGTTATAATTAACGGAACCAAAATCAGAGACACAAACACAACACCTACCCAAAGTCGAAATAAAGAACCTGCCTGGCAGAAAAGGTTGCAAAAAAAGATATTGGATTTCAGAAGAGACATTGGAAGGCTAACAGAATATACCAAAGGCAATAGAAGCAATAGACATCACTTCAGTGGAAGCAATAAAAAATAAATACCGAATACATTCCCAGCACGAAGAACCCAATTTAAGCGATGAACAATTCCTTGACACACTTAAACAAAAACTGAATGCGGCATCTAGCAGGTTAAAAAGATACCTTAACCGCACACTAAGGAAGTCACAAAGTAGTCAGTTTATCAATAATGAAAAACAATTTTATAGGAGCCTGACTTCAGACACACAACACGAGACACATAGAAATAGACAAGATGCACCATTACCACCCGCCAATGAATTACATAGCTTCTGGTCTGGTTTTTGGTCCATACCGGTTCACCACAACACTGAGACAGAATGGCTGAAATCAGATTCCATAGTAACAGATTCTATCACACCAATGGCATTTGAACAAATACCTCTGGAAGTATTTTTGCATATATTAAAGAAAAGCCATAGCTGGAAAGCACCCGGAAGTAACGGCATACATAACTACTGGTATAAGAAACTTTCAACAATTCACCTTCTACTTCATAACCATATCAATGACTTTATACAAAAGCCAGACTATAATGCCCCGATACATTACACAAGGACTCACACACTTGATTCCGAAAAACGCAGATCATCAAAATCCTGCCAAATTCAGACCTATCACATGTCTCCAAACTATTTACAAACTACTTACAGCATGTATAGCCGAACTCTTACATCAACATATAGCCACAAACAACATCCTTACTGAAGAACAAAAAAGATGTCGAAAAAGTAGTCAGTGGCGTAAAGAGCAACTCATAATAGACTTCGTAGCAATGAAACATGCTATTTCTAAAAGGAAGAACATCAATACAATGTATATTGACTACCCAAAAGCATTCGACTCCGTACCGCACAGCTGGCTCCTACATGTACTTCAACACTATAAAATTCAGTACTGGACAACTACATTAAAAACCATAGGAACGTCTTGTATAGAAACATCAGAAATTCCAATACGTCGAGGAATCTTCCAAGGGGATGCGCTTAGCCCTGTATGGTTCTGTCTCGTATTAAACCCTTTCGCAAATGCTGAACAAAACCAATTATGGTTACTCTATCGTCACACCACACAAACACACCACTCTAACACACCTAATATACATGGATGGCATAAAACTATACAGTAACATTACAAAGTCATTGCATCGCCTCGCAGACATCACCCAATCTTTCTTAAACGACATTCATATGGAGTTTGGGATTGCCAAGTGCAAAACTTTCTCGGTTAAAAATGGAAAAATTAACCCCAAAAGCTATAGCCTAGTAACAGGAGACACGATTGAACCTCTAGAACCCCACGCCTCATATAAATACTTAGGTTTACAACAAGCGCGACAGATCCATCAAGAGGAAACGAAAGAAGGTCTCAAAAAGAAATTTAAACAATGGCTCAATAGTTAATTCCGGTCTCAACTCGACTCCCGCAACATGTCATAAGCAATCAATAGTTACGCAATCCCCATACTGACATACTCGTTTGGTATATTAAACTGGACTCAAGGTGACCTTATCAATCTGCAACGTATTATAAATACCACTCTAATGACTCACCGCAAGTACCACCCTAGATCCTGCGTGCAAAGGATGACTTTCAAGATCCGAGGGAGGACGAGGTATAATAGATGTCCTCAACTTGCACAATAAACAAATAAAATCCCTTCGACTATATTACTATTTCTTATATATATGAATAATATTAATAAGATAGGCTTAAGTGGAGATATAACCTTGTACGCTGATGATACGTGTATTTTTTATTATGGTCACTCAATCGGATGTATTGTATCAGAAGCACAAAATGATTTAGATTCGCTATACGAATGGTTACAGAGCAATCTTTTGACGATAAACACAACCAAAACCAGTTATATGATTTTTGCTGCAAAAAACAAAAAGATTGATGACTGTAGTCCGTTGATGATTAATGGCATAAAAATTAATAAGGCGGATCAAGAAAAGTATCTAGGTCTTATTTTAGACAGTAAATTAACTTGGCTCCCGCACATTCTAAAAATCAAATCCAAGGTGACATCTCAAATGGGTATGATAAAGGGTATTGCGCGCTGTCTTCCAGTTTCTGTACGGTATACGACTTATAATACCATTATTAAACCACAAATCGATTATTTAGTAGAAATATGGGGTAATGCTGCCAAAACTAATATAGCAATATTACAAACTGCCCAAAATAAATTATTAAAAGTATTATTTCATTTCGATTATCTTACACCGACAGATAAACTTTATGTGGCGGCGCTGTCGTCGCGCCGCAAGCGAAACACACCGAAGTCGTAATCACGTTATCAAATGTTCTGAATCATAAACACTATATATAGAACATCTCCGAATTATCACACGGATTGTTGGCCACTCCCCGGGCACAACACTTTGCCCGGCGGGAGATCTCCCTTTTTCCTTTCACGGCCACAGTGGTGACCCCGACGTGATCTGAACAACTGACAACCTTCGGAAACTTCAAGCTTCATCATCGTCATAGAATACCCCACTCATTCGCTCCCGAGCAGATATCGTCTGCAATCTTCATATCCTGCAAGCCATCTAGCTTCACAAGGTTCATCACAGCACTGGAATAATAATGCTTCCTATTCCTTCAAGCTACTCTCTGCGCTATACAGTGTTCGGCACGGCTCTGAGCCTTACTGCTCGCCTCTGCTTCATGGCACTCTCGCAGATTACTTGCCTTCTTCTCGACTCTCCGTAAACTACAAGGCAATCTCCTGGCATTTGCACATTCGTCGACAACGAGACTGCACTATCGACCTCCGGTCTGAGCAGGGGGGTGATGTGGCGGCGCTGTCGTTGCGCCGCAAGCGAAACACACCAAAGCCGTAATCACGCTATCAAATGTTCTGTATCATAAACACTATATATAGAACATCTCCGAATTGTCACACGGTGTGTTGGCCGCTCCCCGGGCAGAACACCTCGTCCGGCGGGAGATCTCCCCTTTTCCTTCTACGGCCACACTTTAGAAACAAATTAATGTAATGAACATATCACAAACATACATGTACCTAAATTGTATACTAATTCGGAAAATTTTAAATAAAGATATACACACGAATACAACTTTACCAAAAAGAATACAACTACACAAAATGAAACTTAGGCGAAAAAACGATATTGAATTAATAACACCGCGAACAAATTTCGGTAAAAAATGTATAATGTATGAAGGTTCCCAAATATTTAACAAATTACCTAAAGATATAGGAGACTCAAAATCAATGCACACATTTAAAAGATCACTTAAGTATCACATATTGAAAGAGTAAGTACACTTATACTTAAATAATATAATATGTATGTACATATATGAGTATGTATGTATATATATATATATATATATATATATATATATATATATATATGTGTGTGTGTGTATATATGTATGAGTAATTTCATGTTTCAATAACTGGTATAAATAAATACATAATAGATTAACATTAACTTAGAGTTAACATCTGCTTATACACTAAAAACATTAACTATTTAAGTTACTTCGAAATAATAAATAACATAAATATTACAACAGCTCATTAAAGATATAAATTATCATACATGGCACTTAATCAGATTTTTCTTAACTATCAAAACTAATCTACCATACTAATAATAACAGTTTATGCGAGTCACATCCAGTAATGCTTATCTGTGTAAACCGACATTAAGAAGTCGGCGGCCGAATTTGCACGAAGTCTGACGAGCCATTGCTGTCGCTAAACAAAATTTTTAGAAACCACCTACCTTTAGTTTTGTATGTCTTCGGTAGTTTTTGTTGTAATTTGCATTATTACCTTGTACGAATAGCCCAAACCAAATTTATATTAAGCTGTAGCTCACACTTGGCTCCGGCCCGTGTGATTAGGTTTTAAGTTACCTCTTTAATAGGGAGAATATCAATATGTACAGAATAATAATAATAATAAGATCTTATTTCAGACTTTGTCCATAAAGATGTTAGTAGAACAATAACTACTTAAAACTAATGTTAGTATTTAACATTTTTTTTAAACTTAACAAATTAAATATCGCTCCTACGTTACAAATATCTTATTTATTTGCTTTTATTCAATTTTATATGTAGGCTCAACCAGTGCTTCATAATGGCAGAATCCCACATATCAGATTATTGTATTGTACACGCAGAACATTGTATGTCCGCTGCGTGTATCTAACCCACAAGTTACATGTGTAAAAGCACTGACAATAAGCTTTAAAAAGCGTTACTTTAACTTCTTTAGTACATCGTGCAAACCTGCGGGCCAGCATATTACAGCGAACAGCCAACGCCCTGCGTTCCCTTTCTATATCCAAGTCATCCTCTAAGTCCTCTGTTACCCAGTGGCCTAAGTACTTAAATTTGACGACTCTGTTCAAAGGACTATCACAGAGCTTAACAGTAGGCATGGTGAGCTGCTTTTTAGTGCCTGAATTAAAAACATGAGCTCGCTGTTCGTTATATTGTACTTGAGCCCATGGGTCTTTGCGTAGGACTCACAGATCCCTAGCAGCTTTCTGAGTGCACATATCGTGGAGCTCAGCAGCACCATGTCATCTGCATAGCTTATGTTATTTATGCAATACTCCGTCTATAGAACAACCGACCTTAGTGCTGCTGAGCTCCACAATCAACTGGTTTATGTATAAGTTGAAAAGCGTAGGCGAACTCAACCCTCCTTGTCTCACCCCGCATTCCAGCCCATACCCCTCAGAAAAGCTGCTACCCCATCGAATATAGTTTATTTGGTTACTATACCAATATTTAAATACGGAGACAATTTCCTGGGGCAAGTCAGTCTCATCCTGTAACTTTCACCATAAAATGTCATAAGAGACGAGATCAAAAGCTTTTGATAGATCTAAAAAACGGGCATACACCGGCTTTTTTCTATCTTTGTAGTACCTAACAGTCTGCTTAAGACATAAAATTGCACTCTCTGTGGATAGTCCAGGTCTGAACCCAAATTGAGCATCATGCAGATGAATGAGCTTTCTCAATTTCCTGTCAAGCAGACAGATATCAATATCATATAATCAGATTTAAATAATTACAGACCCTATGGTGGTGTGGCCCTCTTGTGGAGGAAAAATGCGTTTGATTGTGTCAGTGTGGTCGAATGTAGTAGTGTGCGTCTCACAGCAATTAAAGTGTTCCATAGTAATCGAACTTACATAATATTCTCGGTTTATATGCCAACGGATTCAGTAGACAATTTAATAGAATTTACATCGTGCATGAGCGAGACAAGTGCTATTATTGAAAATGAAAATGTCGACTCTGTATTTGCGTTAGGTGACTTTAATTTGCATCCCGGTAAATTATTTTGTAACGAACTGATAGATTTTTGCACGGATCAGCAGTTGATTTGTGTTGATTTGGGAGGTCCTTCCAGCGGACAGTTATACTTACACTAGTGATGTGCATGGTTGTCGGCGCTGGTTGGATCATTGCGTTGTAACTGAGGCCGCAAGGCGCTCAGTCGTAGATGTCACTGTACTGTATGATACCTACTGGTCGGATCATGTTCCATTGCTGATCGAGTGCAATATTAACTTATTGAGATCAAAATATGTGGTAAGATATTACTGTAATAATAAAATAATTTGGGGTGTCAGAAATAATAACCAAATAGAAACTTATGAAATTTTGTGTCACTCTAAATTAAAAGATGTAAATTTTCCACAAGAGTTTATGAATTGTTGTAATAATATATGTAATAATGATAATCACAAATTAATTTTAGATAATATGTACAGTAATATTGTTACTATTCTTAGAGAATCAGCTCAGGCCCAATTGTAATAACAAAAGGAAAAAGAAATATGTTGTGGGGTGGAATAAACACGTTAGAGATGCCCACGGGGAGGCTCGACTTGCCTTTCAAATGTGGGTCTTATACGGTAAGCCATATTCGGGCTATCTTGTTTCACACATTTTATTATTATAATAAAATGTATGAAACAAGACTGAATTTCAAGTCAAAGTTAAAATGGTGTCAAAATCACGCAGAGCAATTAAGAATGGATAAGACCGCATCAAGTCATTCGCAAAAGAAATTTAAAGAATTCTGGAAACTTACGAATAAATTGAATCCCAAGTCTAGCCTTCCCGCTAATATTCAGGGTCACAACCAGCCTGGAGACATAGCCAATCTATTTAAAGAGCATTTTAAAGTAGAGTCACCGCGGGGTCCGTCATCGCGATTAATCGATGGTGGACGTTTTGCAGGTGGATCGTGTGTAAGGATCTCTGCCAAAGAAGTTTTGAAGTAATAAATTCTAAATGAATATTAATAATAAGAGAAATAAAAATGACTAGAGGCAAATCACCAGGGCATGATGGGCTTAGCATTGAACATCTGGTACATGCTGGTGCCCATCTGCCAAGAGTGTTGGCTATGTTTCTAAGTTTATGTATAGCTCAAGAACAGAACAGGAGATATATCAGATTTAAATAATTACAGGCCAATCTCACTAGCTACCATAGTGGCTAAGGAGCTGGACAGTCTGCTTGACAGGAAATTGAGAAAGCTCATTCATCTGCATGATGCTCAATTTGGGTTCAGACCTGGACTATCCACAGAGAGTGCAATTTTATGTCTTAAGCAGACTGTTAGGTACTACACAGATGGAAAAACGCCGGTGTATGCCTGTTTTTTAGATCTATCAAAAGCTTTTGAACTAGTCTCTTATGACATTTTATGGGGAAAGTTACAGGAAGAAACTGACTTGCCCTGTACATATATATAATACATATAATATAATACAGTACTACAATTGCCCTGAAAAAGGAAATTGTAGTACTGTACTATATTATATGTGTACTGTATTATACTGTAATTATTTAAATCTGATTATATCTAACTATTACTAGAATGATCATCATTCATCCTATAAAAAGTTCACGCTGCCGGGCTTTTTGCCGTTTTTTTAGCCTGGTTTGTTTCCCTTTGTCGCCTATTACGACACTCACGGTAGTATTTATTATTATTATAATATTTAGATTATTACATATGTATTACTTTACAAAAACCTCTAGTTTTGAATTAAAATTATAGTCATCAAATAATAAGGGATGACATGAAAGTAGCGTAATAATTTTAATACGCCATAGGATTTCCTTTTATGAATAAATTTTCTCTTTTTTAACTCAATACCTACGAAAAATAAGGAAGAGTGTTATTAGATCTCAATTAAAAATACATTCATAAAATGTGTAATGTTTAAGTATCAAAAAGGAAATTCAAATTACCTTAATTTACTCCGCCTATAACGAAATATAAATGTGCATGATAAGTAAGGCTGAGTATACGAAATGTTTTTAAGCGTGAATCTGTATTTCGCTAAAGAAAGCACGCATGTGGACGTTTTTAGGGTTCTGTACCCCAAGGTAACCAACGGGACCCCATTAATAAGCCTCCGATATTCGTTCGTCCGTCCGTCCGTCTGTCTGTCAGCGAGCTGTATATCATGATCCGTGATAGGTAGACGTTTGAAATTTTCACAGAATATCTATAAAAATAAATATAAAATTATAAAATATAAATAAAAATTGGAGAACAAAATAGGTTATCTTACAGAGAAATTAGAAATAGCAGAAAACGAAATTATATAATAAAAATAACGAAATTAATACAATAATTTATTAGAAAATTTTGCTCTAAAAATAAAATTTCGGAATATGAATCAAAAATTAGTAAACTAAACCAATTATGCAAAACCCATCACTTAAAATTTGGTTCCGAGAAGCTCCACATGCAAAAAAAAAAAAAGAAAACAAATAAAAGTAAATTGGAGTTCTCTTTAATTGAAACGAAATGCCCTATTAAACTACAAGAACTATGTTAATATCAGACAACGCCATCTAGTAAAGATAATAGCAATCTTTTTAGACACAGTTCACTACCAATACTAAGACATCATAATGAATTAGTAATATGCAATAATTCTCGTAGCGATACGTCAGAGACAATCAATAAAGAGGATACCAAAAATTTGCAGCAGAATCAAACAATACACAGGTGATGAACAATTGCTGGGCCTATCGGCAGTATTAATTAAAACAAGCACTCTTTAATTAAAACAAAGATTGGGAAAATGGAATGATAACTACAAACCCTCGGCATATATATCTAGTAAACAATGCAAGTAGTAGTGAAATTCTGAACTATTGTACTAATATGGTTATTAATTTATCCAATAACGATATTGTTATATTAGATGTAGGGGGTAGTGATAAGATAAGATAATGAAGCAAAATATTGGACGTTCGTCATTTTCTTCACACAACTGCGCAAATAACCGCGTATTCAACGCGTTGCTTCGGATTCGGTTTACTGCATCAATGACTAAATGAAGTGATTCATGCAATCTAACACTCAAATTTTTAGCAACTAAATGTGTCGATGGATGACGCAATGTATTGCTAACACCCCTGACACATTTTGTTTTAATTAGCTTATAAATCTACGATAACGTCCAACCATGGCAGGTGCTCCATATGTAGCTACTGATATTATATTTGATAAAGGAATTGCTTTTTCAATGAAGTAATCCTTCAAAACATGAAATATTGATTCACCTTTAGTGTCGGTTATCAAAGTTCTTGCGAAGAGCAGTTCTTCGTAGATTTCTTGATTCATAATAAAATGAACATATGCCAATAATAATGCTGCATTATCAGGTAAAGTT
This sequence comes from Parnassius apollo, assembly GCA_907164705.1. NCBI lineage: Eukaryota > Metazoa > Arthropoda > Insecta > Lepidoptera > Papilionidae > Parnassius > Parnassius apollo. Next base: position 7,163,411 of record CAJQZP010001218.1, on the reverse strand, counting down.
GACTCGTACAGTTGTATAGAGAAATGGGTCGTTTGCAAATAATTACATACGAAGCTTTCAATATCAGAACTCATTTCATCAATACGTCTTTCAAGAGTATTGTCGCTTGAGGGAATTCTTTTAATGATATCAGATGCAGGTTTGTGTAAAACAGTTTTTAAAACCTCTTCAACGGCTGGCAAAATTAACTTCTCTCCGATAGTATGCGGTTTTCCGGATTTTGCTATAAGTAACGAGATATTGTAAGACGCCCGCAAACCATCATTATTTCTTTGTGACGTTGAAGCGAACATTCTGTCCAGTGTAGGTCTCTTCTGAAGTTTATCTTTGAGTGCTTGAGGTATTTAAAATCTTTCTCTGTTTTATCAGGGTGGCATCTTCTCAGATGATCTTGCAGTTTAGATGGTTTCATATCGTCATTGCCCAAAACTTTGTTGCATAAAAGGCACATAGGCAATTGTTTGTCCAGCAATGATTGAATTAAGCCAAATTTCAAATAATCGACACTGTACTGTCTACATTTCTTTTTAGATTCGGACATGGCATCAGTCATCTGTGGGAAAAATTAAATTATTTAAATAAGACAGAAAATCCAGCAGCTGTATATTAAAAATATTTTTTGATTTATCCGAAAACATTCCATAATTCGAACATCTTCTTGCAACAATAGCTCGAATTACGGAGATTGCACTGTAATTATAATACCGATTGCTAAAACTTTTAAAAAGAAACTATTGAAGAGTACTCGTGTAATTTTGCATGATTGAATATTAAACTACTAATAACTAAAGTCATGATTGGCGTAATTTATCTATCTTTGCTAACTACGAGTACAAAACTAAAATTTAATAAAAAATAATGTACTTACTTTTCTCCAGCACTCACAAACAAAATAACACTGACTCACTATAATTTGTGTGAGATACTATCTGTTTATATTTTTTAAAATATTTTCTTAGCACTTTCCTTTTCAAGATTCAGGAAACGAATAAACGTTTTTGTCCCACATTCGTATTTATAGAGTGACGAATTGAACAAGTCACTGCAAGGTGGCGAAGCTCTGGAGGTTTTTAAAAGTTCAAAATGTATTGCGACCACAAAGCGAATACCAACATCCTACAACTTACACAATTTTATAAACATATATAATAATTTTTTTACTTCATAGGTACTTTTATAAATAATGTATAAGCTTTGATATTATAAGATAGTATGATGTAAGTAAATAGGTACTATCAGTGTATGTGTTGAGATCCACTATCGTGGACCCCATTTTCATTTCATGGACCCCCAGATTTTTTTTCGCTGACGTAGACCCCTTGCAGGTTGTCATAGACCCCTAGGGGTCGACATAGACCACTTTGGGAATCACTGGTCGAAATATTTAAAAATTGTACTTTTATAAATATAAAATATTGTAATGTAAATATAAAATTCTATTTAAATTATATTCGCAAAAAATCAACTTTTATATCGATGTAAATTAATATAATCTAGGGTATCTTACATTTAAAAATACAATGCGACACATAAAACCATTATAAAAAACGCTAATGATGCAATGAAATATCACAATATTAATTGCCAAAGAAAAAAGGCACTATTCCTTATTTCAAAGCAGTAAACGTAACAAATATTGACAAGACAAAACATGCATTGCAGTCGAGCTTAAGGGGGAAATATAACCTCAAATGGCTTAGCAAGATCCTCCGTTATGCCGAAAGTATTGCAGCATTAGTTTTAAAATTAATATATGGTAAAGTTGGGGATTAATGTTAAGGACTATGTTAGACGAAAACACGATTCCGTAAAATTTTCTCGATAGAAAAAAAAATCCAAAGTTACCTCCAAACTGAACAATAAACCGCTGTTATTCATAAAATACTTTAAATAAGATCATGAAACTTTGCATACTAACTGAACTAACTATAAAGCAGTGCTTATGTTATTTACTTTTTTTAAAATACCATTATTTTCACTGTAAAAAGAAATTACCTAAACTATCGGCGTCATGATGCTTGATTCCTGTCGCCGCGTTAGTATCTGGAGGTAGGCAAAGTGTATCATTTTTGTGATTGGAACATTTGCATCCCGATCACTGAAATGTTCTAAAACACTGATATGTTTCTTTTAGCTCATTTGGATCATTGACTCAAAATATATAAAATACAGAATGTCACGAATACATTAAGTTGCACCGCGGGCGTTTATTACTGACTGATTCAGATGTGGCAACAATGCTGAATGATATAAGTGCTTATATTATGTTAATATATAGTTATTGTTATTCATTGTGTACCGTAATAAGGTTGTATATAAAATCGATCCTCCTTTATATTTTATCCAGGCTTAGGACCAGGCGGCTAGTCCTTAATTTATGGCCAGCTGGCGTATGAAAAGGAAGAAAGTAAGTCACAATAATCACTACGCAGGGAAATCCTAAACAGAAATCAATATGTTTTCGTAAACAGGCTCAAACGAACATAAACAATTTAACAAGTGCCGGATCAACGTTACGTGATAACTTTTTAATGCAAACATTATATGCAAAAGACGACCGTATAGTACCTATTTGATACGTAAGCGCCTTAGTGGTCATTTTTACGTGCATGAATAAATATAGCGAAAATCCGTACGAGTTCAGTGATACACTTCTCATTTGTTATCTCTTTCTGACTTGTATAGATTGTAATTATTTCGCGCGCTCACTCGCCACTCTCTCGCTCGTGGGTCGTGGCTCAGTCGCCTTGCGAGCGAGACGCGTCGCGCTAAACGCGCACAGAGCAAAGTAATGTTCCAGATCCAGATCCAAATGATACATTTGAAACGTTGTTACTGAACCAATCTTTTGAATCACTTCAGTGATTCGAATCAGTGAGTCAGTTCCGTAAAGAGTTACACACGCCTATTAGTATCGCTTAGGCTTTTGAAGGGAGAAGTTGTGTCGCTTACGATCAGAACATTACACATTACGCAACAGGACGACGTAAAATTAAAGCGGGAAATAACCGTAATAAAAATAAAAAGTGACTGGGTTGGCGTTAAGAAACAGGCATAAATATGATAAACCTAATGAAATAAGTATCTAACGACCTATCTACTTACAGTATTAGTGATTAATGGTGGTTAATAAAGCGTAAAAATATTATAGCGCGCTATCTCCATAACACATAGCGCGTGCTATGTAAGTAGTCGCCACGGCGCTATTGCGCTATGGCGCTTTGGCGCTATTAAGTATTAATATCCAGAGGTAACTACTTCTAGCAGCAGCGCTGTTGGGAGAGGACGTGTGACGCAAATTTGATTTAGTACCACACTATTCATCGCGCGCGACCTAATTTAGTGTTAGGCCGTTGTTTAGTTAGTGCATACTGTATATTTATTAGTGATCGAAGGACACAGTCGTCTGCTATAAAAGAAGCCGAACTAATGTTTTAATATAATGTTTAAATGTAAATAAAATATAGATACAAAAGTGTATATCATAGTGTATGTAAATAGTTGATTTTTTTTAAATATAATCAATAAACTTTTAAATACACCTTTATTTGATTTATAATTTATTTTAAGGTTAAATAATATTTACATCAATTATAATAAAAAAAAATTTATTTCATTTAAAAAGTACATGCCTTAAAAATATTTTTAGGATTATAGAAAGTCGTAAGCCTGAATTGTTTGAAAAAGCGTTCATTGGTTTTTCTTTACCGCTTTATTTTATTTTAGTCTAAAATGCGACTTATTACGAAATAACGTTCTTATATAGAACGCCGTCTATCCAATGAACAACATGTAATGTAACATGCTACGAGATTATTTTGTTATAGTGAGTATTTAATAGCGCGCTAGAAATTTATAGTTTATAGACTGTAGCGTGCTATTGATTTATAGTCGTTTTGAACAACTGTATTAGTGATTACAAACATGTACATAGCATACGACGCGCGGGGAAGTGGGAGCAAAATTAGAATTTGAGCTGACTTACTATATCCCCTTAAAAGGTTCTAATTACATGGCTTCCAGTAAAAAAGGAACCAACCCTATCATTTTAAAATAAAGCTTCATAAAATACATCGACGCCTACTCTAAATAATGCTACATTTTATCGTTCCTAAGTCTGTCTAAAAAGAAAATAATCAAAATTACACTTTCTGAGCTTAAGTATCAAAAAAGTCCAGATGTAATAAAGGTATTAATAGTTATTTTGCAACCATCCGCTAAATTAAATAAAATGATGTGTCTTCCCTAGTTTGAAGAGCACCTCCCGCCCTAATTGCACGTGTTTTTCCCAATTTACGTGCACTAATCCCGTCACCACCAATCCTAGCAACACTATTCCCAACACCACTATACTAGAAAAGACACACCATCGACGATAATACGACACGTGTTTCGCCTCTACACGAGGCATCTTTAGGTGATGTTGACTCTATGGTGGCTGACCGCTAAGATCTTACCTTATTTCTTATGACTTTACGGTACTGGCAAGTCTGGATAGTCTATCTCCTTGCCGTCAGAAATTCTGTAAGCGGAACAATGACTTTAATAATCCTCTCTGACGAGAAACGCAGAACCAGGAAATAATCGAAATAAGCTATTCTAGTATTATTAGATACACTCATTTTATTGCAATCCTTAAACGTAGTTGTCCAAATTTTTGTTGAAGCTGTCGTTATGTTTTTTATAATTTATAGAGTATACTACAATATGTATGAAGGCAGACATTTGCCGATGAATTGTGGTCAGTGAAATTGCACCTTTTTGTTAAAAAGCGCTGGATATAAAACAGAGCACTTCAAAAGAAAATTAAAAAAGGCCAGTTAAAAGTGATACGTTCTGTAGCTTTAGACCGTGGTATGCGTTTCTGCCAGAATTCAAATTAACCTTTACATATTCATACATGTGTTAACGTGGAATGTGTGGATTATGATAGCGAAGGGGCTTTGATAGCGGTCTCATTTTATTTTTGAATAAATTTCTTGTTCGTTTTACATTTTTTCTCTAAAGCTTACTGATGAAAAATATTTTCAAATATGCTTACATATACAGCCTACACAATATGGTTTTGTAAGTGTATATGCTCCACACTAATTCCCCACAATTTTTAACCAAGGAGCAAAAGAAGAGGCAAGTTGACATTTTATTCTATTATTTTTGTTTCTTTAAAGTCGGCTCTTACTTTTAATTAAGAGTTTTATTTTTAACTATTTTGAGTGGACTTAGTAATGTCACAAGCTCGAGGTAACAACCAGAAAGTCTTCAGAATAGTTGTTAGTTACATTAAAAAGCCATTTAGTGGCGGTATTAGAATATCCACTACCCCATTTCATCTCGTAGGTGCTTAAAGAGGCGATGGAGGCACACAAATGAGTCTGTCTTCCTAATAACGTCTAAAATGAAAGAAAAACGGAAGTTGCCAACCCGCTTGCCAAGCGTGGCAACTATGGCAAATATCCCCCCTAGGAGGCAATCTATGGGGGAGGCTTATGTTCAGCAGTGGACTTAGTAGGCTGTAACGGTGACATTAAAACAGTTAAATTTTTAATCCAAATTTGTATGTGACTACCCGTGAAGTACCTATAACATCTATAGAAAAAAGAAGATAAAGTGTTATTAATTATTCTATTTTAAAGTCGAACATTTTGAATTCCAACCATAGCCCTTGATTTACATACTCGTTATCATTACTTTTGTATTAGTGCTTGTTGTTTACATGGTCATAAAAGTTTGCAGCTTAACATACGCAATTAATGTAACATGTTTTTAGTTTAAATGAGAACTTATTTTCACATAGTATTTGTAAAAGGATACATAGAGCAAGATTTTTTAAGGAATGCAGGACATGCGAAACGCACAAGTCTTTGTTAATTATTACAAGAGGCCTACTTACTATATTTATAATATAATATATGCCATCAAAAACATAACATGTAAAAAATCAAGTCTCGCAACTCAGTTCCTCTACCGTAAAAAGTTATAAGATCCATATAATACCAAGTCGGTTAATTTGTTCAGTCCCTACTTAATGGTCCTTCTGTTTTAAGTTATTACATAATTAGCTAACCTAACAACATCTTATAGTTACCATATGAACATTAAAAATCGTTTATGTTTTAAATAAAGAGATTGACTTGGTCATCGCATGAAAACATGATGAAAACACAATGTTGCGTTTATTACATATTATATTAAATTAGAATGTTTAATGCGATTGCCAAGTTTTCTTAAACTCTTGGTTCGAATTGAATGAAATTTGAAATATACTATGGTTATGACCATGCATGCTTGGTTACTGAAAATTCAAGCTTCTAGTTTTATCCACAACGAAGTTAAAGGGGGGGTTGAAAATGGCCTGAATTTATTCAAGAAAAAGACGGTACAGCCGTGCCCTTTTTTGCTCGACTTGGTCGACAGTGCCCCCCAACTGCCGTGCCTCCAGATAATTCTTCTATCCGTGTGTTGGACCGATTTTGATGAAATTTTGTGTGTGTTATTAAGTTGATTCAAGAATGGTTTAGGTTCACATTTGGACCCGGTAGGCGGTGCTGTTGTCGAGATCCAGAAATCACTCGTGCGAAGCCGTGGCGGGCCGCTAGTATACGAGTAACATTTAATTGATGTTGCGGGACTATCTTGTGGAATTTGGGACTTGGTCTTTTTGTAGTTTTTACGAATGTAATTATCAAACGTATTATCTATTTAACAAAAGCTCGTTTTTGATTTTTATGACCTCTTGCATCATCAACACCGATAACCTTATCTACCACGGATATCGTACAGATAACTAAGGAACGTAACAAGACAATCTCGTGGGTAGATAATAAGCAATGAAAATATGGCGATGGACTTCACATAAAAGGTTAAAAGTATTTTTAAAGGATGCATATAAATTTTAAGATATGGTTATAAAATAGTATTAAAATTTAAAGTCTTAATTACTCTGCTCGGATGTAAATGTATCCTAATGAATGTGGCGTATTTCATAAAAGCTTTCATGCATTTTTATTTGGTCATGCTTTGATACATTAATGCTTCAGTTAATAATTTAAAAACCTTTAAAGTAACGTCGTCAAAAAGCCTATTTAAAGCATTTTATTATTTTAGAAATGCTTTGAATAGGCTTGCTTAGTTTGTACTCGCGTGGCAGTAGCTGCGTTGTACCTTACTATACTATACTAACGATCCGCCCTGGCTTCGCACGGGGGCTTTCTGAATCTCAATAACAGTGCTACCTGCCGGGTGCAAATGTTAATCTAAGCCATCCAAAGTCAATGTCAAATACACAAAAACATTATCAACATTTGTGTCATTTTCAAGTTATTGCGAAATTAATGGACAGCGATTGATTTTTATATATAAAGAACATCCAAAACGGGATCTATTATCACTATAGGAAGGCCCCGAGACGGTCAAACGGTTTGATTCAAACACGTAGATTTTGGTTTGAGTCAAACCAATTTGAACGTTTACGCCATTGGTATGACAGGTTTGATCAAACGTTACGTGTTTAAGCTGTTAATGGATTTATATTATGGTTTTGTTTGAAGCGCCATTTTATCGTGTTCGCGACGTGTTTAATCAAACCTCATCAGTCGTGTGCTGGATTTCGAAGCGATACGTTCTGTGTGGTTTCCAAAGTGACAGACGAAGATCAAATAGACAGAAATACGATTTGTCGGCGGAAGTGACTATATCCAACGACCATATCAAACGATATCTTGATTTGTACCATTCTTTGCATCAAATTATTTTTCTTTTTTTCCTATATTTAAGCAAGACAAACACAAAAGGCGACAGAGGGAAACAGGCAGGAGATGGGTGGTAGCATCTTCCTGATAACAGAAAACTGCGGTTGTTAACCTGCTCGAGAAGCGTGGCAACTATGGCAATTTATTTGAGCAACGACAGAAATAAACAGCCCCCAGTCCCCGACGGCTCCGCTATTCCTGGCTACGGTACCGACTATGTAACGACGGGGCAGGGGGTGGTAAGAATCTCCGATAGAGTTTCTGTTGCCACGTAAGACGACTCGATCTGGCAACATACAACGCATGCACCCTGAGGACTGTCAAGAAAATCCTGGAGCTGGAAGAAGAGAGAGACAAATAGCGCTGGAATATTATAGGATCATCCAGTCCGAAGAGAGGGAGGACACGGTGATTTTCGAATCCGGCAACTTATTATATCACCGGGGGTGCGACTATCTGTCCCAAGGTGGTGTCGGATTTATCGTCCACAAGATTCTCGTTAACAACATTGTAAAGATAGGGAGTGTGTTGAGAGTTGCGTACCTTATAGTCAGAATCACTAAACGGTATTCGCTGAAGGTCATTCAGGCTTACGAACCAACACTCGCACATCCCGATGAGGAAGTGGAGGAAATGTATGAGAATATTTCTAGAGTCATGCAGTACTCCAAAACCCACTATACGGTGTTAATGGGAGACTTCAATGCAAAATTAGGCACAAGATATAACGGTGAGCTGAAGGCCTGAAGGTAGGGAAATTTGGGATAGGGCAACGGAAACCAAGAGGTCAGTAGCTGGCCAACTTCATGAAGTATGAGGGACTCTTTTTGATGAACTCTTTCTTCCAGAAGCGGCGCCACAGAAAGTGGACCTGGTCGAGTCCCCATGGTTTGCCCAAACTAGACGACAACTGTTCAGTGATGACTCAATGATCGCAAGGGTAAAAACTGGCAGCGATATGGTTAGAGGTATGCAGAACCTAAACGTTAAGTTGGAGAGGTCTCTTCTAATAAAGTCAATGCTCCTTCCTCCTCGTGCTCTAATCCAAAGTCCTGAAACCTTTCAGCTCGAGTCACAAAACCGTTTTTAGTGCCCAGAAAACTGCAATGCAGTAGACGATACGTACGCTCGTGGAAACTGTGCATGCGATAGGAGCTAAGTTTTGCAAGATCTCCAAATGCACGCGGCGAGAATCATGCAACTTTAATACTGCTCGTATTGAAGAAGCTATCGAGCGGAACCAGGGCTCCAAAGTGCCAGATATCTGTCTGCCAGAAAGAACCAACCGTCAAAGCTGAGGACTGAGTGTGGCAGTTTCAGGGACACCTGCGATTTTAAATGAGATTGAGGGGTTCTACGGGCAGCTGTACACATCATCGTTGGAGCCACACGCAAGTGTGAGTAACGATCCAAGAGCAAGACTTATCTGACACTATTCAGATGATACCCCGATCGTCACTATGAGCGAGATTAGAATGGCTCTCCAGCACCTTAAAATGGCAAGGCCCTGGAGCTTCTGAAAGCGAGTGGAACACCGTTACTTAAAGTACTTCAGAAGCTCCTCATTTACATCTTCCATGGTGAGACTACTCCGGAGGCGTGGAACAGAAGTGCGGTCTTCAGTCAGTTCAGTATTGTTCTTCAAGAAATGTGACAACGCTCTCTTGAAGAACTGCAGATCTGTTTTCCTTCTGAGCCGCGTCTACTTGCTGTTTTCGAGAGCCATTACGCATCGTCTCGAAAGCAGACTCGAGGACTTCCAGCCTCCCGAACAAGCCGGTGCCCGAAACGTCTGTAACACCATAGACCACATACATACCAACAAGCCGATTTCCGAAAAGGTTTCATTACCATAGACCACATACATACTCTGCGGCAGGTTGTACAGAAGACCGAAGAGTACAATCTGCTACTTTGCCTTGCGTATGTGGAGTATGAAAAAGCCTTTGATTCCGTCGAAATTCGGGCGGTGTTACAGTCTCTTCAGCGGTTCCAAGTTGTCTGTCAGTATATCGAAGTACTAAAGTGTTTGACCACTAGGACTACGATGTCTACCCGAGTACAGAATCAGAGTGTGAAACCTATCCAACTGCAGAGAGGTGTAAGAAAGGTTGACGTTATATCCCCGAACTCTTCACCACTGCCTTGGAAGGCGTTTTCAAAGTTAAAAAAATAAGCGAAGCCTTCCATAGGTGAAATTATTTAAAATACAAATAATTTATAAGTAGTGTATATTATAAGTTAATAGTTAAATTGATACTAAATCTAAAATACATCGCATACATACACCCAAAACACATTTTAAGGAACAATTAAAGGAATTATTTTACCTTTTACAATTCAGCTAAAATGTAAATGATATTCATTTAAAAATAATTTTCCCGCCATGAAACTTTATACGCACACTTCGAGGGCAGCTGAAGTACTACTATGTGGACCATTGCTTTTAAGTGTATGTGGGCGAGAATATGAATGGGTTAATTTGAATTCTGCTCGGAACGCACGTACTCGTCTACCGCCATTATTTATTTTTGCCTCTTTAGTTTTGTTTTGAATATATTGAAATGATTGGTTTTTTGTTTAATTGTTTACATTTATGTCATTATCATATCGATATAGCAAACGATTTAGTGTTGGATTTTAGCTCAGTTAGGATTTGCTATAGTCGCCACTGTTAGTAGACGATTAAGCTACCACGTTATTGTAATAATCGTCGCATAATTGCAGTAATAAAGATGATTATTTAATCTTGTGTGGCATTTTTTTTGCTTGGAACACTTTTTTACTTATACAAAGCCAGTGTTTGACCAAAATTCAATCTGGTGGTAAGTGGTGATACCGCTCTAGGTGGTTGTCGACTTCAAATAATAAATGCCTATTCACTTATACCAAGACAAGCAGGTTTTAATCGCAGGGAAAGATGGACATACATTCTCCAGGTAAACTATTCCACGAATGAATTTACAAAACTTAATGTATTGATGGTAAAAAATAAAAGCAGTTTGCAAGTGAAAACTTGTAAGCAGCTTTCAGTTTTCAAAACATAATAAGATAAAAAGTTGAAAACTAGTTCGGGATTACTTAACTAGTAAGCAAATATAATAAATATCTACATATACTAAGGGAAGTTACAAAATAATTACGTGAACAGAATAGAGGTTCATTAAAAAATTGAATGGAAGAAGCGAAGGTATGCTAAATGTTGTATCTATCATTCATATTTTATCTGTAAAACTAGCTTTCTTTTTGACTCGGAAGACATTGTTGTCTTTGATTGCTTGTTCTGCTCAAAGGTTGACGACAGTTTAGTTAACTGCTTCGTTGGTCTAGTGGTGGTATGTACGGCTGGGTGGGTTCGAACCCTGGGTGGTTAAGCTGTTGATCCAGCGCCTGATCTCTCTCTGTTCGTGTTGTATAACCGTTATATCGGATGGGATCGTGGGAACAGAGAGAAACATCCAGCATTTTCCAAACCTTAATAAGATAAAAAGTGGAAAACTAGTTCAGGGTAGTTAAGTAAGCAATTATAATAAATATCATCATATACTAAGGAAAGTTAAAAAATAACTATGTGAACAGAATAGAGGTTCATTATAAAAAAAAATTGAATGGAAGAAGCGAAATACTCTCATTCGCAGATGGCTAGTCTCCATTCGGACTAGCGGCCGTAATCCAAATTCGGTATCTGGGTATTACAGGAACTCACGAAAAAAGGACAAACAAACAATCATAGATTTTGTCAGAAATCACGGGCGCGTATTCTACAACAATTCACGAAAGTTTAATCATAATCAGACGAATGGTAAATGCATCCGCGACACACAAAGTAACAGTTGATTTGTATATTGGAAGAAAATATGGAATGATCATTATATTTTTAAAACCTTAATATTTTCATTCATCATGTTGTGAAAACAGTATGGGTTTTTCGTAGTAAATTATTGATATTCATATAAATACTTATTTTATATAAATATATCCTTCATAATCACTATTATTAAAGGGTTATATAACGGGTTCATTGTAAAGCATGGGTTTAGGTAACTTAAATTGGCTTAAAACACACTTCATTTGGTAGTTGAGTAGTATTTATTGTACAAAAATTTACGAAAGCATAATCGTAATCAGATGAATGGTAAACGCATACGCGACAAACAAAGTAACATTAATTTTTATATAGAAAGAAGATACGGAATGATCATTTTATTTAAACCCTTATTATTATGTTCATTTGTTATTGTTACGCGCTCAACGTCATACACTATCTAGTGTCAGGAACGAGAGCGAGAGGAGCTTTGCAGAAAATGACAACACAAATCTTTTCCGACAGCGCCATGCGAAGAACTAAGTTTCTAGAAAATCTACACTCGAACACTCGTCGCTTTGCGCGCATTTACTTGAATATTCCGGATGCTTCATTGCTAATTTGTATATATAGGCGCTGCAAGATGCTATCGAGGCAGTGTTGATTTGGCGAGACAAGCGAAGCTTCGGAGCGGAATAAAGTGAATTAGTGTGTTTAATTATTATTGTTTTAAGTTTTAATTTGTGTAGAGTAAATTAAAGTGTTAATTTAGGTAATTTTATCGGCAATTTTTATTGTCACGAACCTCAAGCTCGTAACATTATGCTGTTTATACATAGTAAATTATTCTATGTATGTATGTATAGCATACTTGGAAGTAAACTATTGTTATTAATATAAATACTAATTTTATATGAAATATACCATTAATAATCACTATTGTTACAGGGTTACATAACGGGTTCATTGCCAAGTATGGTTGTAGGTACCTTAAATTGGCGAAAACATATTTTGAGTAGCCGGTTGCGTTAAGAGGCTGCCATTCAAATGGATCTCTTAGTAAAATATTTACTAGTATGTATTTCCATGTTCGCAACTTGACTGTTAAAATAATCATTGTGAGAATAGGCATCTTCTTTTTCTTTTTAATTCGCTCGTATGTATAGTCACCATTTACGACAGCCACGGGAAGATACCTGTGGGATAATAGAGGATATGTGTAGTAGTAGATAAATAATTATATATCCTTAAAATGAAATCATTTTCAAAAACTAGCCAAATAGTAAACTGCCACTGACCAGCTACCGGCACTAGTTATTTCAAAATAAAAAAATAACGCAAGAAAATAGTTTTACTATGATTAATGTGAAAGCTTATACATAATTTATTCTCTAGTTGATGCAGCGAATACCGAGAGCAAAGCAAATAATAACTAGAAATGTAGAGCAATGAGGGATCCGAGAGTAGTTGAAGAGCTCTGTGTGGTCTCTTAAATGTTTAAGTGAATGTGAGCGTGAATATGAAGTGGTTAATTTGAATTCTGTCCGGAACATAAGCTCCGAGCTACCGGATGTGCCATTGCAGTTTACTTTTTCTCTTTATGTCTTGAAATTCAAAAATGAGTGGGCGTTTGATTTATGTATTAGACTGAAAACTCTCTCTTAATAAATCTTCTGTAGTTGTAAATGTATTCTTTCGAACATACGCTTTTGTAACTTTTAATTAAGTTTTGCTTTGAAAATTCTTTTAAAAATAAAATATTTTCTGAACCTGCGCAATACTAAAGATAATTTAACTAAATTAGAATTATCCGTTGTCATTACGTCTATGCAAACGTAGTGTGGGACGCCCTCTGACCAGATGGAGGCACGATCTTCGAAAGGTGGCTGGTATAAACAACGTCTTTTGTTATTATTTTTAAATTACTTTTTAAATTATTGTTTAACCTATTTGGCTTGTTTTATCACCGCCAAGCACGTAGCAAATCCACAATCAAACAGCGATTAACAATTTAATTCGAGCTTGTGAGGGTTTAACTCTGGTTGCTCGTGTTCTTTGAATTTGAAAGCGGGCGTGGCGTGCACTAGGTCTATAGATTTGTAAATAGTATTTAAAAGAGAAGATTTGTAAATAGTATTTAAATAATACATGTACAGTTCTATGAAGTCATTAAAATAGGGCAATATTCCTATGTAAAATGTTACGTATTTATTATTAGGAAACCTTATATGATATAATATATTTGTTGATATTGCTGAAATCCTTAAAGTGTGATTCGAGCTGGATTAAATTTTTTTGAGAACGCAAATAAATCCGCTTTCTCCTTAGGAGCATGCGCCAGTGAGCCATCTGGTTTTACCAGCGGAAGCAGTGTAGACCGACAGAAGTTTGTCTCGACCCCTTTGGCAAGAGACCAAAAAACTCTACTGCCAGTTAGTTTGACAGAGAGTCAACGAGAGAGTTCTGTAACGATGCGTTTAATGCGATCGAAACAGGCTTTGCTTAATGCCTTTTTGCAAGACTTGGCGGCTTGGTTAAAGACTCTCTTCTTAAGGCTAACATCCGGAGCTTTGCGGTCTCAAGCGTCGATGCAGGATAAGTAAGCCATATTCTTGTGCTTTTCAGCTCGAGCGCACTCGGCGTAGAACCATGGGTGAACTTTACCACCAATGGGCACGTCAGCAAAGGGGGTGAAATATACCATCGCTTGACGTATCACATCTATTATGGTATCTGCGCAGCTTGAAGGGTCTTCAGACGAGAAAAGGACCTGCCGCCAAGAATAAGATACAAAAAAACGCCGCATCTCATCCCAATCTGCTGACTTTTATCGCTACTCTCGCCGCACCCCGTGGAAATCGTAGTTGGGTGGGGAATATAACGACGCAGATTTTAATAGACAGTGATCAGAAGTTCCAAGAGGTAGTTGAAGAGGCACCCTAAACGTTGCACTTGTCTGGATCGATCGTAAGTAGAAGGTCGAAGCAGTTGGCTATGTGCCCATTCACATCAGGTACCCTAGTTGCTTGTTGAACTCGTTAAGAGAGTCCCAGCGGCAAGGCAAAATTCCACGCCTCTCTCTGAGCGTGGTCGGTCTTCTGGTAAGGGAACAGCCAGTCTTGATGACTGGCGTTAAAGTCCCCCTGAACCGATTTAGAACCTTCTTCTACTGGTCACCGCTGTGCGATTGGAAGACACATGAAAAAATAATTTCCATTCCTGTATCTATGAATACCCAAATCGTAGAGAAAGTGGGGTCTTTGAGGTGATCGAGACACTTACAGCAGATGTCGTTGTGGACGTAAAAACAAATTCCGGCGCGTTGATGGAAATTATGCTCCAGTATGTACCCAGGGTAGCCAAGGTACGCCGCATCTAGAGGACATCTGATCTGCGTCTCAGTCAAGAAGAGTAAGTGCGGCCTGTCAGTATCAAGGTGATAGTGGACTGCATTGAAATTACAGTGCAGGCGTCGGATGTTTGTTTGACGTAATGGCTTTGATAGAGAAGGAGTGCAACCGTTGTACAAATTTACTCTTCTTTTTTATTTTTTTCATTATTGGTGAAGTGAATGGGTTGAGAGAATGGCAGTTTAACGAGGCGTCACAAATATAACCTAGAAACGCAAACAGAGTCACAGCATCGACGGTACCTAGCATGGAGATCGCAGGGATGCCCGAAGCTCCCTGGAAATCACCACCAGGCCTCACCTCTGGTTGCATGGTGGAGTTATCCCAGGATTTTTCGTAAGATAGCGGGGCAGCTTTTCGTGAGTGGCTGGCTCATTAATTGGGCTCCCAACTATCTACGGTTGGCCAGCAGTGCTTCGGATCCCGATAATCTCTATTAATTAAATTATTAGCAGATATGTGTAAGGAGTCAGGAAAGTGAGCATCACGCTGTGATAATTCTGAAATTCAGAAAATTTGTTTCATTTTATTTCACCCTGTTTATATTCCTATTATTTATTTTACCGTTTAACAAATTGTAGTTAGTAGGTAGTAACGAATTGTAGTTAGACAAGTTCGTGACGCTGATTTTCGGTGGAGTCAGGAGTGGAATTTTAATAAATAATGGAGTTAAAATAAATTCTAATATTAACACGAATGCAACACATTGAATGAAACAAATTTTCTCGAATTTTATCGCGCTTAATTATTTTATAAGTTTTTATTTGTATATATATACCTAACGTTCCAAGTATTTTGCAACACACATGCCCACCCCGTGACTATGGGTATTTTTTTATAGAAAAAAAAGTGACAAACGAGCACATAGTCCACCCGATGATAAGTGAATAATTTAGCCCATAGATATTATATTCGATTAAATTCGAAAGCATTATTACAAGTAAAAAGGTTCTCCGATTGTCGTCACTTATTATGCTGCCATTTCACGTTAGTATTCTGTGCAAGTGAGGTTCCATATGGGGTACGTACGTACTTTTTATTTATTTATATAAATATCCATGTGGTGTACGTACGTACTTTTTATTTATTTATATAAATATGGGTGTACTTTTTATTTATTTATATAAATATCTATGGGGGTACGTACGTACTTTTTATTTATTATATAAAAGCGTACGTACATTTTTTTTTTTTTGGGGTACTACGTACTTTTTATTTATTTATATAAATATACATAAAACACACATGGGCTTTGAGAAGGTTGAAACAGTCTGCATTCTCCTTGCAATCTATTTCATGACCAGAGGGAGATTGGGCGCAGGATCAACAGCTTTTAGTGACCATTATACAACAACAATAAAACTGTTCTCAAATTTTAATTAGTTTGTATTATTTGCACATATTTTAAAAATTGATAGAATCCTTATAATTTAATTTTAATTATACAATCACAAATTAATTAATTAGTAGAGCCAGCAGCGCGTGTATCTCATGCATGAAATCTGAATAACTAGACTGGAGCCTAGTGTACATCATTAAGGTTTTATTCAGAGTGAGCTCATTAAAATATGAGAAGTTTGTGAATACAGACATTTCATGAGTTAATGAAAGTTAAAGCCTTTTTTTCTCAAAGGTTAATTAATTTAATTTTAAAATTTTTGTGTTAATTATATAAAGATAATGTTTCAACATAGAGGCAATGAAATTATGTTCAAAAACCGAGAAGGTTCTATTCGACACGTATGTTTTTTTTTGAGGATTTGTTCACTGATTTTTCGAACACAGTTTAAGTGATTTTAATGATTCTTCTTTTATTAAATAAAACTAAAAAAAATTGACCTATAACGGTGGAAAAAGATTTGAAATTTTTTATGTTACTGTTTACACAACAATTTATTTAATTTAGACTTGATTTGACTTCCTTAGTGGAAATGTTTTAAAAAGTATTATCAAACTTCAAAAAATCAAAGAATTTAAAAAAAAGTAACTTTGCCCATATTATACTTACATTCATCCTCGTTAAAGAATTAAGACATGCGTAATGCGTTTAAACCCTGAGGGTGACATAACTCGTCAAAAGAATTTAAAATTGTTCGAGGTTAGTCGACCTCTCTGTGGAATAGTTTACCACTGGCGATTTTTTCGAACCGATACGATTCAGGGACCTTCAAAAAAAAGCTTACTCCTTTCTAAAGTTGCGGTTGATCATGGGCGGCGGTAGTCACTTAACGTCAGGTGAGCCGCATGCTCGTTTGCCCCATCTTCTATAAAAAAAAAACAAACAAAAAACGTGTAAAGAACTAAAAGAATGTTATCGAAAATAATAATTTTAAGGATGATGATAGAAGAATTTAAGCTCCTTCTTAAGAATGTGAAATAGTTTTATCTTTTTAGTTATTTTAAGTGGGGTTTTACTTTTTGTTAAAAGTAATTGACTGGACTTAGGAATATTGGAATTGCGGTTTCATCTAAATACTTACATCCGAAACTGCATAGAGAACGAATTTCACTCGTTAGGGTGACAATTATGTGGAATCATCCCTGCAGTATTACCTATATAAAAAGAATTATCAAAATCACATTAAACGAAGATATTTCTCATATAAGAAGAAAAGGAAAACAAACACATAAATAAATTGGTGATGCATTTCCTATACGACTTACTATAAAAAGTACCCGAATGACCTTTTTTTTTAAATTAAATTTAGATACAAATTACATACTGATCAATAATATTTTTTGTTCTTATTGACATAATAGAAAAAACTGAACTGGTTATTTGAATTAAAAATCATGAGTGCAATTAGTTTAATTAAAATTTTCGTATTTTTTAAAAAAGGGCTCAAAATAATAGACTTTCTTACAAAAGAAGGGAACTTGAAAAAAAAAAGGAAAAAAATCGGACCGAAGCAGGACGCGAACCAAGGCATTACGATTTCACGACGAAACGATTTCATGATCGTAATAGCTCAAGTGGATATCGAGCAGTTGCAGTTGATGCTGGTGGATAGTGGTGATTTCCAGGGGGTTTCGGGCATCGGTTATTTGAATAAAAAATCATGAGTGCCATTAGTTTAATTAAAATTTTCGTATTTAAAAAAAAAGGGCTCGAAATAATAGATTTTCTTACAAAAGAAGGGAACTTGAAAAAAAAGGAAAAAAAATCGGACTAAAGCAGGACGCGAACCAAGGCATGACGATTTCGCGACTAGATCGATTTATTGCCCCCGAAACTCCCTGGACACAAAATTTTATGAAAATCGTTGGTATATATAGTACCCGGATGATCGAGCTTTTTTTTAAATTACATTTAGATACAAATTACATACTGATGAATAATATTTTATATATATATATTCCTTGGTTTTGATCTTTATGACTCTTTTCTAAATTTAGAACTAGAGTGATAGTAAAGTTACAGCCTATAACGATTCACTGCTGTGCACAGGTCTACTCTCATTTCCCAGAAGGATTTTAGGGCATGGTTTACTATTTTTTTAATAAGCTTTTGTTTTTTAATAAGTTGCGTTTAAGAATATCCACTACCTCATATCACCGATGATGTCGTAAGAGGCGTCAATTAAAAATCAGGAGATATGCAGCAACGTCTTCCTAATGACGACTAAAAGTAAAAAAAAAACTGCGGGTGCCAACTCGTGACAACTATATAAATATGAGGCAATGTATGGGGGAGGCCTATGTTCAGCAGTTGACTTGAATATGCTTTAACAGCTTAGGGCACAGAAATGTACGTCGTACTGCATGTTGGCAAGCTTCACGTGTCTTTGTTATAAAAACTTATGTAAATATATTTTTTTAATTTTATCCCTAGGACATATTTCTAATCAGTATTAATCATTATTCTATAAGAGAAAATTTCTTAAAGTTAAAATCAGTACCATAGCAAATAATCCAGTGTTCATTTGAGCAAATACTTTTAAAAGAGAATATATAATACATTTAAGTAAATCACTCTAACTTTTCTCAAAACTTTTAAGAGTTGGTATATGGCTAATTAACTATGCGCGAGTGGCGTACAATGGACAACTTTGTGCTTTTGCGGAAAATACTTTCAAGTTAAAATTTATGCGCATCGCATATGAGTGAAAAGTAAAAAAGAAATAAAATAATTTGAGAATGTGAAAAATTTCTAAACTTTTTCGTTGCCATTTACCGTGAAATTTCATTGAGTCATTATGTTCGTCAAAAATATATTTTGGTCATTAAAAGCTGACTAAGAGATAAACACCTCATAGTTTTAATAAGCGACAAAACTTAAAATTCATGAATTCGAATATGACATTCGACTACTGTAGTGAACGATTCCTAGCATAAGCATTTTCAGCTTGGAGTGACTAAAGGCTGTATTTTTAGTTTTTATAATATTGTTAATTATCGTTAAAAACCATTATATAGAAGAATTATGATAAACGAATGATGAAAGATGATAAATGAGAAATATTCCTTTAACTAGCCAATTTACCTGACAAATATGATGTTAAGAGAAAGTTCTGCAAACTTGAAAGGAGCCGATTTCTTAACTATAACTAAAGCGAGTGATGATCAAGATAACTAAAGCGAGTGATGATCAAGATAACTAAAGACTAAACGCGGTAAAATCCGTAAAATTTGTTTTATTTATTATTAAAAAGAGTTATTCCCATATTAGGAAACGCTAACTCGCTGTTTCTATTTCTTTTCTATTACTTGTACATCATTATTAGAAACTAATTAATTATACAGTATAAAAACATTTATAAAGTTTTATGAAAAAAATTCCCGCTGAGGTTCTTGCTGGGTTTTCCCAGCTTCCCAGGGCAGAGGTTTTGACTAGAATAGTGGTAATAGCATATACATAATATGTTGCCTAGTACCCTAGCATTATAATTGTATCTTGTGCAGATAGCAAGTATCCATTGAGCCATGCCATGCCTGAAGTGCCCAATATAACATATACATAATTAAAAGTAATGGAGTGGTCACCCACAATATTGACTCGTCTGTACCAAATTGATTTAAAAGAAGAAAACCGAGAAATGGGTGACTCATAAATTAACTGATGTAAGTACATAGAGGAGCACGCGTTAAAGCTTGCCTTACTCTGGTAAGTAGGTACTGAATTTAAGGGGTTTTGAAGAGAACTGTGACTTGATAAAAGGCGGATCTCTACAATATTAGCAAGCGAAAAACACAAAAGCTGATCCCAGTTCAAATACTGTAACAGTGCCCGAAAACGAAGCTCACCTAATAGTAAGGTACAGTTACCGGTGGTCACTTCATAGTATGTATTATTCAATATATCTTTTTGAGATCTGGTGTAACAATAAATGTAGATATCTATTGTGAAGAATTTTGTATATAATACTTTTTGTACCATGTAACTTGAAACTTGAAGTTTACATTACTTAAATAAATAAATGCAAACATGTAATTAATTTTCTGATCATGATTTTATAATAAGAGACATACTAATTATCTCTTATTTCATTAAGTTGTAATAATAGTAGTTTAGTATATATATATATATATATATATATATATATATATATAGATATATATATATATATATATATATATATATATATATAGATATTTCACCTCAATATCCTGGTAGAATACAAAGGTCTCTTCAGTAACTAATAAGATCATTATATTATGCTGGTTGTAGGTACTACATTCTGGCAATATATAAAATTGATGTGAATTTAATCGAATTAAATTTTAAAAATGATATCAAATCTCTCAGTGAAACATCCGTGACTTGTTATCGACTAACATTCGGCATTGCTTCATGATAACGCAAGTTTTTACACTATTATATACATTTCAACATTACAAGACCGAAACCACACGCCATACTGCTTACTTGCCAAACCTAGCTCCAACCGTTTACTATATATCTAAGATTTGGGTAATTTTCTTCATAGAAAAACATTTTATTCTTAGGAATCTGTAAAATGCCTTTATAGTCTTTATAGAGTCCAGATCCCCAGAGTTCAATTGCAAAGGCATACATGATCTAGCGATCTAGATAGCAGAAATGTATACATAGTGAGGGTCAATATTTCGATTAAATTAATATATTATGTATTCTTCGAAACAACGTGTTTGATTTTTTAAATATGAAAAGGCACTTTCAGTACTAATATTATCTCTGCGAACAAATCATTTTAAACAATATTATAAGATTCATGTAGTTATTTAGATCCATGGCATTACCAGTGCCGAGGTTGCTTACAGGAATCTATAAGCGACGTTCATTTGCAGACTGTATTGCAAAACAAAAGACGTGTCGAACAAAGACTACGTACATATTTACTACGTAAATTTCTTTTTCAAGAAGGTAATTTTACACTTCTCTCTTCCATTAAAGTTCCTAAGAGGTCTTTGATGCTTTTAAAATTGAACGCTCGTGTTTTGTGCACTGGTTAAAATTTACATCACATATTTTATTTCATTTTATATAAAAAGGAATAAATATGGAAAATAAACTAATTGCTAATACTGTTTAAAAATAACTATTTTTTACTAATACCAATAATACGGGTTGAGGCAGCATAGCGAACGCTCCCTGCTCTAAAACCCTCTTAGGAATGAGAGACGGAACTGTGTCCAACAGCTCAACATAAACTAGGTAGGTTGTTACTTTATTTTGCAACCAACAAAACACAACACAGCAGCAAATTACGAGTGTTAATTAAATCATTCCAATCAGGTAATATATTCCCTAGTCAGTTGATAACATAAAATGTTTTTAAACTAAATGGCATGATTTTCACAACACAGTGGTTTGTAACTGTAAACAGAGGTTGGAACCATCCTATTAAGTAATAATAATACTTGTGCCAGGTGGTCCCGCTCTTCCTTACTTTACTAAACATCTTTAAATGTGTTTGTGAAGACAATTTGGAAAACAACTTATAAAAATAATTAATGTTAACATTAGTTTAGAGTGAAAAACAAGGCAAAACAACAATCAATATTTTCAATTTACATATTACCTAAAATAGATTAATTCTGAATTTTAATTAAAATAAGCATGAGAGCGTGTTTGCACGCACGCGCGCGCATGTGTGTGTGTGTGTGTGTGTGTGTGTGTGTGTGTGTGTTTTTGTGTAAAAATATATGTGTATTGTGTGAGTGTGAATGTGTAAGTTCGTATAAATTGTCACAGTTCTCGTTCACCAAAACCTATTTCAACATATAAACATAATAAATATAAAATTAAATCAATTAGCACATTGCAATAAGCATTCTGTGTCGTTATATGTTTTAGTATATAAATACTTTGTAACTATTTGTTTACATTTGTATGTGTTCAAGTGATATAAATCCAAATCTTTGTTCAGCCTATTGTAGAGATGAGCAGATTGCGATAAGAACTGACGCTGAGCAAATTTGGTTTTTACGTATCTAGTTACTGCTACCCTATCTTTTCTTCTTCTCGTCATTATTTCTGAGTCTGATCTGAGTGAGACATCTTTTCTCGTCATTATATATGTATAATAGCAACGTAATGTGCAGGTGGGTAGGGTGACAGAAGAACCTAAGAGAAGTAGAAATAGTTACAGTAGTCTGGGTAATCTCGAACTGTTTGTTAAGATATGACTGTGTTGTATTACTTGAAGATGAATGTGTGAAAGTGTGTCTGAGTGATTGCTTTTTTACATTTGTGTGGTGAACAATTAAAAACAACAAATAAATATACGAAAACACGATAGAGCTTACTCTAATATAAACGAAGAGATTGCATGTATATTGTAGAACGGCTTTTAGTCAGGTGTCTATTTTCAGCTGCTAGATTTGCGATTCATTTTTAATTAGTATTATTTTGGAGTTATCGTCTTTCCTCAAATAAACCTTCCCGTAAGATGTCCAACAAAATTTATACGAATGTGTCTTGATAAGGTCGCGTGCAAGAAAATAAATGATATAGATATAGATTTCATAATGTATCTATGAAAATGTCTTATTTTGTTTACAATGGAAAAATTAAGGGAAAAGGAGGACAAGGAAAAAAGGAGGTACGAGTCTTATGAATTTTGTGTTAATTAAAGGAAATAAAGAAATAATATATAAATGTTATAATACAGTGTAATCTCTTTATAACGTTATTCGTTATAACGAAAAACGGTCTGTAACGTATAAATTAGTTACTTTCCATACATAGAAGGACCTGTCACTTAATTCCTTTAACAGGTCGCGTCTACCTACAACTACTGTTATATGAAGACAATTATTGATTATTGTTTATAATAACATAATAACTTATCATCTTTTCATTTAGAAGCCAGGGAAAAATGCTATTAAGTCGATAAAAGTTTGAGGTTATAACAGCTGTCAGATAAAATCTATACACTTATTTTTCTTTTCACAACATAGTACAAAACCATTAAAATCGTATCTAATCTTAAATAAAATAAATAAAAAAATTATAAAATAATTAAAAAAAAAGACTGATTATTTGAAACATTCATAAACCACATGACGAATGAGCAAGTTTTTCGTAGTCAGAAACGTAACGTGTAAAACACGTTTTTAATATATTTTTGGCATGGCTTCTGGGCCTATGAGCCATTGTAAAACACGTTCCGTCTCCAAAAGTAAATTGAGAGTGATAAACAAAGTAACATTACTTTTTTCCCGGCTTTATTTGAAAATTAAATTATGCTACACGAAATAGGGAAAAAACGCAATTTTATAAGATATTTTACATCACTAGAGACGCGTTAGAAAATTTTCAGGTCAAAACTGGACATAATTCTTTGGTTGGTTTACCATTAAACCCATACATTAATTCACTGTTTATAACGTAACGGCCATTCTATATTATGAAGAAATACTTTTATATTTAGACATCAACAACATATTTAACTGTAATTTTTTATAACCAGCTTACAAAACTAATCTTTTGAGGTGCCGAAATTTCTAAGAAAAACACCTGAGGTTACAAACAGCCGTCTCGCCTCTGTTATTGTTAATTGCCTTTATTAAGGCATGATTCTTAGATTAAATTCTCTCTATGAAATTTTAGTCTCAGTAACTGGTTGGGTTGTTGAAAAGTTTGTTTGATACGTGAGATAGAAAATGGAGAAAAGAAAAGTATAAAAGAAAAATGTTGGAAGACATTTAGGCCTCAGTCCATCTACTGTTGCTACCTTTTGGATAAACAAAGAAGCGATTTTACAGGTGGAACTGCAGGGAGTGTCCTCAAAAAAAATTGAGGAAGCCAAAATTCGACGACTTAGATTAAGCAGCACTAGAATAATGTACCAATCTCAGGTCCAATTTTAAAAGCCAAGGCTGAGAAGTTTGCCGAACAACTAGGCATTCCTGACTTTAAAGCATCAGAAGGTTGCAGAAAAATTCTTATTGTTTCATGAAGATGATTCCACCACATCCCAAAACATGCACAAAATACTTAAAAAAATACAAAACAAATATTGACATAGCAAATCACGTCAGGCAGTTACAGAATATATGTGTTTAGAATATATTCATATATATATATATATATATATATATATATATATATATATATATATATATATATATATATATATATATATAAGATTAAAAATTATTTTAATTTTTTAAATTTGGTTTCTTTTTTTCTCTTCCCTCCGTATAACGAAAACACTTTATAACGAAAAAAATGCTCGGTCCCTTGAAATTCGTTATAAAGAGTTTACAATATATTTGAATGCAAACTAAACTCAAGAAATAGATTCAAATAGTCACTGTGCTCGTTTAGGAAAAAGCAAATTTGGCATAATGAAAAATATTTACACAAGGTTTTTACAAACGTAATACGGACAAAGGCGCCGGTAACAAAGCTCCAGCGGATAAAGTTTGTTACGACGACGCGTAATCACGTAAATGTGAACATGATGCAACTGTCGTCTACTGTAACATTGAATCGTTGATTCCGTAACATGTTAGCGCATTTGTGCACTGCATCCAATCTGAATCATTAGTACGGACCAAAATATTCACGGACCGAAGTAACTACAGTATTATTTTCATTAATGCTTGCGCACTTCTTCTTAATCAAATCGGGGCAGTGCCATAATGTGGGTGGTGGTGGCGTATCCTGAACTCTGTGACAAAGAATGAAGGTGATTGAGAACAGATAATAAAAAACAGCTCCAGAATGGTAAACACTTTCGAATCTAAAGTATTATTTACATCCACTGCCTATATACATCCACAGTTATTTTCGATTAAGAATCAAAGTGCAGGGGCGTTGTCACATCTGAGGAATAAGATAGCATACCTCGTTTCCAGTAATAAGGGTCTCCAGTTCTCTACACTCACCATACGAAACACAGCAGTATTGCGCTGCTGTTTTACGCTGGTATTCTGTGAGAGTGTGGTCCCGCCCGGTCGAGCCGATCCATTCGTGCTACAATCATAATATAGCTGCAGCGTGTCTAGTAAAAACGTTCTGTCCAGGTAAAAACGTTCTTAAGCGCTGCGAATTTTTATGCAAGCTCTCGGGATTTTTTTAAAATGCATCAAAAGATATGCTAAAAATGTCAATATGTGCGTCCATTATTATGTACAAGACTATTGAAGTGGCAGCTTTTAAGGTACTACAAATATTTAAAATCACATCTTCAAAAGCATGCTTCAACCAAAGGCATTTTTTTTACGAAATCTTTTCATATTTTTTCGTCTTTTTCATCCAATTTGGTGCAAAATTGAAAGAAGGTGTATATGAAGCTCTTTATGTTACAAAACTATATGAAAATGTAACGCCATCGGATCTATGGAAGCCCAGGAAAGATTTTCTCTTATGGACGTCAAAATCTACTCCGTTTCGCAAAATAAAACCTTCTCATAGAAGAACCGACAAGAAACTCAAGTAACTTTTTTATCCAGATACATATAACATCGTCTATAACAGTCCATGAGGTCGCTCTGGTCGCAACTTATAAGTTTAAACAAGAATAATTAAAAAATATTTCTCGTTAAATGATTAATTATTTATTTTATTAAATTGTGTAACTATTTCAACTAACTTAACAAGAAATATACTGTGCATATAACCATCATACGCCTCCATTTCCGTAATTGCGAGATAACAGCGTATTGTTGACTGATGGTTTTGTTGATGTTAGTTGAAACTTCGACATTGTCAACTACGGTGCCCTTACTGGACAGTCCTGGTCAAAGTCACATTTGCATTAATTGACGGCCGACAAACCCGTACAAGCCATCTCCCTATTTATACTTATTTATGGAAGTAATGGTGATAAGCGCTCACATAATGTTACTTAATGTTCATAGATAGTTACATGGAATGAAAATGGAATGGAATGTTTCACTATCAGGAAAAAGGGTCTCCAGTTCTCGTCACTCGCCATACGCTTCAGCACTATGCTGCTACTTTAGGCTGGTATTCTGTACGAGCTGTATCTTTTCCCGGTTGAACATTCCACCCATTCGTGCCACAGCATTAATACATTGCATAACTTTGAAAACCAAGTCATCTTATTTATTTGTGATAGGAAATCTCACAACTTTTAATCAACATTATATGATACATATGTAAGTCAGGAGTAAGCCTATTAAAAGTTTCACAAATGAGTTATTGGTTTAGGTAAATACATACAATATTTATAAGTATTAGTACCCGGATGACCGAGCTTTGCTCGTTTTTTTTTTAAATTAAATTTAGATACAAATTACATACTGATGAATAACATTTTTTGATCTTATTGACATAATAGAAAAAAAAACTGAACTGGTTATTTGAATAAAAATCATGAGTTTTTAAAAATTTGTATAATTAAAATTTTCGTATTTTTAAAAAGGGCTCGAAATAATAGATTTTCTCACAAAAGAAGGTAACTTGAAAAAAAAAGGAAAAAAGGACGCGAACCAATGCATTACGATTTCGCGACCGCTCTATATCCACTTGAGCTATTACGAACATTTGCAGCAGTTTTTCATTGCCTGTAAACACGGACAAAAAACATTTTCTAAAAATAAATCCTAGCTAGATCGATTTATTGCCCCCAAAAACTCCCTGGGCACAAATTTTTATATATATATATATATATATATATATATATATATATATATATATATATATATATATATATACAAGAATTGCTCGTTTAAAGGTATAGGATAAGTTGCGTTTTGACGTTAATTAGATGTAAGAATACAAGTGTATATTGTTATTGATCTTAGATGTTCTCGCTTTACAAGTAGTAGTACCACTAGTACAAAAAATCAGCCTTATCATAGTTCTTAGAAAATACTTTAAATGAATGACGTGCTCTTATAGAGAATGAGTATCGCCTATAATTTGATCTACATAAAGGTACTCGTAACATACGAGTTGCTCGTTTAGTACATTGTTCTTGTGTTTTGTACGTAAGTAGGAAACCAGGCAGGTAGATAATATTACTATTCATCTATCACAGTCTATGAGAGTCTTCTGCTGAACATAGGTTGCCTCATAGCGGGGACTTGGCTTTTTTATAGCATAGGGTGACCAACATGCACACAGTCCAGCTGATGGTAAGTGGTTGCTGCGGCCCATAGACATCTACATCTATCCTCAATTGCAAATCAAAATGCAGATGCGTTGTCACCCGTAAGGACTAAGATGGAGTGCTTTGTTTCCAGTAAAAAGGGTCTCCAGTTCTTTACACTCGCCATACGAAACACAGCAGTATTAAGCTACTATTTCACGCTGGTATTCTGTGAGAGCGTGATCCTTCCCCGGTCGAGCCGACCCATTCGTGCTACAACTATATAAATATTAGTATACATCTTTTTACATAATTGTATAAAACTGTAAAAGTTGCCATCCTTGGCAGGCGGTTTGGCAACTGTAGTTTTTCGTACTTTTGCGTTGTTATCAGGATGATGCTGTCATCCGTCTCCTGCTTCAGTTCCTCTATCACTTTTTGCGACATCCACGGGACAACATGACGTAGTGGATATTCTTACACCGCGACTTCAACTTTAAAAAAAAAAAAAAAATCTTTTTTTTATAAGGTGAAATGAGTGAAATCAGAATATACGAATAAAAATGTTAGTTAATTGAAAATATATTCAATGTACTTCTTACATTAATTTTTCTAATCACATCATGATATAATTTCGTTTGAAGTATATTTCAGAAGGAAGAATGTTAAATAAAATATAAAAAGGTAAATTTTCTGAATCATTGGACAAGCAGAAAGTTGATTGAAATCTAAATTGGCTTCCATCGCTCTGTGTTATCCTTAATCTACTAAAAGTTAATCAGCACGATTAGTTGTAAGAATGAATGTAATTTTGTTGAATAAATATTACAATATTAAATTTTTTTTTTAATTTTTGAATAATAAATAATTTTAATTACTACCTAACAGGACTATTGAACTGATGTAATAAACACGTACATGTAGGTAATAATATAAAGTGTTTATATGTAACGCAATATGGTAAAGGAGATTCTAATAAAAATTAAGTCTTTGTGCACAAGTTTTACAAGTTTAGAACAACAAAGAAAGAAATAAGCAGCGCTGGGTACATGTTAAGTGACGCAAAATTCAAGTCCAAACCATACTTAACTTATTGTAAGAACACACACTCAAGTCAAATCATTTGCAAGAAAAACCTACCTTAAACTAGCACATATTTGTGTACATATGTAGTATATCTAGTAGTATATATAATGTAGTATATATAGTACCGTACAAGTCTTTTGAGGATTTATGTAAACCAACATGGTGCATATAAATTTCCGCACAAGGTATAAAGCGTATACAGGCTTAAATAGTACTTAATAATGTTGCAGTTTTGGCTGCTTGTTGTGTTGTTGACAATATAACTTATCTTTAACTTCATCATATTTTACATTTATTGAATTTTACTTCAATAATATTTTGGAACTACCATAAAACAAAACCATCGTTTCGCAACGCGGCCGATGAGAGTGTCGCGGTCGTTTCATGAATGTTTTAATTGAACTCTAACATAAACAGATAGCAGCCATTTTACATTGTAGTTAAAACTCTACTGCACTCCGAAATTTCGGTAGCGCGTTTCGAGAGCCCATTCTCTTTTTCAGTGTTGTTAAATTTTAAATGGACCGCCGTCGACACCATTTGAATATATGAGTATATAGTACATAACGTGGATAATTATTTAGTTTTGAGGCAATGATTTTTAACAATATCACAAAATCACAAGTAAATGATAAATTTTTATGGCTTTCGATAGATGGTATGACAAATAAGTTTACGTCAGACGTAAAATACCCGCACTAGCGATAGGCAGCAGCGTCTAAGGTGTGAGACGTTCAGCGCTGCAATCGTCAATCCCCTTGCCATTAAACGTGACGATTAAGACATATCCTCCTCACAACGGGAGAGGCCCATGTTTGGAAGTATACTTTTACGGTCCGGAACAGAAGAAGACACAAGCAGCCCTTAATTGCTATCTTAATAATTGTTGACCAGTAACGAAGAAACATATTTCTAGATCTAAATCACTGCGTGAATACGATAATACGAAAAAGATACTCTGTGGTAACCCAAGTGACAAGTTGTAAAATAATAGCTCCCAACAATTTAGCAAAATTAAATATTGTAATTTGATAATATCCACCTCAATTTTTAGTTACAGTTGTTAAATAATACTTAATTGTGTTGGTAAAATAAGTAAAAGGCTTAACAAGTAAAAAAAATAATAAAAAAAAGTATTTTAATTAAATAGTGTTTTGTGTTTCAACTAAAAGTGACAGCTGTAACGAACATCGTTTGAACTTTCTGTAAGTTATTATAATTTTCTTGTTACCCCTTTAATATTTTAAGATTTACCTTTTAAATTAGTGCAGTTTCGGATTTCAATTTGAATTATTTACCTGATGATTTAATTTGAGATCTGTAAGTAGACCCATAGATCTAGATATTAGCTTACTCTGTTTCTTCGGTTTTCTTTCTTTGTTTTCTTTTGCTATTTACACATAATAGTAAAATGAATACACGCAACGCCAAAACGCGCCAAATGGAGAACCAACTTCAAATGGCGCTTCTAGAACTTAAGGCGTCAAAAGAGCAGTGTGAGCTGTTGCTTAAAGAAAGGGATGACAACGAAAAGGAAATAATAAATATAATTGCCAAAAATAGTCAACTAAAAAGTGATATGGTTAAGTTGCATAAAGACTACACAAATGTTTTAAAAGAAAGGGATCAGCTTCAGGAAACAGTCGATGAGTTTGACCGATGCAGCAAAGAATATGAGGAATCCCTCAGATTAATTGCCGCATTGCAGTTGCAGTTAAGTGAGGCTAATGAGCAGATTTTGCAATTAAAACAATACTTAGAAATAGATTAATGAATAAAAAGAATAAGGAATTAATAATTGATATTTAAAGGTTTTTTAATTTTATTTATAAATCATAATATAATTAAATTGAATCTTATTTTAAATTTCAATTTTATATATAAATATCATTTATCTCAATTTTACTATCACGCTTGTTACCCAGACGGGTAGGCAAAGACTACAGACTACTATTTTGCGCGATCCTGACACACCTCTCTCTTCTTTTATATCAATATACCTACGCATATATGTTCGTTGTTTAAGGGTATCTTTAATTTGATGATAAGTTTCCGTCTAAGGTGTCCTTAGCCTAATCGAAATTTGAGAAGTATATAATAATATAATAATAATAATAATACTTTATTTCAGACATAATTAGTCCATACTAAGTGTAAGTTTATTAGTAACAATTTTACTTAATAACTAAATAAAATAAGTATATCGTCATAGTTTTTTTTGCAAATATTACATCGTAGTTTAATTATATTATCTGAAAG
Organism: Parnassius apollo; assembly: GCA_907164705.1. NCBI lineage: Eukaryota > Metazoa > Arthropoda > Insecta > Lepidoptera > Papilionidae > Parnassius > Parnassius apollo. The sequence goes on along the minus strand of CAJQZP010001218.1, from coordinate 7,132,615 downwards.
CTAAGCCCAACTCAAAGGCAATATATTATATTCCATTATTAAGTAAAATTTATTTAGGTATTTTAATGTCATATATTATTTTATTTGAAAAAATTTAACATGTTTGATACTAACCGCATCATTTTACAAAACTTATTTCCTTTTAATATAATTTATATATAAAATATGAATAAGTAACTATGTAGCCAATAAAACAGTTCAGTAGATAACGGCGGTAACCATCCGGAAAAGCTCCGCCGGAAGGACGACATCCTCGCGTTATCAACACTACGTTGAAATGTAATTTACCGTATAAACTATGCAAATGTAACTTACGAGTACAAAGTATTATCCTTCGAAATGCATATTTTCAAATGTCAATTCGTGTTTGTAATCTGAACCTGTAAATGGAATTGATGTGTCTGTTTTCAATGTTTTTAAATTTTTAATCATTTTTAAAATTTTGTCTTTCTGATCGGTCTAATCTTTGAAATGGCTAAATTACTTGTAATGAAATTTCATGACCAGATTCCGGAAGTATTCTAGTTCTAGTCTAAATTTTATTCATAAAACCGGGAATTTGAAGAATTTGTAATGTAAACATAGTACTAACCTTTTTTAAACATTGTGGTTGCCTTAAGCAAAATGAAGAGTTGCTGTCACGTTCAATTTGTGTGCTGCATTCACTATTCGTCCTATGTCCTTATCCTCATCCACTTGCTAAAGCAACTCCCTTTAGAATCATTTTTCACATACCGTTTCAATATCTTCTCTTTTAAGAACCATTACTTTCGTCTTACACTCATTTACCCCTCTTTTAAAGATACGTTTACTAATTTTTTAATAAAAAAAATAAAGTTTAAATTTGCAGCTTGCCCACGGACGATGCAATTATGACTTGGTCGTCGGTGTACATGTGACATTTCATGGCTAACTTTTTAACCCGCATTCTCTTAAACATAAAGCGATTTTGATATTTATATTCTCTTAAACACTTACAAAATATAAATTTATTTGAGATGTCTGTCTGTAATTTCAAAATAACTGCAAACTCAGACAAGTCAAGATATGAATCTTTTGTAAAATTTTTGTCTATCTGTCTCCACGGTTAATTTTCGGAATGGCTGATCGGCTGTGATGGAGTTATACGAACACATAGAGAACAATGTCAGGAGGGATCTTAGTCAGATTTTAATTTGTTTTTGTAAAATGGAAAAACTGATAAAATAAACTTTAATTTTTTAAATTACGCCACACTAATAGATTCCACCAAGGTGAAGCCTATTCGCTATTATCATGTATAAACTTTATGTTTCGTTTTCTAAAAAAAATCTGTCAAACGACTAAAATATTTGATTATTAAACATGACACAACCATTCCTTACGAAAATTTCAGAAGGCGTTTTAACCACAATACAAATTGACTTTTACATTCTCAAGTTCTCGCACAAATAAAACATTCATAAAACGACCGCGACGCTAACGCCAACGATAAACAATGTTACCTACTTTCGTTTTACTTTTACGGTCATTACGTAATTTTTCTGTATAAGGCAATAATAATAAATAATAAGGCGTATTCTCTATAAAAACATAAATCTGGAAATATTCGTCAAAAATTGATAATTCAATATCTATTGCTGTCGAGTTAGCTGTTTTTTTTATAGAATAAGGGTGACAAACGAGCACACAGTCCACCTGATGGTAAGTGGATGCTATGGCCCATAGACATCTACATTTTTCTTCAATTAAGAAGCAAAATGAAGATGCGTTGTTACCCCTGAGGACTAACATGGAATGCCTCGTTTCCAGTAAAAAGGGTCTCCGGTTCTCTACTCTCACCATGCGAAACACGACAGCATTAAGCTGCTATTTTATGCTGGTATTCTGTGAGAACGTGGTCCTCCTCCGGTCGAGACGACCCATTCGTGCTGCAACCACAATATAGCTGCAGCTTGGCTCTACCACTTAAAGCACGTAAAGATTTAAATACAAAGTGGCGAAGAATTTCCTGTTAACACTAATAAATTGGAAATATAATGCATTCTTTGTAAACATAGACATATTTTGTTTAACATGAAGTTACCACGATTCCGATGTTAGCAATACACGGCTGTACGAACCTGACAGTCACCTTTGATTGCAGTGCAGCTGTGTTCAGAGGTCACGCCTTCTTTATTTATTTAGTTTATAGAAGAGAGGGCAAGCGAGCATGCGGCTTATCTAAAGTGTTGACTGCCGCCTATGAACAACTGCAACACCCGGGGAAGGTTATCTTTTTAGCGGGAAACACGCAAACTTGTTAGCTGAAATGTGTTTAAGTTTTTCAAATTTTTCTTACTTTTTTATTTAAGAGTATCAGATGAGCTAATAGTTCACTGATTGTGGGAGGCTATTGGAGTCCATCAACAATGTAACCAACAAAATTCAAACAATGGGTACTAAAGTTACGTTTCACAGCCTGTATTTATACTTGCTCCCTCAGTCGTAAATCCAGAATACAGCTGTGGCAGTAACACTGCACGGCGGCGGAAATAGACAAGAAGGTCAGGGCGTCAATTTTAGAGCGCGGCATTTTGGGAAAAATAAGTTAGCTATCCGCCCTAACATAATCATAATCATGGCGATAAAAATATGAAAAGATCCGAACAATATCTCCTACTATATACTTTTAATTAAAATCGAACACTTTGCATAAAAGTCCTGCATTGAAAATCCTGAAAATAGAGAAAATTACAGAGAGATCATTACCAAATAAAACACTTCTTATTCTTCCTGCTTGTATCATATAATGGATAGTTGACTTCTGAAGTGGTTTCAGAGCTCGGAATTCGCCTAACTACACCTAAACGTACCACAACCACACGGATACGCCGCGTACGTGTGAGTTCCCGCATAATTCCGGTATAGTTTTAGTTTTCGTATACATTGCTTGCGTATCTAAGTAATTAAGTCATTATGCTCACGAAACCTAGACCATGACCATGTAATGGCGGTGTAAGAATATCCACTGTCCCATATCATCCCGTGGGTTCGTAAAAGCTGAACTAAGAGGGAAACAAATCAGGAAATGGGAAGCAGCGTCTTTCTAGTAACGACTAAAATAAAAAACTGCTTTTGCCAACTCGCTTGCCAGTCGTGGAAAACTATGCCAAATATCTCCCTATGGAGCAATCTACGAAGGAAGTCTATGTCCAGCAGTGGACTTTAATAGGATGTGACGGTAACGATAGCGGCTCATGAACTATTATTGTGTAAGTGTGCGTAACATAAAAGCTTTTATGCTTTACCTGATAGATTTTTTGAATGATTTAACTTTAAATTTTCGACCAAGGAAGAACAGTCCAAATGAATACCTACAAATAATAATTTACCCACCGTTGTACTACGTTAAAATAATTTATTAAATGGAATACAGTCAGGAGAAAAGAAGTAATAATATATTATAATGAAGCAAATTTTCCAAACCGCTGGGCCGACAAAAGACGATAGAATCTCAATTGGTTTCCGTACCATTGACTTACCTTTACATTCATACCAGTCAAATTATCTCATCTTACATAAGAAATAATTTGAAAGGTTTCAGCGAACAGAATTGAAGGAAAATGATTCTGTACATAAAATCAATCAATGTAGCTAATGTCTTATGTTAAATTCAACAAGTTATAATACAATAAATAACAAGCTATAAATAATAATTATGAAGATCTTTCAGATCTATAATTTTTTTATTGCCTATATTTTTGTTCGTATGCGATTATTTTTTAGAAAACTTACAGTTTGTAACATCCCACTGCTGGGCAGAGGCCTCCTCAAATTTCTGAGAGGGTTATTTAGCAGTGACTGTACTGCAAAAGTTCAGTGACATAAGCCCTTCCATAAAAGAAAAAAATGCCGTAATTGTCATGTCAATTGGCAGGAAAATTATCGAATACCAGTCGGGCCGTTTAACGTGGGGTACGTGTACGTTTTGGATTGTCGTCCCAATGGAATATGAGAGTGAGGGAATAGAGTCCTATGCAGATGGATAGTCTCCGTTGACACCGAACGCTATGATCGGATTTCGGTTTAAAGAACGTTATTATGTACGAGATAGTTATATCGCTATCTGTCGAAAGCTATGATATCTTTCTGATGTTTTTCATAGTCATCTCATAGTCTATTATGACACCCTCCGTGGAATTATTCTTTATATTATTATTAATTATTATTTACGAATTTATTTGTTGTTTTAAGCACCTTTCATTTATTGCTTCTTAACATGTATGCTTTTGAAAAAAAAATATTTTCCTTTAGCCGTTTAGGTACCTGTCTGAGAACTTGTATTTCAATGTTTTTTGTAAATATATTGCTGTTCAGATATTTATGTACGATAGCGAAAGTTGTGTGTGGTAATGTGTAAAAATAATGTACGTGACAGAGGTTACCTTCTTAAGGAGGATATATGGCGTAGTTTTAAGTGACACAGTGGATAAGGGTACAGTATGGATGCATAGAAAATATACACTTAATGGCAATTGGCAAATTAATTTTTAATGATTTGAGTGAAAAAGAAGTAGAAAGAAAAACAAAAGTTTTAAACATCGAACTCGGCACTTGTACCGAACTGTGATGTACTGCGGTGCTCCTCTTCTTACTCTTTTGGTCGACACGTGGTCTGTGGAGAACCAAAGAGTGGCTCTGTGCCGGGCTGGTGGTTTGGAATGGTTGTTTTTCTTTTTACGCCGGTGGAAAAAGTTGTTATACAGTAAACCTAAAAAAATTATGTGTCTATCTTAACGCTGAACCGATTTTAATCAAATTTGCACACCGTGTGCAGTTTGGTCCAACTTGAGAGATAGGATAGTTTTTTTTGCCGATGTGACCCACATTTTTTTTGCGAATTTAAGGATTTTTAATAGGACGTGACAGGGTCGTGGAAAAGGGCAGAACTATGTCTGCCTGGCAGGCTTGTTTTAAGTATTTCTTTACCATATTTAAGTTGTAACAGCTATGAGCTCTTTAGGTATTATTTTATATATTTATATTTATACTAGAACGTAACAAAAGCAGTAAAATTTGAATGATAGTCTCAGGTGAGGCCATTACGTCCACAGTGGAACCGCATCGTGGTAATGCGTATTGCGATTTGTGGTTTGACTTTAGTTCAGTACAAGCGAATAGTAGAATAAAAGTGCACATTACGGATAACTTTGCGTAGCCATGTTATGTAATGTTATATTCATTATTTTATTCTCATTATGTAACAATACATGAAAGAGGAAATATTTTTTGAAGTGACAACTTTTGAACTGAAAACTTCTTTAGGATGGGGAAAAAGCACCGAACTCGCGTGACCGTCTCCGAAACTATTGTCAAAATTAACGTGGTATAGTAATATTTACAATGGCTTAATTGAATAAAGTAAGCAATCAATCTTAGAATTAACTTTTGTTTTTCACGTAATTATTATCAATCGGAAATGACCATTTTCGGAAACCTTTAAATGTTACTTTAAAAAACAGTGTGTACTAGACGAGAATCGTGGTAACACTTTGGCTGGCTCTAGCTGTAGATTTTACAGTATACTATTCGCATTTATCTTATTTTAATGTTAGATTGCATGTCAAAGGCTATGTTAAAAGAATTGTTTTCAACTTTAAGCTGTAATGATTCAGGTGTAATGTCATTTGTGGAAATAATTTTCCATCTAAGCCGTTAGTTATTGGGAACAATACTCTCGAAGTTGACGGGTATATTTACCTCGGACAAATTGTTCGACAAATTGAAACTCGAACAACTCTCAACCAATGAATCCGAATTTGCTAAGTAGAGTTCGGAAAATTGTGACACATTTCCCCATCCATTATTTTTCCAGTCATAAAACAAAAGTAGGTAAGTAATACTTTTAACTGCATGAAGAAGTGCTATGTTGCTTACCGAGCTACGGAGAGGACTATACTCGCAGTTTTTCTGTATTATTGTATACGTGACGAATATATTAACTTTAAAACCAATACTACGCAGTGCGGTGTAGCTGTAGGGAATTATAGCTGTAGCAGCTTCTTAACTACTTACCACGGGGCAACTTCTTACGTTATATACACTGCAAGTCTGGTCGTGCATGGAGTGCTGCTGTCACATGTGGGTTAGTGCTGAAAAATCCAAATAGCAGCGTTAAACTCAGTGAAGAGACGTGCTAAGGGGGTAATTAGTAACCTTGATTTGGTTGAAACCAATCTTGTCAGCCTCGGGACAGGCGTAGAGTAGCCAGTAACTCAGAGAGTGCGTAGGAGTTCCATGCGTCCCAAGAGTGAACAGGCTTTTTTACGCTAAGATGATTAACCATCAAGGGCTTTATCACCACTTATGACCAGGTGGGATTATGGTCAAGTAGTGGCTTATAATAGCTTTATATAAAACATCGCTCGACTAGGGGAACTCCGTGTTACGTAAGATAATCTATTACCCCCTATCATCCCGTGGGTATCGTTAGAGGCAACAGAGAGAACTGGAATAGTTAATGAGCAGCAGCATCTTCCTGAAAAGAAATTAATCATGTTATTCCTGAAAATAAATAATGAAAACTGTGGTTGTGAAAACTATGGCAAATATCCCTCCTATGAAGCAATTATTGGGAGGGGCCTATGTTTGGCTGTGGAATTTTGATTGACTCTAATGAATACTGGTAATGACCTTACTTGGTCAGAATACCTACGTAAAATAGTAGTCCTTTTTACTTTTAATGTAAGTCTTCAGGAGCTTAATTCTTATTCAGCCATCTGCGTTTTGATTCTTATTCAAGAATAGATGAGGCTGACGATGTATCAAAACATCCACGTAAAAGTGATTGTGTGTTACTTTGTAACTCATTGTTATTTCTACACAAAAAAACCATAAGATGCCTATGCCAAAGAAGTTAAAAAAAGAACAAACATACTTTGGAGGATCTTGTCAAAACATGACTATTCCACTTTCAACAGAACTGATTTTTTTACTATTTTTGGTTTGATAACATTGAAATTAATATTCAGCGAAAATAGAATTGAACCGAAACCTGATAATTACACCAGAAAAAAATGAATAAAAGGCATGATTTCGTCAAAAGTAGATTATTCTACTTCAAAATATAAATTACCCATTTCAACTATTCATTTTTGCAACAGAATATAATTAGTTCAGTAGGTAATTAACTATTTTAGTCAAAATTGCAACAAAGCATATTTTATCCCTAATTTTTTTCAGTCAGATCTTTTGTTCTTTACTTTTTTATTATGGCGAGCTGAAACATGATTTTGAGGGAATTCATTTTATCAGGTAGTTTTGTGATGACTGTGGGGGCCAGAACAAAATCACATATTGTACATGTACTTTTGTTCTAGCTCCAACAGCAATCACCAGAAAACATTAAAAAATACAACTGTTTTTCCCTGTAAGAGGACACAGCTTCATGCCTGCTGACAGGGTTTTTGGACGTATGGAAAAAGAACTTAGACGTCATCCAATTATTACAACTCCAGAAGAATATAAGAATATTATTCCATTTGGAACAGTTAAAAAGTTAGAATCGGATTGGAAGTTATACAATATTAAGGAATTAGAAAAGCGTTTGAATTTAAAGAAGAAAAATGATGTGAGAAACTTCCTTGTTGAACAATTCGGCTAGGAGTGGGCTAAAAACCAGGAGCTGTCTTGGTACGTCAGTATAGTGAATGATACCAATGATGTTGAATGTGATGATGAAAATAGTCATGAACGTTGTGATTGCCTTCACCATGAAACGGATGTGAGAGATTAAAAGTAAAATAAACATACTATGATATTGAATAAAACTAAATTTACGGATTTTATCGCGTTTATTTCACTACTTTTACTTATTTTTAATTACCGACGTTTCGGGTGCTTTACAGCACCCTTGGTCACGGGGGGGGGGTGGACTGAGATGTTTGACGTCCCAATGTCATAGTTAGTCCGGCTGCCTTCAGTTTTTGAATATTAGTTTTGTAAAAAATATACTATATTTTTTACTTTCATTTGTGTATTTAAAGGTTATTTTAATTCGAAATAAGATTTCTGATATTTTTTTATAGAATAGGGTGACAAACGAGCACACAGTCCACCTGATGGTAAGTGGTTGCTGCGGCACATAGATATCTACATGTATCCTCGATTACAAAACAAAATGCAGATGCGTTGTCACCCGTGAGGACTAAGATGGAATGCCTCGTTTCCAGTAAAAAGGGTCTCCGGTGCGTGTAGAGAACTCACCATACGCAGTATAGCAGCATTAAGCTACTATTTCACGCTGGTGTTCTATGAGAGCGTGGTCCTTCCCCGGTCGAGCCGACCCATTCGTGCTACAACTATACTACTAATATAGCTGCAGCATGGCTCTACCACGTATATCTAATTAGTTTCAGCAAAACAAGATTACCTAATCCACAACGGTTTGAATCAAAACATGATTATTCTTATATAGCACATAACAAAACACGATTATTCAAATCAGCCACGTCGAAACTAGATTACTCCATTTCAAAATTTGGATTATTCAAAATATAATATTGCAAAATTTTTAAATCCCATACAAAGCAATAATTCATCTTGTCATCTATAATATTGCAACAAAATTTCGGGTTAAATACATAATTGCATACCAAAAAAACTGTTTTCTCAAATTGTGTAAAAACACAAAAAGTGGAATAGTCAAGTTTTAAAAAGAACCTCCTCAAATGGTAGTCGACGTTATTTCATATAGAATCTGATGTCTGAAATTACTATCTATACTCGTAAGTGGCTATTGATAGGAGGTGTGCTTGCACAATAGACTAATGTGCAGCGTTATTATGCACTTCAAGAAGCGGAAGCGCTTACAAAAGCGTTTCTCGACAAAGTTGCTCGTCACTACGAGACAATTATTTAAATATAAGGTACTTAGTGGTATTGTCATATATCGCAACGAGCTAAAATGCCTGTTTTACGTTCCAACGATTAAAAAAGGACAGTACATCGCATTAGCATTTCTTAAGACGTAATTGTAATGTAACATTTCTTAAGGACAGTACATCGCATTAGCATTTCTTATTACATAATACGATTTTATTATATCGTGGTTACCATTTATTCCATATTTAGCTGCTTTTTTTATTCGGTCCAAATGATTTGCTTCGTAGTTTGGTATATGAGTACGTACATGAGAGAAGTGTAATAATAAAATTGTCATAACTGGGTGTGTAATATTTGTAAGTGGACATAGCCGACAATAACATGTTGATCATGAATTTTCCTGACTAAACATGTTACATTAGACAACCCTTAACCATGTTCAGAATTATAATGTTACAGAAGACGCTGACTCCAATGCTTAATTGCTATTCCTACACAAAGCAAGGTGTCATATTTTCACTAAACACTCTTGTTTTGACTATCTTTTATAAGCCATTGCGTTTAGAATTATATTGAATATATCGTAGGAATGTAATCACCTAATTAAGAGTTGACGGCTCCGCGGTGTAGTGGCTTAGCAAAGAGTGGCTGCGCTGGGGCCCGCGAGTTCGAATCCCGCACGGAACAAGTATTTTGTATGGCCTACAAATAATTGTTCCGGGTCTGGATGTTTGTCTTTGTGCAATTTATGTTTGTAAACTGCATCCACGATACAGAAGAATATCCTAGTAGATATGATACGTTTAAAAAAAAAGAAAATAATGTATTTCACTGAATTAGTAACTAGTATAAAATGTCATTGAGACATTTTTAGCTTCTAAAAACCTACAGAACCGCTTGCGAAACTCAATTCGGTAGAGCCATGCTGCTGTTGTAATATTGTTTTATTATAAATGGGACAGCCTGTAAACTAAACAATCGTAAAATATCAACATAATGCCGCTGTAATTAGTGGAGACGAACTGTCCACTATTAACAGACTCCGAGTGGTTTTCTTTAAGGTGGAGAAATGAAACTACTGTTTATGTTTATGAATGTACCGTCGAATGGGATTCGGAATGGAATATCTTTTGCATCAACCTTGCCTATATTTATATGGCTGGCTCACTATTGATTTGCCAATGGTAACAATTAATATTTTGCCTAGCCAATTATATTGCTTATTTTATGACCAATGAAAACTATTTAAAATATACAATTATCTACGTTTCGTTTCCCGGCGTGAGACTCGTTTGTTGTTCACGAAGCTACGTCGCTGGACCGGGCTATATAAGACATGCAGATCACGTCGGGGTCACCACTGTGGCCGTAGAAGGAAAAGGGGAGATCTCCCACCGGGCAAGGTGTTATGCCCGGGGAGCGGCCAACGCTCCGTGTGATAGTTCGGAGATGTTCTATATATGCTGTTTATGATTCGGAATGTTGATAGCGTGATTTAGGCTTCGGTGTGTTTTCGCTTGCGGCGCGACGACAGCGCCGCTACATCACCCCCTGCTCAGACCGGAGGTCGATAGTGCAGTCGAGTTGTCGACGAATGTGCAATTGCCAGGGAGATTGCCTTGTAGTCTGCGGTGGGTCGAGAAGAAGGCAAGTAATCTGCGAGAGTGCCGTGAAGCAGAGGCGAGCAGTGAGGCTCAGAGCCGTGCCGAACACTGTATGGCGCAGAGAGTAGCTTGAAGGAACAGGAAGCATTATTATTCCAGTGCTGCGATGAACCTTGTGAAGTTAGATGACTTGCGGGATATGAAGACTGCAGACGATATCTGCTCGGTAGCGAATGGGTGGGGGGGTTATTCTACGACGATGATGAAGCCTGAAGTTTCCGAAGGTTGTTGGTTGCGTGTTCAAATCACGTCGGGGTCACCACTGTGGCCGTAGAAGGAAAAGGGGAGATCTCCCACCGGGCAAGGTGTTATGCCCGGGGGAGCGGCCAACGCTCCGTGTGATAGTTCGGAGATGTTCTATATATGCTGTTTATGATTCGGAATGTTGATAGCGTGATTTAGGCTTCGGTGTGTTTTCGCTTGCGGCGCGACGACAGCGCCGCTACAGCCGCTATATATTAGTGGTTGTGTCAAAATCGGAAACTTTTTCTATTAGAAATATGTTTTAGTCAAGGATAATACCCTTACTTTTATAAAATATGTTGTGTCTAAATATGATTTTAATTTTAATTTTTTAAAATTGTTATACCATGTTGAAACTTACTATTAGATGTAAAGTCCTCCCACGCGATTATATATATGTAATTCTTTTAAGAAATTTGAAAATAGATAAAGAAAAAGGTCAGTTTTTAATGTGGATTATTATACTTGGTGGAGCCACGTGTTTAAGGCTGCCGAAAGTCTAGTTCCCCGGTCAAACCTCAAACCTATTACGCGAGATATTAACTAAAGTGGACTGTATATGCGATTGCTTCTACGCTTACGTAAAAGCGACTACTATAGCATGCGGTACAATGCACTCGCTCTTCCCTAAACTAAACTATTACTTGTCGAATCGATGAAAGGAATCCTGCTTGATTAGGAAAAAAAACACAGATTGGAGCGGGTTAAACTATTAGCAAGCAGGTATAATTAAGGAATATTGACTCACCGGGGTTTCTTCTTCCTGTCGATCACTATGGCGGCGACTTCCGGAACCTCCTCTGGACAGACACTCTGGGCCCCAGTGGTGCGTCAGGAGAGAAGCGTTGGTTCAACGACGACTGCGGCGGGAGAAGAGGCTCGCGCATCGGTCGCGCGTGTCTTATATATCCTCGGCTCGGGTGATTACGCGATGTTCTAGAATCGTCTTCTTTCCCCTCCCACCCCACCACCCCGATGTGTCGATAGGAGGGTACGAATGATATTGTTTGGAAAGGAATAATGATTCTACAAGTTCCTACCGTCAAATAAAAAACGCGAATGGTTTTCCGCGCAACCATCTCCCCCGCCCTTGAAGGATTTCCTTCAAAAAAAATAACTAAACAACTAGAGCTAAGATCGACTAACAAATAACTAACTAACGCTAAGATTACCTAAATTAAACTACAATTTCAATCTAGAAAGCTAATTTAAATTATGGAAGAGGCAAGGGGCACAAACGGATAACAGGACGTAGGTAAGACCCAACCGTGGTCTTAACGCGAGCTATCCTAATTACTCCGTCGGAACCGGGAAAGACCTCCTCGACGATTCCTAACGGCCAGTGGAGAGGCGGCGTATTCTCCTTAGTGAGCACAACTACGGTTCCTACAGCTAAAGGCTCTGTCGCTGTGTTCCATTTTTGCCGAGACTGCAAAGTATGCAAGTATTCCATCCTCCATCGTTTCCAAAACGATTGCACTAACCGATCTAATAATTTGTGGCGTGTGGAAATGCTAAGTCTGTTCTCATCCATATCCGCGGCGGGCAGATACCTTAGAGGCGTTAAAGTCAAAAAATGTGCTGGAGTTAGAGCCAGCGGTTCCGAGGGGTCACTAGATAACGTCCGACAAAGTGGGCGGCTATTCATTACGCATTCAATTTGAGCGAGCACCGTACTTAGCTCTTCGAAGGACAAAATTTGATCTCCTATTACTCGGTATAAGTGGCTCTTTAGACTTTTAATATTAGTCTCCCAATTGCCCCCAAAATGACTCGCGGCTGGGACGTTCAGAGACCACTCAATGCGGTTCTCGGCTAGAATGTGAGCGAACTCCGAATTATAATACTTGCTAGCTAAGAGCTCGTGTAGTTCCGATAGAATACGTTTTGCACCGACGTAGTTCGTACCGTTATCCGAATATAATTTACTTACAGGGCCTCTGCGCGATAGAAATCTTTTAAATGCACCCATAAAGCCTGCTGTGCTTAGATCACCGACGAGTTCTAAAGTAAGCCTTTGTGGATCTTATACCACGCCCGCGAGTGAGCGTGACCTTAAACGGACCAGCAAAATCAGACCCGGTGTGCGTGAAGGGCTTTACCGATTGTATCACTCTACAAGATCTAAGTTCCGCCATTTCCGGAAATGACGGCTTGGGGCGTGCCCGAAAGCAAGCTATACATCTGTGCACCCGATTGCGTATTAAACTACGTGCAGAAAGAATCCAATAATTCTGACGCAAGATCGACATCAATAAATCGGGGCCAGCGTGCGAGTTCAATTTATGATGATAATCGACTAATAAGTTCATGATATGGTCTTTACGCGGTAAAACTATAGGGTGCCGTTGGTCGAAACTCAATTGCGAGTTGGACAAGCGTCCACCTACCCTTACAATCCCATCCTGTAAAAATGGCTTAAGGCGTTGAAAGGCGCGACTACAAGCTCTATTCGATTGTAATCTTGTAATTTCTTCAGAGAAGTGCGCACGTTGAAGTTCACGTAATACTAGCGACTCGGCATAGTTGTAATCGGATGCTAAGACATACGGACGTCGCGGTAAAAGCTTCGCGAATCGACAAACGTAAATTACGCTACGCAATAATTTCGACCAAGAGGACAAGCGGTTCGCCAGAGCAATGATTGGAGAAACCTCGCTCGAAACGTTCGCCACTAGAGCGTGTCTCTTCTCTTCCGGCGGTTGTGACACTGACGAAGGTTCGAAATCGGTTATTGGCCATTGTGAGGGATCCAAGTAAACCCAAGAAGGTCCATGGAACCAAAGCGGGTGGTCCATTATTTGCATCGGGGTGAGTCCCCGGGATAGACAATCGGCAGGGTTTTCCTTACCGGACACGTGATAAAAGTTCCGCGTTTCTAACTCGTCTTGGATCTTGGCCACTCGGTTCGCGACAAACGTATCCCAACGGTGGGGTGAAGAATGAACCCAACATAAGGCGACGGTGGAGTCGGAAAAGGCAAATGTTCTTTCTATGTGAACTCTATCCCTACATGCGCCGATAACTGTGGTAATAAGCTTGGTGAGTACTAATATTGCGCAAAGCTCTAAGCGCGCCAGAGAGACAACCTTACGGGGGAGACTCTCGACTTAGAACTAATGAGGCTAATCGAATTTCTACCATTATTCTGGACATGGAAATATACAACGCCCCCGTAGGCCTTCTCGCTGGCGTCTGCAAATCCAACAACCGTTATGCTGCTATTTCTATCGACATTTATATGACGCGGTATTTTAATTTCTCTTAGTAAAGGAAGTTCCTCTCTAAAGCGCTGCCACAATCGAACAATGCTGTCAGGCGGCGAGTCATCCCAATCGCATTCAAATAACCAAAGTTGTTTAATCAAAAGCTTAGCGTATAATACCACCGGAGCTACGAAACCCATGACGTCCCATAATCTAGCAACGCATGACAGTATTGTGCGCTTTGTGCATTTCTCTACGGGCGGATTTACCTTAAGGCTAAACACGTCGGACTCTGGTGACCAACACAGACCGAGCACCTTGTGTGTATCGGAATCGTCGAATTCCTTTATCGCCGAAAGACGGTGTGATAGTGGGATTGTATCTAAAACCGGACGCGAATTACTAGTCCACTTCCCAAGATCGAATTGACCCGATTTCATGAGCCTTATAACCTCGGCGGTGGTTAGGGTGGCCTCCTCCACGCTATCGACCGAATACACAAAATCATCCATATATAATCCGCTCTCAATTGCCCTCTTAGCTTTAGGATAAGAGGGACCTTCATCGTGAGCGAGCTGTCTCACCGTGCGTAACGCATGAAATGGGCTCGACTTTAAACCAAAACAAACGCGGTTAAATTCTAACACCATTAGAGGTTCCTTTGGGTGGAAACGATATAAAATGCGCTGGAATCTACGGTCGCATTCACGGACCCCTATGCAAAGAAACATTTGGCGAATATCGGCGGATAGTGCTATACTAAACAAACGAAAATTGACTATTATCAAATAAACTGCCCTGTAAATTTTGCCCACTATAGAGGATATCGTTAAGCGACAGGTGAGTGCTAGTTTTAGCACTAGCGTCGAGCACTACACGTAATTTAGATGTAAGTTTGTCCTCTCTAATGACTCCGTGGTGTGGTATAAAATACGACGGTGTGTCTTCGTAGTTATCTAATTTCGAAGCCACAAGTGATATGTAACCTTCTCTTATATATTCGTTAATGACGCCGTCGTAAGCTTCCTTTAACTGGGGCGAAGCGAGCATCCTACGCTCCAAGCTGTAGAAACGTTTTTCCGCCATTTGACGCGAATCGCCGAGAGATAAAACATCTCCCTTAAAGGGTAGCGCTACACTATATCTACCGTCGCGATCACGAACGGTCGTGCGGACGTAAATTTCCTCGCATATCCTGTCATCTGAACTAGCTATGGGTGGGACGTTCACCTCCTCCATCTCCCAAAATTTGCGGACTAACGACTCGAGCGGTTCGACAGCCATACCACAATAAGAGGCTGCCGAAATACTATCTAGGATGGGGGCGGAGCCAAGGATCACATAGCCCAATACGGTTTCCAGTGCGTAAGGCGCGGTATGCGAGGAGTTGCCCCTGACCTTATTGTTTAACAAAAGATGAGGGAAAAGCGATGCCCCAATGAGCATGTCTATGTTTCCAGGAACGGCGTAAGTGTCGTCTGCTAGAGTCAAATTTTTAAATTCAATCATTGCCGAGGTGTCAACCGAAACGGTTGGCAACCGTTCAGTGACCCTATCTACTACTAGTGCATTTATATCAAAGTTAACGTTACGATCTATCCGAGAATAAAATTTTAAATTTATATATCCCTGTGTCGCTTTACTAGTACCTCCGATGCCTTTAACTACAGGACATGAAAGTGACCTATTTATTACTAAGCCTAAGCGCTGACAACATTGTCGTGTTATAAAGCTATTTTGGGCTCCGCTGTCCAGCAGTGCACGGACGCTTTGTTTGTTTCCACGCGAATCCCTAACCAAAATACGCGCCGTACCCAGTAACACGGTTGAAGGAGGTTGTGCTCCCATATTTGCCAATGAGCACAGAGCGACATCACCAGGTCGACCGCTAGAATCGTTGACCTTAGTAGGGGTGAATTCCTTATTCGCCTTACTTGACGCCGCTATGTTGCTATTTTCAAAATGTAATAGCGTGTGATGTTTCCTGGCGCACTTGCTACATACGGAACTCGAATTGCATTTTTGCAACTAAATGCTTATCGCTTAAGCAGTTCAAACATAGGTTGTTTGTTTTTACTAACTTATAACGTTCGCTTGGTGAATATTTACGAAAAGTCGCACAGTTATATAAATTACCGTGTTTATCTTTACATACTATACAAGTATGCTGGAGTGATGTCGGCGTAGCGGTTACGTAAGTTAACGACCCTGCTATTTTAGATGGTTGAGTCTGTCTACGGTCGACGCACCTTTTAATCTCCTGTTTAACGTTCGGTGAGCGCTGCATCACCTTTATTTGATCTCGCACGAACGATGCTAATGAATGAAAGGAAGGCATCTCCGAGCTACGATGCTCCATTTCAAACGCACGCACGGTGTCGGAGTCTAATTTCTTTAATGCTATATGGAGAAACACCACGTCCATGAGGTCATTAAACTTCAAATTCTTAAGTGCAGCCACCGATGCCACAAATTTATCGAGAAACTGCTCTAAGCCGTTGATGTTCGCGGATGATATAGGTTTAAGATCGAATATCTGGTTCAAATATTCGGAAGCTAACATTCTCCTATCTTCATATTTAGTTTTAAGCGTTTCAAATATTAATAAGTAATTGTTTGCTGTAGGTGTAAAACCCGAGCATATCGATTGTGCTCTGCCACTAAGTTTACTAATTAAGTAATATAATTTTTCAGCGTCCGATAACGATGGGTTGTTGTGTATATTGTTTTGAAAACTACTGAAGAAGAAGGGCCACGTCTTAATATCACCATTGAATACCGGAATATCTATTGGCGGTAACCTAATTGAGTCACGAGGGCGTACCTGCATTTCAGGCTTCGCTTCACCTTGAGATTGTAGCAATTTTGCGGTTCTCTTCACGCGACACAACATATCTTCGAATGCCAGCAGCGGTTGGTAGTTCACTATGTATTTCGGGTCGGTTTGTAGTTCCGAATGATTAATTTGATCTAATATTCTTTCGTAATCTGTCCGCAAATTATCTATCGTTTCGATTTCATTTAAAAAGGCCTCCCGTACTGCCTCTATATGAATGTTCTTTATATAATCACTTATATTCTGCACACGCGAAAAGAGTATGTCCCTCTTGGCATAAAGCGTTTTAATTTTGATTTCACTTCCACTAACTGCCATTTTAAATTATTATAATAAAGTTATATTAATCACAATTAATCTCACACGCATAAACGACGTAGGATGAATACTCGGCGTGCCGTATTACGTAATCAGATCGAGCGCCCGATGCAGTCAAGGCTACGCGTCGTTTGCTAAACCTAATAATTTTATAAAATTGTGGGGTAAGCGTATCAAACGGTTGCTATCACGCCGTTTCAATTATTTAATAAGCTTTAAATTTAACCAAATACGAGCGCTATTAAATGAATAATTCTGTTTGCGAGTAACAAATCAAAATTTTAATTTAAACGAACACTATTTAAGTCTATTCTATAAATTAGAGTGCGTTATCTAAACAATTAATTTAATAATTCGACCAGAAAATGGTTGGATAACCACTAAACACCAATCCAGATCCTGCCGAAGTGACCATAAAATGGTGGAGCCACGTGTTTAAGGCTGCCGAAAGTCTAGTTCCCCGGTCAAACCTCAAACCTATTACGCGAGATATTAACTAAAGTGGACTGTATATGCGATTGCTTCTACGCTTACGTAAAAGCGACTACTATAGCATGCGGTACAATGCACTCGCTCTTCCCTAAACTAAACTATTACTTGTCGAATCGATGAAAGGAATCCTGCTTGATTAGGAAAAAAAAAACACAGATTGGAGCGGGTTGAACTATTAGCAAGCAGGTATAATTAAGGAATATTGACTCACCGGGGTTTCTTCTTCCTGTCGATCACTATGGCGGCGACTTCCGGAACCTCCTCTGGACAGACACTCTGGGCCCCAGTGGTGCGTCAGGAGAGAAGCGTTGGTTCAACGACGACTGCGGCGGGAGAAGAGGCTCGCGCATCGGTCGCGCGTGTCTTATATATCCTCGGCTCGGGTGATTACGCGATGTTCTAGAATCGTCTTCTTTCCCTTCCCACCCCACCACCCCGATGTGTCGATAGGAGGGTACGAATGATATTGTTTGGAAAGGAATAATGATTCTACAAGTTCCTACCGTCAAATAAAAAACGCGAATGGTTTTCCGCGCAACCAATACTAAGATACGAATTATACCCACAATTCGTAGGCAATTAAATATTTATTTTATTGAAAAAGTTTCCTTCTTTATCTCTTACGACGTCGGCGTCATTTTTTCCGTTGCAAAGCCGCCTGTCAAGCGTGGTAAGTATAGAGAATATTTTCTCCCGCTCTAAAGTCAGTCCAGGAGAGAGATCTACGTTCAGCAGTGGAATTTTGGGATGTGTTCCGAAATACAACCCAGTACACTGGCCAATGCAAATGACGTCATAAATCGACGCCATATTGGTGATTCGTTGTATCGAATATGGTGGAATACGGCGTCAATTAATGACGTGATTTGCATTCGCCAGTATACTGGAAACATTTTGGAACATACCCTTGATATTCGGTAAAGATAACGGTAAAAAAATTCTTTACCAAATTTATAAAAGAATTATCAGATTTTCAACTATCAATGAAAAGACATTTATCTAAGATTTCTTATAACGTTTATTTTGTTTCGAATTTCGAAACTTTCGCTTCTTATGCCACATTGCCCTTTTCTTTTCAATGCTAAAAGCTTCTTTGTGTAAGGCTTTTAGAGTGTTATGAAGGGCAATCCTTTCTCAACTAAATTGTACGTATGTAAGTAGATGGATAATGTCAACATATTTTTTTAATGGCAGATTTTGCAATTTAAAGAATAAGGTTGACAAACGAGCACCTGATGATAAATGGATGCTGTGACCGGTATACGTCCACATTTATCCCAAATTAAGAATGAAAATGTCGAATACGTGTCGAGTCTGAGTTTAGAGTTAAGTTGCAATACTTTAGAGTCAAAATAAGTGTAGATCTATTCGTTTGGGCATTGTAAAAGGAAGAATCCCTCCCACAATGCCAAAACTTATGCGTTTCGAAGAGTGGTACGTAGAAATTATAATATTTATATTTCTACGTACGTTATATATATATAATTTT
Organism: Parnassius apollo; assembly: GCA_907164705.1. Classification (NCBI taxonomy): domain Eukaryota; kingdom Metazoa; phylum Arthropoda; class Insecta; order Lepidoptera; family Papilionidae; genus Parnassius; species Parnassius apollo. The sequence continues at coordinate 7,113,523 of CAJQZP010001218.1, read as the reverse complement.
TCTCACCGCTCCTACCTATCGGATAACTAGACGGCCAACGGATCTTCACCTCCTTGTTGTTGATATTTCTCATGTTCGAACAAAACTGTTTACTTCGTCTTTATTAATGCAAAAAAATTACACTTTTTGCATTAATACAAAAGACGAAGTAAGCCGTTGAAAGTTTAATTTGTTTTCGCCTATATTTCCGTCCGATTATAATCTAGATGACATCAAGGCGAAAGCGAATAGACTTTTGTAACGATAATACAGTGCGTTTTACCATCTAGGGCTTCATCACCACTTACCGCCAGGTGGGATTTTACTGGCTTCCCATAGCACTGGCTTAAACAAGTAAAAAAAAACTTAAACATTATTTAATTTTTCACGCGGATTGCAGCTGAGTAATTTTTTCATTAAAATTATCCAATTAAATGTTTAAACCGCATAGAAAGGAGAGTAAACGTTAATTTTTGCGATACTGGCAGGAACTGGTCAAAATTTACTGTACTGGACTTATAGTAGAAGCAGGTAAAGATGCAGTGCCAAAGACATACAGGACCAAGATGCCTAGCATCCAGTAAAATGGGTCTTAGGTTCACTCACTTTACGAAACACAGCAGGGTTTAGTGGTAAAAACTATGACCTATTAACGAAGGTGTTTAGTAGGTTGATACGCCTGTAGTGCATGAGGAGATGGAGAGAATTAGGAAAGCAGCGAGCTACTCGGACTACGTTTAGACAAAAAGTATGGGTAATGTATGGATATAGATGCAAAATTATGATAGAAGTGATAGGTGGTTAGCTCATCGCTTATACAATAACTTGTCAGTGATCTTTTACGACATTCTTGGGAAGTTAAATAGCTAGCACGTTCTTTTTTGTTAAAATGTCCCGACATCCTACCGTGGTATATCCATCAGTGTACTGCTAGGGGTTGATGATGATAATATGTAAATATCTTTTCACAACGACGTTAAAGAACCACATGAGAAAACTTGTAATTGCGTAAAATAATACTATATTTTTTTAATAAAAACCGCATAATACTTATTGAAAATTCTAGTTATCAAAATACTTAAGTTATTGTAAATTAGGCGTTAAGTAATTTAATTAATTCAATATTTGAAAAATCAAGAAAGCTCGAAATCAGAACGCTTTGTTGTTTGTGTGTTACTTACTTATCTTCACGCACAATCCCTAACGGGGTAGCCAGAGAGAACAGATCGCCAAGTGTCACGATCCTTACATACCTCTTTCGCTTCCTTCAGGTTCATTAACCTCTTCATACATGCACGTCTAGGTATCCGAGTACTCTTAACCCTCCCCTCTTCGAGCAATTTGCTCACATGGTCTTCGAAAGTTAGTCTCGGTCTACTTCGACACCTTTTAATATTTACTTTCGCTCTATATATTTTCTTCACCATTCGGTCTTCACTCATTCGTTCAACGTGCCCAAACCATTGGAGTACGCCCCTATCAATTTTTGTGATAAGGTCATCTTTCAATCCTGCCATATTGCGAATCTCTTCGTTTCGCTTTCGGTCGGCTAAGGTAACGCCACACATTTTACGAAGAGATCGCATCTCCACTGCATTCAACTTGCTTTTATGCTTCTTCTGGCATACCCAGGTTTCGCTGCCATATAACAAAGTCGGTACCAACACTGCATTATGTATTGCAAGGCGTGCACTCTTCACCACGCCTTGCCTTTTTTACTAATGCATTCAGGGCACCATTGACTTTGTTTCCGGCAGCGACACGCCTATCCACATCTAAATCACATCTTCCATCCCGGCTGAAAGCACTCCCAAAGTATACAATTTCATTTACCTGTTCTAGACATTCCTGATTTACCCATATTTCACATTTCGTTCTCTCTTCATCCTTTTCAAATACCAGAACCTTAGTCTTATTAGCATTCAAACGGAGACCTTTAATTTCACATTCCTCTTTCATACACGTGACTAATGCCTGCAGTTCTGCTTCTGATGGTGCAATAAGCACTGCATCATCAGCATACAGCAGACAATTAACTTTTATGTCACCCAATTTCACACCCAAACAGCTATTTTTCAGCTTCTGTAAACAGCTGTCGAGATACAGTATGAACAGCCAGGAAGACATGACACAACCCTGTTTTACGCCCGCTTGGACACTAAACATGGGTGACAGGTCATGCCCTACCCGCACACAGGCTTTACAGTCATAGTAAAGTGACTGCACAGCCCTTAACAAACGATCATCCACACAATATCCCGGCACCAGTTTCCACATTTTCTTCCTTATAACCTTATCAAATGCTTTCTCCAGATCCACAAAAGCACAGAAAATCATCTGGTTAACACTCAGAAGCTTCTCCGTGATCATGCGGAGAGAAAACATTTGATCCGTGCATCCTCTTCCAGGTCTAAATCCGCATTGTGCCTCCCATAAGAATCTTTCCGATTTCTCTTGCATCCTACGTGTCAAAACCTTCGAGTAAACTTTACTTGCTAAACTGGTCAAGCTGATCGCCCGATAGCACCCGCAGTCAAAATGTGAACCTTTACCTTTATATAAAGGCACAATGACCGCGGATCGCCAATCATCCGGGACATCTCCCGTCCGCCAGCACAAATTGCACAGCAGATGGAAGCTGTCCCAGACGCGAGGCCCACCGTACTTGACCATTTCAGCAGTAACTCTGTCTAGTCCCGCGGCCTTACCACATTTCAAACTTCGAATCGCACGTTCAATCTCTTTCATGCTGATGACCTCAGTGTCATCGAGGTCCGTGTCTGGCGTGCCAGTCACGGCGTCACCCCCGGATCCTTCACTAAGATCATGACACGCATAAATTTCTCTATAAAATTCACTCCATCGCTGCATGACGTCCGATTTTTCTGAGAGGACGTCATTGGTTCTCGAAAGCACTTTGTTCATTCTTAAGGCTGTCGCACCACTCCGGGACCTTCCAACCTCTTTCCAGAAGAGTTTGGAGTTTTCCCTAAAGTTGTGCGACAACCTCTCGTCCGCTTCTATTCTACACCTTTCACGTACTTCCTCAATCAATATTTTCGCATGAACTTTCTGCAGCTTATATCTTTCTTTCATCTTCTCTCTCATATGCTCGTCGTTACTAGAGGCCAAGTAGTCTAACCATGCTTTTTCTTCTTTTTTACAGCTTCTCTCACTTCATCATTCCACCATGCATCTCTTTTTTTTACTACTACCTCTTTTTGTCGTACCACATACTTCTTCCGCTGCACTTACCATTCCATCCCTAAGATTCTGCCATGTTCTCTCCACACATTCTTTCCTGCCATCGATGGTGTCAAGCTTTTCGGCTACCCTCGTGTGATATTTGTCCCTAGTATCCGTTTCCTGAAGCTTCCAGCTTCGGATGCGACAGACCGACTGTGGTTCTGTTACTGCCGTCCGGTAGCGCCAACCCGCGAACTAACCCCTAAATCTAGTAATTACTAGATAATGATCCGTTCCCAGGTCAGCACCCCTGAACACTCGTGTATCCATCACCTGTTTTCGGAGTCGGTCATCCACCAGGAATAAATCAATCATACTTCTCTCATTCTTTCTTTCTCTAGTGTACATATGGATTTTCCTGTGATTAAACATAGTGTTTGTCACAAGAAGACCCTTTTCCTTGCATACAGCCAGTATAAGCTTGCCAGCATCATTAACCCTTTTATCGCCAAACTTTCCAAGCACCGACTCGTATCCTGGTCGAGCGATACCTACCCATCCATTCAAATCACCACATACAACAGTTCTTTCGTTTCCCTTAACCAAATCTAGAACTTCTCTTACATTCTCCCAAAACTCCTCCAGCTCAGCCCTGGACGACGAAGCTACCGGCGCATAAACAGCCAAAAGGAATAACTTCATCAGTCCCATTTTGAAGCGAACCCAGAGAAGTCTTGAGTTCACAATCTTGTATTCAGTCATAAGATCGACCAATCGGGACGACAACAGCACTCCCACTCCCTGGCAGGCATTCTCGCTTTCCGGGACTCCGGACCATATAGATAACATCCCGCCAGGGAGCTCTTCAGTACCACTGCCTTTCCGTTTGGTCTCCGACATACACACGACATCTAATTCTCTTTCTTTCATTATTTCGATCAACTCATTCGTCTTATCTCTCATGCCCCCCTCTAACATTCCACGTGCCAACTCTGCACTCTGCACTCTGTGTCGGGCTGTGCGTGACGGGTGGCGGTCCCCATCGCCGCTTTGCGCGCTGCATTCCACACCAACGGGGACGAGCTGGTGTGCGTCGCCTTGGGGGGGACGCCCTAACCCTCGTTGTTTGTGTGTATATATTTTTATAAAGTAAACTAGAAAAAGTAAAGTAATTCTTAATATAACTATCAGTGCGTAAAGGTGGCATTACAGATGTAACTACTGAACTGTACTGTACTGTACTGAAATAGGAATCTTCCTGATAACAACTAATAAAAGTTGCGCTTGTTAATCTATCTGCCAAGCGTGGGTAGTATGGCAACATTCGCCTTATGAGGCATTCAATTGGAGAGCCTTATGTTCGCAGTGGACTTTTGAAACTTGTGATAGGCTGTAACGAATGGATGAATAAAAAAAAATTGACTGAACATACATAAGTTACAAATATTCAATGAACGAAAACTATTTGACTTCAGATTTCCGCAGAGTATTTTATGTGCATCGCTTACAAAGTCGAGATGACGTGAATGATTTGTCCTTACACAGGTTCGTTTTTTTGTTATAAATTTCGTATCGGAAAAAATTCGTGTCTGAGTAATATCTGATCGGACAATGAGAGTGATGGAAACGGACAGAGAGACAAAAAGTACCTGTGCTTGTCCATACACTCGGGCACTACAATCATGTCCTGCGCGGATGGCTAATATCCGTTGAGACTGGCCGTTGTGACAGAATTTCGGTCTGGAGGACATTACTTTATAAAAAAGTTGGCCAAAAACGCGTCTAAGAAATCAAAAAGACATTCTTGTTGTCATATACTTGCTTGCTGACAGGTAACAGTGCATAAGGTAATCACTCATCGCGAGTAACGTGGTTGTTCTTGCAAATTATATAAGATATGTTTACAGCCGCAAACGTTCTCGTAGATGACTTCTACACAATCATGCGAAAATGGACTACCTCGATGATGCTGTGACTGCTGGGGAGTATTAGCGGAGTCTAAGGATGATATAAAAAAGATGGACTCTGCCGTCTTTAGTCGATACATCAATTTGCACGTTTAAAGACGCGTGAAGCAATGAGTGAACATTATTTTATTTTTCGATTAACATAGATTTTAGCCCCATACTAACCAAATTGAGAAAGTTTGTATAAGAATAAAACAGTTTCAGTTTATTAAATTAAAAGAGGCTTATGTATCTAATACTTGTAAAAAGCTGATGAGGTGAAAGACTAGAAAAGTACGGGTTCCCGTTTTGGAATGAGTGTGTTTTGTTTACACTAATGATGTTTAATTGGAGAGACCACTGAGGTATCATCATAATATTTTAAAATTAAAGGAAACCGGACAAAATGAATATCTCAATATGAATAAAAATTAAATATTGAAAGACAGTAAAATTATGTATGAGTAAGACGTTGGTTGTGAGCGAGTGTATATAAACAGAGCTTCGAAACAGATGTTTCTTGGGAATTCAAAGTTGAAAAAGACTCGAGTGTCTTTTCGTAATTTAACATTAAGGTTCTATTTATTATAATCTGTGTTCATTTCGTATGCAAACTTAACTGAACTTAACTTTATGAAAAGCTTTGGAATCGCAGTTTTCCAAACAAATTGGACTTGGCTTAAAGTTCAATTTGATTAGACTAAGAAAAAGATAGATTCTTTTCCGACTATGATAATATATTCATATATTAAATTAGTTCACTTATACAAAACGATAAATTATTTGAAATTTAAAAATCGGATGCATTGGAAATTTTAAGGACAGTTAAAAACGAGGGGTTAGTGTAGTATTTATTTGACGCGTTTGTTTTTCGTATGTTCCTCGGTTTCGGGAACGGCGAAACTGAATTAAATTATTCTTTTTTATAAAAAAAGGTTATATTTTAGGTGTGTTTCCATAAAAAAATTGACATAAAATTCAAGAAAAAATGGGGATAAAGATTTTAATATACCTATTTAAATAACACGAAAAGAGTAAACTAATTGAACATTCAAAAGAATCAAACGTCAGTTTATACAAAATTTATAAATAAAACTAAAACTGACTTTAAAATGTAATTTACTCGTATTTATTTGGTACATTATATTTTAGCACCGACTTTAGAAGCTATTATGTCAACTTTTTATTTATTTGCTGAAGTTCGTTTTGAATTTTTATAAAAAAAATAATATTTAATTTATGTATGTGTATGATGATGATCGAGTAATGGATCGCGGGCAGCTATGTCGAGTTCACGTAGACCGTCACATAATGCGATTTCCAATCATAATTAAGCGAACAACTTATCGCCGTGCATTCGCATAGAAATGGAATACAAAACGTTGCAATTTACATGCGTGTGAAACATAACTGGTACACAGTTAAAACGTGTTATCAGGTTATAAGGGGATTATGTTTAGAAGCAGAATGGCTGAAAGTTATAATTTAAAAGTACAAAAAGTTGTTAATCGTTATATATTGCAATACCTACATGTGATGTTATCAATCTGTATTCTTGGCGTTCTGGCCTATGCCGCATAATAGAGAGGCCACTGGGACGCTGTCCCTCTTTGGAGGAAGGTTCTTCCCATCTTCATCTTAGCAAAGTTACCACTTATGTTTTTCGAGCTATTGACTGCCGCACTGCTTTAGTTTGTGTTGGTGGACTTACCATGACCCTGAAATTTTTAATTTCCTAGAAATGCAAGTTTCATCAAGAATTTTTCCCTTCACCGCTGAATGTGTAGTGATGGGAAAACGAGTTACTCCTTCCTTACGAATCCGCTACAGAAGGCGATGGAAACCGTCGTCGCTATCATTCACGTCGACGCTATCTACGCGCTGCCATAGGATGAATAGGTCCACACCTTCAAGACAGCTGAGTCGTCGAAAACAGATGTCCTCTATGACGTACACGTAAACTCCAGCCTGGATAGGAATGTTCTACTTTGTACAACGGGTAAGAGAGATACGGTGTATCGGCCGAAGAGTACACCTGTGTCTCGGTTAGAAAGAGCAACACCGGTTTCGCTATTTCTAGATGTAGAGTGTACGGTGTTAAGGTTTAAAAAGACCCATGATGTTACAGAAATTCACGGATAGCGTGGCAGGGGGCGCCTTTGTCTTATTGATCCCATTGCCCTGAGCAGGTTTAGTCTCAAGCGGAATTTCACCTCCTCCCCCAATGAATACGCAGGGTAGCCAGAGCACCCACGCTTAGAAAAAGTAGGGTGACTTGGGCATGGATGCTCAGCGAGGGATTCTCCGTCACCAGGGGTGCTGGTACCCTCCTGTGGTAGTATTCTATTTAACTGTGGTACCATGTTAAAGGGGGGGGATAGGGCCTCCGGCAACCTGCAATCACGAGACGAAACTCAGAAGCAGACCTTCTACTTTACGCTGGTCTTCTGTGAGGTCGTGATACAACCCCTGTGGTCTGTGTGGTGTATAACAGATGTGCATAACAGTGACGGCCTAGATGAATTTACTTTAAATGTTGCTTCAATTTTATAGATAATTTTGAATTCGTTGCAACGTATTGTAACTTGTGAATATAATAACTTATCTTAAAGCCAACCATATTTAAATAATTATGATTTACAGAATTATTTGAATACTATCCGCGTGGAATTCGGTCGTACCGGTTTCTCTATATAAAAAAGTTTGAGAATAAAAGATATGATAATATAATCAGTCCCCCTCCTTTTTTATAGTGAGGTCTGAATCCGATTAATGTGTAAAAGCCAAATGGCTAACAGTATTAACATCACAAACTAGAGATGTCACCAGAGAGTTTTTGCGGGCTGATACGACTATATTCCGTTCGCGTTAAGAAAATAGTGAGTCATCGTTGTCCGCCGGCCTGGCCACGACCCCAGCCTATTAAAATGCAAGAAATTAGAAAGTCGAGTTCACAGAGTTGAAGTTGAAGTCAGGCCTTCGAACAAAACGGTTGTATATTTTGCGTGTTACTCTTTCAACATTAAATTTTGAAAATGAATACCTCACCTATTCGAAAGAATAAAAGTGGATCAATAATCCATAGCGGAGAGAGACGCGTAATTTTACAATGTTTATAAGTACTTTAAACTGTGTGATTTAAATGCGACTGTGGAGAGCACAGTAATAAAAACAGCAGGTGCATGTGGTGTGTCCGAAAATACTGTTTATAAAATTATTAAGGAACAAAAGGATACTAACACATTAAAATCACCCGTGAAAAAAAAAGAGCTCGACTATCGACGGTCGACAAATTAGACGAACTAGACAAATGTGCAATAAGGAGAAAAGTTCACTCAATATATTTAAATAACGACTACCCGATATTGGACAAAATTATGACACTTTGCGAAGCTGACGAAGTTATTCCTGTTTGCAAACGTACCACACTTCATAAAATAATGCACGAGCTTGGTTTCGATTTCAATAAACAGGATAGCAGAACATTGTTTGTCGAAAGAGAAGATATTGTTTTATGGAGGCGTAAATATCTGAGGCAAATAAAAGAATACAGAGCCGCTAGTAAAACCACTTACTATCTTGACGAAACGTGTGTAAACGCCGGACACGTAAAGACACAAGCATGGTTGGATACAACAGTAAAAAATAAAAGACAAGCCTTTCTAGATGGCTTATCAGCCGGTCAAAAAGCTCCGACAGGAAAAGGTAAAAGGTTAACTGTATTTCACATTGGCAGCGACAAAGGATTCGTGGAAGATGGTCTACTAGTATTTGAATCTAAGTCTACAAAAAACTATCATGAAGAGATGGATGGTGAAAGATTTAATTGGTTCATTAATATAATGCCTAAGCTAGAACAAGGAAGTGTGGTTGTCAGGGATAACGCTCCCTATCATTCGGTAAGAATCGAAAAAATACGACCAACCAGCTGGAACAAGCAGCAAATAATAGATTGGTTGCAAAGCAAAGACAAATCTATGGACATGACTTATTTAAAAAAAGAATTATTAATGAAAGTTGCCGAAATCGCCCCACAATATAATAAATATTTAAAAGATGAGAGTGCCAAAAGTAATGGCATTACAATTCTTCGCCTACCGCCTTACCATTGCAAACTTAATCCAATTGAATTGGTATGGGCCCAAATAAAAAATTATGTTGGTGCCAATAACTCCACGTTCAAAATGAGTGACATAAAAATTACTAGATGACGCATTAGCATTAATAGACGCTAATCGTTGGAAGAAGTGCTGCGACCACGTGATACGCGAAGAAAATGACCATGTGGAATTTGGATGACATCATGGAACTTGCAGAACAAAATTCTTACATAATTAATTTAACTGGAGAATCTAGCGATACTGATTAGTGATTTAAGTAATTTTAAGAAAATTTGTTTCCATTAAACTTAATTAAATGTTTGAAAAAAAAAAAATTTTTACTCCACTGTGAATACACCTTTACCCTGTAGTTGCACTGATGACTCACTATTTTCTTAACGCGAACGGACTATAGAGGCTTACAAGAAAAGAGCCCACTGTTTTTGAAAGACCGGCGACACACCTGCAATTCTCTTGGTGTTTTTGGGCAGTTGTTCATGGGCGGCGGTAGTCATTTGATATCAGTGAGCTCGTTACCCCTCCCCCAAACCTCCTTTAAAAATAAGTATTTTTTATTAAATTATTAGTTATTATATATTTCCTTTAACAACCCGCTTGGTAGACGGATTGGATATCCACTCGAATGTCGGGGTCATTTTGGCCAATATGGCGCATCTGTCGAGTACTTTAGTAAGTATATTAAAATCATATATCAATGGAATATTTTTATATTGGATTTTTTTTATATATATATATATATATATATATATATATATATATATGTTACATATATCATATATATGTTACAAATAGTTATATATAACTATGCGCATATTATTTGATACGCCAGAATATGGCGTTTGGACAGACGAGGGGCTATAGCAGTACCAAGCCTGTCGCATCTTTTGCATTAAACGTGATAGTTATAGATAGAAACAAATTTGAATGGCTTGTTCTCATTCGCCATCACTCCGCATTACGTGCTTGAAAAGTTTACTTCTATGCAGGCATTATTGAGACGTTCTCAAAAAAAAAAAATTAAATACAGCTCAAATCACACTTTAAGGATTTCAGCAATGTTATCAAATAAACACATATATTTTAAGATATCCTAATAATAAACAACTAATAATACGCAACATTTTACATAAGAAAATTGCCCTATTTCAATGACTTCATAGAAATACTTATATGTATGTATTGTTTACAAATTTATTAAACCGAGTTAAACCCTCACAAGCACCAATTAAATTGTTAATCGCAGTTTAATTGTGGATTTGCTACGCGCTTGGCGGTGATAAAACAAGCCTAATAGGGTAAACAGTAATTTAAAAAGCAATTTAAAAATAATTAATAAAAGATAATAAAGACTGCGTAAAAAATTTATGAAAATACACTCAGCGGAGTCTTGGCCAAGCGCTTATCTCGCGATAGCAAAAGCTTTAAGTGTTTCTGATGAATGTTTGTTATGCAGGTATGTCAAAAAATGTTTACCCTCACGTACAAGAGGGTAGTTCACTATGTTTAAGTGTACCATGACGAATTTTTTAATTTTTAGTTGAATCGGGTCATTTGTGCGACTCACATTTTAATTCACATTCACATTTTAAATTTGTGTGTTGTGAAAAGTTTACTGTATGGTTATTCAATTATTGTGATCTTGTGTCTTAATTCAACAACTAAAGGTGCTTTCAAACCAATAAAAATGCCATTAGTTGCACAAGCAATAGCATTAATTGACCAAGGGCTGACACAGCGTGAAGTTGCTATTGTGCTTAACGTACCACGGTCCTCAATGCAGTATACATTGAAACGATACCAGGAGACAGGCCGCTACTCCCGCCGGCCAGGCAGGGGGGGGGGGCGTAAGGTGCACATCGGCCTGGGACGATCGTTTTATTGTTCTGGAGATTTTGAGAAACCGATTCCTGACCGCTGTTAAGATACAACAGCGGCTCCAAATCGCAAGAGGCGTTAATGTTAGTAAGCGTACGGGGAGAAGACGAATGCAGGAAGTGAATTTAAAAGCTTGTAAACCAGCACGAGGTCCAGAACTTCTCAGACAGCACCGAGTATCCCGACTTCAGTTCGCAAAAGAACATGTCAATTGGACCCACGAACAATGGGCTATAGTGTTGTTCACAGATGAGTATCGAGTAGCTTTACATGCTCCAGACGGTCGAGAATGAGTGTGGATAAAAAGAGGAGAGAGGTTTCTATCCATTACCACCACGCAAACTGTGAGTTTCCATGGAGGCTCAATAATGGTATGGGGAGGTAAGTAAGTTCCGACGCACGTATAGAGTTGGTCATCGTCGATAATCGGCTTACAGCTACTCGATACATCGAGGAAGTTCTTCAGGAGCACGTAATGCCTTATTCGGGGTTCTTTTAGTAAAAAAATACATAGCGAAATGTTAATTAAGCTACTTAGGTGAAGTACCTATTCTGACTATGATCGACTGAACATATTTTCGCACCTATACGAGTTGTGCGATGCCCAACGCACGTAACTTGCAAGGCCATTCGTCGGGAGTCGCGAATCGCGATGCTTGGCTTGGAAGAAACAACAAATAAAACTCAAATACGATTATTGACAGAAATGTGATCGTATTCTACTTAGTTAAAAATCTTGTTAGTAAACAAAGTTGTAATTTCAGTATTTTGTGTTATTATAACTTAAAATATTTTGGTTACAAATGTAATTGATGGTGAAGTAAATTTCAACTAAGTTTTGTAATAAATTGTTACTTAATAATTTTTGCTATAAGTACATAAAAATTAAATAAATTCACGTTTCATAACTTCCTACTAAAATCCTTCGGTACTTTAAACAATGATATGCCATCAAAACATAAATTGTAAAAAAACCAAGTCTCCCAACTCAGTTCTTTTACCGTAAAAAGTTGTGAGATCCATGTAATACCAAGTCGGTTAATTTATTTAGTCCCTAGTTAAGGGTCCTTCTGTTTTAAGATATTACGCAATTAGCTAACCTAACTACATTACATAGTGACCATATCAATGTTAAATATCTTTTATGTTCTAAATATATAGATTGACTTGACCATCGCATGAAAACACACTGTATCTGACAAGTAATACATATTATATTAAATTAGATTCTTTAGTGCGATTGCCAAGTCAATCTATACGTACCTATCTACACCTTATATTTATATGAGACTTTGTAATTCTATATATTTATATGAGATTACAAAGTTATTTATGCAGTTAGTGTATGTAGAAAACTGGACCGAAATTAAAAAATATTTTAGTTTTTCCTTGATTTATACACTAAACACTAGTTTCATTCTAAATTTGAAGTGTCTATGTCTGCTAGAAGTGCCTTAGAGTTTTGATGATCGGTCAGTCAGTGAGTGACAAAATTAAGAAACTTTGGCTAGTTATAATTCTTAAACTACTTGTTCAAATTGAATGAAATTAAAAATATATCATGTTTATATAATGCCCACCAGGTTATTAAAAATTTAGGCTTCTAATTTTATCCACTACGAAGTTATAGGGGGTCGAAAATGGCCTGAATTGAGTCGAGAAAAGTATGGTACGGCCGCGCCGATTTTTTGCTCGACTTGGCGGGCTCTATATCGATATCTGAAACATTTTATTGGTCATTTAGCGTCTATCCACGCAACAGTTATAGTAGGAACGACTTTTTGCCATTACAATTGATCAAATAGGTAGTACATATAATATATATAATTTTTAAATTACATTAACTCTTTTCAACTATTTTATCATACAATAAAATATACTAAATACTAAACAAAAACTATTTCAACAAGTATTTACTAAAAACTATTTACGTAAACAGCGCTAAAAATCTTTAAGATTCAATCATCTACAACGCGCTGACCCCGACTACGTATGTTACCCTGGGTGCGTCGCAATTGTAGGTAATTATTTCACGCAGGTAGCAAGTGTGATAGAGGGTTGCTTTTGCCAAAATAAAACAATAACTAATTTCGGCTCGCCCAGGATTCGAACACCCCATGATCAGCAGTCGTGCCTACCACCACTAGTCAAACGAGCTATTCAACTGAACTGTAATCAAACTATGAGCAGAGCAAGCAAGTAAAGGCAACAACGTCTTCTAGGTCAGATGGAAAGCTAATATTACCATTAAAATATGAATAATACATTTAAAACTCCTCTTCTTCCATTTACTTCTTTTCGTTATAAAGATTCGATAATTAACCCCTATTCTGTTCACTTAATTATTTTGTAACTTCTATTTTTGGATGACAATATTTATTATATTTGATTACTTATCTATTCTGAAATATATTTCCACTTTTTACGTTATTATGTTTTTTGGTGAAAACTTGTAAACGGTTTTTAAGCTATTGCATAGCTTCTATCGCGGGCCTTGAGTGCGGGAAAATCCAGAAATTTCGTAACGAAAAAAACCTCACGCTCTCCGACGGGCACGGAGGTGTGGCTTGAAGGCCGTGCATTGTCTAACGATGGTCTAACGTCGTTTCTTTTCCTCAGTCTTCGACACGGTGTTTGTGTATAAAGTGTTTTGAAATTTTGAATATGAATGAACAAAGTGCATTTATTATTAAGGCTGCTCTCTCGCAAAAAGCTTGAAAAAAGCGTGCAGATGAACCAACTTTTCGTCGACACTTACAGAGAAATTACATATGAAAAAAATAGCTAGTAATCTACACGATCTGATACGTAATTTGGTTTAGCCATAATTTTTCTATCGGTGTCACATAATAAATAAAAAAATACCCAAATCACCTCCAAATCGTTGAGATGAAACCACTTTACTCCTTCATTGTTTATCAAAGGAATATAAAAAAATATCTACTGCTTTGCAATACAAAATAAAATAATTTGGTTTGGTTACTTTTTAGAAATATGTATTATTTTTATGATAATAAATAAAAAATTCGTCCGCGAATTCAGTGCGGGGCGCATCGTGTTGCTAGGTGGACGTACGCCGCGTTGCGAGAGCTCAGCACTACGAAATAAAACCGTAAAATATTACTGCAAAAATTTAATTTTGTTAATAGTGGAGTAGGTTTCTTCTGATTCTTGTTTAATAGTAGTGTTTTATAGTTATATTAATTTTACAGTTTTATTAATGTTTAAGTTTAGTTTGTAAAACATGGGGAATAAGCAGAAACGATTGAAGAGAGGTCTAAAAAATATTACAAACAAAAGGGTATACATTTATCAAGGTAAGTTTTAAGTTTTATCTACATATTTCATAATATTAGACAGGTGCTGTTTATAAAATACCTATATTACTGTGATTTCGCCACTTTGTGACGAGACAAAGCGCGGCAAACGCAAGTGGCGGCAAGGCGCGGGCCGCGTCGTCGCATGCTGGTAGCGCATGTCTGAGAAATTAAAAAATATATATTTCGAAGAAATGTGAAGTTCGTCAACACGCATTGAGGCAGCGTGGCGGACATTTCCTTGCCTTAAAACCCTCTCAGAAATTAGAGGAGGCCTGTGCCCAGCAGTGGGACGTATATAGGCTGTAACTTTATTTTTTTTTTTACTTTTATAAATATGTTATTTTACCGACGAAAATTTTAAAGAAAAATAAAAAATAAGCAACCGACAACCTCCTAGGTCCCTTGGTGACTTGCGAGATGTCAGTGTAACAAAACAAAACGGCCCAGAAAAACAGACTTTCCAACTGATAGCTAAATCAGCACGCAACAATTTCATTGGTGCCAGTGGGGATCGAACCCGGGTTGCTCCCGTACTGTGATACCTATAACGAGCGCTAACCATGTAAGCTAACACGGATCTCAACGACATCGTTCCGTTCGTGTACAGCGCTGAAGATAGCAGAGTAAAAAATTAGACATTGTGGTGTTTGAAATTTGTCATCTGTGAGAGTAAATTTTATCTGTGTACTCTGTAACAAATAACTATATAAAAAAAATCGGAAAATGATATTTCGCCATTTTTGTTTGTGTACTGGTTAGGAACTCGATCAAAAATTTGATAATTTTTAAGCTATTGCATAGCTTCTATCGCGGGCCTTGAGCGCGGAGACCAAATCCAGAAATTCCGTAACGAAAAAAACCTCACGCTCCCCACTCCGACGGGCACGGAGGTGTGGCGTTGAAAGCCGTGCATCGTCTAACGTCGTTTCAGTTCGGCAGACTTCGGCACTCGGCAGACTTCGGCACGGTGTTTGTGTTCGTGCGACTAGACGTATGCGTGTACACTAGCTGCTAACTCAATGATAAAAATTCCTGAATAACCTACATGTATTGTAAGATATTAAAAATATTTTAAACAATATTAACTTCTCATTTATTCAATAAGAGAAAAAAAATTGTTTTCTTATCGGTCACCACGCTCAAAAAGTGTAACTTGATTTAATATCAAAGACTTAACTGCATAAATAAAATAAATAAATAATTATAATTGCAAAAGTTGATAAAAAAATGCAATAGCTTTACCGCGGCAGTCACCGAGTGCCACACGTATTTTTTTTCATCAATACATTAAGTTTTGTAAATTAATTCTTGGAATAATTATATATAATATTATATATAATAAATAATTGTAGAATGTACGAGAGATCTTGGCAGTATTAAAGTGAATCAGCGTTTATTCTTTATTGTTAAGTCAATAAACATCTAGGGATATATATATATATATATATATATATATATATATATATATATATATATATATATATATGTAGCCCTAGACGGTCAACCACAAGTTAGGATTCTAGTCAAGCACTGGCTTTGTAGTAAGTAAAAGTGTTCCACGCATAAAAAAGACCGTACGAGATTAAATAATCATCTTTATTATTGTAACTATGCGGCGATTTTTACATTAATGCGTTAATCGTCAACTAACAGTGACGACAATGGAAAATTACTAACTGAGCTGAAATCCGACAATAAATCGTTTACAAGATGATATGATAATGACATAATTGTAAAGAATTGTACAAAAAACCGATCATTTTAATATATACAAAACAAAGCTAAAGAGGCAAAAATAAATAATGGCGGTAGACGAGTACGTGCGTTCCGAGCAGAATTCAAATTAACCCATTCACATTCTCGCCCACATACACTTAAAAGGAATGGTTCACACAGTAGTGCTTCAGTCTGCCCTCGAAATCTGCATATAAAGTTTCATGGGCGAAAATTATTTTTAAATGAATAACATTTACATTTTAGCTGCATTGTGAAAGGTAAAATAATTCCTTTGATTGTTTCTTTAAATACTTTTTGGCTGTACACGATACATATTTATATAGACATTTAGTATCAGTCAGTATTATATAGACATTTAGTATAAAAAGGGTTATTATAATATTAAGGAATTTATGGATGATAATAACCCCTGGGAAGGGTGATCGCTACCAAGCTATTTCTAATTTGTCTTGTGTTGTTAATTGTAAACATGATTGTAAGCTATTATTTGAAAAAAAAAGTCCCGCTGGGTTTCTTGCTGGTTCTTCCCAGGACAGAGGTTTTTTTTTTGCGAACCAGTGGTAAATGAAAAAATTGACTTTCAATAAGTATTGTTTATAATCTACATTGAATAAAAAAGTTTCTGTTTCTGTATCAATTTAACTATTTTCTTATAATTTAAAATACCCATAAAGTTTTTGTATTCTAAATAATTCCACCAATCGAAGGCTTCGCTTATTTTTCACGCGAGTTAAATAGTAAACGTTGTCTCTGTTTTACTGGATTAATTTTATTCCAGTTTTCCAGTTTAAGTCGCTATTATTTGTTACAAGCTAGTCTACAATTTTTAAAGGCGATGTTGCATTATTTTTTGACTTTTTGAATAGAAACCTACTTAAATATAACTATTGCCTAAAAAAATTCTGTGTTTAAAAATACGGATAGGTGATGTGTGAAGACAGAAACGCGAATTTTAATAATTGGCTAGTTAGAAAAATCGTAAAGGTGTCACTAGCTCGCTATTTAAACGCGTAAGAATCGCAGAGATTCCTTGATGTAAAAGTTATGTCAAGAGTAAAGTTTATTGTTTTTAGGACATGCTAGTAATACATTTTATAAATTAGTTTTTATTTTATTGTTAAGTATGGAAAAACAAAATCGAACGGTACAAGCGCTCGCGCTCGCCCCGGGCGGTGCAGGCAGGCACTTAAAATTGCAATTAAAATTGTCATTGCTACGGGTGGTAATCGAACCCAGGCTGCTCGCATACTATGAATAAATAAACATCGCATTCACTTTAAATACATACTGATAATTAATCCCGTTTTGATTGATCTCTTTATATTAATCGCTGTCAGTTAGTGTCACAAAAACTAGGAAATATGTTGGTGAAATTTTTGTGTGTGTTTGAGTGGGTTCCTGGATGGCTTAGATTTACAATTTCACCCGGGAGGTGGCGCTGTTGTCGAAATTCAGAAAGGCCCCGAGCGAAGCCAGCGTGGATCGCTAGTATAGTATAGTAAGGTACAACGCAGCTACTGCTACGCGAGTACAAGCTAAGCAAGCCTATTCAAGGCATTTCTAAAATAATAAAATGCTTTAAATAGGCGTTTCACGACGTTACTTTAAAGGTTTTTAAATTTTTAACTGCAGCATTAAAATGTCAAAGCATGACCAAATAAAAATGCATTCAAGTTTTATGAAATACGCCACATTCATTAAGATACATTTACATCCGAGCAAAGTAATTAAGACTTTAATTTTTAATACTTTTTTATAATTCTATCTTACAATTTATATGCATGCTTTAAAGATACTTTTAACCTTTTATATTTTTCAAAGCTACGAAACTATTTTTCTTCATGTAAAAATAATTAAGCCGTAAAAATTCGTGTATTTCTTATTCCCCGCCTGCAAAAGACAGAAAGTAATGTTTTTCGAATGTATGAATGTATGTGCGTCTATATTTTTAATATATTGATTTTAACATATGAGATTTTATTACTGTTTGAACTGTCGTTAAAGATTGGGCTTGTTGAAATATACCGTATGGCAGCGACATAGAATCTAAAATATTTTCATTTCTTATTATTTACCCACGAGATTTTATTGCTACGTTCTTTAGTTACCTGTACGACATCCGTGCTAGATAAGTTGATCGGTGCTGATGGTGCGAAAGGTCATAAAAATATAAAACGAGCTTTGTTTAATAGATAATACGATTGACAATCACATTCGTACAAAATACAAAAAGCCCAAGTCCCAAATTGCACAAGATAGTCCCGCAACATTAATTAAATATTATACTAGCGATCCGCCCCGGATTCACACGAATGATTTCTGGATCTAGATAACAAAGAATAGAGTAAAATGTCTTATTTGCTCCCTGGGTAAAATTTGAGGGGAATTTGTGTGTAACATATACAGTTAGAAAACCATATTGTGTATGTACGCATATTTGAAAATATTTTTTCATCCGTAAGCTTTAAGGAAAAAATGTAAAAAGAACCAAAAATTTATTCAAAAATGAAATGAGACCGCTATCAAAGCCCCTTCGCTATCATGATCCAAACATTCTACGTTAACACATGTATGAATATGTAAAGGTTAATTTGAATTCTGGCAGAAACGCATGCCACGGTCTAAAGCTATAGAACGTACCACTTTTAACTGGCCTTTTTTAATTTTCTTTTGAAGTGCTCTGTTTTATAGCCAGCGCTTTTTTAAAAAAAAAGGAGTAATTTCACTGACCACTATTCACCAGCAAATGTCTACCTTCATGTTTATTTTGGTATATTTTATAAATTATAAAAAGAAACATGACGGCAGCTTTGATGATAAACATTTGGATAACCTCGTTTAAAGGCAGCAATAAAATGAATGTATCTACCGATCGTATGACGGATTGATACTCTCTCTCTCTCTCTCTGACTCTTTGGTACATGACACGAAGCACTGCGAAGTTAATTTACCTGACAAGTGTAACGATAGCAACAACGAATAATTATCGTTATTAAGCCAATTATGAAACAATCACATGAAAAGCTAGTTTTAATTATAGTGATGTGACTGTATCTCAACCAAAAGACAACGGCTTTAGAGAACCACAGTAGCAGCATAAGAATGCTGTTTTTCATATGGTGATTGATGAGAACAGAAGACCCGTTTTAATAGGAACGAGGGATTTTATCTTAGTTCTCGAGGATGGCAACGCATCTGTAGCCTTCTTTGTTTGGCTGCAGGCGTCCATGAATTTTAGTAGTAACTTACTATCAGGTGGACTATAACTGTGTAAACTGGCTCCCTACACCCTTCAGACCAAAACACAGCGGTGCAAGTACTGCTGTTATACAGAAATAGATAAGGGGGTAGTATCCAATCAGACGGGCTCCTAAACTGAAAAGCAGTCATAAGTTTACATCGGAAAATACCGATGTAAACTTATGAATTTCCGTCATTACTTCTCCGACTTATACCGTTATTAAATTATTTTCCCTTACTCCACACGCTTATAATGGGATGTAGCACATTTTAAATATAAGTAAAATTGACGACTGAATAAAAAAATAAAGTACCTAAATTAATCTACTGATTTATTGATATTAAATGTGTTCTAATGGAAATTCCAATTTTTTTTTAAATTGAAATAATAAACCGGCAAAATGTGTGAGCATGAAGGTTTCCGTATTATCGTTTTTTTAAGGTGTATTACTATGTAGGTAGGTGCTATGTAGATAGAATACTTGTTGCCATTATTAAGATCGAGAAAAAAAAAAGCAAAAACAAAAACTCTTTTCTAGTAGAGGAGTAGTATTTTTATTATTTGTTATTATAGCGACAATAATAGTACATATTCTGTGAAAATTTCAAATATCTACGGATCATGAAATAAAGCCCGCTGACAGATGGACGGACGGACAGACCGAGAACAGCGGAGGCTTAGTAATAGGGTTCCGTTGGTTACTCTTCGGGTACAAAACCCTAAAAACGTTCACATACCTGTTTTCTTTTGTAGCAAACATTTCGTTTGCTTTGCTTCATTTATTTTGCACATTTATATTTCGTTATAGGCGGAGTAAATTAATAAAATTTGAATTTCATTTTCGATACGTAAATTTTACACATTTTATGGATGTATTTTTTAATGTGGAATTAATAACACTCTTCCTTATTTTGCGAAGGTATTGAGTTAAAATGGAAAAAAAATATATTCATAAATGGAAACCCTATTGCGTGGTAAAATTATTACGTTACTTTCATATTACCATCACCTTGTGGCCGTAGAAGGAAAAGGGGGAGATCTCCCGCCGGGCAAGGTGTTATGGCCGGGGAGCGGCCGATACTCCGTGTGATAGTTCAGGGATGTTCTATATATGCTGTTTATGATTCAGAATGTTGATAGCGTGATTTAAGCTTCGGTGTGTTTTCGCTTGCGGCGCGATGACAGCGCCGCCACATCACCCCCTGCTCAGACCAGAGGTCGATAGTGCAGTCCGATTGCCGGTGTGTTCTTTTAATGCCGGTGGGGAATGCATGCTGTGTGCGTAAGGGCAAATGACACCGGTGCGAATGATATGCCGATGTGTAATGGATGCCGTACTACGCACTGGCAAGTGATGCCGGTGAGAACGATGTGCCGGAGCAAGTGCCAGAAGTCTGCCTTATAAATCTGCGGTGAGTCGAGATGAAGACAAGTTGGACTGGCTTGCAGGAACTGAAGACTGCAGAAGACGATTCTCAGTAGTGAATGGTAGGGGTTCTTGAGGATAATGACGAAGGCTTGAAGTTGTAGTTTCCGAAGGTGTTTGGTTGCGTGTTCAGATCACGTCGGGTGGTCACCACTGTGGCCGTGAAAGGAAAAGGGGAGATCTCCCGCCGGGCAAGGTGTTCTGCCCGGGGAGCGGCCAACAATCCATGTGATAGTTCAGAGATGTTCTATATATGCTGTTTATGATTCGGAATGTTGATGGCGTGATTTAAGCTTCGGTGTGTTTTCGCTTGCGGCGCGATGACAGCGCCGCCACAACCTCTTATTTAACGACTATGCTATGATTATAAACCAAAACTAAAGGTGTATTTGAAGTAATACATATGTAGTAATCTAAATATTATAATAAAAATAAATATTACCGTGAGTGTCGTTAGAGGCGACGGAGGAAAATAAACCTAGAGACGGGCGGCAGCGTCGTTCTAATGACACCTAAATAAACCCGGCTTACAATAACCCGGATAAAAAACGGTAAAAATCCAGGCAGCATTAAACTTTTGATAGGATTAATGAATGACAATTCCAGGATAGTGTAAATGTTTACTAGACAGGTATTTGTGTATTAGAAAAACTATCGCTTACAATAATCACTTGAGCTAAATACCTTTTTAATCTTCTTAGGAAGAAGACGTACAATTGCTAGCAGGGAGACAACTCACAGTAATGTAAGGAGAATTTACATTTTACTTTGCATTTGAAGCCTAAAATATCGTTTTTATAGAAAATAAAGATGACAAACCAGCACACAGTCCACCTGATAGAAAGTGGATGTTGTCGCCCATAGACATCTATCTACGATTAAGAATTAAAATGCAGATGCGTTGTCACGCCTGAGGACTAAAATATAATACCTCGTTTTTAGTAAAACGGGACTTTGGTTCTCTACATTTATTACACGAAACACAGCAGCATTATGCTGCTATTTTACGCTAGTATACTGTGAGAGTGTGGTCCTACATACATACAACCATAATATAGCTGTAGCGTGGCTCTACCACGTATATACTAGTTATAAATTGGTAAATTGTTTGTTTAAATTTATAATAAATATATGAATAAATTTCTTACTTTAAATAAATATGCCTGTGGGACGTATATACGACCTCCTCCTATTCCGCTCATTCCTGAAAGGGAGTTATGAAGCAATTTGACCGCTGCGCTGCTGCAGCATATCTCGGCGGACTTCACATGTCCTCAAATTTTTATTTCTTACTTATGCAGTATTCTTCACGACGTTTTCCTTCAACTCCGATTAGGTTGTAAATTAGTACTTAATATTGCAATAAAAATTCCGATGATTTCATTGAGCTGTAACGCAATCGCTGTCCCGGGTACGTTTACTGTTATAGTTCATTGCTATTGTCTTACTATTTTTTTACTATTGTGTCTAAAAATCGGACAGTGAAAGTGTTTATACACTGACCACTTTGACACAGTAAAAGTCTTCCAATTACTGTTGTCTGAACATGCCTATCTTCTCACTTCAGATTTTAATCTAATTTAGCCAATCGGAACGTGAAACTGTCTTTTAAGGTAACCAACAAATTTACAGTTCATCTGATGATAAGCAGCTACTGCAGCCGATGGATACCTGCGGCCAACTTCAAACGAAGACATTTATAGATGCGTAGTTACCTCTGACTCAATTGGACTCAGGACTAAAATGGAATTTCTCAAATCTGTATTTAAACTGGTTCTTTGTGCTGTTCTGATAGAAACATGTAAGAGTATAGTACCTACCCAGGTGGTCTTATATGGTGAAAAGTACTCCTTTACTACCTAGTGTATATTTGTGTTTTCTCTGTGGAACCAATGTAAAAGTAGTTGATATTTTCTATCGCACTGTCCAAAATCGGGCCAAATACATCACTCGCCTCGATAATTAACAGCAAGAGTATATTGTCCTTGAGACACTAGCTCCACTTTTACAAAGCTGGCGTAAGACCTACATGATAGGTCTTACTACCGACTCTAAACGTTACGGTCTAAGGATGGTCGTAAGTCTCCGGGAGCCCCGTAACGTTATAATCGAACCTCTAGTTCGGCTAGATTCTGACGATCTATATGTCGCCGGCCCTTCACACACAGATACTACAGATTCGCCTAGTTCCACAAACACTGTTAGGACAACGGGTGAGATGCAGCGAGTCCGCAGACGGGCGCTCCGCACACCCCTTCACACCACACACTAACCGTACACCCGCGTCCCTGTGCTGATACGAGTGAGCCGTTAGGGTCCGCCGTACCCTGCTCGGACGGCCGTTAGATAACCCACTGATGTGCACTGTACACTGTCGTAGGTGTCATCGTTATGCAAATAACGATGCAGAATGATTTATTTTATTTAATTCACACTTTTAGGCGCGGGCCCTGGGAGAACTTTAACTGTAAAAGCCAAAAGGCTCACAGCAACAACGTCATCAAAAACCAGGGTAGAGGTCTGAGGTTCTAGGTTCTAGGTCAGGACATTTGGTCCATTGGAGGTGTAAAAGTTCAGACATCTAAATGAAAAAATATGGCTATATATATATCTCATATTTTAATAATGGCAAACTCTACTGCAGGCTAAAATAAAATCACGGTCAATCACTATTTGCTACTTAACGGGAATTTTGCCACTTTTAAATATAATTCTTTTCAAAATAACTACTGGAGATTCTCAATTATTCTGTAGATATATTTTTAATTTATGTTCGACCGTAATGTTTATGAAATAATTTTAATAACTGCTTTTTTAGGTTTCTATTATAATTCCCACATAAATTTGAAGAAAATATTCCAACCCTAAGGGTGTAAAAATAGAGGATAAATATTTTAATTATTATCACATTCTAATTATTATCTTAAACTTGCGTTTCTCCTTAGTCTGCTCAAAAATGGTAAAAAATTTACCTTCTAAAAGGTGAAAACCGACAAGAAAATATTAGCACTTTCGTATTTACTTTTTTAAAGATTAATTTTCAAATATGATCAAATAAAATATAAAATTTTGACATGAAGTTTTATGTGTATATTCGTATATGCAATAATCTTTTAGTACTTTAAATTAATAACGTAATTGTCGGTTATTTTAAAATATTCTCGCTTGATTACGATAAATAACCAATAATACTGTTACGAGCTTGAGGTTCGTGACAATAAAAATTGCCGATATAATTACCTAAATTAACACTTTAATTTACTTTACACAAATTAAAACTTAAAACACTAATAATTAAACACACTAATTCACTTTATTCCGCTCCGAAGCTTCGCTTGTCTCGCCAAATCAACACTGCCCCGACCGCATCTTGCAGCGCCTATATATACAAATTAGCAATGAAGCATCCGGAATATTCAAGTAAATGCGCGCAAAGCGACGAGTGTTCGAGTGTAGATTTTCTAGAAACTTAGTTCTTCAGATGGCGCTGTCGGTTGAAAGATTTGTGATGTCATTTTCTGCAAAGCTCCCCTCGCTCTCGTTCCTGACACTAGATGGCGCTAGTGTATGACGTTGACTTATTCACGCAACACTGCCCCTCCCAAGACATGCTCGTCCCGAGCATTATCGGTCCCATAATAACGCGCCAAGCGATCCACATGGACGATCTTAGGAGTCCCTCTTGCGCCTTTCTGTATCCGGTAGGTCACTTCGTTGATCCTGGAATATTTGAGACTCAAAATTCCTTCCTTGATCGCTGTGAATCTCTAAAGGTACTCCAAAACGACAGAAGACTTCATGAACTAGTTTATCTGCAACTGTTGAAGCTTCTTGATTTGGAATGCCGAAAACTTCTGGCCACTTAGTGAAGTAATCCATCACAACCATGAAATACTTGTTACCGCTTTCACTCTCCGGAAACGGCCCCGCCACGTCAATGGCTATTCTCTCCCATGGTGCACCAACATTGTACTACTTCAATGCACCTCTACTACGAGTCTGAGGTCCCTTTACAGCCGCACAAGTTGTACATTTGCGACACCAGTCCTCGACATCGTTTCGACAGGACAGACTAGAGGAAGGTTCAATAACACCATCCTTCACCATTCCTTCAATCATGGTTTCCACTTCCTTTTCACGTGCTACCGGCAATCTTCTTGGCCGCTGACGGATAGGCAATTCTTCTCCTGTGTTTATTTTGTGTTGAACTAAGCCAGTCTTTCCTATGTCAGCATCGTTTGATGAGAATACATCGGCGTACCTGAGTAACAACTTCTTCGCCTTGACCAATTCGTTCGGGGAGAAAACACTGCAACAGTCTTCCAAAAGTGTGGTCACTCTCGTTTCTGCATCCTTGCTGGGGGGTCCCACTCGATATATATTGGCACCGACGTAACCAATCCACTTCCTCACAAGTACCAATCAGTGTGCCTTTTTCTATAATCTGTTCCCGGTAGTAAAGGTTCAGCACACGTACTCCTGAGATGTCAGTGGTCCTGACCAAGGTTCGAGCTACTTTGCATGGAAGGTCATTGTTTACCCTTTCCACAAGTACACAACGGTGAGCTTGCCCAGCGTTTCGAGGAAGACTAACCGGAACAATCGTTTCCGATCTCGGCGGAAGAACAATCTTCTTAATGCTGTACACGTTCCCTGGTAACGCACCTTCCATAAAAAGTTCCTCCTGTCCACATTTCAAAACACCTTGCTTAAAGTCGATCTCACAACAATTATTCCTCATAAAGTCTAGGCCTAGGATGCAGTCGTCCATTATATCAGCCACGATGACATTATACAGGTAGATCACGTTGCCTAGCTTCAACTCCATCTCCTTCTCTCCACGGACGGGTATACGCTGACCGGTGGCTGTTACCAAATTAATGCGTTCTCGGTTGTATGCGGAGTCCCCAAGGAACTGACTTATAAGTTGGGAACTAACAACCGTACGAGAGGCTCCAGTGTCTATGGTCAGTTTACACGGCATTCCGTTGACCTCGCCCTTGATGATTAGACTGTTCCCATCATGGGTTTGTGAGATCGAGATCCTTGGGGCTCTTTTAACATCAGCCAGCACCCGCCCCGCAGTTCTGGCTTTTACTCGTTTCCCTGCTGCTACTGGGCGGTGCTGTTGGCCGCACTACCCTCCTGAGATCGTTCACCTTCCCTTTCTAGGGTTCGCTTAGGGCAGCTGGATCGAAGCTGCTGGGCGGTGCTGTTAGCCGCACTTCCTTTCTGAGACCGTTCACCTTCCCTTCCTAGGGTGTGCTTAGGGCAGCTGGACCGAAGATGGCCCCTTTCCCCCACAGCCATAGCACCTAGGGCTGTATCCTTTATTGTGGTCACGAACCGTAACTGCTGCAACCTCCCTAGCGTGAGGTGAACGATGATCCTGTCGCCGCCAGACAGTGCCGTTAGCTGCACTACCCTCCTGATATCGTTCACTTTCCCTTTCTGCGGTTCACTTAGGGCAGCTGGATCGAAGGTGGCCCTTTTCCCCACAGCCATAGCACCTAGGGCTGTATCCTCTGTTGCGGTCGCGAACTGTAGCTGCTGCAACCTCCCTGATGCGATGGGAACGATGATCCTGCCGCACGGCTTCCACCTCCAGTGCATGGGCCAGGGCGTTCTTAAGAGTGTCGTGGTGCCCGAGTCTCACAGCAGCTCTGACTTCAAGGTCGCGGATGCCGTCGATGAATGTCTGAACCAGGTTCCCTTCAATGAGCGCAGGTACAGACCGGTATGCTTTTCGAACCATCTTCTCCACCTCAAGGGCCCACTGCTGCAGGTTTTCGTTGCTGCGCTGCACGCGATCTTTAAGCTGCGCGCGAAAGACGTGTTCCAGGTGAGCGTCACCATATCTCGCTTCCAAGGCCTCAAGAAGCTGATCGTAGGTCACTTTCTTACCGAGAGCTTCCAACACAGTTAAGGCTTGGTCGCGCAGGCCTAGGGTGAGTGCAGTCATGGCTTGGCTTTTATTCCAGCCGTTCGCCTCCATGACGGCCTCGAACTGGATTTTGTAGGCCGACCAGGAAGAGAACGGCGGCACTTTGAATCCACGTAGCGATGGTGTTGTAGCTACTACGGGAGCTGTTGTTCCATCCCCAAGTTTGAGGTTGTCCAGCGTTTTCTTCACGTCAGCCATTACGTTGTCAACCCGATTGTTTACTTGGTCGATTCGGGTTTCGGCCTCCAACAGGCGGTTGTCATGTTGAGCAACCTTATCCTTCACCTCCCGTATCTCTTTTCCGAAGATAGCGTGAAGGTCCTTCATGAGGAGCATCTGCTATTCTTTATCGCGTTGGAGTTGATCTTCTAAACGACGGGCCTGTTCCTCCTGCCGGCGGACCTTTTCCTCCTGTCAGCGGACCTGTTCATCCTGTCCACCTCGCAGCTGCTCTTCCAACCGACGGACCTGTTCCTCCTGTCGGCGAGCCTGCTCCTCCTGTCGGCGAGCCTGCTCCTGCAGCATCACCATCAGAGCACCTAAGTCAGGTGCTGCAGATGTAGGAGCTACCGACGGGCCTGCAGCCGGAGGCTGGCCCACCTACGTCTGCGGCGTTGCACCACCAAATCTTCGTTGGTCCGTCTCCTGCTGGCGTTGACTTCGGGTACGGACACCCTCCGTTTCCTCCTTTGGTAAAATCGGCATGATTTTATCCCACTTCTGACACCAATTGTTAGGAGTTTGAGGTGCGTGACAATAAAAATTGCCGATATAATTACCTAAATTAACACTTTATTTTACTTTACACAAATTATAACTTAAAACACTAATAATTAAACTCACTAATTCACTTTATTCCGCTCCGAAGCTTCGCTTGTCTCGCCAAATCAACACTGCCCCGATCGCATCTTGCAGCGCCTATATATACAAATTAGCAATGAAGCATCCAGAATATTCAAGTAAATGCGCGCAAAGCGACGAGTGTTCGAGTGTAGATTTTCTAGATACTTAGTTCTTCAGATGGCGCTGTCGGTTGAAAGATTTGTGATGTCATTTTCTGCAAAGCTCCCCTCGCTCTCGTTCCTGACACTAGATGGCGCTAGTGTATGACGTTGACTTATTCACGCAACAATACGATAAAATAAATTAAACACAATTAGATGTAATATTAAAAAAATGATTAAAAAAATCAAAATATTTTATTAAATCTAATCAAATGAAAGCCCTTCAAGAAACCAACAGACGATTCCAAGTCATCACGGATTATCTGTCGCCTCAGGTGACCTGAGAGTCTGACCCGAATTAACCCGTTTGCAGAAAAAAATACGGAAATAATATCGGCCGGTAGCCCACCGCACCACATATATCGGTCACCCTTTTAGCCAGTTTTTTTTTTAGAAGCAAAGGTGACAAGTGAGCACACAGTCCACCTGATGATAAGAAGATTCTCTGGCCCCTAAACACCTTGATCTACCGTGGTTCTTTCCCAGTCGAGATGTCAGTATTGCCACCTTAGCTCTTTTTGTATAAAAAGGTATTGATTAATTTGCAACCTTCCGCTAACTAAATACAATGATGTGTCTTACCTGGATTGAAGAGCACCTCCCCCCTTCCTCAATTGCATCTTAATTGCAAGATCTTAGATCTTTATTGACTTAGCGGTCAGCCGCCGTAGAGTCTACATCACCTGAGGATGCCTCGTGTGGAGGCGAAACACGTGTCGTATTGTCGTCGATGGTTTGTCCTTCCTGGAATAGTGGTGTTGGAAGTAGTGGTGCCGGGAGCAGTAGTGTTGGAAGTAGTGGTGCTGGGACTAGTGGTGACGGAATTAGTGCATGCAATTGAGGGAGGGCGGGAGGTGGTCTTCAATCCAGGTAAGACACATCATTGTATTTGGTTAGCGGAAGGTTGCAAATTAATCAATATCTTTATTATAATGGATTTCCGCAAAGTAACGCCTGATTCTATCAATTATCTGTTTTATATAGTTAAAATTGTATTTCACTGCTTCAGCCCGAAACGTGCGTAATTATTTAATTGACAAAATTATTTTTGTCATTTAAATAATTCACAACTTTCATCATATTATAATTAATCAATATCTTTATTATAATGGATTTCCGCAAAGTAACGCCTGATTCTATCAATTATCTGTTTTGTATAGTTAAAATTGTATTTCACTGCTTCAGCCCGAAACGGGCGTAATTATTTAATTGACAAAATCATTTTTGTCAATTAAATAATTCACAACGTTCATCATTTTATTTCGTTCCGTGTGTGTCATAAGAGTCAACTATAGGAAATACCTTAAAAAATCGTATGACAAACGAAGGTGTAACCATCACTTTTACGTTTACCAGACCAGGCGGTCAGCGTAGTCAAGGACGTCAGACGTTTAGTGCCTGCTTGACTATTAAGACAAATCACCCCTACAACGGGAGTGTAACCCTACGTTTATTGAACTTTCACGAAGTAATAAAAAGGTGAAAAAGGAGATTCACAGCTACAGGAAAATAATTTCACTCTATTAATTCAAATTCAAAGAGTGAACGTTCTAAATTTCCATTAAATTTAATTCGATTTCTAAAAAAAATTCAATATTTGAATAGTTACTGAATACTGTAGTGGCTTAATATGGACGATGAAATAAAATATATACCGTTACTACTGTTAATACCGTTAAACGTTTTGCTAATTGGCTATCGATCGTACGATTAAACGATGCGATTTAAATCGCACGATGAAAAAGATCGCGGTATAGTTCAACAGGGGTCTTCATAGATTGCGTTATGTCTATCGTACGATAACTCGGTGTCACCACAACCACGCCATTTCAACATTGAGTAATTATTGAGCTGCACAGATTTTTTTACTCTCTTGGATCTCTTAGGTCTTTAATCGTCTCCAACTCGACTCACCGGTGCCCTAGCGTTGCTGTGCTCGCACTATGTCTGAACCAATTAGACACTAAAAATACTTTTGTAACTTTAATTGCACGATCGTACGATCAAGCTCATCATACGATTATTATTAAGGATATCTTGTGCTTGCTCGATCACTTTCAAGCTTCAATAAGATACTCTAAAGATACGTGTATGTTTAATCTCGTCGTGCGACGAAATCGCCTCGTTTGCTCGTACGGTGGTTGCTAATTAGAACACCGTATTATACTTCTAAATATAATATTAAACACATTACTTCACAGATTTTGACCATTTTTTATCTGTATTCATCACTTTATTTGTAGTTACATTTTTCTATTTTCATTAGTTTTTCTATATATGATCCCGAAAGGGTGAAACCAGAAAATGAATTCCATTGCCTTCGGATTACGGACTCGTAAGGAAAGGGTAAATCGTTTTCCGATTACGACATAATTAGGGGTGAAGAAAAAAATCATGATAAAAGTTGCATGTCTAGGAAATAAAAAAATTTAGGGTCATGGTAAGTGCACACACACTAAAGCAGTGCGGCGGACAATTACTCGACAAATATATGATAACGACTTCTTTTCTTTTTATATTATAACTTTCGGTAATTCTGCTTCTAAATATAATTCTCTAAAAACCTGATGACATTAACTGATGATTTCAACTGTGTACCATTTATGTTTCACACGCTCATAAATTGGAACGTTTTGTATTACATTTTCATGCGAATGCACGGCGACGAGTTGTTCGCTTAATTATGATTGGAAATCGCATTATGTGACGCTCTACGTGAGTTAACGCTCGACATAGCTGCTCGCGGTCCATTACTCGAACATCATCATACAAAATTAAATATTTAAAATTTTTATAAAAATTGAAAACGAACTTCAACAAATAAGAAAAAATTGGTTGACCCTGCAGGCCCATGCCTGGAACTTTCTACTAATTTCAAATGCAAAGTGCTTCAAATTTCACTAAATTATGGCGTTGAATATGAAATATAGGAGTAATTTAAAAAAATAATTATTATCAAAATTTTAGTTAACTTTTTTTGCGGGAAGTTAAAACTCGACATATTAATTTCTGACGTCGATGCTAAGATATAATGTATCAAAGAAATAGGTATAAATTTAATTATTAAGTCGGTTATTGTTAAAGTCTAATCACTTTCTCTTTTAAGTGGTATAAAGAATACATAAGTTCAAAGTTCAACAACTAGAATGTCGTTTAAATAGGTACAATAAAATTAATTTTCTACCCGTTTTTTCTCGAAATTTATGTCAAATGTATATGGAACCACCCCTAAGATATAACCTCTTTTTATAAAAAAGAATATTTAATAATAAATATAAACATACACAAAACAAACGCAAAAAATAAACACTACACTGCACTATCGTTTTTTTTTTGAACTTTGTTTAAAATTGCTGTGGCATCCGATTTTTAACATTAAAATAATTTTTCGTTTGGTATAAGTGAACGAAATTATACGTGAATTTATTATCAAAGTCTGAAAATAATCTAACTTTTTGTTAGTCTAATAAAATTGAAATTTAAGCCAAGTCCAATTTGCTTGGAAAACTGCGGTTCCGAAGCTTTTTATAAAAGTTCTCATAAGAAATGAACACGAATTGTAATTCACAGATTCTGAATTTTAAATTACGGAAAGAAACTCTGGTCTCTTTCAATTTTGAATTCCCAAGAATAATCTCTGTTTCAAAGCTCTATTTATATACGCCCGCTTACAGCAAACGTCTTACTCATACATCATTTTACTGTTTTTCAGTATTTAGTTTTTATTCATATTGAGATATTCATCTTATTCCATATCATATTTGGTTTATTTTAACTTAAAAATATTACAATGTTATCTCAGTGGTCTCTCCAATTCGATATAATTCTTCTTCTTTGACCTCGACTCTTCCCGTTACGCGGGGTCGGCTTTTTTAATCCTTCGGTGCCATTCAATTCGCTGGTAAGCATCATCTTCTGCAAGGCCGAGCTTTAGCATGTTTTTAGCTTCCGGAGATTTGTCAACCAGGTAGTTTGCGGTCTACCTCTCCCTCTCCTTTTTGTAGCCGTGGAAAGGCACTTCTTCACGACATGGTCATCGGGTCTACGCATAACATGTCCGTACCACCTTAGTCTGGACTCTGTAATCTTATCAGTGATAGGCGTTACTTTGAAACTCCCCCTTACGTGTTCATTACGCACTTTGTCTTTGAGAGAGACTCCACCCGCCCATCGTAACATGCGCATTTCAGTGGCATGAAGTTTTCGCTCATGGATTTTCGTCGAAGCCCACGTTTCGCTACCATAAAGTAAAACAGGCCTCACAGCTGTTTTATAGACCTTGCCCTTGGTTCTTATCGGCATTTTTGGATCGCAGAGGACTCCTGTTAATGTACGCCACTTATTCCACCCAGACATCGTTCTGAGCGTTATGTAGGCTGTTATCGATCCATCTTCCGCGATTATTGATCCGAGTGTCGTTTAGGGTTGAAGTTGCATACCATGCACTCTGTCTTGGTTCTGCTTATGCGTAATCCGTTTAACTCTAGAGATTTCCTATATTGCTACAAGTTTTCTTGTATCTCGATTACGCTGCCTGAGATGAGCGCAACATTATCCGCATGTAAAAGGTTCCATGGTGTGGTTTCTGAATTTTCTGGGTTAGATAGTTAATTGGTGATAGGAGGAGGAATAAGGTGATATTAAATAGCAAGGGACTTAGTGCGCTTCCTTGATGAACCGACCGATCCGACAGGCCGGCTGGACTTCTGACACAGGTTTGTAGATTATGATACATGTCCATAATCAGTTTTATATAGTGCTCAGGGACATTTTGGGCTCTCAGAGCTTGCCATATTATGTTTCTTGGCACACGATCGAAAGCCTTCTCGAGATCTATGAATACCATCCAGAGATTTTGTTTATTTTCACGGGCTTTTTCCATGATCAGTCTGATTGCATGGATCGCGTCTGTTGTTCCCCTCTCAGAAGTAAAACTGAACTGATTTTCTGTTAAGTTAATGAGGTTTTGAAGGCGTTCACTTAGAAGTCGTTCCCAGATTTTGAGAGTGTGTGATGTGAGTTTTATACCTCGATAATTTTCACATTCCCATACATCTCGAATCGACGAATGTGCAAGTGCCAGGAGATGGCCTAGTGGTCTGCGGTGAGTCAAGAAAAAGGAAAGTAATCTGCGAGATTGCCGTGAAGCAGAGGCGAGCAGAGAAAAGCTTGAAGGAACAGGAAGCGTTATTATTCCAGTGCTGCGATGAACCTTGTGAAGCTAGATGGCTTGCAGGATATGAAGACTGCAGACGATATCTGCTCGGGAGCGAATTGGTGGAGTATTTTATGACGATGATGAAGCTTGTAGTTTCCGAAGGTTGTTGGTTGCATGTTCAGATCACGTCCGGGTCACCACTGTGGCCGTGGAAGGAAAAGGGGAGATCTCCCACCGGGCAAGGTGTTCTGCCCGGGGAGGAACCGACACTCCGAGTGATAGTTCAGAGATGTTCTATATATACTGTTTATGACTCGGAATTTTGAGAGCTTGATTTAGGCTTCGGTGTGTTTCGCTTACGGCGCGACGACAGCGCCACCACATTGGTAGTACTCAAACCATCTTTTACATATATCCTTATCGTTTGTAAGTAGTGCGCCTTCTTTATTTTTTATGTATTTTGTACTTTTAAAGTCTTTACCATCATTATATCTGTATTTAGCTATTTTGTATATGTCATTGTCGGTGGTTAGTTCCAAGCGATGGTAAAGATTTAGATCAGCTTTTTCCTTTTCAATAGCTACTGTTCTTCTTGCAGTCTTCTTTGCCTCTTTGTATATTTCTTTATCTTCATCGGAGCATGTTTATTGACAAAACAACAAACGTTTCTTTTCAGCAACACTGTGTTTGGTATAGTTGTTTCACCATTTTGTATCTTTTGCATTGTGCAATGGTCCTTTGCTTATCCCCAGCTCACGTTTTGATGTAGTGATACATAGTTTCTCAAAGTCTGTCCATGTTTCTGTAGGAGTCTGATCTCGAAGGGGGTTTTTGCTCATGTAATCCACAACATGCTTTCCTAGGGTACTCCCTTTATCCGTTTTTAATTCGTGCCATTTAATTCTCTCCAATTTAACTCTTTTTATCTTAATGGCTGTTTTCATTTCAGGGCTGTTAGTAGTAGCCTATGTTGGAAGGTGAGGGGTTCCCCAGGAATAACCTTGCAGTCCTTAATTTGTTTTAAGTATCGTTTATCTATTAAGATATAGTCTATCTGCATCTTCAATTTTCCACTCTTATAGGTTATTAAATGTTCATCCTTCTTTTGAAAGAACGTATTTACTACTGCAAGATTTTGAGAAGCTGCGAATTCCAAAATTGTTTTACCTTCAATGTTTTTCTTTCTATATCCGAAACCACCATGATAACCCTCAAAACCGTCCCTGTCTATCCCCACATGACCGTTCAGGTCTCCACATATGATTCTTTGTTCACTTCGGGGTACTGATGTTAGATGATTCTGCAGGGTTTTCCCAGAATTCTTGTTTTTCTGTGTCAGAGCAATTTACTTGTAGTGCGTAGACTGAGAAGACATTTAGGCATGGTTGCTTTTCGAGGGCCAGCTTCACAGACATGATGCGGTCGTTGATTCTGTTTATTTCGATAAGTTTTTCGCTCAGATGTTGATCCAGAATAATTCCAATACCATTTTTAGAATTGTCTGTGCCACTGTGTATGAGTTTAAACCAGTTCCCGATCTGACGTGATTTTGCGCCTTTCTATTTTGTTTCTTGCACACAGCAAATATTTATGCGTCATCTAAATAGAATATCGCTGAGTTTAGCACTTCTTATAGTCATTATGCCAATGTTCCACGTTCCTATGCGTAGTTGGGACATTGGAACAGCGTTTTGTTGTTTTGATCTTCCATCGCTTCCGGGGGACGCCCTAGTATTCGTCGCATTCGCATCGCCGTCGCTTGACGGGGACGCCCTAGCCTTAGAACTCTTTCCTTTCTTGCTGTGCCTCATGATTAATATAAAAATTGGCTATTAGCTTTTACGGTCGGTTGCCACCTGACACCAAGGTCTTAATCTTCCTGGAAGACCTGAAAGCCGCCGTTGACCAGATAGGTTCATCCGCCGCTTTCTCTAATGAACTCTCAGACCTAAGAGTCCATCACAAACGAGGACCTCTACTCCGCATATGACGGAAAAGCTTCTCTATTGGGTTTGGTAACGGAGTTTTCTCTCCGGCCTTTTTGGTCCGCGGGAGGTATTATATTTCCCTCCTACCCTTCATCAACTATAGGCTATCGACGGGCATTCCTCGATCCGCCACCTGAGGACGCGCTCTCTAGGGTTTAAGGCTCCCCCGAGAGACAATTCGACATAATTATTGTAAATAAAAAGACACTTATCCCAAAACGGGTCCCCTTATTTCTCTAGTTTTTACCTCATCAGCTTTTTACAAGTGTTAGACTTTAGCCTCTCTTGATTTAATTAAAAAACAAAAACTGTTCCATTATTATACAAACTTTCCATTTTTGTTAGTATAGGGCTTATATATAAGTTAATAATAAAATAATATGAAAAAATATTGTCCATGATCGACTCATAGCTTCACGCGTCTTTAAACGTGCAAATCGATGAATCGACCAAACATGGCAATGCCCATCTTTTTTATAGCATCCTTAGACTCCGCTTATACTCTCCATCGCAAATCGCAGTCGCAGCATCATCAAGGCATTCAATTTTCGCATGATTATGTAGAAGTTATTTACGAAGACGTTTGTGCCTGCCAACATAACTTACGCGGCCTCATAGAAGTAGTTAGTTAGTAAACCAACCAAACCAAACCACCGATCTGTGGGGGATTTCTGTTGAAGTTATTGCGTCTATAATAGATACAATCGCACCTCAACTATCTATTATTTTTAATACTAGTATCGAATCTGGTGTGTTTCCTGATTTAATGAAGCATAGTAAAGTAATACCTTTATTTAAATCTGGTAGTACATTGGACCCCGCTAATTTTAGAGCTATTTCTGTACTGCCAACACTTAGTAAAATTTTTGAAAAAATTATTCTTGATCAAATGTAAAAAAAAATTATTGTAAATAATTTACTACATAAAAATCAATTTGGTTTCACAAGGGGTCGCTCGACAACTGATGCTGGTGTTGAGCTGATTAAATATATATTTAATGCATGGGAGAATTTACAGGATGCTTCGGTGTGTTCTGTGACCTATCCAAAGCCTTCGATTGTGTTCAACATGAAACATTAATCAGGAAACTTCAACACTACGGTGTAAGAAGCGACGCTCTTAAATTAATTATTTTATATTTAAGTGACAGAACGCAAAAAGTTGTCATTAATAGTATGAGTTCTTCTGGGTCGATTGTACAAATGGGCGTGCCTCAGGGTTCAATTCTCGGCCCCTTTCTGTTTCTTGTATATATTAATGACTTACCTTACATAGTAGGGTAAACCATAAATTGCAGATACTTCATTAATTTTCAAATTAAAACGACAGTTATTAAATTACGACGAAGTAAACAATGCTATAGCTGAGTTAGTTAATTGGTTTAATGTTATTAATTTGCATTTGAATGGAACTAAAACTAAATGTATGAAATTCGTAACTCCTAATGTTAAACATGTCAATGTAATTTTAAATGGGGAGGAACTGAGTCTTGTTGATACCACCATTTTTCTTGGAATCACACTGGACGCAAAGCTTCAATGGCTCCCCCATATATCAAAACTAGCTAGCAGACTTAGTTCTGCAGCATATACTGTAAAAAAGATTAGAACTCTTACCAATGTTGAAACAGCTAGAATAGTTTACTTTAGTTATTTCCGTAGCATTATGTAGTATGGTATTTTGTTATGGTGACACGCGACTGACGCTGAAATTATATTTATTTTACAGAAGAGGGCCATTAGAGCAATATATAATTTAAAACCAAAAGAGTCACTGAGACAAAAATTTTGGGAAATTAATATTTTAACTCTGGCCTCTCAATACATTTATGAAAATGTAATGTACGTACACAAAAATAAAAGTAGTTTTGCGAAAGTAAGTGATATTCATTCTGTAAATACTAGGAACAGACACAAGCTAGTGGTACCAGTTACTCGACTCCACCGAGTCAGTAATTCATTCTTGGGGCGACGTATACGCTTTTACAACAAAATCTCAGAAAATATACAAAATTTATCATACACAAAGTTCAAAAATGTTATTAAACTAAGTTTGTATAAATAGGGTTATTATAATATTAAAGAATTTATGGATGATAATAACCCCTGGGAAGGGTGATCGATACCAAGCTATTTCTAATTTGTCTTGTGTTGCTAACTGTAGACATGATTGTAAGCTATTATTGGAAAAAAATAGTCCCGCTGGGTTTCTTGTTGGTTCTTTCAGTACAGAGGTTTTTTTTTGCGAAGCAGTGGTAAATTAAAAAACTGACTTTCAATAAGCATTTGTTATAATCTACGTTGAATAAAAAAGTTTCTGTTTCTGTTTCAAACTTAACTCACCTGCTGATGCTGTTTGGACAGTTTTTATTTTGCAAAAAAGGGCAATATTATAATTTGCACTCTCGTGATTCGTTAATGGATTTGCTTGAAGGAATTAATATTATAACATTTACAAGCCAGTACTACATATATGAAAGTATTATGTTTGTACGTAAACATATTTACTTATTTAAAACTTTAATAGTTTTGTTAAATATAAATAATATTACATATGTGTGTAAGTATCATGTATGTATGTATATCTTTATATATTTACTAGCTGTTCCCCGCGACTTCGTTCGTGTGAAATTTATTACGATTAGAAATTTTTGCGAATGCAATTCTTTTTCTAAAATAAAAATAAAACTAAGTTACTCCTTATAACATAAGCTATCTGCCAGTGAAAGACAAAGTTTGTTCAGCCATTTCGGAGATTAGCCGGAACAAACAAAAAAACAGGCACAAACATTTTAAAAAATTGTGTTTTGTTTTACAATATTTTATACAGCTGTGCCCCGCGGTTTCACCCGCGTATATCCGTGTCTGCGCTGCGCGACATGACACCTCGCTCATTTAGTTCAATCATTTTAGCTAAAAAATTGGCAAAATTAATGTAAAAATTATCGGCATATGTACGTTATACAGCAAAGTTAAATTTTATCCACTCTCTCTCCCCCTCCCGGATGAACGCCCCAGAAAGTACCCCAAAACGGGTTTTTCTTTCAGTTTTAAGGATAACCGTACATGGTACATGAAAAGTGTGCAGGTACGAAATGATCCTTGATGAATTTTCTATCAACCTTTTATGCATACGAAAGCGATATCATTTATAGTTTTTGCGCAATCTGCCAGAAAATATGAACATTTCTTATCTTTAATCGATTTTTTTTGCTCAAAGTTTAGGCTAAAATTTTTTTTAGCCTAAACTAAAAAAAAATTTTTTTTTGCTAAAATTTTTTTAGGTTTATAAAAATTTTACTGCCAAAGTATGTATAACTAAAGTTACTCTTTCATTATGATAAAACTATTTATTTGAATAAGAATTAATACTACGGTACGACTATAATCAACTTTTGTGTCGACCGGTGATCTAATTAAATTTTAGAACACAAAAGCTACTATTGTGACTTAGTTATGATAGTTAGATATATTCCTTACGCGGACTTTTTTGTAGGTAATAATGAGTACTTTAATCATGTAGCACACAATTTTTATGTTACATAATAGTTTACGCAGCGTATGCGATAATAAGGATTTTTCGGCGTTACTATTGCATAATTTAACATGAAAAAGTAGTTATTTTGACATAACTGCATTAGTTAGGCATATAGTATCGCGGACTTTTTTGTAGATATTGATATCTTCTATAAACTGTAGTACGTCACTTTGCTCTATTGTCAATAGTTTCCGCAGCGTATGCGATATAAGGATTTTTTTTGGTTTTTTTTTCACGCCGTTGGTTACATTAACGAAGTTTTCATACGGATTCCTAACTTTTTTGAAAACATACTGTAGCCTATGTTCATCAGGGATAATGTAGGATTCCAATGGTGAAAGAATTTTTCAAATCGGTCCAGTAGTTTTGGAGCCTATTCAATTCAAACAAACAAACAAACAAATCTTTCCTCTTTATAATATTTATATTTATATATTTATTTAATTAAATACTTTTTTGTACTAATGGTAAAGATCGACTTAATGCCATTTGGCACTTTCGACCAGCCAACCGGATAGTTAGTGGGAGAAGTGTGTATTGAAGTGAGCTAAGTGAAAAACCTAAATATATGTGTATATACTTAATCACAATTCTTTATTTCGAATTATTTATTTGAATTGATAAGTATATACGAATCACTTATAGATGTACAAGTTTATTGTATATATATATGTAATTATATTAATATATTAAAATATTTATGTTCTTCATTTTGATTATACATAGACAGCTTTATGTTGCTTTTTTATCTTTTGTTGTTTGTTGAGCTTTTGTATTTATTTAGTTATTAGCTGTAAGCTTATTATTACATAAGATAATACATAAACACTCACGCCTGTCACCCAGAGGGGTAGGCAGAGACTACAGACTTCCATTTGGCACGATCCTGACACACCTCTCTCGCCTCCTTCACATCCATACATCTACGCATGCATGCTCGTCGGTTAAGGGTACTCCTAATTTGGCCCGTTTTCAATAAATCGCCAATTTGGTCGATAAATTTTCGCCTAGGACGTCCCTTTCCGACTCTGCCATTCACTTCTGCAACATAAATTTTCTTTGTCACTCTTTCCTCATCCATTCTTTCCACATGACCAAACCACCGAAGCATTCCTTTCTTAATCCTGGTCACAACATCATCTTGCAAACCACACTCTTCTCTTATTACACAATTTCTTACCCTGTCATTCAGATTCAGCCCTAACATACTCCTTAACGATCGCATTTCTACTGCATTTATTCTACTCTCGTGCTTCTTCTGCCACACCCAACTTTCACTACCATACGTTAAAGTAGCGACCAACACACCATTGTGAATTGCCATACGTGCCTTTTTTGACACATTTTGACTCTTCACAATAGAGTGCAGGGCCCCATTTACTCTGTTTCCTGCGTTCACTCGTCGTTCTATATCCTTATCATATCTCCCATCCCTGCTAAATACGCTACCCAAATATACAAACTCATCTACTTGCTGTTGGCTCGATTGCACCCTTATCCTACAAAAAAAATTCATTTTATAATTATTTCGTTCTTTGTAGAATTATCAGGTATAAAGAAGAATAACGAAATGAATTCACTGAAGAACGGAAATTAAAGGTATATCAGTGAAAAGTATTACCATAAATACGTTTTAGGAACGAGACCAAACAAAATGAATTTACATTTACTTTTATAAATATATATAAATAGTTCCGGAACATTCAAGTGCCTTACCAATTATGGGCTTATATTCTTAAACATTCTTATGTAATAAAACTGATGAAAACTATTAATAACCAATTTAAAAAACTAAAACGAATAAAATAATATCTATATATTTATATATAGTTTTTGAAGTCACTATTTTGAAGACATCGTGTATCGAAGAATTACAGCCCTGACTTCAAAAGCTATGTGGATATAATAAAGCTATGTCGATTTTTATTTTTTATTGAATATAAAATACTCTGTACCCTTTTGTTGGGACCCAATATAGCAGAAAAGTTTTTCAAATCTGAGGAAGCGATAGACCGGAATAAGTTCTCCACAGTCTTTGCCAGAGATCTGTCTGCCAGAAAGAGCCAAGCGTCGAAGCTGAAGACCGAGTGTGGCAGCATCGTTTCCGGGACACCTGAGTTTTAAGCCAGATTAAGAGGTTCTTTGGGCAGCTGTACACGTCATCGTTGGAGCAACACGCATATGTGAGCAACGATCTAAGAGCAAGTCTTATCCGACACCTTTCCGAAGATATCCCGGACGTTAGTTTGAGCGAGATTAGAATGGCTCTCCAGCACCTTAAAAACGGCAAGGCCCCAGACGAGGACGGAATTAAACCGGAGTTTCTGAAAGCGGGTGAAAAATTGGTACTTAAAGTCTTTCAGAATCTCTTTAATACCGTCCTCCATGATTGCACTACTCCGGAGGCGTGGAACATAAGTGCTGTGATCTTGTTCCTTAACCATTTCACTGTCCCATGAGTCATATATGAACATTTGAGTTTCAGGAAAGGCGATAACGCTCTCTTGAAGGACTACAGGCCGATTTCCATTATGATCCGCGTCTATGTGCTGTTTTCGAGAGCCATTACGAACCGCACGCAGACACGACTACTTTCATTGTCATGTCGTTCGTGTCACTTAATAATATAATGATAGCGCTAAAATTATTTATATATTGTCAATAATAAAATAAATTGATATTAATTTGCTATATTGAAAAGTACAGCAGTTTCAATTTATTTATTTTTAGAGCAAGAAATATGTGCTTGAGATAAGGACACTCACGAACGCAAACTCCTCGCGGCAACCGCTAGTGCTTTAAAACTTCATTCATTATAAACGGTAAAACCTAGTGAACAGCGGGTGACCTAATTACCTATAGCCTAAGCTTCATATGCTTAGTATATTCAACTTTTACTTACCTGTATATTTTGTTTTTGTTTATTATTTTAATTCATATACTCAATAGCAAATTCAGAATTTCATTTTAGATTTCCCTATTTTAACTTAATAAAAATACATTATGTGTTTCTAACATACGAACATTTTATATAAAATGTGGCATTATATTCTTCATAAATTTGGATTATATTAGTGATTTAAAAATACTAATATTAAATAGATAAAATACTCAAAGATATATAATGTAAAAATCAAACTCACTTTGAGGCAACTTTGCCATAAGAGTTTTAAGCTATTGCATAGCTTCTATCGCGGGCCTTGAGCGCGGGGACCGAATCCAGAAATTCCGTAACGAAAAAAACTTCACGCTCCCCACTCCGACGGGCACGGAGGTGTGGCGTTGAAAGCCGTGCATCGTCTAACGTCGTTTCAGTTCGGCAGACTTCGGCACTCGGCAGAGTTCGGCACGGTGTTTGTGTGCGTGCGGCTAGACGTATGCGTGTACACTAGCTGCTAACTCAATGATAAAAATTCCTGAATAACCTACATGTATTGTAAGATATTAAAAATATTTTAAACAATATTAACTTCTCATTTATTCAATAAGAGAAAAAAAATTGTTTTCTTATCGGTCACCACGCTCATTTAATATCAAAGACTTAACTGCATAAATAAAATAAATAAATAATTATAATTGCATAAGTTGATAAAAAATGCTATGCAATAGCTTTACCGCGGCAGTCACCGAGTGCCACACGTATTTTTTTTAATGATCAATCAATCAAAAATTCTTGATTACTTAATTTTTGTATTTAAAACTTGTCACAATAAACTGAAATAAAATATAGTATGTATCAAAAATCAAGCATGTCACAATCATTTTTAAAAAGTATTCTTTCTTTTATTAGTCAAATCATCATCATCATTAACATAAATAACCGTTCATACAAGTACAGGTATTTACAGCATGCGCTGTGTTGCAAAAAGTTAAACAAATTTAGAGAAAAAAATGTGTTAAATAAAACATAAATAAAGTCACATTTTTACGACAGCAGTTCAACGTACGTAACATGCTTAAGTTTGGTAATGAATTAAGTGAGGATATCATGGCGAATTTATGTGGCACAGCCACGACGCAGGTGTTGCAATTCATGATCAGATAATAAAATAATGATAACCAGCCTAAATATCGTTTCCCCACAACAGTAAAACATTCGTAATCATTAAAAATTTAAGTGTTTTTGGATTCAAATTAATATCAACACACCATGTTGAAAATATGAAAAATACTGAGTACCTAGTAATAATATTATACCCGAGAAAGCAGTAAAAATAATATTGATTTCTTTTTTCTTTTCCTTCACTTTTGAGGAAATGAATCGATTGACAATTCATTCGGTAAAATCGTTCTAATAGTTTGCAATGGTGGAACACCTATATGGACATACATACATAGAACGACAAGTATAGTACATTTTTTTAGAATCGTTGTAATCGTTTAAAAATATAGGTTGATAGTGACAACCCTTGGTAGTAGCAAAACATGACAAAGTAACCGTCACAGCGTGGCAAAGTTACCATACTAGAGATGCCACGATTTGTTCACTAGCCATGTTGCAGCAGGAGTGGGTCGACTCGACCGGGGAAAGACCACATTCTCACAGAATACCAGCGTAAAATAGCAGCTTTACGCTGCTGTGCTTCATATGGTGAGTGTATAGAACTGGAGACCTATTTAACCGGGGGCGAGGCATTACATCTTGGTCCAGACGGGTGACAGCGCATCTTCATTTTGATTCGTTATCGAGGATAGATGTAGATGTCAATGGGCCTCAGCGACCACATATCATCAGGTGGATTGTATGCGTTATCGTATAAAAGAAGTCAGTTTTACAGAAAAATGTTAAGGCAACCATGTTAAAAGCGAAATATTATATTTCCTAACGAATAATATTACGTTACTACAGAGATATGCCTTAAAAACGGCAAGGCCCCGGGCGAGGATGGAATTACAGCGGAGCTTCTGAAAGCGGGTGGAACACCGGTACTTGAAGTCCTTCGGAAGCTCTTCAATTCCGTCCTCCATGGTGGCACTACTCCGGAGGCGTGGAGCAGAAGCGCGGTGGTTTTGTTCTTTAAGAAAGGCGACAACGCTCTCTTGAAGAACTACAAACCGATTTCCCTTCTGAGCCGCGTCTACATGCTATTTTCGAGAGTCATTACGAATCGTCTCGCACGCAGACTCGACGACTTCCAGCCTCCCGAACAAGCCGGTTTCCGAAAAGGCTTCAGTACCATAGACCACATACATACCCTGCGGCAGATTGTACAGAAGACCGAAGAGTACAATCTGCCACTTTGCCTGGCATATGTGGACTATGAGAAAGCCTTTGATTCCGTCGAAATTTGGGCGGTGCTACAGTCCCTTCAGCGGTGCCAAGTTGACTGTCGGTACATCGAAGTGCTGAAGTGTTTGTACAGTAGGGCTACGATGGCTATCCGAGTACAGAACCAGAGTTCGAAACCTATCCAACTGCAGAGAGGTGTAAGACAGGGTGATGTTATATCCCCGAAACTCTTCACCGCTGCGTTGGAAGACGTTTTCAAGCTACTGGACTGGAAAGGATACGGTATTAACATCAATGGCGAGTACATCACTCACCTTCGATTTGCCGACGATATAGTCATTATGGCAGAATCGCTGGAGGACTTAAGCATTATGCTCAATGACCTCAATAGTGCCTCCCAACGGATAGGTCTTAAGATGAACATGGACAAAACAAAGATCATGTTTAATGTCCATGTCACACCTATGCCGGTAGTTGTTGGGAGCACTATGCTCGAAGTTGTTGACGAGTACTTTTACCTGGGACAAATAGTCCGACTAGGTAAGTCCAACTTCGACCGAGAGGTCAATCGACGGATTCAACTCGGCTGGGCAGCGTTCGGGAAATTACGACATATCTTTTCGTCAGGTATACCTCAATCTCTGAAAACTAGATTGTACAACCAGTGCGTGTTGCCAGTGATGACTTACGGATCTGAGACGTGATCCTTCATTGCTGGCCGTATGAGGACGCTTAAGGTCGCTCAGCGAGCTATGGAGAGGGCTATGCTTGGAGTTTCTCTGCGTGATAGACTCAGAAATGAGGATATCCGCAGTAAAACCAGAGTGATCGACATAGCCCAACGGATTAGTAAGCTGAAGTGGCAATGGGCCGGCCATATAGGTCGAAGAACCGATGAC
The DNA here is from genome assembly GCA_907164705.1 of Parnassius apollo. NCBI lineage: Eukaryota > Metazoa > Arthropoda > Insecta > Lepidoptera > Papilionidae > Parnassius > Parnassius apollo. The sequence continues at coordinate 7,068,931 of CAJQZP010001218.1, read as the reverse complement.
CGATGGGGAAGAAAGGTTCTCGAGTGGCAGCCTCGTACCGGTAGGCGTAGTGTAGGGCGACCCCCACTAGATGGAGTGACGACCTGGTAAGACATGCAGGAAGTCGATGGATGCAGGTGGCTCAGGACCGTGCTTTGTGGCATTACTTGGGGGAGGCCTATGTTCAGCAGTGGACTTGTGAAGGGCTGTAATGATGATGATGATGATGATGACAGAGATATAGATACCTACATTCGAGAGTAACCCGTCACGCACGTTTTTACCTGAATAGGCTCAACAGTATGTTGGGCCGACATAGTAAAATGTCCCTCAGAAACAAGCGTACCCTTTATAAGGTCTGTATACAACCAGTCATGTCCCACGCGGGCCCCATTTTTGCCCACGCCGACCCTAAAATTATTAATGAACTCCAAATAGTTTAAAACCTTTTCTGTCGTCGAGCTGCGAACGCACCTTGGTACGTCCGTAATGCCGACCTTCATCGAGACCTAGAGCTCCCTAAAATTCAACAATTTCTTAAAAAACTCTCTGAGAACTTCTTCAAAGCCTCAGAGTCGTACTCCAACCATTTTATTCGTGAGGCAGCTACTTATGCAGCCCCACCCCCCTCTCGCTATCGAGTCCGCAGGCCGAGAAACTCTCACTCGGACCCGCCTAATAAACTTTCAAACGACCTGAACTGCCTCCTGGCGGCGCAGGAAAACTCTAATTAAATTAAATTATTTATTCATAATTAATTTTCCTTCGTAGGCACTCCCTCAGCGGCTTGTAGCCGCCTGCGCCCTCTTTTCCCAAAAGAGGGTCGGTCCCGATACGGCATAAGAAAGCTTAAACAGCCAGTTGCCAGTCCCCAAAGGCGGTTTTTAGAGGGTAACACTTAAGTTTCCCCGGTAGGCAGTGAGTCCCTCATAACCACGATAGACCGGCTATCGCGGTATGCGTAACGCATTTTCCGCCTCCCTACATATAGGGTAGCCCTTTAATTGCTTCGGGCGCAAAAAAAAACTATCACACGGAGTGTTGGCCGCTCCCCGGGCAGAACACCTTGCCCGGCGGGAGATCTCCCCTTTTCCTACCACGGCCACACGTTTTAAAATTGTCTGTAATCCCATGTAAGTAAAAAAAAAAAACATTCAATACCATCGTTAGAAATCCACAGCTGAAGATAGGTAATAGTCTGTTGGCTAAGATACGGTTGAATTTGTATCGCGCCGCCTTGGCACGTGCCACATCTTGTCAAAGGCGCAGCCGCCACATCAAAGATCATCGCGTGTGTCGTACAACGGCAAGAGAATTTCGCATTTTAAAAACTAAGCACCGTAGTGAAAGGTTTTTTGCTACCTAACTTGTGTTTGTCATTTATATTCGTATTTTATTACAATAACTACAAGGTTAATTAGTACTTATCCTATTTTATTCTTAGAATAGTAATAATATATAGATAGGGTACACCGACACTATCTTAGCGAACTTACCTACGCATCTTCTTCCTGCATGTTTTACCTGATCGTCGCTCCAACTAGTGGGCGACACTACACTTCGCTTACCGGCACGAGGTTATACCGGTAGTTATAACATTGTAAAGTTATTGTGAACCGTAAGAAATAAACATTTTATGAAGAAAACGACTTATTATACGAGTATACATTACTACTATAGCTTTACTTTTTTATTTGCGGGACAGGAAGGGAGGATCTTTCTCACTAACCTTCTTACTATTTTCGCTTTTATTTAAGTGGTAGTTATTGTAGGTCTCATTCACGGTATTAATAAAATCATATAGTTTCATGCGTCATACTCTTGGTTTACGCGGGCAATCCTCAGGATGATATATATATATATATATATATATATATATATATATATATATGTATATAACTAAAAAACTGCGGTTACTAAACCGCTTGCCAAGCGTGGCAATTATGGCAAATATCTCCCCTGTGAGGCAAACCATGGGGGCGGCAGGCTACAGGCTACAAATAGGCTGCATCGGTGACGGTACGTCCTACGCGGGCCCCGTTTTTGCCCACGCCAACCCTAAAATTATTAATGAACTCCAAATGGTTCAAAACCTTTTCTGTCGTCGAGCTGCGAACGCACCTTGGTACGTCCGTAATGCCGACCTTCATCGAGACCTAGAGCTCCCCACAATTCAACAATTTCTCCAAAAACTCTCTGAGAACTTCTTCAAAGCCTCAGAGTCGCACTCAAACAATTTAATTCGTGAGGCAGCTACTTATGCAGCCCCACCCCCCTCTCGCTATCGAGTCCGCAGGCCGAGAAACTCTCTCTCGGACCCGCCTAATAAACTAACAAACGACCTGAACTGCCTCCTGGCGGCTCGGGCTAACTCTAATTAAATTAAACTATTACTCACTCATAATTAATTTGCCTTCGTAGGCACTCCCTCAGCGGCTAGTAGCCGCCTGCGCCCTCTTTTCTCAAAAGAGGGTCGCTCACGATAAGGCACAATAAAGCTTAATCAGCCAGTTGCCTGTCCCTAAAGGCGGTTTTTAGAGGGTATAACTTAGGTCCCCGGTAGGATATGAGTCCCTCATAACCACGATAGACCGGCTATCGTGGTATGCGTAATGCATTTTCCGCCTCCCTACGTATAGGGTAGCCCTTTATTTGCTTCGGGCGCAAAAAAAAAAACGGTACAAATACACTAAAATTTATTTGTTTATTAAATTATTTTCCTATAATCATAAAATAACACAAAGCTACATAAATTATCTTTCTTTCAGGCATCCTTCAAGTTGATGGATGGTGGATGGATGGCAACAGAATAATATAATTTTCCTGTCAATAAATTTGTCCTTAAAATCAGATAATAATATATAATTTGATTTATATATTCAGTTGGTAACAGCATGATTCAAGCACAAAAGAGTAATACAGAATACACTTGAACGAATTAACCACTGGACCCGACATATAAGCGGACTTACCTATACCGGCCTTGTCGGTAACCAGGAAATTCTAGCCTTGGTCGTTTGTTTTGTTGTCAGTCTCAAGCACTTACTTGTCAACAAAACATCTCTCATAAAATGACTAAATGTTCAGTTAAATGATGTAAAAACTATAGCGGTGGAAGCAGCATTATTTCTTTTCACTTGTAAGTACATTATTTTATTACATTTATTGTTATTTATCATAAAATTTAATCAAATGTAAAATAAAACTTTGTATTATCCAACTATGTTAAATATAGTCGATATTTCTATGTATTGTTGACATCTGACAACTATCACAAAATGGGTGGATTATACCATTCAGAACAAATGACTGTGGAGTAAGTCAATTTGACATCGACTAGTGCTTGACCATGTCGTAAAATATATCGATATTTGACGATATGACCGAATGGATGATGATGTTATTTGTAATTTACAATAACACTTAAAAATACTTATATAACAGTATCCTACAATCTGATGTCATTAAATTTATAGTAGTAATTTTTATAATTAAATAAAATATTATAAATGCAGAAATTATAATTAGTATTTTCAGATTTCCCAGTGACCCTTCTCGGAAAAGAAAGTGGGTAGAAGCAGTTCGTAGAGATGAAGGCTGGATTCCGACGAAACACAGCGCCATATGCAGTGTACATTTCGATACTGCCTGTTTTAATACTAATACTAATGCAAAGAAACACAAAATGACACCAATGGAGGCAATCTCAATGCCGATAAAGACAAGGGAAAACTGATAATTCCCTCAAGTGATACCATAGCTATTTGTCAGCACTGCGAACTCGAACTTACGAAGGGTGTTCAGAATAAAAGATTAAAAAAAGATTACACAACAGACTTTCTCCTGCCGAAAGTAACGGAAACATTGCTGCACTTTCCGTTGTACGAAGACATTCATTTCCATAAATTTAAAAACGACGACTTGAATCACGTCGAAGAATTAACGAAAGCCGTTGCTGAAAAGTATATAAATATTAGAATTGCTTATATAAGAAAACAAGCGAACAAAACAAATTCTAAGAAACACATTTTAAGAAAGATGATACATAATAAAACTCAGTAAACCTATATAAATAATTTAAACTTAACAAAAAACTTGACGTTTATCGTAACTAATTGAATAAAAAGTCCATAACAATGTCTTGCTTCTTTTATTTTAATTAAAATTTAAATACCGGAAGCTTACTTCACCTTCATTATCCCTTTTTTCCTTTGTCTTATAGCTTATTTACGATACGTCGTTTCTTTCTCAGTCGTTCATCGATGTATTTTATCGACTACGTTCAAGCACTAGAAATAGAGTAAATTTCAACGAATTTCGTATCTGTGTTTAAATTAACGTAACAAAATCTTTGTGTGCGTTATTCTCCACTTGATTGAACAAGTTTTCATACATTTGTGTTTTATGTCGGGTCCAGTGGTTAATTCGTTCAAGAGAATACATTATGTTTCGTATACGTAGCAACCGTCAATATAATAATTGCCACTCCAACTAACAAAATAACTCTGTTGCAAGTTTCAAGAGCCCTTAGTTTCGGCTCGCAGTACATTTTTTTCTCAATAAATTAAAAGAACAAAATTAAATTCTGACGTAATAAAATATTTCATGTTTTTTTTTAAAATGCTAACTGAGAATTGAGACTGCGAACTGAAAATTGAGTTCGAAAAGCATACTCAATGACTTACTCGTAGTTCGTTTCATTAAAATGTCTTTGGCACTGCATGTTTACCTTCTTCTACTATAACATAATAATGCATTAGTCTAGTCGAATATAATAAATTGTGATTAGTGTCTGCCAATGTTGCGACAATTATCGTTTACACTCCTTTCTATGCGGTTTAACAAAGTGTTAATTGAAATAATTTTAATTAAAGCAGTTAAAATTAATCAGTTTTAATTCGCGCGAAATCTTTATTTACTTGTTATAAGCCAGTATTATGGGAAGCCAGTACAATCCAACCTGGCGGTAAGTGGTGATGAAACCCTAGATGGTAAATCGCACTGTCTTAGCGTAACAAAAGTCTGTTCACTCTCGTCTTGATACTCGTATCATCCAGATTGTAATTGAACGGAAAAACAGACGCAAAGTAATTGTAGCATTTTTTTGCATTACGAAAGTCAAAAAAAAAACTGATTCGTGCTGTTATACCCCGTAGTTGTTAGCCTTATTGCTGCACTGCCCCTTAATAATGTCGACTTAGCCTTAAGGTTCAGTGAATATAGCAGTGGAGCAGTTCGGCCAAGACAGTCTGCTTCCATCTTCGAACCTGCTCGGTTGTCTACGGACCTTAGTTAATTTCCAACCAGTTTGTAATATTTAATTCATTTATACTCAATTAAATTTCAGTGTTAAATAAATCTTTTTTTTAAAAACCTATTAGCCCGTCTCCGTATAACATTTTGGTGGCAGCGGTGGGATACGGAAATCATCAGTGCCAAGTGAAGTGGAACCGCTCAGCAGACTCGCTCCGTATCCTAAATCTTATAAAATTAAATATTATCCTGTGTCGTCCCGGCGCGTCCTAGTGAAATAAATATAGTGCAAGTGCTATACCCGTCGCTATGGCCTGGACATCCATCCATTACGGAGACCCAATTGATTCCTGGAAAGAAATCCACATAATTACCAAAGAAGAGCCGCGATTGCATCCTGAACCGCAATCATCAAGGAAATTAGCCTGAAAACATCCATTCTCATAAAATAAATATCGTCAGATATTTATTATTATATTATCAATAACTAGAATTCATCGAGTTCCGTTCCAGTGCGCTAGAGAAGACGCGCCTATCATCGGAATGTTCCCGCTTATCGTCGCAGCCGTCGCCCACGCATTCTTAACCCATATAGGCCTACCGTACCCTATGTGGTACAGTTACTTTGTAAAAATATTTTGATGTACCCACAAATTATTAACTTTTTTGGTTAGTTGTGGCAGATAACTCAGAGTATTAGTTTTATATCAACAATATAACATACACATTTTATGCGAGTTATTATCAGTTTATATTAAAATTGCTAGACAGAAACGGAAAAAAACAATTTACAATGTCTTCAAGAAGGTAAGTTTCATGTTATCTATAGTAAATCATATTATTTGTTGGTATTATTTTAAATACTAGGCTACAATAGACGTAATAGCTACAAATAAGTTTCACTTGGGTCATTTTAGTAAGGTGTACACAGTGCTAGATTAGGTGTATCATATATGGTACAGTAGGTCTATGTATGAGCACAAAATACCTAAGTCAATTTACATATTATTATATTAGCTTTTTATTTATCTTTTTGTGTTTTATTGTTTTAGGTCATTGACATTACATGAAATTGCTACAGTTCTTGAGGAAGATGATGATTTTAGCAACCAGAGACAAGATTTTGATATTTTTTTACTTCCACCTGACACCGCCAATGATTACCAAACTGACGAGGACTCGGGTGAAGAAGATAACGTCAGCATAAATAATTTGCCTGGAAGTTTGCTTCGAGCTCCAGCGGAGCTTGCTGCCTCAACCTCAATGGAAAAACCAGAAACTGAGGACCAAACCCCTCCCGAATTTCAAGAACCTTTAAAAAAACGTGTCATGAATTACAATTGGCGAAAACGAGACTTGCAGCTAAGACCTATTGTTTGGAAACCCCTTTATCATACTCCTATTGAAAGAAGCCCGATAGAATGGTTTTCTTTATTATTTTCAGAAGAAGTATTTGAGATGCTTACTATTGAAACCAATAGATACTTAGCACGTAAGCTTCTCTCTGCTGACGTCAAGATTGAAGAGATGAAATGTTTGGTAGGGATTTTGTTAGTCAGTGGCTACTGCCAAGTGAGCAGAAGAAGAATGTACTGGGAAAATGCATCTGACTCAAGAAATAGTTTGATTGCTTCAGCCTTGTCTCGAGATAGATTTACACTAATTTACTCTAATATTCATGTTGCTGATAATCTAAATTTAGATACATCCGATAAATTTGCAAAAGTTCGTCCTTTATTAAAAGTTTTAACTATGAGGTTTCTTGAGCACTGTCCACATAAGGAGAATCATAGTGTTGATGAGGCTATGGTCCCATATTTTGGTCATCACGGCTGCAAACAGTTTATTAGAGGCAAGCCTATAAGATATGGATACAAATTATGGGTTGGTGCAACATCAGGAGGTTACATTGCATGGTTTGAACCATACCAAGGTGCTTCTACATTTACGAATGCCCAATATTCCCAGCTTGGTCTTGGTGCAAGTGTGGTTTTGTCTTATGCAGATCAACTAGCAACATTAGGCTATGGAAAAAACTACCATCTCTTCATAGATAACTTTTTTACCGGTTTGCCTTTGGTTCATGAACTTACTGAGAGGGGATTTCGTGTAACTGGTACTATCAGAGAAAATAGATCTGGAAAGTGCCCTCTATTAAGTAACAAAGAAGCAAAGACAAAAGAAAGAGGCTTTTATGATTATCGCATATCTGATGATATTATAATTTGCAAGTGGCATGACAATAGTATAGTGTCAGTATGCTCTAATGCAGTTGGTGTTGATCCTGTCCACAAAACTGAACGCTATTCTCAGCAACTAAAAAAGAAAATATCTGTTTCTCAACCTCATCTCATTCAACAATACAATAAAAATATGGGTGGAGTAGATTTATCAGATCAGAATATATCGTCATTGCGAACTAGCATTCGAGGAAAAAAGTGGTATATGCCTCTGATTCTCCATTGTATAGACATGTCTGTACAAAATGCATGGCTGCTGTACAGACATAATGGAGGGAATATCGACTTGCTAAACTTTCGACGTCGTATTGCAATCTATATTATCGATTGTAATAAACAACGCGAAAGGCCAGGTCCTAGTCGACCATCTTCAATAACATCAGACTCTCGATACGACGGCAAAGAACACTATGTCAGCAAGCAGGAAAAGAGGACCAGGTGTGGCCTATGCCACAAACAATGTCCTACAAGATGTGTCAAGTGCAATATCGGTGTCCACGTAGAGTGCTTTATTATGTATCACACCAAAAAGTAAATAAAATCTAATTAGTAAAATCATGTCTTTTTTTGCATACATATAGTCCTACTGTACCATATGTGGTACGTCCCTTCAGTCGCCCCCCCCCTCTTATTAATTTTTTTTTTAAATATTTTTCCCCCCGGTTTTTAGGCTTTCTTGGATCAGGTTTTGTTAATGAAACATGAATTTTTCACAAAAATAATTATCGGTCTAAATGGGTTAATACTGTGAGTCGTTGGTCATTGTTTTGTCTAGACTGTATAAGCCAAAGTTTATCAACCTTTTATGTTCCTTTGTTCAGTTGAACTTAAATGTTTTAAAATTTATTAATATTCTATTTTTGTGATTGTTCTATATTATTGTGTGTTCTATTCTGATTATTTTATATATTTTTTTTGTGTTCTTTTGTATTTGTTTTGCATTATTGTTGCGTTTGCTTTAGATTTATATATATTTTATTATGCCAAAAGTAGTTAAAGGGGAAGAAGCCAGTCTAGCCTTCGAATTCTCAGAACCGGGTGTTAGCGACGCCCCAGCTACTCCAAGAGTCACTAAGGCCAGCATTGCAACTACTGCAATGACCGAGATGGATTTGAACACCTTATTTAAGTTCATTAAACCATATGACGGTAGTAGGGAGACCGTAAATTCTTTCATAATTAATTGTAACAATGCTTACGAATTAGCCTCAGAGTCTCAGAGACAAATTTTATTTAAATATATCATTAGCCAGCTTCAAGGTAACGCGGAAATTGCCTGCTCTATAAAAGAGTTTAAAGATTGGGAACAGCTCAAAGATTTTTTAAAGACACAATTCAGTGAACGTAAACACTACGCTCACATTCTCACTGAATTACAGGAGAGCAAGCAAAATCCACATGACAGCGTTAACCAATTCGCACTCCGTATAGAGACCTGCCTCTCACAATTATTAACGGAAATATCCCTATGCAACACCAAAGCGAAAGAGTTACCAGGTAGGGTTGCGGCCATGGAGGACCTTGCTCTGCATCATTTTCTTATGGGGTTACACCCCCGAATTTCAAATATCGTTAGATGTAGGTCTCCAAAAACGCTTAACGAAGCCATAAATTTAGCCATCTCAGAAGAGCGAATTCAACAGAGCCTTTATAAACGACCACCGCCAGAAACAAGGTATGAACAAAAACCTAAACAAAATTTTGTTAAATCTTTTAATTCCAAACCAACCATTCCTCAAAAATACTCACAGTATCCTAATATGAATCAACAGAGCTCGCCTAACGCCTTCTGCCGATATTGTAAGACGGCGGGGCATGACATTATGGCCTGTAAAAAACGGGAATATGCTAATAACCGATTTAGGTACCAAAACAATCCGTCAACCTCCCAATTCCAGCATAGGGCACAACCAAGGGTTAATTTTATAGAGCAGCCCAATCGTGAGGTCGACCAAGAGGAATTCCATACTTTACATAATGATGAGCAGTTTTTAAACGGTCAAGAGTCTCGTCACGGTGTCGCCCGAGACTAAACCCAAAAGCCGGCACCAACCATTCCTTCCTCATATCCAAGGACCACAAGGGTAACCAGCCCCAAGCAAGAGTCCATCAATCCAAGGACCACACGGGTAATCAGCCCCAAGCAAGCGTCCATCAATCCAAGGACCACATGGGTAACCAGCCCCAAGCAAGAGTCCAATATCCCAAGGACCACACGGGTAACCAGCCCCAAGCAAGCGTCCATCAATCCAAGGACCACATGGGTAACCAGCCCCAAGCAAGTGTCCAATATCCAAGGACCACAAGGGTAACCAGCCCCAAGCAAGTGTCCAGCTATCCAAGACCCATAACTCAAAAACTCCTTCTCCAACAAGTAAAATCAAAATCTATGAAATAAATTTAGACACAACTAAAAGGTTGTTACCGCATGTCCTGCTAGATTCATCCGTCACGGATATCCCATTGTCTCTGCTTGTTGATTCAGGGTCTGCCATATGTTTGCTAAAACAATCAAGTATCCAGGGGAACCTCAAATTAATAAAGGAACCTATCAAACTTAAGGGCATAGACCCGGGCGATGAACCGACAACCACAGAGGGCCATTTTCCGTTAAAATTAAAATTAAATAAAACTATATCCACGTCATATAAATTCCACGTCATAAAAAATATCAACTTACCATATGACGGTATCATAGGCTCTGATTTCCTAACCGCGTTTGGATGTAAAATTGACTACACAAACGACACCCTCAAAATCGGTAAATTAGAAATAAAATTGCATTTTGTTGATCCATTTTATATTATTCCACCACGCACCGAAACTGTCATTGAATGTTCGGTTTGCGATACTGATCTTAAAGAAGGGCTTATCACGGACCAACACATATCAGAAAATTTACTTATATCCAATTGCATTGTAAAAATCAAAGAAAACAAACGCGTTAATTTAACCATAGCTAATACTTCAGAGTTTCCTGTCAACCTAAATCCAAACTTAAATCTCAAAATTGCACCTTTACACTCTGACGCAGTCCAAGTGAACACAAATCACTCTAACACAATCAATAGAACAAATGACGTAATAAACTAAGAACAGATCATCTGAACCAAGAAGAATCCAACGCCCTCATTGAAGTTTGTTCCCAGTATTCCGACATTTTTCATCTGCCCGATGATAAATTAACATATACATCCGCCCTTAGCCATCAAATCAAAACGAACAGCGAGACGCCCATACATACTAAAACGTATAGGTTCCCAGAATGTCACAAAAAGGAAGTCGAGACCCAAATTAATAAGATGCTCGACCAGGGAATTATAGAACCCTCATCCTCACCTTGGAGCTCACCAATTTGGATCGTACCTAAGAAACTCGATTCCCAGGGACAACGTAAATGGCGAATAGTAATAGACTATCGCAAACTTAATGATATTACCATTGGCGAAACCTATCCCATTCCACAAATTTCTGAAATACTAGACCAGCTAGGCAACAGCAAATATTTTTCAACCTTAGACTTAGCTTCCGGGTTTCATCAGTTGTTAATAAAACCTGAAGATGCATCCAAAACGGCATTTTCTGTACCTCAGGGGCATTTCCAATTCAATAGGATGCCGTTTGGATTAAAAAAATGCTCCGTCCACCTTCCAGAAGCTCATGAACGCTTGCCTATCAGGACTTCAAGGTTCATGATGCTTCGTTTATTTAGACGACATCGTTATTTATTCATTCGACCTAAGTTCCCATATAGATAACCTCAACGCTGTATTTAAGAGACTCAGAAACTACAATCTCAAATTACAACCCGAAAAATGTGAATTCCTTCGTAAAGAAGTAATTTATCTAGGCCATATAATCGGCGAACACGGTGTTAAACCCAATCCTGAAAAGATGAGAGCCGTCACCGAATTTCCTGTTCCAAAATCGCCCAAAGACATCAAATCCTTCCTCGGCCTAGTATCCTACTACAGACGTTTTATTCCCGACTTTTCTAAGTATGCCAAATCCCTTACTTCCCTTTTAAAAAAGGATGTCCCTTTTGAATGGAAAAACGAACAACAGCTTTCTTTTGAAACCTTAAAAGGTAAACTCGTCACAGCCCCAGTCCTTGCATATCCCGACTTCACGAAACCATTCCTTTTGACATGCGATGTGTCAAACTATGCCATCTCTGCTATTCTCTCCCAAGGTCCTGTTGGACAAGATCGACCTATTTCTTTTGCCTCGCGCACACTTAATAAAGCAGAGACTAATTACAGTGTGACCGAAAAAGAGTGCCTTGCGATAGTGTTTGGTACCAAAACATTTCGTCCTTATCTATATGGCAATCGGTTCACAATTATGACGGACCATAAACCACTCCAGTGGCTTTTTAATTGTAAAGACCCTGGCTCCCGCCTTGTCCGATGGAGACTTAAATTAGAAGAATTTGAGTATGACATACTCTATAAAAAGGGCAAAACCAACACCAACGCTTACGCGTTATCGCGGTTTCCTGTGAACCCGGTCCAACCTACAGACCCACCAACTTCCAATCCTCCTATAGTGAATCCAAGTCGAAATCTAGATGAAGATCTTATGGACTTGCTAATTTCTCCGCCTTCCTTTAATCCAGACGAAGCGATCTCTCCTCCACTCGATTTAGCTGAAAATGCTTCACCATTACCCTACGTTGATTTGCCTTCCAACATTCCAGACACCCTAAGGGAGGAAATCGAAAATGAATCTATCAACTTACCTCGACCAGAACCTGAACAGATAACATCACCTGAAATCCAAACCGATAATGTCCCATTTCCATCCACGAGCTCCTCTCCAGACGTACCTGTTGATGATTACTCTACTTTCCTTAAATCTATGTCGTGCAAAGATAGGAACTTTAACACGGAAGTGGAAGAGCACAACGAAACTCTTATGAAGTGTCCCGCGAAGGTAATCCTGGTCCCAACATCCATCGATTTGGATGAATCTAACCCATACATTCAGGAAATATTAACCGACCCTGAAATCATTGCCGAAATACATGAGTCCGAGAAAGAACTCTTCTCCTTTAAAAAGATAGAAACAAATAATAAATGCTATTATTTGTTGTTCATTAAAGTACATCATTTCGACGAGGCCTCCTATCCAGAAATCTTTCAAACATTAAAAACAATCAGGAATGAATTAATAAATTCCGAGGGGAATTAAAGAACTCGGTATATCGGATCTGAAAAACCCATTCGAAAAACATTCCTTCATTAAAATATATAATATTCTATGCTATCTCTTTCATGATACTCAAATTAAAATTAATATATATCATAACAATATCATATATCCAGCTCCGGCAGAAATTAAGAAAATCCTTCTCGATAATCATAATATCCCGATAGCCGGTCATTTAGGTTCTGTAAGAATGTACAATAGAATAAAACAATCGTATTACTGGAAAGGTATGCGAAGCGATATAGATTCATATGTAAAACAATGTAAATCATGCCAGGAAAATAAAGCACTTAGGAAAATTAACCGTGCTCCAATGCAGATTACCAGTACATCCACATAGCCAAAGAATATCTTTGGACATCGTCGGTCCACTTCCCGAAACTGGACCAGCAAAATTACGTTTTATTCTCACGATACAAGACGATCTTACTAAGTTCTCCTGTGCATATCCCATCCGAAGTACCACTGCTGAAGAAACAAGTGAATGCTTACTGCATTATATATCAATCTTCGGTATTCCTAAGACGATTCTTACCGACCAAGGGACTAATTTTACTTCAGACCTATTTAGGAAAACCTGCGAATTTCTTAAAATAAAAAACTTATGGTCTTCACCATATCACCCTCAAACCCAAGGCGCCTTAGAGCGAAGTCATTCAACCCTAAAAGAATATTTGAAATCTTACATTAACGAAGAACAGTCAAATAGGCCTCGTTATGTATACACCGCGATGCTCGCTTATAACACATCCGTTCATTCCACTACACATTACACACCTCACGAGCTTATGTTCGGGAGTAAACCATTTATTCCTAATTCCATTTATAATGAATCTCCAGGGGCTACATACCCTGATTATGTCCGCATGTTGCAAAACCGTTTGAAATATTCCAGAGAAAAGGCTTTAGATTTTATAAGGAAGTCAAAAGAATCCTCAAAATCATACTATGACATCCATACTCGACCAGTTAAATATAAAGTCGGTGAGTATGTCCACATAAAGAACCATTTGAGATTGCGGAAAGCACTCTCTCCTCTCTGGAAAGGACCCTATAAAATAGTTAAGGTAAATAACAACAATACACTTACCTTGCTAATCAATCGACGCCATGTCACGCATCACTTCGATCAGGTGAAACCTGCATCGGAAGTCGGAAGTAACCTGTAAATAAAAATAAAATTATAAAATGACTAGTGTCTTAAAAGTTAGGAAAATATATACACTTACCCATAAGCGTAGTATCGCCATCTGAAAATTGTTAATAAATAGTTAGTAAAGTTATCAAATATACAAAATATAATTATTAAAAATGTTAGATTAATCAATACCTACCTTTGTTAGTATTAATTACTGTGATTATTTACAGAACTCCAACTCGATGTCAATCGCATCAAGATTATATTCAACCGATAACTTCGAGTGCAGGAATCTACTTTGATTACTTAGGTACATTAAAAATTAATAACGCCCAACTAAAAGCGTTAATTCCTATAGATATCTCGCACTTTGGCCCCCACATTATAAATGTAGGAAACACTCTAGAAACAATTGAATTTTTATGTGATCAAACTCGAATATTAGAAATTATTACCGAATGTCACAATATGCTTCAACCATTAGCTGTACGTAACCGGGACTTGAACAAGGGATTTTGAATCCATCTCACACTTGTTAGATAACAGAACCAAGCGTAGCGCCTGGTTTGGAGGTATTGGTACAATATTAAAACATATATTCGGTAACCTAGACGAAGATGATGCTTTAAAGTATGATGAAGCAATAACTTCCGTACAAAATGATGAAAAACAATTGGCTTCTCTGATGAAAGAAAACATTTTAGTGACTACCTCTGTAATAAAATATTATAATGATACATTAAACAAAATAAAAAGTAACGAAGCAAAATTAACAACAGCTATCGACAATCTCTCTATTATGATTAAAAATATTTCCGAAATAACCAATGGTCTACAAATATCTATTAGTATTAATGAATTTCTGACACTATCCTTTCAATTAGAAGATATTATAAACGCTATTTTATTTAGCAGTAAGGATGTTTTACACCCAGCCGTTATAACGCCAAATCAGTTATACCGAGAGCTTGCCGATAATTATAGATATCTACCTAGTAATTTAGTATTGCCTGTTTCCTTAGATATTAAGAATATACATTTAATTTTAAGACTTTGTAAGATAACCTGTTATTATATAAATAATAAAATCATATTTCTGTTGCATGTGCCATTGGTTAATGTAGAAAATTATATGTTGTTTCATAATATAGCTCTGCCTACGCCATATAATCCAAAGGAACCAAATTCATTTAGTCTAATTGTACCTAATAATAAATACATTGCAATGACCAAAGACAAAACACATTACGGCAATATTGACGATTTAGGAAAGTGTAAAATTGTGCAACCAGGAACATTCATCTGTGATGTAAACAATGTGTACTCGGTGGACGCTAAACCATCCTGTGAAAGTGAACTTATATCTAAAGTGATCAGTGAAATCCCGTTACAGTGTGAAACTAAATTTATTTTCGGGAAATTAGATATCTGGAAACCATTAATAAACAATAAGTGGATTTATGTTCAATCCGATCCAAATAAAATTTCTGTAGATTGTATGAATTCTCAACTATTTGAAGCAAATATTCTGGACACAGGCATAATTACGATTCCCGATGGTTGTATCGGATTTTGTAAAAGCACTACATTGTTACCTAAATATAATGTTCTAAATATTACCTCGCCCATAAGTTATATGCCTAATTATAGCCTTATCAATGACACCTGTTGTAATATTAATAAGTTCAATCATGTTGTAGAAAATGTGTCTCCTATAAAGTTACAAAATATAGACTTAGACGAATTTAATTCAAAAAATAAATTAAATATTGATTCTTTATTAAGTAATCTAAAAATAATAGAAAGTAAACCTCACATTATTCAACATGGGACACATTACTCTACCATTATTATTATAATTTCTATTTTAATCCTGTTGTATTTAGGATATTTGGGTTTTAAGCTTTTCCGTCGATTCCGTAACACTCGCCTTATAAATAAAAATAGTAAAATCACTCCTAAAGTGGAATTCATAAAAACTACACCTCGGCCTCATTTAAAATTTATACAACCTGAAATCGAACAAAGTAGTAATTCTGAATCCGATAATATTGCACCGCTTAGAACCCAAATTTAATGTCATTATTATTAAGTAGTATCTAGAGATTTTATGTTATCATCCCTAAAATCTCTTCTTAAGGGGAGAGATGTTATACCCCGTAGTTGTTAGCCTTATTGCTGCACTGCCCCTTAATAATGTCGACTTAGCCTTAAGGTTCAGGGAATATAGCAGTGGAGCAGTTCGGCCAAGACAGTCTGCTTCCATCTTCGAACCTGCTCGGTTGTCTACGGACCTTAGTTAATTTCCAACCAGTTTGTAATATTTAATTCATTTATACTCAATTAAATTTCAGTGTTAAATAAATCTTTTTTTTAAAAACCTATTAGCCCGTCTCCGTATAACAGTGCGAACGCGTAAAATATCGACAACGAAGAGGTGAAGATCCGTTGACTATATACTTATCCGATATTGGGAAGGGTTGTGAAAAATTAATATTTATAATTCTCACGTACCACTTTTCGAAAAACAAAAGTTTAAGCTTTGTGAGAAGGATTTCTCCTTTCACAATGCCAAAGCCAATAAAACAACACGTATTTCGACTCTTAACGAGCCATCCTGTTATGCAAAGTAGTCACACACCGTCTTATTATGCATAAATATGGATTTTCTTTATTTTCTTCGCTGATGTAATGCTGTTTTTCTCACGCTGTTTTCCGTCGCCTCACATCTCACATCACATCATACTCATAGGGGTTATTGGTCACGCTTGGCAAGCGGGTTGGCAACCACACTTTTTTATTTTTAGTCGTTATTAGGAAGACGATATGGGGTAGTGGATATTTTTACACCTGATATATCCCTTCGCATGCCGCGTCAACCAAACATGGCTGACAGCTATTGGATGCCCTTCAGTCGTTACAAGGCCTCCGGAGAGTAGCCGTCACGTTTAGAGTCGGAACGTAGGTGGCTAATAAATCCACAATACCAGTGTAAAGAAGTGTTTCATTGGGGAGTTTAGAGAAACAGACCTAATTACTGAACACATTCGACATTCGATTCTTAATCTAGGATAGATGTAGATGTATATGGGTCACAGCATCCATTTACGGTGGACTGTATGCTCGTATGTCAACCTTATTATTTTTTTTTAAATTGTAAAAACTGTCATTAAAATTATGTTGACCGTAGTGTGTGTGTAGTATGTGCTTATGTAGCTATATATTGTAGTGTTATGCTACTTACATATCATTTTACACTATTTTAAATTTATTTTTCCATTATGTTTTTGATTTTCTGCATTAGCCTCAAAACTGGATATTTTGTATCACCTTTATTTTCATAGGATCCTGTAACGTTTTTAAACCATAAGAACACAATAACAAATCATTTTCACATCGTATTTTCACGTTATCAGCACTTTTTAAATCGGTGTCAATGGAGTCTACCTTTTTCGGTATTTTATTTAGAATATTTCTCCGTAACTCTGCAATTTCGGGCTTCGTGCGCACTGTTGCGCTACCTTTTTTCCTATATCAATAATATCTCATTTTTCACTTAAATCTTGCCGTTTCTCTATTACGAGCCTAAAACCAAAATTTGACATGTTTTGACATCGTTGTTTATCTGGTTGTCATGGCAATTTTTATTCAAATATCGTTACCGGCCTGATGTTTTTACTTCAAAAATACTCTTTTCTTCTTGGCCATTTACAAAAATTTGCTTTTAATTTAAATAATTTCAAATAATTTCTCGTTCTTATCCAGATCAGATCCAGAGGCAGATCCGTCAAAAAGTATAAAAGCCGAAGAATCGGCCAATAGAGGTTCTCACTTCAGCTTTGATACGAGAAGCACCTCTTAAAGGCTTTATCCGCACTGCCTCGGGATCTTGCAAGCCTTCTCCTGAAGTCGTCGCCTAGCCATGCCTACGCCTCCACCTATTAGTGCCCACGCTATCTTCGGCTGCTGAGCGTGCTTGTCTCAAGCGCTGCGTGTTCCTACTCCAGACGCTGCCTGTCTCCGGCGCTCCGGGCGCTGTGTGTGTCTACTCCGGGCACTGTGTGTGTCTACTCCGGGCGTTGTGTGTGCTTACTCCGAGCGGCGTGTGTGTGCCTACTCTAAGTGCTGCGTGTACCTGCTCAATACGCTGTGTGTACCTACTCCAGACGCTGCGTGGACCTACTCCAGACGCTGCATGTCTACTCCAGGCGCTGTGTGTGTCTACTCCGGGTGTTGTGTCATTCTGGTCGCTGTGTGTGCCTACTTCAAGCGCTGCGTGTACCTAGATTAGGCGCTGTGCATCTACCACAGGCATAGCCTGTACATACATTGTTTCCGTACTCATTTATCTTTATTAACTTTTATTTTTTTTTAAAAATTGTAATTCACTATCATCACCACAGCCCATCATCACCCTCATACCTTTTTTTTTATAAAAAAAAGCTGTAAATATCTTTACAATTTTTTAAATAAATTATTTTCTTTTTTGGTTGTTTCGTTGTTAGGTTAGGTTCTATAGTTTTTAATTGTGGCTTTACATTTTATAAAAGAAACTGTAAATGTCTTTACAAATTTTAAATAAATTATTTTCTTTTTGGTTGTTTCGTTGTTAGGTTAGGTTCTTTAGTTTTTAACTGTCGCTTCACGACAATATATGATAGCCTAATAGACATTCACAGAGTAATAAACCTACAGTCAAGACCACTAGATCTCACACATTACATGGCGACCCTGCCAGACGGTGCGCTGCTACAATGCAAACGCACCGCTGGAACCTGCATACGAAATAAAGTAATTTATTGAAGAAAATAAATTAATCAAATAAACACATGAAAATAATATAATAATAAAATGAACATAATACCGGACGTGACAATTTTTTTTAATACGAATATAAGAAGAGACTACAATTTTTTTAAGAAATCGAAGTCGAATATACTTAAAGAAAAAATGTTATAGAAAAAATAAAGAAAAGACCTGAAAAACAAATTATACAAGAAGCTCCAGCAACATTGTTTTAACAGCAAAATCAAGATTAAAAAGTTCCAAGAATAGAAAACTTCTTAATCAAAATTCTTTCAAGAGAAGAGTAAAGAAGTTAAGAAAAAAGAAGCTTACGGGGAAGTCCAGGCCCAACCACATCGGGGAGCTAACAACATCTTCGAGTACCAGAGCAGCAGAAAGAAGTCAGAGGTACAACGAGCGACTAGCCAAGTTCTGTAGCAGGTACAACACATCTCGAAAGCACCGAACGTAAGTTTAATTATATAATAGTGTCGATGTCTATTGTCAAATTATATTATTACTTATATAATGTTATACACAGAACTGGGGAAAGAAATTTTTTAAATCATTCATTAAAAGTAGGAAAAACATTAGAACTATTAATAGAAATATTCAAAATGGTGTGCAACAATTAATCGGTAAATAACTACTTAATAATGATAATAGTAATATTTGTTTTGCAAAAATATGGTTGTACAATGGTATTTAAGTATAATTAGTTCTGCATATTCTACCATAGTAATGTGTAAATATTAATGGTCAAGTAACTATAACAAAATTTATCGAAATTTTGACAACATATAAATTATTCAATATTTTTAATTGATATGGTAACTTTCTAATTAATTATGTAACAGCGTCAGAGGAAATACCAACGTAAGAATATTATCATAGCTCAATGTCACATACTTGTTATAATAATTAATTGCTCAATAATTATATGTTATAAATTGCAAATATTACAACCAATTATCATTAATTTGTATTTGTATTTATGTCAAATTTATTAACTCCTTATGTCAAATTTTACATAAAGTAATATTAAAAAAAAAATCATTTATTACTAAGAACGTCGTTATCGTATAACTTCTCCTAATAAAGAATAACACCAACATATTCTTAAATAGGGTACACATCATAATAAAAAAGGAAAGGGAAACTGACTAGAAAAATGCTATTCTATTATAAAGTATGCACGTCGCCGGCCTAAGAGAGTTTTAATAGTAATGTTTCTTAACTGAGTGACTGAACTTTGACTGAAAAAATATTATCCATTTTGTACAAAAATTAGCAAGGACGTATTTAAAAGGTTTGAGGGAAGAAAGAAAGGAATGTTAAAAAATGGGAATACGAATGATTGAGTGGTTAAGTTTCGTCAATATTGGACAACGGAACTTAAAATTATGTTATCTGTTTAAAATAAAATTGCCTTTTTAAATGTTAATAAATAATTTGTAAAAAAAAACTTGAGCTGTGTACCTAGTAGTGTTTTCTTTTTTTATATAAAATTCATGTCATGAAAAAATGAGTTTTCGAAATTATAAATAACTTAGTTAATGATTTTTTGTTAATGTACCTATTTTTAAATTCATTTTCTAAAAGTATAATGCCTTTACAAAATGAATTTAAAATTGAATATAACAATCTATATTTAGAGTATAAACTATTGGGAAAGTTAAATTCATTTTATTTATAAATTTATAATATCATTTTAACGCATTATTAAAACTAGGTACCATTATATAACGTAATCAAAAAAAACGTTCCCATAAACATACTTAGAAATTAAAACAAAGGTGTCACAAACCGCTTACGTGGCTGAGATTGTAAGTTGTATTTGATCCCTGTTGTTATGTTAATTATTATGATTATGTTGCACTAGGACCGCCGTGTGACAAAACATGTAATAATAAACGACTATCATTTTTTACCAACTAACGGTCACGCGCGTATAAGCGAATGATAAACAATACAAAGAAAAGATTCTTTTGACCGGAGTTAAGAGACTAAATATACATAATTAGTAACATCCTACTAATTATGTAAATCGATGTGACAAGTGTTTGCGATATAAACACTAAAATATATATGTATAAAGGAACCAATGGTTATAACCGATACGAGATATTCCTATTTGATATATTTACTTAGGTTATTTAGATTTAGTAGGGCCCTAATGTAAGAATAGTTTTAATACGAGTAATGTTTATATACTCACACTACAGTGTGAGTTAAATATGTAAATATGCCAAGTTTATCCACTTAAAAGTAAGGATACTTTTTCAATGGCATTAGCTTCCTTTACATTTGTTAAGGTTTAAAATGAATAATATAGTTTAAGTTTAAAAATATAATAAAATTGTAAACACCTTATAATATTTTTGATAACTATTTTGTTTTAAAAACTGTATTTTCATTTCTAGTGAATTAATAGTTATATATGAAAATTTTAAAACTTATGCAGTTTTATAGGCGAACTAAAAGTATTTTAAAACAAAAACTTAGAGAATCAATACAATAACGCAAAGCATTTGATGATTGTTTAATAAATTCAAATTTTTTTTATTTTTTCAAATTCTACATTGTTTACGATATTTTATTTTTATTTTATTATGTTATAAGTATGATATAGGATAGGAATTTTAATATTTTTAAATAATGAACAATTTTTTTGAATCTTTTACGCCAAGTTTGGTTTTATTCAAAAAAATATTTTTGTAATTCAATTTTTTTTCTTTTTGCCGATGGGCGTGTAGTGTGTGCTTATGTAGCTATATATATATATATATATATATATATATATGATAGCCTAATAGACATTCACAGAGTAATAAACCTAAAGTCAAGACCACTAGACGTATTATCATTTATTCCCCACATTACATGACATTATCCTAGCTACTTACAATAATTTAGTTGAAAAAGAATTGCCCTCCGTAACTCTCTAAAAGCATTACACAAAGAAGCTTTTAACGTTAAAAAGAAAAGGGTAAGAATGTGACATAAGAATCGAAAGGTTCAAAATCCGAAACAAAATGATCGATATAAGAAATCTTAGATACTTGTCTTCTTCATTCATCAATCATTGATAGTTAAAAATAAGATAATTCCTTTTATAAAGTAAGTACAGATTTCATTTTACCGTTACCGTTACAGAACATCAAAAGAATACTGCTGAACATAGGTCTCCCCCTGGACTACTACACAGTGGGGGGAAAATATTCTCCATACGTCTTCCATAGGTCAGCCGATTGGGGCGGGATGCGATCTTTTTCTGCATCATACTCCTGGGGGCGAGCTCGTTTCTCACTGGAAGATCCCAGCGTTGGTGCTGACTCTATCGTTGATGTTGTGCTACAGGGAATGGAACATTTATTCAATCATGTGACACCTATCGGAGGTAGAACCCAACTATGGTTCGGTCGCTCCTGCGAAATTGCATCACTCCATAAGCAGGAGTGCTACCGGGCCTGGGCTGACGTATCGACGTCTCGGGCTGCAAATACCAGCGCTCTTAAAAAGAAGTATAATTCTGCCTCCAAGTCCTTCGAAAGTATCATTTCCAAGGCAAAATCAAAACACATCGGCATAATTGGCGAGAAACTAGTTCAACTTCCTTCGGGTACATGTGCATTAAGATCTATCGCCAACGCTGTCCAAGTGAACTTCTGTCAACCATCTCTTTCACCTCCGTACAGGGAGGAAGACTCACCAGCCCATGCTGCAAAGGACAAAGCCGATCTGCTGGGCTCTCGCTTTGCATCCAACTCTACTCTTGATGATGGATGGGTTACACCGATGACCATCTCACAGTGTGAGTGCTCTATACGGAATGTGCCGTTTATCCAAGGCTGGATGCGCAGAGCACTCCTCTCCCTGGACGTCAACAAGTCGACAGGGCCTGATGGCGTCTCTCCTAATGTACTGAAGACATGTGCTCCGGAGTCGGCACCTGTTTTAACGCGTCTTTTCCGGTACTCCTACTTCCTAGGCATAGTCCAGAACTCACTGAAGACAGCTCTAAAAAGGGCGACCGCTCAGATCCGTTCAACTACATGCCCATTAATATCACTTCTTTGTTCTCCAAACTAATGGAAACAGTTATTAACTGCCAGCTCATGAGGTACCAGCTGATTAGTGACGGCCAGTACGGTTTCCGTCAGAGTCGTTCAGCTGTTTTCAGCTGTTCTGGGTTACCTAACTCATAGATGGACGGAAGCAGTATAGTCTAAGTGAGAGGCGTTGACCGTTAGCTTGGAAATAGCGTAGGTCTTCATTCGGTTTCAGCAAAAAGCGCTTTTTAGGAAGCTTTCTTCCTATGGGCTTCCCGAGAAATTATACAATTGGACCATCAGTTTTCTTGCAGATCGGAGCATCTAAGTCGTAGTAGATGCTGCATGCTCCGATTACAAGCCCATTAATAATAATAATTATTATTATTTCAGATACCCAAGTAATCCATATATGTTAGTAAACGTGAAACTTATAATTTATCGTCATCATTCATCATCATTACAGCCCTTTACAAGTCCAAAGTCAAACTGCTGAACATAGGCCTCCCCCAAGGTATGCCACAAAGCACGGTCCTGAGCCACCTGCATCCATCGACTTCCTGCATGTCATACCAGGTCGTCACTCCATCTAGTGGGGGGTCGCCCTACACTTCGTCTACCGGTACGAGGCTGCCACTCGAGAACCTTTTTTCCCCAACGGTTGTCAGTTCTTCGAGCTATATGGCCGGCCCATTGCCACTTCAGCTTACTAATCCGTTGGGCTATGTCGGTCACTCTGGTTCTACTGCGGATATCCTCATTTCTGAGTCTATCACGCAGAGAAACTCCGAGCATAGCCCTCTCCATAGCTCGCTGGGCGACCTTGAGCGTCCTCATACGGCCAGCAGTGAAGGACCACGTCTCTGTTCCGTAAGTCATTACTGGCAACACGCACTGGTTGTACACTTTAGTTTTCAGAGTTTTAAGGTATACCTGACGAGAAGATGTGTCGTAATTTCCCGAACGCTGCCAAGCCGAGTTGAATCTGTCGATTGACCTCTCGGTCGAAGTTGGACTTACCTAGCCGAACTATTTGTCCCAGGTAAACGTACTCGTCAACAACTTCGAGCATAGTGCTCCCAACAACTACCGGCATAGGTGTGACATGGACATTAAACACGATCTTTGTTTTGTCCATGTTCATCTTAAGACCTATCCGTTGGGAGACACTATTGAGGTCATTGAGCATAGTGCTTAGGTCCTCCAGCGATTCTGCCATAAGGACTATATCGTCGGCAAATCGAAGGTGAGTGATGTACTCGCCATTGATGTTAATACCGTATCCTTTCCAGTCCAGTAGCTTGAAAACTTCTTCCAACGCAGCGGTGAAGAGTTTCGAGGAAATAACGTCACCCTGTCTTACACCTCTCTGCAGTTGGATAGTTATATATTATACTATTATATAGTATACTCTGGTTCTGTACTCGGATAGCCATCGTAGCCCTACTGTACAAACACTTCAGCACTTCGATATACCGAAGTCAATTTTGCACCGCTGAAGAGACTGTAGCACCGTCCCAAATTTCGACGGAATCAAAGGCTTTCTCATAGTCCACATACGCCAGGCAAAGTGGCAGATTGTACTCTTCGGACTTCTGTACAATTTGCCGAAGGGTATGTATGTGGTCTATGGTACTAAAGCCTTTTCGGAAACCGGCTTGTTCGGGAGGCTGGAAGTCGTCGAGTCTGCGTGCGAGACGATTCGTAATGACTCTCGAAAACAGCACGAAGACGCGGCTCAGAAGGGATATCGGTCTGTAGTTCTTCAAGAGGGCGTTGTCACCTTTCTTGAAGAACAAGACCAACGCACTTCTGCTCCACGCCTCCGGAGTAGTGCCACCATGGAGGACGGAATTGAAGAGCTTCTGAAGGACTTCAAGTACCGGTTTTCCACCCGCTTTCAGAAGCTCCGCTGTAATTCCATCCTCGCCTGGGGCCTTGCCGTTTTTAAGGTGCTGGAGAGCCATTCTAATCTCGCTCAGACTGACGTCCGGGATATCATCGGAATAGTGTCGGATAAGACCCGCTCTTGGATCGTTACTCACACTTGCGTGTGGCTCCAACGATGATGTGTACAGCTGCCCATAGAACCTCTCAATCTCACTCAGAATCTCAGGTGTCCCGGAAACGATGCTGCCACACTCAGTCTTCAGCTTTGACAGTTGGCTCTTACTGGCAGACAGATCTCTGGTGAAGACTTTGGAGCCTTATAATTTATGTTAGTACCTAAAACTAATTCTTAAATACAAGTGCCTTATTATCTAAACAGAGGCGGTAATATTGCTTAAAAATAAATGAGTCATATCTATCAGCAATTATTTTCATGATAGAGTTTTTTCAGTAGTTGGAGCTAGCTCGCACCCTGCCGAGCAACGAGGCTGTTTTCTTTCTTATAATGGTGTAGTAGTCATCCGTATGCGCCTTTGCAAACATGCCTGATGCACTGCAAAATCGGGGTAGCCCCAACAGGAGTGAGAATACGAAAGGAGTCGACAGCTTGCTTTGAATAATTCGACCACAGACTGCACGTGTAGAAAATTTTACGGTAGGATTTAAATAAAGTTATCTTTTCTTGTTCACTACACCCCGCAAACCTACATGCCAACATATTATATCGGACTGCCAGCGCCCTACGTTCCCTTACAATGTCCACATTGTCGTTAAGGTTGGTCGTTAAGGTTGGTTAACGCTGGTGTTCCTTAAGGCTGCATGCGATTACCAACGCTGTTTCTTCTGCATATCAATGATAACATCAGCAAATCGTTAACATTCATTGATATGCAGATAGCACTGGTGATGTTTTATACACCGACCGTGTCAATATTTCTCGGGTAAACGTCGCCGAGTACCGGAACAAACTTGTGTCTGAAGTTGAGACTTTGTTAAACAAAGTCTCGGATTGCGGGTAACTAAACCTAGTCCAGTTCAATTCCAAAAAGGCACAATTCTGCGAGTTCACCGCTAAAAAGGTTTACTACGTTATTAAGAACCATTATATCTTCATTTTCAAGGCACTCCCCTTTTTTTGCCTTAGCTAGTATCGGAATCCTTGGCGTCGATATATAGGCACGTGCAGTTTCATAGTTTCATGGTTACTTGAATGAGAATGCCAAATTGGCCTTTAAAAAGATTGGCGTGATCACGGTGCCGATTTGGCCGCACATGGAATACTGGTCCCATCTCCGGAGAGAGGCTCCTCAGTGCCATCTCCTTCCATTTTATCGCATCCAGAGCAAAACAGTTCGAATTGTCGGCAGCCGAGCACTTTCCGATCAGCTTGACTCACTGGCTGACTGATGTTGCATCTCTTTGCGTATTTTATCGCATTTCCACGGGGAGTGCTCTGAGGAGTTGTTTGGACTAATTCCAGCCACACAATGTCACCATCGCATATCGCATCAAAATTCGCGATCCCATCCATAGAATTTGGCTGACTGGCGGTCCACCTCTGTGTGATTTAAAAGAAGTTTTCTTCCTCGCACAACTTCTTTGTAGAATCCACTACCACCTGAGATTTTTCCGACGACTTAGAGACCTTCAAGAAAAGAGCCTACTCCTTTTTAAAAGGCCGGCATCGCGTCTACTACTCCCCTGGTGCTGCAGTTGTTTATGGACGGCGGTAGTCTCCTATAGACCTTTTTTAATACAAAAAGGGCTCCAGCCCTTTTTGGGTGATTAAGCGTGAAGTTAACATACGCTATGTAGTAATGATACGTAACCAGAAGATTAAATCTAACACTATATTTAAAATTTACAATGATATCTATTGAGGGACCAAATTACAAAATAATAAAAAATGTTATAATATTTTTTTCGTGGGTCATCAAATTACTATTTTTCATCGTATTTGATAGCATCTAGTTAGCTTGTCATTATACCAAGTATATTTTAAAAGCGACAATATTGCCCGGTTTAACGGTATCAGTAAAATTTTGTTACATACCCAGTACTGTTGTTTCACAAAATATAAATAGTTTCGACTTACTGGTTAAAGGATACTTTTATTCAAATACCACATCCGGCTGTTTTTCTGATACGTAATTATGGCACAATTTGGCATTTTTGAAATAAATTGCACCCGTCAACGCTTGACACAAAAAGTGGGCAACAACTGTGACGTCAAAAGAGATGTGTTGACTTTTATAGATGTTAATTGACATGTTAGTGACTACACGGGCACCGCCCACTCCCCCGCCCTAGTGTATGTATTATAGTATTCTATGGTTAGGTCAATTTATGAACAACATGTTGTGGTCAGATTATGGCCACATCCAAATATTACACACATCATCATGACAATTTTATTATTCTGCCATTGCTGTACCCATAATATACGACGTAGCAAACTATTTGGTTTGAATGCGTGGTAAATCGAAAACAAAGAGATGTAGATTGGTCGAGCATCTGGTTGTCCGATGGTGGAAGGAAGAAAATTATAGCGCACTCTCAACAATATGGAATAAATGGTAACCACTACATAATATAAATCATATTATGTTGAGCCTCGATAATTCGAACCCCCCATATTTCGAACGCATCTATAATCCGAACAACCCCCTAGCAGATATTTCATTTAAAAAAATGTTATATCGCAAATTGAAAGCATTTTCTTTGTCATTAAACATAAGTCGTCAATGTACTATACTAGATGTTTTTTACAATTAATACATATTGATAAAAATTTGTATTCACTTTCAATTATAAAATCTGTTTAATTTAAAAAAAAACACATTCTAAAATAATAATAATATTTATTGATAAAACACATTACATGTACAAAAATTTACAGTGTACAATGCGAACGCTTCATTAATCCGAACAGGTGTAAATTTTGTGTGTTCGGATTATCGAGGCCCTAATGTATATGTCTTAGTAAATACCATTGAGAGGTGCAGTCCTTTTTAATTCTTAGAACTTAAAACAGAGGCAATTTTCAGCTCGTTGCAATCTATGACAATACCACTAAATACCTTGCATTTATATAATTGTCTCGCAGTGACGAGCAACTTTGTTGGGTAACAGTTTTGTAAGCGCTTCTGTTCCTTGAAGTGCATAATAACGCTTTGCATTACAGTCTATTGTGTAAGCATACCTCGTATCAATAGCCACTTACGAGTACAGATAATAATTTCAGATACCAGATTCTAAACGAAATAACGTCAATTATCGACAATATCATTTAATTTATTAATAGTAGGACCGATAAAATATTACAGACGTTTATAATTAAATATGGTTTAATATATTTTATCTTTCTTTATTTCCCTAAGTAAATACAAATGCAAAAATAATAATTGTGTGTGTGTGTGTGTGTGTGTGTGTGTGTGTGTGTGTGTGTGTGTGTGTGTGTGTGTGTGTGTGTGTGTGTGTGTGTGTGTGTGTGTGTGTGTGTGTGTGTGTGTGAGTGTGTGTGTGTATGTGTGTGCATGCGTGAGTGCGTGTGCGTGTGTGTGTACGTGCGTGCGTGCGTTCGTACGTGCGTGCGTGCGTCGTGCGTGCGTGCGTGTGTTCATGTTTTTTTATTTAAAATCATCTGTTATACGGAATATTATGCTGTTTGTTTATGTTTAATCTATGTATATTTATAATTAGTAAGTGTTTAATTAATCAAATTTTGTTAATATTTAGTAACTAGCTCTTTACCCGCGGCTTTGCTCGCGTGGGATTCAATTCCGGAACATGATTAATACCAAATCGTGCCAAAATTAACAAACTTGGTTCAATTGTGGGGTCACTTCAGTCTGTTTGTCAAAAGACTTTTTTGGATTCTTAATTAATATTGGACGTAGATAATTGAATTTGACAAAGATATAAAATGCTACATAATTACATTATTATCAAACGTACTCGTATACAGATTAAATTTGACTTTGAATCAGAATTGCATTATTAACATTTTACTGATCATATTTATTAAAATTAAAGTTAATTTAGTTTTGACAAAATAATATCGAATTTAACGATTTTTTGGGACATATGGGACATATGAGGTAGATAATTCTCTTTTGTCGCCATTACAAAGCTAATATTTCTCTACTCACGTTTTTGAACGTAGTTCTTCTAATGTAAGAGCTTACTCATTTTTAAAATGAAATAACTCTTATGTCATAAATTAATAAATTTTAATATATAATATAATAATAGAGTTATTTCATTTTAAAAATGAGTAAGCGCTTACATTAGAAGAACTACGTTCAGAAACGTGAGTAGAGAAATATTCGCTTTGTAATGGCGACGAAAGAGAATTATCTACCTCATATGTCCCATGGGTGTAACAAGAGGCTGCAGCTATATTAGTAATATAGTTGTAGCATGAATGGGTCGGCTCGCCGGGGATGTACCACGATCACACAGAATACCAGCGTAAAATAGCAGATTAACACTGCTGTGTTTCGTATGGTGAATGTAGAGAACCAGAGGCCCTTTTTAATGAAAATGAGGTACTGCATCTTGGATCTCACGGATGACAAAACATCTGCATTTTGATTCGTAATCGAGATTAGATGTAGATCTATCAAGCAATACAGCAGCAACCACTTAAAATCAGGTGAACTGTATGCTTGTTAGTCCCGCTTATTCTATAAAAAACCTCATTTGTTTTAGAGATAGCCAGTAGCAGCTTTATGATAACAAAACAAAGTATTAAAAATCTGCGCAGATTATTATTATCCCTGCCTGTCAATCGTTACAACTACAGCAAATATCTAGCCTATTTGGAAATCTATGACGGAGGGCTTTGTTCAGCCGTGGACCTTCGATAGGCTGTAATGTTGACTATGAGTTCTACTCATCTTTGCTACCATTAATTTTACGATATAATGATTCTCGTCGGGACGACCGACTTAATATAATTTACACATATGTTCTGAAACAGTTTTGTGACTACCCAGATATGCAGGTTTAAACCACGAGAACATGTTTAATGGACATTTCAGATTGCAATGGCATGAGTTGTGTCGGCGTAGATCGAATTTTAATTGTATGCGTACTATGAAATATACGTTTTGGATCCGTTCGATTACTGCATAACTAGCGACTTTCGAAATTCTGTCAACACAGTTCTGCTCTTAGTTAAAATAAAAAGAAAGCTGTATTCAAATAAAATTTACTTTCTTTGATATTTATACCATTTTTCTGTTTCTTCAAAAATTCTGCTCCTGTTTATAAATGGGCTAGTGACGCTAGTGGTCAACAATTAAGTTAATTTACGATAACTTTCTATTATTTAAACTTTACACATGTCATATTTCATAAGATCTATCTCAGATAATAAAGTATACAGGGTGGGCCTTAACCTGTATGAGTGGTTTGAATATGCAATAAAAAGTAACTATAAATCTTATTGTCTTTTTATTTATACATTTAAAAAGTACAGCAAATTGAAATTTCCGTGACATCTAATTTTTAAAGATAATGTTATTTAAGTGACCGCCACCAGCTTTTTAACATTCTTGTAGTCGCACTAACCCCACAAAAAATAATCATTAGGAGAAAGATCTGGACTCCTTGGAGGCCACTCAATGTCTCCTCTTCGCGATATGAGTTTTCTTGGAAACATTTTCTTCATCATGTCTATTGAGACTGTGTGGCAAGTGGCTCCATCCTGTTGATACCACGTCCTAGAATTGTACCCTTGAAATTCTTGAAGAGTTGGAACCGGAAACTCTTGCAACATCTGACAACAATTCTCAGATCTCACTGTCATAGCAACTCCTCTTTGGTTTTCAAAGAAGTATGGCCCAATTATTCCATACAATGACCTTTCGGCTATGCAGAGGTATTGAGGTCTTTGATGCATCTCGCGGGGATTAGATTCGGACCAAAAGCGACAATTTTGCTAATTAACATGTCCGTTGACATGAAAGTTTGCCTCATTACTGAAGATTATGTTGGAAAAATTGTTAAAACGTTCCAGCATAACATTAGCAAAGTTAAGTAGAAGATTGGCATCATTAGGATTCAACTCTTGTGTTAACTGAATTTTGTACGCTTTTAAATGCAAATCACGGTGCAAAATTCTGCGCAAAGTAGTCCTCTTGATGTTCAAGATTTGGCTTCTTTTGCGAGTCGATTGTCGAGGATTTTCTCTAACCAATTCATGAACGCGTTTAATAATCTCCGGCGTCCGTATTGACTTCGGGCGGCCCGCATTATTTATTTTTACTGTACACCCGGTTTCTTCGAACATCTTAACCCATTTCCGAATAGAATTTGCGCATGGTGCTTCTCTGATGTCATGTAAGCCGAAGTGAACGCGGTACATTCGCCTAGCAACAGTCACAGAATTGTTGTTGACATAATACGCACGAACACAAAACGCACGCTGTGCTCCCGAGAACGCGTCCATGGCGACTAAAAGTGCCATGAAACGGCGCGTCTAACGACACCCCCCGCGCCCCCCTACCATTAACGATTTTTGAATTAAAGACAAAATAAAATGCTCACACTGTTAAGGCCCACCCTGTATAAAAAGTGAAGCCCAAATTTCGATATCCGAAGTGGAAAAACAAGCCGGTATGTTTTTCTTTTCCCTTTTTAATCAAAAAGTGTTAATATTTTTCAATTTGCAAACAAAATTTTTAAACCCTGTAAATATTTTTTTACCGGATATGGGTTCTTTCTATAGCTGGGTGTATTTACTATAAATGACATGCTTATTAGATGAATTGGCTAATGTAGTTCAAGACACAAGACACGAGTTTGGCACGACATTCATGGTTGTCCTTCCGATCCGCCTTCCGCTATATCACAAGAGTTACGTGGGACACCAAAAAAGGTTTTTTTTATTTATATTTTTTTTATTTTTATATATTTTAAAAGTTTTTTTTTGTGCTTTGTCTCCGCCGTCACACCAGGGGGGTGGCGGCTCTGGATAAAAATTTTTTTTTTTTTTTATTTAAAAAAATCGTTTGTTGATTTCTTTTATATTCAAGGCCACAGGTGTTTTAGAATTCGAAAGGAATTCGATCGTTTTATAAAAACAAAGAAAATTGTGTTTTCATTACGTAAAATTACCGCGATAGAATAATTGAAAGGTGGCGGTGAGGGAAAACGGTAAGGAAAATTGAACAAAGGTATTCTGCTTTTGTACGACAACACTCCCGTACGCAAGACGCATTTTACGTTAGCTGCTGTATAAATGTACTTTTAAAATTGGAACACCTACTCTGAAAATCAACAGAATTAATAAAAATACGAACTTTGTGTACAATTTTGGTTTTTTGATAGGTGCACATACACAGTCCACTTGGCTTATATTCAGATAATTTTTTATTGTGGGTATTGATAGTCAGAACGAGTACATTTTTCGAAAATTTTTTTCTTATGGAATCGCTGGCTTTTAACTTTTAGGTTTCACATTTTCAAATTTTAAATTTAAAAATGTATCTTGTATGCCAGAAACATTTTTAGAATATTTTACTCATTTGCTGATCAGCTTAACTTTTTAGAATCTTATCTTAAAATAATTTTTAAGCAAATTCATGTTCAAATTTGACTTTTGTTAGATTACTACGAGTACATCATCAGGTTATGTTTTCGCCGTGGTGGATTTGAATCCAGAAATGTCCACTGTCCTACTGCTGAACATAGATTCTCATTACTGAAAGTTTTGTAAGCTAAATTCCACGTTTATGACTTTTAGATTTTCCTCGCGTACGAGAATGCGTAATGAATGAATCATCGTAAACAATTTGACTTACTAATTTCAAAGTTTTGCGGTAGAGATAGATTGCCAGTAATCAGGGAAAATTATGCCCAGCCACTATCAGAGCCTTCTCATGAAATTAGAAAATAAGGTACATAGAGGCAGACAAATCAAACTTTTTTTCCAAAATTATTCTTCCAGTGATTTTATCTAAAATCAAAAATATACAATTAACTTTTTAATACTGCAAAAAGCAAACACAAAGGACGGCCGGCAAATTTTAAATTAAAATTTTAAATACGGCTGCTATTTTAGTGACGTAATCTATAACACATATAATTAAAATTTTATTGTCGGTCTATAGTTTTGAAATAAAGTTAAAAAGTTAAATTACAGCCTATATGCTACCCACTGCTGAGCACAGGACTCCTCTCATTTCTGAAAAGGTTTTAGGACAAGGAAATGTCCGTGGCGCTACCCCAATGCGTGTTAGTGAACTTCATATGTCTTCGAAATATTTTTTTTACTGAGAGTATCTCATGCAGGTTTCCTCACGATGTTTTTTTCACCGCTGAGCACGTGGTACTCGTATATCAGCACTTAAAATTTGAATTAACAATATATTGAAATTAGTGGCTATGTATTAAGCTAAGGGTTATCAATTTTGAAAAATTTGTGTGTTTTTTGTTTAGGCTAATCTTAGGAGTTTCTTGTGATGAAACCTTATAAACAAACCGAGAGCAATGCTAGGAGGTATCAAGGGTACAACGCATTTTATCCGATCAACTTTCAGATTTAAAAATTAAAAAAAAAACTATCAGTTGATTAAATAATTGTTTTGATTATTTTAACACTAACTACTCGTAACGCCACATTAATAGGTCCTATCCAGGTAAAGCTGGGGTGAGTCGTTCGTCAGCAATGTAGTTTCTATGTAAGACGTCAGCACACATGCGTATAGCGAGATTTTAAATGCGATTACAAATATTTAATAAAAAAGTAACACTTAGTTCTTTTTTAAAATTCTTTGGCATAGGCAATTTTTGATTTTTTTTTGTTTAGACATAGCAATGAGTTACAATATAACACATAATCAGTTTTACGTAGATGTTTTGATCCATCGTCAGCCTCGTCCCATCTTGAATAAGAATCAAAACTCAGATGGGTTAAGCCCATGAAGACTAAAATTAAAAGTAATTAGGGCTACTATTATACGTAGGTATTCTGAGCGAGTGAGGTCATTACCTAGTCATTTATTCATTGATTCATTACTGAAAATCGAAATTGCACAGCCGAACATAGGCCTCCCCCATTAATTGCTTCATAGGAGGGATATTTGCCATAATTTCCATGCTTGGCAACCACAGTTTTAATTTTTTTCAGGAAGAACATAATTAAGTTCTTTTCAGGAAGATGCTGCTGCTCATCTCCTATTCCAGCTATCTCTGTTGCCTCTAACGATACCCGCGGGATGATATGGAGTAATAGATTATCTTACGTCACAGGGAGTTCCCCTAGTCAAGCGTGTCAATCAGTGTTTTTATAAACTTATTATAAGCCACTACCTGACCATAATCCTACCTTGTGATAAGTTGTGGTAAAGCTCTTGATGTTTAATCATCATAACGTAAAAATAAGGCATCACTCACTCCTGCCTTGGAGACGCCCAGGTTGTATTCAAACGGAAATATAGACGCCGGCAAATTATTTAACTCCTATGCGCGCATTACGAAAGACGAGAGGAATTAGTTAAGATATGGAACTCCTGCGCACACTCTCTGAAATGAATCTTCTGGCTACTCGTGCGCCTGTCCCCGGGGCTGACAAGATTGGTTTCAACAAATTCAAGGTTACCAATAAACCTCTTAGCACGTCTCTTCACTCAGTTCAATGCTGCTTGTCGGAATTTTGCAACATCAACCCACATATGACAGCAGCACTTCATGCACGACCTAACTTGCTGCGCTGTATATTAGGTAAGAAGTTGCTCCGAGGTAAGAAGCTGCTACAGCCGTTATTCACTGAAGCTACACTTCAACGCGTAATATTTGTTTAAAAGTGATATCTTTATTTCGTATACAATCATGCATAAAAACTGCGTGCGTAGCCCTCTCCGTAGCACGATAAGTGACATAGGACTTCTTCATGCAGTGAAGGATCACGTCGTGATTACAAAAACTTTCGTTTTGTGACTGGAAATATAATGGATGTGGAAATGTGTTACAGTTTTCCGAACTCTACTTAGCAAAATTGAGTTCAGCGATTGAAGAATTGTTCGAATTTGAATTTGTCGAACAATTTGTCCTAGGTAAATATACCCGTCATCAACTTTGAGGGTACTGTTTCCAACAACTAACGGAGTAGACAGAAAATTATTTCAATCGATGATATTAAAGCTGAATTATTACAGCTTAAAATTGAAAACAATTATTTTAACAAAGTTTTTGACATTTAACCTAACATTAAAATAAGATAAATGCAAGTAGCATATTGTAAAATCTAAAGCTAGTGCCAGCCCCTATGTTACCTCGATTCTTACATAGTACATACTGTTATTTAAAGTAACATCTAAAGTTTTCCTGAAATTGTCATTTTCGATTGATAATAACTATGTGAAAAACACAAATTAAATTGATCGTTTACTATATGCAATCAAAGCCATTGTAAATATTAATATATCACGTTAAGATTGACAATCGCAATTGATCGTTTCAATTGAGTAAAAATCTCTTACAAACAAACATGTTCCCAAACAGTAGTTCAGCTCTCTTTTTGTTCCAAGTAACAAAGAGTTCAATTTAAATTTTTAAAATAAAAGTACGGAGAGTGCACCAAAACTTCACCGTGTATTATACTTCCACTTAAAAACATTGCATGATTACTAAGTCATTTTCTGCCAAGGTATCCTATTTTATGGGCAATATGTAGGCCAATCAATGATCTTACATGTAAAAGAGGACCTCTTTTACATATAAGATCATTGAGGCCAATCATTGCTGGGCCAAGCATTGATTTTAGATTTCCAGTGAAGTGCAAACTGTATAGTAAAATGTATACAATAAAACCCGATGAAATTAGCAAGAATATAAATCTTTTGTAAGAGAAATATCGAAGAACCCTGTTATGTAAAAACGACAGTCAAAGGATTATATAATGTCGATTAAATTATCAAATACCTAACCAAAAGAATAATATATTGTGAGTGCTGCTTGTATACTATAAAACATAAAACATAAGAAAACGAATATAGATCATGCCAAATAGAGGAAGAACAAGCAATAATCCAGATTTGCGCCTTTGCCTTGTATTCAAGCTTCCGCAGAACTAAAATAAATCTAATACAGTTGCTTAGCAAGCGTACAAGATTAATAAGAACATCGAATAATTAAAGTCTTGGTAACGCAAAATCACTTATAAATAAAGAGTTTTTTAAAAATCATATGCACAGACTTAGCCCGTCATACAGAACGTGATTTATTTATGGTAATAAGTTTTAATCTATGATTTAAGAAAATTCATTTTAACTCATTACCTAATTAAAGAAGTCCCTTGACCGCGGTGCCATAGTCTTCGCGAAATTTGACATTTGCTGTCAAATTCCATATTTTACGATTTAGTTCGCATATTGCATGAACTCCTTTTTTGAAACAACTTCTACTTTAAACATGAGACTATTTATAAACTACATTTCGTAATAAAGCCTAATAGGAATTATGTAAATGTTTTAGACGGTAAAATGTGCGGGAGTTGACAATGACTTTCCACCCTACAGATTTTTACAATAATTATAGAATATTTTTATACGTGGTAGAGTCACGTTGCAGCTATATTATGGTTGTAGCAGAAATTGGTTGGCTCGACAGGGGAAGGACCGTTTAGTCACAGGTTATCAGCGTAAAATAGCAGCTTAGTGCTGTGTTTCGAATGGTAAGTGGAGAGATCTGGAGATCCTATTTACAGTAACGAGGTATTCCATCTTAGTTCTCAGGGGTGACAATGCGTGTAGTAACATTTTAAAACTAAAGATGATACTTGTCGTCAGGTAGCAAACTATTCTCTCTTATTTAGTCCCCAAGCTGTGTGAGTGCACTGTGATTTTCCAGCCTAAAAGGTATAGAGAACCAGCCACTGTTCTTCTTTTGAAGTTTGAAGTAATCAGCTTAAAATATTTGAAAATGATCACGCTGTGAAGTTACGAATTGAATCAAAGAACGCATCAAGCATATATAGCATAACTAAATAAAAAAACTGTCTGTCGAAGAACACGTCGGAAGTGAAACTTTCTTAGGTTATCAGCCTACTTGTAAACATTATTTTTGTACATATGTATCTGAACGTCACGCGAGTTCAGTACTTTTTCCCCATCTCAAAAGTGCCCACCGTACCTAAAAAAGTTATCATTTCAAAAAATATATTCAATTTTATGTGTTGTGTGACTTGATTTATTAAATAATGAGAATAAAATAATAAACACGATATTAAACATGGCTACGCAAAGTTATCCGTAATGTGCACTTTTATTCTACTATTCGCTTGTACTGAACTAAAGTCAAACCACATACCGCAATACGCATTACCACGATGCGGTTCCATTGTGGACGTAATGGCGTCACCCGAGACTGTCATTCAAATTTTACTGCTTTTGTTACGTTCTAGTATAAATATAAATATATCAAATGATACCTAAAGAGCTGATAGCTGTTATAGCTAAAATACTTAAAATTACATCATCTTAAACCATTACCATCGCGTAAAGTTTGTATTTATAATATTTGAAAGCATTAAGGTAATAAGAGACACATAATTATAAAGGTTTACTATATAGCGACTTTTTCCACCGGCACAAAAAGCCATATGGGCCAGAAAAACAACTACTTCAAACCACCAGCCTGGCACAGAGCCGCTCTATGGTTCACCATAGACGTTTAGACCAAAAGAGTAAGGAGAGCAGCACCGCAGTACAACATAATTCGGTACGAGTGCCGAGTTCAAAGTTTGAAACTGTTATTTTTCTGACTACTTCATATCATATACCATATAGTAGATATACATTTTCTTTGCATCCCATATTTCCCTTATCCACTGTGTCACTCATAGCTACACCATGTATCCTCTTTAAGGAACACACAACTTTAGCTATCACACATAAATATCCGAAAAACAAAATATTTACCAAAAATATTGAAATACAAGTTTCTCAGACATGTCCCTAAAGTGCGTAAAGGAAAATATTTTTTTTTTCAAAAACATATATATTTAGAAAAAATAAATGAAAGGAGTTTAAAACAATAAATAAATAAATAATTCCATGTGTTGTTGGCGTAAAATAGTCCATGAGCACATTTCTTCCGGAGGGTATAGTATTAGTGTATGTATTAGTGTATGTATATAGTATTAGTGTGGAGCCATGCTGCAGTTATATTAGTAGTATAGTTGTAGCACGAATGAGTCGGCTCGACCGGGGAAGGATCACGCTCTCACAGAATACCAGCGTGAAATGGTAGCTTGATGCTGCTGTGTTTCGTATGGTGAGTGTAAAGAACCGGAGACCCTTTTTACTGGAAATGGGGCATTCCATCTTAGTCCTCACGAGTGACAACGCATCTGCATTTTAATTCGTAATCGAAGATAAATGTAGATGTCTATGGGTCACAGCAACCACTTAACATCAGGTGGACTGTGTGCTCGTTTGTCACCCTATCCTATAAAAAAAGGTGACTATGAGAAATATCAGAAAGATATCATGGCTTTCGACAGATAGCGATATAACTATCTCGTACATAATAACGTTCTTTAAACCGAAATCCGATCATAGCGTTCATTGTCAACGGAGACTATCCATCTGCGTAGGACTCTATTCCCTCACTCTCATATTACGTTGGGACGACAATCTGAAAAGTCTAATAAAGGTCATGATTACGTGATTGATGTTACACGTGGATCTGATTCTGCGTTGCTACTGAAAATTTCTTGATACAAAACCCGATTTTGGCCCGGCACAGGGGCCCTATGATCAGATGTCGTGTGCTAAGACATCTAGACCAACAAGGTATTCAATGCATAGTATGTACCACTAAAGTGGTACACGTACCCGATGTTAAACGGCCTGACTGGTGTACGTTAATTTGCCTGCCAATTGACATGACAATAATGACAATTTTTTCCTTTTATCGAAGGGCTTATGTCACTGAAGTTGTGCAGTAGAGTCGTTGCTAAATAACCCTCTCAAAAATTTGAGGATGCCTGTGCACAGCAGTAGGATGTTACGGGCTGTAAGTTTTCTAAAAAATAATCGCATACACACAAAAGTCCAATAAAAACCATAGATCTGAAAGATCTTAATAAGTTATATTTATAACTTGTTATTTATTGTATTATAACTTGTTGAAGTTAACATAAGACATTAATTGCATTGATTGATTTTATGTACAGAATAATTTTCCTTCCATTCTGTCTGCTGAAACCTTCAAAATTATTTCTTATGTAAGATGAGATAATTTGACTTATATGAATGTAAAGGTAAGTCAATGGTACGGAAACCAATTGAGATTCCATCTTCTTTTGTCGGCCCAGTGGTTTGGAAAATTTGCTTCATTATTTATTATTACTTCTTTTCTCCTGATTGTACTTCTTTAATAAATTATTTTAACGTAATACAACAGTGGCAAATTATTATTTGTATTCATTTGGACCGTTTTTCCCTGTCCGAACATTTAAAGTTAAATCATTAAAAAAGCTCTCAAGGAAATAATAAAAGCTTTTATTTTACAAATACTCGTACTTATGCAATAATAGTTCACGTGCCGATATCGTTACCGTCACACCCTATTAAAGTCTACTGGTGAACATAGACTGGCTTCATCGATTGCCTCATAGAGAGATATTTGACATAGTTTGACACGCTTTGCGGGTTGGCGACCGCAGTTTTCTATTTTAAGTCATTATTAGCGCTACTGCCCATTTCCTGATTTGTTTTCCTCTTAGTTCAGCTCTTTCGACAATCACGGGATGATATGGAGTAGTGGATATTCTTACACCACCACTACATGGCTAGACGCTACATGATCTAGGTTTCGTGAGCATAATGACTAAATAACATAGGTACTCAAGCAATGTAATCGAATACTCAAGACTCGGAAAGTAGAAATGGAATTGGAATTTCGAGCTCTGAAGCCCCGCTTCAGAAGTTAGCTCTTCATTAAATGATACAAGCAGGAAGAAGAAGTGTATTATTACGTAATGATCTCTCCCTAATTATGTCTATTTTCAGGACTATTAACTCGGAACTTTTATGCACAGTGTTCGATTTTAATGAAAAGTATAAAGAAAGAGATATTTTTTAGGTCTTTTCATATTTTTATCGTCATCATTTACAATGTTAGGGCGGATATCTAACTTATTTTTACCAAAATGCCGCGCTCTAAAATTGACGCCCTGACCTTCTTGCCTATTTTCACTGCCGAGCAGCGTTACAGCTGTATTCAGGATTTATGACTAAGGGGGTAAGTATAATAACCGGCAGTGAAACATTTTATTTTAGTACTCATTGTTTGTATTTTGTTGGTTACATTGTTGATGGACTGCAATAACCTCTTATAATCAGTGAACTATTAGCTCATCTGACATTCTTTAAAAAAGTAAGATAAATTACAGACAAAACAAATGCATTTATCCTAACTTGATATCGCACTTTTATAATAACGTAGTGCCGCAATACAGCTAGCGCTAAAAATAAAAGGCATTTTTAATGCTAGCTGAAAAGAACATTTGCAATAGTTACATGAACTCCTATTTGTTAAATGTAATTACTACTTCGACGACGGTACAAATAATTGAAGCGACAGAACCAATTGGTGCACCGAAGACATTCACCACACGTCGACGGCCGTCAATAACTAACGGCCATTCTTACACTGCTAAAGTACATAATTATATTTCTGGTTTCTAAGATACAGTTATTACAACTAGTTTAGAAGCCAGGGTTCCATTTAATAATTAAAAAAATATGTGGCAAATAAATAATTTATTATTATCATTATTTAGTTAAAAATCTTCATTGCATATAAAGAGTACAATTAGCCAAAAATATTAATATATCATGGATATAGATACCTACATATATATTGAAAGTGTATTATATACACAAAAGTTTCTAATTTCTTTTCGGTCTCTTAATCTAAGCACTGCAGGACGACTGCTATTTAAAACTTTATATATATATATATATATATATATATATATATATATATATATATATATATATATATATATATATATATTTAAGATAAAATTATTTGTGAATAATTATTATTGTAGGTTTAAGTTACGTAAAACACTTATAAGCTTCACTAAAGACACTTCAGACGAACAAAAAAAGAAATATGAGGCATCATGCTGAAACCATTTTCAAATTTGTGACACCACATCACGCACAAATCTCACTTCTTTCTTTATCAGCCATATAATAATGTACAATACATATAATATAATGCACTTAAAACCACGTTGTTGCAAATTACTATTGATGCTTATATGTGTAAGTGAATGGGTTTGGTCACTATAAGTTGAACATAATTTTCACTTAGTTTTTGCATTACTTGATATTTATGCAGTACTACCTTTTGCTTTTTTGTAGATCTGAGATTATAGCTATCGACATTGATAACTAATAAAGAATAGTAGCCGCACATGTTGATATTTTTGGCAACAGAAATAACTATGAGGGTCCCAGTCAGAAGGACTCCTAGAAAGAAATGCAGTCTTACAACAGTCTCCACGATACTAAAGAAAATACTAGTAAGGAAGTAACTTGAACTAAATATCAAACATATTAAACTCAAAAAACTTTGAAACAGTTAAGAAAAAGTTTTAAATAGCAGTCGTCCTGCATTGCTTAGATCAAGAGACCGAAAAGAAAGTAGAAACTTTTATGTATATAATACAGTTTCAATAGTTTAGAAATATCTAAATGAGCAAAAAATTTAAACTTATAAAACTATAGTATTTCAGTATTAATGAATAAATTTTTTTAATGTTATATTAAATTTCTTTGCATCCAGTTATTCTATATTATTTCGAAAATGTTACGATATACTTAAGATTTCTTTCTGTATCCTAAAGAGAATCGTTAATAATATGAGTATTTCATACATACATATTATGATAAAATAGTAAAGGAGGTAGCCGTGTAGTGGCGGCTTAAGAGAATCCACTATCACAAATCATTCCTTGGGCGTCGTAAGAGGCAAAATAGAGACTTTGAAACGAGAGATAGGAAGCGGCATCTTCTTAATATTAACAATTTTACAATCATAAAAAAACCGCCGTTGTAAACCCGCCTGCCCAATGGCCTGTCAATCTGTGGTCTATGGGGAAGGTCTATGACCACGTCATGCGCGGCTATTGAAACTAAAAAACATTCTTATTTCAATAGAGAAGATGGATGAGTACAGCCATCTGTTTGGGATTCTACAAAATTAAACCCAAAATTATTTTTAATTAAAAATAAGTTAAAATAAGTTTTTTTTGTAGTATAAGACTGACAAACGTGTGGTAAGTGTATGCTGTGGACCATAGA
Source organism: Parnassius apollo (assembly GCA_907164705.1). Lineage (NCBI taxonomy): Eukaryota > Metazoa > Arthropoda > Insecta > Lepidoptera > Papilionidae > Parnassius > Parnassius apollo. Next base: position 7,027,050 of record CAJQZP010001218.1, on the reverse strand, counting down.
CATCTATGCAGCGGATGCGTTGCCAGCCCTGGGGATGAAATGCCTCGTTTCCAGTAAAAGGGTCTCCGGTTCTTTACACTCACAAAACACAGCACCATTAAGCTGCTAATGTGGAAAGAATGGATGAGGAAAGAGTGACAAAGAAAATTTATGTTGCAGAAGTGAATGGCAGAGTCGGAAAGGGACGTCCTAGGCGAAAATTTATCGACCAAATTGGCGATTTATTGAAAACGGGCCAAATTAGGAGTACCCTTAACCGACGAGCATGCATGCGTAGGTGTATGGATGTGAAGGAGGTGAGAGAGGTGTGTCAGGATCGTGCCAAATGGAAGTCTGTAGTCTCTGCCTACCCCTCTGGGTGACAGGCGTGAGTGTTTATGATATGATTAACGCTGGTATTCTGTGAGAGCGTGGTCCTACCCCGGTCGAGCCGACCAATTCCTGCAGCAACAACAATATAGCTGTAGCATGACTAATAATAGTAGACATAAACTCTCACACCACACTCAGAGAAGTAGGCAGAGACTACATATTTCCAGTTGGCACGATCCTGCAACAACTCTCTCGCTTATTTGACATCCATTATACATCATGCATGATCATACATACATGATCTTATATTCAATATATGGGTTTTTTCTGTGAAGTAAATATTTATAAGTATGCTACATGTAAATATTCCGTTAATCAATGTGGTATCAGATTATTGGCATTTTTTTATATTAAAGAGAATTTTATCTCATACAGTGTTCAACAGAGGTCTATGTTCAACAGTGGACTATTATAGGCCGATGCAGAAGAAATCTGTGTATAAGCAAGAGGAAAAAAAATAACTTTAAATAATGATATGTTATCAACCGTTAACATTAATTGCAATGCGGACGTGATGCTTCATGCACCGGTCAATATATCTCGGAATATCGGAACGCCGAGTATCGGAACTAACTTGTGTCTGGAGTCGAGACTTTGTTGGACAAAGTTCCGGATTGTGAGCGACTAAATCTAGTGAAGTCCAATCCCCAGAAGACACAAGTTTGCGTGCTTACCGCTAAAAAGGACCCCTTTGTATCTCTTCAGTTTCAGGGCACTTGCTTTTTGCTTCTGCCAGTATCGAAATTCTCGGCATCGATATATAGAATGATGTGTAGTTTCGTGGTCACTTGGAGAAGAAAGCCAAATTTCCACAATTGTGGGATTTATAAGGAGTTTATCATGAAAACTTCCTTGTGGGATCGACTACCACCAGCGGCTTTTTTGGACCGATACAACTAAGGGACCTTCAAGAAAAGAGCCTGCTCTTTTTTAAAAGGCCGGTAACACACCTACAATTCCCATGGTGTTGCAATTGGTCATAACGGTGGTCGACACTTACCATCGCTTGCCCTCTCTTCTATAAAAAAATAAATGAGGAAGCTGCATATAGCTGCACTGTACTAAAAGATCACAGCCAGGTTGTACAGTCGTGTATTACGGAGCGTACACTTTTGGACCATGTGCTGCCACTATTATAACTTACAAATACCCATAACCCTTAAACTAGACATAACTACAACACAGATGGACAACCGCCAGACGGACACCTAGTCAGAATAAGAAGCTAAAACAAACGTACGAAATTTATAAAAATGTTTATCGATTTTTTAGAGAGAGAGAGAGAGAGAGAGAGTGAGAGAGAGAGAAATAAATAATTACCCAATATAGAGAAATTAGGTCATTACCCAAAAAGGAAAGCGAAAGTAGGTAACATTGTTTATGGTTGGCGTTAGCTTCGCGGTCGCTTTATGAATGTTTTATTTGTGCGTAAACTTGAGAATGTAAAAGCCAATTTGTATTGTGGTTAAAACGCCTTCTGAAATTTTCGTAAGGAATGGTTTTTAGGTGTCATGTTTAATAATCAAATATTTTAGTAATTGTGACAGAATTTTTTTAGAAAACGAAACATAAAGTTTATACATGATAATAGCGAATAGGCTTCACCTGGATGGAATCTATTAGTGTGGCGTAATTTAAAAAATTAAAATTTATTTTATCAGTTTTTCCATTTTACAAAAACAAATTAAAATATGACTAAGATCACTCCTGACATTGTTCTCTATGTGTTCGTGTAACTCCATCACAGCCGGTTCAGCCGTTCCGAAGATTAGCCGTGGAGACAGATAGACAAAAATTTTACAAATTATTCATATCTTGACTTGTCTGAGTTTGCAGTTATTTTGAAATTACAGACAGATTGTAAGTATTTAAGAGAATATAAATATCAAAATCGCTTTATGTTCACGAGAATGCGGGTTAAAAATGGATGAGTTAGCCGTGAAATGTCACATGTACACCGACGACCAAGTCATAATTACATTGTCCGTGGGCAAGCTGCAAATTTTGGTTACATTAGTAAAAGTATCTTTAAAAGAAAGTTAAATGAGAGTAAGACGAAAGTAATGGTTCTTAAAAGAGAAGAAATTGAAACGGTATGTGAAAAATGATTCTAAAGGGAGTTGCTTTAGCAAGTGGATGAGGATAAGGACATAGGACGAATAGTGAATGCAGCACACAAATTGAACGTGACAGCAACTCTTCATTTTGCTTAAGGAAACCACAATGTTTAAAAAAGGTTAGTACTATGTTTACATTACAAATTCTTCAAATTCCCGGTTTTATGAATAAGATTTAGACTAGAACTAGAATACTTCCGGAATCTGGTCATGAAATTTCATTACAAGTAATTTAGCCATTTCAAAGATTAGACCGATCAGAAAGACAAAATTTTAAAAATGATTAAAAATTTAAAAACATTGAAAACAGACACATCAATTCCATTTACAGGTTCAGATTACAAATACGAATTGACATTTGAAAATACTTCGTACTCGTAAATTACATTTGCATAGTTTATACGGTAAATTACATTTCAACGTAGTGTTGATAACGCGAGGATGTCGTCCTTCCGGCGGAGCTTTTCCGGATGGTTACCGCCGTTATCTACTGAACTGTTTTATTGGCTACATAGTTACTTATTCATATTTTATATATAAATTATATTAAAAGGAAATAAGTTTTGTAAAATGATGCGGTTAGTATCAAACATGTTAAATTTTTGCAAATAAAATAATATTTGACATTAAAATACCTAAATAAATTTTACTTAATAATGGAATATAATATATTGCCTGTGAGTTGGGCTTAGCTTTCAGATAATAAAATTAAACTACGATGTAATATTTGCAAAAAAAACTATGACGATATACTTATTTTATTTAGTTATTAAGTAAAATTGTTACTAATAAACTTACACTTAGTATGGACTAATTATGTCTGAAATAAAGTTATTATTATTATTATATTATTATATACTTCTCAAATTTCGATTAGTCTGCTAAGGACACCTTAGATGGAAACTTATCATCAAATTAAAGATACCCTTAAACAACGAACATATATGCGTAGGTATATTGATATAAAAGAAGAGAGAGGTGTGTTAGGATCGGGCAAAATAGTAGTCTGTAGTCTTTGCCTACCTGTCTGGGTAACAAGCGTGATAGTAAATTGAGATATATAATATTTATATATAAAATTGAATTTTAAAATAAGATTCAATTTAATTATATTATGATTTATAAATAAAATTGAAAAGTCTATTCTTAATTCCTTTTTCTTTTTATTCATTAATCTATTCACGCAGTGATTTAGATCTAGAAATATGTTTCTTCGTTACTGGTCAACAATTATTAAGATAGCAATTAAGGGCTGCTTGTGTCTTCTTCTGTTCCGGACCGTAAAAGTATACTTCCAGACATGGGCCTCTGCCGTTGTGAGGAGGATATGTCTTAATCGTCACGTTTAATGGCAAGGGGATTGACGATTGCAAGCGCTGAACGTCTTACACCTTAGACGCCGCTGCCTATCGCTAGTGTGGGTATTTTACGTCTGACGTAAACTTATTTGTCATAACATCTATCGGAAGCCATAATTTTTTTTATCATTTACTTGTGATTTTGTGATATTGTTTAAAAGCATTGCCTCAAAACTAAATAATTATTCACGTTATGTACTATGTAGTCATATATTCAAATGGTGTCGACGGCGGTCCATTTAAAATTTAACAACACTAAAAAAGAGAATGGGCTCTCGAAAAGCGCTACCGAAATTTCGGAGTGCAGTAGAGTTTTAAGTACAATGCAAAATGGCTGCTATCTGTTTATGTTAGAGTTCACTTAAAACATTCATGAAACGACCGCGACACTCTCATTGGCCGAGTTGCGAAATGATGGTTTTGTTTTATTCTTGTTCCAAAATATTATTGAAGTAAAATTCAATAAATGTAAAATATGGTGAAGTTAAAAATAAGTTATATTGTCAACAACACAACAAGCAGCCAAAACATTGCAACATTATTAAGTACTTTTTACCTTGTGCTGAAATTTAAATGCATGATGTTTGTTTACATAAATCCTCAAACGACTTGTACAGTATGGTATATACTTTTTAATCTTATAAATTTAGACGGAATGAACGCAGCATTTCAAGTGGCACCAAAACCATGCTCATCTTCTTGTCTCATGTAATTACATGTACAGCCAATAAAAACTCACTGCTGGACACACATACGTGATTTATAAATTGGATATAGTTTAAGGTATACACATATGTACACAAATATGTGCTAGTTTAAGGTAGTTTTTTCTTGCAAATGATTTGACTTGAGTGTGTGTTCTTACAATAAGTTAAGTATGGTGTGGACTTGAATTTTGCGTCACTTAACATGTACCCAGCGCTGCTTATTTCTTTCTTTGTTGTTCTAAATTTGTAAAACTTGTACACAAAGAATTAATTACTATTAAAATCTCCTTTCTCATTTTGTGTTAGATATACAAACTCTATACCTATTATTACCTACGTGTACGTGTTTAGTACATCAGTTCAATAGTCCTGTTGACATTCTTTAGAATACCACCATTTATGTAGCGTTTTTATTTTAATTTAGTCAGGTAGTAATTAAAACTATTCATTATTAAAAATATTAATTTATTTAAAAATAATGTAATGTTTATTTAAAAAAAAATACACTAATTCTTACGACAAATTGTGCTGATTTGACTTGTACGAGATTAAGGATAACACAGGGTGATGTAAGCCAATTTAGATTTCAATCAACTTTCTGCTTGTCCAATGATTCAGAAAATTTGCGTTTTTATATTTTATTTAACATTCTTCCTTCTGAAATATACTTCAAACGAAATTATTTCATGATGTGATGTGTAAAATTAATGTAAGAAGTACATTGAATATATTTTCAATTAACTAACATTTTTATTCGTATATTCTGATTTCACTAATTTCACCTTATAAAAAGAATCTTATGAACATGTTTTAAATTTTTTGTGTTTTTCTTATTTCTAATTAGTAATGTTATGAAGTCGCGGTGTAAGAATATCCACTACGTCATGTTGTCCCGTGGATGTCGCAAAAAGTGATAGAGGAACTGAAGCAGGAGACGGGCGGCAGCGTCATCCTGATAACAACGCAAAATTACGAAAAACTACAGTTGCCAAACCGTCTGCCAAGGATGGCAACTATTACAGTTTTATACAATTATATAAAGAAATGTATACTAATATTTATATAGTTGTAGCACGAATGGGTCGGCTCAGCCAAAATATTAATAAGTAAAATAGCCACATTAATAGATCCTACCCGGGCGAAGTCGGGGTGGGTCACCAGTCATTAATATTCTTAAATCTTAATAACGTCACATTAATAGATCCTACCCGGGTGAAGTTGGGGTGGGTCACTAGTCACTAATATTCTTAAATCTTAATAACGCCACATTAATAGATCCTACCCTGGCGAAGTCGGGGTCGGTCACTAGTCACTAATATTCTTAAACTTAATAACGCCATATTAATAGATCCTACTCAGGTGAAGCCAATAAACTAATGCAAATAAACTTCGAATATTAGTGACTAGTAATCCACCCCGACTTCGCCTGGGTAGGACCTATACATGTGGCGTTATTTAGATTTAAAGTAATAATCATCAAAGGACATATATTTTATAAAATCAATTTTCAAATCCCCGGTCTTTTTGAATAAAATATAGCCTAGATTACTTCCGGGATTACTCTCTATCTGGTTATGAAATTTCATTATAATCAGTTTAGCCATTTCAAAGATTAGGCCGATCAGACAGATAACATTTTAAAAATGGTCGAAAATTTTAAAAGATTAAAAACAGACACTTAAATTTTATTTATAAGTACAGATTACAAATACGAATTGACATTTGAAAATATGTATGTATTTCGAAGGATAAAACTTTCCACTCGCAAGACGAAGACTATGTGTTATGTTATGAACTATTATGAATGGATGAAAAACTTTTTGACGAAATAAAGTTGATGAGAAAAACTAACGAGTCAGGTAAAATTATTAGTTTTTACGATAATGCGTGAGTACAAATACTTAAAAATTGCAGGAATATTAATGTTGATTTCTGATCATTTTAAGGATAATTCTGTTAAAAGTTTTTCAATTAACAGTACTCGTAATAAAAAAATGAATCTCAATAATAATATCATAGTAAAATTAAAAAAAAATCTATTGCTATTACAAACACGAATTGACATTTGAAAATATGTATTTCGAAGGATAATACTTTGTACTCGTAAGTTACATTTGCATAGTTTATACGGTAAATTACATTTCAACGTAGTGTTGATGACGTTAGTTGTCGTACTTCCGACGTAGTGTTCCGGATGGTTACCGCCGTTATCTACTGAACTGTTTTATTGGCTACATAGTTACCTATTAATATTTTATACATAAATATATTAAAAGGAAATAAGTTTTGTAAAAAGAGGTGATTAGATGAAAATATGTTAATTTTTTGCAAATAAAACAATATATGTTAAATAAATTCCATTATTATGTAAATTTTTCATAATAATGCAATATAATATATAGCTTTTGGGTTGGGTTATGTTTTCAAATAATATAATTAACTACGATATAATATTTGCGAAAAATAATGATGATATACACCTCCTATTTCGATTTCGATCGTAATTTTTTCAACAGAATTTGTCTATGTTTACAAAGAACGCATTTTATTTCCAATTTATTGATACCAGGAAAACTTTTTAGCCACTTTGTATTTAACTGATGTTAAACACAATGATATTGAGAAACAAGAGACGAGAATGAACGGTATTTCGACTTGAAAGGCACAAAGAGTTCGTATAATATTATTTTACGTGGTAGAGCCGTGCTGCAGTAATATTTAGTAGTGTAGTTGTAGCACGAATGGGTCGGCTCGACCGGGGAAGAACCATGCTCTCACAGAATACCAGCGTAAAATAGTAGCTTAAATGCTGCTATGTTTCGTATGGTGAGTCCAGAAAACCGGAGACCCTTTTTACTGGAAACGAGGCATTCCATTTAGTCCTCACGGGTAACAACGCATCTGCATTTCGATTCTTAATCGAGGAAAGATGTAGATGTCTATGAGCCACAGAAACCACTTACCATCAGGTGGACTGTGTGCTCGTTTGTCACCATATCCTATAAAAAAATAACAGGCTGTGAGCTATTCCATCTTAGTTTCTAAAAGTGACAACGCATCTACAGCCTTCTTTATTTGAAGGCGATTGCAGGTGTCCATGAACTGTACTATCTTCTTAATATTAGGTTTACTGAAGTAATGTACTGAAGAAACATGAAAGTAAAGTTAACGGTGTAGAAATGTAGTTCATAAATATGTTAGGGGTCACTTTGAATACTAGGCTAAAATATTGTCTGATAACAGGTAGTACACATAAGTGTGATTTGCAGGATGATGTGATGACTAGGATGTGATGACTGTGATGATAAAAATGAATGCTTCGGGGGTTTTAACACGTAGAAAGAATTAATAAGAAAAGAGTACCAAAGCGAATTAATGCTAACGAAGGAAAATGGCAGAGTTAGCAAAGTGAGCCTTATACGGAAGCTTATCATGAAATTAAAGGTACCCTTATACGACAAGCATGTATGCGTAAGTATATTGATGTTAAAGAAGAGAGAGAGGTGTGTCAGGATCGCGACAAATAGAAGCCTGTAGTCTGCCTAACCGTCATGGTAACAAGCGTGATAGTAAAATTGAGATAAATGACATTGATGTATAAAATTGAAATTTAAAATGAAATTAAATTGAATTATGTTATATTTAATAAATAAAATTGAAAAACATTTAAGTGTAAATTCTTAATTCCTTTTTTATTGTTTATAGTTTATTATTTATTCATTAATCTATCCACGCAGAGATTTAGATCTAGAAATATGTTCCTTCGTTACTGATTAATAATTACAATGTAAGCAATTAAGGGCTGCTTGTGTCTTCTTCTGTACCGGACAGTAAAAGAGCACTGCCAGCCATGGGCCTCTCCTGTTGTAAGGAGCAAATGTCTTAATCGTCACGTTGAATGGCAGGCGAATTGACGATTGCAGCACCAGACGTCTCACACCTTTGACGCTGCTGCCTATCGCTAGTCTGGGTATTTTTATGTCTGACGTAAACTTATTTGTCATACCATCTATCGGAAGCCATAAACATTTATCATTTACATGTGATTTTTTTGTTTACTATCATTGCCCCAAAAATAAATCATTAGTCACGTTAAGTAATATATAGTTATATATTGAAATGGTGTCGACGGCGGTCCATTTAAAATTTAACAACACTAAAAAAGAGAATGGGCTCTCGAAAAGTGCTACCAAAATTTCGGAGTGCAGTATAATTTTAAGTACAATACAAAATGACTGCTATTTGTTTATGTTAGCGTTCACTTAAAACATTCATGAAACGACCGCGACACTCATCGGGCACGTTGCGAAACGACGGTATGGTAGTTACAAAATATTGTTGAAGTAAAACTCAATAAATGTAAAATATGACGAAGTTAAAGATAAATTATATTGTCAACAACACAACAAGTAGGCAAAACATGGCAACGTTATGAAGTACTTTTTAACTGTATACGCTTTATACCTTGTGCAGAAATTTAAATGTATATAATTTATACACTTTTTAATCTTGTAAGTAAAGATGAAATGCTGCGTACATTTCAAGTGGCACACATATGTGATGTATGCGTTGGATATAGTGTAAGGTATACACATGTGTACACAAATGTGTGGTAGCTTAAGGCGGTTTTTACTTACAAATTATTTGACATGAGTGTAAGAAGATGTAAGAACACTTTACAATAAGTGGAGCATAGTTTAGAATTAAAAATTGCGTCACTATAAATGTACGCAGCGCTGCGTATTTCTTTTATTGTTGCTCTTAGCTTGTACACAAAGACTTAATTTTTATAACATTTTTACACACTCTATATTATTATACGTATTTGTTAGATCAGTTCTATAGTCCTGTTGACATTCATTAGAATATCAACATTTATATAACGTTTTTTTTAAATGGTAAGGTAGTAATTTAAACTATTTATTATTCAAGAAATATTAATGTATTCAAAAATAATGTAATATTTATTCAATAAAATTACATTCATTCTTACAACTAATCGTGCTGATTTGACTTGTACGAGATTAAGGATAACATAGAGCGATGGAAGCCAATTTAGATTTCAATCAACTTTCTGCTTGTCCAATGATTCAGAAAATTTGCGTTTTTATATTTTATTTAACATTTTTCCTTCTGAAATATACTTCAAACGAAATTATTTCTTGATAAGATGTGGAAATTTAATGTAACAATTACATTGAATATATTTTCAATTTACTAACATTTTTATTCATTTATTCTGATATCACTCATTTCACATTATAAAAAACATCTTAATGAACAGGTTTTCAAAATTTTTTTGCTTTTCTTACTTAAATTATTTAGTGACTAGTGACCCGCCCCGGCTTCACCTGGGTAGGTCTATTGATGTTGCGTTATTAAGATTTAAATAAACTCCGAATATTAGTGAGTAGTGACCCGCCCTGGCTTCGCCTAGGTAGGATTTATTGATGCTGCGTTATTAAGATTTAAATAAACTCCGAATATTAGTGAGTAGTGACCCGCCCTGGCTTCACCTGGGTAGGATCTATTGATGTTGCGTTATTAAGATCTAAATAAACTCCGAATATTAGTGAGTAGTGACCCGCCCCGGATTCATCTGGGTAGGATCTATTGATGTTGCGTTATCAAGATTTAAATAAACTCCGAATATTAGTGAGTAGTGACCCGCCCCGGCTTCACCTGAGTAGGATCTAGTGATGTTGCGTTATCAAGATTTAAATAAACTCCGGATATTAGTGAGTAGTGACCCGCCCCGGATTCACCTGGGTAGGATCTATTGATGTTGCGTTATCAAGATTTAAATAAACTCCGAATGTTAGTGAGTAGTGACCCGCCTCGGCTTCACATGGGTAGGATCTATTGATGTTGCGTTATTAAGATTTAAGGTAAGCATCAAAAACCATATATTTTATAAATTTTTCGAATTTATAATTACAGACTGAGAGCTAGAATTAATAAGAAAAGAGTGGCAAAGCAAATTAATACTGCAGAAGGAAAATGGCAGTCAGACAGTGCGCCTTAGAACGAAGCCGATCATCAAATTAAAGGTACCCTTAACCAACGAATATGCATGTGTAAGTATATTGACGTTAAAGAAGAGAGAGAGGTATGTCAAGATCGTGACAAATAGAAGCCTGTAGGGCTAATAATTATTCGCTCACCAGATGTCGTTAGTTGACACTGAGGTGAAGTTTTTTGTTACAAAATGTCATTTCATTGAGAAGTACATACATACATAAACACTCACGCCTGTCACCCAGAGGGGTGGCAGAGACTACAGACTTCCATTTGGCACGATCCTGACACACCTCTCTCGCCTCCTTCACATCCATACACCTACGCATACATGCTCGACGGTTAAGGGTACTCCTAATTTGGCCCGTTTTCAATAAATCGCCAATTTGGTCGATAAATTTTCGCCTAGGACGTCCCTTTCCGACTCTGCCATTCACTTCTGCAACATAAATTTTCTTTGTCACTCTTTCCTCATTCATTCTTTCCACATGACCAAACCACCGAAGCATTCCTTTCTTAATCCTGGTCACAACATCATCTTGCAAACCACACTCTTCTCTTATTACACAATTTCTTACCCTGTCGTTCAGATTCAGCCCTAACATACTCCTTAAGGACCGCATTTCTACTGCGTTGATTCTACTCTCGTGCTTCTTCTGCCACACCCAACTTTCACTACCATACGTTAAAGTAGGGACCAACACAGCATTGTGAATTGCCATACGTGCCTTTTTTGACACATTTTGACTCTTCACAATAGAGTGCAGGGCCCCATTTACTCTATTTCCCGCATTCACTCGTCGCTCTATATCCTTATCATATCTCCCATCCCTGCTAAATACGCAGCCCAAATATACAAACTCATCCACTTGCTCGATCAACTCCCCTTCTATTCTTATTTCACAAATCGTTTTACTTTCTTCTCTTTCAAAAACCATAACCTTCGTCTTACTTGCGTTCACTTTCATACCCCTTTCTTTTAATGATCTGTTCATTAATGTAACCATCATTGCAACTCGGCCGCCGACGACGCAAGGATAACTTGATCATCGGCGTACAAAAGGCATTTGACGGTTAACTCACCCATTCTTAATCCGCATTCTTCAACTTTCAAATTTTGCAAACAACTGTCCATAAATAGGTTGAACAGCCACGGGAAGCCACACAGCCCTGTCTGACACCTTTATGGATGTCAAACCAGTCCGAGTAGACCCCGTTGATCCTAACACAAGCACTAGAGTCCCTATAAAGAGACTCCAATGCCTGTATCAAGCCAGCGCTCAACCCAAATGAGTTCAGTGTTTGCCATAGCACATCCCTATCCACTCTGTCATAGGCCTTTTCCAAGTCCATGAACGCACAAAAAACCTTTTGGTTTTTGGCCAAAAACTTCTCCGCGATCATGCGCATGGAAAAGACTTGATCTGTACATCCCATTCCCTTTCTGAATCCCGCTTGCACATCCCAAATTTTTCCATCAGTTTCTTTCATGACCCTTTCAATCAGTACCTTAGCATACAGTTTTCCCACAATGCTAAGAAGGCTGATGCCACGGTAGTTTTTACAGTCCTGCTGCGACCCTTTTCCTTTATATACTGGGACTATCACAGCTTTGCACCAGTCTACCGGTACCCGCTTCAGTTCCCAGCATAAATTAAACAAGGTGTGCAGCAGGCCTGCCACGACTTCCTCTCCAGCCCTTAGCATTTCGAGTGAAACTCTATCATATCCGGCAGCCTTACCTGCTTTCATGCTTTTCATTGCTTTCATTATTTCATCTATACTTATCTCGCTACCTCTTTCCTCTTCTTTCGGAGTTTCTACTTCACTTAGTACACACGTTGTCTCCTCACTCATAAACACGCTTTCAAAATATTCCTTCCATCTCTTTAAACTCAAAACTTCATCTTTCAGAATATAGCCATTCTCGTCTCTTATAACATTCATCATAGGCTGTTTTGAATGTCCCCTGGCAGTTCTTACAAGTTTCCAGAACATTTTAATATTTGCCTGGAAGTTATCCGATATTCTTCTATCATTCTTATCCGTTCTTTCTTGCTTTTTTCTTTCAACTACTTCTTTTACTCTCTTATTAAGATGTTTAAAGACTGCCTTTTTTCTTTCAATATCATCATTCGTACCGCTAGAATTACCAGCCTTTGTTGCTAGTAAATCTAGCCATGCTCTCTTCTTTGCTTCAACTTCCATACGTATCTCATCATCCCACCATAACGTATTATTTTTCCTTTCATTCTTCCTCTTACTAACACCACATACTTCGGTAGCTGCATCCACTAAACCTTTCTTTACATTTTGCCATACATTCTCCAAGTCTAACTCCTTCATACATAATTCATCCAAACCACTTATATTTTCTTTCAGTCTACATTTGAACTTGTTTCTCTCACCTTCATCTTGTAACCTTTCTGTTCTAATACGCTGTAACGCAGTGGTAGACACAGATGATCGATGGCGCCAACGCCTGAATAGACCATTAATTCGGCATAAAACCAAATAATGATCCGTTCCTACGTTAGAACCCCGGTAAACCCTTGTATCTACCACTGCGCCCCTCAATCTTTCATCCACAATTATGAAATCTATCATGCTTCTATCGTCACCTCTTTCCCAAGTATACATGTGAATCCTCTTGTGGCGAAAGCAAGTGTTCGTCACAAAAAGATTCTTTTCCATACATACGGTGAGGAGACTTTCACCATTCTCATTTATACTTTCATCACCAAACGTTCCCAATACCCTTTCATAACCAAGCCTCCTCACCCCAACCCTTCCATTAAAATCTCCTAGCATAATAATATTTTCATTTCCCTTACACTTCATTAACACCATCCTTACCATTTCCCAAAACTGCTCTCGGATATAAGTGGGCTTAGACATGTCTGGGGCGTAGACCCCTAACACAAACAACTTCTTTAAGCCCACTTTCATTCGTATCCATAGCAGTCTTGGGCTTACACATTCATACTCTTTCACACATTGGCCCATTCTTTCTGAAAGGATGATACCTACCCCCTGGCATGCCCGCTCGATCTCGTCTACACCAGACCAGTATGCGGTATACATGCCATGTGTAGTGACATCCTTCCCCTTCCTTTTCGTCTCATTTACACATAACACATCTATTCCTCTATCATACATCATATCGCACACTTCATCCATTTTATCATTCATTGCCCCACATACATTCAACGTAGCCAGACGGGCCTCTGCAATCCACTTTTCGCCTCTCCGGGAGACAGAACGTGACGGGTGGCGAACCTCGTCGCCGGTTTTCCTCCCGGAGATTCTTCGCACCCCTGCCCCATTAAAGGGGCGCCGGGAACTCGGGGCCATTTCTTTTATATAGTTCCTCATGTGCGAAAATATTGGGTGGTATGTTTTACGCCGCTACCACGGCGTGGAGCCGAGTCTGTGGTATCGGCTTGTCGCTCATTTAGCACCACCCGGGGGACACGTGTAGGGTGGGCCTAGGAATAGGTGGTCATAGCCTACGGACGCGAGCGACTTATCCCCCTCATTGAGAAGTAACTTTTAAATAAAACTTTGAGCTTTGAGCATTATTTTAACACACAAAACAATGACTCAGCTGACTGCTCCTTAGTTTTTGCACATTTTTTACTCTTTTTTAAATTTTTGCGTATGTATTTTGCAGGCTTGGTTAATTTATTTTTAATCAAATTAATATAAAATATAACTAAGAGTGCAAAAAGAATCATTAACCTTTACTTTTTCAGACAATTCAACTTCCCCGCTATGAAATCTGTCAAATATTGCACCTCATTTTTAAGTGGCGCATCCCGCCCAGGTCGAGGAAAAGTCGTAGATGCCCTCAGTGACGATTGCAGCACTAGACGTCTCGCACCTTTGACGCTACTGGCTATCGCTAGTCTGAATATTTTACGTCTGACGTAAAATACTTAGTCATACCATTTATCTGAAGCCATAAAATCATTTACATGTGATTTTTATTGTTTACAATCATTGCTCCAAAACTAAATAATTATTCACGTTATAATGTATTTTGCAGGCTTGGTTAATTTAACGCAATATATTATATTCCATTATTATAGGAGGCCTATGTTCAGCAGTGCACTTGTGAAAGGCTGTAATGATTCTCGTTATGTACTATATGGTCATACATTCAAATGGTGTCGACGGCGGTCCATTTAAAATTTAACACTAAAAAAGAAAACGGACTCTCGAAAAGTGCTACAAAAATATCGGAGTGCAGTAGAGTTTTAAGCAAAATGCAAAATAGCTGCTATCTGTATATGTTAGCATTCACTTATAACATTCATGAAACGACCGCGACATTCTCATCGACCACGTTGCGAAATGATAGTTTTGTTTTATGGTAGTACTAAAATAATATTGAAGTAAAACTCAATAAATGTAAAATATGACGAAGTAAAAAATAAGTTATATTGTCACACCAAAAGCAGGCAAAATATGGCAATATTATTAAGCACTTTATAAGCCTGTATACGCTTTATACGTTGTGCAAATATTTAAATGCACGATGTTGGTTCACATAAATCCTTAAAAGAAGTTGCACTGTATGCTGCGTATATTTCAAGTGGCACCAAAACCATGCTCATCTTCTCGACACGCACTCTTGTACTTAATTAGATTTAAGAATTCATGTGTATATAGTTATTGAACTTAGACGTTATCAATTTACAAATAGTAGTACTACTAGTACAAAAAAGATCAGTATTATCACAGTCCTTAGAAAATCTTTTGAAATGAATTACATGATCTTAAAGAGAATGAGTTTCACCTATAATTTGGTCTCCATAAAGATACATATAAGGAATTGTTATTTTATTGTTGTTGATTTATTAATAATGTTCATACATAAACGTACTTTGAGTGTTATGTTACTCGTAACATACGAGATAGTCATTTCGTACGTCGTCTTGTGTTATGTACGAAAGTAGGAAACCAGGCAGGTAGATAATATTACCATTCATCCATCACGGCCTATGAAAGTCTTCTGTTGAATATAGATTGCTTCATAGCGGAGACTTTGTAATAGTTGCCATCTTTGGCAGGCGGTTTGGCAACTGTAGCTTTTCGTACTTTTGCATTGTTATCAGGATGATGCTGCCGCCCGTCTTCTGTACCAGTTTCTCTGCCACGTCTTACGACATCCACGGGACACAATGGGGTAGTGGATATTCTCACACCGCCACTACATAATGTTACTAATTATACAAAATTAAATAAGAAAAGCATAAAAAATTTAAAAACCTTTTTACTAAGATACTTTTTATAGGGTGAAATGAGTGAAATCAGAATAAATGAATAAAAAGGTTAGTAAATTGAAAATATATTCAATGTAATTGTTACTTTGATTTTCCACATCACATCATGAAATAATTTTGCTTGAAGTATGTTTAGGAAGGAAAATTGTTAAATAAAATATAAAAACGCTTCTGAATCATTGGACAAGCAGAAAGTTGATTGAAATCTAAATTGGCTTCCATCGCTCTGTGTTATCCTTAAACTCGTACAAGTCAAATCAGCACAATTTGTCGTAAGAATTAGTGTATTTTTTTAAAATAAATATTATATTATATTTAAATAAATTAATATTTTTTTAATAATGAATAGTTTTAATTACTACCTGACTAAATTAAAATAAAAACGATACATAAATTGTGATATTATAAAGAATGTCAACATAACTATTAAACTAATGCAATAAATACGTACACGTAGGTAATAATATAAGAGTGGGTATATGTAACGCTAAATGGGAAAAGAGATTCAAATAAAAAAAGCCTTTGTGTACAAGCTCAGACCAGCAAAGAAAGAAATTCGCAGCGCTGCGTACATGTTAAGTGACGCAAAATTTAAGTCTAAACCATGCTTAACCAGTGTGCGTTCGTTATTGGATGATCTGAGGACGTAGCGGAGGCGCGCGAGGAGGATTTGCGGGGTACAGGAGTGAAATATAATATGAAAATATCGCTCGGTCGATCGAAAAAATATTTATAGTTTGGGATGTAATATGTATTATATCTCAGTGGAAACGGTTCCATTTAAAAGTACGGTGAGCGATATTAATTTATATCTCGAGATGTAATATAAATTATATTATATTCCATAGTGGTAAGTCGGCTTTAGTTGCACGAAACATTTTTATACTATTAGAACTAAAATAATAAAAAAAAATAATTTCCAGTGTAGAGAAATCTGAGGCTAATATGTGGAAATTATTTTATTCTTTTAGTAAATTGAAGTCGGCTTTACATTTTCACCCTTTTGAGTATATTATAATATATGTTCTAATTGAAAAATATGTACCATTTTTTTTCCCCGGGGGGGTGGCTTTTTTGGTTTTCTTGGGTTTTGTTCCCCCCACTTAAACTATTGTTTTTTTGTGTGTGGCCCGACCGAAAGGGGGGTGTTCGGGTGTTTTGCGGTGGGGCGTCCGCGGTGTGTGGGGGCAGCAGGGGTAAAATTTCGTTTTTTGTTTAATAAAATATATATCTTTTGATAAACTTTTATTCTGTTTCATAATGTAAACATAATTCATCAAACTAACAATTTCATTAGTGTCGAACCCGGGTTGCTCGCGTTTACGGCGAGCACTTTGCTCTTGTGAGCCACTCAACTCAAGCACGGCTCATAAATTTTTTGTCTTTGTTTAATCATAACGTTATCTCCACACTAGGAATTTTTCCTAAGTACATTGTGGGGGCAGTTTAAATACATTAATACCACAAGGACAAACATCCAGACCCGGAAAAATTATTTGTAGGAACCCGCGGCGCTCAGCGCTACAACTCATTACCAAGTCACTCCGCCACGGAGCCAAACGTGAAAGCCGACGATTTTGTATTTTTACTAGATCCGAATTGCTTTTTATTACCCATTTCCTAAAAAATAATTATGTATGAAATGTAAATTTGCCACCATTACATCATTTAATATTTAAATATTATCATTACCATAAACATATTTCAAAATTACTTACTACCAAAAATATCGCTTATAAAAGTCTCAATCGTTTAAAATGATCGATGGTGCTATAGGTAGCTAGTTATAGCATAGTGTAGTATAGCCCTATGGGTGTAGCAAAGCGATCGCGCGGTGTCGGTGAGAAAAAGTAGTATGTCATATAGTTGGGATTACCCGGAGCGTACTGAAGACTGAAACTGATATCGGACGGCGTCTGCGTGTGATGATTGTAGTATTTTTAAAATAATTATATAAAATAATTGACAATATAAAACGAGCTGAAACTTTTTTTGGATGTTTAAGAGGATACCTTTTAAATGAATCGAAGTTTTGGGGGCGTGGCTTATTCCTTTGTCGGTGAAGCTAAAGGACGACTGCAGGAGTGTCAAAATGAAAGTGATGCAATGACTTCATAGTACGCAAATTATGAGATAGCCATACCGAGCAAGCGCTCGGAAAAAAACTAAGTAAGCGCCAAACATGGTAAACATTTCATACGTGGTAGAGCCATGCTGCAGTTATATTAGTAGTATAGTTGTAGCACGAATGGGGCGGCTCGACCGGGGAAGGACCACGCTCTCATAGAATACCAGCGTGAAATAGTAGCTTAATGCTGCTGTATTTCGTATGGTGAGTGTAGAGAACTGGAGACCCTTTTTACTGGAAACGAGGCGTTCCATCTCAGTCCTCACGGGTGACAACGCATCTGCATTTAGATTTTTAATGGAGGATAGATGTAGATGTCTATGGGCCGCAGCAACCACTTACCATCTGGTGGACTGTGTGCTCGTTTATCACCCTATTCTATAAAAAACAACATTTTTATTTATTTTAACAAAACTTCGTTATGGATAAAAAACTGGTTTATGAAAACTTAGATATGATTATTTACTATGCGTTAAAAATAATTCTAACAATATTAAAAAATAATTAATAATTATAATAATAATTGTGGTGTCATTGTGAAATGTAAATAATTAGAGACCACTTTGCAATTTTTATCTATCGAGAAAATTACATGGTATCGTGTTTTCCTTTTATGCAATCCAAGATCATATAGTCAAAAGTACTGTACCGAAATTTTGGTTTGTAATCTATAGAACTTAAAAAAACATGTTAAATAGAAAAACCACCAAATTTTCGAGGTTATCACCTTAACATTACATGTATTTTGATAAAATAATTAAAATAGATATGTTTGTAACCAAATATCCGTGTATTTATTTAAAATTACATTGAAGTAGATAGTTTTGGTGACTTTATAATACTGTTTTATAATATTAAATCGACATATTTTCCTAATTTAGGTTTTGCTATACACTAAAAGACTATATATTCCATTATAATAACGCCTAAAATATAGTATTGTAGCTTATAATAATGGTTGTATTCAACCTGAAAGATAACTCTGACGCATATTTTCGTAAAACGCTGTGAAGGAATTGTCTTCGCTCTAAAAAACCGTCATTAAAAAATATGATTTTGCGTTGCAATGCACTAAATAAAGACTTCGTCTTTCTAAAGCCTTAATTTTCTGCAAATAACCTCCTCACGTCGTTACGATATCGCCCCTGGAAAAGCCCTAAAACATGTAGTTTTCGACGCGAAACGCATATGCCCTCTTAACATCAACGTGCAACTTATATTACTTATATATATTGTATGTATTTACCTAAACCGATAACTCATTTGTGAAACTTTTATTAGGCTTACTTTTGACTTACATCAGTATCATATAATGTTAATTAAGAAGTTGTTAGTTTTCCTGTTACAAATAAATAAGATGACTTGATTTTTAAAGTTATGCAATATTAAATGTTAATGCTGCGGCAGGAATAGGTGGTTTGTTCAACCAGGAAAACATCCAGCTCGTGCCGAATACCAGCCAAAATAGCAGCATAGTGCTGAAGGGTATGGCTAATGACGAGAACTGGATACCCTGTTTCCTGATAGTATGGCATTCCATCTGTAATTATCTATGAGCATTAACTAACATTATATGCGCGCTAATCATCATTACTTCTATGAAAAAGTATAAATAGGGAGACGGCTTGTCCGGACTTGTTTGACCGGAACTGTCCAGTAGGGGCAGCGTTGTTCACAATGTCGAAGTTTCAACTAACATCAACAAAAGCATCAACCAACAACATACGCTGTTATCTCGCAATTACGGAAATGGAAGCGCCTGATGGTTACATGCACAGTATATTTCTTGTTAAGTTAGTTCAAATATTGACACAATTTTATGCGATAAATAATTAATTATCAATCACGAGATCTTTTAATTCTTTAAAGATAATTTTGTTTAAACTTGTAAGTTGCGAAATAACGACAGCAAAGGTCTTGGCGGTTCTTCTATGAAAAGGTTTTATTTTGCGAACCGGAGTACATTTTAACGTTTATAAGACCTGCGCTTCTATGGAATATGTCGATGGCGTTACGTATAGTTTTGTAACTCAAAGAACTTCATATACACCTTTTAATTTCGCACCTAAATGCATGAAATAGACATCATTTCGGAAAAAAATCCCTATGAAGCACGCTTTTGAGGATGTGATCTTAAATCTTTGTAGGACCGTAAAAGCTGCCACACGGACATTTTCAGCGTTTCTTTTGATGCATTAAAAAAATCCCGAACGCTTGCATAAAAATTCGTGAATGTTTACACATTACTTCGGATCCAAATCCAATTATAATTAGAGTAAACACAAATCTAGGAATAAATTTTTAAATTTATTGTACACTAGATCCGATCCAAATTCGAGAAAATACAATTATCGATTGTATACTTGAGGTTCGAAAGTATTTACCATTCTGGAGCTATTTTTGTTTTCAGATTCAGATTGGATGCAGTGCACAAATGCGCTAACATGTTACGGAATCAACGATTCAATGTTACAGACGACAGTTGCATTATATTCATATTTACGTGATTACGCGTCATCGTAATAAACTTTATCCGCTGGAGCTTTGTTACCTGCAGCTTTGTCCGTATTACGTTTGTAAAAGCCTTGTGTAAGGGTTTTCTATTGTGCCAAATTTGCTTTTTCCTAGACGAGCACAGTGATTATTTGAATCCATTTTTTCACCAGAGAGATTCGTTTGCATTAAAATATATTAAAATATTCATATGTTGTTTCTTTATTTCATTTAATTTACACAAAATAGCTAAAACTAGTACCTCTTTCCTTGTCCTTATTTTCTTTTAATTTTTACATTGTAAACAAAATAAGTCATTTTCTTAGATATATTATGAAATCTATTTATATCAATATCATGTCATGTAGCTTAAAAACATTTATATTATCAACTAATTAGAGATATCTGATTGCAATAATTCTGATATGCATAATAAATCTGATTGCAATAATTTAATTAACACTTGTAAATTTTTGTTTACGGTTGCAAAATATGGTATCAACCTACGTAGGTTATATTAAGGTGTTAGACACAGTTCCATCTCTCATTTCTAAGAGGGTTTTAGGGCAGGGAGGCTTCGTTATGCTGCCTCAACACTTATTTTTATACAGAGTTTTTTGTTTTTCATATTTTTTATATTAAATGAAATAAATTATGTGATGTAAATTTTAACCATTGCAAGCGTTAAATTTTAAAAGCATCAAAGACCTCTTAGGAACTGTAATAAAAGAGAGAAGTGAAAAATTACCTTCTTGAAAAAGAAATGTACGTAGTAAATATGTACGTAGTCTTTGTTCGACACGCCTTTTGTTTTGCAATACGGCCTGCAAATGAACGTTGCTTTTAGATTCCTCAAACAACCTCGGCACTGGTAATGCCATGGATCTAAATAATTACATGAATCTTGTAATACTATTTAAAATGATTTGTTTGCAAGGATAATATTTGTAGTTAAAGTACGAAAGTGCCTATTCATATTTAAAAAATCAAACACTTTTTTCTAAGAAAACATAATATATTTCAACAATCGAAGTCTTGATCTTCACTATTTACACATGTCTGCCATCTAGATCTAGCGATTGTACATGCCTTTGCTATTTAACTCTGAGAATCTGGACTCCACAAAGACTATGAAGGCGTTAGAATGATTCCTGAGAACAAAATATTTTTCCATGAAGAAAATTACACAAATTGTAGAAAATAGTAATCGGTTGGGGCTAGGTTTGGCAAGTAAGAAGGATGACGTGTGGTTTCAGTCTTGTAATGTTGAAATTTATATAATAGTGTAAAAACTTGCGTTATCATGAAACAATGCCGAATGTTAGTCGATAACGATTCAGGGATGTTTCATTGAGATTTTCGCCATCATTTTTCAAATTCAATTCTATAAAATTCACTTCAATTTTATTTGTTGCCGAAACGAGGTATATAATATATCTTGTTAGTTAATATGGGAATATGATCTTATTAGTTACGGTTACCTTACATTTTGTGTGAAGTGACCACCGGTTACTGTACCTTACTATGGGTGAGCTTCGTTTTAGGGCATTATTGCAGTATTTCAACCGGTTTCAGCCTTTGCGTTTTTCGTTTGTATATATTGTAGAGATCCCCTTTTTATCACAAGTCACAATTTTTTTTAAAATCCCTTAATTTCTGTACCCACTTATCAGAGCAAGACAAGCTTCAATACGTGTTCTCTCCTAGGCATTTACATCAGTTAATTCATGATGCACCAATTTCTCGTTTTTATTTTATTTTACCAATTTGGTACAGATGAGTAAATATTGTGGGTAACGCCATTACTTTTAATTATGTAAATAATTTATTATGGGCACTTCAGGCATGCCATGGCTCAACGGAGACTTGCTACCTGCGCAAGACACGATTATTATGCTAGGGTTTGCACAAACACAAGTGCACTCTCTATTCCTTTACTCTCATATTCCTGTGGGATGACAATCCGACGTAAACGGAAGAAGAACAGGAGTAGGACCAAAGGCTTTACGTGCTTTATAAGACTAGTAGGCGAAACACAGCCAATCTCCTGACTCTGAGCTGCTATTAAGAATTTTTTGACAGTAAAAACTCTATGATTGATATTTGATCCGACCCGGAAATTGAATCCTGGACCACATGATTGGCAGTCGTGCCTTACAAATTCAAGATCAAATGAAAGTAATATATCAGAATAAAAGAATTAAAATTTAATTTTAAATTTTCACTTTTCAGAAATTGGCTACCAAAGTATTAATACTTTAAAACAACTATATTTTTACAAATATATTTTTATTTCAACGATTTTAAGTTCTTTGAAAACCGCAGCGACGTAATTAAGCAGTAGTATCAAGAAACTTATATAAAAATTCAAAGCTCTTACGAACTGTTCAACAATTAATTTGGTATAATCTCACAAGCATATAGAAATCTTATTTCAACTTTCTTTAAAATGAAGAAAATGTTGGGAAATATTGTCATTTTTAAGGTAGTACTAAATGAAAATTGCGTCCGAAGACTTTAAAATTGGTACTTTACAAGCTTGGTGAGATAAGCGTCAGGGTTATTTAGTGCCCAAACCTTAACTATTATATATATATTTTTTTTTTTTTTTAATTATAATATTTTATATAATTTACATACTATTTTTGTTTTGAAGAAACTTGGTTATTAAAGGCCGTATGTGACAGTTGATTATTGATCAAAAATTACATTGTAATATAAAATCATACCATAATGCGTGGCTTCTAAGCCTTGATCCTAGTCACCTTAATGTTTATGTATTCTGTTCACATATATCGTATGAAGCTGTATTTTAACAACCTTTCTAAATACAATGTAAGGCCAGTACATTCCATTATAGTTTACTGATTTGCTGCGTTATGTGATTAACTTTGAACTTTTTTACCCGACTGCTCCAGATGAAAGGTAATGTTTCTCGAGTATACATATTACCAATTAATAATAGCTAGTATGTTAATTTTTTTGACGCTCACTGCCTAAATGGCTTAATGGATTTTAACATATAGAGGGACGTCAAATTCGACTTAGTACCTGCGTTCACAGACGGCTCGGCATGGCACGGCGTGGCAAGAATTCAGTATGCCGAAGGATCCAGTGGCATCCCACGACATGCTAAACAAGTCAAGACTGCTGAAGAAGCTGAGATTGCCGATTGGAATCGGAATCGGTGTTCTTTTGCGAAGATTTTTAGTCTATCAAATAATATAATGTAATCGTTGGGACGATCTTAAACATGTTGACACACTTACCGGAGCATCGGTGCTTCCTAATGCTGGTTTTTATGGCTGTTTTTTCATTCTATATAAGAGAAGCCACATTCATATTCAAGCTTGTATACTTTTATTTTTTAACAGCTTTTGTTTATCCCCTGAAACAAAAATCGAAATTACTGTGTATACTTTACTATACGACGAAGAGCAAATTAAAATGGACGGATGGATAACAGGACACCGAAGTGACTCTCGGAACACAACTCGAAAAAGCGTCATTAAATCAATCATCATTCACTTAAATCAATCATCGTAAGAAATCGGCCCCCTTTAAGTTTGCAGATCTTTCTCTTAGCATCATATTTGGTAAGAAATTGGCTAGTTAAAATAATATTTCGTTACATCTCAAATGTGTCAAGAATTTTCTATATTTTTTTTACGAATTCAAGATCAGCGAATCTTCACTATAGTAGAAAATTCTTATTCTTTATAGATTCCGATTTTTATATATATATATATATATATATATATATATATATATATATATATATATATATATATATATATATATATATATATACTAAACGAGCAATTATCGAATCTCGGAAACAGCTCCAACGATTTTCATAAAATTTTGTGTGCAGGGAGTTTCGGGGACAATAAATCGATCTAGCTAGGATTTATTTTTAGAAAATGTCTTTTTGTCCATGTTAGGCAATGAAAAACTGCTACAATATCGTTAGAATAAGAAGGTAAATATTGACAGTTTGTTAATGATTACAAATAGCTAAATTGGTGTATTGGGCGGTCAAAAAATCGTAATACCATGGTTCGAGCCCAGACTGACCGACGACTTTTTTAAATTTTTTTTCAAGTTCCTTTCTTTTTTTGAGAAAATCTATTTTTTCGAGCCCTTTTTTTAGTATTTTTTAAAAAAAACGAAAATTTTAATTAAACTAATTGCACTCATGATTTTTTATTCAAATAACCAGGTCAGTTTTTTCTATTATGGCGCTAAGAGCAAAAAATATTATTCTTATTTCATCAGTATGTAATTTGTATCTAAATATAATTTCCAAAACACACGAATTAAAAAAAACAACCGAGCGAAAAATACCGAGCAAAGCTCGGTCAACCGGGTACTATTAATTATTCTACAAGACAAATTAACTAACCCTACGTTCATAATTTTAGATGTGCAACAATTTCAATGGCATCTCGTAAAATCGCATTGGAGAAATGTCGCAATTTAAATTTAGCTTAAAAAATCAATCACTTAAGAAATCAGGAAAGCTGTAATAATATTTGGCTATCAGATATTTTTTTAAGATGTAGCTTAAAAAGTCTGGTAGGCAATTGTTTGATGTGTTTGGGGATTTTATTATATATTATTGGCGCCAGACAGAAAATACTTTTATGCATCAATGCCGTTCTTGAACCAACTGCGCATAACCTACTATTATCCCTGCGATTGCGAATTGTAACGTCCGATAGTTTGTTAAACAATTTAGGGTTACTTTGAACGAAGTTTGTTACTTCATATATAACTAAGGAGGGTAAGCTCAAAATGTTGTGCTCAATGAAATATGGTTTGCAGCTATCAGTAATTTTAAGACCGAACATAGCTCTGATGCACCTTTTTTGGGACTTAAATATAATTTCTTTATTAGTAGAATTTCCCCAGATTCTCAATTTATTACATTTCTTTTTTACTTTACGCTCATATGTACATACATTTTAACTTGAAAGTATTTTCTGCAAAAGCACAAAGTTGTCCATTGTACGCCACTCGCGCATAGTTAATTAGCCATATGCGAGCTCTTAAAAGTTTTGAGAAAAGTTGGAGTGATTTACGTAATTGTAATATATTTTCTCCTTTAAAAGTTTTCGCACAAATAAACACTAACTTGTTGGAACGATACTAATTTTAACTTTAAAAGTTTTTCTTTTTTAAAGGAATAATTAATAGTGATTACAAAACTATGTCCTAGGGATAAAATTAAAATAGTATATTTTTGTAAATTTTTATAACAAGGACATGTGAAGTCTGCCAACAAGCAGTACGGCGGACATTTCCGTTCCCTAAACCGTTACAGCCTATTTAAATCCACTGCTAAACATAGACCTCCCCCATACATTGCCTCATAGGGGGATATTTTCCATAGTTACCACGAGATGGCAATCGCAGTTTTTTATTTTAAGTTGCCATTATCTCTTATTATCTCCCATTGTTGTTGTTTTTTGTTCTTGACTGTTCGGTATGATATGAGGAAGTGGATATTTTTACATGACAATACACAATAAACCATGGCTTAAAATTTTTCTGAGAAATGATAGAAGAACTGTGCCTAGAAGAGACGTGACTGAGACGTTATAGGCTGTAACTTTACTCTATCATTCTAGTTCTAAAGGAGATGGCCAAAAATTGTATGAACCTGTGCCCCAGACTGTACAGAGAAGAAATCTATGTCATTTGAAAGTACAGATCTTCTATATAAAGAATTAGAAAAGTGCATGTAGCTATGTAGTAGTGGACAAAAGTTATGAAGATTTAAAAAAGTTGATTGTGGCAGTCGGTTTTTATCATTGTTACACAATGTAGATATTAATAAAGTTCCAATTCATGAGTGTTATGTAGGTTAATGTATATGCATGATCATTAGGATGTATCCTAACTGGTTTAGCTAAAAAATTATAATTATATTAATACTAAATACTATTAATGATCGAAGTATATTAGACAGAAAATAATTAAACTTATATATTTCACCGTTTATAATTAGTGGAGCACTCGCGTCTACGGCACTTATTAAATAAAAGTAAAATACGATAAAACACAAATACGAAGGAAAAGCGTACATCATAATTATTATATACCAAGTGACACTTTAACAGTTTTGATGCTTGACGGACGGATTCAGTGTTGAAAGTACTAAAGTAAAATAACCCTATCCTATAATGTAACGCTACATGTTTAAGCTGTTGTTATATTAAACAACTAAATAAAATTCTATCCTTTAGTGTATTTTGATGTATTTTGTTGTATTAATTCATTAATTGAAGGCTTGTTTTTATACATAACATATCATAAATAAAATATTTTTATGATTTTAGCTATTGTTTTTCCCTACTCTGATCTTTTTAAGTATTATATGGCCACATTAAAAGTAATATAGAGTGACGTCAAAGAGATAAAATCACTTTAAATACTTTTGAACTTGATTATTTTTCAACAGCTGCTATGAAATGTTAATAGTTATTCAAAATTATTTTTTTATTTTATTTAAATTAATAGCTATAGTCTTATTATTGTACAGCTTGGGGTACATTTTGGCCATCTCATTTAAAAAAGAGTCATAAAGGTCAAAAGCTAGGGATTAATTGCCGCCATATTTTTTATAATAAATCCTATAAGAATTGCATCACCATTTCATTTGTGTGTTTGATCTTTCTTTAACATTTTATAAATCCTTTTACTTTTTATAAATCCTAAAAAGTGAAATTCTTTCTCTATGAAGTTTGGGATGTAGCCATTCAGACCACATTGCGCTTCTAATATTCCTAAGCCCATAATGATTTCTTATATTTACGCGAACACTACACATTGAAATAATACTAGTTTTTACGGAATTTGTCGCGTATATTTAACTATTTAATTACCCGACGTTTCGAGAGCTTTACAGCACCCATGGTCACGGGAAGGACTGAGATGTTTAACGTCCAGCTGTCATAGTTAACCGCGGTTACCATAGATTAAAATTTAACTTTTGTTCCGATCTACACAGTATGAACTTATGGTATCATGGAGTCTTGCAGTTGTATGCTTGGGTTGGGATTTAATTTTATTTATTATAGGATCCCAAGCAGATGGTAGCACCCAGCCATCTTCTCTATTGAAATTAGGATGTTTTTTGATTTCAATAGCCTCGCGAATCATCCTTGGAAGGAATCGGTGGTCTTTAGCGAGGATTTGTGGTCTATCAAATCTGATGTAGTGACGGGGGCGATCCTGTACATGTTCACAAGTCTGCAGTCTGTGAACTGGGTGCTGTAAAGCTCTCGAAACGTCGGGTAATTAAAAAGTTAAATATACGCGATAAATTCCGTAAAAACTAGTATTATTTCAATTCCTAAGCCTAGTCAATTACTATTAATGAAAAGTAAAAACAAACTTAAAATAACTAAAAAGATAAAATTATTAGGCTTAGAACCGCAGTAGGCGCACGCAAAGTGAAGCCGTTTCAAGTTAGTTTTTTGTAAAGGTTCGGGGAGGGGCGTTTAACGTAACAAGTTTGAAGGTTGTCACAACTCATCACATAATCATGAAAAAAAATCTAAAAATCTCATTTCACGGGTAATAACTGCCTAGCATCTTATATTTTTGTAAAAAACATTCATCAAAACAAAATTATAAATCTTAAATTTAACAGACGCCAATATAATGAAAATGGTGCTAGGCATAGTAAAATATTTTACCCCATATTTTCTTATTATTATAATTACATACGCCAATATGGTACTATTATTATTGTATTTTTGACAAATAAAAATAACTGCAATATTCACGCATGAGTAGGTATTTTTAATTGACAAATACTATTAGGGTTCCCACTTGCCACGAAAAAAAATGTGTTGATTTTATTTTGTTTTGTTAATGTGCTTATTTTTACCTTTTTTATAGTATGTGTTTTAGGATAAATAACTTACCCTATGAATATTTTTTTTAAATTCTAATACTGATTTACATATCTTTAACATTTCCTAAAAAGACGATACGTTTTGCCACTAGCCAACAGTGCTGTATTAAATTATGGTAAAGACAATAGTTAACATTTAGCCAAAATAGCACAAAAATATTTATTTTGTTTTAATGAAATGAAGCTGATAATAATGTGAATGTTATTGCCAATTTAAATGTATTCCTTTTTAGATTTTCGTCTGGTCCGACTGTTGCTGCTCAACACAGATCACCCAGCTTACGAGACATGAAACTATTACGATTCTCTAATTAAATTAGTCTGTCAATGT
Organism: Parnassius apollo; assembly: GCA_907164705.1. Taxonomy (NCBI): domain Eukaryota; kingdom Metazoa; phylum Arthropoda; class Insecta; order Lepidoptera; family Papilionidae; genus Parnassius; species Parnassius apollo. Next base: position 6,998,311 of record CAJQZP010001218.1, on the reverse strand, counting down.
TAGAAGAAAGAAAGGTGTACAGACGGCGTGTGAGATGTAACTTAGAGATGTGTCACATCCATATATCGTCCGCGTAAATATGGAAAACTATGAAAAGTAACATAATTATAAAAAAATGAATGATGCTTAAAATACACCGTTTAATACATGTAAAGTTCTTTAAAATATGTACATGTATTTTACATGTCATTTACAACGCTAATCGCTTACCATAAATCCGTTAAGAGCGGAATGTGTCTAAGAAATACACAAACATAATACATAATTTCGAGAACCATGACTTTGCTTTGGCCTCGGCCGCGACAGTCAAGTGAAAATATTTACATTAGGTAAAATTAACGTAATATAAAAATGTAAACGAAAATTACCTTTAATTTTTATTAATTAATTAGGGTTTATAAAACTATAATTTCGATTTCAAATTATAATTACATATAGATTAATATACACAAATATAACAAAATGACTGTTCGTCTACACAAAAAATAATAACACAATAAATAGTCGATAAACTTGCATCGATACTTTTTTGGGCATTTCTACTTACACTTGCCGCTTGCAGCCACTCTGATTAATAGACAGAGACGCTACTATGATATTGCGTGCTTGACAAGGACAGCCTCAGAACTACGACCAGAACACGTTGAACCCTCACGGTTTGAGTATTTTAAGATTAATTAATGTTCCACTTACCGGTGAAACGTAACTTTATCCTTCTTGAAGTTATGTTTCCTGTTATCACTACCACACCACTTTACTGCGCAAGTAGGCATGTTTTACTGTTATTATTTAAAAAAAAATTGTAGCGCTAAGGACGCAGTGCACAGGTCTGTTTTCTGGTCACCACTAAACAGGGTAGCGTTTGTGTTCAACTATATAGGCTCGGATTGAGCAGATGAAGTACAGAAATTTGTCGCCTTTCATTACATGTCTCGTAGGCTAGGTGGTCTGTGCTGCTCAATGAATTGAAAAATTAGACTTAATCGCAAAGAAAATTGACGAAAACTTACTAATTTACGTTTCTAATGAGGTTTACTCCATTTGTAGTATTGTTGAAAATAATCTGCGAAACTATATTAAGCATTCACAGAAAAACAATTCAGAGAAAGAGCTATCTCTCGAAATTATGACCAAACTCATTGGTCTTTCTCTATTTCCTATTGTAGAAGAGCAGGTCAATTTGCAACATGACGACACAAATCTGGCGCGGCTTATTGTAGAACGTTATGTAAGAGTTCGATTCTTATATGAATCCAAAAAAAATAATATTTCGCGGATAGCGTCATCAAAGCGGCAGTCATTTAGAAAACAATTTCAGATGCAGGGTTATTAAGTAAGAGACGTTTAGTTTAAGTACTTGGGTATATAGTTATTTAATAAATATTTTTAGTTTCGTGTTTTATTTGAATAGTTTTTCTCCTTCCGAATCTTATTTCGTTTTAATACAAAACGCCTATTCAAAAAAGTGTATCATATTTTATATAAATATATAATACTATATACTTATATAAATATATCTCTTCTAACAGAATAATATAATGACATAATAGATTTGTGAATATTATTATAGCACAAGATATCACGTATATAAATAACTTTAATAAAATATTAGTTAACAAATATAAGTATTTTTATATTTCTCTCTTTGTAAATTATTAATAAATAATTCTAAAGGCAAACTAAATATTAATTTTACGACTATGTCTACTATTACACTTAGCCCATTTTTTGCGGAAATCGTCATTTACTTGCACACTTTACTAATTTGCTTCTGTGCGTGTGGGCCTACGTAATTACAGGCCGCTTATGCACACATTCATTGTGTTGTTGCTTCAACTTTGAACGGAATTTTGAATGACACTAACTCTAAGTCTAATTACTCTATGACTAAAAAGATAAAATTATTTCACATTCGTAAGAATGAGCTTAAATTCTTCTATCATCTTCATTGAAATTATTATTTTCGATATCTTCCTTTTAGTTCTTTAAACGATGACTAACCTCGAACGATTTTAAATTATTTTTACGAGTTATGTTACCCTCAGAGTTTAAACGCATTACGCATGTTATGATGATTCTTTGTCAAGGATGAATGTGTAAGTGTATGGACAAAACTACTTCTATATAAAACAAACTATAAAATTTTTAAAAACTACTTTAAAATCTAAAGGCTACTAAAGAATTTCAACATAATAGCTTCTGAAGTCGCTACTAAGATATATTGTATCAGAGAATAATGAAAGCTCTAACTTTGGTAGCTAAGTGGAAATTATTAAATAAATTTGAGTTTTTAAAGTTTTCACTTTTTTAACACAATTATTCTACTAGGTTAAACTAAAAATTCACCCCTTTTTTCGCCATTACAGGTCATATATTTAAAGTTTTATTTAATAAAAGAAGAACAATTGAAATCATAATGATTTCTTAAATTTACGCAAACACAACACATAGAGTAAAACGACTTATATGGATTTTATAGCAATTTTTTTATATAGGATAGAATGACAAACGAGCACACAGTCCACCTGATGGTAAGTGGTTGCTGTGGCCTATAGACATCTACATCTATCCTCGATTACGAATCAAAATGCAGATGCGTTGTCACCCGTGAGGACTTAGGTGAAATGCCTCGTTTCCAGTAAAAAGGGTCACCGGTTCTCTACACTGACCATACGAAACACAGCAGCATTAAGCTACTATTTGACGCTGGTATTCTGTGAGAGCGTGGTCCTTCCCCGGTCGAGCCGACCCACTCGTACTACAATTATACTACTAATAAAACTGCAGCATGGCTCTACCACGTAAAAAAAACCACGACCTTTCTTGCATTTAATTAACTTTAAAAATAAGTAAGATAAACGCGATAAAAGCCGTATAAGTGGAATTAAAAACATTTCAACCGTTTCCGAGGAATCAGTGAACAAATACATAAAAAATGATACGTGTTGCTTAGAACCTTCACGGCTTTTTAACATATTCAAATGAGGAGATTTAAATGATGTTGTAGTAGATTGAGATGATTTAGATGAGCATTAACAATTAGAATATACATGAATATCAATGCATCTATATTGAGCATTATCTTTAGAAATTTAACACAAAACGTGTAAGATATTCACAATTTAAGTTGTATTAATTAACATTTGCAGAAAGAAAAAGCTTTAACTTTGATTAATTCATGAAATGTTTGTATTCGCAACCTTCTCATATTTTAATGAGCTCACTCTGAATAAAACCTTAATGATGTACACTAGGCTTTAGTCTAGTAATTCAGGTTTCATGCATGAGATACACGCGCTGCTGCCTCTACTAATTAATTAATTTGTGATTGTAAAATTAAAAATAAAATATAAGGATTCTATCAACTTTAAGAAAAATAAGTGCAAATAATACAAAACTATTAAAATTTTAAAACAATTTTATTGTATTCTTGTATAATGATTACAAAAAGCTTTGTGGTGTAACTGATCACTCTCCGATTATATGCAGATCGCAATAAAAATGCAAACTGTGTTGAAACTGCTGCCTCCCTAAATAAACGTCAGGAAGAAGTTATTTTTGTGATCCGTCGTCATGGTGAGCATCATTCGGATGGGGAAGTCCCAGGATTTTAGTTCGTACGTAACCGGATACTCTCTGTCGCTTTATTCGCATACTTAGTACAACCCGTTGTAGTACTAGCCACCTTTTACACCCTTCACAGTTCCTCCGTTATAGTTGAGTCGTTCAAGTCATCACCCTCCTCGGGATCGCAATACCGATAGCTTGGATATTGTTGCCTGTTAATAACGACGCAGATTTCATAATATTTCTCACTCGTTTAAACCTACTCAAAGCCGATATGTGTTTTGTGTATAGTTATATAGTGTACAGTACAGTTTTATGTACATTTTTCTACGTGGTAGAGCCACGAGTTGTATCACGAATGGATCGGCTCGGCCGGGGTACGTCCACGCTCTCACGGAATATAAGCGTAAAATGCAGCTTAATGCTGCTGTGTTTCGTATGGTGAGTGTAGAGAAAATAGAGAAAAGAGGCATTCCGTATCAGTCCTCAGGAGTGACAACGAATTTTAATTCTTAATTGAGGATAAATTTAGATGTCTATGGGCCGAAGCATCTACTTAGTATCTGGTGTGCTCGTTTCTCGAATTATTCTATTAAAAAAAATACGTATCTTTACATATTTGAATGTGATAGAGGCACGCTGCAGCGTATGGCCTACTAGTGTTGCCCAAATGCAAGAACAAGACGAGACTTACGTAGACTTACTGTAGACTGGTTAAGTCTTGGTCTTGCGCCAATACACCTGGTCTTGTTCTTGGTCTTGGTCTTGTTCTTGCAGCAAGAGTCTCGCAAGTCTCACAATTACCTATCAGCCTATTGTTATTTATTAATCGTTACTTTAGATCTTAGAACAACTTAACAGAGTAGGTACACTTTGAGCTTGAATTAACGTAGCCATAGATAGACCAACCAAATTAATAAATGTCTAAACATTTAATGAGAAATTCGAAAAATCAACTAATACCGGGTGGGGTTTGAACCCACGACCTAAGCGATCCGTGCCGATGCTCTAACCAACTAAGCTGTCTACCAAGTCTCACGGCCACGGGAGTTAGTCTGTTTCTTAATAAACGTTTATATTTAATAAGCTTACATGTGCTAAAACTTAGTCAAAACATATAAAAAACAAATTAATGACATTAACTTGACTGTATTATAAAGAACATTATCTGTCTAGAAAGAGATTAATGGACCCTTATATGAAATGGAATAAAAGAGTTATACAATTTACCATTTATTTAAATAAAAAATAAAATACAATACAAATTAAATTACATAACAGTACACAACAGCTTTGAAATTACTGTTACTTTATATTAATTCTTTTGGCCAAGAATAAACACAAAGTAACCATCTGGCTGACTCATCACTTAACCTATTTCTATGTTTTCTAATTACTAATGATGCTTTAGAAAATAATCTCTCAGCAGGTACTGAAGTTGCAGGTGTTGAAAGAAAATCACGGGCCATCTTCGATAAAGTCAGATATTCTGTCTCATGCGTCCTTCACAACTCTAAAATGTCTTCCGAACTGGCGGCTCTGGGTTTACTTAGGTACTCCTCCAACTCGTCTATAACTAAGATGAAAAGATCCAGATCCAGATGACGTCGAGGTGCATGCATACAATTTCTCAAAGTCTATTACGTCTTCATCTTTATCGTATTCACATACTTTCTTTTCATTTCTTGGTGATTCTAGAGAAATGTATTCACTGAGTGTAGACTTTTATATTCTTTATAAAGTTCATTAAATTTGCGCAGGCTTTCTGTTTTAATTTGCTTCCCCCATAATGTCATGTCAAAAGTCTGAGCCTTGTGCCTTGGGTCTAAAATTAAAGAGGTACAATAAATCCAGTTGCTCTTTTTATAATGTTTAAGCATTTTGTCTCGAGCTGCTTGAAAACCCAGAATGAGCCTGTCATCCACTTCGGATCGGTTAGGTTTCTCATCTAATTGTTTTACCATGGATTCAATTTAGTCGAACAAGAGATTGAATGATACAATGCCTAGCGGTAATGTAACATATTTTTCTCCACCAAGTTTCGTTGATAGAAGTTTAAAGTTTATTAGAAACTTATTGTATTTTTACGAGTATTTGCTATCACTATCTGTGATTTCAAAATCATCCAATTCGGTGACAGAAGTGCACAATATGTTAATGCCAGTTCTCACTTTTAAACCAAATCCAATTATATCATGTGTGGAATTCCATCTCGTTGGACAGTCGAGTATGGGGTTCAGATTTGATGGCACGCCAGCTGCTTCACAAGCAGACTGAAGAAGTTCCTCTTCAATATCTCACTTCTTTTTATTTTACTGGATATACGGCGTAATTTTGTTATAGCTTTACGTGAGTCAGCAATATTTGGCGTATATTCTTCATTTTCCTCAGTTTAATAAATAATAAATAAATAAAAATTGTTTATTTCTTTAACTTAGGTCTACAAACATTATTTTGTGGCCAGAGTCGCCCAGGAAGCACAGTAATGATTGTATTGGGTGACTCTGCTCTTCCATTAGACCGAGTATATAATATTTATTTTTAGTGTTTTTAATAACTAAACTAATCTATAGATTTTACAATATTTCATTGTGGTATATTAAGAACAATGTAGACCCTAGGACACTACCTTGGGGAATACCGTATTCAATTGTAGTATCAGTACTATTGTAATTGTCAATTTTTATGCATTGGGACCGGTCTCTAAGGTAATCAGTTAGGAGTTTTAGTGGCATTCCCCTAATGCCAATCCTTTCCATTGTTCTTACAAGGGTGGGGACCGACACCGTGTCGAAAGTTTTTTTTGAATCTAAGAAGACTGTCAGACACTTTTTTCCACGATCTAAATACTGGGTTACTAAGAAGGTTAAGCCTGAAATGAATAAATTTCGTCTTCATTATCTTCATACTGCTGTTCTTGTCGCTTATTGTCAGTTTCACTGTGTAATGCTAAGGTCTTTAATAAATCTTGTACACCAAGGTTCAAAATGTGAGCAAAGCACCGGAAATGTCGATTGTCTGAATCAAAGTGTGGCAGCTGTTTGTCTAATTCATACATAAATTTGGTATTTGCAGTTGCGTTGTCGACCGTGATACCCTGTATTTTATCAATTATGTCATATTACAATAAACATTCGTTGAAAATCGTTGCAATATCTTCCCCAGTATGTCGACCGCGTGATGGTATAAAATCAAGGACTACAGATCGATACTTCCATTCGTTGTCTATATAATGAATAGTGACCCCGTAGTAACTCCTACCAGCAATTGACGTCCATCCATCAATGGTAAATGACATTTTAGATGAAAATTGTTGTAGTCGTTTCTTAAGATTCAATTGAAGCTCTTCAAACCGTTCTTTGACCTTCCTTCTAAGTGTGGACCTTTTAGGAAACACCATATTTGGGCAAATTTATCGAAAATATACTTGTGTAGCTTCGTCATCGAAAAATGAGAAGGGAAGATATTTTTTAACCATCCAATCAACTGTAGCTATCGTGATGTTGTCACTGCTATTTTCAGACTGAAATAAAACAGTAAATCATGTGTCTCGCCGATTATAAAAACAAATGAAAATATGAGTGAATTATAAATACATATTTAACACTATAATCTATATATATATATATATATATATATATATATATATATATATATATATACTTGAAGTTTGTAAGGTAGGTTCTTTTTATGGCATAGAGATCAGTTAAAAAACGGTTTTGAGAAAATCTATCCCTAAGAGAGTGAGGGAAATGGGAGTTGGAAGTTTGTATGAATGTCCTACGTTTTTGAAGTTAGAGACACGAAAATCGGCATTAAAGTTATAAGTTTTCAATAACAAAATCCTGAATAAGCTGTTTTACGAAATCCTAACCCTAAGAGGGTGAAATTGGGGTGAAATGGTTACATGCCAGTCCTATATTTTTAAAGTATAGATATGAAGATCGACATTTACTTTATTAGTTTTAAATAATAAATACTTGGATAGTTAAGCTTTACATATATAGCCTCTTTAAACTTAGGTAAGACTTTTGCAGCGAGAAAATTTCAAAATCTCATAGGAAAATCAGATATTGTACGCGGACAAAGTCGCAGACGGCCGCTAGTTACATAATATATGTGTTATGTAATTGTGTGATAAGTATATTTTTTCTTACCTGTCCACTTTTTCCGGTGGTTATTAAAAAGCTTGTGATATCTCCACTTAATTTTGGTTTTTCAGGAAGAAATATTTGTGATTCCTTTTTGTGGAAAGATATTAGATACTTCCTTAAGCCTGAAGTGTTTCTGTTTTCCATTTTTATTTCAACCTTTTTATGTTGGCATAATTTACACAAAGCAATTTGGGATGCATGAATTATGTCGAAAAACTCATCAAATTTACTTTTAGGTCTTTTAGATCTATAACTCCAACTCTCACTACTCCGACTTGAACTATTCGACTCTTCGTCACTCATGTCAAATTGTAATCTTATCACTCCGAGAACAACAAGGATTAGAGTAAAAACAATTAATATATTAGACTCGAAGCAAAGCTTAATTGGGAATGACTGGAATTAAAATAAATACTACTATTTGTAAGTACACGCCGAAAGACCGACAAAGGGGAGTTCGGCATCCTTTGATAAAATTAATGATTCTTCAGAAGATTAATAAAGTAGATGCGTTGCCAGATAGGTATAGTGTGCCTACGTAAAAATGAAATGTAAATATGTAAATAAAATTATGTATATTATGTTCCTCTTGTGATTGAATTAATCTACGTTAATTAAATTAAATTTGCCTTCACTCGTTTGAAATTCAAAATTCAAATATGTTTTATTCAAGTAGGCATTAAAATACACTTTTGAATAGTCATATAATCACTGTTTTCCCCAATTTCTTCTTTTCCATGTACCAGGGGTTCTGATTCTACTGAGAAGAATAATGGAAGAAAGTAAGAAACTCAGTAGTTGCTCTTTTCAAAATATTTTTACAAAAGTTCTATAATTATGTAAAGCGATAAGTCAAACATAAAATGGTCAAATGTATATGTAGATACCAAATCGGTTTAGAAATTTCTAGTTAATCCTGTGTAGTACGAGAAGTCAGTTCCAAGCATTTTTGTCTGACTTAAATTGAAAAGGTGAAAGATCTAACATTTCTTTTGAAATCTTATAAAAGCGTATATCGCTACCCAAGAACGCATTATATACTTTGTGTAACCGGAAAGCAGGTATTGTGATTTTATTTTTATTTCTTCTATTAAAATTGTGCAAATCACTATTATTTACATGAATTCGATGCAATCAATTTCTTTAAACGGTTCTCTAAGAGATACTCGGGCTCCTAATAAGTACATAGATCTTATTTTATGCTTTTTATTTAATATGCGCACTTTTTATATTATTCGATTGGCATTGTACAAAATGTTTACACGTTTCAAGTGTGTTAAAAGTGTCTACAATATTTATCAAATGGGTGACGACATATTCGAACACTTTGTGTCAAAAACACACACTTCCAAAAATCGAGATTTGCAGTGAACTTATTGAACATGTTTATCCATTAGGTAATAATAATAATAGTAAGTAATTATTATAAACCCATATAGTTAATATTAAAATAATTACTTACTAGAATAAATTATTATGGTATCTACCTATCCTTACCATTATCTAATCGTTGATATTCCTAGCGAGATCAGCATAATGTATTCGTGTCCATTCTGAGCACCCGGAAACTTATTTTATTCTTTGGAACATGTACTCTGTGGCGGCATTCAAACAGTGTCAAATGTAGTGCGTGCGGCGCGGCGGCGACGATTGAATGCGATATCAATAGAAGCCGCCGGCGCGTGTATCTTGACCTTGTACTTCCGAATAGCTGCAAAATTTCTTTGATAGGTCAGTATTCGACCTTTGATGATGCCGACAACAAGACGCCGCGCACTATCAAAGTGCCGATGGTCAAAACTAGGGATGCACTGTTTTTTCTTTTAATGGATATTTTCATCTGCTATGTATGTTTATGGTATTGTTCGTAACGCGCATAAGTCCAATTTTCCAATTTTTTTTTATACATTTTTTGCGTCTCATAGAGTCTCTAAGCGTATACCCGAACTCCTATACTCCCTGAAAAGACACTCATTCCTAACTGCAAGACGCAAGAGTCTCGCAGGCTTAGTCTTGTTCTTGCACGGTCAGTCTTGGTCTTGGTCCTGCTAAAATTAGGCGGTCTTGTTCTTGGTCTTGGTCTTGCAAAAATGCAAGAACAATACCAAGACTGTAAGACCAAGACCGATTTTGGGGAACACTATGGCCTACCCATACCTCACAAGGGACCACGCCCGTACAGAATACCAACTTGAAATGGCAGCATAATAAATGACGAGAATCGGAAACCTTCTTGCTTGTAACGGAGTATTCCATACTATTCCTCATAAGTAAATATGCAAGAAGATTCTGATACTTAAGTGTAGGACCTGGTGTCTATAGGCCACATCATCTTACTTATCGTTGGACTGTGTGCTCGTTGGTCACTTTCACTTCATACACATAATTAGAGGGAGAAAATTAGTATCATTTAATATGTAAACATCAGAATTTGTTTTAATTCTACTACTGGCTCCACCGAAATTCAATGTAACGAACTGTTGTCTAACTACAATTCGAGATAACTGAAGACAATTTCGGTGCATGTTAAGTAATGTGTTATATATGGTAAAGATGAAAAGTATGTCACAAATCATCCCTCCTGATTACTGTTTTTTCTTTGTTATTGTTTGGGCCGATTATATATATTTCTGACATATTCTTTCTTCCTAATTTTATATTATTTAACGAGAAATTAATTCAGGTGAAATATAATGGAATAAATTTTCTGCGCCACTGTGCAAACAGAAAAAATGTCGAAATCAGAATTATCACGGTTAATTTATGTGTAAATTTTTATTGCATTATAATTTGCAAGCATAAGCGTTTGATGTATTAGTATTCACAAACGGCAGAGACGTCTGATATCATACCTTAAATAATTACTGCTGTCATGTTTCTATTATAGCATTAGTTAGTCAGCCATTCCTCTCTTTTCCCTTTTTTCCTATATATACGAATTTAATAACTTTTCGTTTTAAAATTGATATCAAATATTATTTATTGATAAATAATGATTATAACATAACTAAAAAACCAAGAAATAAGAAGAATTAAGAAGGCAGCTGATCGAGTTAAGATTATAACATTTTTATGCAAATATAGTATTTAAATGATACCTGACTAATAACTATGTACGTTTCTATTTTTATATCGACGTCACATACTAAAGGCGATATAACTTGCAAATAATTATATTACAATGCTGCAGTTATAAAATATAATGATAACAGAGATCTTAAAGAAGAATGTAAGAAGGGACAGCGATATCAGAGGTATGAAAGTTCCAGTTTATAAACTCTAAAAAACTATCGACTAGCCATTTGATTTAACTCTCAAACTCAAACCGAGGATCCACTTTTCTCATCAACGTTTTTACTACATTTCATCATATTATGTCCACAACTGAACATGATAGTTTCACATATGCAATGGTAATCATAAAATTCATTGAGCACAAAGCCACTTTAAAATTTATTGAATTAATAATTCACACAATTTAATCAGTTAAGTAGAAATCAAACTATTATTGATTTAAATATTCACTTCAAATATAATCGCAGAAGCGGTACATTAAACATTACAACAATAATTGAGACACGCTCAACACAAACGCTGTTCATTATTTCAAGTATCGCAAAGTATTAAACAAAACTTTAATTTAATTTATTATTTATTTATAAATATACTTAGTGTTTGATTTTTTTAAACCGGATAAAATTTTATCAAGAGTCTTAAAAGTTTGAACAAAACTCTTCATAAACTTATTAAAAATTTAACTTGTATGAATAAAATGTTTCAATTGTTTTTACTTTTATATACAGTGAGGTTATAATTTATTCGACAATTAACTTTTATTTGACGATCAGCCCTAAGTAAAATTTCTATACAGTTTCTTCGACGGTGTCAAATTTACTGTCGACATATTGTAACGCTTAAATGTACTATATTGTATGCCGTGTGATGGTAAAATAATCCAAGGAGATGGAATCTGTTCGTTCAATAAAACTAAATTTACGGATTTTATCGCGTTTATTTCACTACTTTTAATTATTTTTAATTCCCGACGTTTCGGGAGCTTTACAGCAACCATGGTCACGGGGGAGGGAGAGATGTTTAACGTCCCAATGTCACAGTTAGTCCGGCTACCTTCAATTTTTGAATATTAATTTTTGGTCCGATTTACGCAAAACGAGCTTATAGTATCATGAAGTCTTGCAGTGGTATGCTTAGGTTTGGGTTTAATTTTGTTAATTATAGGATCCCAAGCAGGTGGCAGCACCCATCCATCTTCTCTATTGAAATTTGGATGTTTTTTTAATTTCATGTTCGCAGAAGTCTGCAGTCTGCAGTGTGCGAACATGTTCAAGATCGTCCCCACCATTACATTCGTTTTGATAAACCACAAATTCTCGCAAAAGAACACCGATTCCTACCAAGGATGATACGCGAGGCTATTGAAATTAAAAAACATCCTAATTTCAATAGAGAAGATGGATGGATGCTGCCACCTGCTTGGGATCCTATAATTAACAAAATTAAACCCAAACCTAAGCATACCACTGCAAGACTTCATGATACTATAAGCTCGTTTTGCGTAAATCGGACCAATCGGACCACAATCGGAATCGGAAATTAATATTCAAAAACTGAAGGTAGCCAGACTAACTGTGACGTTGGGACGTCAAACATCTCAGTCCCCCCCGTGACCATGGTTGCTGTAAAGCACCCGAAACGTCGGGAATTAAAAATAAGTAAAACTAGTGAAATAAACGCGATAAAATTCGTAAATTTAGTTTTATTCAATGTGTAGTGTTCACGTAAATTTAAGAAATCATTCTGTTCGTTCAATTTCATTTCGTCGCGAATATATCGTAAGAATTCAGAAAGTTGTTGCCGATGTGTGGGCGACTGTAATCACCTATGATCAGGTGAGCCGTTTGCTCGTTTGCCTCCTCTTCCGTAAAAAGATGACTAAAATTAAATAATAGAGAGTATTTACAGGCTCATGCACTCACTTCGTACTTACCAGATCTAAAATACATTAGCCGATGAAGGAGAGCAGTTTTAATGGTGCGAGACGTCGGGAATTGCGACTGTCCTCATCAGCTTGGCGAGGCCCTAACAAAGAATACAGGGCTTTGTACGGTTAAATTACGATGTCAACACTGGAATAATAATGAGTGACGATGCAGAGTACTAAACCTATCAAACTAGTAAAGTTATTCAGAAATAGTTTGTGCTCCTACATTTAAAATCAGATTTAATTAAGCTCTTAATTTCATTCTACCCAAGAAGCCGAAAGGCTTTGACTAATTCCTAGACAAAAGTATTCCAGGAAATTCCAGATTTTATTTAATTTGCTAACATGTATTGAAATTGCTTACCTACGAGTACTTTAAACAACAGAACACTGTTAATATAATACAAAGTTTACGTAATGTAACATTTAAGTAGTTTGCCCTTAAAGTAAATACAATAAATATGCAAAGGCGACTAATTGAGAGATTAAGCTACCATTAGGCTTTTCTCTAAGCCGATTTCCATTATCACTAGCCGTTCGTAAACTGCTATCGTATTGCTAATGGACGTCCAGTGATAATAACTATCTATAGAAATAAACTATATACATACATATACACATACACACACACATTAATAAAATAGTCAGCGTGCTGTGGCGGTGTTATAAAATCCACTACACAATATCTGAAATATTGAAATCTGGAACAGGATTGGTTTCATTTAGTTTCATCGACACCTTAACGACAACAAATCAATAACAATAAAAAAATTACGGTTTCCAACCCGTATAACAAACGTGGCTATGATATGAGCATCTCTGCTACGAAGAAATCTATGAGGAGGCCTGTGAACAGCAGAGTGGACTTTTGATAGCCTGTAATGAATGAATGATTGAACTACACACAGTTATAAATTTTCATATTTCACATATATAAAAAACATTTTATTTTATTTCGTGCACATGTTTCTGTAAGATCGCAAAATGTCAAAGACGAATGGAAAGGACAATTCTTAACATAAAATTGAAAGACAGAGTAAGCAACTTGGAATTAAGGAACAAAACAGAAGTAATAGACGTTCTTCAGTACGGTCAAAGGTTGAAATGGCGATGGGCAGGACATTTAGCACGCATTTCAGACCAAAGATAGACTAAATCGGTGACAGAGTGGCAAGGACCAGCTGGAACACGTGCAAAAGGCAGGCCAAAAGAGAGATGGGTCGACGAGGTGATGGCTACAGCTGGGAAAAACTAGATGAACAAGGCACAGGACAGACAAGTATGGGCAGCTCTGGAGGAGGCCTTTACCCGAAGAGGGGTCCTCAAATAACAGGTATAATAAGTTAAAATTATAAATATACTTAAAATAATAAATAAGTACTAAAATATTATTTAAAAGAAAATACTAATAATATAAATCTGTGAAACTAAAATGTCAAAATTGTTTTATATAAAAATTAAATTATCTAAATAAAAGCAAATTAAATGCAAAATGAAATTTCCAATTGAATGAAATTCTAATATTATAATATATTCATGTACTTAAAGTTATTTAAATTGATTTTTGTAACAAATTTATTCAGCGTAATGAAATTTCCAATTGAATATAATTCTTACATTATAGTAATGCATGTACTTAAAGTTATTAAATTGATTTTTGAGTGTAAATGAAATTTTCAAATGGAATGTAAGTCTAATATTTATAATAATGCATGCACTTAAAGCTATTAAAAATAAATTTCTAACGAATTTACTAAGTGTAAAAAATGAGGAATAAAAAGGCTATTTTATTTTTATTTATTTTACATGTTTCTGCCTGCCGAGGTTAGCGATTACGGCGAATTGCAGTAATTGAAAAAACTCCGTTTCAGCCGTAGAACTTTTATGAGCTAGTAATAATAATGCTGAGATTTAAGGGGAATCAAACTGGCTATTCTCTTAAAGGCAACTTGATCTGCACACGATGCGGTGCATTCTGCTCACTGAAGAACAAAGCTCCAATGACCTGTAAATGTAGGTGCATCCTTTCTGAAATGCCAAATCGTAATTTCACAAATGTATAATGAGTAGTGGCATTAACAGAGCGAGCTTTGTGCACATTGATTCCATTAAATTGTTTAAAATATTACTTTCTTGATAAATTTAGACGACTTTATACAAAATTCAATAATTCACCGTGTTTATTTCACCGTGAAGTGGCGGTGTAAGAATATCAACAACCTTATATCGTCCTTTGGTTGTCATAAGTGGCGACAAAAGTAAATAATCAAGGAGATAGGTAACAGCGTCTTTATAATAACAGCAAACCCACCTGCCAAGCAAATATAACAAATGTCATACAAATATAACAAATAGGGATATAGATTGCGTCATAGTATAGACCAGCAGTGGACTCGTTGTGGATAGGTTGTAGTAATAAATAAATAAAAATTCTTTACATTATGCACAAATCTAATGTTTTAGTTGTAATTTTTAGTGCTGCAATGATAGCCATGTCTAGAAGAACTACTACTACTATCAGGTACAGTCCCTATTCAAAATATTTATAGGATAGGGTGACAAACGAGCACACAGTCCACCTGATGGTAAGTGGTTGCTGTGGCCCATAGACATCTACATACATCCTCGATTACGAATCAAAATGCAGATGCGTTGTCACCCGTGAGGACTAAGATGGAATGCCTCGTTTCCAGTAAAAAGGGTCTCCGGTTCTCTACACTCACCATACGAAATACAGCAGCATTAAGCTACTATTTCACGCTGGTATTCTGTGAGAGCGTGGTCCCTCCCCGGTCGAGCCGACCAATTCGTGCTACAACTATACTACTAATATAACTGCAGCATGGCTCTACCACGTATAAAATATGATGTAATATGAGTTAGTTTCTTTATCGGGCCGTAAAAGTCCACTGCTGGACCTGAACCTCGCCCAATCTAGGGATGATTTATCTTAATCCTTAACCACCTTTTTTATAGGAGAGGGGGCAAACAAGCATACGGCTCACCTGATGGTAAGTGATTACCGTCGCCCATGAATATTGCAGATGCGTTGCCGGCCTTTTAAAAAGGAATAGGCTCTTTTACTTGAAGGTACCTAAGTCGTATCGGTCCAGAAAAATACTGGTGGTAGTTGATTCTACAAGAAAGTTGTGCGAGGAAGAAAACTTCTTTTAAATCGCTTTGTGTTGGACCGCCAGTCATCCAGATGGTATGGATGGTACCGCGAGTTTTGTCGCGATGTGCGATGGTGAAACTGTGCGGCTTGAACTAGTCCGAACAATTCCTCAGAGCACTCCCCGTGCGTTTTCACCATATCCATCGGAAAAAATGTACAATCAGATATGTAATGACTGAAATCTCGTAAGTACCTGATGAGATATTTATCTGGAATTTCTCATCCTAAATTTTTAAGTTAACATCCTATATTCGCCACATGACCGTCATCCGTTATTTTTTTTTTGGTACAAGATGGAGCGGGGAAGACCACGGGCTCTGAGATTGGCGCGCTATTCTACTCTTTATCATTGGTTCGACTCTTGCTTCCCTAATTTAAGCTTTTCTGACGATAATATTCTTGAATTGCAAGACGCAGGTACTTCTGCCTTAGTACGAATGAAGTGGAAAGTACTATGTTTATGAGCTTGCGGCTTGGAGCAGCTACACCTGATGGTCGGGTTATTTCTGGAAAGTCACGTAGCAATGCAATATATTTTAAATGACCTGTTATGATTTTAACTGAAGCTATCACATTCGCCGAAGCAGGCTCTAACTACTACTACTAAACTATATTGTACTAATAGTTACGACGTAACGTATGACTGATACAAATGTGAAAATAAGTTTGTTTAAATTCTGTTATCGAAGTGTAGCCCGCCAAATTCATAATATTCTTGAATAGGGTATTTGCCTATCTAGCCAAGTGAGATACTTTTATGAGCCATCAAAATGAGATTGCATCATACTTTTTTGTAACTGTAAAGATATTTTAATATAATATGACTAATGCATGTTCAGTATACACACCCGCCCGATGCCCGATAAACTACTGTTCGACGATCGATTGACCGAATCCAGTATTAATTATTCAGTTTGTTTTTCACAATTTTTTTAATAATCGTCTAGTAATGGTGTATTCACTGCATGCATAATGTAAGCTAAAATACGAAAAACACAAGAATATTTTAATTTTGGTAGGTTTGACACAGTAGATGCATTCCTTCCACATCAGCATTTTGATTCTTAATTAAGTATAAATGGGAATGTCTAGGGCCACAGCATCCACTTATTATCGGGCAGATTGTGTGTGCGTTTGTTACCCAATTCAATAAAAAAATCACAATTCATTTACACGAGAATTAATAATTTTAATTTAAACAAATTATATTTACCATTGTACAGGCCCAAAAAATATTTTATTCATAAAAGAGTTTTCAAAGCAAAACAAATTAAAAGTTGCAAAAGCGTTTGTTCGAAACATATACAATTACAGAAAGTATTAAGAGACAGACAGAGTTTCCAACCTAATGCATAATTTAAACGTTCACTAATTTTTGAATTTCAAAACATAAAAGAAAAGTAAATTGCAATGTCACATTTGGTAGCCTGGAGCATATGTTCTGGGCAGAATTCAAATTAACCACTTCATATTCTCGCTCACATTCACTTAAACATTTAAGAGACCACACAGAGCTCTTCAACTACTCTCGGATCCCTCATTGCTCTACATTTCTAGTTATTATTTGCTTTGCTCTCGGTATTCGCTGCATCAACTAGAGAATATAATTTATAAGCTTTCACATTAATCATACTAGAACTAATTTCTTGCGTTATTTGTTTTTATTTTGAAATAACCAGTGCTTGTAGCTGGGCAGTGGCAGTTTACTATTTTGCTGGTTTTTAAAATGATTTCATTTTAAGTATTCACTAATAATTTTTTTCTAGCTCCAACACCAACCTTATTCAATTCATTGAATTCAAGACCACTCTTATTCTCCAACACGTCTTCAATACTTACGGGCAAGTGAAGAAGAAAAATAAGATGCCTATTCTCTCAGTAATTATTTTAACAGTCAAGTTACGAAAATAGAAATACATACTAGGAAACATTTTTACTAAGAGATCTATTATATATGTATATTACGTACTAGTTGAGTCAACGTTACAATATGGATTAGTAGCATATGGAAGGACATTTAAAACATATTTAGATAAATTGAAGCAGTTTCAAATTAGATTTAAGAAAATATTAGTGAACCCAAAAGCTAAAATAAAATTTAGGGATAATTGAGCAGCTCTTCCAGGAGTGTAATTTAATACCGATACATGAGTAATTTAAAATATCATTTGTGACATGTGGAAAGTATTATACAATCTTATGTGACGCATTGGGTAGTTTCATCCCCATAAATAAGAATACGCGCAGACCACATAAAGTAATAACTTTACAATATAAATGTGCTAATTATTATGGAAAAAGAACGTTCCAACATTTAGTACCAAAAATTTATAACAATTTACCCCATGAATGCCTTACGCATAAATCGAAACAACATTTTAAAAATAAGTTAAAAAAACTTTATACTAATAAAAAGTAAAAATGGAATGTATCATGACGATCCATTGTAAAACATCATAGGTAAGCTGTAATATTTAGGTATGCATATATTTGTACGCATGTATGTATGTATATGTGTAAGCGTACATGCAAAATTTATGCATATGTGAAAAATGCCGTTATCCTTTAAATTATTGAATAATGTTATAGTAATACTATTGGTTTGTCATATTAGTGGAAGTATAATTGTATTAAGCTAGTTCTTTTATTTTCTTCTTTTTTTTGCATGTTAGAAAGTAAGAGAGCATTTTTTTGCCAACAAACTGCTGAGCAGTTTGGCAGACTGTAAAAATAACTAATTAAGTTTTTTTTATGTTAAATAAATATAAATAAAAAAAATTTGAGTGACAACCTCATACCGCCAAACATTATCTAGATCAACCGGCTTCTACTCAACTACTAAATCAAGTGAAATCCTAATGAAGTATTCATGAACAGGAGTAGAAATATACAGATGGGCAGCAGCGCCTTAACGATTACAACTCAAAATAATAAAAGATGCAGTCGGCAACCCTCCTGCCAAACGTGGCAACTACGTCAAATAAAATAATTTACTTGGCAATCTGTGGGAGAAATCGAATTGCTGAACGGGAGTAGAATTAGACATGGAGAGGCGACGAAAAAGAAACCAATACCCTATTTCGTTGTTTCTTGTGGGTGTCGTAAAAGGTGACAGAGGGAAACTGAAACAGGGGGCAGCATCTTCCTGATAACAGCGCAAAGTAATAAAAAACTGCGGTCGCCAACCAGCTTGTCAAGCATGGCTACTTCTGCAAATATTCGGGAAACAATGGGTTAAACCTTTGATCAGCAGTGGACCGCAATATTAAAAGTAAAAAAGTAGCAGCCTTGAACAGGATGTATGTACTCCTGAGCATAGGTCGCAGTGAGTTTTACGACAAAAAAGTACGAATGAGTTGACTCCAAAGCAGGCTGAACGACTTCGCATATACCAAAAAATATGTTCCGAAATATTTTTTTAACCATTATATCCGAATAAAGTAGGTTTCTTTGCGATGTTATTCTTCACCACCGAGAAAGTGGTAAGTTGACACGTGAGCGGTACGGATCGAATTGGAGTTGCTTACGTACCTACTGACTTTCAAGATTCTATTAGTGCAGTTCCATTCATAATTTAAATAAAAAAGACCCGTGTTTAAAATTTGCTTACTTTGATACAAGGTACAGATTCGGTCTCACATGGAATACTGTTCTAATCTCTTGGCTGGGGCTCCCCAATGTCAGCTCCTTCTACTTGACCGCATCCAGCGCAGAGCGGCTCGAATTCTCGGCGATCGAGTTCTCTCTGATCGGCTTCATTCACCGACGCTCGAGTTCTCTCTGATTGTCTTCATTCACCGACGCTGTGAAAAGATATTGCATCCCTTTGCATTTTCTATTGTATTTACCACAGGGTTGCTTTGAGAAATTGTCCGGATTAATTCCAACCGCCAAATTTCACAAGTGCTTAAAACTCACATTACCATCCACATCATTTGGATGTTTGGTGGTCCACTACTGTTCGATTCATTAGGAGTTTTCCTCCTCGCACGACTTCTTTGTGGAATTGTTTACCATCGACAACTTTTCCGCACCGATACGATCTAGGGCCTTGCAAGAAACTAGCTTACTAGTTTTGAAAAGGCTGGCAACGCACCTGCAATTCTCCTGATGTTGCAGATGTTCGTGGGCAGCGGTCAACGCTTACCATCAGGTGAGCCACAAGCTCGTTTATCCCCTCTTCTTTAAAAAAAGTAACTAATCTCTGCGCCCACTCGCGGTATCAGATTTTATAGACCACAAATCCTCCCTAAAGAACAGGTCTCTCTATTACGAAGTTTAAATATTTAATCAAACAAAAAGTTTATAAAAAGGGTTATTATGATTAAAACTACTTTAATAAATAGTTCTGAGTAAAAGAAGGGTTATTATGAATAAATGAATACATGGCTGATAATAACCCCTGGGAATGGAATGAGGTGGTCGCTTCCAAGTTGTTTCTAAAATAAATTTATGTAAATATTTTGTGACCATTGACATTGTAAAATTTATTTAAAAAAAGTCCCGCTGGGTTTCTTGCTGGTTCTGCCCAGGAGAAAGGTTTCTTTCGAACCAGTGGTAATAGAAAAAAATTGTCTTTCAATAAGAATTACTTGTAATCTATATTGAATAAGAAATTAATCTATTCTATTCTACTGAAATCAAAAAACAACCTAATTTCAGTAGAGAAGATGGCTGGGTGCTACCATCTGCTTGGGATCCTATAATTAATAAAATTAAGTCCCAAACCAAGCATACAACTGCAAGACTTCAAGATACCATAAGTTCATACTGCGTAGATCGGAACAAAAGTTAATAATTTTAATCTATGGCAACCGCGGTTAACTATGACATCTGGACATCTGGACGTTGAACATCTCAGCTCCACCCCCCCCCCCTCCCCGTGACCATTGGTGCTGTAAATTGCTCTAAACGTCGAGTATTTAAAAAGTTAAATATACGCGACAAAATCCATAAAAACTAGTATTATTTAATGTGTAATGTCCGCGTAAATATAAGAAATCTTATTAAGTCTGAAAATATGAAAGTTATCTTAATATACGACAAATTATTTTACAAGCCTCATTAAAAGTGAAAAGTAATAAAGCAACTTATATATGTCTTAGAACTGTGCACAGGGCTCCTAATTACCACAGTGCGAAATAGTAATAATAATGTAACTACGAAATATTAATAATGTGTAACGATTTTTTCTGAATCTATTTAGACATCAAGGTTTCCCCGTGAAGTAATTCTTGACCACTTCACTGAGCATGTGTAAAATAAGCAAATAAAATTTCGTTACCAGTTTCATTAATTCTCGCAGGAATCGAACACTTTTTGTTCCTATGCTATGAAATCTTACGCAGAGCAAAACGGCTCTCGTATTTGTTTAAATAAAACGAATAAAAACTAAAAAGAAGCTTTTGCACAATTGTGTACCACATCTAGCTATTAATTAGTCATTCAAATATATCACGAACTTGATACAAATAGACGTTGGTGAAATATTGCTATGCTAATAAACACTCAACATATAAAACTAAAGACCTTCTTTCTTAATCACAGTTTTGTGTACATAGTTTAGTAGTTATTCATTTTGCTAAAAGTGACAATTGTGATAAATCATCGCGACAGTGGCCACCGGTCTGGATATTTTAAGTCTGACAATTTTTGAAGTAGTAAGTTTTAGTTAGTTACAGTTACTTATTATTAGTTTATTTAGCAGAAAAGTAGATGGTGATATTACCTATTAGATTCAAACTATGAAAACCAATACTCTCTTGTACTCAGCGGCAGTAAGTTGAGGTGCGAGTGGGGTGCGGCATAACCGCACAACAAAGCTGCAACCTGCAAACATTTATATAATACATAAATAAGGCGTAAATGTAATTTAGATTCTATTAAAAATTCTGCTTCTAAAAAAATGCTATTAGTGCTACTAGTAATGTGTAATAAAATACTTTACGATATAATATCAAGAAATAACAATGTTGTGTTTAGTTGTTAATATCACCAAACGATCTATATTCATTAATTTTGTCAAGCTATATCATGATATAGTCAAGAAACAGTGCTAAATGTAAAATTTATGCAATAATCGAAATCTTGGCCATATTTATGAAAATGTATGTACATAAAACATGAATAGCTTTCAAAGGTTTATAGATGTTCATACTTTAAACACTAGAAACAAACTTATGCTTGTGATACCAGTTACTAGACTCAACGTATACGCCTTTACTACAAAATCCCAGAAAATCTACAAAATTTGTCAATAAACAAGCTTAAACGTTTTATTAAAGAAAAACTGTACAAAAAGGGTTATTATGATATCAAAAAATACATAAATGAAAATAATGCCTGGGAGTGAGATGATCGCCACCATGCTGGTTCTATAAAAATTCATTCTAAAATTGTACAAAATAAATTATTGTAAAGTGATATATGCTTAAAAAAGTCCCGCTGAGTTTCTTGCTGGTTCTTCCCAGGACAGAAGTTTTATTTTTCCGACTCAGCTTTAAGATTCCTATAATTATTTTAAAGGTAATAGATCATTTATGGCCAAAGAAAAGAGCAATAACAAATATACTATATGGAAAAATACACAAATATTTAAAGTAAATATGTACTACTTTTCTCCTGAATTTCTCAAAAGTACTATGGAAAAATACATAAAGATTTAAAGTAAAAATGTACTACTTTTCTCCTGTCCTGTCCTGCAATTTTTGGATCTTTTTTGGGAAAAGTACTTTATTTATTCAAAAAAGGTGGCAACTCTTGATACAGAGAAGGACATGGCCTATTTTTCATCCTGAAAAAAGTTTCTTTTAGGTGATAAAAGTTACGCGATATAACTGTAATTAACACGGAAGAAGATACAGGCGAAAATCTAGTTAAAGGTAAATTAAAGATACAAACCAAACATCATGTTTGAAGAATAATCATTTGTTTCAAGCTTTAACAGGAATCACATCAATTACTTTAAAATAAAAACTTTGTATAGGTGCCTAATTTCACCGAAATACGCGTTGAACAATTTGAACACACGCGAACGGAACGTACTTACGTTAGAGAGAGTAAATAAGACGCGAGGACGGGGAACTTATTTTTATTGTTTCGATATATTGGAACCCTTACCTTACCTTAACGAGCAATTCTTGTATATATATATATATATATATATATATATATATATATATATATATATATATATCGGAATCTCGGAAACGGCTCCAACGATTTTCATAAAATTTTGTGTGTAGGGAGTTTCGGGGGCAATAAATCGATCTAGCTAGGATTTATTTTTAGAAAATGTCTGTTTGTCCGTGTTTTTAGGCAATGAAAAACTGCTACAATATCGTTAGAATAAGAAGGTAAATTTTAACAGGTTATAAATGATTACAAATAGCTTAATTGGTATATTGAGCGGTCACAAAATCGTAATACCATGGTTCGAGGCAAGACCGACCGACTTTTTTTAAATTTTTTTAAGTTCCTTTCTTTTTTTGAGAAAATCTATTTTTCGAGCCCTTTTTTGTATTTTTTTAAAAAACACGAAAATTTAAATTAAACTAATTGCACTCATGATTTTTTATTCAAATAACCAGTTCAGTTTTTTCTATTATATCGCTAAGATCAAAAAATATTATTCGTATTTCATCAGTATGTAATTTGTATCTAAATATAATTTCCAAAACACACGAATTAAAAAAAACCGAGCGAAAAATACCGAGCAAAGCTCGGTCAACCGGGTACTCAGTATTAATACCGATAAACTGACTCCATGTATAGACGTTTTTGTACTGAAATCAAATATTGACACTAATATCGATAAATCGATACTTAAATATCAGTATTTATAGCGATAACCTGATATCGATACTTGCAAAATATCTCTATTACAGTTCCTAAACTCCTCACTTGTAATTCAATAAAACATTTAAATATTACTTTAAGCAAAGTGTCCCGGACCATATCCTGATTGAATATGATTTGGGGTAAAATAGTCGGTGTATACTGTACAAAATTCTGTATTAGAATCAAAGTAATTAGAAAACACAATATTCATTGATTTACAATAGAGACTATTTATTACAGAGACTTAACGTTGACAAGTATTTTTGTATATGCCATCAGAGTCTAATAAAAGACATACAAAATTATTAGTATGTATGTCTAATAGTTTTTGATCTATGGAAGCATCGAAAGAAGCTTAAAAAAGTGTTTCGTAAAAATTTACACACTGCCAGCTTGTTTTTTTGCATGTATGTAAAGGTAACCAATATTACGATCATATCCTTTATTCTCCTATTAGAAAAGATAGCTGTTTACGCACGATTGTCTCGAGCGGGGTGAGGAAACGGTTAGTGTCGCGCGTGAGGCGGGGGGCGTTGTAACAGTTTGAGTATTGTTTGCGACCTTTAGACGGTTGGGCGCGGCCGGTGTTGACTCGAATGCCTAAAGCTTGTGTTAATTGTGCGCGCCATTTTGAATTTACTATTGAATAGTTGGCTCTAATTAGATTGCCTCGAATTTAGTTGTCTGTTTTGAACGTGTTACGTGACAAGAAGCCTACTTGGAGTTTAGAGTGATTAAAGGAACTTTTATGCCGTTAATTGCATCGACGAGTTGTTAGTGCGTCGTTTGATAGCGTGATAAGACTTTTACTTTGTCGGGAGAACGCTGAACTTTGTGAACCGCGCGATTATAGTTAGTGCTAAGTGATGCTGGATTTGGGTTCCGATAGCGGTGAGCGTCTTGTGGAGCGGTCAGCGCACGTGGTGCTGCTATCTGATTGTTTTGGTGACGTCAGGTTATACTATACACTTTCCTACACTACACACCCACTAGCATTTACTTGCCCCCGACGCCACATTGTGGTAGATCCTACACTTCTGGAATTCGGTACTTTTTGTGTTTGCGTATCTAACCGTTATAATTTAATTATCCATAGGCCATTGGGCTCCGCCCTTGGTTGCTCGTTGAGGGGACCACTCGTTGGCCCTGGTCCAGTCGACTTTTGTTAGGGCAACTAAGGGCGTGTTCAATATCTCAAACGTTTCGCGAACCTATCTACTATGTTTTGTATTAAGATAGTCGTTCACTAAAGAAGTTCCTCAGAAATATGCGAAGTAAAATGTAATTAATATTACATTTTGGTACACATTATATAATTTAACACCAAATGTCAAATTTTGCGAAAACTGTGATGGCCGCGGTTAAGAGACTTCATTAGTGAGAAAGAATCTTAGTAAACAATAGTTTAAGCTGAGACTGTCAATAAACTCCGTTTTGTTTTGTAATAAGGGAAAAGGTGAGTTAATAGCTTTCGTTTGTAATTGGCATAGCATAAAACTTGAATTAGCAAGCAAACATGGTTTGATCCTCATGGGCACTACTCTTATTGTTATTTCTAATTTAAAAACAAGTGCTGATTTATCAGGTGTTTAGCGGCGAAGGAAAACTTCGTGAGAAAAACAGTATTTCATCAGAAAATATGATTCCTGAGAAAATCTATATTATGCAAAATAGGATGTCGTGTAAATAGTTCAAGTTCAACAGCAACTTCTTTCAATAATGGCTCGTTTAGAGTATTTAGATACGTGTTGTTTTACTCGCTCGGGCATTGTGAATGGAGCCCTCCCACAAAACCCAAACTTTTGCGTTTCGAAGAGTGGTACGTAAGAATTATAAAACATAATTTTTCTCAACCCTTACCAATATCGAAAAACTAGTTAGTCAACGGATTTTCACCTCTTTGTTGTCGATATTTCACGCGTTCGCACCAAACAGTTTATTTCGACTTTCCTAATGCAAAAAAGTGTTTGTTTTGTGTGTTTTGTTGTTAAATAATTTGTTAGCGTCTGTCTTTCCATCCAATTATAATCTGAGTAATATGAAGGTCAGAGTGAATAGACTTCTACACTAGACTTCCCATAGTACTGGCTTATAACAAGTAAAAAAGGTAAAAACAGTATTAATTTTTCGCGAGGATCAAAGCTGTTAATATATTAATACAATAGCTGATTAATTCCAACTTATTTAATTAAAATTATTCTAATGAACCGTTTATTAAACCACATAGAAAGGAGAGTAAACGATAATTGTCGCAATACTGGCAGGAACTGGTCAAAATTTACTGTATCTCACTGGACTTGTATCCCAATGTACTTATAGTAGAAGCAGGTAAAGATGCGGTGCGAAGACATTTTAATAAAATGAACAAAGTCATTTGGTATGCTTACTATTTGAACTGGTCTACGTATTATAAAATAGTCGTTAGCAAACTAAAAAACACGTAAAATATTTTATTACGTTAAAAATGAAGTTAGTTCTTTTGATTTATTGAAAAAAAGGTATTGCGAGCGGAAATTAAGGGCTCTTGAAACTTGCAACAGAGTTGTTACTGTTAGAGTGGCAATTATTATTGACGGTTGCTACGTATACGAAACATTATGTATTCTGTATTAATGTTTTGTGCTTGAATCGTGCTGTTACCAATTCAATATGTAAACCAAAGTATATATTATGATCTGATTATAAGGAAAAACTTATTGACTGAAAAATGATATTATTCTTTTGCCATCCATCAACCATCCATCAACTTGATGGATGCCTGTAAGAAAGATAATGTACCTGGATAATAACCTACATTACATATATGTTAATTAATGATTATAGGAAAATAATTTAATAAATAAATATACTTCAGTGTATTTGTAACGTTACCGTTAAAAATAAGTTAAGTCTACCCCTGAACATAGGCCTCCCCCCATAGATTGCCTCACAGGGGGGGGGGGTACTTGTCCTAATTGCCACGCTTGGCTAGCGGTTTGGCAGTTCTTACGACACCCACGGGATGTTATAGGGTAGTTTAAAACTCTTATAAACGTTACTACACACGTGTATTTGTACATTATTAAGAATATAAATCTAGTTGTGTTGTGATTTTATTCTAAATATATTCATATATGTATATTATGTGTCGCACTTCTTTCGTTAAATGGAATTTCTACCTCTCCTATATATTATCTATATATATATATATATATATATATATATATATATATATATATATATATATATATATATAAATGTCCTCCAGACCGAATTTCGGCCATGGCGGCCAGCCTCAACGGAGTCTAGCCATCGGCGCAGGAGAGGATTACAGTGCCCAAGTGTATGCGCAAGCGCAGGTGCACTCTCTATTCCCTCACTCTCATAATCCGATGGGACGGTAAACCGACACCACCGGAGAAAGATCAGGCGCAGGAACAACGGCTGTACGTGCTTCCTGAGGCACGGGGGTGAGACACCGCCAATTTTCTGACTCCTGGCAACTACTGAGAATTTCTTGACGGAAAAACTCAATAATTAATTTTTTGGCCCGACGCGGGATTCGAACCCAGGACCTCATGATCAGCAGTCGTACTACTACAACCACTAGGCCAAAGAGGCAGTACTATACCACGCTGTACTATATTATGATTTTAGCATGCGTCGGCTCGACAGGGGACGGACAACGCTCTCACAGAAAACCAGCGTAAAATAGCAGCTTAATACTGCTGTGTTTCCTATGGTGAGTGTAGAGAACCGGAGACCCGTTTTACTGGGATCGAGGCATTCCATCTTAGTCCTCAGGAGTGACAACTCTAAGCTGTGATGATGATGATGGCGTAGATATTATATATTCACTTATAATAAACTAAATTATAATAAAACCTTACCAACTACGACCTAGTGCTAAGTACGCTGAATCTTTTTACACACAGGTGTTTTATTAATCAATTTTTCACTCTACAATATTAACGTCTATTTTTGTCATTCATAGTATATATTTTAAAAAATTAACAATTCAATGATATTTTGGCCTATAATTCCTATTATGCCAGCAAAATACTGGTGAAAACGCGTGGAAAATAATTCTTGCTTTGCAATTTCAAGTCCCAGGGCGGTTATACGTGTCACATAATATATAAATTCATGAAAGTAGAAAACTTGAAACAATTATTTAGTTACTAACAGTAAGTTTAATGAAAAATATTTTTATATCAAAAAATTATAATTATTGTCGTCAAATTACACACACCATAGTTGACTCAACATAAACTTACCTAATAAGACAGTTTATTCTTAAGCAAAAACCGCTTGTGAATGTTACAAGTTAGTATTTGTGTACTAGAAGACTCTTGTAGTTCCGAACAGTGGACACTGAATATGGTACGTATCGCACTTATTTCTTAATTCCAATACCCGATAATACCTTGTTTTATTTTATTTTAACTTTGCCATCAGGTATGTACAGGTACCAAATTACGATTAACACGGACGACGTAACGTTTTTTAAGATATGCATTTTTTGGATGAAACTTTAAAAATTAATTGACAGCTCGATGTGACTACATGATGTAGGTATCTATATTTTCGTAGTAACGTAATATTAATGGTTAGGAAATGTAATATTTAGCTTGTAACATGGTGGTCTTTTTTGGTGTGGTGGTGCTGATTTTAAGATAGCTGAATTTCTGTCAGCCATATCTTGCATTTCTTTACAGGAAGGACGACTCACTGGCTTATGCCGCAAAGATGAATCCCAATCTTCTAGGCTCTTTCTTTGCATCCAACTCGACTGTTGATAACGGAGGGAGCACACAGCCGACCATCCCGCGTTGTGAGTGTTCCATGCCGGATTCACTCGACAACGACAGCGCTCAGTTCGCAAGGTACTCCTCTCCCTGAACATTCACAAGTCGAGTGGGCCTGACGGAATCCCCCCAATCGTGCTGAGGACGTGTACTCTAGAGTGGGCACAGGTTCTTACGCGTCTTTTCCGGCTACTCCTACTCCCTAATAGTAATAGTCTCAAAATCATGGAAGACGTGCTTTCGTCTATCAGATCCTTCAAAAAGCCGACCGCTCAGATACGTCGAACTACAGGCCTATCGCCATCTTGCTATTGCCTCCTTGTGCTACAAAATAATGGAATCCATTACAAACTGCCAGCTCATGCGGTACCTTGAGGATCACCAGCCTATAAGTGACCGCCAACACGGTTTTCATTGGAGTCAATCAGCTGGTGATCTTCTGGTCTACCTGACTTATCTACGGGCGGATACAGTAGAATCCAAGGGGTAGGCATTGGCCGTTAGTTTGGACATTGCAAAGGTGCTTCGATCGGGTTTGGCACAAAGCGCTTCTTTCGAATCTCCCTTCTTATGGGTTTCCCGAGTGTAATCGTGTAATTGGATTGGATTGGAAAGCTTTCTTCCAGATCGGAGCATCAATGTCATTGTAGACGGTGCATATTCCGATTACAAGCCTATTAATGCTGGCGTTCCACAAGGCTACGTGCTATCTTCCACGCTGTTCCTTCTGCATATCAATGATATGTTGTAAATCGGTAACATTCATTGCTATGCGGATGACAGCACTGGTGATGCTCTGTACACGGGCCGTGCCAATATTTCCTGGGAAAACGGGTCCGAGTACCGGGATTAACATATGTCTGAATTCGAGTCTTTGCTGAACAAAGTTTTGGATTGGGGGCCACTAAATCTAGTCCAGTTTAACCCTCAGAAGACACAAGTTTGTGCGTTTACCGCTAAAACGAACCCCTTTGTCGTATTTCCTCAGTTTCAAGGCACTCTCCTTGATGCCTCAACCAGTATCGGAATCCTCGACGTCGACACTTTTTTTTATAGAAGAGGGGGCAAACGAGCACGCGGCTCACCTGATGTTAAGTGACTACTGCCGCATATGAACAACCGCAACACCAGGGAAATTGCAGGTGCATTGCCGGCCCTTTAGAAAGGAGTAAGCTCTTTTCTTGAAGGTCTCCAGGTCGTATCGGTCCTGAAAAATTGCCGGAGGTAAATGAATAATTTTTACGATGGGCGGCGTAAAATTATTCATTGTTACGCTGTAAGATTTTTGAAAACTTTCGTCATCAAAATCTTGAAACAGTGTGGCATATTCGCCATGAATGTGAAATTTTTTATAGTTTCTTATCCAGAATCTATATTGCAGTCGATAATTTAAATATTGGAGAATTAATTGTGGTTCTTCACCCTCCAATTGCTCTTCCTCGAGCAAATTCAGATACGACTTGCAACGATATGACGTCTTCCTTTTGTAGGCAGAACTTGACCGATTTCGATCTCTCAGAGCTCACATCTCTGCTATACAAAGCTTACATCTCCTCTCCGCTTTGGTCGAAATAACCTGCCAGCTTTGCAGCGAATCTCCTCTCGTCTCCTTTCCTCTCTGTTTTGGTGAAAACCGGGCCTAACGCCTGATTCAGTTAATTATCTGAAGAAAGACAAAACATGTTCATGTACTAGTTACACAAAAAGTATTTTTAATAAGTTAAAAATATAATCTTTGATAAACGAAATCTTAAATTAAATTCTAATTTTGCTACGAAGTACACAAAATAAAATAATAAACAAAAATGAAACATACAGGTAAGTAAAAGTTAAATATACTAAGCATTTGAAGCTTAGGCTATAGGTAATTAGGTCACCCGCTGTTCACTAGGTAATGCGTTTATGATGAATGGAGTTTTAAAGCACTAGCGGTTGCCGCAAGGAATTTGCGTTCGTGAGTGTTATCCTATCTCAAGCACATATTTCTTGCTCTAAAAATAAATAAATTGAAACTGCTGTACTTTTGAAAATATGATTTTGATATAAATTTATTTAATCATTGAAAATATATAAATAATTTTTACACCATCATTATATTATTAAGTGACATGAACAACACGACAACGAAAACTGAAGTACTTTGTTAACTACTTAATTATAAAAGGAGAGGAATGAAATTTTTATCAAACATTACTCAATAAAATCTCAAACAAGTCGAATCGTGAATTAACTTACCTTGTTATTTTTACATCATTACTAATGTAATATGTAAATTATTATTTTGTACCTGGTAACATGTATATTATAATATATAACAGCAGTTAATAATTGTAATTGTGACAACTCTTTATACCTAGAGAGTAAGTAATATCTTGGTTGTATTCTAATACTTATATTTTCTACCTAACGTACTGTTAAAAAGTTTACTGTCGTTCATCATCACCATCATCATCGTAACAGCAAGTCCACATCTGAACACAGGCCTCCCCCAAGGATTCCACAAAGCATGGTATCGAGTCATTTACATCCATCAACTTCGATAGGAAACGACAGGCTAACACAAGATTTAATTTAAGATGAAGGTTGAGTCCAAAAATACCTGTATCTATCGATTTTCTGCATATATTACCAGGTCGTCACTATATCCAGTGGGGGGTCGCCCTACACTTCGCTTATGTATGAGCTTCGGTATGAGGCTCTCACGCGGGAACCTTTCTTCCCATCGGTTAATCGGTTCCTCGAATTATATGGTCGGCCCATTGCAACTTCAGATTACTGATTCCTTAAGCTATGTTGGTTACTCCGGTTATTGATTTTGTGGTTACATAAAAAGTAACTTACATCACCTCTACACGAAAAGTGAGGATGAACAGCTGATTCAAGACAATGTAAATGTAAATATAAAAATTGTACAGAGTACATACAAGTGGAACTAAGCTAAAGGCTCAGAAAGTTATGATGAGTGGGTATGTAAAAAAAAGTTGGCATGTATTATAGCCTTTATTCTTCTTTGTTTGAAGCTGTCTGTCCATGGACTGTTAATGGACTGTCCATGCATTTGCGAATATGATCAGATTGACTCTATAAGTTTGTCCTTTGGTCTCCATACTTTTATATATATGTATATAAAAAAAACTTTTTAAGAAGACGTCACGGCAAATGACTTAGAGATAGCAGTGTTAAAACTTTAAGAGCAAGACACAAGTACGCTTTTAAAAAGTTGTGAAGAATCGTTTGCTTAGATATGAATAGAATGAAAGTGCGAAGACTCTTGGCGAATAAAATCTCTGTAAATACATTATTATAGTTATTTTATAAAACTATATAAAACACTACTTGATCTATAAAAATAATGTGCTGTTGAGTTTACTTTGCGTTTATATAATCAGGATAGTATAGTACTATCCTGATTCTATAAAAGCAGGGTAAAGTATAGACTTTACATAAAGAAAAATTCAGTAAACTCCGTACTACAACAGGTCCCATTCGTAGGGATTATGATGCTTGGTGATTTTAACGTCCACCACGCTGAATGGCTTGGTTCTCGTTTAACCGATCATGTGGGTATATTTGTTTATGACTTTGCTTTGGCATATGGTCTGATACAACTGGTTACCTCGCCTACGCGGATCCTAGATGTGGAAGATCATGCACCTTCCCTGTTGGACCTTCTGCTGACCTCTTCTCTGGACGGATATCCTCATAGCGCGAGGGCGTGGGCGGAGGCACTAGAATCCGAGGGGGAGGCGTTGGCCGTTAGTTTGGAGATAGTGAAACCCTTTGATTGGGTTTGGCAAAAAGTGTTTCTTAGGAAGGTTCCTTCCTATGGACTTCCCTAGAAATTGTGTAATTGGACCACCAGTTTTTTTGCTGATCGGAGCATCAAGGTCGTAGTAGACGGTGCATGCTCCGATTACAAGCCCATTAACACTTGTGTTTCACAAGGCGTCGTGCTATCACCAACACTGTTTCTTCTGCATATTGTGACGGCCCATCATTATCATTAATAATTAAATTCAATATAAGGGGGCGTCAAAAATAATCTTAAAAGATATATATTAAACAATAAAATTACATTAAAAAGCATAAAGTCAAGATACATTTCATTAGGCAAATATTTACATATTTCAGACATTAGACAAATATTTTAGTAAATTAAAGTTAAAATATTGTCTTTCAAAATAAATAAATTTATTAAAAACCTTGTAAAAATATTTAAAATATCATAAATAATAGAAATACAAGTCGAAAATATTATAAAAATTAAGATAAATAACATTTATAAGATAATTGGAAAATTGGTTAGAGTCCTGAAAGTGAAAGTTCGTGTATAAAAGAAAATTTTCCTAAGTTATGGAGGGTGTTCATGATAGATGACTTGTATGGAGGAGCTGCCGGACACGCATACCAAAGGTTGTACATATATATGGGGTGGTCGGGTGACCGACTGCTTAAAGTACTGTAGCAAAATGACTAGTCCTATATTAGGGACTTACGACAGTAAGGTCTATGATACAAAAGTATTATTATAGACGGTCTCTATGTTGAATAAGCAGTACAATAGTAGACTTGTGGGTTGAAGTCCATATTATATATAAAGACATATAATAGTAAGGTCTATGAAATAAAGCAAATATGTGGAAGGTCTCAAATAAGTAAAAGCATTATATTAATAGAAATGGGACTTGAAAAGGATTATTATAGTGGCGTGTATCCTGCTTCACAAGCAACTGAGACCAAGGTAAACTTGGACTCGCTTATTGATGTGTTCTAGACATATTATATTAGTGCCGGTGGTAAGCAGGTTTGTTGTAACAATACGGCTTTTCCGTGGATATCGCACATCCATACCGTTTGTGGGCGGCGTCGTAGCGCAAAGCGATGCGTCGTCTATCTTTCGGATTGGGATGAGTGTGTTTGGTAGCACTCTTAAGTGTAACAAGCATACTCAACTTCATGTATTAGTGCATTAGCACTATGATACGTGGAGTTTTTTTGTTCACTAGCGTCTTAGTAGCGTGCTACTATGATACGTTGGTGTTATTTTTTAGTTAACAACAGTACTAATTTTGTTACCAAACTCGATAGGGATCATGTGGGTGTGTTGTGAGGGAGCGACATCCGTATGATAGTTGCATTGATGCTTACTGCTACTTGCAGTATTGCATCTTGTGATGTATCTGCGGGTGTGCTGCGCCTGATTCGATGCATTCCTCTGTTTCTGGTCGATGGAGGTATGCGGGTGGGGATGTCTGCTGGGGTCTTGGGATGGTGTAAGCCCGACGATAGTCATATTGATGCTTGTTGCGTTCTGCAGCATTGCGTCTCTGAAATGGTTGTTTGGTAGGACGCTTTTCTCAATGGCGCTCTCTGCGTCTTAGTTTGACTCACACCTAAGTAGCTTTGCCCAAGTCGGGTTGCTTCATTACTGGGCTGCATACTGTCTGACCTCCATGATGTTTTATATACAACATAATAATATGTTGAATAAAACTATTATTTACGGATTTTATCGCGTTTAATTACTTTAATTTATTTTTATTATTATCCCGACGTTTCGGGTGCTTTACAGCGCCCATGGTCACGGGGGGGACTGAGATGTTTGACGTCCCAATGTCATAGTTAGTCCGGCTACCTTCAGTTTTTTTAATATTAATTTTTGGTCCGATTTACGCAAAACTAATATAAATATTAACTATATATATATATATTTTTTTTTTTTTTATATACTAATATAAATATATTACTAATATAAATATTAAAAAACTGAAGGTAGCCGGACTAACTATGACATTGGGACGTCAAACATCTCAGTCCCCCCGTGACCATGGGCGCTGTAAAGCACCCGAAACGTCGGGATAATAATAAAAATAAATTAAAGTAATTAAACGCGATAAAATCCGTAAATAATAGTTTTATTCAATGTGTAGTGTTCGCGTAAATTTAAGAAATCATTACATAATAATATGTCTCTGTTACTTTCCCAGCTTTTAATGATTGAAGGAAACTTGATGATGGGTGAGACAAATATGATCGAAAATACATTTACACAACGTAGTGATATAAATTCTTTCTGATGGCGAATTATTACTCTTATCTTATAAATGGCTTTTGGCTATATCTGCCATTGTATTGGTTGGTGGAGCATATGTGTCGTTCTCATGCGGTTGGTAGCTGAAGGAAGAATCTGAGGAGACTCTCGAGGCTGCGGCCGAAAGCCGCACGACGTGGGACCTCGTTCCCTTGCGGTGAGCGGTAGACTCATGACACGCTCTGCGCGGCTAGTAGCCGTGCTGATCATGCAGTTGGTGGTGATGCCATACACTTACATCAGGTCCGCAGGAGCGGCGATCTGGCAGGTGGTGGCACTCACGGAGGGCTTACCGCTTACATTCACTGTGGCTGGATTCGTTTGTATTCTGTATGGCGTTTACACACATTGACATGAGCCACTTTGGTCGACGTTTGTGCTTACGCACTACCAAGGGGCCAAGCCCTCTTTTACTGGCTCGCCAGTTATTTTGCTGTGGGTAACGGTCCAGTTCCCCATTTAGCGTTCCCTTCGGGGGGAGCGCATCAAAATGGTTGGCGCTCACCGCGCACAGCGTGTTTGGAGTCGTGTGCTTCCCCCACATTTTTTTAAATAAATGTGGGAGAGCGAAACTCTTGTATCGGGTATTTTGTATATATAATAATTGTGAGCCTTTTCCAAGCGGCATTGGATAATTAATAATATATTAATAATGTAAACTTGATACAAGTGAAATAGAGACGTTTTATGTTATTAACCTTTCTCGAGCCCTGTCATCGCGAACGGGGTTCACTTAACTTATAAGGCACTACCAACAGCTTTCAATTCTTCCAGTGAATATTTATTCTTCCATTCTTATGGGTCCTACCTAAGACCATCACGCCAAAAATATTACAAACAGCCTATTGTAAAACCTTTAGAAAGATCATTTGGAAATATCAAAACTTATTTTATTAATCCTGGTCACATATATATTGATATATAGATAGTATTTTATTTAAAAAGGGGAAATTAATAAATAATCTTATTTAATATATATTAGGAGGGGGGAGGGGAGCGTTACAATATCAATGACATTTTGCAAACCGGTAGCATTCATTGCTATGCAGACGATAGCACTGGTGATGCTTTATACACCTGCCGTGCCAATATTTCTCAGCCCAAAAACGTCGTCGAGTACCGCGATAAATTTGTTTCTGATATCGAGACTTTGTTGTAGTACAGTTTCATCCCCAGAAGACAAAAGTTTGTGCTTTTACCGCTAAAAAGAACTCTTTCGTCTTATCTCTTCAGTTTTAAGGCACTCCCCTTGTTGCCAGTATCGGAATCCTCGGCGTCGACATATCGTGGAACGTGCAGTTTTTTATTCACTTGGAAGAGAAGACCAAATCGGTCTCTAAAAAGCTAGCAGAGCGGGACAGTATTTTATGCCGGCTCATCGCCTGCAACTATACAAGGCGCAGGTTCGACCGCACATGGAATACTATTCCCATCTCGACTGGGGCTCCCCATTGCCGGCTCTTTCCATTTGATCGCATCCAGCGTAGAGCAGTTTGAATTTTCAGTAACGGAGCTCTTTCCGATCGGCGTGACTCACTGGCACTGGGAAAACATATTGCATCTCTTTTCGTATTTTATCGCATCTACCACTAGGAGTGCTCTGAGGAATTGTTCGGACTAATTCTAGCGGCACAATTTCACCATCGTACATCGCTAAAAACTCGCGATGCCATCTGGATGACTGGCGGTCCCTCACCGTCCGATTTGAAAGAAGTTTTCTTCCTCGCGCAACTTCCTTGTGGAATCGACTATCACCAGATATTTTTCTGGACCGATACGACTTAACGACCTTCAAGATTTTTCTATTATTTTTTTTCCTATTTTACTATTCCTACTCCTTTTTGAAAGGCCGGAAACGCATCTGTAATTCCCCTGGTGTTGCTCTTGTTCATGGGCGGCGGTAGTCACCATCAGGTGAGCTCGTTTGCCCTTCTCCTATGAAAAAAAGTTAGCGGAAGTTAAGCATCGTCGTTTAACTAATTATTACTTAAACCTGTCCAAATCATTAGTAATTGATTACAGCGTGTCAAAAATCCACTGCTAAATATACAACAGGAAGTCTTCACTCCATCTAGAGGAGGGCCGCACTACTATTCGCTTACCGGTATGTGGCTGCCACTCCAGAACCTTTTTAAAAGCGAGTTATCAAATAAAAATAAAGGTTTTTCTATTCGTTTGATGAGAGAGCCTCTTATTCAGCACTCTACAAATCCTTTAGAATATCCAAGTGTTGAGTAGATTGTGGGAGCTTGTGCGAATTTGGAAATTGTGGAAATTTTGCGTTCATTACGTTTGCCCGAAGAGATGTAGATAACCTCGGACGTATTCAATGCGAGATTTCTGCTAAATCAGGTCAAGTTTTGTTATAAAAGATTTTACTAAGTAATATTATAGTAATATAGATTTAGTATTGTTTTGTTACATAAAAAAATTGATTTTTTTAAATGGTTTTTTTTTCTCATTTGTTACATTTTGTATTATATCTTAGATCCTGGATATTTTTAATTATTCAGCACCGGTGCTTAGTGGTGAAGTAAACTGCCTATACGGGGACAACTACAAGAAAATAATTTAAGACACTATTTAAATTTACAAATGAATAATTTAATTTGTAATAATAATTTAAATTTAACATGTAATGATAATAATGACAAATTTCATTTTATTGACTTAAATAATGTAATTAAGAAGTTTTGGAAGATGATGGGTAATACCTAATAATTTAAGACTGATAGCAAATGTGCTATCTTATTATTTACTTTTTAACTCAGTCAAGTTTTTGGCTGCTAACACTGCTTCTATTGAGCAGCATAATGATTTGAAACTTCATTTGGAATCAGTTGCAATTAATTTAAATTAGTGAATGCGATAGTAGAGGCAATCTCTAGCAATTATAATAATAAGAGTTTACATATTGATTTCTTAAATTTACGCAAATACTACACATTGAATAAAACTGTTATTTACAGATTTTGTCGCGTTTAATTACAACTTTAATTTATTTTTATTATCCCGACGTTTCGGGTGCTTTACAGCACCCATGGTCGCAGTGGGGACTGAGATGTTTGACGTCCCAATGTCATAGTTAGTCCAGCTACCTTCAGTTTTTGAATATTAATTTTTGGTCCGAGCAGTGGTATGTTTGAGTTTGGGTTTAATTTTTAACTGTTGTGTTTTTTAACTATAGGATCCAAAGCAGATGGCAGCACCCAACCATCTTCTCTATTGAAATTTGGATGTTTTTTAAATTCAATAGCCTCGCGTATCATCCTTGGTAGGAATCGGAGTTCTTTTGCGAGGATTTGTGGTTAATCAAATCTAATGTAATGGTGGGGACGATCTTGAACATGTTCGC
Source organism: Parnassius apollo (assembly GCA_907164705.1). Classification (NCBI taxonomy): domain Eukaryota; kingdom Metazoa; phylum Arthropoda; class Insecta; order Lepidoptera; family Papilionidae; genus Parnassius; species Parnassius apollo. The sequence goes on along the minus strand of CAJQZP010001218.1, from coordinate 6,960,341 downwards.
AGACTGCAGACTTCCCGTAGCGTCGATGCTTCACGCCAGCTATGTGTTCCTTCACGCGGGTTTTTATAGATCTTTTTGTTTGACCTACGTAAGAGAGACCACGTTCACGATCTAGCTTGTACACACCTGCATCTTGTAGAGGAATATTGCATTTGATGTATGGTAAAAATTGACTAATCTTCTTCGGCGGCTTGTAGTATGTTTCTATGGACGCTCGACACTACACTGGACGAATCTACAATGAAAGTATTAGCGAAGGGAGTGAACTTCGCATTAACACCGCGAAAAATCCCGTACGAAGAAATTATCTGCAATTTCGAGGATTGTCTGTTTAAAAATAATATCGGTAAGGAAGATTTGGAGGCCATACGTCAAGATATTTCGTCCTTGTTACGTCGTATTTCAGTGCCGAAACCAAACCTTCCTAAAGACGAATTTACAGCGTTGATTAACTTACGGAACAGACCAGAGCTCACGATTCTCAGCGCAGATAAAGAAAATGCTACGGCAATAATGGACACGTCGGAATATAATTTTAAAATACAACAACTTTTATCGGACGAAAGTACACAAGCACAAAGTACAAGTACACACAGTACAAGCCGGACTAACTATGACATTGGGACGTCAAATATGTCAGTCACCCAGTGACCATGGGTGCTGTAAAGTACCTGAAACGTCGGGATAATAAAAATAAATTAAAGTTGTTATTAAACGCGATAAAATCCGTAAATAATAGTTTTATTCAATAAGAGTTTAATTAATTTAGAATGCAGCCCACAAATAAGTAATAAGAATTATTTACAACTCGTGCGTCAAAATATAAAAGGCCTGATGGGCAAAGAATTGGAAGTTGAATTGTTTTTAAATAGTAACAACATACATATCCTTTTTATTACTGAACATTGGCTAAAAGATTATAATTTAATGTTTAATGTCAGAAATCACCAGGTGGTCAGTTCCTTCAATAGAGAAAAAAGTTTACGTGATGACTAAATTAGCAAGCAAACTAAGCTCTGCAGGTTATGCTGTAAAAAAGATTAGAGATTTCACTAGTATCGAGACAGCTAGATTAGTTTATTTCAGTTATTTCCATAGCATAATGTCATATTGAATTTTGCTATGGGGGAGTGCGGCTGATTTAGAAACTATTTTTGTTTTACAGAAGCGGGCCATTAGAGCTATTTACAACCTTAAACCGAGAGAATGTCTTAGAGAAAATTTTAAAGAAATAAATATATTAACTTTGGCCTCTCGGTATATCTATGAAAATTTGATGTAAGTTCACAAAATCGTGTAATCGTAAAAAAGTGATATACACTCTGTAAGCATTAGGAACAAACACCAGCTGGTGCTACCAGTTTCTCGACTCCACAGAGTCAGTAATTCATTCTTGGGGCAATGTCTACGCTATTACAACGAAGTCTCAGAAAATATACAAGGTCTCTCTATTACCAAGTTTAAATATTTAATTATACAAAAACTGTATAAAAAGGGTTATTATTATATAAATGAATAATACATGGTTGATAATAACCCCCGGTAATGGAATGAGGTGGTCGCTTCCAAGCTGTTTCTAAAATAAATTTATGAACATATTTTGTGAACATTGACATTGTAAAATTTATTTTAAAAAAAAGTCCCGCTGGATTTCTTGCTGGTTCTTCCCAGGACAGAGGTTTTTTCGAACCAACGGTAATGTAAAAAATTGACTTTCAATAAAAATTTCTCAAAATCTATAATGAATAAAAAATATTCTATTCTATTCTAAACATCAAATCTGGAAGGTTTGCCAATTCACACCGAGGCAGCCACCTAGACACTTGTTTTAATTCTTCCAAGAATAATATCTGTCTAGAATCGAGACCAGATGTCGACGTCTTTGGACCACAGCATTAACTTACCAGCAAGAAGAGTATGTTTTCGTTAGTCACATTTACTGTTACCGTTTTGTCGAAGTGTTAAGTTCACTGCTTTTTTTTAATAGCATAAGGGTGACAAACGTGCACACAGTCCACCTGATATTAAGTGGATACTGTGGCCCATAGACATCTACCTTCATCCTCGATTAAGAATCAAAATGCAGAACCGTTGTCACCCCTGAGAACTAAGATGGAATGCCTCGATCCCAGTAAAACGGGTCTCTGGTTCTCTACACTCGATCTCACATACGAAACAGCAGCATTAAGCTGCTATTTTACGCTGGTTTTCTGTGGGAGCGTAGTACTTCCCCGGTCGGGCCGACCCATTCGTGCTACAACTATACTATTAATATAACTGCAGCATGACTTTACCACGCAAAACACTAATTACTTGTTGATTGCCTCAAGTTTCATATTTTGCAAGCGGGTTGGCAACCGCACTATTTATTATTATTAGAAAGACCGTGCTGCTCAACTGCTAGTTTGTTTCCTGTGGTGCCTCCTACGGCATCCACGGGATGAAATAGGGTTCTGGATATTATGATGATAGATGATAGATGATAGATGCCAGGATATGCTTAAACAAACTAATAGATATATTGCACGGACATCTTTCGAGCGAGTATTTCCCGTTGCTACATTTTTACCGCCTTAATGCTGCAGCGATTGACACATTCTACATCTTTTAAAAGTTTTAAAAAAGGAGGAGGTTCTATATTTGAGTTGTAAATCTTTGTCAACTTACTCCTTGCATATCCGCAAAGAATATAGGCATAGTTGGACTGGGTAGGTTGCGTTTTTGTAGAATCCAGATATCACCCGTGCGAATCAGACCGCTAGTATGGAATAAAAAATTATTCTAACCTTATTCTATTAGAATATTAAAAAAAATAATTTGTATTCTAGGAGAGTTCTTATTTTATTTTTCTTGTTTTTATCAACGTTACAACCAAAATTGTTGAGACCCTTTTTATTTAAATGAAAATATCTAACAGAGCGTGAAAAATATGATTTGACGAGTTCTTATCAAAATTTGTTATTACGTAGCACGGTATATTTTCTTGTAGACAAAAATTACTACATTAATTTTGCAAAAAAATAAATATTTTTTTGAATAACAAAGGCTATTGCTATTCTATGCTTGCAATAACATTATTTAAGCACATTTTCATAAATTTTCAGCAAAGAAAACTCATCATATTTCTGCGAGGAGTAATCCGGTTATACCGATTATCCACAAAATATAATTTAAAAGGGTATTAAAGTACTGATTGTCTTTTTAATAACAATTGGAAATTCCACAAAGTAAAAATCTAAAGGCAATTTCAAACAATTTGACTTTGACTTTGGACTTCTTTACTTAAGATATTAATTGTACTTTAAGTTGCATTCATTTATAAGCTAATTTGTACGTTTAAGTCTGAACATCAAGAATATGGCATGATAAATTAATCAGTAAATAGACTAGAACTATGCTAACATTCTGCCAGCTTGTGGTTAATGCCTTTTTTTTTAACATGGGGAAATGCCTACGCATACCCGCCTCGCGGGGGCAAGGACGGGTTATGTCGGACTCGCACCGACTAAAACCCCATGGTGTTCCACCTTCGTCGCATATTGGCAGGGCTACGGGAACGCTTTCGCACACTTCCGCGGCCCCACCAGCGACTGCCGCCCCATGGCAGCACCTCATCGGGAGAGGAATATCCCCCCCCCGTTCTTCTTCCCAAGTAAGGCGCACCAGAACACATGGCACGCCTTCCTCCACGGCCTCCAATTACATCTGCGCAACAGACGCCCCCGCGTCCGATGCGCGAAGGCCATGGGGCCAGGAAAAACGAACACTTAGAAGTACTAGCCTTCCCGACCCCAGCGGCGGATCTGGTCTATGGCTCCGCCGCCAACCAAGATTCGGCTGCGGAGGATAGGGAGAGCGGTGCCTCGCAATACCGACAATCCTCTCCCCCCGCAGCCCCATCACCACCGCATCAACGGTGCGGCCCCGTTTGAGTCGCGGAGGATAGGGCGAGTGGCGCATTGCCATACCAACACTCCTCTTCCTCCGCGACTCCACCTCGGCTGCAGCGGTAGGTGGGGAGGACACACCTCTCACCGCCGTCTACCAACACACATCCGAAGTGGGCTTCCCAAGCCCACTCGGAGTGGCCACCTCGGGCCGGCCCTCCACCTCGGACCAGCCATATGGGTTCCTCTTTGTTTCGCCGTGGGTGACCAAGCCACGGCTTCTAAGCCCCCGCCACGACAAGGCGGGAACCCGTTCGGGGGGGTTGTGGTTAATGCCTAGGGATACGTTTTTAATAATAGTGACAAACGTATTTTAGTATACAGAATTTTTGTAACAACAGTTTCTGTGCATGGTAGAACCTATACTGTAACTATATTATGGTTGTAGCACGGATTGGTCGGCTTGACCGGGGAAGGACCATGCTTTCACAGAATTCTAGCGTAAAACGGTAGCATAATGCAGCTTTATGTTTCGGTATCTTTACGGTATGGTGAGTGTAGAGAACCGGAAATTCATTTTACCGGAAACGAGGCATTCTATCTTAGTCCTAACGGGTGACCCACATCTGCATTTTGATTCGTAATCGACGATAGATGTAGATTTCTACGGGCCACAGCAACTATTTACCATCAGGTGGACTGTGTGCTCGTTTTTATATAATATAAAAATATCTGTTGACGTTCCAGGCCATTCCTGGAACTTCCCGCTATGTTAGATATCAAAACATTCGAAAAATATTTTTAGGAACTAATAGTTAACTCATAACATCAAAAACGGTCTGCTCAGAAATTTCAAAGTTATACAAAAAACACTTCGTTTGAAAAGTTTATTTTTGAGATTCCTCAAACATTCCTGAAACAGTATTGAAAATCTAAGTTTGGTGAAACTTTATAAGATAACGACCGAAAATGATAAAAAAACTTCGAGTGCCAACTTGCCTGCCAAGCGCAACATCTAGGGCACAATCCCCCCTATGTTTATCAAGAGGCCTATGTTCAACAGTGAAACTATAATAGGCTGCAGTTGATGGATGGATTGAGGCTATTTCCACAAGAGATAATTTTTCCCAAATTTATAAAAAATTGTGCAACTGTGCACCGACTTCAGAATGTTATTTTTATTGCTTTGAAATCGGCTTTTATTTTTCAAAGTTAGCTTTTTTAGCATTTTATTACGAACAAGTGTTAAAATGCATTACTTTTACGTAATCACTATAACTTTTTGTATGAAGAGGCTGCATAGTACAATGTATAAAGCCGTGGTAATTCAGGAGCGAAGCGCTCGCTGTAAATTTCGCTTATGGGTTGACTGTTATAGAATGCTTTAAGGCATAAATCTGCCCTTTGTATTCTTTTGTTTTAAGGAATGCAATAAAACAACTCGAGTTCGATCCCTGCCGGCACCAATGAAATTGTTAATTGCAGTTTTATATGCTGATTTCCCACGCGCTCAGTGGTGAAGGAAAATATATTGTGAAGCAACCTGCATGTCTGTGAAATAAGAAAAAAATAGCAACACGTATTGGGACATCGCGGCGGACATTCCTTGCCCTTGACGATTCTATGTGTTGAGGATACATATGATCGAAATGAAATTTTAAGTTGCGAGATATTATTACATGTAAAATAGAACATGGAGCAAAATAAAAAGCGGCAAAATTTTATTAAGCTCAACTTGTATTATATTTACTCCATCACAATAATTATAATAATATCTTCCATTTTGCCGTGACAGAATATTGGTCATCTGCGCAGTTGAGCTTTATAATGTTCTGTAGTGTAAGTAATATGATAAAACAATTCCCGAAGAACCCACACATGTTCCGACAGATCCACGAGGTCGTCCGGATGTATTGGACATCGTGCTCTCGAGGAACATCAACTACCCAATAGTGAATAAAACTAAATTTACGGATTTTATCGCGTTTATTTCACTACTTTTACTTATTTTTAATTCCCGACGTTTCGGGTGCTTTACAGCAACCATGGTCACGGGGGGAACTGAGATGTTTGACGTCCCAATGTCATAGTTAGTCCGGCTACCTTCAGTTTTTGAATATTAATTTTTGGTCCGATTTACGCAAAACGAGCTTATAGTATCATGAAGTCTAGCAGTGGTATGCTTAGGTTTGGGTTTAATTTTGTTAATTATAGGATCCCAAGCAGATGGCAGCTCCCATCCATCTTCTCTATTGAAATTTGGATGTTTTTTAATTTCAATAGCCTCGCGTATCATCCTTGGTAGGAATCGGTGTTCTTTTGCGAGAATTTGTGGTTTATCAAAACGAATGTAATGGTGGGGACGATCTTGAACATGTTCGCAGACTGCAGACTTCCCGGAGCGTCGGTGCTTCACGTCAGCTATATGTTCTTTCACGCGGGTTTTTATGGATCTTTTTTGTTTGACCTATGTAAGAGAGACCACATTCACAATCTAACTTGCAGGAGTGTACAATTCAACAAACAATCTAACTTGTATATATTGTAGATAAATATTTTTTGAATAACAAAGGCCATTGCTATTCTATGCTTGCAATAACATTATTTAAGCACATTTTCATAAATTTTCAGCAAAGAAAACTCATCATATTTCTGCGAGGAGTAATCCGGTTATACCGATTATCCACAAAATATATAATTTAAAAGGGTATTAAAATACTGATTGTCTTTTTAATAACAATTGGAAATTCCACAAAGTATAATCTAAAGGCAATTTCAAACAATTTGGCTTTGACTTTGGACTTCTTTACTTGAGATATTAATTGTACTTTAAGTTGCATTCATTTATAAGCTAATTTGTACGTTTAAGTCTGAACATCAAGAATATGGCATGATAAATTAATCAGTAAATAGACTAGAACTATGCTAACATTCTGCCAGCTTGTGGTTAATGCCTAGGGATACGTTTTTAATAATAGTGACAAACGTATTTGAGTATACAGAATTTTTGTAACAACAGTTTCTGTGCATGGTAGAACCATGCTGTAACTATATTATGGTTGTAGCACGGATTGGTCGGCTTGACCGGGGAAGGACCATGCTTTCACAGAATTCTAGCGTAAAACGGTAGCATAATGCAGCTTTATGTTTCGTATGGTGAGTGTAGAGAACCGGAAATTCATTTTACCGGAAACGAGGCATTCTATCTTAGTCCTAACGGGTGACCCACATCTGCATTTTGATTCGTAATCGACGATAGATGTAGATTTCTACGGGCCACAGCAACCATTTACCATCAGGTGGACTGTGTGCTCGTTTTTCACACTTATAATATAAAAATATCTGTTGACATTCCAGGCCATTCCTGGAACTTCCCGCTATGTTAGATATCAAAACATTCGAAAAATATTTTTAGGAACTAATAGTTAACTCATAACATCAAAAACGGTCTGCTCAGAAATTTCAAAGTTATACAAAAAACACTTCGTTTGAAAAGTTTATTTTTGAGATTCCTCAAACATTCCTGAAACAGTATTGAAAATCTAAGTTTGGTGAAACTTTATAAGATAACGACCGAAAATGATAAAAAAACTTCGAGTGCCAACTTGCCTGCCAAGCGCAACATCTAGGGCACAATCCCCCCTATGTTTATCAAGAGGCCTATGTTCAACAGTGAATCTATAACAGGCTGCAGTTGATGGATGGATTGAGGCTTTTTCCACAAGAGATAATTTTTCCCAAATTTATAAAAAATTGTGCAACTGTGCACCGACTTCAGAATGTTATTTTTATTGCTTTGAAATCGGCTTTTATTTTTCAAAGTTAGCTTTTTTAGCATTTTATTACGAACAAGTGTTAAAATGCATTACTTTTACGTAATCACTATAACTTTTTGTATGAAGAGGCTGCATAGTACAATGTATAAAGCCGTGGTAATTCAGGAGCGAAGCGCTCGCTGTAAATTTCGCTTATGGGTTGACTGTTATAGAATGCTTTAAGGCATAAATCTGCCCTTTGTATTCTTTTGTTTTAAGGAATGCAATAAAACAACTCGAGTTCGATCCCTGCCGGCACCAATGAAATTGTTAATTGCAGTTTTATATGCTGATTTCCCACGCGCTCAGTGGTGAAGGAAAATATATTGTGAAGCAACCTGCATGTCTGTGAAATAAGAAAAAAATAGCAACACGCATTGGGACAGCGCGGCGGACATTCCTTGCCCTTGACGATTCTATGTGGTGAGGATACATATGATCGAAATGAAATTTTAAGTTGCGAGATATTATTACATGTAAAATAGAACACGGAGCAAAATAAAAAGCGGCAAGATTTTATTAAGCTCAACTTGTATTATATTTACTCCATCACAATAATTATAATAATATCTTCCATTTTGCCGTGACAGAATATTGGTCATCTGCGCAGTTGAGCTTTATAATGTTCTGTAATGTAGGTAATATGATAAAACAATTCCCGAAGAACCCACACATGTTCCGACAGATCCACGGAGTCGTCCGGATGTATTGGACATCGTGCTCTCGAGGAACATCAACTACCCGATAGTGGTAGAGGTGCTGTACGACCTGAATTCACAGCACCTCCCGATCTTGATTACCCTTGGCCTAAAGGTGGCGACTACGCCGCCCAGAGCATTTAAGACAGGTGTCGACTGGAGGCTCTACCATCAACACCTGCAGGAGAGACCTCCAGCACACCATCCCTTAAGTACAGCGGACGACGTAGCGGCCGCTGCCACCGGAATTTCAAAGGTGATACAAGAGGCCCTCCACGCTGCCTCTACCATAGTCCCGATTACTGCAAGGAGAGATGATCTGCCGCTACAGATAAGCGTGCAGATCAGAAGGAAAAGAGCGTTGAGGAGGCTCTGGGCCCGTACTCGCTGCCCGAGAATCAAAACGCAGTTGAACACCTTGTCGGTGGAACTGCCGGTTGCAGTCCAGGCACACAGAGGAGATGCCTGGGAGCGACACATATGGAAACAAACTGAACCGACAGTTAACTAAAGCCAAACCTCCCGTTTGCCCGCTGACCAACAACGCGGGCGAACGTCGTTACGATGCCAAGGGTAGAGCGGATATCCTAGGAGAGCACTTCGAGGAGCAATTTATGCCGAACCCAGCAAGTGCGGAGTTCATGGAGCTTCATGCCCGAAAGGAGAGTCGCGTACAGGAGTTCCTGTCGTCGCCCGCGCCGCCTTTTGCAGGAGAGTGGTTCATCTCCCCCGCTGAACTGCGGAGGACAGTAACCCGCCTGCAACCGAGGAAGGCGCCGGAGCACGATGGGATTACCAACGCCGCACTCCGACAGCTGCCCCATAGAGTCATAGTAGAGCTTGGTCGACTCTACAATGGGATATTGCGAACATCCCACTTCCCGGAGGACTGGAAGAAAGGCAAAGTTATCGTCTTGCCGAAACCCGGAAAGGACAGGCGTAGAGCTGCCAGCTACAGGCCGATCACGCTGCTACCGCACATAGCTAAACTGCTTGAAAGACTGTTGCTAAGACGCCTCCGTCCGTGCATCCAACTTCGGGCGGAGCAGCACGGATTCAGGAGGGATCACTCTACAGCAACACAGCTGACCAGAGTGCTGCACCTGCTTGCGGCCGAGTACAACCGTGGCCGCACTACGTTGGGCGTCTTTCTCGATATCGAGAAGGCGTTCGACAGGGTGTGTCATTCTGGATTACTTTACAAATTGGAAGAATAGACCAGTGTCCCTCCTGCTATGTTGCGGCTAGTGGCGTCTTTCCTGGCAGACAGGAAGTTCTACGTCTGCGTAGAGGACGCCGTGTCCGCAACAAGAACCATCAGAGCCGGCGTTCCTCAGGGCAGCTGTTTGTCTCCAGTCCTGTATGCGGCTTATAGCAATGACATCCCTACACTGGCAGAAAGGCTGCAAGAGTGGGAGGAAGACGTGGAATTGGCGTTATACGCGGACGATAGCGCTTATTTCACCTCGTCCAGAAGAGCCCACATTGCCACCGCCAGGATGCAACGTCTGCTGGACCTGTTGCCACCATGGCTAGATGAGTGGAGGATGGTCGTCAACGTTGGTAAGACGACCGCTCTGCTCACCCGCCGCCTCGGGAAACTACCACCTCCGCTAACCCTCAATAGCCAGAAGATCGCGTACGAGAAGGCCGTGACCTACCTTGGGTGCCGAATCGACCGGGCGCTGCGCATGACTGCGCACGTCGACTTCGTCGTCCGTAGAGCACGATGTGCGCGGGCGATGCTCCGTCCGGTCCTGGCATCCAAGTTACCACTTAAGACTAAAGTGAAGATCTTTAAGATGTACATCAGACCCATCATCACATACGCTGCTCCGGCCTGGTACGCGCTTCTGAGCGAGCCTCTGAGATCTTAAGAACCATTGTCGGTGCGGGTCGCTACGTCCGGAATGACGTCATAGCGGCCAACCTGAAGATCGAAACCATCCAGGAGTTTGTGACCCGGTTGGCGCGCGGACTGTTCGACCGCGCAGACAACGGGCCACACTTACATCTCAACAACTTAGCGCCGCTACACACTCGCCCTCCGGACGGGCGACCCTATCCAAGAGAACTCCTCTCTATATCGCTTAGAGAGTTGAGTAACAACCCTCAATGCCGCTGATAGGCCAACTCCGACCTTTTAGTGGATAACCTCCTTTTTCCAATAGTTAACCGATTTTCCCATAGTTAACCGATTACGGGAATTTTTTTTATCAACTACGGACAACCCGATTTTCATCTAACAATGCCTGAATAAGGCTCCCAGGACCGGTCCATAGTGGTGGACCGCGAGGAGAATCCGGGTAATGGGGGCATACCCCGAGGCCCGAAACCTACAGGACCTCACAGTTCATGCGGAAGACAATACGATAAAACAATTTAAGCAAAATATTTAACTATATTCTTTATATATGAAGTACACGTTTCTTCATGAATGATAGAAATAATATTTAATTATTTCTGTTATATCATATTGTATTTGTAGAAGACCCCATTGTGTCGCTACCTGGAACCACGCCACACGAACCCTTCTCCCTACCTATATACCTACGTCATACTTACTATGTATAAGTATCCTTACATTCAATAAAGTTGTTATTAAACTGCATCAGTGAGTTTAATTTCTTGCCTTGCACCTCACATTACAGTCCGAATATGTATGTTTGCAGTTACAATCCCTATTTCTCTACTCTGAAAGTCCGATGGGATGGCAACCTGATACGATGAAAGATTAGCTTCAAAGTCAACGGGCTTTACAAGATTTTTGATATACGGGGATGAAACACCGCGAACTTCATAACTTCAGGACTAAGAATTTCTCGAAAGAAAAACCCTTGATGTGATTTGTATCCGGGGTTAGAACCCAGGACCACATGATCTGCAGTTGGATTTATTACCACTGGACCAACGACGTAGTTATTACAAATATTTAAAAGCTGTCAATATTTTAACCAGGAGTTATACATAAGGTAGGATTGTATGAAAATTGCATAAGACACCAACATTTTAACTTCTTGAAAATTTTGCTATTATCTACGTTTTATGTTGCAGATATGGCGGAGAGGGACTAGAAAGAAGCAAAAAAAGAAGCAATTTATGAAGTTTTGATTTGATGTTCATCAATAAATAACAACATTATTACAGAAATACATTTCAATGATACGATGATAATGGTGATTGAAGGTGACAACTTTATTTTTGTTGTTGATATCCACTTTACTCGTATTCTGCTCACCAAGCCAACCATGTAATAACATAGCTGCAGGACGTACGAGTAAATAAGAATTTTTGATAGAAAAGGCAATATCTCGAAAAATAAATAAATAGTATTTAAAGAGAATACATAAATTCAATAACCTATCAGAGAAATTTTTCAGCACTTCATCTCGCCATACAACTTTTATCGAAGTCGCTGATTACTCAGTGTTGAAAATACGAAAACCAAATCAAATACAAAATCTTCAAGAAGCAACAAAAGACCATAAGATTCAATATTAAGTTTTACATTATAATGCTTGCTGAGCTGTAACCGGGTTAATCATGCGTGCTCGTAAAGGTTGTGCGTCTTTGTAATAATCGAGCACGTCCGCACAGTCCACAAATTAATTGACTCACTGATTTCAATCAGTTTAACCGTTTGAAGTCTCTTTTGAAAATAAATTAATACTAAGAAATAATTTTTAATAACAAGCTTTTAATTAAACGCTCTAAAAAGAAAAAAAAAACTACACATTGGATAAAACTACTTTTACGGATTGTATTTCGTTCCCGCTTTCGCACCCCATGTTCAACTTTAAATTAAACCCTTCGTTTTACTCATTTAGGTATAAAAACTGATCGCGAGATTTACCTATTTTATATCAAAATATGTTTTTTTTTTAGAATTGCCTAATTTAATTCAATATCCACAGGTGTGCTACCATTTGCTTGGGTCCCCATAATTTATAAAATTAAATCCAAACCCACGCATACTACTGCAAGACTTCAAAATACTGTAAGCTAGTTCTGCGTAGTTAGAACCAAAAATTAATAATTAAAAGTTGAACGCATTTCAGGCCTTAAGTCACACAGCGGTACAGGATGGTATGGGATCTTCGCTAAAGCTTCTTAAATACTTAATTGTACGCCCTATTACACATATCTTTAATTTATGTATATCAAAAGACATCTTTCCTCCTTCAATAAAGAAATCTATAGTCATTCCCATATTTAAAACTGGTGAAAAAGGCTGTATCTCAAATTATCGTCCTATTTCAATACTACCTTCCTCCTCTTAAATCTTTGTAAAAATTATTAACTGGATGCTTGGCAAATATCTGGAAGCAAATGAAATAATCTAGTGTCACATCACGCGGCTTCATCCGTTTATATGTGTCACGGCAAACTCTTTTCTAGTCATTTTTCAACACACTCATACGCAGTGCCATAATAACAAATTCACACCGTCAACAGGCGTAGACCGAGCCATACAAGTACAATGATGTTGATATTTAGTGTCACGGCTTGTGCGCCGACCGCGTGTCGTCTTGTTGCTGGGTGTGGTTTTTGATTTTTGTCACTAAAATCAGGGTAAACAAAGCTCATTTTTGCTATAATCTAATTAAGTTTGATTAATATTGGTGTTGTGTTATACAGTTATCCTGTTTTTTACTTGTAGGGATAAAAACATGTTGTAAAAGCAACAAGTTACTTAACAGAAACGTATTGTTCAAATGCTATTTACCCACTATTTCCGCTTCTTTCTAGCTATTTTTATTGTGACTAGTTAGCTATACTGTGTCAAGATGACTACTAAACAGAAGAAACTGGCCTCTCCGAGTCTGTTTGCTGCTGAAGACAATACGGATGAAAGCCACTACGACCCATACAGTGACGTAGATTATGATTTCGGCTCTGATACAAATTATGACCCAGATGGTGCTCAAGAAGACGAATCTTAAGGCCGAATACGAAGAGAACTGGCGAAACTTTGTGTATTTCTGTTCACAAGAACTTTGACCTAAAGTAATTCTAAGCCTTAAAATATACTTTGAAGGGTTTTTTTGGTTTCTTCACAAGGTGTCTGCCTTTTTAAAATTTAAAAAAATAAGTCAATATACCAATTTAAGAAATGTGTTAAGAAATGATATCTCAAAATTATTTTTCTTTATAATATAAATTTATTCATAATTATTTTTACGTAAAAATATTTGTATTATGATTCCGAAGGTTATTATATATTTTTTTATTAACATAATTCGTTTTAATTAAAAACGCCTAGTAATAATATTGTATATTGCCAGATAATAGTTTGCCATTATAAATTACCAGGCGCTTCGATGTGTGGCGTAAGGTGACAATAGTCAGTTATGCATGTATTGAAAATCTTTAATTTAGGGGTTTACACGCCTTCAAGTGACTATAAATGTGAACAAGCGTAGGAAAAAAATTATTACTTAAGTGGTAAAACAAAGAGAGTTTATCGCAAGAACGCTCCTCGAGTGTGGTACGTTCCACTTTGAGGTTATATTTTTACTTACTTTTACGGTACTTTTTTGTTGGAGGTTGCCTAATAGGCTGGATTTTTACTAATTTACATTAGCAAAACTGATTATTTATACGTTTCTGCGTGAAACTCTAAAAATATAAATATCTGAGACTGCAAATAATGTCATAGTCAATGTATTGTCCGAAAGTATGGGGTAAGTACATAATTAAGAAAAACCGACATACTACGGGTATTATGTGATTGACCGGTCGAAGTAGTCTTGTGAGAATTTAAACACCCAGTACCCACAGACTTTTTAATTTTTTTCTTTATTATATGCAATTTGCATTACAGTATCTTTTAAAACTCACAAGAACAAACAGTTCACTATTCAGTTACTTGAAGTATTTTACGTACGATGCACCAGTTCAGAAAAAAATCGATGTCAATTCAATAATTTTTCTTTACAGCATAACTACTTTACAGAACTTATAATCTATACTAATATTATAAAGAGAAAAAATTATTAATTTTGTATGTTTGTAACGAATAAAGTACAGAATTTATAATCTGTAGGAACTAATATTATAAATAAAAATATTTAATTAAGAAGTAAACAATGCTCTCTCTGTTATTCATTACTCTACATACCGCGATAGCGCACTCGTACGGCTACGTGATGTTCGAAAGACAGAGCGCGATATACAACACGTAACATAATTAATGCACTTTGAGAAAGTAGTTTGTTCAGAATTGTTTACTGAATCTATTCATATCATTTTTAATATAGCTAATTTTTTTTCCCAAAAATAATTAAAACTACAGTCACACTAAACCTGTACAGTCAAAACAAACTGAAATGGACCGCAACTTAAGGCAATAAGATTTTTAAGAGTGCAGTTTTATTTGTATTATTACTAATTCTGTCATTCAATAAAATTAAAGAAATAACAATAAAGAAATGAACTTTATAGTAGGGGAGCCCAAGAGGGAATTTTGGAATTTACTAAAGCGCGGCAGATTAACATACAGGGAGGTACCTAGTACCCCATTAAATACCTCCACCAAGTATTAGCCCCGTATATGTGGCCGCACGTCAAGGATAAACGATCAGATTAGTAAAAAAAATTATCATCTGAAATTATCGAGCGCGTCAGATTAAGGTAGGGTAAGTTAGTTATATCCTAAAAAGGGTATATTCCAGTAAGCTGACAATTTTAGATTGACGATAAGAATTAGGTGGGTTACAAACTTCATCTCCACTTTCTCGAGCGTGGCTATTTTTTTTTTATTTTGAAGGCAATAATTCAACGTTCACGAATAATATATAATCTGACGATTTCCGTAAGCCGAAGTAAGGAAAAATAATCGATAAAGTTTAATGCGTGCAGCTACGTGATGCCGGTATTCCCCTTTTCGCGTTTATATTTTTATTTTCTCAAAGTTTTGGACTTCAAAGAATATATAGTGTTTTATTTGCATGCTATTTTTTCAGCTCTTTAATTTGTTAAGTTAAAAGATTTGAAAAAATACAAAAAAAATCTTTCCATTGTCAGATTAGGCGAATCCCTCCAGATAATCGTCAGATTATGAGACAACACGTTTAGGGTATATAAATGAACCATATATATCATATCTGGTTGGTTTATCTGACGCGCTCGAGTATTTCAAAATGGCGATTTTTTTTGCACATTCTAATAATGGGCGCGAGTTTGGGTCACATCCAAATCGTCAGATTATTACATAAGAGCCTTGTTCATTCCACTTTGAAAATCTGACGCACTCGATTAAATATTTTTTTCCGTTGTCAATCCTTACGTACAACCACCCCCATTATGGAAAAAATTAGATTAACATACGTATGCTTTCAAAAATACGTAGGACATGGATGCTATTAATATCGAGTATGTCCATGCAACTGTTTCTTTTACATTTTGAAAATTTATAGCCGCTCCACCCACCGATGAAAGTGTATATATTATATGACTTTTTTTTCTTCTTATCATCTAAGCTTCGCAATCCAATAGGTCTCTTTGACGCTCGAGTAAATCCCGATTTAGCACCCTCGGCTCCCCCTACTATTATTTCAAGCACTTTAAAGTTTTTGCGTTCGTGGATTTGTACTGTGACCACAACATTCTTCCGGAATTAGTATAACTAATTTGATAAATAATCAGTGCATAAAAATGTTTAACTAAAAATTCAGGGTATGTATTATGATTATAACATAATATACTAATTGGGGTGTGTGAGGGTGTGCGTTAATTATGTTACATATTGTATATGAGAATCTCCTTACTCTTAACACTCAAAAAACGAATTATGTATGCTTCGCTCCATATATTAATTCGCAGCCGTCACCTAATTTTGAAATCAAAATTCATTCCTGTGGTACGCCTTTCCCCAACACATGTAATTGCCCTGTAATTCAGAAAGTTAGTTGTGTTAAATACCTCGGAATCATTGTGGATCAAAGTTTAAGTTGGTATCCACACCTAGAACTAACAATTGGGAGGGTAAGGAAGCTCATGTGGGTTTTCAAATCTCTGAGAAACGTGATGAGTACCAAGCTACTGAATAAAATATATATCGCACTAGCCCAGTCTGTAATAATCTACTGCATATCCGTATGGGGAGGAGCAGCTAAATCATACTTTATAGATTTAGAAAGGGCGCAAAGATCCTTGATTAAGGTAATGTACTGTAGGCCCTATAGGTTTTCCACCGAAACCCTATACCAAACATCTAAGCTGCTCTCCGTTAGAAAACTTTATATTTTACACATGATACTAAGATATCACAAAACATTACCATTTGACCATACCAAACTTACGAAAAGGCGGTGCGATATTGTGGCTCCCTCATACCCTGCACGTACAGTATTTGCCACTCGACAAAGTATATCTCAAGCTCCTCATGCCTATAACAAGATCAACCGCTTACTTAAAATTTACCCAATGCAAATGTTTGAGTGTAGAAAAACTCTGACCGAGTGGCTCTATACTCTTAATTATGATGATGTGGAAAACATTTTGGTCAGAAAGAGATGAACCAGTTTTAAATAACACACACACACACTCACACACACACACACACACACACACACGCACGCACGCACGCACGCACGCGCACACACACACACACACACACACACACACACCGCAAACACACACACACACACACAATAAACTAACACACAACGGACACAACTACTCAGGTATACATTTCTCCTAAACTTCTTGCTTTCATTTTAAAATGCATGAATAACTGTAATATTAAGTTTAAAATGTTTATATATTTTTTTTTCTGATGTAAATCTAAGTTGATACGATTACGTAGGATGAGCGAGACTCTCCTAACACAAGTATCTTATGATTACTTTCTGGGAGGCCTCGGCAAATAGCTGTAAAATGATTTAGTGAAATAAAACATTTTTATTTTTTTTATTATATAAATATATATATAAGTAAAGTAAATTTACAGCCTATATACGTCCCACTGCTGGGCACAGGCCTCTTCTCATTTCTGAGAGGGTTTTAGGAATAGTCCGCCGCGCTGCCCCAATGCGTGTTGGCGAACTTCACATGTCTTCGAAATATTTTTTATTTTATTTCTCAGACATACAGGTTTCCTCACGATGTTTTCCTTCACCGCCGAGCACGTGGTAAATCAGCACTTAAAATTGCAATTAACAATTTAGTTGGTGCCGGCGGGGATCGAACCCGGTTTGCTCGCGTATTGTGAAATTTACAGCGAGCGCTAACCATCTGAGCTACCACGGCTCTCTAGTATATATATATATATATATATATATATATATATATTTACTAGAGAGCGCGCGATTCGCCACGAAACGAACAAGGTCATTTGCGTTGAATAGCGGTGGAAGAAATTATGAAAATATATTGTTATATGTTTATTTTTTAAAAAACACTTCTGATTTTGTTGGAAAAGGTATTCGTTTGAAATAAAATTAGGAGTAATTAAGTCTTTTATTTAAAATAAATTTAACAAATGAAATAGGAAAAAGAAAAGGAAAGGAAACGTTTACAAGAAACATTTACATATTCTTAGCAACAAAATTCTTATACACACTCATTATTTGAACAAACAGGTTCATTTTATTTAAAACGAACAAAACAATGCAATAAGAAAGTTATCTATGAACACACTAGTTTGTTAGGAACAAAATTCTTAAACCTTCTAATTGTTTGAACAAATTTTATATTGTTAAGAACAAACTGGGTTAAGTATTATTATTATATTATTTTTATAGTATATAAGATTTTCTTTGTTCATCAAAACATACCCTTTTTGCTTTCAGAAATCTGAAGCAATTCTAATTAGCCTTGTAATAGTGGAGACGAACTGTCCACTATTAACAGACTCCGAGTGGTTTTCTTTAAGGTGGAGAAATGAAACTACTGTTTATGTTTATGAAGGTACTGTCGAATGGGATTCGGAATGGAATATCTTTTGCATCAACCTTGCCGATATTTATATGGCTGGCTCACTATTGATTTGCCAATGGTAACAATTAATATTTTGCCTAGCCAATTATATTGCTTATTTTATGACCAATGAAAACTATTTAAAATATACAATTATCTACGTTTCGTTTCCCGGCGTGAGACTTGTTTGTTGTTCACGAAGCTACGTCGCTGGACCGGGCTATATAAGACATGCAGATCGGTGCGCACGCGTAGTCGGCGGGCGGCGGCGGTGTGGAATACAGCTCCGGAACAGCAAGAGGAAACGAACTGCGGCGTTGAAGAAACGGCTCACCATTGGTCGACGGATACGTGACGATAGCGGCGTGTGAAGTCGGTGTGGCGCTGAATGATATTTGCGGCTGCTTCTTGTTTCTTTATAAGAACGTCAAATTATCTAGATACAGTCCGCAGTATCCCAGTAGCCAAGAATAATTAGGAAATAAAATGTTTTTTTATTTATTCTCGCCTTCCGCGTTATGGTAGCAGCGGAGTATATATTATTTATTCCCGTATAGGTTTGATTAATCTGGCTGCTACAGCCTATATCAAATCAGTAGTTACTTTTTTTATGAAGCTTCTTTTATCATTTGCTTTTTTCCATTTTTGTCGTTTGTATATTTTTTTGCGTTGAATTTTTTTTCGTTTTGTTTTACTTTTTCGAGGTGTTTTTTTCTAAGAGTTTCATATTTTTCTGGTTTAACCCTCCGTGCACCATGTGGGGTTTAATACACCCCAGCCATACAAAAATCTTTGTATCTTTTCTAAACATTGTGCGAAAGTCTTGAAACCTCGTGTAGCTGGAGTTGCGACGTTGCCAGACCTCTTAGCGACAGCGGTTTAGTAGTTGCGTCGCAGACGCGGTGAACGGACGCTGTGAAAGTGCAGCTGGGTGTCAGAAACCCCACGTGGTTCGGGACGTCCACTAAAAGGTGAGCAGTATGGTGTGATAAAATACGACTATTTTTATATAAATATTTATTTAATTTGTTTTTTTATTATTTAAAATTATCTGAAATTGTTTCTTGGGCTCATCACATCAATGAAAATGCAATATTATCCGCACTTATGGAAGAAAATGATAGCGATACGGATGAGCTGTTTCTACCTGGAAGTGAAGATGACTCGGATCACTTGAGCATTCAGTCTGAAAGTGAAAGTGAAGAGGAAGTACAGGATATTACTTCAGGTGGTGAATCTTCTTGTTCAAATCAGTTTTACACTGGTAAAAATGGCAAAACAAAATGGCAGAAGGAGCCTCCGAGAACTAATGTTCGTACAAGATCAGAAAATATAATTACTCAATTGCCGGGAGTAAAGAGCCAATATAAAAACAAAAATACCAGTTTAGAATGCTTTGAAGTATTTATTTCCAATGAAATTCTATAATCAGTTGTGAAATATACGAATGCAAAGATATGTCTTTCCAGACCACAGCCACCAGACGGCGAACAAATAAATATTATCTATAATGAAACAACTACATCTGAAATGAAAGCAGTTTTCGGGCTTTTATTTTTAGCAGGATTGTACCGTTCTGGGAAACAAAATCTCAATGACCTCTGGGCTTCTGATGGTACTGGAATCGAAGTGTTTCGCTGCACGATGTCTAAAAATCGGTTCTCTTTCTTACTCAATAGTATGAGATTCGATGATGCTACGACTAGGGTAGAGAGAATAAAGACTGATCGTTTAGCCCCAATTCGAGACATATTCGAGCTCTTTGTTCGGCTTTGCCAAAATGCTTATACACCATCCGAATATCTAACACTTGATGAAGAATTGGTTGTCTTTCGAGGGAGATGCGGGTTTCGCCAGTATATCCCGTCTAAACCCGCGAAGTACGGAATAAAAATTTATGCCTTAGTAGATGCTAAAACATTTTACACCGTAAATTTAGAGATCTACTGCGGTAAACAGCCAGACAACAGTCCGTTTGCGTTTAGCAACAAGCCCTTTGACTTAATTGATCGTATGGTAACCTGCATTTCCGGCTCGTCGAGAAATATTACTATGGATAATTTTTTTACCAGTCATGAAGTTGCTGAGAATTTACTGGAGAAACATAAACTAACGATAGTTGGTACTTTGAGAGCTAATAAAGCATGTACTCCGCCTTGTTTCAAACTACCACGAAAGGAACATACTTCACGGTTTGGCTTTCAAAAAAATATTACACTTGTTTCGTATATTCCAAAGCCACGAAAGTTCGTTTATTTGATGTCATCCCTTCATCATGACAATGAAATTGATCAAGAAACGGGAAACGAGCAGAAACCGTCTATGATAACTTTCTATAATCAAACCAAAAGCGGAGTAGATGTTGTTGATAAACTTGCTAGAACATACGACGTGTCTCGCAACAGCAAGCGCTGGCCACTCACTTTATTTTTTTCAATGCTCAATCATGCAGGAATCAATGCAATGATTTTACATATGTTGAACAATAACATTGAAGCAAAGAAAACTAACAACCGGAGAAATTTTATTCGCGATTTGGGAACATCTTTGATTGAAGAGCACTTGAGAAACCGGAAAGATAACCCACCGATTCCAAGGGATTTTCGAAAGCGCATACATGGTTTACTTGGGGAAACACCTGCAGAACCACCAAAGAAGATACCAAAGTCTATAACAAGATGTTCGGAATGTGATGATCGAAAGACCAAGTACCGTTGTGAGCGATGCGAAGTACCGATATGCTTAGAGCATGCTCACTTCTTTTGTAAAAATTCTGGTGATTTGAATCAACTTGGATCTCAAGAAGACTAATTAGTTTTAGTAATTTTTGTTTTATTTTTGTTTCCTACTTTGTTATGCCTCCAAAGCATAGAATTAAGAAGTTCTTAGTTAATTTTTTTTTTCTTAAAGTCTAACCCATAGAACATAGTCTTATTTTAGTTGGTAAAAAGTACTATTTCTGTTACATAGCCTAAAAATATAATAAATGTTTATAATATTTGATAAATTTATTTTATTTTTAACCTCTTATAGTCAAGGGATAATAATAATATACACATTACAAATTTACAATAAACACTAGCTATAAAAACGTGGAAAGATTATTGGGTCCAGGAAACCCCACGTAGTGCAGGACGTAACTTTTATCCACGTGGTTCACGGAAGGTTAAAAGTTCTCTGTATCTATTCTCTCTTTTAGCACTAGATAATGGCATATCTGAAATATGAAGATAACGTTAAAATATTTTTATTTCTTTTTGTCCTAGTTTTAATATTTTCTAGCAGTATAGAATAGCCGAAATAAATCACAGAAATCGAATTGATTCATGATACAGTTACTTTAACTCAGTGCAAAAACATCATAGATAAACTCACTAAACACACACACACACACACACACACACACACACACACACACACACACACAGCACGCACGCACACACACACACACACACACACATTTTCGTAACGCAACGAAATGTAACTAAACTGTAAGTTAACATTTTCGTTACGCAACGAAATGTAACTAAAATGTATGGCAAAACACTTTAAAATTGGTTTGCCCTAATTTAATTACATTTATTGGGTAATACTAAGATTTTTTATAGGTACAGATACCGTGTACGCGCGCCTAAAATACTTCCATTTAAAAGGCGCCAATATTGGCGTATTTGTTCGACCGTGCCGCCATTACGACAGCGACGTTCACTGCGAACATACGTCATGCACCGGTGTTTTTAATTTCGCAAAGTGACTGTTTGTGTTGTGAAATAATGTAAATTTATACCACTCTTGGAAAAAAGATAAAGATAAGAGCATCGCTTTTCATAAATAAGTTTACAATATTCTGGTGTATTTATTTGTAAAACAATAAGAAAGCTAAATGTTAATACAAGTAATAATACAGCGCAATAATATTCGAGTGTTGCCTAGCCTATATAATGTTTTTACCATTTTTTAATGTCATGATTAACCGAAAATTTTTCTCTATAGGGGTTTTAAGCGGTCTAATTTTACAGGTTTTAGTCAACCTATAGAGGTAAACCATTTTAAGGCTTAGGATTGAATTACATCTGGCTGTACGGAATCGCACTTTTCTGTGCTTCTATCCCTTTTGGTCACTTAGAACCATCATTTACTAGAGCGAGAAAGAGATATACATAAACATCTACCGTGCATTTTTATTTATTTTTAACTGTTACATTAATTATAGTTTTATTACTTATCTTCAATATTTTAGTGCGATGTTCGTGCCTACATAAAACACACATAACCAACCATATCCCCATACACACACACACACACACACACACACACACACAAATGCACACGCCTCGCAAACACATTTTACACTCATGGAATCAATAGGTATGTCAATATGAATCAAATATAAAATCTCGCACATTTTGGGCAATCAATTCGCACTATTATTACCGAAGTCACGCACATTAATGTAGGAATGGTACGTAAGATATGTTTGCCACGTGGTACTCACGCACACATGAATCAAAAACTGGCGTCACTATGAGCGGTGCGATGTATTAGCAACACGGTATCTGGACCTATAAAATATCTTTGGGGTAATACCATCATGTAACTTACAAGTTAATTTCTTAATCTACAACATTATTATAATTACACAAGCTTATTTATGCTACTTACCGAAAAAAATGGTCTTTTGAGCACCGAAGTGAAACTTGCTAAATAAATTTAAAGCACGTTGCCATGACAGTTTTCTCACAGACAATCTCAAACAGCTCAGTGCTACCAACACTAAAGCTAGTGGTTGCATTAAGAAATGCTAATAAATTTATAAAAATGATAGTATCGAAACTTCATGTTACAAAAATATAAATTCTTGCGACAAAGTTTATTCATTATTTTGTCTTAATTTTTTTTAAGAGAAGTATATAAAATAAATATTTATTATTTATATTCGACTATATCAAAAGTAGATTATGTAGAAAAAGTGGTAAAAGTGTATAGTTACGCAATTTTTTAAGTAATCCCAATATGGATGCCTGGTTGTGACATTTTGATTTTTGTATGAGAAGAAAAAAATATCGCTAAAAGGTAATACTTCCTTGTAATTAAAGAGGAATAATAACTTGTTGTTTTTGTATCCAAACGAAACATTATATTACCATCCAATACAACCTGAAAACTAGCAAAAAGGAGGACAAATTTATCAACTTAATAAGTTTTAAAATTAACGACACCTTATTTTTTACGCATGTAAAGTGGAGATTTATAAATTTCTTGGTCTTTCTCTGCTTTAAAGGAAAAATTTGTCCTATAGACGGTACCGTCTATAGCTGCACTGTCTCATTACATTGCTCATTGCTATTTATGGTATGACGTTCCGCCCATAGGCGTCAACGTCAGTGGCCGTATTTATCGTATCAAAAAAATTAAAATATATGTAATATGCATACTTATTGTACTAATACGTATGGACCGGGTCATTGAACAAACAAAATGGCACCGACTGATGGGTGCTAAAATGTTTATGGAGCACCAATGCGTGCCGTGCGTCCGTGCAGTGTTTCCACTTTTCGATATTTTGCAATATTTTAGGGTAAACCTACTAATATAGGCAGGGCTTTATTTTTTTTGCGTTTCTTCGAGTTGACAGGGTTTTGGATAATTTGGAGTAAAACCGAACTTCATGAAGCCCGGATTTTTGCCCCCACCCATTTTATTTTTTAAAGATTTATCGAAGGGAATAGGGTCAAAAGACCTGGAAAAGTGTATAATGAAAAAGTATTCCATTTCTTATATAAATAATATAATAAATAGATTATTATATTATTTATATAAGAAATGGAATAATGGTATATTTTTACTTAGTTACATATTTAATAATCATATGAGACTTAGTGTTATTATAATTTGAAAATCAGACCGTCTTATTCATCACAAAACTCAAGATTTTTAATCGTGAAATGGTTTTCAAATCTTGCAATGATGTTGTTCTTTAAAATATCGAAAATTAGGTGCAATAAATAAGGTTATTTTGATTTTTTTACGATAATTTAGGGCGTATTTCTACAGGTTCTAGGGTTAAACCAAAATCATAAGTGAAAATACTGGTTCCGTAGTAGTTCATGAGTTAAATACTGAGAGATGGGGCAGATTTATTCTATGCTTAAACCGTGAACGATTTTTGTTCGCATGGCCATATCTTGTCATTTATATCAATGGTAATATGGTAAGGCTGTAGACGGTATGATAAAATGTATGGTATTTTGAAGTGTCTTTTCTGGGACACTTGACTATTTGCAAATGTCAAGTGTCCCAGAAAAGACAACGTGTTAATTTAAAACATATTGCATATTATATGTATGCCATGTTCCTTTTATTGTTAATTACACCTTAAAATCTCATATTCGATCTTCACATGCAACGCTCACTTCATGTCTAAGAACATTTTCATCGAATATTAATAAAGCCAAGAGGGGGTGCCAGGAGATCCATAGCACAGGGTAACCTAGTTTGGTCTCATGTCCCCCACAACAACTTCCCGACCCGACAGTGTATTGGACCAATTAGTCAGACCTATGGTCAAGCCAAAGAGTATAGTAGGTGTGGCCAATGACAATATTTTTTTTAAATGAAGGTAAATATAACTTAGGGGCATTACCATGTTCTTATTCAAAAATAAAAATTATCAAGAATTAAAACATCGAATTATTTGTATCACGGTCAAGCGAGCGCTAGAGAAACGACGATTGTAAGACATTGTAGATAAAATGTTTTGAGAAATAATTCATTACCGTGTTGTGGCGGTGCATTAATATCTATATCATCTCGTAGATATCGTAAGAGGCAACTATACTTGGTGGAAAGTGTTATTTTTAAATAACCGTTACCATCGTTTCAGTTACAAAAAATCACAGCGAGTAATCATAGTGACTTTGTAACGTTGGATAACTACTTCGAATATAAGGACTACATAACGACTTATAACGTGACTTTAAATATACATTTTAGATTTAGTATTAGGTTTTATTTCAGTAGTCGATTTTTTTTACCTTCCTCACCTAAGCTACGAACGTGACTAACATGTCGATAAAGCGCAAACAGAAAGCTATGGACTCATGCATTCTACCTTTTCTAGCGTTTGCCAGACGTGGGAAATCATGAAGAAAATTAAAAACAAAATTAGTTCATGCCAGAAAGGAATGGAACGCAGTATGTTGAACATAAAGAAAATACACAAAATACGACACACGAAAACACGAAACTATACCAAAGCAATAGACGCGCTGGCTTACGTTCAAACACTTAAATTCCGATGGGCCGGTCATATAGACCGGTACGTGGACAAAAAGTGGTACATAAATTTATCCACATGACAGGGACCACCAGATAACCGAGAAGGGAGACCCTGCATAAGATGGGAGGATGACATAAAGAAGATCGCATGAACAAACTGGTTACAAATAGCAAAACACAGAGAAAAATGGAAATCTTTAGAGGAGGCCTTTACCTTAGAGAGGTCCATGCTAATACAATACAATACAATACTCTTTATTGTACACCAACGAAACATTAATATAACAAATGCACTTTAATTGACTGGGGTGAGGAGTTCCAGAGTCTTACTCCAAGAACAGCAAAAGATTTATCATAAAATGTTGAGGAGTGTACAGGACATTGGAGCGGAAGATTTTCTTTGGACCGTAAGGAAAAGTCGTGACAAGAGCTAAGCAGAGCGCAGAATGTATATGAGTATTCCGACGAAGACGGATTGGGAGCCACTTGAGTTTAGTGCGATATTCCAAGACATGGTAATATTTACGAAGTCGAAACATGAACCGTATACAGAGATTTTGTAGTCGCTCAAGTTTCTTAAGTTGCTCTTCGGTGATATCAAGTTAACAAATGTCAGCATAGTCGAGGATAGAGAGTAGTAAAGATTGTGTAAGCGTACTTTTGGTGGAAATGGGTAAAAAAGTAGTTAAGCCTCCGGAGTGAAGCATATGCTGCAAGGACTTTTCGGCTCACTGCATTAATTTGGGCAGTCCAAGAAAGACTGAAATCCAAAAGGATACCTAAATTTTTAACTACTTCATTATATGGGATAAGGATACTATTAAATATGACGCTAATATAATATTATAAGCTAATTATAATATTTATATAATTCTATCATTAAATATTATTACTATTGATTAATCTATTGATTGGAATGTATAAGAGATTATAATTTTAAATAAATAATTGTATTGCCAATTTTTTAATAATAATAAATGAAAAATTGGCATATAAGAAAAAAATATTAAAAAATCTAAATGTTTTATGTTAATAATACCCTAAGCGGAATGTCATAATTTTTATATTTTTAGTTATAAATGCACGTAAATAATAATTAATTAGTATGTTAAGTCATGTTATCATTTAATCTAGGTAATCTGAATTGAACTGTTGCATGATATATTAAAGCTGAAAAATCATTGTAATGGATGGAATTAAAGGCTGTTTTTATTTATTTTTATTTATTTATACTTCATATACTATATATATATACATACATACATACATACATATATGTATGTATATACATATATATATATATATATATATATATATATATATATATATATATATATAATATATTTTAAAGGTTTTGCTCGTAAGGGAAAACGAAGTATTTTCTCAAATATAGACATTCGACATTAATCGAGTTCAAAAGGAATTATTAAGTTGAAATAAATCTAGACGTAATATTGATACATTAATAGCTTCCTCATACTAGCCCATTATTTTGTCGCTTGATATAATTTTGTCGTTTCAGTACTACAAGCACAAGCTTATGTAATATGTGACCTACATTGAGTTTGCTAGTTCTCAACCAGCATTTTACGAGCTTTAGTACTGCATTTGTATTAAGAATATATTTATATGACAGCGAATGTAATGAATTGGACTTTGTGTAGTATCTTTGTCCATATTTATGCTACGGGGTTTTTTTATTTTCAATTCCAAATTACTTTCATTCATTAATTCATTAATTACAGCCAATTAAAAATCCACTGATAAGTAAAGACCGTACCCTAGATTGAATTACGAAGTTGCCGTAGTTGCCGTGCTTGGTTGGCAAGTTGGCAACTGTAGTTTTTGTATAGTTGCGTGAAAGGCCTACCTTCTAGTTTGTATTCCTCCATTGCCTCTTACGACACCCACGGGACGATAATGCGTAGTGAGTATATTTACACCGCCACAACACGATTACTAAATACGTTTCCGTTATGTATTTATAAATCATTTTGCTTTGTGTTTATTTTAATTTTCTTTTTCAGTTCCGAGCTCACAAAATGGTTAACGGTTTTCATAAGAACGCTTACAGTTTTTAACGTATCGGTGATATTTGAAACGTTGCATAACAGTCCACCTGACGACAAATGGCTAATGGGATTGTATTGTACATTCTCCCCTCTGATATCTAAGATTGAAAACCTTACAGCTTGTTATTATTTTGGTATTACATAATTATCACAGCGTAACACAGCAAATAATGCAATTCTGCTTGTGAGCAGAAATATC
Source organism: Parnassius apollo (assembly GCA_907164705.1). Classification (NCBI taxonomy): domain Eukaryota; kingdom Metazoa; phylum Arthropoda; class Insecta; order Lepidoptera; family Papilionidae; genus Parnassius; species Parnassius apollo. The sequence continues at coordinate 6,932,471 of CAJQZP010001218.1, read as the reverse complement.
GAAGATTTTGTAGATAGGAAGGGAGTCCCCGCTGCATATATTAACAAAGAGAAGAAAATATTTAAAAATGAATCATTAATCAAATCTTATATTTAAAACAAGAATAATTCATTTTTATTTTATACATTTATAATTGAAGAAATCATTGGAACCGAGCAGTCCGTGTTCGATCCCCAGCACCACTGAAATTATTATTAAATTATTCCGATCCGTGGGGGGACTTATAGGTATCGTGATATAAATATGTTAATGTCACCTTTTTGAGAAAAAAGTTAAAGAAATAACCCACAAAAAAAGTAGCATTTGATTAAATGTGGAAACTTACACGAAAATATACGCGGTGCGGACGGCCGTCTGTTAACCGGAACAAGTTCAAAGATACCGTCGTAATTTAACGACAGTCAAAAGTTCACTGCTGAACATAGGCCTCCACTCTCAATTAATTCATAGGATATTTGCCATGGTTGCCACGCTTAGCTGGCAGGGTGGCAACTGCAGTTTTTTTTTAAATTTTCTAGTAGTTCATAGGAAGAAGCCGCTTCAAATCTATTGGATTATTTCACTCCGATATGGAAAAGTAAATATTTAAATATTGCCAATACACGGTAGTTTAAGCTTAAGACAACACTGCAAGCGTAACTAAAAGCGCTAAAAGTTGCAAAATACTCATTCACACGTTTCGTACGTGGTAGAGCCATGCTACAAATATATTAGTAGTATAGTCGTGGCACGAATGGGTCGGCTCGACCGGGGAAGGACCATGCACTCACAGAATAAAATCGTAAAAAAGTACCTTACCAGAGACCCCTTTTACTGAAAACGATGCATTACGTCTTAGTCCTCACAGGTGACAACGCATCTGAAATATGATTTGTAGTTGAGGATTGTGTAGATGTCTATGACCCACAGCAACTACTTACCAACATGAGGACTGTGTGTTCGTTTGTCACTCTTAACCTATAAAATGTGTTTGTTTGGTGAATGACGTGAATAGGAGACCATTTGGTCTGTTAACAAGACATTCTTATTCTGCATATAGCCTGGTGCTGCTAAATGCCACCTTGCAGCTTTGGACTCAAATCAGATGGTCGTTGGTATTGTAAACGATATGTTTTAAAGGTTTTGCTCAGTAATTACATTATGTGCATACTTATATATTTATTATAAATATAGTAACTGCCTCATTGGTCTAGTGGTTGTAGTAGTGCGACTACTGATCTCTGATGGTGAGGTCTGGGCTCGAATCCAGGGTCAGGCAAAAAATCAATTATTGAGTTTTTCTGTCAAGAAATTCTCAGTAGCTGCCCGGAGTCAGGAAGTTGGCGGTGTCTCACCCCCCGTGTCTCGGAAAGCACGTAAAGCTGTTGGTTCTGCGCCTGATCTCTCTCCGGTCGTGTCGGTTTACCGTCCCATCGGATTATGAGAGTGAGTGAATAGAGAATGCACCTGTGCTTGCGCATACACTTGGGCACTATAATCCTGTCCTGCGCCGATGGCTAGCCTCCGTTGAGGCAGGCCGCCGTGGCCGAAATTCGGTCTGGAGGACATTATTATTATAAATATAGTAAGAGAGGGAGAGAAATCTATTATCCATCCATTACAGCATATAAAAGTTCACTACTTCACATAGACCTCTCAATAAATTGCTTCACAAGAGGGATTTTGCCATAGTTGCCACGCTAGACGAGCGGGTTGTCAACCGCAGTTTTTTATTATTCTGAGTTGATATCAGGAAGATGCTGCTGCCCATCTCCTGCCTGTCTCCCTCTGTCGCCTCTTACGACACCCACGGGAAGATATGGAGTAGTGGATATTCTTATATCGCCACTAATTGGCAGAGAGAAATAATTTCGTATTATTATTATATTTATAATATTGTTTTTCATTGCCAATCAGAAATATTTCAATACGTCAGATATAAAATCCTATATGTTTATTTCTGCCTGGGGTCTTTATGAAAGTTATGATAATATAGAGAGTTTCCCATGCTTATATTCAATATAGTCGCTACAACACGTGTCAAATAATAAATGGCATAATCAAACCGAATTTAATGTTTTTTTTATGGAATAAGGTAAATAACTTTATTTGGTGTATTAATATAACGGTGTAATAAGTAATGTAATTGCAACTAACAAAAAAATATTCTTATATTTCACTTGTAAAATTTAAAAAATTCTACAATTAAAAACTACTATAATTTTACTCCGTACAAAAGTATAAATTACGGAATGAATTAATTCCATATTATAACGAGAAAAAACTTGGTCCATCATTTACTTTACTTCGATGTCAAATTTTATTTCTTACTTTTATTTCTCAGCACAAACGGAATGACTTGCCTTTTTTGCTTTAAAAAGTTTTTGTTACCCTTTCTGGAAATTTACAAATAATGTTTGGTCATCTTTTCAAAAGTGCCTTTGATCTTTCATTTCGTATTTCAAAAGTTTTTATTTAATTTTTCAGATGACATAACTTTCTAAAAAAATAATAAAAATAACATAAATTCAAGAACTTTTTCTTTGCCCAACGGAATATTTTCAAACGCAAGGATAACAAGTGGTAAAATAAAAAAAAATACAGCCGAGTTCAATATAACTAAAATGAGAACGTCATCAATGTAGTCGAAATCAATTAAATATGCATTATTAAGGATGACTATAAAACTATTGGTCAGATCTTGGTCAAAATTATATCGGAGTACATCCTCCTTTTTTTGAACTGGTTTAAAATGGAATGTCTCAAAACCTGTGGCTCTTTCCTACAGCTTAAACTAGAATACGCCAGTAGGTGATTTTTACGGGCTGATGTAGGTGAAAATGGTGTTGGATGTCGGGTGAATAACTAAAATAGTACCTAATTATATTGTAATAGACGAACTAGTGGTCCGTACGTACGTAACGTTGGTAACGTAGTTATTCTTGCGTTTGATATGTATATAAGTTTTTATATGTATAAGTTTGATAAGAATATCCACTACCCCATATCTTGCCGTGAGTGTCGTAAAAGGCGGCAGAGGGAGACAGGCAGGAGATGGGCAGCAGCATCTTCCTGATAACAGCAACTGTACGACAAAAAAAAAACTGCGGTTGCCAACCCGCTTGCCAAGCGTGGCAACTATGGCAATATACCCCCCATGAACAATTACACAAATAGACGGCCCCCAGTCCCCGGCGGCCCCGCTATTCCTGGCTACGGTGGCGCCCATGGTACCGGCGGGGCAGGGGGGTGCTAAGAATCTCCGGTGGAGGTGCGGTTGCCACCTACGACGATTCGACTTGGCAACATTTGCTGACGTGAAGATCCTGGAGCTGGAAGAAGAGATAGACAAGTTGCGCTGAATATTATAGGATTATCCGAGGTCCGAAGAGAGGGGGAGGACCCGGTGATTCTCGAATCCGGCAACTTGTTCTATCACCGGGAGGGCGACCATCTGTCACAAGGAGGTGTCGGATTTATCGTCCACAAGTCTCTCGTCAACAACTTTGTAAAGTTTGGAAGTGTGTCGACGAGGGTCGCGTACCTGATACTCACCAACCTCGGCACATCCCGATGAGGAGGTGAAGGAAATGTATGATGAAATGTATGATATTTCCAAAGCCATGCAATCCTCCAAAACCCACTACACAGTGTTGGGAGACTTCAACGCAAAACTAGGTACAAGAGAAAACGGTGAGCTGAAGTTAGGGAAATTTGGAGTAACAGCTTTCAGTGCCTACAAGATTGCAATGCAGTGGACGATATGAATGACAATCTCGTGGAAACTGTCCATGAGGTCGGAGCTAAGTTCTGCCAGACCCGCCGCAGAAGAACACAAGAACTCTCCGATCACACTCTTAATCTCATGGTTGTTAGACGGGAGACGATGCTGCAATCGTCAACAGATTTGACAGCATACTGGCAACTGAACAGACAGATCTCCAAATGCATGCGGCGAGACTTCGCAACTTTAATACTGCTCGTATTAAAGAAGCGATCGCGCGGAAACAGGGCTTCAAAGTCTTTGCCAGAGATCTGTCTGCCAGTAAAAGCCAACTGTCAAAGCTGAAGACTGAGTGTGGCAGCATCGTTTCCGGGATAGCTAAAGTTCTGAGTGAGATTGAGAGGTTCTATGGGCAGCTGTACACATCATCGTTGGAGCCACACGCAAGTGTGAGTAACGATCCACGAGCAAGTCTTATCCGACACTATTCCGATGATATCCCGGACGTCAGTCTAAGCGAGATTAGAATGGCTCTCCAGCACCTTAAAAACGGCAGGGCCCCAGGCGAGGATGGAATTACAGCGGAACTTCTGAAAGCGTGTGGAACACCGGTACTTGAAGTCCTTCAGAAGCTCTTCAATTCCGTCCTCCATGGTGGCACTACTCCAGAGGCGTGGAGCAGACGTGCGGTGGTCTTGTTCTTTAAGAAAGGCGACAACGCTCTCTTGAAGAACTACAGACCGATTACCCTTCTGGGCCGCGTCTACGTGCTGTTTTCGAGAGTCATTACGAATCGTCTCGCACGCAGACTCGACGACTTCCAGCCTCCCGAACAAGCCGGTTTCCGAAAAGGCATCAGTACCATAGACCACATATATACCCTGCGGCAGATTGTACAGAAGACCGAAGAGTACAATCTACCACTTTGCCTGGCATATGTGGACTATGAGAAAGCCTTTGATTCCGTCGAAATTTGGGCGGTGCTACAGTCCCTTCAGCGGTGCCAAGTTGACTGTCGGTATATCCAAGTGCTGAAGTGTTTGTACAGTTGGGCTACGATGGCTATCAGAGTACAGAACCAGAGCTCGAAATCTATCCAACTGCAGAGAGGTGTAAGACAGGGTGACGTTATATCCCCGGAACTCTTCACCGCTGCATTGGAAGACGTTTTCAAGCTACTGGACTGGAAAGGATACGGTATTAACATCAATGGCGAGTACATCACTCACATTCGATTTGCCGACGATATAGTCCTTATGGCAGAATCGCTGGAGAACTTAAGCACTATGCTCAGTGACCTCAATAGTGCCTCCCAACGGATAGGTCTTAAGATGAACATGGACAAAACAAAGATCATGTTTATGTCCATGTCACACCTATGCCGGTAGTTATTGGGAGCACTATGCTCATTGAAGTAATATGTACTTACGTACTAGAACAGCTATCTCAAACAATAAATGTGCGCTACTCTGTGTTCGCGCGGTTGTTTTATTATCATAGAATAAACATAGGTAGAATGACACGTAGGTAATAGTAGATTGTATTGTTTAATAGTTAAATTATATCGAGAACAGTATTTAAATTTTGTCATTTATTTTGTATATTATATTTGCTTATTTAATATAATATTACATAATATTATATCACAATTACATTTTAATGAAATTTTTATATGAATATTTTAAAAGGTATCTAAGTCAAATATAAATGAGCACACTAAATGTATGTTTAACAAAACTTATTAACATAACATTTAAATTACAATTATATCTATTTAAATTAAAATAAAGTTCGTTCATAAATGCTGGGCACGCGAGAGTTAAAAATGGACGAATTTATACCACTTTGACTTTGATGTGGACACCTAAAAATAAAATAAAAGAATAATAAGCAGATTTAAACATGAAACATTTTGCCAAATCATAATAACTTATATAAAAAATGTGTATAATAAATCGCATCTGAACATATTAATTTCATAATCTATATTCCATGACACGAGATGGCGTTTTAGGAATAATTTGTTTTATTATTAAAACATAATAGGTTTTTATTAATTAAGTATCTCATTAACCGATGACAAGTAATTCCTTGATTTTTACTGACATTTCTTGAATTATTTGTGCAATATCTAAGTACAAACGACGGCATATTTTTATCAAGAGATTTTTTTTTAATCAACACAACACGTGACAACTCTACAAGCGCCTAGCGAGTGACTGATTAAAGTGCGGTGTACGCACCGCAGTTTAGTGGAACACAGTAGCTGAATGCAGTGTCGCCTCTAGTACGTAGTACACAATAGCTCAATGACTATGCTCGAAGTTGTTGACGAGTACGTTTACCTGGGACAAATAGTCCGACTAGGTAAGTCCAACTTTGACCGAGAGGTCAATCGACGGATTCAACTCGGCTGGGTAGCGTTTGGGAAATTACGACATATCTTCTCGTCAGGTATACCTCAATCTCTAAAAACTAGATTGTACAACCAGTGCGTGTTGCCAGTGATGACTTACGGATCTGAGACGTGGTCCTTCACTGCTGGCCGTATGAAGACGCTCAAGGTCGCTCAGCGAGCTATGGAGAGGGCTATGCTCGTAGTTTCTTTGCGTGATGGACTCAGAAATGAGGATATCCGCAGTAAAACCAGAGTGACCGACATAGCCCAACGGATTAGTAAGCTGAAGTGGCAATGGGCCGGCCATATAGCTCGAAGAACCGATAACCGATGGGGAAGAAAGGTTCTCGAGTGGCAGCCTCGTACCGGTAGGCGTAGTGTAGGGCGACCCCCCTAGATGGAGTGACGACCTGGTAAGATATGCAGGAAGTCGATGGATGCAGGTGGCTCAGGACCGTGCTTTGTGGCATTACTTGGGGGAGGCCTATGTTCAGCAGTGGACTTATGAAGGGCTATATATATGTACATAATATATGTATACACATATAACTGTTAAACATGACTAATTAAATATTAAAAAAATATGTATTTGAAGTAAACATGGAAATTTGAAGCAAAAAACTTAAATTTATTTTACGGTGTTCATAAATATTTACGAAAAAGAATAAGCATCTTTAAATTAAATTACGAGTATTATCTATTTTATCTCATAATTGAAACACATTGACACATGACATTTTATTTACAGTTAAATACGGGCAACTGACGAGAATAAATTACGCGAACAAATAGAACAGGAAAATTGAATTCATGCGTATGTTCCGTTTTCATGTTTACATCCATCAGCGACTGCTTACTGAGATAATCCGTCAACTGTGGTGATGGCCTTTTTGTTTTGCTTTTCTCATTTTAAACGTTTATATTTTCCTGTGTTTACATATTTGTAGAAAGTTAATTAAATATGGGGTTGCTTGAAAAGGCTTTTGAAATAGAATAGAATCATTTTAATGATTTCTTATATTTACGCGAACACTATACATTCATTAAAACTACTTTTACGAATTTTATCGCGTTTTGTTTATTTTATTTTTAATATCCGACGTTTCAGGTGCTTTCCAGAACCCAATGTCACGGGGGATCATGGGTGCTGGAATCATTTTAATTCAATAAAGTACTGTGACCACTGGTTCGGAGAAAGCCTCTGTCCTGGGAAAAACAAACAAGAAACCCAGCCGGTTTCTTTTATATAGAATTAATTTACAATATATCATGAAATACACAGACTTTGTTGATAAAAATAGAACTAATCAACTATAAATTGTACTGAGACTAATTATATAGCTGAGAATAATAATTCGTTTCCACGAATTAATTATCCGATGAGTCGAGTCTACTAAGTCTGGTTATAAAGGTTAATCCTACAAAAGGAGAGGACCAATTCCAGAAGTAAACTTTTACCGGCTGATGATGAAGAAGAAGAAAAAGTATTTGCTTTATGATAGCTTAAACCGAAAAAAATGACGGTTGAACTTTATTGGGTTAAAAGCTTTACTGAAATCTTTATTGTTTTATCTAGACTTTTTTGACGATCGCAACTACGAGTATTAATACTTCTATTCTTACATTGATCATTCTAAGTAAGCTTAAAATGCTTGAGTTGTTCACGACATTAAGGAAACGGTAGATTCGAAAATACAACTCATACATATCGCAATACGTATCTTTATCCATTACATAATTCTCGCTTCATTTATTAATTTTATTTCAAGACATTTTTTCTTTTTTCTAAGACTTGTCTGAGCTTTTGATTTATGACATTTTATGGATCTTTGGGAGTTTTTTTACAAACATTAAGAACCTATTATCATCAAACAATCATCATGACATATTTCGTAAAACCATATGTACATGCTTTATGATCAACTGACTTTTCGAACACATAGATGGTGCTAATTAAATGCGATTTGGGGAGGATTTACATTTTGTTGTATACACTTTTTAACTCAAAATTACAGTTGATGCAAAGCTTCAGGGGGCCCGATATATTACATCTAAACTAGCTTAATTCTGAAGCATATGCTGTAAAATATTTTATTAATATAATTATTTAAACTTTTTCTATAGCATAATGTATAGAATCTTGTCATGGGGTAATGTGACTGACTGCAATTTGGCCTATCAGTATATTTAAGAATATTTTATGTATATACACAAAGTTTTATTACACAGTTTTATTAAAATTAATGATACTTGTTCTGTAAATACTAGGAATGAACACAAATAAGGTATACCAGTTACTCGACTTCAGGTTATTCTTTCATGGGGTAATGTATACGTTTTTGTAAATAAATTTTATTCCATTTTTAAAAAAATTGCTGGATATCAGAGTTTTAAAATTGTATTTGGCGAAAATTATTTTATATACGTTATTATGCTACTAAAGGCTACAAGATTGATAATAACTCCTGGGAATAAGGTGCTACAATGCTGTTTCTAAATATTTTCATATTTTATATTACAACCTATTATAATATTATATTATTGTAAAAGGAAAGAGTCCCGTAGGGTTTATTGCTGATTGTTGCTAGTACAGAGGTCTTTTCCGAACCAGTAGTAAAATCATAAATAAATAACTTTCAAGGAATATTATTGTATTACACAGTCCACCTGATGGTAAATGGTTGCTGTGACCCATAGACATCTATATTTATCCTCGATTACGAATCTAAATGCAGATGCGTTGTTATCCGTGAGGACTAAGATAGAACGCCTCGTTTCCAGTTAACACCATACGAAACACAGAACCGTTAGGCTAATATTTTACGCTGGTGTTCTGTGACAGCGTGGTCCTTTCGCGGTCGAGCCAACCCATTCGTGCTACAACTATGTTACTAAGATAGCTGCAGTATATCACATTTGGGTCTTGTTACTAAATTAACTTACTCAATTTCTAAAAAAGAAAGTAAAACAAAACTTATGCTGCTTAATCAAAACATATATTTACTTTTAACTTTTAATTCTGAAATCTATAAATTCACACGTCACGTATTTCTTCATGTTTGAACACGTATCTAGTATAATACAAAAATTAATACGAGTATTTGTTTATTCGTATTTTATATTGCTTCCATACCATTCATCAGATTGGAGTAAAACTTTGTCAAGATAGTGTTTACAATTCCGCGAAGGTTATAGGCATAATTGAACCCGGTAAGTGGCACTGTTGTAGAAACCAGATATCAACCGTGCGAAGCCGGAAGACCGCTAGTGTTATAAGAAATCTATTTTGAAGCGAAATACCACTGCCTGACTCTTCACGATATCTCTACAACTATACACCCGATTGACTTGAAATATAGTATAGTAACTTATTTCGCAATGTAGACGCTCACTAAGAATGGATTTAAAGATAGAGCAATAAAAAAATCTTGATATTTTATATTCGTACGCCCAGCGAAGCAACTAAAAATTATGTCAGAAATATGTTATAATCTTTACCCGGTTACTTACGTTACAAAAGAATGAGTAATATTTAAGAAACCTCTTAAAACTCAATAGACAGCAACTTTTACATCCAAGTTATATAATGTTCCTAAGTTTCTTATTTTAAATTTACTTCCCAAGTGTCCTAACTACCTGGAATCTTAAACGTTTAAAGTTTTTGGGAGTTTAAAGTAATAATACTTTCCAAAGGTGTTTTATGTTAAATTAATGTATGCTTTATGGTGCCGTCCCCGCGGCTGGAATAAAACATAGATTACTTTGCGTTTTTATATTAAAATAACGCACCTTAGGAATATATACCGTATCGTAGAGGTATTTTACATACAAATAATATCTCCAGACGCGGGAACATTAATGTGTAGGCTATAACAATACTTATTCCATAAGCGAAATAAATCCCGAGTTCCGTAGCACCGTAGCCCAATGTTTAGCCACTGCGCTACGAGCCGTATAACAGCGTTTAGTACCCGTTATCTATTTTAAGGCCAATCGTTTGCGTATGTTCGACGAATTGTACAATGCATGTAGTCGTTGATATTTGCCGATTTTCGCTGTTTTTCATCCAGTATTCATCGTGTTATCGATTTTAGTTTTGTTAGCTATAGCGCGAACCAAGTGAGTTCGCCGAAATATTTGTACCACTCTCCAAACGGTCGGCATCCGTTTAGTGCACAGACTAACCAGTGGATTCTAAAGAATATTTCGTCTATATAGTTATATATGCATAGTAAGAAGTACTGTATTCACGTACTTCAACGGACATATAGTTATATATGCATAGTAAGAAGTACTGTATTCACGTACTTCAACGGACATATAGTTATATATGCATAGTAAGCAGTACTGTATTCACGTACTTAAACGGACATATAGTTACATATGCATAGTAAGAAGTACTGTATTCACGTACTTCAACGGACATATAGTTATATATGCATAGTTAGAAGTACTGTATTCACGTACTTCAACGGACATATAGTTATATAAGCATAGTAAGAAGTACTGTATTCACGTACTTCAACGGACATATAGTTATATATGCATAGTAAGAAGTACTGTATTCACGTACTTCAACGGACATATAGTTATATATGCATAGTAAGAAGTACTGTATTCACGTACTTCAACGGACATATAGTTATATATGCATAGTAAGAAGTACTGTATTCACGTACTTCAACGGACATATAGTTATAAAAGTACTGCCGTACTACATTATTCCATTCCAAATATTTTCATCTACCAACTTTTTTGCCTTAATATGTTTTTAACAACTTTGTTGTAATACTCATTTTAAAGTTAAATTGAATTGTTAAATATATGGCCTCGACGTTCATCGCCAACAGTCGGAAATACTTAAAAAAATTAAGCGGTTGTGTGGATGGCGTACGATACTGGAGGAAAACACCAACGAATGCATAATTGACGAATACAGTAAACAAAATTTATCGTATGTTTTAAATATAAAGGTTTAAAATATGCAAATTGTTTCAAATTAATGTTGCAGTCTTGGAGAAACTTGCAATTAATGCTTATATTATTGTAAAAGACTACTTTATAAGGAACTATCTTGGAAGGGTATTTAGTATAGTTTTTCAAAAGCTTTGAAAAATAATTCTGAAGGTGTAAAGTCCGAGAAAGCAAGCATGGCGGACTCTTTCCTGTTCTAAAGCACTTTCAGAAATAAAGAATCAGTAGAGGCCTGTGCCAAGAAGTGGAACGTATCTAAGCCGTTACTTTATACATCCTCATTCTAGATTCCTACTATTCTACTACTTCAAGCTACGATACTCTTTCTTGCCTGCTACAATTCTTGATAAAATTTCTTGCCTGAAGCCGTAAGAAAAGCACCTAATAAGACAGCCTTCAAAAGGCTGGTACGCAACCATCTTTTAACATATTAATGTCAGTCGTTAATTGATATGGTATATAGGTACCTATATATTATGTTGCTAGATATGAGATTACACACACACACACACACACACACACACACACACACACACACACACACACACACACACACACACACACACACACACACACACACACACACACACACGCACGCACGTGCGCGCACATACACACATATATTATTAATTTTATTCCTAGTATTTTTTATCCTTTTGCGCCTACCATTATATTTCACAGGGTTGTCTGGAAAAGAATAGCAAAAGAATAAATAAATAAAATATGTAGGAATGGACAGCTTACTACTATTATAGTATTCTGTCGATGAAACAGTTTAATCTAATCCTATGGGACATGCAGGGCCCAGACTTGCTATATAGAATATAGTCATTTTAATATGTTTGCTGTACAAGTACACACATTACATCATTTACAGTTGTAATATATACAGAAGTTTGATTTACGATAGAATATTGTATATAAATATACAATATTCAATAAATATAAAATAATTCAAATTAATTATTTATATATAAAAATATAGAAGATAATCTTAGAGATATTTCAAATAATATTTATAAATTCTATATGAATTGAATTATTAAAAAAAAATATGCGGGAATGTTACAAAAAATAATTTTAAATTTAAGAACTAAACACTTTTTAAAAAAGTTTATCGATATTATGCTATTATATTCACATTATTACAATCAGGTTCATAGTGTTTTTAACTTATTTTTAGATTTTACAGATTAAAACATGCAAATATGAAGCAGCTCTATCGTTCATTCAAAGCAACAAAGCTATTCGAGGTCCGAATGCGGAAGTACGGGAACGGATGTGAGTAACAAAACCGCACATTAATTTGGACACGTTCCGGTCAGTTATTTTGTCTCGCACTGCCGGTTTGCGCCGGCCTTTTTTCTCATACGGTTTTTATATACCTAGAACTTTT